>CAWUFW010000021.1:0-2400000 GCA_963921515.1 Calotriton arnoldi | reverse complement strand
CAACAGCTCCCTGAACTGGTTTGGACTGGGGTATGCATGGAGGGCACCAAATGTGCCCTTCAAGCAGTCTGAGTTGCACTGGCAAGCGCCCCCACCCTGTCCCAATACACGAAGTCCTGTCTGGAAGGTGGTCACACCTCCCTGTGACAGGATACCTATTGTCCTGCCTTACTCTGCTCGAGCTTGGCTCAGCAGCAGGAAGGCAGAATCGTGTCACAGGTCAGCAGTAGCCATAGTTTGCTGTCCGGGTCTAAAAGACTGGTACTGGGAGCACCGAGGGCCTCCCGGAAGAGCTTTACAGTGCATGTTTGATACCAAACGCAACAGGGTTCCTTACATCCAGTTTAGAGATTGTCATCGCGTAATGACGCATGGCCATTCTATGTATCTTAATGGCTGATGCACTTAAAACCTGGGAGAATGGACTCCGAAAGTTGTAGGGGTGTCCTGCTCATGCAGGGGCACCCTCACACTTAGAAATGAGCACCCTGCCTTCAGGGTTGAAAGGCCTGCCATAGGGGTGACTTATTGGTTTTAAGTGCAGTGACATCAGATGTAAAGAAACTTATATCTGTCGTAAGTGGTGCTAGCACCAGCTTACACAGGTTGCAATGGCAGGTCTGTAGTCACAATTTGAGTGGTCTCTCATGGGTGGCATAATACATGCTTCAGCCCAAGGGAGACCCCTGGTGTACCTATGCCCTGGGTACCTTAGTACCATACATTAGGGACTTATCAGGGTACACCAGTAGCCAATTTATAGTGTACCAAAGTACTCACCATGTCCAATTTAGGAAAGAAGCACTGAGACTGGGGTCCTGATTAGCAGGATCCTAGTCAGACTAGTCAGTAAAACATAATGACACCAGCAAAAAGTGGGGGTAACATTGAAAGCAGATCCTACTTTCCTACATCAGTCAACACCTGCACTCACTTCCCCTTGACAGAGGGAAGAAATGCCTTTAATGCCAACCGAATCGCTCGGAGCTCCAACAAATTTATGTGGAGCCCCGACTCCGCCGGAGACCAGTGTCCCCTGATCTCCACCTCTCCCAGATGGCCGCCCCATCCCAGAAGTGACGCATCTGTCACAACTGCGAGATCTGGTTGGGGAAGGGAGAGGGGTCTGCCGTTGACCTAATCACGGTTCATCAACCACCACTGCAGATCTTTCGCAGTCCCTTCTGAGATCTGAACCACATCGGTGAGATTTCCCGGATTCTATGCCCTCTGGAACTTCAAGTCCCACTGCTGAGCCCACATACACCACCTGGCATGCTTTATTAACAGGAAGCAGGAGGCCATGAGGCCCAACAGCCTCAGAGTCAGTCACACCGAAATCCAGGATAGAGGCTGAAATATCGATATCATAGCCTGAATATCTTGCACTCACTGCTCAGGACGATAGACCCAAAACTGCACTGTGTCCAGAACAGCTCTGATGAAAGGGAGCGTCTGAGAAAGGAATCACGTGTGTCTTCGGCACGTTTATAGAGAACCCCAGTGAATGCAGGAGGTTTGCCGTAGTCTGAAGGTGGGCGACGACTGCCTGTGGCGAGGACGCCTTCAACAGCCAGTCCTCAAGGTCAGGGGAAGACTGACACCCCTAACCTGCGCAGATGAGCTGCACCCACCGCCATCACCTAGGTGAACATCCGAGGGGCGCTGGTTAAGCCGAGGAGGAGCACGGTAAACTGAAAGTGCTCGTGGCCTACCTTGAACCGCAGGTAACGCCTGTGGCCCGGCAGAATGGGGATGTGAAAATATGAATCCTGCTGGTCCAACGCTACCATCCAGTCTCCTTGGTCTAAGGCAGACAAGACCTGAGCCAGAGTGAGGATCTGGAATTTCTCCTTCTTGAGGAAGAAATTGACGGTCCGAAGATCTAAAATGGGCCGTAGCCCTGTGTTCTTCTTCAGAAACATAAAGTAGAGGGAATAACAACCACTGCTTACTTCTGAAACCGGGACCCTTTCTGTAGCTCCATTGGCCAAGAGAACTGTAACTTCCTCCTGGAGCAATTTTATATGATCCTCCGTCAGCCGTTCTTGATTTGGCAGAATGGGAGGAGGAAAGGAAGAGAATAGCCCTCCTGAATGATCTGCAAGACCCATTTGTTTCATGCTATGGACCTTCAGTGGGGGAGATGATGACTAGGAGTGCTTGGAGGCTGCGGCTGCCGATGACAGGGTGGCCAATGGCTTCTGGGTTCCATTCCTAGGCCGAAATGAACCGAGTCCAGGTCACCGCACAGCTTGGGAAGCCTGCTCAGGATGGTGGCTAGGATAGGGCTGACGGGGCTGGAAATTCCTTCCGTTGCCATGGAAGGAGTGGAAAGGTAGACTTGCCACAAGGAGTAGCAGAGAGGCCCAAGGATCTGGCCGTAGCTTGAGAGTCCTTGAACCTAACTAGGGCCGAATCTGCATTTCCCCAAAAAGGAGGGTCCCATGAAGGGGCATGTCCATCAAATTTGCCTGGACATCCCCACCCCAAAAGCCAGTTGTCCTAAGCCAGGCGTGGCGCCTCAAGTCCACTGTTGTGGAAATCGATCTGCCCAGCAAATCCGTCGTATCAAGGCCACACCTGCTGGTGAATTTTGCTGCATCTCTCCCGTCCTTAACAGCTTGAGAGAGCACAGCCCGGGCCTCCTCCGGGACTTGTGGAAGCACTTGCGCAACCGTCTCCCAAAGGGAGTGGGTGAAACGGCTCAATAAGCATTCGGTATTCACTGACCGCAATGCCCGGCTGGAAGATGAAAACATTTTCTTCCCCAAATGAATCCAGACTCTTGAATTCCCTATCGGGAGAGGCGGAGGGGAACGCGCCCTGGGATGTAGAGGCCTGTACCACCAAACTTTCTGGGGTGGGGTGTTGGCTGAGGAACATTGGGTCGCCCGGAGCTGGGCGATGGCAGTGGGCGACTGCCCTATTCACAGGAGTCCCTGTGCTAGGCTTGGACCACGTGCCTAGAAGGACATCAGTCAGGAGATTAGTCCTGACCTCCACGGAGAGCAGCTGCAGTCCAAGGACCTCAGCCGCCCTCTTAACCACCATGGCATAAGATGCCCCCTCCTCCGTAGCCACAGTTGATGGAGAGAGCGTGTCAATATCTGGAGACGTGCCTAGTCCAATGGACTCCCCAAGTTCCCCATACCAGTTTAACTGCTCTGCAGAGTCTTCCTGGTGATTTAGAGGGTCCATAGTCCCCTCCCATTCCTCTCCCAAGCCGAACACATCCACAAAGTGCTCAGGCGACAACATGGAACCTCTGGGTTCAATCAATGTCAGAATCGGCGTCGAGCAACGTTTTTCCGGCTCCGTGTTGTCGGGGATGAGGATGGGGCTGGCACCGCCGATGGGCACCGGCAGAACCGCAGGCACAGACTTTCGGGTCCAACGCCGGAGGAGGTCGCGGTGGCACGACCGGCATTGACCCAGATCCGGGATCAGATCCCTGAGGCTCTACCGGTGCCGTGGCCGGAGCCGACAGCGTTGAATCTGATGGGCCCGAAGGCTATCCAGATGGGTTGGCCCGCTCAAATACGCGGTGCATGGTCTCGTGAAACTCTTTAATCTGAGCGAGGGTTGCTCTGGCTCCCAGAAAAGGGGGGAGTTGCGAAGCCGACCCTGGCTCCGCAGAACCGTGCCTAGAGCGTTGGTGCTCCTTACCTCCTTCGACTACGGACGACATTCGAAGTGAAGACGAAGCCCGCTTGGACTTCTTCTTCTTGTGCCTCTTCCCCGATTGCCCCAAAGACCTCGAGTGGGATGAAGAGGAATTTGGGCTCCAGGAGCGGTCCCGCCGCCTCCTCTTCCTCCATCGGGACTGGGGAACTCCGCGGAGTCTCGCTTGACGGTGTCGGCTGTCGGGACGCAAGGAGCTTCAAAGCCTGCTCCCTCAAGGTCTTGGGAGCCATGGCCAGACTGTCCGAGCACAACTTCGGATCATGGTCGCGCTCAAGACACCATAGGCATACGAGGTGGGGATCGGTGAACAACATAGTGCTGGGACAGGACCCGCACGGCTTAAACCCTGTCTTCCTCGAAGACATCCCTTGCACACAATGAAAAAATACAGAAGTCGATAAAACGTAGATAAAAAACATGTCAAAAAGCGACAGAGAGGTAGCTCTTCCCGGATCGGCGGGTAACTGGCGCAGAAAGAAAAGAACTTATGTCCGCGCGCCTGGGTGGCGCCTTATAGGTACTGCAACGTCATAACCAACGCTAATGACCCAGTCACATGGAGCCGAATGGAGCCACCCAGCGGCGCGCGCAAGAGGTATTGCTCAGTTTCAGAGATCCCACTAAGGAAACTCTGCTCCCCAAAAAGACCCTGGGTTGGATTATTCAGTTCAATTGTTTGTAAATAAATCCTCACCCACACAGGAAGAAAACAAGTGAATGTTGAAAAGGAGTACCTGTGTTCCTAATGCTATTAACAGGTGATGTATAATAAATAAAATTATTATGTAAAAGTATGAAAGATAGTGATATCTAATCTTTATATCAAAAGCAATAAAAACAGTGTTTAAAAAAAAGTTAACTGTTCCCTGCATCCAAATTCATTCAGATATTTTTAATGCATTGGTGTACAGACCGTTGCCAGTTAGTGTGAAAGGAGATCGGGTCTCAGGTATGTGTGTGAGAGTGTGATAGCTCTTTAGGGCTTTCAGGAAATATCACAGCATGATTGTCACGGCAAAAGGGATACTGTTGCTTTGTTGATTGACAGGGAGGCCTGGATTGTGTATTGAAATACAGTTTGAGGAGGAGTGAGTATAGCGGGTCTCAAGCAAGAATGTTCTCAATAAATACTCAGAACTGGAGTTGTTTTTAGAGGATGTGTTTTCAGTTAAAGATAATCTGATCTGGTGATTGTTGACAACATGAAGATGAGAAATCACCATTTAAACAAAAACATTTCCAAGAAATACAACTAATAAATAATCAAAGCAAGGTAAATAAACTTGACAGATGTATGCAATGATGTTAAAAGAGGTATGAGTGTTCATCCCTGGTACTCATTCACAACTAGAAAACGCTGAACTGCTTATTCTCCTGCAGCATGGGGAAGGCGGAAGTGCATCTGAGAGTGTGACAGAGCCCCAGTCCCAAGCTGTAAGGAAACCCTTAGCAGAAAGTTTGAGTGAAAGCCTAAGACCTTATCCACAAGGGCCTCTCCAACCTTAGCAGAAATTAAGTGTGTTGAGACAGTAATAAACTGACAAAGAAAGAAAAGACTGAAAACTGAGGAGAGGAGTGGAGAAAAAAAGAAATAAAGTCTTCTAATCTGACTAACGTGTTGTCTTTCACCCAGCTACCAGGACGGCTAATATTGGTCCCCATGTAGAGGTTTACAGATTTCCTGGACTGGCACCAATGTAGCCTGTGCAGACTACCACAGTGATCCAAAACTGCCATAGTGTATTTACAAATAAAATAAAGCGCAGTGTCAGAAAATGATGTATCACTGTAAACTAAGGAGCCCAAAAATGGGCAATTAACTTATGAGCCAAGGATATTTTAGTTGATCAACTGTTGCAGTGATATGGCAGTGTGGAATAGAGCCTTTGTGAGATTAAGTATAGGAATAGTGGCAAAGGGCTAATCAAAGTTTCGCTCAAGAGAAAGTGGGGAGGACAGGTCACAAAGGGGACTCCCCTGGATCATATGGTCCTGCAGGAGCGGCCAGCTTGTGGTCACAACTGGATTCTGTGATACAAGCAGGGGGTGGATCTTCAGATTGAAACAAATTAGACAGGAGTGAGGTAAAAAGGTATAATATAAGGGTACACATTCTAACTGCTTGAAAAGTAGCAAACTATGAGACAAAGAGATTATTTAACAGTTAACGCTGTTGTTGTGACGTCTTCTGATGCATAAGAAATCTACCTCAAGAAATAGCACTTACAGCAACCAGGATGGGCCAAAGAGTAATCACTAGATATTGACATGTGGCGTTATCTGTAAATTGCAAGTTTGAACCCTGGCAAGGCTAACTCAGTCCTTCAACCTTTAAAGGCTGATAAATTGAGTAGCATCGCATTGGGCAATGATAAGACTGGTAATTTACACATCGTAGAAAATGTAAATACTGTGATAAATAGTGTTAAATAAAATGTATTATATGGAAAAGACTGCTGAGTCCTGCATTGTGCCATTAACAATGCATGTGTGGTTTCCTTTGCAGGCGGACAAGCATAGATTTTTTCAGCTTCCAGAGGTGACCAGTTGACCAGAACCCTGTCAGTTGCACAGATAATCATTTCTGACAACTGTCCTTTAAAATAATAGATTACTTAAGTGACATAAGATATGCATTCCTCTCTTACACAATATACTTGTAACTGATGTTGGACCAAAGACTGAATTCTCAGACCAGAAACAGGCAGTGGAATCAATAACAGAAACGGATATTTAAAGGGAAGTAACAGGAGCATACAGAAGTACGAAATAATTTCACGATTGAGAATAAGCTAGCAGTGCTGTTCAAGATTTGAAGTACGTGGATAATATGAGGCCATATTTGCACAGTCAGGAACTTAGAATGCTGACTGATGCAGTGACATTATAGTACACAGCAGTAAACTTAAGACAAAAACAAGATACCATTTTAGCCTTCAATATAGCACAGAGGTAAAATTAGTATGCATTGGGATAATTGGGATGCAAAAGATGAGTTGTTTACAATTCGTTTGTTACAAACACATTTGCTACTTAACATCCTCATAGAAGCTTTACACTAAGCTACTCAGGCTTTCTCAACAAACAGTGTTTGCTCTCTTTCAAGATAGCGGCCGCTCTTCATTAATGACAACGTATGGCAACGTGCCACGCTGGAGAGTAGAAAACAGAAATTTTAAACTCTAATTCAATGGGCACATTTACAACTCCTCATTAGGTAAATTGAAATGCGTGCAAATGAATATCTTATTTAAATTCACATGTTAACTGCCCGTTCCTCGCGCTTCTGTATGGGTTACTTTTAAAATTAATTTACACCCAAACCCAAGTGTTCCATTACAGTGATAAAATCTGGCGAAAAATGTCAACCTCAGTCTCGCCCACACACACACAGTTTAAATAGAAACCTTTAAAAAGCAAGTGTGTTCGTTCAAAAAAATCTAGTATTTCATTTCCTTGTCATTTTTAACAATGAATAGATTTAATATAATACCTTGAAAACAAGGAAGTATCTTTAAGCAATAGAACAGACTTTCAACTTAACAATGTATCCTCAAAGGTTCCCTGCCTTAGTCTATAATGAACAGAAGTGGCCCATATGGTATAAAATTCTGGAAGCTATCCAGGCAACAGACATTAGAAATGTATTACGTTTTTGCTGCATATTAAGTAAAACAGTAAAAAAAATAACTGTACAGAAAAAAACAGCTGAAAATAACAGGCAAAAATAGAAACAAGAGGAAACGTTATAGAGGCCATCAAGCTGTGTAGAAGATATCACTAAATAGAATATGTGAGGAAACAGAAGACGGAAGAGGCCATAATGGGAAAGAGGATTAAAAGATGTGATAAAGTAGTGATAAAGTAAAGTAGTGATAAAGGAAAGCAGTTCTGACACAGGAGTGAGGCAGAATATAGGACTGAAGTTGGAAGAAGGGATGGAGGTAGGAGTCGATAATGAGCATTACTGTGCAATGGAATAAGACATCAATAAACTAATGCTAACATGCTGCAGGCAAACAGGAGTACCACGAAAAGATGGAGGCCTTATGACCATAACCCTTAACCTACAAACAAAAATGCAGACCTAATAAGCACACACAATACTATGTATATATACACTGATGCATTGTTGTGATGAGACTTTCAAGTAGCATCCAAAGTGTTTTGTCTTCGAGCAATACATGGATTATACAAACAAATGGTGACACCACAAGTGACATACACATACACAAGTCTGTAGAATCTTACCACCAATTGGGTTAGCGGACTGTGATCCTAAACAAGTGCAAAGGCAGGATTAGGAGGGAGGGAGCGAAGCAGATTAAAATGGATGTGAATGGAAATAAAGGATCCGTCAGCACAGTCATAAATCAAACAGGAAAAGAAGCACAAGAGGAATCTGGTACCAATAACCAGTGATTCATGTTTGCAGCGTTATAGTTGAAAGGTAGGTACTAATGCTTGGTAACAGCAAACAAGGACATGAATTAAAATTAAGATGCCACTATCTGCTTAGATAAGAGGAAAGTTGCTAGTTAATGTTGAAACACCAGTTTGAATACATAAATACATATATATATATATACAGATATACAGATATATATATATATATATATACACACACACGTTTTCCCCCATGATGATTAGACTACAGATGTACAATGGTGTTGCAAGGTTGACAGCAGAAACAAATATAAAAAATTTAAAAACAACAATAAGGAAATCATTCAAAACAATTGTCGAGGAGCAAACGAAAAGGGTAGGATTTTAAACAGCTCTACTTTATATTAGATATACCACACAGACTACGGCTAACAAGTTATTTGTTTTGCACTAATGTTTTGCAATTAAATGCAGAAGTCTTCCTTTTTTTGCCTTCTTGAAGAAGCAATGGAAATGGAAAAAAATCAATCACCAGAAGGAAGGAATTTCTGGTGTACGTGACTGGGATATATATAAAAGTCATTAAAGTGAGGCCCCTGCCTGGGCCTGGACATCCATAACCAATGCTGCATTATAGTTAGATGTGGCTAAAAAGGTTCTTCTCCTACTTTAGTTCAGCTGACACCCTAAAAGAGGTCCACCACTGTAAATGAATGTTGGATCCATAGGCTTCATGGAGTCACTGAACAAATAAAACTAAACCTAGACTGTGGAAAAAAAACAATATCATGAGTGCCGGAAGACAGAAATAAAAGGCAGCCTAGATAAAAACCTAGGAAACAACAGAGTAGACTATTTGGCATGTACAAGATTCTTGACTGAAGGAAAAGCACACAGATTAAGGATGGCTTCTATGAAACCCAGACAGAAGAATTGAATGAGAAAAGATTTCAGCAGTAAATCAGAAGCAACCTTTGTGACAAAGAACGCATGTGAACACTGAATATGTATAATCATGCCAAGAATGGCAATAAGAAAGTGAATGTACACTCTTGTTCTCTACTGCTCTTTTTGTACTTTTTTCTATTCTGTTCTTGGCTTTAGTACACCCTTTTCAGGGCAACTTGCATGCTCTATAAATTTCCCATTCATTCACTGCGGCCGCCACTTTCATGACACTAGTGGAGCTGAATGAAGTAAGTCAGAATTTGTGGATGGACATAAGGGTGCAATAAGAGCAATTAGAAACAATATGGTTAACAATCTGACAAAAACAATGAACACTAGGAGCATGATAGGATTAGATCGCAATAAGGGAGTCTGGGCTCTTGCAAAGTGAGACACCAAACACCATCTGATAAAGTGCATCTTATCCAGTCAAACAATCCTTCTTGCAACAATGTATCTACTGCCATCATTACAGTACAGAAAGAGGTGAGGACCTTGTATGCTTTAACTAGACATCAGTAAGCACTCTGAAGATCACACATGAACCTCTTCCATCACTAGAATTGGAGAGAGCACACAGACCTCTAATAATATCACCCGAATAATGGACTTCCACACAAGAGAGAGCTCATGCAAGTTGGATAAATGGAAGAGAATATCCTCTTTTGATGATCTCCATAGTCAACTGGATCAGGCTCGTCTCCAGACACTTATTTGACAACAGTAATTGTCTTGCTGTGCTGTCAGAGAGTGGGAATGTCCCACCTTAATCTATAGTATTGATGGTTACAAGCATTGTCTTGAAGTATAGACCCTAGGCTTAAACCTAATTTGTGGAACATTGCAAAGGTGACAGGAGTGTACAAATTCATCAGGAATTTTAAAGTGGCTTTGCTTTTACTTCTTTAACATCGTACTGATAAAATGTTCATGACAAGTCAAACAAATTCACCAGAACTCTGGGCAACAAGGCAGATACATAAAGATTAAACGAAAAGTATGTCACAATACCATGCCCTATTCTCCTGGCTTCCTAGATCGGTTTCTGCAGCACCCAAGAGTGCATGGAGATTTTTGTAGCCCTTGTGCTATCCACCACTGTTGAAAAAACCTTCAATGTTTGCTTTTTGTTAATCGGTCTACAACTATGCTCACAGTCTTACAAAATTCTACACACACTAAGCAAGATTACAGAGGGTGTTTGAGGGACGAGCACAATGTGAGAAATGTGTCGTCCCAGTCATCCAGACTTTTTCACTCACTGCCAGGAAGGAATTGGGGAATACAGCTCACAGGGCTCCTATTTGACAATGGAGGCCTCAAAGATCAAACACTTGCACTGGACATACAGAAAGGCTATTCGGTTCCCAGGAGCTACCAAAGAATGCTTCCTTGCAGCTTATCAAACACTTGGTGGAACTATGCAGGACTTCGACCTGAAAGATCCGCACTAACAGGAATAATATGATATTTAAGGGTGTTCCAGAGAATTTTTATCTGCATGAAGCCCGAGCCTGCACCTCTGAGGCATGTACATTTTCTTCAAAGGCCATCTTGGAGCTGGGACAACAGGAAATTAGCTTATCAGAGATTACACTGCTATGTAATATTCAGACCTTTCATGAGATCCTAATGCTACTCAGTGCCATTCGGAGGGATGGAAACAGATTGAGATATATAGCGCTGTTATATTCATCTTAAGCCAGACTTTAAAGGAAAGAAGGAGAAAGAGGAGCCTCAGAATGCTGATACTGTTTTGAAAAGGCGATTTAGCCAGGTGCTCAATGGGCAATATCACAGACATAGTTCATGCCCAGTTGAAAAAAAGCAGAAACCCCAATAGCACAGAGTCAATATTCCAAGCAGGTGGCTTTCATGTCAGCAGTGTCAGAAAATGATGTATCACTGTAAACTAAGGAGCACAAAAATGGGCAATTAACTTATGAGCTAAGGATATTTTAGTTGATCAACTGTTGCAGTGATATGGCAGTGTGGAATAGAGCCTTTGTGAGATTAAGTATAGGAATAGTGGCAAAGGGCTAATCAAAGTTTCGCTCCAGAGAAAGTGGGGAGGACAGGTCACAAAGGGGACTCCCCTGGATCATATGGTCCTGCAGGAGCGGCCAGCTTGTGGTCACAACTGGATTCTGTGATACAAGCAGGGGGTGGATCTTCAGATTGATACAAATTAGACAGGAGTGAGGTAAAAAGGTATAATATAAGGGTACACATTCTAACTGCTTGAAAAGTAGCAAACTATGAGACAAAGAGATTATTTAACAGTCAACGCTGTTGTTGTGACGTCTTCTGATGCATAAGAAATCTACCTCAAGAAATAGCACTTACAGCAACCAGGATGGGCCAAAGAGTAATCACTAGATATTGACATGTGGCGTTATCTGTAAATTGCAAGTTTGAACCCTGGCAAGGCTAACTGAGTCCTTCAACCTTTAAAGGCTGATAAATTGAGTAGATTCGCATTGGGCAATGATAAGACTGGTAATTTACACATCGTAGAAAATGTAAATACTGTGATAAATAGTGTTAAATAAAATGTATTATATGGAAAAGACTGCTGAGTCCTGCATTGTGCCATTAACAATGCATGTGTGGTTTACTTTGCAGGCGGACAAGCATAGATTTTCTCAGCTTCCAGAGGTGACCAGTTGACCAGAACCCTGTCAGTTGCAACAGATAATAATTTCTGACAACTGTCCTTTAAAATAATAGATTACTTAAGTGACAAAAGATATGCATTCCTCTCTTACACAATATACTTGTAACTGATGTTGGACCAAAGACTGAATTCTCAGACCAGAAACAGGCAGTGGAATCAATAACAGAAACGGATATTTAAAGGGAAGTAACAGGAGCACACAGAAGTACGAAATAATTTCACGAAGAGACAGCCTTGTCTGAACTTGAAAATTAGGATTCCCGTTGTGGTCTCCTGTTTTCTTTTGTCTTAAACAAAGAAGCATAGGCCATGTATTTTACTTGTATTCAACATTTTCCATAGCGCTTCTGTACCCAAAGGTATTAGTGCTCTTTACGAGAAAAAAGTATATTACGTAACAGACATATCAACATGCAAAGACAGTAACTAGCTAGGAAGCACAGAAATGTAAACAACACCGCAGTTATATTTGGAAGGTAGTTTTGAGAGTACAGTCGAACAGGTAGGACTGATGATAAATGCATTCTAATGGCTGGATTAAGTTCAAATGGATTTGGATCATCCAAGGTATTTATATAACAGATGAATCTTCAGTTGTTGCCTGAATGCAAAAAGAGAACACTGAGTTCTTCAGAGAGTTGAAGGGGGTGGGGGCATTTCCACATATTTATGGAAATCTCAGACAAGGACTGTTTCAGGGCTTGAGAAGTTCTTTATTTTAGGGTTTCCAGTAAGGGGTTGCCCTTTCTTCTCAGGCCTCAACTGGCCACCAAAGAGGATCAAGAGGTTTGACCGGTGAGGTGTTTTTTTCTGGTGTACAGCTGTGAAAGCAAGGCAGCAAATTCTTACATTGACCCCAGCTTTAAAGAACTTCAATGTAGATACTTCGTGATCAGGGAGTTGAATACAACTTTCATCAAGGTTAAGGATGGATGTGGGATACTTGCCAAAAGGGCACAGCCAGTGTCTAATGTTGATATGATGAAGACATGTTCCACCGTCTATAGCTGGTTAGGAAAAAGATTTTTGGTTCTTTTTCCAAGGACATTGGGTATAGATTAGCCATTTTTTATTTTTGTGTGGAAGGATAGACAGAGAGTAATGTCAAAGTGAAGCCCATAAGGTTAACTTTGAGAACCCAATTTTGTGACAAAGAGTTTGAGTTTTAGCTCATTCAAAAGAGATGGGTAGAATGTGTTCGGTGTTTAGGAGTGATAAGCAGGAACTCACCTTTCTGGTGGTTTAGCACAAACAGTTTTTCAGCCATCCAATCATAAATCAATGTGAGGCATGTTCATAAAGCGAGTATCCTTTATCCTTAAGCATAGTTGTGTGTTATATGAAAACGTATTGATTGTAACACCAGACTCAGGAGTACAAAATAAAACTTTGAACAGTTTAGAGGAGAAAATCAAACACGTGGGACAGTGGATAGCATCACCTCAGATCTTGATATGTGAGTGCAGATCTCTACTAGTTGTTCTCACTCTGAAAGGAGTGAGGTTAACAGTTTCAGGACTTGGTTTCAGAGCCTATTTTGTTTACCAGAACAGGCAGTCATTTCTTGTGATCGATGGCATCAAAAGATGCTGAAAGATGTAGAAAGATCAGTAGGGAGGTATTGCCTTTATCTAAGATTTGGTGGATGTCATTAAGGGCTTTAAATATGACTGTTTCCGCAATGAAACGTGTTCTCAGCCCCGGCATTTTCCTAGCAGATGGTTATCGTGATGTCGGATGTTAGGAGGTACGACTCAACATTTAATATTTTTTCAAGCCATACAAATTGAGAAACTGATCTGTAATTTGGCAGCGGCTGAGGATATAAATTATATTCTTTTGGTAAGGGTGTTATTTGACTGATTTTCAGGATTTTAAATTTATAAAGCGTTGATCAACGAAGAACAAGTTACTTATCTTCAGTAACGCTTTATCTGGTAGAGATTCTATCTAGTCGCAGTTTCCTTACCTTAGAATTATCACCAGGCGTCAGACTGGATCCGTACATTTTTAATGAGCACTACCCCCTGACTGCCGGTAGGTGCCGTCATTTGGCGTTGTCCACACCAGAAGTGACGTGCACGGTGCCTATATAGGTGCCACCCCAGAGCATAGATGTACATTTCTTTTCATGACCTACCACGCCAGGAGAGCGGAGCCACAAAGAACACTGACCACTGGTGTGTAAAACTAGGGGAACAACTTTGCCCCTAGAAATCCGTTCAGAGAGAGTGGGGAGGATGTGTGGGTTGGTAAGGAATCTGCGGCTAGATACAGTCTCTATCAGATAAGACATTACCGAAGATATGTAACTTGCTCATCTGATAGAGACTTCTAGCTGTAGATTACTTACCTTAGAATAGATACCCAAGTAATACCTCTCCGGAAGTAGATCTGCGAAATAATTTCACACCAAAAAGTCCTGCAGGACAGAACGGGCTAAGTGCGCGTCCCAACGAACTTGACTGTTCAGACAGTAGTGCTTGGTGAACCTGCACAGAGAGGCCCACGTAGCTGCCTGGCAGATGTCCAAGACAGGGATTCCGTGTGCTAATGCAGTGATCGCAGCCTTTGCTCTGGTGGACATATGCAAAAGAAACAATTGATGGACGGAATGCTGGACAATGCAAACATTCACCCCCAGTCACAAGGATCTGGGTTTAATCCATCATTCTTTTGCTCACCACACCACCCCAGTTTGGACCCAGCCATGTGCAAATCAGTCTTGACCCTGTTCCTTGTGGGAACAGTTCAGCCCGAACTGCCAAGCCAGGTCCTCCCTGGACCGGAAACAAGCATCCTGGGACCGGTTTCAGGGCATCACCCTTCATCAGCCAGGCTAGCTTGAATCCAGTGGTGTAGTGAGCACGGGACCCACGTCTGGGCATACCCTTCCCACTTACGGCGACATATGCAAAAGAAACAATTGATGGACGGAATGCTGGACAATGCAAACATTCATCCCCAGTAACAAGGATCTGGATTTAATCCATCATTCTTAGCTCACCACACCACCCCAGTTTGGACCCAGCCATGTGCAAATCAGTCTTGACCCTGTTCCTTGTGGGAACAGTCCAGCCCGAACTGCCAAGCCAGGTCCTCCCTGGACCGGAAACAAGCATCCTGGGACCGGTTTCAGGGCATCACCCTTCATCAGCCAGGCTAGCTTGAATCCAGTGGTGTAGTGAGCACGGGACCAACGTCTGGGCATTCCCTTCCCACTTAGGGCGACAAATGCAAAATAAACAATTGATGGACGGAATGCTGGACAATGCAAACATTCAGCCCCAGTCACAAGGATCTGAGTTTAATCCATCATTCTTTTGCTCACCACACCACCCCAGTTTGGACCCAGCCATGTGCAAATCAGTCTTGACCCTGTTCCTTGTGGGAACAGTCCAGCCCGAACTGCCAAGCCAGGTCCTCCCTAAACCGGAAACAAGCATCCTGGGACCGGTTTCAGGGCATCACCCTTCATCAGCCAGGCTAGCTTGAATCCAGTGGTGTAGTGAGCACGGGACCCACGTCTGGGCATACCCTTCCCACTTAGGGCGACATATGCAAAAGAAACAATTGATGTTTTTGCATTTATCACCCCGAGTGGGACGGGTATGCCCAGACGTGGGTCCCGTGCTCTCCATGCCACTGGAGTCGTGCTATCCTGGCTGATGAGGGCTGAAAGCCAGAAACCGGTCCTAGGATGCTTGTTTCCAGTCCATGGAGGACCTGGCCTGGCAGTTCGGGCTGAACTGTTCCCATTGGGCGCAGGGTCAAGACTGATTTGCATATGGCTGGGTCCAAACTGGAATGGCATGGTGAGCATAAAAACGATGGATTTAGGCCCAGATCTCTGTACTGGGGTGAATGTATGACATTGTTCTGCATTCTGTCCATCAATTGTTGTTTTTGCATTTGTCACCACGAGTGGGACGGGTATGCCCAGACGTGGGTCCCGTGCTCTCCATGCCACTGGAGTCAAGCTATCCTGGCTGATGAGGGCTGAAAGCCCGAAACCGGTCCTAGGATGCTTATTTCCAGTCCAGGGAGGACCTGGCCTGGCAGTTCGGGCTGGACTGTTCCCATTGGGCGCAGGGTCAAGACTGATTTGCATATGGCTGGGTCCAAACTGGAATGGCATGGTGAGCAAAACAACGATGGATTTAGGCCCAGATCTCTGTACTGGGGTGAATGTATGACATTGTTCTGCATTCTGTCCATCAATAATTGTTTTTGCATTTGTCAGCCCGAGTGGGACGGGTATGCCCAGACGTGGGTCCCGTGCTCTCCATGCCACTGGAGTCAAGCTATCCTGGCTGATGAGGGCTGAAAGCCCGAAACCGGTACTAGGATGCTTGTTTCCAGTCCAGGGAGGACCTGGCCTGGCAGTTCGGGCTGGACTGTTCCCATTGGGCGCAGGGTCAAGACTGATTTGCATATGGCTGGGTCCAAACTGGAATGGCATGGTGAGCAAAAAACGATGGATTTAGGCCCAGATCTCTGTACTGGGGTGAATGTATGACATTGTTCTGCATTCTGTCCATCAATTGTTGTTTTTGCATTTGTCACCCCGAGTGGGACGGGTATGCCCAGACGTGGGTCCCGTGCTCTCCATCCCACTGGAGTCAAGCTATCCTGGCTGATGAGGGCTGAAAGCCCGAAACCGGTCCTAGGATGCTTGTTTCCAGTCCAGGGAGGACCTAGCCTGGCAGTTCGAGCTGGACTGCTCCCATTGGGCGCAGGGTCAAGACTGATTTGCATATGGCTGGGTCCAAACTGGAATGGCATGGCGAGCAAAAAACGATGGATTTAGGCCCAGATCTCTGTACTGGGGTGAATGTATGACATTGTTCTTCATTCTGTCCATCACTTGTTGTTTTTGCATTTGCTCTGGTGGAAGCAGCACACAAACCCTCTGGGAGTTGCTTCATGGCCTGTGTGTACCAGTTTTTAATGCAGAACACAATCCATTGGAACCTGGTCAGTTTCTGCACGGTCTTCCCTTTCTTGGCCCTGACATACCACACGAAGAGTTGATCGTGCGCCCGGAAACGGTTTTGTACGGTCAAGGTAGAACAACAACGCTCTTTTTGGGTCCACCCTGTGAAGTCTCTCCTCTTCATTAGAGGGATGAGGTGGAGCATAAAAGGTGTGCAAAGTGATCGACTGGAACGTAGAACGGGGTGACTACCTTCAGTAAGAAGGACGCTCAAGTCTGAAGGAACAGTTTGTCGGGGAAAAAGGAGATGTAGGGAGACTGAGACAACAGTGCCTGTAGCTCACTGACCCTCCGGACAGATGTAATTCCTACCACGAAGGCTGTTTTGATAGTGAGGACTCTAAGAGGACAAGAATGAAGCAGCTCAAAGGGAGTGCACATTAGGAAAGTAAGAACCAAGGCAAAACAAAGGGAGCTGGGGGGACCATGTGCTTCAGACGGAATCTATTTACAATAGGGGACTTGAAGAAGACTGATCTGGCAGATAAATAACTCTTTCAAGTGCACAATAAAGAGCCCTGCTGGGCCAGGGTGAGGATTAACAAAAGAACCTGGGAAAGGGGAGAAGATAAGGGGTCAATCTGTTTCTCAGCACACCATGCCCCAAATGTATTCCAACAGCCGGTGTATACCGTTTTGGTGGAGGGATGAAGAGCTGCCTAGATAACGTCACATACTTCGGGCAGAAAGTCGAAAGCTGTCGGCCCTCAATCTCCATGCATGAAGGCAGAGGGTTGACGGGTTCGGGTGAGAATCCTCCCATGCTGCTGCGACAGAAGATCACCCCGAAGTGGTAGCCTGATCGGAGGATCAACCGCCATGCTCAACAGCTCGGGATATCAGACTCTCCGAGCTCAGTCTAGAGCCACAAGGATGACTTGGGCCTGGTCGTTCCTGATCTTGAGAACTCTGGGCAGGAGTGGTATGGGCGGGAAGGCATACAGGAGGCCTGAGCTCCACTCAAGACAGAAAGCATCTATGAGCAAGAGCCGCCTTGGAAACTCCAGTGTGCATAACTGATGACATTGCACGTTCGACTGTGGTGAACAGATCTAACCAAGGCTCTCCCCACTGCTAAAAGAGACCTTGCACCACCTCTGCACGGAGACACCATTCATTATACGCTAGACATCTTTCGGCTGAGTTTGTCCGCTCTGGCGTTCAGAGAACCCATCAAATGTTGAACCACCAGGGAAATGCCCTGACGTTCCAGCCATGTTCAGAGATGCAGGGCCTCTTGACAAAGTGTCCACGCCCCCACCCCGCCCTGTTTGTTGCAGTACCACATGGCGGTGGTGTTGTGCGTGAACACCTGCACCAGCCTTCCCTTGATGGAGGGTATAAAGGCTTTCAGTACCAGCCGGATTGCTCAGAGCTCCAAAAGGTTGATGTGGAGTTCGGAGTCCAGAGGTCTCTGATCGCCACCTCTCCTAGATGGCCGCCCCAGCTCAGATGTGATGCATTTGTCACTACTGTTAGATCTGGTAGGGGAAGGGAGAGGGGTCTTCCGCTGACCCAATTGCGGTTCGTTAACCACCAATGCAGATCTTGGACAGTGTCCTCCAAGATCTGGACCATGTTGGAGAGATTGCCCTGATGCTGGGCTCAGTGGAATTTCAGGTCCCACTGCAGAGCCCGCATATGCCAACGGGCATGTGTCATCAAGCAGGATGCAGGAGGCCATGAAGCCCAGCAGTCTCAGAGTCAATCTGACCGAAACACAGGATAGATGCTGAAACATCGGTATCACAGCCAGAATATTCCGGACATGCCTTTCAGCGGTATAAGCCTGAAACTGCACTGGGACCAGAACTGCTTTGATGAAAGGGACTTAGGCACGTTTACAGTGAACCTCAGCAAGTGCAGGAGGTCCGCCATAGTCTGGAGGTGGGAGATGACTGCCTGGGATGAGCCTGCATTCAACAGCCAGTCGTTGAGATAGGGGAAGACTGGGACCCCTGATCTCAGCAGATGAGCTGCAACCACCACCATCACCTTGGTGACCACCCAAGGGGCAGTGGTAAGGCCAAAATGCAGCATGGTGAACTGTTAGTGCTCGTGATCTACCGTGAACCGCAGGTAGTCTGTAGGCAGGCAGGACGGGAATGGGGAAGTATGTGTCCTGCAAGTCCAACACTACCATCCGGTCTCCCGGGTTTAAAGCAGATCGGACTTGAGCGAGAGTTAGCATTTTGAATTTCTCCTTTTTCAGGAAGAAATTGAGAGGGCGCAAGTCTAGGATGGGACGTAGGCCTCCGTCCTTTTTGGGCACCAGAAAGTAGCAGGAGTAGCAACAACTACCTTCTGCTGCTGCCGGCACCCTCTCTATGGCTCCCTTGCCCTAGAGAGCCGCCACTTCCTGGCGAAGTAAGAAAGATGGTCTTCCATTAGCCTGTCGCAAGTGGTTGGCATGGGTGGAGGGGTGGTCACGAAGGGTAGGGAGTAGCCTCTTTGGACAATTTGGAGAACCCAGTAGTCGGATGTTATCGAACTCCAGTGGTGCAGGTGACGGTGTATCCTGTCTCCCAATGGGTGCCCATGACAATTAGAAGGTAAACTAAAGAGGTTTGGAGGATGCGGCTGCTGGGGGAGTTGTGGAATGGCCCAACCCTCGGCTGCCTGCCCACGTGGTTTGTGGGTACCTCGTCCTCGGCTACGCAGGGGCTGAGAAGCTTGCGTGCTGCGTGGCTGGTTGAGTAGAGACATGGCTGGAAGTTCCTTCCGTGGCCACAAAAGAAGTGAAAGGCGGACTGGGGTTGGCAAGAAGTCATGGAAAGGCCCAAGGACCTGGCCATAGCTCTGCTATCCTTGAAGCGCTCCAGCGCTGAGCCCGCCTTGTCTCCGAAGAGACAGGAGCCATCAAAGGGCATGTCTATGATCGAAGCCTGGATATTCCCCGAAAAACCAGCTGTTTTCAGCCAGGCGTGGTGCTGTAAAGCCACCGAAGAGGAAACGTCTCTGCCTAATGAGTCGGTCGCAACCAGTCAGCATCGGAAATTGGAACTTAACTGTTTCCCTCCCATCAGCAATAGCCTGGGAGAGTATGGCCTGGACCTCATCCTGGACCATAGGCAGCACCTGCACAACCGAATCCCAGAGTGAATAGGAGTAACAGCCCAAAAGGCAGGCGTGTTCACCAACTGCAGTGCCAGGCTGGCGGAAGAAAACATTTTCTTGCCCACGGTGCCCAGCCTTTTGGATTCCATATCCAGTGGGGTGATAGGGAATGTGCCAGGATTTACTCGGGAATTGGAGGCTTGGACCACCAAGCTCTACGGGGTGGGGTGTTGTGTGAGGAAATTGGGGTCCCCTGGGGCGGGCGTTGGCGGCAGGCAATTGTCCTATTCACAGGATCCCATGTGAAGGGCTTGGAAAGAGGCCCCAAGTAGGATGTCCATGAAGGCTTAAACGGGAGAAGCAGTTTGGATGAGATATCTCCCAGTTGAAGCACCGCCATCAAGACGTTAGCCTTGACAGCCACAGAGGGCAGCTGAAGGTCCAGGACCTCGGCCGCCCCCGTCACTACCAAAGCAAATGAGGCTCCCTCCCCCTTAGCCAAGGTAGGAGGAGAGACCAAGCCAGTTTCTGGGGAGGTGTCCAGTCCATTGGCATCCCCCAAATCCTCACACCAGGTGTCCTCATTGCGGTCTAGAGGCTGGTATTCATAAAAGTTAGTGGCACTCCCAATCTTCCCCTAGTCCTAGCCCATAAAAATTGGGCTCAGGCCTTGTTGGAATGCCTTCAGTCAGGGCTAGAGTCGGATGACGCCCATTCGGCTCCGTGTCGGAGTCGGGGGTAAGAATGGGGACGGCACCGCCAAAGGGTACCGGCGCCGCCGTGTCGGCAACGGGACCAGCACGGGGAATGGTCAAGATGGCTCAACCAGTGCGGTCCAAATCAGTCTGTGGAGCCAAGGGGCCTGACTGGTGCCGAGGGCAAATCCGCCAGCAGAGACCTGTAGGGGCCCCTCCAGAATCCGCTGTGCTCTAAAGCTCTCTAAGAGGGACGGGCTGCCCAAATAGGAGGGCATGTCAATCCGGCTCCCGGAAACTCAGGGAGGCGTAGATATGGCCCAAGTGCAGATTCAACCACAGAGCCAGGCCTCAAGTGTTGACGGTCCATCATCTCGTAGGGTGACTCCAACGGATGGGGCGAAGTCAAAGACCTCTTCAACTTCTTGCTCTTTTTCTTCTTGTGGGACTTACCGGAATGGGACGACTGCAAAGGAGATTTATGGCTCCGTGACCGATCCCAGGACCTTCCTCTTGACCGGGATAGAGACTGTTGCGGAGTTGCAAGTCGAGCGGCAAGGAGCTTGAGGGATTGCTCTCTCAAGGCCTTGGGGTGCATAGCGCTACAATTGCCGCAGGTCTTGGTGTCATGGTTGTGTCCGAAGCACCAGAGACAGACAAGGTGCGTGTCCATCACCGACATTTACCAGTGACAGGCACTGCAGGACTTAAATCTAGCCTTCTTCGTTGACATCCCTGCTACACTAGCAGGCAAGTCTCAAAAAACGTCGACAAAAAGTCGAACAAAGACCACCAAAAATTGATTGGGGGTAGCTCTCTCTGAATCTGCGCTGACTGACACCAAAGAAAAGAACTGATGTCAGCACGCAGGGGTGGCGCCTATATAGGCACCACCCAGGTCACTTCCGGCGCGGACGGCACAATGCAGAGCCGAACAACGCCACCTACCAGCGCGTTGGTGTACTGCTCAAGAAAAATGTCCAGATTCAGTCTGACGTCTGGGGATAGTTCAAGGGAAAGAAATGCAGCTAGAATTCTCTATCAGATACCATATTTGTTTAAAGGGATAGAAATGGTATCTTGGTAGATTTGCCGGGAGAATGTCTTGGTGGTATGCAGTCAGTCTAATTGTTGGACTATTGCATGTAAGACTTTGATAGACAAAGTTTCCCAGGTATTCAGTGTTTGGGAGGCAGATGTCTAGGTGAGTTTTGTTTGGGAGTAACAAGTTCACCGATTCGTTCATATTTTGTCAGTAAAAAGGTTTGCTGGAGTAGGAGGGATGGAGAAAGTTGTTTCTTGAGGACATGTTTTTATGGATATATTTAAACAGAGACTTAAGTCCTGCGCATCTCATTCTGGCACATCACTACATCTCCTCTAATGAGTAAGCATCAATTTTTTGTGCCATGTAAATTGCGAATTCCTCAGAAATATCATATTTCCAGAAAACTGTACAGAATCTGGTGCAAATCAATATTCTCCTCACAAGGCAACACGTTTTCAAAACAGCTATCAGTATTTCCTTGATAAAGCATCACTCATTCATCTAAATTAAAAGGCTACTTTAAGTAGGTACTGGCGCATATGTACATCACAGTGACTAAAGTCATGAGAAGACCCTGCTCAATTTGTACCTGACAACCACAGATACTTAACAAATATTTCAGCACCACCATGAATCCTTTTGTACTACATATCCTAAGTACAAGCTGCAAGATATAATGAAAAAGATGCTCATTGTTAGCTCACATGCTAACAGTGCATAGTTCTGATGGAGTTTCCACTCTGGACCATATACTTCTTTACTTAAAACTGAAATAATGGTTTTATTTTATCTATTTAAAACCTGAGAACACCAAAAGAAAAGAAAAATCTCTAAAATAGGTTTCAATTAATCAGAACGTGGATAAATAGATTGGGGCCTTCTTTTGTTCTTACTTATATTTTACGATTAAAAGATCACAAAATACTTTAATGCTAGAAAGGTGCTTCAAGGGACTTTTTGGCCGGGCCCGCTTGTAGAAAGCAGTTTCCAAACAATTTGAGAATAAGGGAGTGCTGAATCCAAAATAACTTGTGATTGTTCCAACATACCAGTTAATCTTTTCTGAAACTTTACAAAGCATTGTTTACCTTTAAGAAAGCAGCTACATTGATACTCCAGAAACCAATGCAATATTTTTGTAAGCAAGAATTAGCAAAAGTAGTTCAGGTATTTACAAGCAAATATCAACTGTACAGTGTTTTCACAAGGTAGGTGGAGCCAACCATGTTACTACTCTAAAGATTACATCAAATTTAACTTGAAGGTCGAAAGACACTTGATCGTGGCACATATTACATGAGCATGGGTATTTTCTGCAACAGGAAGTCCCCTAACTCCGTTAAAACTCCAAAAATACGGGATACAATCAAACACAACACAGAGACCTTTTAAGTATGAATACTAGGGTTAAGGGCGCCTAAGGTGCAAAGGGTATTTAAGAATATACAACTTCCAACAAAGTATATAATGAGAAAATCTCCTAGAAGCATTGACAAAAAATGTAAGAAAGAAGAAGGATCCTGCAAATCATTTAGAGGCACACTTAAACCACTAGCTCTATTCAATGCAATAAGGAATGCAGCTTTATAAATTACTATTGAACAAGTTACTTACCTTCGGTAATGCTCTTTCTGGTGGATATTCTAACCAGAGATTCCTCAAAATCTTTGGGGTAAGTCAAAGTTAAATTTCAAATGCAAATACAAAAAAGTAAAGTGGGACTAAACCCCATTCTGTCACTGTGGTTCCAAAGAGAAGGAAGGCGCGCAGGAGTCAAGATTTACTTCACCATCTTTTGAGTTTGCTGGCAATGGAGCAGACATCTCGGCTGGTCCTGACATACCCAGAGTTCCCTGGGCCGTTGTCGACCTAGCAGCAAATCAAGACCTTTCAGGAGATCATGCTGCAAATCTTTAGTGCTCTTCTGCCTCTCTCTGGTGCACCTTTGAGCTCCACAGAGCCCCCAAGCAGGGTTAACACTCACATGTCTTCCCACTACACCCTTGGATCCAGATATAGGGCCTGTACTGCCTCCAGTACAAGCATCTAGTCCAGCCCCACAGTCCATGACAGACCCTGCTGCACGGACACCAATTGATGACCAGGTGCCAACACCCGTGTTAGACACAGAACTGATGTCAGCCCGAGCTTGTACTAAGATATAAATTCAGTGCAACCAGTTATCATGCTTCCTGGCTCCAACCAGGCACCCCTATCATTAATGACTCAACTCGCTTTTGGCTCGGACTTTGATCCTACCCCATAACAGGGAGCAATCCTGGATATGGATGAGGATGGCTTGCTCCCCCTTATTATACTGATGGTGCCTTATACCCTGACTTATGAAACACCAGTGGGCTTGACACCTCCCTTGAAACAGAGCGTGACACGCTGCATGGGTCATTGATGGAGGAAAGTGCCTGATTTGCGGTGGTCAGTCCGAAAGCAGCTAAGGTACTAGAATTAAAGTTACCCTCCACTGAGACTAACCTTTTCTCTGATTCATTGACTCCCTCACGGATGCCTTAATGGCTATGTGGTCGAAACCATGTTCTTGCTCACCGGTTCATCAACAAGTAGCTAGATGACACATGCCCCTGTCTGTGGACAAGATTTTCTTGCCAAGTACCCTACCCCTGAAAGTCTCATTGTGCAGGCATCAACCAGTAGGAGTTCATCTTAATTCATTTCCAGCTAACCCCCAAAAGATAGCATCCCAAAAAATGGATAGGTAGGGCAAACAGATGTTTTCTTCTTCAATCTTGGCACTGCAGTCTATAACTGCAGTCTGTTTATCGGGCCACTATTGTGATTATTTCACCTTGTTGTGTGAGCTAACTGCAGGCACTTTCAGTACACCACCTTGTTCCTAGCCAAACTGGCTCTCGTTTTACCCAAGGTTCTGACTCCCTTTCCTGTTGGGCAGTCCACACTCTACCCGCGTTCTTTGCTATCCCACACTTTTCTAAAGGGGAGGAGTGCTCCATCGGTTGGACCCCAAAAGGGCCTAGTTTTTATATTTATCGTACCAAGACCCATCACATGGAAGTTCTAGAGTAACAAACTGTAGCACTTATTTGCACCACCCACCTGTAATTAAAAAGTTTAGCCAAGCAAAGAAAGTACTGCACTCAACTCATCTCAGTAGAAATGACGACTGAATAATTGTTACAGGAAGCATACGGCAATGCAGAATAAACTCTGACATTGCGGTGGAGAACCAAATGATGCACCCTGCACTCACTATGGATTGGTGTTTATAACAACAGGCTGGTTGCAGCAGGAGCCATTAAGGAACTAGGTCAAAATTACATTGTACATTGCGAGAGCCCATCGCAGTGGAGAATCAGTTCAATTGTTTGGAAGAAGTGGGATAATACCTCTCAGTTAGTAAACCCTCATAGGAGCAAGTGACTCAAATGGAGCAAGACCTGTGGCTGGCAACACATCAGGGTACACAAGTCAGGCAAAGACATCAGAGATGTGTTTGAGTTGCGGCTTTGTAGGATCATTTTTTAAAGTCAAACAAGGGATAGCAACAATATGGAAAACATACTTTTTGAGAGGGACAGGGTCAAATGCTTAGAGAGGAAGCAGATCTTCAGAGAATCTAGTGCTCCAGAACCTGGCTGACATTTAGTTACAAAGAGGCATGCTGGCAAACTGGCTGAACGTGGAGCATTCACAGAAGACGCTCTAGAATGTTACTTTGGGATTGGCTTTGAAGCTCGCTTTGGAAAAGAAAGTATATTCTCACAATAGATCTGGCTTTAGAAAAGTGTGGAACTTGAACAATAAACTCCATTACACTAAGAGACTCCAAGAAAACTCTAAAAAGTTATTTATCTTAACAAATAATTTAAGACCCGAGATATCAATTGAACTCTTTGAAAAACAAACTTGCTAGATGGCTTCTGGTACTGGTACTGTATCCTCTGGTAAAAATACCATTAAGCGTGTTCACAATCAGAGACAGGTCCACAAAACCAACACATGTCTAGTACCCTGTGCAGAGCTTTACAGCTCACTTTAGAATTGGCCTATGGTCAAGAGTTGTTCAAGTAAGGGAGTAACTGGATTCTGAGTTTTGGCTCAGAAATGTACTACTGATAAGAAACACAACATTTTCTATTTGTGTAATGGTTTATCATTAATGCACAAGTTACTAACTTGTGTAACGATAGATCTGTAAGAGACAGTAGTTAGTGACAGATTCCTTACCTTAGAATATCCCCAGGCATCAGGCTGGATCCGGAAAGTTTTTGCGTAGCAGTACCCTTGCGCGTCGGTAGGCGGCGTCGTGCGGCTCCGCGTCCGTCGTCGTGATCGCCGGGATGACGTCGCGGGCAGTACTTAAGACGCCGCCCCTGCGCGCGGACGTCAGTTCTGTACACGACTTTCCGCGCCAGGAACGCAGAGCCATGCAAGAAGCTGACATAGGTGTCTGAAAAATACTAGGGCCCTGAAAGGGATGTCCTTAACCCTAGAAATCAGTTCGCAGAACGGGGAGGATGGGTGGGGTCGGTAAGGAATCTGTCACTAACTACTGTCTCTTACAGATATATCGTTACACAAGTTAGTAACTTGTGCATCTGAAAGAGACACGTTAGTGACAGATTCCTTACCTTAGAATAGATACCCCAGCAATACCAACCCAGGTGGTGGGTCTGCGAACAAAGATCAGACAAGGAAGTCCCGGAGGACAGAACGGCCAAAGAAGCCGTCCTTCCAGACCTGACTGTCAAGGCAGTAATGCTTTGTAAATGGGTGCAGCGAGGCCCACGTAGCTGCCTGACAGATATCCTGCAGTGGAACACCGCGGCCTAAAGCCGTGGTAGCAGCCGTTGCCCTGGTGGAATGGGCACGCAGCCCAACAGGAGGCTCCTTCTTAGCCAAAGAATAGCAGGCTTTGATACACAAGGTTACCCAGCGGGAGATGGTTCTCTTGTGCACCGCCTGACCTTTTTTGGCGCCCACGTAGCCAACAAAGAGCTGGTCATCCACCCGGAAGTGTTGTGTGCGGTTGATATAAAAGGAAAGCGCACGTTTTGGGTCCAGACGGTGGAGCCTCTCTTCCTCTCTGGAAGGATGCGGAGGCAGAAAGAAGGTGGGCAAAGTGATGGTCTGCCCAATGTGGAAGGCAGTAACCACCTTTGGCAAGAAGGACGGACGCGTCCTAAGAACAACCTTGTCTGGATGGACAGACAGAAAGGGAGGTTTGCATGATAGAGCCTGGAGCTCACTCACCCGCCGAGCGGAGGTGATGGCCACCAGAAAGTATGTCTTCAGAGTCAGAAGACGAAGAGGACAGTTATGTAGAGGCTTAAAGGGAGCGCACATAAGAAAGGTAAGAAACAAGTTCAAGTCCCACTGAGGCATCACAAACGGAACAGGAGGGAAGAGGTGTGTAATGCCTTTTAGAAACCTGTTAACAACAGGGGACTTGAAAAGGGAGGGCTGATCAGGAAGCCTGAGGAAGGCCGAGATGGCACAAAGATAACCCTTGATGGTACCCAGGGCAGAACCCTGTTGGGCCAGGGAAAGAAGGAACAGAAGAACCTCAGAAAGAGGGGCAGAAAGGGGGTTCACAGCCTTTGCTGTGCACCATGCCACAAACTTGTTCCACCTGCAGGCGTATACCACCTTAGTGGAGGGACGCCTGGCTGCCAGAATCACATCACAAACTTCGGGAGGCAAGTCGAAAGGAATCAACTGCCGCCGCTCAATCTCCACGCAAGCAGGTGGAGGCTGGACAGGATCGGGTGGAGGACCGTCCCCTGCTGCTGCGACAGAAGATCCTCCCGAAGAGGCAGACTGATCGGGGGATCGACGCTCATACTGAGTAGCTCGGGATACCAAACTCTTCGAGCCCAGTCCGGAGCCACAAGGATGACTTGGGCCCGGTCGCGCCGAATCTTCTTCAACACTCTGGGTAGAAGTGGTATAGGCGGAAAAGCGTACAACAGACCGCAACTCCACTCGCGACGAAAAGCGTCGCCGAGCGAGTGCTGCCTTGGAAATTCCAACGCGCAGAACTGATGACATTGCGCGTTCTCTTCGGTGGCGAATAGATCTAACCAAGGCTCTCCCCACAGTAGAAAGAGTCCTTGCGCCACTTCCGAGTGAAGACGCCATTCGTGATCCATCATGCACCTGCGGCTGAGTTCGTCCGCCCTGGCGTTTAGGGAACCTGCCAGGTGTTGAACCATCAGGAAAATGCCCTGATGTTCCAGCCATGTCCAGAGGCGCAGAGCCTCCTGGACATAGGGTCCACGACCCCACCCCGCCTTGCTTGTTGCAGTACCACATGGCGGTGGTGTTGTCTGTGAACACCTGCACTACTTTCCCTTTGACAGAGGGAAGGAATGCCTTGAGTGCAAGTCGGATCGCCCGGAGCTCCAGAAGGTTGATATGGAGTCGGGACTCCGCCGGAGACCAGAGGCCTCTGATCTCCGCCTCTCCCATGTGACCGCCCCATCCCAGAAGGGACGCATCCGTCACAACTGTGTGCTCTGGCTGGGGAAGGGAGAGGGATCTGCCCATGACCCATTGCCGGTTCGAGAGCCACCACTGCAACTGTCTTGCAGTCCCCTCCGAGATCTGAACGTGATCGGACACATTGCCCTGGTGCTGCGACCACTGGAACTTCATTTCCCACTGCAGAGCCCGTATATGCCATCTAGCATGATCGACCAGCAGGAGGCCATGAGGCCCAGCAGCCTCAGGGTCATCCGTACCGAAACCCAGGATAAAGGCTGAAAGATCGGAATCAT
Source organism: Calotriton arnoldi (assembly GCA_963921515.1). Lineage (NCBI taxonomy): Eukaryota > Metazoa > Chordata > Amphibia > Caudata > Salamandridae > Calotriton > Calotriton arnoldi. The sequence goes on along the minus strand of CAWUFW010000021.1, from coordinate 2,371,733 downwards.
AGCCTGAATATCCCGGACTCGCCGTTCGGGAGGATAGGCCCGAAACTGCGTTGTGTCCAGAACTGCTCCGATGAAAAGGAGCTGTGGAGAAGGAATCAGATGCGACTTCGGCACATTGATGGAGAACCCCAGCGAGTGCAGGAGTTCGGCCGTAGTCTGGAGGTGGGAGACGACTGCCTGGGACGAGCCCGCCTTCAGCAGCCAGTCGTCGAGGTAGGGGAAGACTGGAACCCCTGCCCGGCGCAGATGAGCTGCGACCACCGCCATCACTTTCGTGAACACCCGAGGGGCACTTGTAAGGCCAAAGGGGAGCACGGTGAACTGAAAATGCTCGAGGCCTACCGTGAACCGAAGGTAACGACGGTGGGCCGGCAGGACGGGGATGTGAAAATAAGCGTCCTGCAAGTCCAACGCTACCAACCAGTCTCCAGGGTCGAGGGCAGTCAAAGACCTGAGCTAGGGTGAGCATCTTGAACTTCTCCTTCCGGAGGAAGCGATTGACGTTCCGGAGGTCCAAGATAGGACGCATGTCCACCTTGTCCTTTTTGGGCACCAGAAAGTAGTGGGAGTAGCAACCACGTCCTACTTCTGGGGTCGGAACATGCTCGATGGCCCTCTTGGCCAAGAGGGCCGTGACTTCCTTCTGCAGAAGCACCAAGTGATCCCCTGACATGCGGTGGAATTGAGGTGGCATGGCTGGGGGTGGTCTCGAAGGGGAGGGAGTAGCCCCTTCGGACAATGTCCAAGACCCACCTGTCCGAGGTGATGGCACGCCAGTGGTGAAGGTGATGGCGGACCCTGCCCCCTACTGGCGTGCTGTGCACCTGAAAGGAGGGACTAGGAGGGCTTGGAGGCCGCGGACGGTGCAGAGGTGGTGACCTGACCCGCACGCTGGTTGCCCGAACCGCCACGGCGGCAGCCACGTCCCCGGCCACGCGAAGACGCTTGCTGCGCGGGCCGGTGGCTGGGCTGCGAACGTGACTGGGCGCCCCTTCCGTGGCCACGAAAGGGGCGAAAAGCAGAGGTTAGCGGAGGGCGCACAACAGAAAGGCCCAGGGACTTGGCAGTAGCCCGTGAGTCCTTAAAACGCTCCAGCGCATGTTCTGCTTTGGAACCAAAAAGACCGAGTCCATCAAAGGGCATGTCCATGAGTGTATTCTGGACATCACCCGAGAAACCAGTTGTTCTCAGCCAGGCGTGGCGACGCAGCGCCACCGTCGTTGCAAGCGATCTGCCCAGCGAGTCGGCGGTATCAAGGCCACAACGTATGGTGTATTTAGCCGCATCTCTACCTTCCGCAATGGTGCGGGTAAGCAGTGTCTGGACCTCCTCAGAACACTGGGGCAAAACAGTCGCCACCGAATCCCACAGGGAGTGGGTATATTGGCCCAAAAGGCAAGCGGTGTTGACGGACCGCAAGCCAGCACTGGAGGAAGAAAAAGCCTTCTTCCCAAATTGGTCCAGCCGTTTGGATTCCCTATCCGGAGGGGCGGTAGGGAAGGCTGTTTGGGAGGCAGAGGCTTGGACAACCAAGCTCTCGGGGGTGGGATGTTGAGAGAGAAACAAGGGGTCGCCCGGAGCAGGGCGATGGCGTCGGGCCACGTTCCTATCCACAGGAGCCCCTGTGGTGGGCTTGGACCAGGTGCCCAAAAGAACGTCAGACAGTGCATCATTAAACGGCAGCACAGTCTCTGAAGAGGAAGCTGCCGGCTGAAGCACTTCGGTCAGGAGATTAGTCCTGACAGCCACAGTAGGCAATTGGAGGTGCAAGGCTCCAGCTGCTCTACGCAACACCGTTGCGAAATTTGCTCCCTCCTCCGTAGCCACGGGAGGAGACAGCATGCCAGTGTCAGGGAAAGTGTCTAGACCACTGGCATCCCCAAGTTCCTCTGCCCAGTCCTGATCATACTCACACTGCTGTGTGAGAGGGTCTTCCGACCCCTCCCAGCTCTCTTGGTCCTCCTCTGGTTCAAAATATGGAGGAGGAGGGACATCTGGGACCCAAGGTCTCATCGGCGCCGGCGTCGAGCGACGTCGGTCCGGCTCCATGTCCGGAACCGGAGGGAACCGGGGAACGACGCCGCCCGGAGCCCCGGGCGGCGTCGGGAACGGCACCGGGGAGATCGGCGCCGGCGGAGGCGTGGTTAGGTCAACCGGCATCGATCGGGGTTGCGGTACCACCGGAGCCGGGATCGAGGCCGGGGCCGGAGCCGGGCCGGGATCAAGGCTGGCGGGACAGGCGACGCCGGGACCGGAGTCGCCGGCGACGCCGGAGCAACCCCATCAGGGCCCGCGGGGCCCGAAGGCGCACCGGAGGGACCTTGAGGCCCGAAGAGGCGGGCCATGGCCGACAGGAATTCCTGTATCTCGGCCGGAGTCGCCCCCGAACCCGGGAGGACAGGTAATGCGGGGGCGGCGCCACAGGCACATCCGGAGCCGCGGGGACGGTGCCGACAGGGGCCTCAGCCGAGTCGCGAGACCGGCGAGGTGAAGTCTTAGAGCGATGGTGCTTCTTAGACTTCTTGTGCTTCGACTTACCCGAGGAGCGCGAAGACTTGGACTCCGACGACCGGTGGGGGCTCCGCGACCGGCCCCTCGACCTCTCACGGGACCGGGGCTTGGTGCGGCGCGGAGCCGACTGCCGGACCTCCAGGAGCTTTCGAGACCGCTCTCGCAAAGCCTTCGGGTGAAGTTTCCGGCAGTCAGGGCACGACTTCGTGTCGTGGTCTCGGCCGAGACAGTAGAGACACTCTAAGTGCGGGTCTGTGATCGACATCATTCGACCACAGGCACCGCATGGCTTGAAACCGGGCATCCCTACCGACACCTAGGAGTCGAGAAGACTCGAAAAGAAACAGTGAAAAAATTCACCAAAAATGTAGTCAAAAATTGACTAGGGCACTGCTCTTCCCGGATCTGCGCTTACTGGCGCGGAAAAAGAAGAACTGACGTCAGCGCGCAGGGGCGGCGTCTAAGTACTGCCTGCGACGTCATCCCGGCAATCACGACGCCGACGACGGACGCGGAGCCGCACGACGCCGCCTACTGACGCGCAAGGGTACTGCTACGCAAAAACTTTCCGGATCCAGCCTGACGCCTGGGGATATTCTAAGGTAAGGAATCTGTCACTAACGTGTCTCTTTCAGATACTACTTTTCAAAGCATGATTCAGATAGTTAACATTCAGATGTTAAATATTAATAAACAACTTTTGAAAGACACCAAATTAACTGTCCACTGAATACTTCAGAATGTATCACCGAAATATGGACCTAGGTACGTTTATAGATTATAACAGTAAACAGAAACCTCCTCTTTACAATGACCATCAAATCTGTAATCTTTGAATACAGAAGTAGGTACAAATCACTTCATGGATAAAAAACCTATATCTAGGTCTACAAACAAACACCAGTAAGTCTTAAGTGCTGCTAATGTAATGTAGCATTCCACCACTTTGGTTTTATGTAGGGTTGGATCATTAGAACTTTTTCCAATAAAAGTATGTGTGATTTTGCAGAGATTTCTGTGTGCTGAAGATACCTATAATATTTTTTGTGTAATAAGCCAGAATCATAAAGTGAGAGCAAAAGAGGGAGCAAATAAACTGGATTAAAAAATAAATAAAGCTTAATAACTGTGTACTTAATAAACTACAGTACATGTTACTCAGATTCAGATGGTGCTCACCTCTCAAAATAGTGTGTTTTTGTTTGTTTGCCTCATGAATCAAATTAAATGAACCGTTGCAAGTTTTTTTTAACGTGCTCATAATTTTAATCCAGTAAAATTTTCAGAATAGATTACGGAAAAGGGACAGATAAAGATCCAGCCCTAATAAATTGCCCAAAGAAAAAAGCCCACTTGAAAATGGTTTTGAAACATGCAATGTTGAGTGACCCAAACAGCAAAATACCTTCACTTTTGTCGGGTGATGACGGACCTAAGACACAGAACAGTAACTCTCAGTATGCAAGTTTTTGGGTAATTCCAACCTAGTTATTTTGTTTAAATCATTTGCCCTCTCTAATGCAACATGTGCCAGAATGATAAATGAATACGTACGCTGTGACTGAGACACCAATTTCGTCCGGCTCCGTCCTCTTGAATCTGTTTTAGGGGTTGAAATTCCAGCAGATGCTGCTGAAAGTTTTGTCCTTATGCGACCTGCAATAAAAAATGAACAGTTACAGTATACACCATCAAACACCTAATTGATGAGCCTAAGAAGGAAATGGAATTCCCACAGTAAATCTGTGGCTCTATTTATGGCGTCAGCTTATTAATGAAGAATGTAGGAAATGATGTACAAAGCCATTTTGTGGTTGCAAAGCCTGCTATTTACATAATCACAAGATCTGCGACTGCAAGATGGCTATTTGTTATGCATTAACTGAATTTGGAAATTTGGAAAATTTACTGAATTGCAAAATAGGTTCAGAAAGCCATAACATATCGCTATTTGAAAGGGAAGGGGTGTGTTAAATGCTACTAGTGGACTGCAGCCCCTTTTGTGCCATCCACTACAGTAGTAGTGCAAACATGGCTTCAGGCCTAGCAGTATACAATGATCGATTTTCAAATAGTGATTCTTTAAGAGATTTATTAATGTTTTGCAACCTTAATCAGGCCACAGAACACTGAAAAGTTACCGATTCTCGAGCTGGGGGATAACACATTCGCAAAATGGAAGAGGTCCTGTTGGGGTCCCTTCTCCTTTGCTAATGCGAAAAAAAAGTACGCTGGAGAGAAGGCAGTAGTCCTCGGGAGCACTTCCAACTATCAAAAGAACTTTTTAAAAAAATAACTTTTCTTTTTAAATGCAGTGCTGTTCCCTTTACGGAAAACAGGCTGCACATATAAAAAAAACATTTCTTTATGGTGGTCTGCTGACTCCAGCAGGCCACCACCCTTATGATGCCATATAATTGTAGTAAGTTGCAATTCACGACCTACCTCGTGAATACTGATGACATAGGCTGTATTGCATCTCACTACAATTCAAAATTTTGTGAACCGGCCTAATAATACATAGGTTAGTTTGGAAAGTTCTTATCCATTCACAAAAAGTGGTTGTGCAATTTGTAATAACTTTTTGCAAATGGAAATTTAGTACATCAGGTCCATAATCTCTTGGGTCTCCTGAATACAGCGAGAAATCAAAAAAATCTCTGGCTAAATATTTTATAAAGCTCCCTAACTACACAGCACTAGAGTGTGGTTCCTGGATCATTGCCGACTGGACCCAATACACTGCACTGTTAATTGTACACTAGAAAAGAGTAAATCTATAAATAAACAGAGGCCATTTACAATGTAATGGAGCCTAGCAATACAACTGCTGTAGATTATATGATCAGCTATGTTTCTTTACACTAAAATAATGGCAGAGAGTTATAGCTAATACCATTAAGTCAAACATTAATAGGAACAATATTGGGTAAGCAGTGACATAACAAATACATGCTTCACGCAAAAGGAATGTCACATTTTATGACAATTATTGTGGTGAAAAGGACAGGCAGCAAAGGAACACATTCTTCTAATCAGCAAGTATTTGCAAACTCTGGACATCCGAACACATGCTTATGACCTAAACTTCTTGTCATGAATCTCTTTTTCTGCAATTCATTTAATAATCAATGCATCAAAAAATGGCAGAGCTTCTACTCCTTTGTGCTTATCAGGAAACTTCAGGAATAGCTTTAGCATTTCCCTGGACTACAGAAACCACTTGCATCAGGCTCTAAACCCGCCACCACCACCACCCGAGCCCATGCTCCAGTTGCTCAGGTGGGATGCTTTGCTGTTGATCGAACGGGGTAAGGCAGAAAAGGCTTCGGTGTATAATGACCAGAATATAACATTGCCATCGACTTCATGACTCAAATGGCTCAAGTAACTGGTTTACAATACTGACAAAGTGCAGGGATTTTTGGTTCACTCTCACTGGAATGGTGCTAGCAATCGCTTACACTGAGCCCTCTTTCAAAACTCTGCTGTTTGGAAAGGGATGTTTTCAGAGGAGAAAACTTATACTTTTGCCATACAAATGAAAGCAGCAGAAGATTTCTCCCTTTACAGAATTTTTTCCGAAATGGGCCCTATATAGAAGGGACATCCTACAATTATTGTTGATAAAACATTTTCTTTGGAAACCAGAGAGTTGCAGACGGGGAACAATAGCTCCAACTGTCTGAGTTCTTATGTGATTTAACCTAAGTGAGATACTGGCCAGAATTGCAATAAAAAAGATTCTGCAATGAAAATCTATGCCTCACGTATTTTTCTGGATTTCGGAGTAGAGGTCAGATGCTAGAGCAAGATTGCCTTCTGAGTGTAAAGCTTTGTGCCATAGCTTGTCTCAAAATGAGAGTGCTTTAGAAATCTCCTAAGTCAGTATTAAAATTTGTTTTGAAATTGAAATGCTTGTTGACGTAACCCAGATGACAATTTCTGGTTTATGGAAAGCCCCAGGTGATGGTTTTTAGTTGGTATCACAAAAACTATATTGTCCATGTTTGTTTGAAAACCTTATTTACAGGTTTCCAGAATTTCATCCGAGCCCAGTGTATGAAGGAAACATTTCTAGAGCCCTACCGTCTATTATCGAAAGGCATAGCAATTGTGATATTAACATTTTACTGTGCGCTATCCAGCAATAAGAAGTCATGAATCTATTAATGTGGCTGGGAACAGAACTGCATGTGTTGCCAATGAATAAAGAGCAACAGTACCAAGCTGAGCTAATTGTGCCACTGTAGTATTTAAATAGTGCTTGTCACTAGGTATTGGATTCAAAGCTAAAATAGGTTTTGGGATCTGATGAAGCTGGAGCGTCCTCCTGTCCATAGGAGAACCACTACAACGTTTTCTACACGTTCTTTCAAGGTCATTGGTCAAGAAAGGACTGCGTAGGGTCATTCTCTCATTTGGTATCATTTGGGATGACTACCTAAAAGATCTGGGATCAGCTCCCCACACCTGGGACCTGCAGCCTGAATAAAGGCCACCAGATCAAAGATAAAACACAGTACCAGCTGACCTAGTATGTTTAGGCTTGTACACCTTAGATGATGAGGAGGGCTATCATTACTGGCCTCCATAAGAACTATGTGCAGCCTCTGCAGACAACTAATTGCCTTTATTTTGAGGCAACTGCATGTCTGATCAGGAAAGTTTATACATCTACATTGCGTCGTATGAACGCAAACAGGAGCTTAACAGGTTAGCCTGACAGATGTTTAAGAAGCTTTGTTATGAGGAAGCAGCCCTTGCAGTGAATTTAAAGGTAAATAGGGTGATCAAAAAGGAACAATAGAACTGTAGTACATAAAATTCTCCAGGTTGACCGTAGAAAACAAAACTTTAGAATGTAAACAATCTAAGTATTTCTAACTCTTCATTGTGGAAGAAAGATATAAGTCTAGATTATCAGTTAAAGTGCAAATGTCTTCAGCTCCACTGACGTTCACTGCAGCTGACAGATATGTTGGCAATGTATCTCAAAACAGGTAAACAAACAAAGCTAGAGTTACCTTATGCCAATGCTTCAGGACAAAGCCTCTGCAGAAAAATTAGAACTGTGTCGCTGAAAGGTATTTAAAATGGCTTTATAAAAAACAATAAAATAAAAAAATAAAGCTTTTAATAAGGAAAATGCCGGACTTCATCTAAAGAGTTGTAGACAGAACACAGAATTCCGCACGACGTGCGCTACGTTTAGGTAAGCTTGTGTGGAAATTGATATGATTATGAATGGGTGAGTGTGCAGGTGAAATAAAAAGAAATGGTAGATTCTATACTGAGAGTTTATCTGTGATTGTTAGAGAGTTGCTGGTTCCGAAGATGAACTGTCTTTGTATAATTGTATGTTATCACCTCTGGCTTTGCACATGTCCACTTTATCATTATTGCTTGTGGAACCATGTCTTGCATTACACAGGCCATCTTGCATCCCTCCTCTCTCTGGCATGTGGTCCGAGTTCCGTCCTTTTTGTCCTGATGCGTCCCTGCTGGATTTGAGCAGAACTAAATCAGGCTCTCCGGCCGATCCTTGCTCAGCCTGATTCTTCAAGCTGCTGGCCCCTTGGTTTAACCCGGTTTTGAACTTCATTTGGAACTCGTTCTTGAGAACAGGATCCTATCCTACCATTTGGAAAATGGCTTTTGTCCGGCCCATCCTCAAGAAAGAGAATGCAGATCCAGCAGAACTCAAGAATTTTAGGCCAATCTCTCTCCTTCCAGTGCCGGCCAAAATTCTTGAGAAAGAAGTCCAGAAACAATTATCGGTTTTCCTGGATACTAATAACCATCTTCATGACTCTCAGTCAGGATTTAGGTCGGGTTATAGCACCGAGACAGCTCTGCTTGAGGTGGCAGAGACTATACGTGTTACTGTAGATCAGAGAAGCTGTGCAATGCTAGTGCTGTTGGATCTTTCTGCAGCTTTTGATACGGTATCTCACCGGATCCTTTTAGAAAGACTCGAGCTCCTGGGAGTGACTGGAACCACCCTAACTTAGTTCCGCTCATTCCTTGAGGGTCGAACCCAGCAAGTGTCCCTTCACCCTCATGTCTCTTCCTCTAGACCTCTGTTGTGTGGTGTCCCTCAGGGCTCGGCTTTGAGCCCAACCCTTTTTAATATATACCTCACCCCCCTGGCGTCGTTGGTGGAGCAATGTGGTGTGAAAGTTGTCTCATATGCTGATGACACTCAGCTGGTGTTCTCCTTTATGGAACACACTGAGGCAGCTTTCACCAATTTTAAGCAGTGTCTTCTTAACATCTCGTCATGGATGGCGGACAGCTGTTTGAAGTTGAACACCAAAAAAACTGAGGTGCTGTTTTTTAATCAAGCGTCTCCTCCACGGTCAGAACTCTGGTGGCCTTCAGAGTTAAATCCTCCTCCACTCCCAGTTACTACCGCGAGGAACCTGGGATTCCAGTTTGACTCTAAACTTACAAGCAGGGCCCAGATCTGTCAAGTCTCCTCTCGGTGTTTTTGGAAGCTGAAAGCCTTACAGAGGTTTCTTCATCTCCTTCCTATGGATTGTAGAAAAACTATAGTCCACGCACTAGTTACATCACAGCTGGACTATGCTAATAGCCTGTATCTGGGTTGTCCTGCTTATTTGATCAGGAAACTGCAGATTATCCAAAATGCGGCAGCCAGGCTTATTAGAAACGTGCCTCTCCGCCATCACATTTCCCCTCACTTGCGTAGTCTTCATTGGCTGCCGGTAAAGAGAAGAATAGAATTTAAGGCACTGACTCTGGCCTACAGAACAGCTGGAGATACCGGCCCACAGTATCTGAAGCGGAGACTGCTGAAATACCGCCAGACAAGGGTTCTAAGATCTAATCAACTGGAACTGCTTGCGATTCCACGCTTTGCAAAGGCCAGGATTGGCGGGCGAGCGTTTGCAGTAAAGACCGCTTTTTTATGGAATGCCATGCCGGTACACATCAGAAAGGCTACATCTGAACTACTGTTCAGAAAGGCGCTGAAAACCTGGCTCTTTGGCCTACCCTAGAGATCCTTCATGAGTCCGTGAGTCCTCATTTGTTGTTTCTGTTGTTAGCGCCGGGACACTTCCGTTGGAGGTAGCCGTGCGCTCTATAAACTGTAATAATAATAATAACTTGTGAAAAAACAAGCTGCCAGACCCCCTTGTGCTCAGGGGAACCGTACATTATTACAGCACCATAATTAGTAAGGAAAACAGTTTCAACAAAACGTGTCCGAAATCAACACTTAGTGGATGTGGCATTGCTTTTAAGCAACGAGGAAGAAGCTATTATAATTTACTGAGACAAATTATAGGCTTAGTTTCAAGCATATTCTTCTTTCTAGCTTTATATTTTGTGTATAAAAAAACTAAATATGGTTTATGGACTGTGCATGACCAACAAAGGTATAAAGTGTATGGCCTGAGGTGGGACAACATAAGAATAAACCATCACCCAAGTTCTTAAACCCATTCTCAGCAGGATTGACCTCAAAACCCAATCTGGACATGCAGGATGAATTTTTTTAAAACTCTTGATAACCTAATTTTTCTAACTCCTTCACCCTTGGACTATTTTGCAGGAGAAACTGAAAGTTAAAACAGTATGCAGATTTACATTAGAGGAGTATATATGTAAAGAAAGCTGTTAAATAATCAAGCGTCAAGCTTCTTGCAATATTGAAAATGGGTAGTGTTAATACACTTGGGAGTTGATCAGGAACAAGGATAACAAACCTACAGAAAGCATGGGAAAAAGTCTTAGTCCTCTACAACAAGAGTGCTTTCAGATGAAGATTAACACTGCTTCTTAGGTCTCTGGACCCTTCTGAGATTTTAACTTAGCCACAGAACTGTTCAATAAAAAACAAGTATGGCATACTAGGCGAACCAAGCCTGAAATGGGAACAAAAGAAAACGATAGGAGCTGGAGTAATGTGGTCATATCTTCCTGCTCTGTCAACAAGCTTGATGGGAGCATTACAATATGGGTGCCTGTGAATGGAGTTTCAATCACACTAAAGGCATCCATAAAAGAGCAGCTGTGTTCACTCAGAGAGAAAAAATGATAACTACTGTATTTGATATTTACTTTACCTGCAACTTCATGTTTTTCTATCCATGAGGTCACGATAGAGGTGGTTAAAGTTGTTGTAACCTCAAATGAAAATTATTTTGTTACTGCACAAACAAAACATTCAATGGCACTGCAGACACAGATACAGATTTAAGATCTGAGCTATACCGTAACAGAGACACTGTGGGTGTCATCACAACAGGCAGCACTTGTGCACCTTTGTGCAAGACTTTTGGTGCTGTTGTCTATAGTATATGAAAGGTCTGGCATCAGAGGTTTATTAGAGCCACGTGAGTACTCTTCATGAGGAATCATCCACTGAGGAAAAATACCTATGATGCTTCATGGGACATGAAAACAGGAGAAGATTCCCTTAATAGAAATTCTCAAATGTGCTGCAAGAAAAGACCGATTCAGACTGCAGCATAGAATGCAAACTCAAAAGCCTGCCTCTTCTCTTAAGGGCTAAATGATTTTTATCCAGTCTTAAGCCCTTAGCTGATGTCAGACGTTCATAACCCAACAAATGTTTTTACGAAACACCCAAAATGTGACTTCAATGGCACAAGGGTTTATGAAGGTCCATTTTAACTATTTCCCAAAAAATCGTTAATGTAAACAATATTGTTTTTGTTTTTAAAAATGCAAATTTTTCTCCTTCAATTGGCCATAAAATATTATCACTCAAAAAGCTGGAACATATGTACTGGAAATGCACACACCAGTAACTCCATTGATTTATTGTTATGTTAGCTAGTTTTTATACCACACCGTTTGTCTCTAGTCGGGTATTGGTAAGTAACATCCATCTGAGACTACTCAATACTATGGCTTAATGGAATGCCTGGCAAAAAAGCAAGGTTTTGTGGTGGAAGCGAAATGATGGAGTAGAAGACTTTGATCACAGATAGGTGGATAAGGAATTCCAAAGTTTAGCTGCAGCAGCAGTAAATGATCTCCACCCCATTCATTGCTTCCTAAATAATGAACTAACAGTACGTTTTGGGAGGAAGATCTTAATACATAATTTGACACTTTTTATAAAGTCTGTCACTAATGAACAAAGATGCGTTACAGTAAACAGCCTTATGGAAGATTTAGCTAATCTTAACATGGAACCAGTTTGGAACTGGTAGCCAATGATAATTCTGGAGCAACGGACTAGTTTGATTGCTCCGTAGAATAACAAGAACCAAGCACGCTATCCTTTGTATGACCTGGAGTTTTCGAAGGAGATATTTAGTGTTCGCATAGTCCAATCTTGATTTTATGAGTGCCCGTACTACTGTGTGTTTACAGTCAGTTGGCAGCTGAGGCAAAATCATCCTCAAAATTTTCATTTGGTAGGAACAAGAAGAGACAACTGAGTTTATTTGCTTTGCTAACAATAATTGATAGTCAAAAATGACACCCAGACTTTTGGCAGTTTTCCTGGACTTGGTTTAGTGCCTATTTCGATTGGCCAAAAAGTATCAAGCAAGAGGTCACTGCAGCCATTGATGACAATAACCTCAGTTGTTTTGCCGTTAAGTTTGAGTTTGTTGCTCCCCATCCAGTTTCAAATATTGTCTATCTATGTAAGTAATGCAGCATCATACTATTAGAATTCATCTCATTACAAGAACACTTAATGTGGATAATTTGTTAGAGAAAAGTGTAATATCAAAAGCCTACAAAGGATCCATTATTACGCTTAGAAAAGCAAAATATAATTTTATATAGGTCAACAATGGGCACAATGGTGGTTTCCACATTAGTCACTTGGCCATGTTCGAAAAACTGAGAATACCCACTGAGCCATCTTTTTTATGACAGTTTGGGGCAGAAAGTTATATGCTGCAGACTGAAAAGCATTCTGGTTTTATGCCAAAGAAATATTTACTCTCCTCTCAGTAAAAGTCTCCACACACTGACAGACTTATCTGGATCACTAGATAAGAAAAGAGCAGAAGTTTAGCCAATCTAAGTGCACATTGTTAAACACATTTCATGTAAATTGAGATATGCAGATTTTTTTTTTTTTATAGTGGCCAACATGTTGCCTCTAGGGTACTTCAGACTGCAAAAAGGTAGCAGAACCGTTCCATTCCCCTTTTTATACCGGGTCATAAAAAAGAGTGGTTGATGGTGCTGTATCATGCAGGAAGAGTAAGGCGTGTGATTGCAGTGCTTTTTGTCTTCATCCATTGACAGGAAGAGTCCCTCCCTTATGTCCGCTGTGGCTGTTTCAGAACCACTCATAGAATTTTTTTAATTATTTTTTTAATAATCAACATTATTACATTTATACAGCAAGTACAGCCCAGCCTACCTCAACAGACGACTCTTCTTCTACGTCCCCAACCGCCAGCTCCGCTCCGCCGACCTCTCCCTCGCCACCGTCCCTCGCATTCGAAGAACAACCACCGGCGGCAGATCCTTCTCACACCTCGCCGCCAAGACCTGGAACACCCTTCCACTAAGCCTACGACAGACCCAAGACCTGCTGACCTTCAGGAGGCTACTCAAGACCTGGCTGTTCGACCAGTAGCAGCACCCCCCCCCTTCCCTCTCCCCAGCGCCTTGAGACCCTCGCGGGTAAGTAGTGCGCTCTACAAATTCTGTGATTGATTGTACTTCCATCGCCACAATCAGTGAAATAAGTGCATTTGGAATCATAACAATGCATAATGTAATTTTGCCAAGACTCAATCATTTCACATCGACAGTCCATGATAAGAGCACCACTTACCCCACACTTTATCATGTTTGTGAGGACACCCACGTGCAACATATATTGTTTTTTCTTGTTGCGCACAGCAATCCACTCTCGCGCACCACTGCTGGATCGCGGGGGGTGGGTTGCCTCCACAAAAGGGCCACATCCTTCATGGTCACCAGTCAGGCCACCCCGATAAAGGCCCGTTCAGCACGATACCTCCAAGTTCCTCTACGAGTCCCAGTAATATAGCGCGGAGGTCAACTAGATGGAGCATCCAAATACTGTTGAAATCTCCTGGCCCACCCCAGCCCAAAAGGAACATAACTCTGGGCAGTCCCACGCCATATGAAAGAAATTAGCGGCGGGAAGTGCGCAGCACGCATAGATGAGATCTGTTGCATGCGGCGTGGGGAAATATAAGCTGCATGTAAGTCATTTACCTGGATCATGCACAAGAGTGAGGAGATTGCCAATTCCTTGGGGGCAAGGCAGGCCTCCCTCCAATCTTCTTTGTCTAGTTCGTCCACCAAGTTCGCCTATTTCTGTTGAAGAGAGTCAAAGCCGTCGGGAGCATGGATAATCAGGGAACGGTAGATCATGGATATTGCTCCCTTCCCCAGGCATTCCAGGACAAGCTTGGCCTCAAGGGGGCTGTATTCAAGGAGTTGAGTATTCTGGGAGAGGTGCGACCTCAAGTTATGCCGTAGCTGAAGGAATCAGAAAAACTGTATGTTGGCCAGGGCATAGTGGTCTTTCAGGCCTGGAAGGGGCCATTTTTTTGTTTTAGACGCCATCTTGCTGGGTTAGCGCTCTAGTTGTTAGACCTGCTTCCCAGCACCTGTTTAATGAGAGCCGCAATGCGGACGCACAGAGTCCCCGCGAAGCGGGCGCGTCAAAGGCAAGCCAGTCTGTGCCCGTTGGCATCAGGACCACGGCCAGAACCAGCCACGCTGCCCAAATTCTAAACGCCCAGACCATCAAATGGTCCAAAGATTCACTCCTGAACTTGAAAGGTGATCCTTGCACCGGTAAGATCCACCTGGATCTGGGGGCGGAAAGCGCAGAGTATTGTTGCAAGGCTTGCAATTTTATGCTGGATGCGCCTTTAGGGCCGGAGGGGGTGGGGGGCTGCATTTTCCTTAAGATCCCCTATTGTAAAAATTTCAAAGGTTAGAGCCTGCCTTATTAACTGCAGGTCTCTGCCAAAACATGTGAATGACATCTGGCTTTCCTTAGTTGATAACACCTGGAACATTATGTTTCTAACAGAAACCTGGCTGAAGGAGGGCTCAAACTCTGACCTGGCCTTGGCTGTCCCCTCCGGATTTCGGATTGTGTGTGGTAACCGGGGTGGAGATAGGGTGGGGGGTGGTGTTGCCATAATTCTAAAAGACAGCTGGGAGGTCTCCACCTCCAGGCTGGGCCAAATTGATAACATTGAGGGCTTGACCTTTTGTGTCAAGCTCTCACCATCTTTTTCCTTTGCGGGTCTGCTGCTATATAGGCCACCAGATTGCCCTAATCAGTTGTACGCCAGAACTTTGCGATACTATCGCTCAGTTGACATTACAATATGCCAATTTTACAGTCCCGGGAGACTTCAACTTGCATGTTGATGATCCAAGTTGCCCCCAGGCTTCCCAGCAAACGTAGACATTAGATGGCCTTAACCTTACTCAAATTGTAACCTCACCAACCCACAGAGCGGGCCATATGTTGGACTTAATTTTTACAAATAATCAAAACCTTAAGAGAGGAGGACCCTCTTCGCCTGGTATGGACGGACCACTTCCTGATCCCATTTACTTTTAGTTTCAAGGCTAAGCCATTAATTAACAGAAAAATGTGGAAACAAGCCAAGGAGGAATTGGTGAAAAGTGACTAAAGAGACCTTCAGGCCGGCGCTTCAAGAATCTGTGCTACAGCTGACAAGCAACCCTAATAGTGACTCATCTTGTTTCAACTTGTGGGTCATGGACGCCTTAGATACAGTTGCCACATTAAGGTCAGTTACTTTTAAAAGATCTAAACCATCGGCCACTTAGTTCTCGGACGAACTTAGGGTGGAGAAGAACCTCTGTAAGAAATTAGAGCGTTGTTGGAGAAAGTCTTATAATCCTGCAGCAAAAAGTGCCTATAAAGAGGCTCTGAAAAAATTCTGCAAACTGATGCGGAGTAAGACGAGGGAACACTCTGCAAGTTGTATTGAGAGGTCAGGTAACTCTGTTAAAGAAATTTTAATATTGTAAAATCCTTTAACATTCCGGCAGCGATGGATAGCACCTTTCATACCTCTCCTACTCTCTGCACGAGCCTGTCTGACTTCTTTGAGGAAAAAATCCAAAAACTTTATTCCTCATTTCCTCTGGGTATGGAGCTAGCTGCTAACCAGCAACTATTGTCCACTGACTTCCTCATCTCCTTTTCGTAATTTCTCCCTATATCAATTGAGGACTATTTGGCGGAACTCTTGAAGTGCAAGTCTGGCTCTCCAGGAGACCCTTGCCCTTCTCGTTATTTTAGAATTATGGCCCCCTGGTTAAATCCAATATTGAACCAGATTCGGAACTCCTCCCTGAAATCTGGCATCTTTTCAGACGCATGGAAACAGGCGTTCCTGCTGCCATTGTTAAAAACAAATCCTAATGCTGACCCTGGAGTGCTCAGCAATATTAGACCTATTTCCCTGCTGCCAGCTCCTGCCAAAATCCTAGAGAAGATTGTTCAGAGACAGCTAGCTGACTTTGTAGAAGCTAATGGCCTCCTACATGATTCTCAATCAGGCTTACGAGCTGGGTACAGCACGGAGTCCACTCTCTACTTGAAGTCTCCAAATCAGTGAGAGCGACTGTGGACGGCGGCGCTTCTGCTATGATAGTACTTCTAGACCTGTCGGCAGCATTCGATACAGTCGCACACCCGATCTTGCTGAAGAGATTGAGCCACCTAGGTGTGCAAGGGATGGTACTCTCTTGGATTCGGTCCTATCTTAAAGACTGCTCCTAACAGGTCTTTCTTCGACCTTTTTCATCTTCACCGAAACCATTGGTGTGCGGAATGCCACAGGGCTCGTCTCTGAGCCCGCTGCTTTTCTATCTTTACCTTGCCCCACTGGCGGCTCTAATTGTATCTTGGGGCGTGAGGGTAGTTTCCTATGCGGATGACACTCAGCTGGTGTTTTCCTTTGAAGAACACTCTTTGGCGGCCTTTCATCAATTCAAGGAATGCCTGAAGAATATCTCTATCTGGATGAATGGTAATTGTTTAAAACTGAATGCTGATAAGACCGAGGTCTTGTTCTTTAGTCAGGCATCACCCCGCCATCTAATCTCTGGTGGCCCGCGGAGCTGAACCCACCCCCAATCCCGGCTGATTCAGAAAGAAATTTGGTGATCAGGTTGGAAACGGATCTCTCATTCACGGCAAAAATCCGACAGATCTCTTCTACCTGTTTTTGGAAGCTGCGATCTATTAGGAAATTTATACGCTTTCTGCTGGAGGAGAGCCGTAAGATCATGGCCCTCTGGTGACCTCAGTTGGATTATTCTAACTGCCTTTATCTGGGGCTTCCTGCCTACTTGATTCACAGATTACAGATAATCTAGAATGCGGCGGCGAGGTTAATTCGACAGGTACCCTTCCGGAACCACATCGCCCCTCACTTGAGACAGTTACACTGGCTCCCAGTGGCCAGGAGGATAGAGTTTAAGGCTCTGACTTTGGCCTTTAGAGCCACAAGGGGCTTTGGCCCATGCTATCTTAAGCAGAGGCTTAGTCTCTATCAACAGGAGCGGACCCTGAGATTCAATCACCTGTGACACCTTCGTGTCCTGCGATATTTCAAAACCTGACAAGGCGGCAGGTCCTTCTCGGTAAGGACAGCGAAACTCTGGAATGCTCTGCCTGCCCACCTGTGCCAGTTCGAGACAGAACAGGAGTTTAGGAAGGCCTTAAGCACCCGGCTCTTTTCTCAGGTGTAGTCTCCTGGCCGGTCTTTTAGTTAGTCTGCTACTAGTGCCAGGACACCTCTGTTGAGGTTGCTGTGTGCTCTACAAATGACGATTGATTGATTAAGTTGTCTCCCTTGTAAACATCCCCCAAGTATGTAATTCCAATGGGGTCGCACTGGGTGAAACCTTAATGGCTGGAAAGATGTGGAAGCTACGTACCCTGCCATAGAGGGTGTCATACCATTCAGGCGGTGGTCCCACCGGATAAGGTGCAAGGCCGCTCTCCAGCAAAGAATTGACACTCAAGTGCAGGATGGCATCGTCTGGAGCAGTCAAGTTCCGTAAATGGTTTCCGGTGTATCGCGGTCCCGGTAGCACGGATTAGCAGATAGGACGTACTCGCCTAGCTGTCTATAACGGCGATTGGCGCCATACTGATTTGGCTTTGCCTAAGAAAGGCGCACAGATATTCCACCAACGGATATGATACGTGGCTCATATTGCCAGGATTAACACATTGTATCGGGGACCTTAATTCATTATCCTAGATTTGGGATATAAAGAATCACAGGAAAGCGCTTACAACGCCGTGAGACAAATATTTCTTTAGGACCTGCTGGGTCGGAATTATCACCAGAGGCAAGGTCCAAAGAATCACTGTACCTCTATACAGCCCTGAAGAAGTCAAGGGTTTTACACCCATTTGACGAAAAACGTGTTGGCTGGCCTATGAAAAGATACACGAATAAATAACAACACTTCAAGAAAGAACATTTGTTTTCATCTTTATCAACAATTATACTGTGTTTTTCTATCCACTCATTTGCGTGTGCACAGGGCCGGTTGTTGTTCAAGTTCCGTAAAGGAGGCCGAGGAGCCCCTCAAAGCCCACCAGGTGGAGCTTGCAAGCAGTAGCCAGGGTCATCCTAACACGAAGTAAACCAATCATTAATAGGTACCAGTTGTGCCGCCAGGTAGTACATATAAATTTCGGACACCCAAAGACTTGTGTGAAAGAGTGATTTGCGCACAGATTGAAATGTCACTCTGTGCCGCTTACCAGTCCATATAAAGGCTGTAAGTTTAGAGGTCAGGGAGTGGAACCACCGTTGGGGAATAGGATATGAGAAGTTCGCCAGGACATAGAGAAAGTGGGGGAGACACAGCATCTTAAAGAGCGCGATGCGCCCCATGGGGTTGAGAGGTAAGTTATCCAGAGGTGCAGGTCCCGATCAAGAACTAGGGCTAAGCGTTGGAAATGAAGGGTCCAGTCCAAGTTCGGGATATGGGATTCATGGATCCCTAAATATTTAAATGAGTTCAGCTGGAGGGGGATATCAGTGCAACAGCATCGCCCCCGCTTTCCCCCTCACTTCCACCAATATGGACTTACTCTTATTGACCTGGAGACCAGAGGCTTCATTATAGAGATGAAGAATCTCCGGGCAATGGGGTTCAGAGACCTGGGGGGTCATTAAGAAACAGGAGAATTTCATCAGCGTATAACGATATCCGGTCTTCAATTCCATTTCCAGCCCCGTATCTGTGCATCACATTGCATAAGGCGGGCCAGGGGTTCTACAGCTAGGGAAATAATAATAGGGAGACAGGGCAACCCTGGCGCACACCCCATTGGATTTAGAAGGGGGTGGACAAAACACCATTCACCCAGACCTGAGCTGTGGGGCCATTATAAAGGATATGGACCATTCTGCAGAAAGTTGCCCCCAAGCCAGCTCACAGGAGGACCGCGTCCATGACGTTCCAGGAGACTGTGTCAAAGGCCTTAGAGAAGTCTATAAGGAGGCAGGCCAAGGTACCATCCAGAGCTTATGCCTGAGAGAGCTGCCTGCACTCTGCGAATGCAATGACGTGTGCATCTGCCCAGCATAAACACACACTGTCCGGGTGCACGAGATGGGAGAGGGTGCAGGCCAGTTGGGTCACCAAAACCTTCGCATAGATATTAATATCTGCATTAATAACTGATATTGGGCAGTAAGAGGAGCACCGGTCTGGGAGGAGGCCCTCTTTAGGAAGAACTACGATAGTGGCACAATCTAGGTCTGGGGGAAGCTATCCCTGTCGTAGCGCCGTTGTGTAGACGTTTAGTAAGTACGGGGTTAATGTGTCACAGAACTTCTTGTAATATTCGATGGGATATCCATCAGGGCCTGAGGTTTTCCTTGATTGAAGACCCGTTATGGCCAAATCAATCTCTTCCTTGGTCAATGGTTGGTTTAGTTCTTGGGATAAGGAGTGTGGGACGGAGGCCATCGTAATGTCCCAGTTATCTGTCTCTGCTGAAGGGGCTGGAAATCGGGCAAAGATATTTTGGTAGAATGTCGCAAAGGCATGGGCAATTTTGAGCAGTTATTCGCGGAGGTGGCCAGTTGAACCTAGGATGGCAGGGAACCACTCCTAGTTTTAAACCCAGATTGGTAGTTATGGAGGAGGTGATTTAGTTCAATGAGCTGCTTGAGCTATTTCGTCATCTCCTTTTCCCAGTTTTAGTCTGCATTTGACTTTTTCAAGAGTGGAGTGAAAGCAGTGTGATTTAGAATGTTTAGTACGATTGCTGACTGAAGAAAGGCATTTAACATGCGGGAGGTGAGGATTGGTCCATGTTTCAGTGTGACATTTATTTTAGAAGCCAAGCTAAACATTTTGTCAGTCTCTAAACATTTGAAGGTTGCGAATGTGGAAGCATTTAAGTCAGCATGGTGGATTAATATGGAAGCAGATCTGGAGATGGATTCGCTAATTTGGGATACTAAGGCTTTTTTTACACTGAGGTAGGTTTTTGCAGTTTTGAGATGTGCATAGGTTGCTCTTCAGAACACAGGAGTTGACCACTAGTGGTAGACGTTTCAGATATATTTATTTTTGCTCTGAGCCTTAGCAAAACGTTTTGCAAGACGAGCCATTTTGGCCCTTTTGATTTCCCACAGGTAGCATTTTTTATATGTATGCATCTCTTGCATCACGTTTTATCTTCTTCAGATTTAGATTTATGTCACTGGTGTTCCACATTTCGGTTGACGCGCTTTAATTCATCAAGTTCGAAGTTGAATTACCCATTAAGTTCTTTAATGCCTTGCTTGGGTTTACAACATTTTACAAAAGCAAAAGTATCTAAGGTAGCTAAAATGTTAAGGTATGTGTTGGTCACTAGGGATGAAGTGATGGCTTGTAGGGGTTTTGCTGCAGTGTATGTTGACTCGCAAACAAGCAAAAGGATATATATTTTTTAAGTGCCTTTAAAGGCTTGGGGATGGAGCTAAGGTTGCAAGTGATGGATGTGCAAGGGAAATGTTAGGTTAGTCGAGATAATCATTGGTGTGATCATCTCTGCGGATGTACCACTGTATTAGTCACCTAGGTTGCACATGAAAACAAGGTGAAACATGTGCCCAGCTGTGTGATTTGGGCAGCTATCTGTTGCAAGCTGACTACTTGTATGTTCTCAGTGTGGTATGTTGCCTATTTTAAGTCGGGTCAACTACCTGATAAGTGTCCCCGGGCACCGATGACTGGCCTTCGGAGCTTTACTCTACCTATTCTGAACAACTAGTGCCCCAGTTATTGAGCTTATATAAGGACGCTTATGAAAGGGGAGAACTCCCAGGATCCTTGCGAGAAGTATTGTTGGTGGCACTACCTAAACCGGGAAGGGATCCGCTGCAGATGGCATCATATCGGCCTCTGTTGTTATTAAATGCCGATTATAAAATACTGGGGAAAGTACTGGCCAATAGGCTAATAGAAACGGCATCCCTTCTGATACACGAGGAACAATAAGACTTTATCCTGAGGAGAAGTACTGGATTGAACTTGCGCCGCTTGTTCAGGCTGCTGGAATGGGCCTGTGCGGAAACCGATACCCCCTGGCTAGCAGCCTTGGATATCGAAAAGGCGTTCGATACCTTAGGGTGGCAATACCTGATAGAAGTGCTAGGCAAATTCGGCATCGGTCCTAAATATTTGCGCTGGGTGCGTATATTATATACAAACCCGCAGGCATGGGTAAGGACAAGACTAGACATCTCACCACAGTTCATCATTGAGCGAGGCACCAGACAGGGCTGCCCCCTGTCGCCTATCTTATTTGCATTCGCTATGGAGCCCTTAGCATGCAAATTGTGACAGCGGGTATTGGACTGGGGTATTCACGCGGATAGGCAATGGCATATAATTTCGCTATATGCAGACGATGCGCTGGTGTACCTTCGGGGAGATAGCACTGTACTGCAGGACCTGATGGCTCTCTTGGATGCCCACGCTCAGGCCTCAGGCCTTCGGGTTAACTGGTCTAAGTCTGTAGTTTTTCCCATGTACGTGGTCGCAATGGATCAAACACAGGGCATGCCTCGAACCCCGCTGGAGTGGGCATTTGACACATTTAAGTACTTGGGGTCAGATTTACCATTCCAGTACAGACATCATAGAAGGGAACCTGGGTAAGGCTGTGTCCAGAGCACACTGCCGTTCTGGAGTGGTCTCCCCTTGTCCCCTATGGGCAGGGTGGCCATAGCTAAAATGCTTTTACTCCCGAGCTCCTCTACTTTTTTGCTGCCCTCCCGCATAGGCTGCCAAAGACCATGTTTAAAGATCTGGAAACACTCCTAGTTGCACTGATATGGGGAGGCTCAAGGTCCAGAATGGCATTCCATAAACTGTACCTGCCACTTTCAGACGGGGGATTGGGGGCACCAAATTATGAGCATTACTAAGCTGCTGCACAGCTCCAGTGGTCAATGAGATGGCTAGCGGGTGCCCATGTGGCAGATATGTCCAGTCGGGCAATGCCATTAAGACGCACAGCCATAATAGAATGGCTATCGGGCTCCACTACCCCGACACAAAGGAAACAGGGCAACCTGCTAATGATGGCAGCCAGACGTAGCTGGCTGCGCTATGTGATACCTAAGATCCAAACAATGCCATATGCCCCTATGCACCACTCGAGATTCTACCGGGCTCATTTACTTACCACGATCGTCCGGAGCTGGAATCCTGGGCAGCGGTGGGTTTGGATACCTGGGGTGACCTATTCATAGATGCACAGTTGCAGAGCCTAGAAGGGTTGATAGAGGACTTCGGTATCACGCAGGGTACTTTCATGCTTTACGCGCTATTAGCGCGACAATTCCTCCAAACCTGGGGGAATGCGGAGAAAGAGCCAGACACATCCCAGGTGCTGCAGACCTTGCTCACACACGGAAAGGGCAGACATGCGGTGACAGTGCCATACAGTTCTCTTAGCCCCGGTCCTACTACCCTACTGGCACTACTTCGTGCATATTGGGACTCTGAGTTGTCAGTTACCATAAGTGATAAACAGTGGGTGCAGTGCATAGGGTACCCCAAAATAATATCCACGAACGCTAGACTGAAATATACACAGTTCAATTATTTACTTCATACATATTTAACACCACACAGACTGGCCCGTATGTACCCCACATCGGTCAACATATGCCCTCGCTGTTTAGGGACGGATGCAACGTTTCTCCACATGGTCTGGGCCTGCCCTCGCCTTGGCGCATGCTGGAATGAGATCACGGTAACACTGGGGGTAGCAACTGACACATTAATACCTGTGCAAGGCTTGCATTTTCTACTTGGCATCACCAAGCGCACCGCAGCACAGAAAAACCTCAATAAATTCCTAGACCTAGCATTGGCGCTAGCGAAGCGGAGAATAGCTATGTCCTGGAAATCAAGCGCAGCACCTGACAAGGCGCTGGTGGCGGAGCGTAGGACGCAAACACTGATGACACCCCGTAACCCCCCACATACTAACCCCATGCAATCAAATAACCAAAGGGGGAGTGAAGAGGTAGTGCTCAAAGAGCATAAGAGGTGGATACATCCTCCTCTAGTCAATAGGTATCAAACAAAGGGATCCACGGAGCTGCGATGAGGTAATATCCAGGCGAGGAGGTAACCTTGATGACTGTCTGACTACAGGTGCTCCTTCCCTCTCGTTTTGCAGGCTCATGGGGCATTTAATGGGCTAATTAAAAAGCCATGACAACATAATACCTATTGAGGTATAGTATACAGTGCATGCAGATTGTTATATGCACCACATAGTATTGATCTTATAATAATACACGTCATTGTCTTGAACCTTGGAGTGTAGAAGGGATCTTTCTGGGTCCTGATGAGAAGCCAGGGGAGGGCTTCGAAACATGTCGACAGACACAGGAAGTACTGCCCATTAAAGCCTAGTACCTCCGTCTCATTCCCCACTTTTAACAATACCAGCTCAAAGAAACATTAAAGTTTATTTTTCCGCAGAGCCAGGTATTTTTAATCATACACCACTTTCACTCACTTCTGACCCTTCCACTCACACTCCTACACCACACATAGTATTGTTACAAAATCAGTGCTCCCGCGTAGTCGTAGGTCGCAGCACGCCCCGTCCCGCAGCAGGACGGGAAGACCCCGATGATGAAGCATGCCACCAAGGGTCCTTTTGGTGGGTGAGGGGTATTTTAACAAAGCTGTGTGCTTTCCATCATAGTAGGAGACACATTAGGTCTGGAGGAACATTACTTACTTTTCTTTTCCATAAGGGTGGATCCCTTTGTTTGATACCTAACCCCATGCAATGGCAGGAATACTTGTCATTTGTGGAAGGCAGATTGAATACATCTAGCTCCTCACAGGGGTGAGATGGTTTCTCACCCCTGGCTTTGGTAACAGCACACTAACATATAGATGCGAGCAAGTTGGACCCCTTTCCAGGTAGGACCTAACCTATCCAGACAAGACCTCAGGCCCTCGCGAACATGAAGTGGCGAGACACACGTAGCTCTCCCATCCCTCCCCCATTCTCCCCCCTCCCGCTGCTCCGCTGACCTTAAAAAGTACACACATATGCAATCACCCTACCTCATGCATGACTTGCAACACTCAGTACATGTGGGTTATTGGAGACCGTATAGTTTTGGTATTTATAGCGTTCTGGTTGGTGTGAAAATATGGAGACAGAGAATGTCTGTTGCTTTATACGCGGTGTATAAAGTGGATAACATACAAAGACATATACAAACTGTTAGTTTCTTTTCCTGTTACCAGCATGCAATGTAGCCTGGTTCCCCACCTAGTGTCATATTGGTAAATGTCAATGTTCTGTATTGTATAATAAAGCTGGCAACTTGTACAATGCTTAAACTGTGAAAAACCAATAAAGACGATTTAAAAAAAAAAAACTAGCTGATAAGTTGAAATTGCATATGATCTCAATTTTGTATGTCTTGAATAATAAGTGAAACATCTATTCAAGGAGTTCTTATATGAAATTGTAGATTCCAGAAGGTCAGGAGAAAACAGCTGCAATGAGAACAGCTGGAATTCAGGTATACGTGAACAGCTGTGAATTAAAACAAGGAATAAGTAGTTCCTCAGGTCAGGGGCGTGTGGAAAGGTAACACCTCCCTCTCTCTTAACCACTCTCTTCTTCAAGGTGCTTTAGTATCCTAGAACGAAAATAATCGATACAGGTAGTGCAGCTTTTTATTAAAAGTGTCACAGTAACCCACTATTTGTAGTTGGTAACTGGTACTTGTGTCCTTCATCTGTTTGAAGGCTCAATGCTATTGATGGGATCAAGCGTTTAAAAAGAGGCGCTCGTCGTCCAGCTGGTAGAGGTTATCATCAACACTCAAGAGCATAGTCTTCTCCTAACATTCGGAAGTGGTGGAAGTCGTCAGTTTTAGACCTATGTCAGGCAATAGTGAGGGGGTGTCAGTGGTTTGGGGGCTTAGAGTTACAGTTGAGCAAAATTTTGGGTGCACCCAGTAATGGCACTGCCAGTCTCATACTACCATGGAGTTTACTTGTGAGGGAGTGTGATGGGAGTTCAGCTGTACTCAGTCTGGGCATGGTCTT
Source organism: Calotriton arnoldi (assembly GCA_963921515.1). Classification (NCBI taxonomy): domain Eukaryota; kingdom Metazoa; phylum Chordata; class Amphibia; order Caudata; family Salamandridae; genus Calotriton; species Calotriton arnoldi. The sequence goes on along the minus strand of CAWUFW010000021.1, from coordinate 2,346,590 downwards.
AGATCTCAGCGGGTGGGCATAAGGGCTCAAGCTGGACTGGAAAGTCAGGTTGCGGTCACATATACTACGCTCCCTTGGTTACCGCTGCTCCTAGCACCGGGCCGAGAAGGCCATGGAGCCGGCACTAAATGTCCAGCAACTCAGAACTGCCACATCACCTAACACAAAAGCAACCTTTTTGCTTGGGAACCACTGTCATGGTAGTGGGGGGCTAGTGGAGTTTGTGGGATGGCAGCGTGCAAAAACTGGCATTTAAATGTTATGAAAAATTGTTTGACACTTCAAGAGTACCATAGAAAGTACACTGAGTTCAATGGAGAAAAAGGAATTGCTTTCTGAAAACAATAGCCAACTTCAGACAAGCCCCAGTGCTGTTCTATTAAAATCAATATCTGGTAGAATATTAAGAGCTTAACAGTATTTCCCTACTTTAAGCACTGGTTACAAAACGAATGCACTGGCATCATAAAACATTCCATATTTAGCTAACTCTTTCAAAGAGCCAACACGGTTTTATTTCAGTAAGTGAAGCAAAACACAGTAATGTTAAGTAGCGGTGTTTGCTGCAACAAAATAACTTGGAATAAGAATCAAAAAGTTTACATGTAAGTTATGAACAAAGCAATATTAATTTAGAAATGCACAGTAAAGAATGAAGAAATAATGTATTAGAAAAACAAAAAACATTAAAATAGGACATGAATCTACTTGAGAAGGTAGCTCTAAAGAAGAGATTGATGCTACTCCTGTAGGCATTCTGCACACAATACTGAAAATAATTTGGTACCTCTTTAAAAAGAAAGCTGCAGAGATCTTAACTACAATATGCAAACTCCGTGCACAAAAACGTAATTTCCGGCAGAAGACTGTAATGCAGCTTTTTTGCAGCATAAAAATCTAATACTTTGAAAAATCATGGATGCCAGCACAAGACAACAAATGCGTGCAAGAGACATGTTCAGACAGAATTTGAAATGAGCAGTAATGCAGAATTCCAACAGGACTATACTATGAAGGTATTTTATACTCTATCGAAAGATATTCTTACCGTCTTCAGAAGCTGTTCCTAAATAAGAAAAAAAATAATGAAATACAGAATGATCTTACATCCAAAGCTTTCTTGTGTTCAAATTATTCTCATGTGAAACACAGGGATAAAATACCACTAAAGTAGCAATACAGGATTTAAATCAGTCTTTGGGAAAATACAAAAGTTCTTTGTCTAATAATGAATAACAACTAGGACAATGCAGTTAAACAAATAACTGTTTGGAATGTTGGAGTTCTAGCAAAAACAAGTTGGATGGTTATTACATATTTCAAATGCATTATACTCCTGATTCCAGCAATTATGTGTTACTCGAGCAAGGAGACCTAAATGGACACTAGACGGAGACAGACATGCACACAGGTAGGGAGCAACACTGATGCTGTAAGAAGGATGTCAGTACAAATACAGCAGTAATGTGTAGTCACAGTAGAAATTTGCAACAAATGCAGACTTGCAGAGGGATGAGGGTGGGGCATCTGAATCTACAGCACTTACATGCTATGAACAAATGCTTATAGGGTAAGCAACATTTTATGATCGTAGCATGTGTGGCTGTAGCTACATCTGCCTTGTACAGACAGTAAAGCAGTAACCTCCATAAGTGGTGGCTAGCTTGTTAATGATGCAGATGTTTGAAACAAAGTTCCTAAGACTGTCTGACCAACCATAGCCTGCAGGCGGCCTAATCGGTACACACCACAGTGTTTGGTAAAGTGTGTGGGGTTGAGCAGATGACTGCTTTACATACGTCAGCTAGTGGGATGTTACACAAGAAAGCTATGCTCACAGGTAGAGTGCCCACTCGGTGGAACAGGTAAGGCTCATTTTGCATAGGGATAGCAGGTTTGGATGCATCGGACTATACAACTGGCTATGCCAGCTTTAGGAATGGGGTGGCCTTTGTGTGGTTTTGCAAAGGCAACAAAGAGCTGGCCAGATTTGCAGAAGGGCTTGATCCTGTCAATATAAGACATGAAAGCCTGTTTAACGTCTAAAGCGTGAAAGGCTCTTTCCACTACTATGTCTGGCTTCAGAAAGAAGACTGGAAGCTCTATGATCTGACTGAGGTGGAAACGTGATACCACTTGGGAAGAAATTTAAGATTAGTTCTGAAAACAACTCTATCCCTGTGAACTTGAATGCAAGACTCCTTCATGGAAAGTGCTTGCATTTCACTGAAGCACCTGAGAGAAGGTATGTCTAGTAAGAAAATCACTTTTGTACAAAAGGAACTATAAAGGGCAAGAATGCAGGTGTTCAAAGGGTGGTCCATGAAATCTGGCGAGGACTATGTAAAGGTTCAACAATGTGGCGGGAGGCACTCTGGGAGGTATGATCCTCTCGAGACCCTGCATGAAGGTTCTGCTTCCTGGAGTCCTAAACAAGGAGAAATGTTCCCTGATTTGCATGTAGGATGCAATGGCTACTAGATATAACCATATGTAAGTGTAGGCGAGGCCTAATTTCTGTAGATGTAAGAAGTAGCAGATGATGTTTTGGACATAGGGTTTTAGAGAGCCCAGGAGCTTAGAAACGCAATAGTAGAAAAACCTTTTCCACTTTGTGGCAAACAAGCCTTTGGGGTAGTCTTATACACTTTGTGCAGGATAGTCATACTCTCCTGTGGGAGATTAAGACAGCCAAATTCTAAGATCTCAGGTGCCAGATATCTATATTGAGCTGTCTGAGGTCTGGGTGTCTGGTCTAGCTTTGGCTCTGCGTGAGAAGGTCTAGCTTAAATCCAGGACTGAGGAAGCCATCCATCTTTGGAATGAGGAAGTAAAGAAAGTGGAAGCCCTTGCTCTGGTGTTGTGGATGCACTCTCTCTATAACCCCTTCCTGAAGGAGTGCTTGTCCCTACTCCTCTAGGAGGCAAAGGTGTTCCCTACTGAGGATGAGTATGCCAGGGCAAGTTGGGAGGGGTTGTGAGAAATTCTAGGCAGTAGCCATGGCAAACCACCTCTAAAACCTACTGATCTGACATTATTTCCTCCCAATGGGACAGGTAGCCAGTGATCAGGGGGAAGAGGTTAAGTCACTGCTTTGAGGTGGAGACCACTTTACTGGAGCCACCTCTACCCCTGTCCTTGTTGTTACCCCTGTAGGCATCTCTGGTGTAACTCCTTCCTGCCTGCTAGGACAGGTGCTGTTTTTGTTAAGACTGTCGCTGATTGTGGGAAGTGCTTGTCTCCTCTCTTAGACTGGTTCCAAAAGGAACGAACATTTGCAGTTAGTAGGGCACTCATATATTTCGCAATCGCTGTGCCGGTTTTGACATTTTTCAGGATCTCATCAACCTAGGGCCCAAAGAAGTGTTTTCCATCAAATAGAAGGTTGAGAAGATGCTGCTGGACCTCTGATTTAAACCCAGAGATGTGGAGCCAGGTGTGGCATCTGAGTAAGACGCTAGTGTCAATGCCTCAGGTGGCTGTGTCTGCGGCATTAAGAATTCAACAAATTTTGGAGTTAAGAGACGGTCTTGCCCTTTGACACAATTTCCTCCCCCCTCTTCCTAACTCTGCAAGAAGATGCTTTAAGGACTTCTGCATCTTCTGCCACAGGGACCTGTCGCATCAGGGGAGAAGCCTGACAGAGTTGGCTGCTCGCCAGGGGTCAACTGCCCCCTAAAGCCACCCTCTTGCTCTCTACTATTTTCTTGCTCTTTTTGTCAGACGATGGGGCACTGCTTGTAGCCTGAGCAAAGGCCCTGTTGCAGGCATTGTGAACCACCAGGGAATCAAGAGAAATGTGGCACCTGATACACACAAGGTCAGTTGGTGAGGGTTTGTACTTTTTTTTTTTCCATCCTGGGTGTTACTATCCTCACTTTTACTAGCAAGTTAAATGTCTCAGGGGAAGATTTAAGCATGTCCGTGGAGCATTGCTATGATATACTTGTCGTGTCTGACTTGGATAGTGTCCTCTTTCATAAGGTGGGCATACATGTCCTCCACTAGGAAGGCTGTGGCCTGCAGAATGACTTCATGGTAGGCCGTGATGTAGTAGGGCAGGAATGACCGGACGAGATAGTGGTCCATATCTGGGTCCTGGGGGGTCAAAATTATAGTTGTCGCAGGGGGTCATCTGTAGATCCTGGATGTAAGGGCTAGTCATAAAGATCAGTATGATCAAAGGTACTGGATGCATCAGAAAAGATGCAAGAGGACCCCTCAGGTGACTCTAGTGAAGACAGAGGAGGTGGTGTGCTAGAGCGTGGCAGTAGAGAGTTTAGAGGTGGAGGAAGTGGTGGTGTAGGTAGGACAATGGGAAGAGGGCTAATGCCGCTAACTTTATGTCTTGTTGTGGCTGGTTGCAGGGGAGGAGGGTGGCCTTCAGAAACTGGTTCTTCCTCTAAGGCAGGCCTCCTTCTGCGAGGCAGAGACTCTGCCAGCTTTGGCTGAGGCGATTTAACTGCAATTTTCCCAATTAAAGGATGGATGAAGAGGCACGTCTGCCTGGCATTGAGATCCTCTTGGAGCCTCTGCAGGATGCACTACTCAACTCTCGATTCCTTGGATCAGACTGTCAGCGGTGCGTTCAGTGTCAACAGGATCTTCAACGTCAACTGCATTTTTGGTGTCGATAAGGGCTTCAGAAGCTGCTTTGGATGCGGGCGAGGCTGTTCAGTGTCCTTGGGCCATGACGGGCTCAACACTGTTAAGAGTAGACACTTCTTCGATTCCATAGCCTTTTCCTGGTGCCAACAGGAGCTTGAATGCATCCGCGGAGGTGGCACTCGTGTGCGCGGGGCTTGACGCCTGACTCGCACAGGAGTGGTGGTCTAGCTCAGCATGAGATCTCTTGTGAGGCCTTGAGTAAGTGTCAGAGCCATGTGATGTACTTACAACCCTCGGCATGGCTGCGGTTTAAGGACTCCTAGCCTTTGTTGTTAGCTCAAAATCCTTTTCTACCTCGTGTTCAGAAGCCTTTACGGACTGGGTCTGGCTTAGGCTGTAGGGATTCAAGAAGGGTGGGCAATTTCTCCTTCATGAAAGCCAAATAGATGCTGTCTGCTGAAGAAATCGTGGCTCGCGAAGGATAACTCTGTGCATTTTGGGCTGCAGCCAATGCCTCTACCTTCGGTATCCTAAGGTTTTCTTGGAGTGGAAGTAGAGGCAAGATTCACAGGAGGTGTCTTCATGATCCAGAGAAAAGCACATGCGGCAGACGTTGTGATGGCCCTTTAATGGGTACTTTGCGTGTCACCAGGGGCAGGTTTGGAAAGGTGGCTGTTCTATCATCCTCTTGAAATCTGCATTCTCCGCTTTTAAAGCTCAATGAGAGGTGCGCAGTCCTCACAGTGCTTAATTTGAGCCAGTGGGGGCCACTGGCACTCATTTTTGGGGGACTGGTGCATATTTTAATCTAATCTGACATTTCCAGAGGGAGAGAACAACACACAAAGGAGAAAGGAGGAGGAAGAGAAACACGGGAAAACCGTCAAAAAGGGAGAAAGCAGGAACTTGCAAGAATGAGATTAAAGGGCAGGAAGTGTTTGGTAATGGATTAAAGAGGGCTGAGGAGGATTCAAGACTACGCAGCCTTGGTATTTGGCACACCGATTTTTAATAGCGCTACCAAGGGCTTCTGAGCAGTGCTTTGGGCACACACACTCATTATTTTGCAAATGAAACACTGAGTCATCTAAGACTGCAGGGGCCCCAGCGGGCAGGGACCAGATCGCTGGTCATCGGTGAGTGTCTGAAGAATCCAATGGAAGTTGTCAAACACAGACTTGTTCTTCTGAAATGTGTTGAAATAAACTTTGCCCCAGTCGGTTACAAGTGTGAAACACTCAAAATCTTGGAGCCCTCTCTGAATCCAATGGCGGAAAAATGGAGTTGGTGCTCTTGTGCACGGTCTATCAACGGAGGAGTTGACATGACTCGAAAGACTTCTTTGGAGAAGAACAACCTGCAAACGTCTGAGCCCAACATTAGATGGCAGGCACATGCAGAGCCTGTATATCTACAGCCACACATGCTACCAACAAAAGGTTTTGTTAATTTAAACACTGCCCTAGGACGTCAAAGAGGACAAGGCAAAACAGGACAATGACAAAGAGAATAAAGAATTTTTTGGCTCCGAAATGCAATCAAAGGATGGAGCAGGAACCAGAGTAGAATGGACAAGGCAAGAACAGAGGATGAAGAGGCTAGTGGGGCAAATAAGATCCTTATATATGTGGTGTAGCAAAACCTTTAACAGACAATACCAAGCACTGATGAATAGGTGACCTCAGCTGAGGTCACATTAAAGGCCATGGAGGAGATTGTCTAAAGCAGAGGGGGAGCTGCAATTAGTAACGGTGTGAGTCTCATAGGTAAAAATAGCAATTCAACGGTTGTAATCAGCAAGAAAAATGCAAAACAACTTCAAGAACTGTGTGCCCTGCACCCATGTACAAGGAGAGGCGATTGGAACATTTGAAAGATGCCATAAGGGCTGTTACGGTCCGCTGGGGTGTAGGCAGAGAAACTGAGATGGCACATTAAAAAAAATGTTGAAACCTAAAAGCTGACATAAGCAAAATCTGTAGCATGTTCATATTATTTTCAACTATGTTATGTTTCTCGTTCAATCAATAATTACTTTGAAATCTTGTAATGAATACATTATACACATGACATAGATGCAAGTCATTACAAAGATAACTAATGTATTTTATGCATATGACTTGCTTTGCATCCTTGCATTGTGGCTTCCTTTGTTGCAGTTCAAGGTGTAAATGTAGCAAAACCATATCCAATTACTGTGGTTTCAGGAATTCATTGTTGTGTTTGCACAAATTAAGGAAAAAATAGGTAAACTACACAATTTTGGTTTTGGTACTTTAGCATTCATTTGTTGTGCTTTAGAGTACCATCATTTCACTCACTGTTACAACTCCATGTTGTGACGGCACTATGCATGCTTTATGTATGTGTTTTTTATCTCAGTGATTTGTAAGTCCACAGCTAACTGAAAAGAGTCCCTAAAAGATTCTGTGGGCAGAGCGCAGTGAATCGATGCTGTGATTTTAATGTTTGGTAGAAGTAGTGGTGGCTGTGGTAGTAGCAGCAGTGGTGCAGGGGATAGCAATACTATAGTTGGCAGTGTGTGTGCCACAGGAACGTTTACAAGGCAGTTCACCAAGGGCCCCATTTTCTACTCAGGATGGGGGGGGCACCTAGTCTTTACACAGAGGAAATGGGGGATACCAAGGTTTCATGAGACCTAAACAACAAGTTACTTACCTTCGGTAATGCCTTATCTGGTAGAGACTATCTTGCCGCAGATTCCTTACCTTAGAATTATCCCCAGGCCTCAGACTGGATCTGGACATTTTTCTTGCGCACTGCCCCTGCGAGCCGGCAGGTGGCGTTGTTTGGCTCCGTGTGGGGTAGTTTGCACTGTGATGTGTGCGGTGCCTATATATGCGCCACCCCAGCGCACTGAAGTTGGTTTCTTTTTGCGACTTTCCATGCCAGGAGTGCGGAGCCACGAAGAACCCTGGCCACTGGTGTGGAAAACTAGGTCCCTGAAAGGGCAACAGCCTTGACCCTAGAAATCTTTTCACAGAGCAGGAGGATGGGTGCCTCGGTAAAGAACATGCAGCTGGATAGAGTCTCTACCAGATAAGGTATTACCTAAGGTAAGTAACTTGTTCATCTGATAGAGACTTCTAGCTGCAGATTCCTTACCTTGGAATAGATACCCAATCAATACCTCCCCAGAGGTGGATCTGCGGACCAATTCACACTAGAAAGTCTTGCAGGACCGATTGGGCAAAATGCCCACCCCGATGGACCTGACGGTTCAGGCAGTAATTCTTGGTGAAAGTGTGCAGAGAAGCCCACATTGCTGCCTGACAGATGTCAAGGACCAGAACTACGCATGCTAACGCAGAAATTGCAGCCTTAGCTCTGGTGGAATGAGCACGTAACCCTCGGGGTGTTGCTTCATGGGCAGTGTGCAGCAGATTTTAATGCACAGCAAGATCCATTGGGAGATGGTCTGTTCCTGCACAGCCTTCCCCTTCTTGGTTTCGACATACCTTACAAAGAGTTGGTCGTCCACCTGGAATTCTTTAGTGTGGTCAAGGTAGAACGATAATGCTCTTTTTGGGTACAGACAATGGAGTTGCTCCTCTTTCTTAGAGGGATGCGGCAGAGCATAAAATGTAGGCAAGGTGATGGCCTGGCCTGCATGAAAGGGAGTGCCAACTTTCGGCGGAAAGGAAGCTCTAATGTAAATAACCAGCTTGCTGGCAAGATGGTTAGGCACAGAGTCTTTAATGACAAGACATGGAGCTCACTGACCCTCCGGGAAGATGTTATTGCCACTAGGTGGGCCATCTTGATGGTGAGGAGCCTGAAAGGCCAGTTAGGTAGCGGCTCAAAAGGAGAGCAAATCAGAAATGTAAGTACGAGATTGAGGTCCCACTGAGGCATGATAATAGGATGAAGTGGGAAACATATGTTGGGGACCTTTCAAAAACCAATTTACTGAATATCCTGGACTGGCCGATCGGGAGGACAGGCCTGAATCTGCACTGTGTTTAAAACTGCTATGATAAAAGGGAGTGGCTATGAAGGAGTCAGGCGTGATTTTGGCATGTTGAAAGTGCACCCCAGAGTGCAGAAGGTCTGCCATAGTCTGAAGGTGGGAGACGACTGCCTGGGGCTAGCCCGCCTTCAACAGCCAATCGGTGAGGTAGAAAAAGACTGGAATCCCTGACCTCTGCAGATGAGTTGCAACCACTGCCATCACTTTCGTGAACACCCAGGGTGCGTTGGTAAGGCCAAAGGGGAGCACGGCAAAGTGAAAGGGCTCTTGGTCGACCGTGTACCAAAGGCAACGCCTGCGGTCAGGCATGATGGGGATGTGGAAATAAGTGTCCTTTAAGTCCAGCGATACCATGCAGTCTCCTGGGTCCAGGACTTGCATGAGCGTTAGGAGGCTGTTGAGAAGGCGCATATCTAAAGCCTCCCTCTCGATGGTTACCCTGTCCAAGAGAGCCTACTCTTCCTGACGGAGCAAGGAGAGGTGGTCCTCTGTTAGACGGTCGTAAGTGGTGGCATGGGGGTTGGTAACAAAGGGGAAGGAGTAGTCCCTTTGGACTAGCTGCAGAATGTTATATATGGATGTTATTGCTCTCCAGTGGTGCAGTTGATGGCATATCCTCCCCCCAGACGCCCATGGTGGTCAGAGGGCATCCTAAAGGGGTTTTGGGGCTGTGGGAAGAGGGGGGACGGGATGTGGAAACCACATCCTCCCACGTGGTCTGTGGGAACCAAATCCTCGGCCACCCCAAAAATTATGTGGTTTGCTGGCCGGGTGGCTAGGCATGTAATGGTGCGGTTGAAAGCCCCTCCCATGGCCACGAAAGGGGCGGAAGGAAGACTGAGGTTGGCGAGGGACCATGGATAGGCCCAAGGACCTGGCTGTAGCTCTGCTGTTCTTGAAGAGCTCGACCTCTGAGTACACCTTCTCTCCAAAATAACTGAGAGCCGTCAAAGGGCATGTCCATGAGTGAGGCCTGACATCTCCTGAAAAACCAGTGGTTCTTAGCCAGGCATGGGGCCTAAGGGCCACCGGTGATAAAATCGCTCTGCCCAGCGAGTCGGTCGTACTCAGCCCACATCGTATGGTAAACTTGGCTGCGCACCTCCCATCAGCAATAGCTTGAGAGTGTATGGCTCCGACACTTGGGCAGCACTTGCGCAACCGAGTCCCAGATGGTATGGGAGTATTAACCCAAGAGGAATGCAGTGTTCATCGACCGCAGTGCCGGGCTTGTGGAAGAGAACATCCTCTGCCCAAAGGTATCCAGCCATTTGAATTCCCTGTCTGGTGGAGTGGAAGAGAATGCGCTGGGGTTAACTTTGGAGGTGGAGGCCTGAACCACCAAGCTCTCCAGGGTGGGGTGCTGGGTGAGGAAACTGGGGTGCCCTGGGAGGGGCGACTGGCGGCGGGCTATTGCCCTATGCAAAGGAGCACCTGTGCAGGGTTTGGACAGTCCGGTGGGGGCAACTCCTGGCTGAAGCACCTCTGTCAAGATGTTTGTCTTGACTGTCACTGACGGCAGCATGGAGCTCAGGACCTCAGCTACCCTCAGCACCACCATTGCGAATAAGGCAGCCTCCTCTGTAGCCACGGTAGGGCAAGAGACCAGGACAGCATCTGGAGAGGTGTCCAGTACACTGGCATCCACCAGATCCTCATACCAATTGTCCTCAGGATCTTCTAACTGGCATCCATAAGGTACCGCAGACCCCCCTATTCATCTCCCAATCCAGGCCTGTCATATGACTAAGGCACTGACTCCGTCATGGGGAATCTGCCCACTGTTGGTGCCAGCGTCAGATGACGCCTGTCAGGCTCTGTGTCAACGCCAGGGATGACAATGGTGATGGCGGCACTGGGGGCATAAGCACTGGAGCAGGTGCCGGGGAAGGTCGAGGTGACTCGAATGGCGGCACTCCAGACTGATCAACGAATCTAAGGGGCCCTGACTGGTGCTGGGGGCGAACCGGCCGGCAGAAGACAAGTAGAGGCCCTTCCCTCCAGTAGGGATGGGGCACCCAAGAATGAGGTGCATGGCCTCAAAAAATTAGCTTAAGTGGGCGAGGGTCACACTGGCTCCTGGAAACTCTTGGAGGCACGGAGGCGGCCCAAGCACAGCCTCCACCACAGACGTAGGTCTCGAATGCAGACGTTCCCTCATCTCATCAGATGACTTCAACGTATGTGGCGAGAATATTCCTTCTACGTCTTGTGCCTGTGGGACTTACCCGATTTCCCTCAAGACCTTGACTGCGACGACCAGCACTTGGAGCGGCTCCACGACCGATCTAGGGACCTTCCTCTCGACCAAGATCATGAGCATCACAAGTCGAGTGGTGAGAAGCTCAAGGGACCAATCCCTCAAGGACTTGGGGTGCATGGTACAGCAGTCACTGCAGGTCTTGGCGTAGTAGTCGTGCTCCAACCACCAGAGGCAAACAGTATTTCAGGTGGGTTTGAAGATTTCATAAGGTCCAAATGCAATGGAGCAATCCACATTTAGGCTGATATGACTAACGGTTAGGTTAGACCGATGTGAGAGTAGGAAGATAAAAGATGTACTTTTGAGATAAGTGTCGGACGATGCCAGGCACTGATAATGTAAACTAGAAAATGCAGTTATAACAATGTGACATGGTATACTACATCCTGGGAGAGGTGGTGTGAACCCTGAGACCGTCAGACTCAAGATGAAGGAGCGGCTAGGTTTATGACTCAAATATGTTACCAATAAGAAATCAGGACAAGCTCTCCCAGCTGACATGGAAATGAGTTTAAACTATTGCAATGGGTATCAGTCTCTACCACCTAAAGGCTTGTAATCCTGGATCTCACGTTAGAGGGTACTCAAATCCAGATCAATTGAGAAGACAAACTAGGAGGGCTACTTTAAAACCCAACACAACTGGGGTGGATGAGGACAGAGTTCATGCGGAACACAATATTAGATTGCTTATTTGTAATGATAGGCACGTTTGCAAGATGCCTGTTAGAGGTCAAGGTTGAACAAGCTCACTTTTCATTATAAATGTTACAGAGTAAAATAAATGATCTTTGGTTAGGTCAATCACTGAAAGATATCCATGCATTTGAAGTTAAATAAAGTTAACAACTGATCAAAAGATGTGAAAGACGACATGCAGTAACACAGAAACTGACTGGCACTCCAATTCTCATCAATAAATCATGAAAGCGGTAGCCAAGAGCATGATGTGGGGGGAAGAGTGCTGCCGATGCCTAACCACTGGGCTCTGCTTTACTCCTTACAAGCATTTGACACCCAGAGAATGTATTTTCTTTTCATTACCTTGAGACCAGTGGTAGCTCTCCTTAAACAACAACTAAAGCCTTAACAACACCTAACACCATCTGCCAGCAAGAGCTTTTGTTGGAGAGCTGTGGAGCCCTGAAAACAATCTGCTGAAAAATAGAGTCCCGGGACCACTAACGACACTGAGAGGAGAGGGTGGGGTCGGGGATACAGCGAACCAGAAATAGAAGGCAACACTTCTCTGCAGTTACGTTGTGAAGAGGCTATGGCTTCCATGCTTTCAAAAGCCCAGAATCACAAGATGTGGAGCAGAGACCAGCACTATAACCTGGTTTCCCAGTTCCAAAGTTGGCAGCTATAGCTGTTAGTCTACATTTCCTCCTGACATACAACATGGTAACACTACAAGGAGCAGAGAAGACCTGTATGCAACAATGTTGCAAAAAGCAGTCTCTGCAGAGTGGGCCCCTTCCCCGAATAACACAATATTGCTATACCATGCTGCAATGAACGACTAAGGATTGAAGAGAAAACAAAAGATTCCATCACATGATTTAGCTTTTGTAGGCACTGAAGTCACTGGAAGAGAGAACAAAGTGGGGTGAAGAGGCTATATCACCAGAAGATGCATGTTTAAAGACATTCAACAAAATGGCCACAAGTTGGTAACTCCAGGCGTGTCTAGCTGCTTGATCAAACCCTGTTAAGTGTCAGAATTAACACATACAGAGTGGCGTCGCTAGGGGGAGCCAGGTGGGGCCTGTACCCCAACTGTAAATGTACTGCACCCCAACTGTAGATGTCCTGCACCCTCCCTTCTTATAACTGACCACTAGGGATACCCACTACCAGGAGAAATAGACAAGGCCCTCCCACCCCGGGAACAGTGATGTAGTTCCTGTTTAAATTTCGGATTTTACACACTCTTGCATTTCCTAAGAGTAGTTGCTTTTTCCTCCGAAAAAGTGCTCCGACCACTGCCATCATTTCAGTGAATAAATGAGAGGCACTAGTGAGGCCAAAGGGGAGCATTGTGAACTGAAAATGCTCCTGACCCTCCATGAACCACAGGTAGCACGTGTGGACCTGCAGACCGAGGATGTGAAAATAAGCGCCTTGCAGGTCAAAAGCCACCATCCAGTCTCAAGGGTTTAGGTCAAACAGGACCTGGGCTAGCATGAGCATCTACAATTTGTCTCTTCGCAGGAAGGCATTGAGAGGACGAAGACCTAAAATAGGAGAAATGCACCAGTCCTCCTTCAGCGCAAGGAAATAGCGGGAGTAACACCCTATTCCTACATCCGAGGCCAGAACGCTCTCTGTGGCTCCTTTTGCCTAAAGAGTCTGTACTTCTGATGTAAGACAGACAGATGGTCCACTGTCAGCCACCCTGGAGGCAGTGGAAGGTGCAGCGGGGTAGAAATGAATAGAAGGGCAAAGCCCTGGTGGAAAATTTGGAGAACCCACTTGTCTGTGTAGATGGCCTGTCACCCTTAAAGGAAGGATCGTATCCTGTTTCCAACAGGGTGGCTGTGTGCCTGCAAGGACGCACTAAAGCGGTTTTGCAGCTGCATTCTAACTTGAACAGGAGGCCAGCCTTAAGACTCTTGAAGTCCACTTCTTTGTCCTCGGTACAAAAGGAAGCCGGTCCAGAACTTCAGGGCTCTTCTCAGGTTGCCTACGGCAAGATCAGTTTTCTTGTGGTCTTCCTCAGGTCCAGAAGTGTTCCGAAGTGGGTGCCTGGCAAACATTTATGCCTGGCATTAGCTAATTAGTGGAAATTACTCCTGGATACAATCTAACCAATGATATAAAAGTTCTCGGGCTAACCCTACCCACTTTGGGCATTTTCATGATGGCGAAAGTCTTCTGCGACATTAAACCTCGGCTGGACTGAGTGTGTGCAGGGAGTGTACTATGGTATTTCTAGTGTCCTCCTACATCTAACACCAAAATCCAGTTTGGAGGAGCCACAGTACCCCCTATAATTCCAGCGGCATATGTCTGTCTGGTATAACAAAGCAGGTTTTTTTTTTAGCAACCTGACAGTTGAAATACAAGAATTTTTTGGTATCCTGTTTCCCCTACTTTCAAGCGCATCCAAATATTAAAGTAAAAACCCAGTACACTTGTCAAGCAGGAATTGATATTCCAGCAGGATTTGACACTGTAATTTCAAAAAGAAAGCTCAAAGTCCCCACCCTGCATATTTTGGAAGGTTTAGAGGAGTCATCTCTGCCAATTAAGGCCAGCCTAATGTTTGCTCCCAACAGGCATCTCTCACCTTTTTCCCTTTTATTCAAATGCTACTTACTGGCTGGCAGAAGTGCAAGAGCAAAAGGTCAAAAATCCGGAGTGAGCATGCAGAAAAGGAAGAGTGCCGACATCTGTCAAATGGCATATCCATTAAATATGCCTGGGACGTCCTCAGAGAAGCCTGAAGTCCTCATCGAGGCATGGCGCCAAAGAGCCAAACTGGTATCCATGGCACATCCCAAACAATATGTTGTGTTCATTTCTGATCTTGTCACAAATTTAGCCACATCGCGACTGTCCTGAACAGTCTTAGTAAGAGATGCCAGAGAATTCTCCAGAACAGCCAATAAAAGAATACCCACTGTCTCCCAAATGGCATGGGAGTAATGACCGAGGACAAAGCTGGTATTTACTGATCTTAGAGCAAGGCTTATGGAGGAGAAAATGTGCTTGCCAAACTACTCTATTCTTCTAGACTCACAATCAGGTGGAGTGGTGGGGAAGGGATTGGAGTAGACCCTGCTGCTGGAAGCCTATACCACCAGACTTTCTAGAGGCAGATGTTGTGTTAAGAAGGCACAATCACCAGTGGGAGGGCGATGAGCAACCTATCTCACAATGGGCTGCCCTGATCAGGGTCTAGCCCAGGTGCCCATAAGAGTGTCAGTTAAGGGATGCGTGTGGTGCTAGCCTGTGATTAAAAGACTGGTTGGCAGTGCCTTGCAGCGTCCCCTTACGAAAAGGCCACTGCAGGAAAGCCCTTGAGCTGACTGACATGAGGTCATGGTATTGAATGGTAATGTTAATGACAAGCCTGGCATAGATAATGACTGACTCTGCTTGCAGCAAAGTCTACTTTCTACTTTCCTGGTAGGAGCAAGGGCGGGTGATGGGATGCTGGGGAACTGTTCAACATCTAAAAAGTATATGGCATAGAAAATGTACCCGATGTATTTTGTGTATCACTGTAAAACCCAACAAAGACTATATACAAACAAAAAAGGTCAGTAATCACCTCTTTGAATGGCAACAATTGCTCTGTGGGAGTCTGGCCAGGTTGCAAAACTCTTGTATGTATGTTAGTTTTCACTTCCATGGTTGGAAACTATAAATCCGACACTTCAGCTGCCCTTTGCATTAAGACAGTGAAAGAGGCACCACATTCCCATGTGGCAGGACCTGGGGGAGACACAAGGCCAGTATCAGGTGAAGTGCCTAGCTTACTGGCATCCTGAAGCTCTTCATACCAGTTCTCCTCATCCTATTTGGGAAAATAATCTTCGTAAGTGACGTAATCTGAATATATATCAAAAAGATTGTGTAACGATTGGTCCCTACCATGTGACAAGGGCATGGTATCAGAATTAGAGTGTTTGGCAACTGGTTGCATGCCGGTTGAGACTTTGGTCTAGGTCGTGGCAGATCAGCTCTGAGTCGGATAGAACTATAGACTGTACATCCTCATTTGACGTTGATGTGAGCTGACCCCAAACAGAGAATGGCGCCAGAATTGAAGCAGGCATGGAGTCCAAGGAGTACAGGGGGATTCGATGGTGACCCACCGGCCAAAGTCCAACTGGAGGCTCCTGTGGATCACTGGGGCCTGAAGTCTCGTCTAAGACCAGGGAGAAGCTCCGGATCCACGTTTAAGGCTTTGGAATTAAGTAACTGACATCAGCATGTATGGGTGGTGCTTATATGCTGCAATGTGGTTAGATGTAGCCATCAGAACTAAGTACTAGTTTTGCTTGGAAGGGAGGAGGTAGTACGTAGGGCTTGGCAAGGACCTAACGGAGGTTGGGCTTCCGAAGTCGATATGCAGAGTGGGATAAAAAAGAAGAAAACCATAGAAAAAACAATTAAATTCACTGACAAAAAATACATTAACAAAGTGAGTTATGTTTTCTACTCAAACACGCGAAACCACTGAAATCCGCTATTTATGATTAGAAAAATACACAGCACACAACATAGCTCAAGGTTAATTGTACAAGGAGGATATTTTACAATCAGGTAATGAAATAGTCACAGTTCTTCTGTCATACTAATGTCCTTTTTACTTTTTGATTTCTCTCCTTTCCTCCAAAATAGTGTTGACACAGTCCAGGCTGTTCGCAAATATAGGCTTCACCAGAACATACAAAGGGAAACTTATTGAAACCAGCTAATATTTTGAGCATGTTATTCAAATTCACATCTTGCTTGAAGGGTGTGAACGCTTCATAAGGTATTTATTTTAATATGTAGAAAGTGTTCCAACAGACAATTAGTTGAATCAGCTGAATCGGTACCCACAAAATGGAGGGTAAATAGGTGCAAAAGCATCAACGGGATGTATATGGACTCACAGAGAGA
Source organism: Calotriton arnoldi (assembly GCA_963921515.1). NCBI lineage: Eukaryota > Metazoa > Chordata > Amphibia > Caudata > Salamandridae > Calotriton > Calotriton arnoldi. The sequence continues at coordinate 2,330,109 of CAWUFW010000021.1, read as the reverse complement.
GCATGGAACATTTCATATGGATTAATGCATTCTGTTATTCTTTTTGGAGTCTGTGAGGTATATGTTGAAGGTGTAAAGTGAATGTGACATGCTTCAATTGTGCAAAGCAAGCAAAATACTTAATTTGTATGTGTCTAAAACCTGACATCAGCTTTTCTTTGCTGCATCAACTTCAGAGGATTTTTCCATCTATTTACTGCTCTACAGTACCAAAAGCTGCATGTGTCACACAAAGCGTTTCCTGATGAATAACCTTGCAAAGGGATTGTTTTCTCCATGAATGGGGTTCTACAAGCAACATGTACTACACACAGCTACATGGTTCAAATAAATGCATAGAGCTCGGCTGAATGTTGCAACATAGAGTTCAGCGTGAGGGCTCAAAAAAAGAAAACAATATACAAGCACTCCCTGATTAGAGCGTGGCAGGGAAAGAGAGACCAGATGATGGGGAGATGCTCACTTAGGACTCTGAGGCCCACAGCTGGTATGCATGGCCATTACGCAACTAAATATTAGAACAGCTTAATAATGGGATGCCACAAAACACAAAGGGATGTCTGGACTAACTGATTAGGAATGAGTGATAAATAATGTTCCAGGCCTATAAATAAGTCATCTTGGTAATTCATTATCGCCGAGCTATATTATTATTATTATTGTGATAAGCCTAATTCACTTGATTTAAATTTAGATTAACTCATAATAAATTCTAATTATTATAAAATACCAACGTTTGTATGTGTCCTGATTCTCGGGAATCAGGGAGGGGTTATTTATCAATACGCTGCAACAGTAATGGCTTATCTGGTAGGTCTGAAAGATTCCGGGACTTGTAGTATTCAAGATAAATGTAGGTTAGAAGGACAACCACTTTCTTGGTATACCTCTTCATAGTCCTTCCTTCATTGAGGATGAACAAGAAATGCCAGGACCACACTTCTATATCGGTAGAAAGAAAACAACTCCGCCTTATAGCAACAGTGCAGGCAAAAAATATGCATACCTAAGAAAGACTCGTTAAAAATGTGGGACCCAGACCAGTTCAGAACCATTGTGGGAACCTGGAGGTGAAGTCTGGGTATTTTTATTGTTGTCTGCGATTATGTACAGATCCATTTATGGAAACTCCCACCTGTGAAAGGGAGGAAGACTTTGGGGTGGAGTTCCAAACTGTGGACTTGTTGCTGCATCCTGCTGAGGCCGGCAAAATAGTTGTCTGTTCCTGGGAAGTGTTCTGCTAACAGATGAATGTTGTGAGGTAAAGCCCAACGCCAAATAGTCTGAGATGGGAGTGATAACTGTAGAGAATGTTCCCACCCACCAGGTTTTGTACATAGTACGAGGTTGTCATATTGTCCGTCCGGACTAAGACAACCTTGCCGATCAGGTGAGGTAGGAAGGCTAGTTGAACAGCTTGAAGCTCTAGGTAGTTGATGTGGAGACCCTGGTGTTTGGTGTCCCAGAGACCCTGGACTGTGAGCATTGTCAGGATGATGTGGGGAACAGGGTCGAGGAAAGGCCGCCTTTTTAATAGGTTGTTTGTGTTTGATTACTGCAGAGAGCGATGAGTGTGACAGTCTACAACACTAGATCCTCTAATTGACCCTGTGACTGAGACCACTGTCATGCTAGACATTCCTGAAGCGGACGAATGTGTATTCGTGTATGTGGCACTATGGAGATGCATGATGCCATCATACCCAATAGGCGCTTGATAGTTCTGTCAGCTGTTGATTGGGTTGGAAAAGTAGTATTAGCGTTTTGATATTTTAGATTCTTACTGTATTAGGATAGGCTAATCCCAGTTGTGTATTTAGGATAGCCTCCAGATACGGTTGAATCGGCAAAGGCTGAAGATGAGATTGTTGGAAATTGATGGGGAAGGCTAATTGTAGGAGCAGGTTCATGGTATTTTGAGTGTGCTGTTGACACAGAGGAAAGGTCCTGACTTTGATAAGCCAGTCGTCGAGATATCGGAAGACATGGATGTTTAGTCTGCATAAAAGTGCTGCTATCACTGCTAGCATTTGGTGAATACTCAAGGTGCAGTAGTCACTCCAAATGGGAGGACTTTGAACTCATAATGTCTGCCTGCTATCACAAATCTTAGGTATTTGCGATGTGCTGGATGCATTGGTATGCGAAAGTAGGGGTTCTTTAATTCTAGGGCTGACAGAAAGTCACCCTGCTGTAGAAGTGGGATCACATCTTGGAGAGAAATCTATATAGGATCTGCGCGTTTAGACAACATAAACTAAGGGATTGGTGTCCAGACTGATTCCAGGCACCCCCAAAGGATATGTTAGTCTGTAGACCTGCTAGTTCACAGTGCCACTATAAGCCCCACAACCTTACCAAGGAGTGAATAGTTTCTGGCAACTATCTAACATGACAACCCTGACCCCTCAGGGATCGTGGAAACATTACAGTGCTTTTCGCTCAGTCACTCGTGCTCACTAGGTCTCAGAGAGATATACAGAATAAACGGTGGGGACGTTTTCTATAAGCATTTATTGAACCAGCGTCATTCTAGTATAAAATATGTGTGCTGCAACAACCATTAGACACAGATGTATACGGTTATAGGCACCAACAGAGTAAATAAAAGGTAGAATTCTGCCATGGTGCTAAAACAGTGAATATATGCAGGCATATAGAAACATGGCAGTAATCATGGGTACTCCTAAGATGCGAACCCTGACTAAATGTACCTAAATGTACTTAGCATGTATGTCTATATTGGGGTGCATTGGGGCTCATAACAGCCACTCCTCACCCGACAGACGAAAAAACTAACAAATGTTAAAATATGCCTGTTTAAAAACATAAAAGACATTGCTAAAATATAAGTATAAAAACATCTAAAAACATGGTATGTGTTAAAAATGATGCAAAAATTAAAAAAGCTCTATACGTCCTCTAAATAGTCAATATACTGTTAGACCAACTGAGCACGCCGAAAGCCATAGTGCTCAGTGAGAGCAAGAAAAAAATATAAAACAAAAATGATGTTGGCGAATTCCAATTTGGGTGGTTTGGAAAAAGGCCGAATTGTTCCCATCACACAGAGAGCCAAATGTTTGTGTCCTGTGTGGGAGACGCAACATCACTGCTGCTTGCATTAGCAGACGACGGTCCCTGTAACAGCTCTTGGATCAGGTCAATGGAGCAAAGGTGATCTTCTCCAGTTCCCACAGCCATTGCTGAGGAAGTACTCGAAGCCTATGAGCCTGTGGTAGAGCCGGTGTCCATTCCGACAGGAGCTAAAGCATCTCGTGGGGGCTCTAAGAATACCGACATCAACATTGGAATACGCTGAGAACACTGCAACATTTGGCCTTTAATGGGTCCAGTAGTACAACCGATGGAAGTGTTAGACATATGTCCAACACGCATTCATATCCGCAGAATAGGCAGCACAGGCAAGAAGCAGTCAACCCAGACTGATCTGAATGATAGGAACCAATACTCGTTTAGCTCCCGAAGCCGAGGTGTGCCCAGATAGAGTACCATGCGTTCACAGCAACGTCGCACAAGGAGCGCTTTTTCCATCTCTTTGGAAACTGGGGCGTCCATTGCGTAGCAGGAAAATTAAAACCAGGATACCCACTACAAGTAGTAGGTCCAGTGGAAGACCTCCAAAAACGCTTCCTATTACGGAGGGTATAAATGCTGAAATAACTCTGAAGATCGTCTGAAAGGTACTTAATAGTCCAGAACATATGCTCTTAAATAGGTGCACAATCCCACTCGTATCAGACATGTTAAAGATACGATGTACCATTTCTCCGAAATGGAGCAGGAAGTTCATTCGGACTAATGCCTGTATCTCAGCCGAAGACCTTGCAACCTGGAAATAAAAAGTCTCTCGGGCTGATGTTAAGGCCACATCTTTCTGGCTTTCAGTCTGCTCAGAGAATCAAAGCATGTAAGGGAAACATTCAATGAAGGCCATAGCGGCGCCTCTCTGACTGTGTGGGTGGTGGAAACAATACTTGCATACAACAAGTAACCCTGGAACTTACTGTGACAGGAAATAAAATGGCTGGCAGCATCCCACAACAACCTTGATCATTCAGCATCAAATAACTCCCATTCGAGAGCAGTCTGAACACCGGATGAATCAAGGCACCTGGTGATCCTTTCAAGTGACATGATAGATTTGCAACCGAAGCATTATATCCTGACAAATTAGAGACCCACTGTAGGAAGCTGGCTCTGTATATACTATACCAAAATGAGGTATAGTGTGCACAGAGTCCAGTGGAACCCCAAGGGTAGGCAGAGGTAAAAGTAGATAGCACCTTACTCTCTATTTGTGGTAGTGTGGGCGAGCAGTAAGGCTGTATCAGAGGGTAGTGTTAAGCATTTATTGTACACACTCAATCAGCAAATGATGTCACACACTCAAAGACTTAACTCAGACCAATTTTGTTTGTATAAAAATATTGTTAAGTTATTTATTTCTAGAACCAAGCCAAGCCTGGCACAGGTAAGTGAAATAAATGCTTTGCAAAATATTATGCAGTGTTTAGAAGTGAATGCAAGTTAAAATGCAGTTGTTTGAAATACAGGTAAGGCAAGGTATTGAAATTACTGTAGAGATTACTTTTTCGTTACTTTTTAGATTACTTTTTAAGTTACTTTTTCTACTCAGTGCTATATGCCTAGATATCACACTGGGACATTTCCTAGAGAAAAGGTAAGTAAAATCAGTTTTGCACAATTGTAATTTTTCAGGTTTCCATACAAATCAACTCCACTATTAAAACATTTCTCAGAGAAAAACAGTCAATAGGTTCCTATGGAGAGAAATGAAGTTAACGGTTACCAGGTAAATACTCGGTCATTGGGGTTGGGTTTCTGGGCTTAGAACAAGGGTTCCCCCAGGGTCAAGGATGCACTTTTGTTACACCCTCAGCGGCACTAGGGCGGCCGGGTGTAGAGTGCTGAGGCCGAATGTTATCCAATGGGGGATAGGGGGCCTTCGGTTGGTGGCTGCTTAAGAGCAGGCCACTGGGTTGTGGGAGCAAAGCTCCTGGTGTAAGGCTCAGGGAAAAGGGGGATCCGAGTTAGCACCCAAAGTACACCCGCAGCGGCGCAGGGGTGGCTGGGTGCAGGGTGCTGTTTTGGCGTCGGGTGCCCTGTTGGTTTCAATGGGGATTCTCCGGTTCCAACAAAGACTGCAGGCTCGGGGACGAAGATCTTCTGGAGGGGACCACCAGTTGGAGAGGTAAGTTGGGATGCTGGGACAACATCGGTTGGGCCACCAAAGGCCGTGGGGTTTTGGGTGCAGGAGCGTCTTTAGGCGTCGGGTTTCTCTTACCAGCTCCGGTCGTGTTGATTCTCTAGAAAGAGGCTGCAGGCTTCGCTGGGAGATTCGAGGCAGGTCAGAGATCACCAGATCTCATGTCAGAATCGCCGGGGAAACATCCTTGTTGTGTTGGGCCACTCGAACTGTGGCCGTGCGCGACGTGTGCAGAGTGGTGCAGACTCGCGGATTTTGCCAGAGCTGGAGTCTGTTGGTGAACAAATCCAGTGCTCACGGGAGACAAAGTCTTTTCTTTGGAAGGCAGGGCAGGTCCTCAGGGTTCTTGAGGTTGCTGGCTGCAGGACACACTGGAGTTTCGCTTCTGCAGGCCCGAGGTGGGGACAGGCCGATAGGGCTGGGGCCAAGTCAGTGGGCGTCCTCCTCTTCTTAGCTTCGGCAAGGCTGTTCGGTCCTTCTTCTTTTCTTCTAGGTCGTTGCTTGTCTGAGGAGGCAAGGTTCAGGGGTGCCCCTAAGTACTAGATTTAGGGGTGGTACAGACAAGTAAAAGGTTAGGACCAATGCGTCTTTTCCTTGGGGTGGGTACACCCCCTATTATGCCACCCTCCAGTGGGAGGGGGGCATTGCCTCATTCTGGTTGGCTGGGTCCCCTCATCTGCAAGATGGCGGGGACTGAGAGTTGTGCTTCACCTTGCCTCCCCCACCTGAGGGGTGGGGTTGGCAAAGGTGGGCACACTTCCCTTCCTCACTTGGGGTTTTTCCGCCGGTTCTCCCGCCCAAGGTGGGGGTCAGAACAGGTGGGGACCAGTTGCTGGAAGCAGCAAAAGGCCTGGGGAAGCTCACAAAGGCGGCAAGCCTTTGAAGCTTCCCCTTCGTGATCCCTGCCCATCCTGGGGGAGGAGGCTTGGCACCTCGTCCCAGGATGTGCATTGTTTCAGGCCCCCGAGAGCAGCAGGCTCTCGACCCAGGGGTCCAGAAACATGTGTGGTGGTGGTGGCAGCTGGGGAGCAGCCACTCAGCCTGGACACTAGCGTTAGGTCATTTTTCAGGGGGTATCTCTAAGATGCCCTCTGTGTGCATTTTTCATTAAATCCCACACTGGCATCAGTGTGGGTTTAATGTGCTAAGAAGTTTGATACCAAACTTCTAAGCTTTCAGTAAAGCCATTATGGTACTGTGGAGTTCGTAATTTCAAACTCCCAGCACCATATACTCTTAATGACGTTACTGCACTTACAATGTCTAAGAATTGGCTTAGACACTGTAGGGGTACTGGGCTCATGCACCTGTACCCTCACCACAGGTATAGTGCACCCTGCTAGAGGGGTGGCTGGTCAATGCCAGGGCAGTGGGTTGTAGTCATGGCACCCAGGGATGCGTGCCATGTCGACTCTTCACTTTGTTCTGCACCAAAACACGCAGCCTGCAAAGGCAGTGTGTGAGTGTGAAGGTACAGGGCCTCTAAGGGTGGCACAATAAGTGCTGCAGCCCTTAGAGGCCTTCCCTGGTCACAGTGCCCTGGGCACCTGTGGTACCATTTACCAGGGGCTGACCTGTGGCCAGAGAGTGCCAATTGAGTTTGGTCTTCAAAGCAGTTTTAGGGAAAGAACATAGGCCCTGGGTACCTGATTGGCAGGAGCCCAGGGCACACTCAGTCAAAGTACATCAGCAGTTCAGTAAAAAGTGGGGGCAACCATGCAGAAAGAGGGCACTTTCTCACACCCACTTAAGGAATTCTCACAGTCTGAACCACTGAGAAAGACTTCAGTGTCCCCATTCCTGCATCTAAATCTGTACGGTAATTCTCAAGATTCATGTATGTATTCATTACCCAACGCTTCATACTTGCCTACTTGGTGATACTGTAGACAATATTGAAATTGGAATGTCGTGACTGGCAGTGTAATATAGCCATGGATTAACTATTCTGTGGAGGGTGACTCATCCAAGGTGAAAGGTAGTTGGTCCAATTTTTCAATGTGCAGCATTGTATACTTTGCATCTCTTTGTGTCATTGTCTGTCTTTCTGTTAGAATAAATGCAGAAAACACAGACGTACTGTTGATATATCGCTAGGGCACGTGACCAGAGCGCAATGAGTGTAGCGTCCAACTTAATATTAGAATGGACCGCTATTGCATTATCCATGCTGAAGAAAAGACAAATCCTGTTCTATTATATCTATTGCAGAAGACACAATGTTGCCCAGTGAATAAATCCTGGAGGTTAGTGTTGCCATACCATTGTCAACCACTGCCAAAGCCTTTTCTAGATTAATCCTGTCAATCTCACGCACTCTCTCTGCAGCTTCCTGTAGCCAGGAAGAAGCAGAGTAAGTCTTTTCTAGCCAAAGGTAGAGATCATATATTTTTTCTTTGTGGGAAACAAAAGCTGGCGGTGACTCAGGTTCACTTGGATCCAGAGAAAAGGTATCAAAATCAAAGTAGCCAGACGGAGTTCGATCTATCTTTGGTAGCTCAGCAGGTATTGTTGAACTGGCAGATGACTCGTTTCGAGACAAATTCACATAGATATTGGTATTAGGCCGAATTGAGATCTGCGTTTCATTTGTATTTTGTTGCTGTTCAGTTTCAATAGGCATGAGATCCATTCCATTGTAGGTAACTCCTTTACTCCGAATAGTAGAATCTTCAAAGTTTATTAGTCTTTGTGTCTGAACTTCCTGTATAGTAGCGAGAGGAGATCAGCGGCTACCCAGGAGCCCACGCGGCCTTCTATTCAGTATCGGCCACATAGTGTGGTATGATCAGATCAATGGAGACGAATCTCTTTTCTTTCTTACCGGCAAGAGGCGGAAGAAGTACTGTTCTTGTTCCTTCGACAGCTAGGACAGGTACAGGCGCTCTTGTAAGATGGCCCAAATTCTTTTTTGTCCACAATCTTTTCTCTGACCAGGTCCCCGAACTTTGGGACGCAGGCAGGTCTTGCCGGAACAGCTTTCACTTCCCCAATGGCAGTGCGTTTTACTTGGACGTTGCTTTGTAATGCCCGGAATTCAATGAGTTCCTGTAAAACAGCCAAACGATCATTGATGTCAAATGCTTTTTCATCCGCTACTGTGCTGCCACAATCAAGGTTGGGTACCCACATTCTAGTCCCAAACAGGACCTTATATGGAGTACGGCCCCCTAGGGAACTTCTTGGCATGTTATTAAGAGCCCTCTGGACCCCATATAGGTGATTGACCCAACTGCCACCTGAACCTAATACCCTCGCTGCTAAGGATTGATTTAAGTCCCGGGTTTTCCTCTCCACAATCGAATTTCCCTCGGGATGATACGAAGAGGAGTACCGCAAGACCACACCTAAACTTCCCATGTCTCTTTGTAAGCCTGAGAGCTAAACGCAGGGCCACGGTCAGAATGTAATGTGCCAATTGCTTATGTCCCTATGAATCCTTTACAACAGTTCGAGCGTCAGCCGAGCGCTAGGGCCAAACCCAAAGGAATCTAGAGCATGAATCCACTGCTAGCAAGATGTCCTTGCAAGCCCCGTCAGATTATAAGGGGCCGCAGTGGTCCAAATAGACACATGCGAGAGGTCTTTCTGATATCAGTAGTGGTGTCTGTGATGGGCGTGGTACGGTGGAACCCTTCATCTACTGGCAGATGTAGCACTTAAGGACGAAGCCCTTGGTCTGTTCAGTAAGACCCGGCCACCAATAACGCTGTTTCGGTAGTGAAACTGTTGCAGTAATACCTGCATGTGCTGAACCCAGACCCTTGTGTGCCGCTAGAATTAAAACTAATATGCGATCCATGTTTGGTATTACTCTATCATCCACTCCTGGAATTTGAGCATACAGTATGTTTTGTGCATCTAACTTGTAGGAGTACTTGAGTGGAAAACCTTTTGGCAAGGCTGAGCTGTTATTACGTGTAGCGATGACAGCTGCCATTATCTATCCGTCTATCCTTGTGCTAGAACAAGTGATTGCAGCAATGGCAGCAGTTCTCACTGTTGCCTTGGCCACTTCATCAGCCAATGAATTCCCTTCAACGTGCATGCAAACACGCCGATAACTCAGCGTATGAATCGCGTGAGCCCGTGGCAATCCTTTTTCAGCTCTGCCACTTGTTCCCAAAGCAATTTGTGCTTTACTGTGCAACCTTTTGACTCTCTAAACCCATTCTGACCCCAATAGTGAAGATATTCGTTGTATGACTGGACACAGTAAAATGAATCACACACAATCAGTGTGGGGAATTTTCCAATCCGTATTTTTTAGTGCCAGTATTAGGACTTTTAGTTCTGCCAGCTGTGCCTTGCAATCTCCTAGAGACTGCGTCTGCGTATTGCTAGGATGAAACTTACCATCCCACATACGTCCCTTTACAATCGCACATGCGGTGCTGTAGTGCCGTTTACTTCCTACGGCAGGCTTGGCAGATCCATCAGTGTAAATGATATATTCGTACTGATCCAGAGGCATTATTTAATTCGGGTGAGGATATTCTTGTTTGTACTGCAAGAATGGTTGTGTTTTTGATGTAGAATCGAATTTGTAGTCTACACCTGTTGCAGAGATAGAATTAGCCCATTGTATCCATCGTGGATGCAGTGCTTTTGCGTTTGGAACGCTTGCTTTTGTAACAGCCTCTAGGGTCGGTACTGGAGTCACAACAATTATGTGTTTCCCCTGAGCTAGTGCTCTTTCTCTCACTATAACAGTCTGTACTGCTGTCAATATTTTTTCTGTTGATGCAAAACGCATTTCAGCATTTGTATACAAATGGGATTTGTATGCAATGGGTACAGTTTCGCCTTCATTGAAGGTGAGGTTAAGTGTACCCGGACTGACCTGCGATTACACGGATCACCAAATTCGTGGTATTTACACATGTGTGTAGGTGTTTGGAAGCTATCATGTCAGCTTCTAAGGAACGTAGAATTTCTGTGTGTTCCTGTGTCCAATGTCAGACTGAAAAACCAGGTCTGATTTAGTCGTAGAAAGGTTTCACTTTTTCGGCGAAATCCAAAATGTATGTTCTGGCAAAATTTAGGAATCCTAAAATGTTTTGTAAGTTTTTCAGAGTTTTTGGAGGTTGGAGCAGTGTACATTTTTCTAAAAAGTAGCTGCTAGGCATTTCCCTTCACTTGAAAGCTCATATCCCAAAAATAGGACATTGAGGTGGGCAAGTTTTGATTTCTTGAAGTTAAATTTGTAGCCCTCAGAGGCAAATACCAGAATTATGTTGTTCGCCCTTTTCAAATGATCCAATAATTCATCGTCCGTCAGATAGATAGATATCTACATAGGACAATGTCTCCTCATCAAAATGTTGAAGTAACCTTGATTCTCTTGCTGAGAACAACCCGGGGCTATTCTTATACCCTAGGGGCAGTCTACAGAATTGGCATTGACAGCCTAGGGTTGAAAATGCTGTCAAATATCTGCTTTCAGGCGCTATATTTTGGCAAAAGAATCCATTCGAGATATCTAGTGTTGTTTTGTATTTCTTCCGCATGTTATTCATTGATGCGGCACTGTGTGCATTCTGTACTGCAAATGTTTTCGTGCATGTGTTTAAATGCCTGTAGTCTAAAACTAGACGGTATGAATGAACAAGTTACTTACCTTCGGTAACGATATATCTGTAAGAGACGTATATTAGTTATAGATTCCTTACCTTAGAATTACCCCCAAGTATCAGACTGGATCCGGAGAATTTTTCTTCAGCAGTACCCCTGCGTGTCAGTAGGTTGCGTCGGTCGACTCCGCGTTTGTCGTTGGCATCGTGATCGCCGGAATGATGTCGCAGTATCTACTCAGACGCCGCCCCTGCGCGCTGACGTCAGTTCTTTACACGACATTCCACGCCAAAAGCGCAGAGCCATGCAAGACACAGACCACTGGTGCACAAAACTAGGGCCCTGAAAGGGAGTCCCTTACTCTAGAAGTCAGTTTGCAGAATGGGGAGGATGGGTGGGGCGGTAAGGAATCTATAACTAATATATGTCTCTTACAGATATATCGTTACCAAAGGAAAGTAACTTGTTCATCTGAAAGAGACTATTAGTTATAGATTCCTTACCTTAGAATAGATACCCCAGCAAATACCAACCCCGGAGGTGGGTCTGCGAACTAAGTTCACACCAGAAAGTCCTGGAGAACTGAATGGCCAAAGAAGCCATCTCTCCGGACTTGACTATCCAGACAGTAATGTTTAGTGAACGTGTGCAGTGATGCCCACGTGGCTGCCTGGCATACGTCACTGAGGGGGACTCGACGTCCCAAAGCAGTAGTGGCTGCCGTCGCCCTGGTGGAATGGGCGCGCAGTCCTACCGGAGGCTCCTTTTTCGCCAAGGAATAGCTAATTTTAATGCAAAGGACGACCCATCGAGAGATGGTCCGTTTTTGCACGACCCGACCTTTCTTGGCGCCCACATAGCCAACAAAGAGTTGATCGTCCACCCGGAATTGTTTTGAGCAATACAGATAAAAGGATAACGCACATTTTGGATCCAGACAGTGGAGTCTCTCCTCCTCCTTGGAAGGATACGGGGGCGGGAAGAAGGTGGGAAAAGTGATGGTCTGTCCTATGTGGAAAGAGGTAACCACTTTGGGAAGAAAAGAAGATCTAGTTCGGAGGACAACCTTGTTCGGATGGACAACAAGGAAAGGAGGTTTAGAAGACAGAGCCTGAAGCTCACTCACCCTGCGAGCAGTAGTGATGGCAACCAGAGAGGCAGTCTTTAAAGTCAAGAGTCTGAGAGGACAATTATGTAGTGGCTCGAAAGGAGCACACATAAGATAAGTCAAGACACGGTTCAAGTCCCACTGGGGCATTACGAAAGGAATAGGAGGAAAAAGGCGAGTAATGCCCTTAAGAAATCTATTTACAATAGGGGACTTGAAAAGAGAAGGCTGATCAGGAAGCCTAAGAAAGGCCGAAAGATAGCCCTTAAGAGTGCCCAGAGCAGAGCCCTGCTGGGTCAAAGAAGGAATGAAGAGGAGAACCTCTGAAATAGGAGCAGAGAGGGGATCCACAGCCTTTGTTGTGCACCATGCCACAAATCTGTTCCATCTACAGGCGGATACCGTTTTAGTGGAGGGATGCCTGGCTGCCAAGATAACATTACAGACTTCGGGAGGCAGGTCGAAAGTTGTCAACTGTCGCCGCTCAATCTCAACGCAAGGAGGTGGACGCTGGACAGGTTCGGGTGGAGGACCGTTCCCTGCTGCTGCGACAGAAGATCCTCCCGAAGAGGCAGTCTGATCGGAGGATCGATGGCCATGTTCAAGAGCTTGGGATACCAGACTCTTCGTGCCCAATCCGGAGCCACAAGAATGACTTGGGCCCGGTCGTGCTTGATCTTCTTCAGCACTCTGGGCAGAAGTGGTATAGGCGGAAAGGCGTATAGAAGACCGCAATTCCACTCACGACGAAAAGCATCGCAGAGTGAGTGCCGCCTTGGAAATTCCAACGCGCAGAACTGCTGACATTGTGCGTTCTCTTTGGTGGCGAACAGATCTAACCAAGGCTCTCCCCGCTGCTGAAAGAGACCTTGCACCACCTCAGAGTGAAGACGCCATTCGTGATCCATCAGGCACCGGTGGCTGAGTTTGCCCGCCCTGGCATTTAGGGAACCTGCCAGGTGTTGAACCACCAGGGATATGCCCTAATGTTCCGGCCATGTCCAAAGGCGAAGAGCCTCTTGACAAAGGGTCCATGACCCCACAACGCCCTGTTTGCTGCAATACCACATGGCGGTGGTGTTGTCCGTGAACACCTGCACTACTCTTCCTCTGACAGAGGGAAGGAATGCCTTGAGTGCACGACGAATCGCCGGGAGCTCCAGAAGGTTGATGTGGAGCCTGGACTCCGCCAGAGACCAGAGGCCTCTGATCTCCGCCTCACCCATGTGGCCGCCCCACCCCAGGAGTGACGCATCTGTCACCACTGTGAACTCGGGTTGGGGAAGGGAGAGGGATCTGCCGCCGACCCAATGCTGGTTCTTTAACCACCACTGCAATTGGAGTGCAGTGCCCTCCGAGTTCTGGACGAAATCTAAATATTCCCCTGATGCCGCACCCACTGGAACTTCAGGTCCCACTGCAGAGCCCGCATATGCCACCTGGCATGGTCCACCAGCAGGATGCAGGAGGCCATGAGGCCCAGCAGCGTCAGGGTCATTCTCACCGAAATCCGGGATAGAGGCTGAAACAGCGGTATCATAGCCCGAATATCCCGGACTCGCTGCTCCGGAGGACAAACCCGAAACTGCACTGTATCCAGAACTGCTTCGATGAAAAGGAGCTTCTGAGAGGGAGTCAGGTGTGACTCCCAGCGAGTGCAGGAGGTCCGCCGTAGTCTGGAGGTGGGACACGACAGCCTGGGGCGAGCTCGCCTTCAACAGCCAGTCGTCGAGATAGGGGAAGACTGGAACCCCTGATGAGCTGCGACCACTGCCATCACTTTCGTGAACACCCGAGGGGCGCTGGTAAGGCCAAAGGGGTGCACGGTAAACTGAAAATGCCTGTGGGCCGGCAGGACAGGGATGTGGAAATAAGCGTCCTTCAAGTCCAATGCTACCATCCAGTCTCCAGGGTCGAGGGCAGACAAAACCTGAGCCAATGTCAACATTTTGAACTTCTCCTTCTGGAGGAAGCTGTTAACGACCCTGAGATCCAAGATTGGACGCAGGCCTTTGTCCTTCTTGGGCACCAGAAAGTGGTGGGAATAACAACCACGACCTACTTCTGGCACAGGGACTCGCTCGATGGCTCCCTTGGCCAAGAGCACCGCAACTTCCTGACGGAGAAGGGCCAAGTGATCCTCCGACATGCGATCGATTGTTGGTGGCATGGAGGGATGGGTAGCCTCGAAGGGGAGGGAGTAGCTACTTTGGACTATCTGCAAAACCCACCTCTCCGACGTGATGTTGTGCCAGTGGGGGAGATGACGACGAATCCTGCCACCCACTGGCAACTGGTGGCCCTGAAAGGTCGGACTACGAAGGCTTGGAGGCTGATGCAGAGGGAGCACTGGTGGACTATCCTGCCCACTGGCCCCCAGACCCACGGCGCTGGGACCCACGTCCCTGGCCACGCAGAGGTTGAGTAGCTTCCGCCGGCCTGTGGCCCTGGGTGGAACGTGGTGGGGCACCCCTTCCGTAGCCACGAAAAGGGCGAAAGGCAGACTGAACAGGGCGAGAAGTGGCAGCAAGGCCCAAGGATCTGGCCATAGCCCAAGAGTCCTTGAAGCGCTCAAGCGCATTGTCCGCCTTGTCGCCAAACAGGCGACGGCCATCAAAGGGCATGTCCAAAAGGGTCGATTGGACATCCCCCGAAAAGCCAGTGGACCTCAGCCAGGCGTAGCGTCTAAAGGATACTGATGTAGAAATCGTTCTACCTAGCGGGTCGGCAGTATCCAGCCCACAATGAATGGCAAACTTTGCTGCGTCTCTACCCTCTGCAACCGCACGGGAGAGTACAGTCCGGGCCTCCTCCGGGCACTGTGGCAGCACTTGTGCAACCGTGTCCTACACAGAATGGGTGTAGTGGGCCGAGAGACATGCAGTGTTCACCGACCACAGTCCTAAGCTGGCGGAAGAAAACATCTTCTTCCCAAGATAGTCAAGCTTCTTGGATTCCCTATCTGGGGGAGCAGTAGGGAATGCGCATTTGGATGTTGAGGCTTGGACCACCAAGCTCTCGGGGGTAGGGTGTTGGGAGAGGAAAATTGGGTCGCCCGGGGCCGGGCGGTGGCATCGGGCAATCATTCTATCCACAGGAGTCTGTGTGCTGTGCTTGGACCAAGAGCCCAGAAGGATGTCGGTGAGGGCCTCATTAAACGGCAGCAGGGGCTCCGAAGAGGCCGCTGCCAGCTGAAGCATCTCAGTCAGGAGGTTAGTCCCGACTGCCACCGTAGGAAGCTCAAGGCCCTAGGCCTCAGCCTCCCTACGCAACACCACAGCGTAGGAGGCTCCCTCCTCCATGGCTACGGTAGGGGGAGAAAGCATACCAAGGTCTGGGGAAGTGTCCAGACCACTGGCATCACCCAACTCCTCTCTCCAGTCCGGCTCTTTAGCTGGTCTGCCAGAAGGTCCACAGACCCTTCCCTGTCCTCCTCACCCTCCTCTGGCTGCCACTCAGGGCAAAAATGAATGCCAGGATAGAACAGTGGTACAAAAGTACCAGCCGACGCCGGTCCGGCTCCATGTTCAAGTCGAGGGGGAGGCCGGGGTTGACGCCGGCCGGAGACACAACCGGCGTCGGAGGCGTCGTCAGAGGAATCAGCGCCGGGGGAGGTGTCGTGAGGTCAACCGGCGCAGATCCAGGCCTGGATCCCTGGGGGCCCTGCGGTGCCGAGGCCGGAGCCGCCGGCATCGAAGGCCTAGAGCCCCCAGCCGAGTCCGCGGAACCCGAAGGCATGCCGGCGGAGTCGGGCTGCCCAAAGATGGAGTGGAGGGCGTCGTAAAAAGCACAAAGCTGGGCAGGGGACACTCCGACTCACAGGAAGGGAGAGAGGCTACGAGCCGTCCCAGCAGGCTCCGCGGGCGGAGCCGAAGGATGACGTCCTTCTGCATCCTGCATCGCGTCGGCCGACGGGGAGAAGGCAAAGAGCGACGGTGCTTCTTCGCCTTTTTCTTGTGCTTCGACTTATCCGATAACGAAGACTTTGAGGAGGAATGATGATGGTGACTCTGCGACCGGTCCCGCGACCTCCCTCTCGGCAATGAAGCCGCAAAGACTTCGGGTTCATGGCCCGACAGTCGGAGTACGACTTCGGGTAGTGGTCGTGCTCCAGACACCAGAGGCACACGAGGTGTGGGTCCGTGACCGACATCAATTTGAGGCAGGAGTCACAAGGCTTGAAGCCGGTACGTCGATGGGACATCCCTACGTGCACCAGGAGTCGAACAACTCGAAAAGATGTCGACAAAAGTCGAAAAAAAACTTTAGCCAAAAAGTGACTAACTGTACCGCTCTCTCCGGATCTGTGCTGGCTGGCGCCGAAAAAGACTGACGTCAGCACGCGGGGGTGGCGTCTAAGTAGATACTGCGACGTCATTCCGGCGATGACGACGCCAACGATGAGCGCGGAGTCGACCAACGCCACCTACCGACACACAGGGGTACTGCTGAAGAAAAATTCTCCGGATCCAGTCTGACGCCTGGGGGTAATTCTAAGGTAAGGAAGCTATAACTAATAGTCTCTTTCAGATTGTCGGGTTTCATTACGGGAAACAAAGGATTATTCATGGAAGAGGTGCAATTTTCAATCACACCTTGACATTTAAGTTGATCTGAGATCTCCCTGGCTTGTTTTTTCGCATCAAACTTTATTGGGTACTGCCTTTGTGGAGTTGGGAGTCGTTTTTACTGGGATTTCACGGTGCGGTGATTCTGCCTCCGACCCTACATGATTGCGGTATAATGCAGGAGCTAGTGCTAACGCCCACTCCTGCGCGTATAAATATTTTAGTGATCCTGGAACGAGGTTGGAGAAAGCCGGTAAAATTTCTGTTTCTCCTTTTGGGCAGTCCATAACGAACTCAGGCAGCCAATCTTTTTCAGCCAAAAGGATTTCGTATCCAAAAGTCAGGTTCTCCCTATAGATACCTATCACGTTGCGATATTCTGCAACAACTATGCTTAGCATCAATCAAGAAAAATCCAAAGTTATGATTATCAGCACTCGCAAAAATAGAGAAACAACAAGTAACTGGTTTTTGGCATCGAGGAAGCTGGATGTCGTTCGCAAATATAGATACCTGGGGGTCATCATAGACCACAAGGGCAATTTTAAGCCACAATGCGAAGTGATAAAAAAGAGAGGATTAATGACTGCGGTAGCCCTAAGGAATCTAAAAAACAAGATCACTGGATCAAGCCTCTAACAAGGGTGATCCAGGCAAAATTAGTTCCATCCATCACTTACGGCAGCGAAGCGATGAGAGGGAGGGACACGGACACTGTAGATGGCACTGTAGCAAGAGCACTGCGCATGATCTTCGGCCTGCCGGAGTACACATCCCCCGCTCAGATGAGGCTTGAATTTGGGCTCCAAAGAGAAGAGCTGGCACGAAAAGGAACATATGTAAAAAGCTGGCACAAAATAAGTAGGGGAGAATCGAAAACGCTAAATGCCCTGTTGTGGAAGGAACTTCAAGCCAAAGAGACTTGCCCCACAAGGCTATATCTGGAGGCAGCTATCAACCACCTGCGGCTACGACAACTATGGGAATTCCCAGGGACCCCGGCAGGCTTCAAAAAAGCAGTAAACAAGACAGTCAGGAAAGAATCACTCTTGCAGGACAAATCCTCCCTGGCTGAGTGTGCACATGGCTGGCCATACTATACAATCTTACACTAAACTTTCGCCCCAAGCATATCTGCTGAATGGCTTCTCCAAAAAGATGAAAGAGAAGTTCCTGAAACTACGCCTAGGGCTGCTGCCATCCGCAAATCATTTACCCCCCTGGCTACGCCCTCCGATACCAGCAAAGTGCCGACTCTGTGGCGACGGCGAAGAAAATATAGTACACCTTATCACTATTTGTAGGGACCTACTACAAGAACGCCGGACCCTCCTGAGACCGCTTTATAACAAAAACCGGATACGGTCCTGCAGGCAAGCGGTGCTGGCATACTTCGCCGGCGACGATGTCCAACTGAGCTGCCGGATGGTAAAATTCCTCGCAGCCGCTGAAGCTCACCTTAACAAACTGAAAGAATGCCTAGAAGACAACAGCAGCCCGGATGCAGAGCGGAACACGGCATCATAATTTCCACTGAGAAGGTCCCAGCTCTCACCAGTGAAGAAACAGGAAGTACAGCGTCAGCATTGGGCGCACTTCCTGCCTTCTAAGTGGTCAAAGCAATCTGGTGGGAACAAGGGCCGAGCTGGAAAAGTGGTCTCCACTGATTATCATTGTTCCAAATTTTTTTTAAACCTAAAGAGGCACTGCCACTGATCTCAAAATCTAAGCCAGCAAACCCCAGATGCTCCCTTGAAACTCCCGCTCTTGGAGCAACCGACTCTGTGTATCTTTTTTTGTGTGTGTTTCTCTGTTTCACATGGTTCAATTATAAGTTGGACTGAAACGAAGTAAGTTTAAGACCATGCGGAGGGCTATTCCATGCCGCCCCTTTGTACTACAGGTTCAGCAATTAGCAAGATAGAAAAGAACAAGTTAGTTCAACCCAAGCGGGGGACAACTTACGATGCCCTGCACTCACTCTTGATGCCGTTTTTGCATTAAGCACTTTCTCGGCAAATCGGCACATAGCCATAGATCACTCTCATTGCTGCTAGGGCTCCAAGCACTTTTGCCAGTTTACGCTTACATTGTTACTGGCAGTCTGAGCAAGACCAAGGCCAAGCATGCGATTAAGAGGCTGATCGGCCTGGCCATGTTGCTAATTACAGGCCTGTAACAGATGCCAGACAGGTACCTTAACCCTTGCCAGGCTTAATTTGCCACGAATCTTAACTTTTTAAAAATATCTGCACATTAAGCACACTGCGCACTTTATGGCAATTCCCAAGTATGAATTTTAACTATGCGCTGGCTCTTTTGACTACATTTTTCAAGGCATTCCTGCGTATACAGACTTGGCTATCTGATCCAAAAGACCAGTATAAAACCATTTGCGCCCTGTGCAACGAAACCGTTTGTCTCTGCTCCCAGGACGTCTGGCCTTGGCCTACTGCCACTACTGCACTTGGCACTTTATCCCCTTTTTAACACACTCCGCTGCGAAGGCAGCATAGACAGAAGAGGACTGGGCCAGCTTGTAGGCTAATTTTATGTTATAAACCACTAATCATATTTTAAAACTTCTCATTTTGCATTTTTAACAGCGGTTTTTTACTCATGAATTGCCACAACATTACTGTATGCTGCCATTCCTCTTTTTATAACAATTCCGTGTAAAATGATGATTGTTTGTAATGGTTTTAATTAACTGCACAATAAAATTTACTTACTATAGATACCTTTCACTTTTTCTAGAGATGTCCCCCTCCATTTGGAGTGTTATTTCATATAACTGATGCGGGACACTTACCCAAATATAAGGTGTCACCACCGTGATATGTTCATTAAAACTGCTGTTACCAGAAATTCCATCAGGTTCTGACGAGCTATCGTTACTTCTGCTGCACTGTCTAGCATCGTCAGAGCCCATTCCTCATTCAGAAGTTGAGTCCTCAGTAGCCTGGGCATTTCTTATTTTAAGGCCAGCTACTTTCATCTTTTTAAATTGAGGTTTACTTTTGGGTTTATCTTCTTTTTTGATAATGTAGTCTGAAGTGCAATGTGTATCGCTTGGCTTTGCTCGCTCTTCTGATCTGCATTCTGACCGTCCTTCCCTCTCAGAGTTTTTTGATGAACCCTGAAAAGAACGTGTATCAGTATCCTGATACCTGTCAGGTTTTTTAATATTATCACGAGGAGACCCACCACGTGATTGTGATTTATTCTGCTTGTTTTTTCATTGTTTATTATCCCATTTCTTTTTAGAAAAATCGGGTACTTGCTTGGAATTATCCTTTCCAGGATTAATTGTGGTTACACAGGTCTAGCTCCCAAATGATCTTTTCCCAGCGAAGCACAGGTCTCTTCGATAATTTTAGGTAACTCCTGCTCCCGTTGTGCAGGAGTGCATTCCCTCAGGCATTGGCGTATAGCCACCGCAGCTGCCTCCGCTTTTATGTTTGCTAACATAATTGTAGCTACCTGGGAAAAATTGCCTAATAATTTCATACCTAAATCCAGGGCAGGTTCTGCCCCGTACTCGTTCTGTATTTTTTTAATACTTCTGGTATGACTGCTATTGAGGGGGTACCATGAGTCCTGGTATAAACGGCAGCGAAGACTGTACCCCAAGTGGTACAATCCTCTGCCGGGGGAGCTATCTCAATTGGCGAGCAGATCATCAGTATTCTGTGTTTTTCTTGTGGGCCTGTGTGTGGAAACAGTGCCTCAAGCTGTGCTATCCAGAATGGCATTTGCTCACGTTTAGTGGGCATTCTTCCCATAATCACGTTCAGCGTTTGTGGGGTGATTTAGCTGCGGTTCCTTGTAGCTGACCTGCTGGAGTGACCCTGCTGCTGGTAATGTATCTATCTCTGGATGCGGTGTGTAAGCAGCTAGAACTGGCCAAGTCGCTCTGTCTCTGCTGAGTGGACAGAGTCTCAATTTATCTGTGGTATGGGGGATTGTGCCTTTAAACCAATTTATATGCTCTTGGTAAGTGAGCGGGACTTCTATGTCCTTGTATGGAGAGTATTCATCCGGTATTTCATCCAGAGTGTAAGAATTAAATGTATGTGTGCCTGCATCTGCAGGAGGGAATTTGACCCAAGAATAGAACACCTCTGTTCTGTATGCCTAGTGTGCCTCAATCACGAAGCTAACAGTCCCACCTAATGCTGGGACTCCAAAATCTGCTAATTTTAAAGTAAGTGCATTTCTGCAATTTTCTGATATTTTTATAGCACCTTCCGGCCCTCCTTTCTCTGCTGCGTTTGCATTTAATGCAGCCGCAGCATCATTTTGAATAGACATTGCAAAAGGAGTTTCAGAGAAATAGAGATAAGGTTTATGCACATTGTAGGGAACTATAATCCTTCAAGTTTGAATAAAGCAACAGCCAATACATAGGGTATACCTACTCAGCTGCCGCAGATTTTCCGTCCCCACTTCAGACGTCTCTAGGTAAATGTTAGTAGGGGTCTCTGAGAAAGCATGACTGAACTACTCAGATGTGACCCTTAAATAAGAACCAAACCAACCTTGGCGGCGCCATGTCGTGTTGTTCCAACAAATCTAAATAGGATCTGCGCGTTTAGACAACATAAACTAAGAAATTGGTGTCCAGACTGATTCCAGGCTCACTCAGTGTCAGAGAGATATACAGAATAAACGGTGGGGACGTTTTCAATAAGCATTTATTGAACCAGCGTCATTCTAGTATAAAATAAGTCTGCTGCAACAACCATTAGACAGAAACAGATGTATACGGTTATAAGCACCAACACACCAACAGAGTAAATAAAAGGTAGAATTCTACCATGGTGCTAAAACAGTGAATATAAGCAGGAATATAGATATATGGCAGTAATCAGGAGTACTCCTAAGATGCAAACCCTAACTAAATGGACCTAGCATGTATGTAGGAGTATAGCCAAGAATCCCCCTAGGAAAGAGCCAACCCCAATACCTGATGAGAGAGAACGAAGGACCCCGTCTTGGTCTTGAGTTTTATACCCCACGAGGGATGTCAGACCACTGCGTGCTGGAGCGTCTACATGCAGGGACTACAGCGTCTCCTGTCAGCATGGAAGCTTCTCTTGCTTGCCCAATGAAGATGTGGTACTTATATACCCGAAAGGTACCCTCAGGGGTTCTACCTAAATATGTAATTGTACTGTGGGTCTGTCGGCCAAGGATGACGATAGTGGTGACTATTGTACAGAGTTATTATGCAGTAGATGGTAATCCTGCTGTGATACCAAGAATCCTCATGCATAATAGATTAGGCTAGTTTTCGAAGAAAACCACACAACATTTATTCGGCACCTAACTAGGTAAAAGGTCAGCACCAGAGCCATTATGTAGAGCAAGGTAGGACAAATGTAGGTAAAAAGTTGTGCAACTACGTAGGCCTATATTGGGGTGCATTGGGGCTCATAACAGAAATGCTCTGACAGGATGCAATTATTTAAGGGCCGTAGATCTGAAATTGGCCGCAAAGATCCGTCCTTTTTGGGGACTAGGAAGTACAGGGAGTACACTCCTGTCCCCTGATGTTGAGGAGGAACTGGCTCTATAGCTCCTTTGAGTAGAAGAGTTTTTACTTCCTGTTTGAGTAATGTTTGGTGTTCCAGAGAGAGCCTGTGAGTGCGAGGTAGAAAGTTTGGAGGTGTGATGTTTGGCTCCCGACAATAACCATGTTGGATAATGTAGAACACCCACTGATATGATGGTATGGGTTGCCAAGTTGGGAGAAACTGCTGCAATCATCCCCCGACAGATGTGGATTGATCGGGGGGGGAGAGAGTCACTGCTTTGTGGCGGGTCCAGCTCCACGTGGGGAAGCACCTTTGCCTCTATCCTTTAAGTTGTTGCCCCTGTAGTAGTCTTGGGGAGATGTGTGGTGACTCTGGTCTCGGTGGTATGAGGAAGAGGCATCGGAAGATGTTGTTTTTGAGCCCGCACTAGAGCAGGAGTGGCGATAGTAGCCACGGGGACTTGGTGCCTATAATGCACCCATGGACTTTACAACTTCTGGGTCCTTTTTCATTTTCTCAAGAGCCTGATCAACCTGTTGTCCAAAAAGGTGTTCCTTATCAAAAGGAATATTTAACAAGCTCTACTGGACCTCTGGCTTAAAGCCAGATATGCGCTACCAGGCATGTCAGCGCAACAAAACCCCTAGTGGTAATAGCCCTGGCAGCAGTGTCTGCGGAGTCAAGGGCACGCCTAATGGACGTGTTCGAGATAAGCTTACCCTCAGCTGCAAGCTCATACCCTATTTTTTTATGCTCTTAGGGGAGGTGTTGGAGGAGTTCCTCCAATTTGTTCCCAGAGGGCACAATCGTATCTGACCAATAACACCATGGTATTAGCAATACACCAGTGATTGGAGGACTGCCCTGCTACTCTCTTGCCAGAAGCATCAATAAGCTGACTCTCCAGGGGGTGGAGTATCACTCACAGCCTGGGAATTAGCACTCTTATGGGCACTGGAGACAAGTAGTGAGTCAGGTTGAATTTGCTCTCTGATAAAAAATAGGGTCAGAGGGTGATGTTTTAAATTCTTGTCTGACCCTGGGAGTGACAATACGATCGCAGAGGATCTTTGAAAATATTGTCGATATGTTGTAGCATAACCTTGAGCATAGGGAGATATTGTGTTGCCCTTTGTGTTGTGGAAAGTGATTCAAAGAGGACATCTTCCTGTATAGGCTCCTCATGGAGAGATACCTGATAAGTTGCAGCCCTGCCAAAAGCTCCTGATAAGAGGTGGTGTCATAAGGAGGAGATGGCCTAGCAGGGTACAAGTCGGGATCAGTGTCTTCTGGAGGGTCAATGTCATAGGAAGACCAAGGATCAGGGGGCTGTGGTACATCAAAAGAATCATCCCCTGTCCCATGCTCACCTGGGAATGAATGTGGGGACCCTCGAGTGATGTCTAATGGATCACCCTGTGCGTGAGGGGGAGTGGGTGAAGGTGATGGGGGAGGGGGACAGGGTGGTGGAGGTGAGGAAATAACGAGTGGTGGCAGCAGAGAAGATGGTGTAGGAGGGTGAAAGGGACTGGTGGTCTTGTCAGTCTTCCTCTTCTTGGGTTGCACAGGCAGAGCAATGGCTTCTCTGAAGGGGAGTTGGCGCTTGGACGGAGATGGCTTTGAAACCAGTGTCTTGGTCAGAATGCGCCCAGTGTGAGGCTGTATTTTGGTTTGCCTCTGGCAGGCATTGAGTTTTTCCTGTATCTTGTGGAGAATCGGTTCCACTGGAGCTCCAGGGTCAGATCTCGGTGCCGGTCTCGAAATCTTTGGAGCCGAGCTGGATTTGTGTTTCGGTGCCAAAGATGGAGCTGGTCGGCTGGGCACCGAAGTAGTCTACTTTGGCTGAACTTTCAATGCAGAGGGCGGGGCATTCGAATCGGATTTTCGGTGCCTACCATGGCCTGCTGGCAGTAGTGGTACGGAAGCCTTATGTTCGGCTGGAGCTGAATGCTTTTTAGGTGGCAGGACGTGGACTTCAGTACTCACAGTACGCTGACCCAGTGGAAGGTCCTGCATCTCGAGGTCGATTTTTAATTCGAAGCCTTCTATGGAATAAGCTTCTTCCTCGGCCAAAGAGGCCTCGTGGAGTTCCTCCTCCTCCTCCTCAACATCCTGGTGTCCGAAGTTGTCAGGCGTGTCGTCAACCTCTCTCTGCTGCATGTTCCTGCGATGTGCCCTTCGGTCTCGTAGAGTTTTCTTCGACTGAAACTATCGGCAGGCCTCACAGTCTTCTTCCCTGTGGTCGGGAGACAAGCACAGGTTACAGACCTGACGAAGGTCGGTCTGCGGGTACTTGACGTAAAACCTCAGGCAGAAACAGAAAGGCGTCCATTCCACCAGCAGGGCATTCTTTGTAGAAGCCGAAGGGGATAGGAAGATAGTCCCAGAAGTACAGCCGTTCCTGCGCGTCGATCTGACAGGCGATAGTTTTCCGATTTCAAAACGAAAAGATGGGAACGCATTCGATAACAATATCAGGGAGGGTAAGGGTGAATCGTGAATCGAAACAAGTCCGAAACGGAGCACAGA
The DNA here is from genome assembly GCA_963921515.1 of Calotriton arnoldi. NCBI lineage: Eukaryota > Metazoa > Chordata > Amphibia > Caudata > Salamandridae > Calotriton > Calotriton arnoldi. Next base: position 2,305,539 of record CAWUFW010000021.1, on the reverse strand, counting down.
CACACACGTCTGAATCCGACGGTGGAAAGAAATTAATCTAACAATGGAGTCGATGCTCATGCTCAATATCACCAAGAGGAAGAGTCACTTTATCTCATGACTTGAAAGACATCTTCGAAGAAATACAACTTGCCTACATCCGGACCCAATACTAGATGGCAGGAGTATGGAAAGCATGTGTATCTACAGCCACACATGCGTCAAACAAGTTATCCAGCCGATACAATCCTTAGTGGGCACTCAGTAGCCCAAACACTAGGCAGAGCCAGCAGATTTATCACCATCACCAGCAAGAAGGTCATCAGACAAAACAAACTTACCTGCTAAGCACGGCCATGCCTCTTACTTCTGTATTCTGTAATTCATGGAAAACTATCTCACATAAATAAAAAAAAGAATAAGGCAGGGCCAAAAGAGTACTATAGTGTAGTACTTGCAAACAGCCCCATTCCCCTGCCCTGAGAAGCCCAACCCATGATCTGATAAGAGGATATGAAACCGAAGAAGTACAAAATGTTTAAAGATTTATGCAAACTGTCAACTTTACCTTCTGGCAACAAACTGATCAATGTCAACTAGGATCCAGGTTAACAATACAATTCTGAAGCTGGCATAAAGCCTACTATGGCTCCTGAGGAATATATTCCAGATAATCTGCAGAATAAAGATGCCTCATAGTCTAAAAGCACAATACCCAAGTTAGCTAAAAATTGGATGGGTGTTTGTGTTGCTCACAAGCCCAAACAATACCATTACGTAAGGCAAACAATTGCAGCTGTACCATACCCTTTTTAATAAACAGAAGGATGAATGGGTGAGACAGCACAATCTAAATCAAACTAGTGAACGTTAGGTCGCACATCTAAGGTGAGGGTTCACCAGTGCAGAGAAGGACACATAGTAGGGAAGTAGGACAAACTCCAAGATCCAAAATTTGTAAACTTGCAAACTGAACCATTTGACCAATTATCAGCCCTACATTAAGGAGGTGGAGTTTTTCTTAAGGGCAAGAAGGGAAACAGAAATGCTGAAGTTCCGTTGAAAATTATAACCCCCTGATAATGCCAATCTAAAACGGCTAATGACAACAGAAGCAACATCTTTTTATACAAAGAAACATCCTCATGCTCATAGCACTACTACACTATAAAGCAGAACACAAAGTGTGATTCTAGCCACTGAGGGACCCTCAAAGGCAAGGATCAGTATTACATCAGCTCTGAAATCAATCAGCATGGCTAAGGTCTAGGATGAAAAGGGATATTTAACTACAAGCACACCAGCCTGAGTGCTGCACAAGACTCAAACGTATCCCGGTTGTTTTATTTAGAATAAAACACTTTGTACATCATAATCACAACTCTTAGCACCAGGACTGTTACATTCTGGTGTGCAGATAACTCGTAATTTCTTACAAGATGAACAATGGAACCCTTTTTCTCCCATGAGTGTCAATCAACTGCTATAGTCCTCTCTGGCTAGGCATGTTTAAAAAAGTCTAAAATGCAAATTAAACTGTGCTGAGATAAGAATGCATGAAGCTAGATTAGTAAATCCATGCACACTAATTAAAATGTTGTTTACTTTGAAAGTTCAAAAGTAGTCTATACAACAGAACGACAATTTTTGCAGACACTTAGAGCTATTTCCTGAAACAAAGAAATTGTTGACAGAAACATCCATAGCACAGAGGACTGGGTGTCATTCAGAGTAGTCAATACCTTTACCATGAACAGCTGAATATGTTACAGTAGCAAAGAATCTCAACCTGTTTTAGAAATTATATTTCATGTATTGAACTTTAAGATAAAGCCTACCTGTAAGACGACAAACATGACCATGACAAAACTTTCACTTAATATTTTTGTCCAAATTAAATTAATTATAGAGCATAACTTAGGGCCCTCGGAGGGCAAACACCTTAAGCTTCACAAACATAGCTCTTTGATACATATTACAGGAGAGCAGTTGGCACAGAGTGTATGCAGCTCGGTGGAACTTATGTATCGTAATATTGCAAGCTTAAAACCTCCCTTTATGGTAGCAAGGGGGCACTATAGTATTGTAATGCCAAAGTAAAGAAAGGTTAAGTATGTCAGAGGCAACTCAGAGCATTTAAATCCAGGGTGTCTCCTGCATTACACACACTCTTGGCCTAAAGTTTAAACAGGTGATGTCCTATAAACCCTACCAGTCCAGATAACATAGCAGAGATTCATGCAATGCCCTTGCACAGGCACTTCTTAGGGCAGCCTTGCTTAAAAACACGTGAAAATCATCTGCTCTACATGTTTTAGGCTACTGCATGAAGTTAGGGTTTTGCACTTTCATTCCTGTTAGTCAGAAAATACATGGTACAGGATCTGATCATAGCCAGATTAGACTATTGCAACTCACTTTTGGTAGGGGTTCTTAATTACCAAATACATAACTACAGTCGTCGCAAAATGCCTCTACCAGGATTATTCAAGGTCTTAGAAGATACTCTTCTATTTCAGTCCAGTTACTAAAACTGCAGTGGCTTCCAATACAAAAAAGATGCCTCTTCAAGGCGCTATGTCTATACCACAAATCCTCTACAACGCTAGGCATGACACATACGTGAATTCCCTTTTCTTCTGGTGTGTTCCCTGGTGTGAATTGTAATATACTCAGATAGAAATTACACTAATACTACCTTGGTGCTCAGCACAGATTCTGGGTAAACAGTATGGAATGCCAGAATCGAACAGTTACACAAATGCAGCAGTCTACTAAAGAAGGACTTCCTTTAAAACATGCTAGTAACCATAACTTGAAACACACTTTGCTACTAACGCTTCATAGCGAATAAAAGAGTTGAACCTAAAACAATGGGGAAAAAGCACAGCATGATCAGGAACCTATCTACGAACTGCTACATAAAGACACGGTAGATAAGGGACACCACCCAACATCTGCCTCCAACACAGTCAAAAAGGATTACTGAATCAGTCCTGAGAGGATTTATTGGAGGTGAATGATCCAATTTGAAAATTAGGTAAAAAATTGATTCCAGGGGAAGCATTTTATTTTATATAAGGGGCGAGTGATTTGCCACACTCATGATGAGGAAGAAAGGGAAGGTGGTGGTAACAAAGCTCTCTCCTCTGAAACTAATGTTTTCTAGGAGCTACTACTGTCAATGATGACTTATCAGGCATCTAATTTCATGTTCAGTCCCTCAAAAAGATGAGAGTATGAAGGTACACTATATCACAGACTACTTTCTCAAAACCAGATAATTGGGCATTCTTTATTCATTTTTTTTTATTCCTAAAGACCTCAAACTACAAATCCCCTAAATTAACAAATGGTAAGGTTTTTCTGTTCGCCATCCGAGTGTAACACGGGCCTGCAGCCAAAGAGAACAAAGCCTTCTTATTTTTCTTACTGAATAAATATGAAAAGCATTGATTTCAATGGACAAGTGGTCACTACTTCACAGGGAGTTTCGCAATAAGGCTGCTAAACAGCCAACGTTGTCTACTCAAGTAAATGGAATGGCCATACACTTGAAACCAATATTTCGTTAACCAAAGTTAAAAGTGAAGTCCTTAACTAAAAAGAAGACTTCAATTTGCATTGTGCTTATCCGAGGACTTCATCAACTTCATGTTGGCAGGCGTTTTCCACAAGTGACATATCTTCTCTGTTAGTAGTTGTTCCCAGTTAACAGGAAAAGTTTATTTGGGCACTACTCTAAGAACTGGCAATCGCACCCCGGAATGCATCAGCGCTTAGTTTGCAACTACTGGCAGCCACCTAAACTTTAACAGGAGATTAAAGACTTCTTTATTCCAATACTAAGTGCCAGTTTTATACCAGTTTTGGGTGTCTGCAACAAAAGGTCAATAAGTTGGTGACAATGCACTAAACAAATGTCCCTATGGTCATATAAATTATGTGTTTATATGTTCATCAACATCTGGAAAATAAGAGAAATAAAACATCTTTAAATGAAAACTGCTGAAGAAAATGTTACTAATGAACAACTTGTTAACCAAGAAAAAATTCTGATTATTGCTGATTAGCTTTTATCATTCATAACAGCTTCAATGAATGACAAGATTAGGCATACCTAGTCTCGAATTAGCATAACTTCTCCTTTCTACACTACACGCAGCCCACGGAAATTAACTTCTTAGTTTGAAAGGCTTCTCAGTCTCAAGGCATTCTGCACTAAGGAATTTGTTCACATACAACTAGCTTTTTTGTCTTGCAGTCCTATCTAAGGGATGACCAGAAGTTGCTCTCAATTAAACCTGTAGCTTTTTTCACAGCAACTTAGCTTAGTAATGAATGGATTACTTAAGGTCACCTTCAGCAAATATTCTCCTTAATCGGTTTGCCTGTGAGGAAAAGAGAGGATTCTTAGCCACAATTAAATAATTATTCAGCTGCATGTTCAGTGGGCAACCTTTTCAGTGTGTTTAATTTATCTCAGAGAAGACAATCTTTCAGACACTAGGCAATTCCTACATCAATCCTACAAGGAACAAAACCATAGCGTTTCATTATGTTCACAAGCAAAGAGGAGATGGGATTTAGTATATGGGATTTTTGATAGTTAACATTACAAGAATGAACAAATGGATGAACAAACTGGGAAGAAGCATTATGTACTCCTAAAAACAGGAGACAATGTAACATCCTCAAGATCTTGATCCAAATGTTGGATTTTTGTTGTTTATTTTTAAGCTGTTGATTTCAGCAGAACCAGGAGAAACATTGATTGTGGGAATTGCATGTAATGTAACAATTGGAAAATATCACAAGGGAATACCTGAAATCTGGAATGTCGGCATCAAAGGCCTTCTGACAGTAAATTCCACTTTCAATTATTCTTCAGCATTAACAGGTCACTCATAATTCTATTGCTAGGAGTTGGCCACGCAATACTCGATCTTATGAACACATTCAACTGTCTACAAATTAATATCTTGACTTTGGATAGAAAACTTCCAACTCAGGTTAAGATCCTGGTACTTCGTGAATATTTCCATCTTTCAATACTGGAAATATAAACATGAAAAATTATGACATGCTAACCATCATTTTGTGGACACGTTTGTGCTTTGCTATAATGCTCCAGAAGGCAATCATATAAAATAAAATAGACAGTGCCATTGCACGTGACTGAATACCTTACTTGTTCAGTGAGTGCTATCTTGTATTGGGCAAATGCTCTCCAATATATAATAATTTTCTCTAATCAACTGAACAGCTTTATCTCCAAACCCTATCATAATGAAGCAGCTCTGGGAGGAACTTGAAAATAGTTCTATCCATATACTCTGAAGTATATTTCAAACCAACACACTGATGAACGCAAGGAAAGTCACCAAGTGATGCTCTCTCAGTGCAATAAGTTGGCAATTTGTGCACATTCTTATTTTGCAGCAAGGTTTGTACCAGACCGTCATCTGAACTAGGAGACAATTTTGCCTGAGCAATTCCCCAGGCCTTAAATAACCCGGAAAGGAAATGTCAAATGTTCCATGTAAAAGATCCCCATTTGGTGTGCACAGGGACTTCAAGACACATTTGACAAGTCTTAATAGCTATCACGCCCATGAGCTGGGTTGCAAGGCTTTTTTTATACTACTATTACCCTTGACTGGCAGCTTGTATTGTTTAGTATTATGATTTGTCAGGCAAGCATATCCCTTAGGGAAATTCAGGCTTATTGCTTTTAAAGAAATTCAACTCATAGGCGTTTCTTCGGCTTGTTCCTCCAGTAAAGAAATGCTGAGCTATTATTCGTAGCAATTTCTGTTTATGCTAATGTCTTGACAATTATTCTAGGATTGAAGCCCAGTTTGACCACACTATCTCAAAGAACCATCTTATGTCCTTTAAGTTTGACTGACTGCTTTCCTTTTTTGTTAAGTACTTTTTCCATATTCTCTATAAAGTGCAGATCTTTAGAAACTAAAGAGGGAAACTGAACACTTATTCAAGAATACAGCTCTCCATGAAAAGCGTTCTCCGTGGATAGAGAGTTTGTGCTCCAGGGGCCAGATGTACATAGGTTTGGTTTTGCGATTACCTAATAGCGAATTTTTGTGATTCGCTATTTGGGAATCGCAAACACCCATGTACTAATGTGTGTTTCACACATTTTGCGATTCCCAGTGGGTCGCAAATAGACCTGCTTCATTAATATGTATGAGGGAGGTCTCTGTTTGCAACCCACTGGGAATTGCTAAAATGCCAGGGATGGTGTGGCTTGCTAGGTTCAGCAGACCACCATGCCTGTGATTGCTTTTAAATTAAGCATTTTTTTTCCCTGAAATGCAGCCCGTTTTCCTTACAGGAAAACGGGATGTGTTTACAAAAATAAAATAAAATGTATTCTTTTACATACATTGATAAAGGGGAAGGGATTCCTTGGGGACCCCTTCCAGTTTGTGAATAGGTTACCACCTACTTTAAGTAGGAAGTAAAATGCGAATGTTTAGCAACCGCATTTCGGTCACAAAACATTCATACATGCATACCACTACAAGTCTCTATAATGAAAGGATACCCTAGACACGCCCCATCCTAATAACGAATCGCAAAGCCAATTTGCGATTCAGTAATAGGTTACTGAATTACAAACTGGGATTTTTACATTTTAAAAAAAAAAATGCTTTTTTGCGCTTCTGTAAATTAGGCTGTTAGCAAGCTCAAAAAAGCGAAGTACACCTGGACCCCTAGGTGTCAAAGCCTGAGTAAAGAACATGAATGTAAGGCATATTAGCCAGCTTTAATTTTACTTACTGCTTCTTTACAGTCATGCATTGCTATTACATCTGTCTGTTGAATTAATGTCCATTTCCTGTATATTTCAGGCAAGTTATCTGTTAACTATTGGCTTGTTTGCAGGACTGCACATGATCATCAGGAGTTGCTCACACTCAACAATTTGACAGTTGATTTTTGTTCCTTATAGACTCCAAATGTTTGGTCATTTTGAATTCTAGATTTATTTTAATTCCTGGAAGCTGGCTGCGATTAATAAGTTGCTTACCTTTGGTAATGATCTTTCTGGTGGCTACTAGATCTACCTGCAGATTCCTCGCCTCTTGAATATGCTGGAAGGCAGACTGGATCCAGAAAATTTAAATTGCTCCTACACATTGGTAGGGGCCACTGTCTTTATTCTGGCACCAGAAATGACACAATGACGATCACCATGGTGACATCACTGGAGCCATAAAATGCCCAACCCAGCACCAAGAAGTCAGTTCACCATCTATTTTTTTCATGCCCCTCAAGGCAACGAACAGAAGGAGAAAGACACCAAATTGTAATGATGTAGTGCCACAACTTAACTTGAATCCTTCAGAATGGGGAGGTCAGCGGGATCAGTGAGGAACCTACAGGTAAGATATAGTATCCACCAGAAAGAATGTCACCAAACCTTTTCTTCTAATGGATACTACTACCTGCAGATTCCTAATCACTTAAGAAGATTACCAAGGAGGTGGATCTGAGGTATGGTTATACAAGGAAATCCTCCAGCACTGAACATACGAAATGGCCAACCCTTCCCACATCAGAGTCCAAACATTAATAGATACACAAATTTTGAAAAGGAGCATGTAATTATATCAAATCAATTTGTAAAGTACAATCAGTCTCATGAATTCATCAAATCCAAATATATTAATCAGGGAGTCGTTCATCTGTTTCCAATTTCCACTTTATTGAAGTTTAGACAACATGCGTATTTCAGCCCAGCCAATGCGTTTCGTCAAACAGGACTTCCTCAGGGTTGGGTAAAGTTCTCCAACGAACAGACGAGTTTTTCCTTATATCCAAACTATTTTACTGGACGTGAAATGTCCCCAGGGTATCCTCATTCCATGAAATAAAAGGTTAATTGCCTTCAGTTGAGATCTGCTGTGTTCCCTGTCGGGTTTCGAGTGCCGAGTCCTCTATCAGATGAATTCATGGGACCGATTGTTTTGATATAATTACATGCTCCTTTTCAAATTTTGTGCATCAATAATTGTATTGTGTTGTGACTCCTAAGCAGTTGAGTCACGAAAAGTTTGAGCATACTAAATCTAGATACCAATAGAGAAAATCATACCTGTGCAGCAATCTAAAGGCTAAAGGGGAGGTAGATTTTGCCACGGTGGAATAAGCCCAGAGTCCCTCAGATGGCTGTTTCTTCACAAGGGCGTAGCACATTCTGATGCACAAAATTATTTCATGAGATAATATACCTCTTCTGGACTGGCCTGTCCTCATTGTTGCCTGCATACCCCATGAACCGCTTGTCATCAGACCTGATCTCTTTAGTGTGGTCGAGGTAACAGCTAACTGTTCTAGGATCTAGCCTGATAACATCTCCTCCTCCTTGATGGGACATGGCAGGGAATGAAAAGAAGGATGGGTACTGGATTGATTAAAAGGAAAGGGCTCATCAACTTTGGAAGAAAAGCAGCTCTGTTTCGAACAACCAACTTTTCTGGGAAAAATGTGTACAGAAGATGGACGCTCGGCAGGTGCAACTCACTGCATGACTCACTGAAATAATTGCCACCAGAAAAAGTTTTAAACTTCAATAGTCTTAACTTACAATTATAAAAGGGCTCAAAAGGAAAACCTATCAGAAAAGTCAACACCAAGTCCAAACTCCATTATGCTGTAGCAAACAATGTAGGAGGAAACACATTTGTCAGTCCCTTCCAAAATCTTATAATAGGAGACTTAAAAAGGAAAGGCTGGTCTGGAAGGCAGATAAATGCTGACAGAGCTGCCCTACACAAAATTCTGTTGAGTTAGCAAGAGGCCAAACCAAAGAATTTCTGACAGACAAACCTTTAAAGGATACATGTCCATTTCAGCATACCAAGTGACAAATCGATTCCATCTTCCAAAATACACCCTCTTGGTGGAAGGTCGATATGCAGGCAAAATGACATCAACCTCCTCCAGTGGCAGTTGGAAAAAACTCAGATGCTGCTGCTCAATCTCCAGGCAAGAAGGCAGAGGCTCTGGAGGGTGGGGTGCAGGATCTGCCAATCTGACTGGGAAAGCAAGTCCACCCTGAGAGGCAGTTAAAGTGTTCCACATACCACACCCTGCTCAGCCGGTCTGTGGCAATAAAGTAGACTCCGACCTGGTCCTGAAGAAATCTTTCTCAGAACTCAAGGACAGTATGGCAGGAAATGCTTAATTAAGTGAAAGGTCTACTTCAAACGAAACAGGTTCCCGAAGGTTGCCTGCAGCGGACACTGGAGGGTATAGCAATGCTGGTAATGTGCATTGGCCTGAGTGGCAAAGGAATCCATCTAAGGGATGCCCCAAAGAGAAAAGAATTTTCAAAAAACACCAACAGATGGGGACACCACTCCTGGTTAGTAAGATGACGATGACTTAGGATGTCGGCCCTGATGTTCGGAGAGCTGGCTAGATGGTTGGTGACTAGCCAAATTCCATACTGGTGTGCCCACGCCCAGAGTCTCATCACCTCCTGACAAAAAAAGTGAGACCCCACTAAACCCTGTTTGTTGGCACCATTTTGCAGTCATATTGTCCATTTGATCTGGACATACTGACCATGAAGTGAAGGAAGGCCTTGGGAACCAGCCAAATTGCCTTCAGTTCGAGCAGGATGATGTGTAACACCTGCTCCTTGGAAGATCTGAGGCCTCTGGTCTCCAGCTCCTCTAGATGAGCGACCCTAAAGTGGAGGCATCGATCATCACCGTGGCCACAGCTGGTGGGGGTACAAAGACATCCTTTGTGACAGATTCTCCTCCTGCAACCATCACATCAGGTCTGCCACAGTGTCTCAGGAGATCACAATGGTGTCTGCTAGATATTCCCCGAGCCTAACCCCTGCCTGCCCAGTCACCACTGGAGAGTCCTCATGTGCCAGCGTGCAGATGTGACCAGTAGGATGCAGAAAGCTAGCGGCCATAGCATCAGGACTGGAATCCAAGCTTCCCCCTGAAACATCAGAATCATATCCTACATATCTCTGACCCTCTGGGGAGGAGGGAAAAATTGAAGCAATGCTGTGTCCAGTACTGTTCCTAAGAACAGTACAGAAGGCACTGAGGGAGCTCTATGCGAGACATATAGACAGAAAAGCCCAGGTTCAACAACAATACAGAAGGCACTGAGAGGGCTCTAGATGAGACATATAGACAAAAAACATGCTGAGCGCTCTGTGTTTTAAATATTGTTGATCTTATTTACTACGCATACACTTGAAATGTATCACTTTATGAAATATTTAATGAATAGCTCTGGACTAAATTATGTTAATATTTCCAAGGCCATTTGGTTATTTTCATCACGTCATCTACAATGTCTTTTTTTTTCTCGATGACTCAGTGGTTATGATCATTGAGTGCTTATAGTGAATGAAATGTGCACTCCTCCGATCAAAAATATGTTTCCTCTCCACCATTTGTGTGATTGTTTACACTCTTGTTTTTAAGTTATCAGTGTGCGGGCCGTCCATACACGCCTTCCGTAGCCGCCTCCAGACATGTACTGTTGGTGGCCATACACTACAAGACTAGTAACTGTTGGGTGCTTAGGTTTAATGTAATACGTGCTATTTTAGATATTTTAACAACACGTACACATGGCTTTCGCTGCCGCTGTCTCTCGGATGTATACAGCCAGCAATCACTTGAGTCAATACGGTCATTGAACCTCATCGCCACGCTACCATTGATTTTGTTCAATGAGTATTCTTTGGATGAAGACCAACCTTTTGTCCCCCTTATTTTCTAAAATCATTTCCTTCAACATGCATTGGTTTTTACGCAACTTTTTCCACCATTACTTGATTTGTACCACCGGCTGTCCCAGCTGATGTTACATGACGTCCGACTCCGGCATGTCAGGTATGTAGGATGGACGTGGACGCAGCGTTCGTCATAAAAAACACAGTAATCCCCGGCCGAACTTCCAGTATATGCAGGCTCCGGGGTGCTTTCAGTGCAATATTCTAAACGGATAAGTGAGCTCGTTGGCTCCGCCCGCTGTTATCTCTGGTTTCGATTACAGTGGATCACTTTAATCCATTCCCCTTTCTTTTACTAGATTAATCCAAAGGATTCTTGGTATACACACCTTTTAAAGACTGAATATTTCGTCTTAGCCCCGACTGATATTTAAAGTGGTCGGTTCCCCACTGAGGTGCACGAAGAGTTGGTTTTGGGGTTAGATACTAGTTATCACGATGACATATGCATCTATGGTGAGTTTATATATATATATTTTTACTGGACAATATTGTGCATCCATTTGGAGGTTAAAGAAACTGACGAACACACTACAATGCCCAGCAATCCATGCGGCCCATCTGGGGGCGGGCAATGAACTTAATTATAAAGGGAGTGTCAGAACTAAGCACGAACAAAAGTCGATCCTCTGAGGAAAGCGAATTAACGCGTCAGGATATATGGAGATATATAGATATATGGAGATATATATATATATATATATATATATCTCTCTCTCTCTCTCTTTTGGTGATCTGGTACAATTCTTACTCTGGACTCCATCCAGGATTGGAGGAGCTCCCGATTTCGGATTTAACACGACTTGGTGAGTTGCCCCTTGGCCACCTCATTTCCATTCATGTAATATTACTTGTGCAGACACACCCCACTGATTCGACCCCCCCCCCCTTTTCTTGTTCAGGTTGTCTCAACGTGGTTCACTTCGTCCTGAAGTCCCTACGTGATGCCCTTTAAGTAATACATACACCAGGGTCGACACGTCAAAGTAGTATCTACTTATGTCCATAGTCACTGTAACCATGAATAGTTGATATGGCAGATTATTTTTGAACTTCATAATTGACAAAGATCCTTCATTGTTTTGTTATTTATGCATTTATTTAATGTTTGCCAGTCTACCATTGTCACATCATATATCACTATATGTCACACCAGTCACCGATAAACCGTTTGCTTTTGTTCATGCTACCCTACTTACTAAATGAAATATATATATATATATGACGTGAAGTATCGCAGTGGTGTGTTCAGTTCTATATTCAGACTAAAAAAAAAAGAAATGTCTTTTCATTTAATTGTCATGGTATAAAAGGATTTGTTTTCACCCAGCTGAACTTTTTGTAGACTAGTTGAAAAAAAGGACATCGTTGTTTAAAGAAGACATGACACCATCAGTGGTGAATCAGCTTTGAGTAGCCAGTCGTCCAGGTGTGGAAACACTGGGATTCTCGACTTCCTTAAGTGGGCTGCTACCACCACCATCACCTTTGTGAAGACTTGAGATGCTGTTGTCAGTCTGAACAGGAGGACTATGAACTGGTAGTCAGTGGACCCTACTACTTAATGTAAGTAAGCCCTGTGAGACTGCGGAATCAGTATGGCAAAATACACATCCTGCAAGTCAAGGAACACCATTAAGTCTTCTGCTTCCAGAACCAGCAAAACCTGAACCAGTAACATCCTCGTGAACTTCTCCTTGCGGAAGGAGAGATTAAAAATCTGAAGGTCTAGAACTGTTCAAAGACAGCCGTTCCTGTTGGGAACCAGGAAGTAGAGAGAATAGAATTCACACCAAATTTCCTATTGAACACCAATTCCATCTCCTTTCTGCAGCAGGACTGCGGGGAAAAGATTTCAGAAAGGGTCAGCTGGAATTGCTAGGCATCCCCCTTTCTACAATTTGAAGAACTCACCAGTGTAAGGTTGTGGCCATCCAGGCCTAGAAAAGCCCCAAAACATCCGGTATTGACTGCAATCCTTTTCAGGAGAATGAATGACAAGAGAAGGTGCTGTTGCTCTGCTTGCTTGAAATATTTCTGAGGCAGAGTCCACTTTGTCACCAAACAACTTGGCTCATTCTACGGGAAGAACCAGCAAGGTTGACTGGACATCATTTATGAATCCCAACGACCTCAACCAGATGTGCTGACCACAAAAAGCCCCATAGCTCTTGTAATAGAGAGTTCCGTCCAGACACGCTTTACTAATAAATCTGGACGGATATGCCTGTTCCGTGCAACCTAGGCAAAATGCTCCTTGAGGTGATCTGGTAGGTGAAATAAAACCATATAGGGCATTTCCCACAAGTTGTCAGTAGCTATACCTAGCAGGCATATGACACTGAGCGACTTTAGGGCTAAACTACCCACTGAAAAGACCTTTTCACCTACAGGCTTCGGTTTCTTCGATTCTCTATCCGTCGAGGCTGTAGGGAAAGTGATGGAAACTGCTTCAAACAGCATGAGGACTGCATCACCAAGCTCTCTGGGAGTAGGTGGTCAGAGAGGAATGCAGGGTCCCTTGGGGGTAGGTCTGTACCTTCTAGCCATCAATCTACTGATGGCCAGAGAAGAACAAGGTTTTGCCCATGCTGCCATGAGTGGACACAAAAGGGCCTCATTAAAAAGCAAGGAGTGTAAACAAGCCACCTCAGGATGGGGAGGCCCTGAAGGGAACTCCATCTCAGTCACCAGAGACGTGTCCAGCCCAGTCACGTTCCTTAAAGCTAAACAGTCAGCAGTGTCAGAGGACAGGGGAGACAATACATTAGCTGCCTCACTGCTGTCATCTGTATCATGATGGACCATTTCAGGCATGTCAATGGGATCAGAATCTTATCCAACAATGTCATACACTGTGCATCAACATTGCTCCCTTTTCCTGCTCCTTCCTAAATTTCTGTGCACCATAAGGCATTCAGCCTCCCTCCTGGACCTCTGCATAACTTCCTGCGACTTTGGCAAAGAATAGTCTGTGGGAAGGCCAGGTGGAACTGTAGCAGAGGCACCAGTTCCAGCAGCACCGTAATCGAAGTAGGAGGCCTCTGGGTAAGAATTGGCTGTGGCGCCAGAAGAGGATTCACCAGCACCACTTCAGGCACCACTTTGAGAAGGAAGGGCCCATCACATGAACCGTAAAGGGGCCTCAAGAGGTCACATGGGACCCAAAGACATTGCAGACGAGGCTGCTGCTTGCCTGAACAAGTCAAACACGGCTCTGTAAAAGAAGGCGAGATCTATACCTGGAGCTGGAAATTCAGGGTAGGCCTGAGGCGCCATGGGGTAGTGCAGCAGCATTAGACAGAGGGTCACGAAGAGATCCTACGGGTGGAGCCAGGCCAGTGGCATGTCGGCACCATCTCCTTGTTGACAGGGATCTTCACCAGCTCCATCTTGGACAACGACTCTGCAGGAGGCGAAGAACGCTTGGGAGACCTACCTTTCTGTTTTTTGTGTAAATCCATTTATTGAAATTTTTAATACAGGCGCGAACAAAAAAAGCAGCCTCGTTTCACACAATTCCGAACTCGGGTGCCATGTACAGCTTCATTTCACACAGTTCCAGGATTCAACTGAGAATCAACAAACAAACCCAGAGGAATGCCAAACCAAACAAAAGGCTAAGACTCAGAGACGAAACCTGCCCCTACCCCAAATAATTCTCCCTTCCCTTCAACTGGGAGAGTAAAAGAAAAGGAAAAACAACCCCTACCCTCGCGGACCCACCATCGACATGGTGAATTTAAGTACATACAATAAAAAATGGTCGCCCCACAAATACACTATGCCAGATTACAACACACCAAAGCAGCGTGTAAACCAGTTTTCACCTAGTCTCAAAACGGATGTTCGTTCCGGACATGTTACTAAAGAGCCCCTCCATAGAAAGGAGGGACCAGCGTCTGTGGAACTACTGACTAAGCGGAGTCTCTGCTTTTTTCCAGTTATGTTCAATAGTTAGTTTGCTGGCACCTAAGCACTGTAACAGCATATGTCACCCATCCTTCAACATGGAATCAACTGCAGGGGGCTTCAACCCTATCAGCAACACCTTCGGAGAAAAAGGCAGCAGGAACCCTAATATCCCCCTCAATGTGTCTGCAACCTTTTCCCTGAATGGTTTAATTTGGGACAGAGCGACCAAATGTGTAGTGCATCTCCAATCACCCCACACCTTCTCAAAGTTAGGACTAGCAGTGGGATACATTTGGTGTCGATGAGAAGGGGTGCAGTGCCACCTAAACCAGACCCTATAATCGATTTATCAGCCTTAAATAGATGTGGAAGATGAGTGAATGTCACACCCATGCCTTTCCTACTGCTTCTGAGTAACAAACGAGTTACTTACCTTCAGTAACGATATATCTGTAAGAGACATAGGTTAGTTATAGATTCCTTACCTTAGAATTACCCCCAGGCGTCAGACTGGATCCGGAAAGTTTTTCGTCAGCAGTACCCCTGCGCGTCGGAAGGTGGCGTCGGTCGACTCCGTGTTCGTCGTTGGCATCGTGGTTGCCGGGATGACGTCGCGGTAGCTACATAGACGCCGCCCTCGCGCGCTGACGTCAGTTCTGTACACGACTTTCCACGCAAGAAGCGCAGAGCCATGCAAGACACTGACCACTGGTGCACAAAACTAGGGCCCTGAAAGGAAGTCCTTAACCCTAGAAGTCAGTTCGCAGAACGGGAGGATGGATGGGGCGGTAAGGAATCTATAACTAACTTATATTTAACTAACTATATTTCTTACAGATATATTGTTACCGAGGTAAGTAACTTGTTCATCTGAAAGAAACAGTTAGTTATAGATTCCTTACCTTAGAATAGATACCCCAGCAATACCAACCCCGGAGGTGGGTTTGCGAACTAAGTTCACACCAGAAAGTCCTGGAGAACAGAACGGCCAAAGAAGCCGTCTCTCCGGACTTGGCTGTCGAGGCAGTAGTGTTTGGTGAACGCGTGCAGCGATGCCCACGTAGCTGCCTGACAGATGTCATTAAGGGGGACTCCCCGTCCCAAAGCAGTGGTAGCTGCCGTCGCCCTGGTGGAATGGGCACGCAGCTCCACTGGAGGCTCCTTCCTTGCCAAAGAATAGCAGGCTTTGATGCACAGAACGATCTACCTGGAAATGGTTTGTTTGTGCACGGCCAGACCTTTTTTAGCGCCGACGTAACCAAAAAGAGATGGTCGTCCACCCGGAATTGTTTGGTGCGATCCAAATAGAAAGAAAGCACACGTTTTGGATCCAGACGGTGGAGCCTCTCTTCCTCTTTCGAAGGATGCGGAGGCGGAAAGAAGGTGGGCAAAGTGATGGTTTGGCCAATGTGGAAAGAAGTAACCACCTTGGGAAGAAAGGAAGGTCTAGTTCTGAGGACGACCTTGTCCGGATGGACAGCCAGAAAGGGAGGCTTGGAAGAAAGAGCTTGTAGCTCACTCACCCTGTGAGCAGAGGTGATGGCCACCAGAAAGGCAGTTTTCAAAGTTAGAAGCCTGAGAGGACAGTTATTTAGCGGCTCAAAGGGAGCGCACATAAGATATGTAAGAACTAAGTTCAAGTCCCACTGGGGCATTATGAAGGGAACAGGAGGAAAAAGATGAGTAATGCCCTTAAGGAAGCGATTTACAACAGGGGACTTGAAAAGAGAAGGCTGATCAGGAAGCCTAAGGAAGGCTGAAATGGCCGAGAGGTAGCCCTTTAGAGTGCCCAGAGCAGAGCCCTGCTGGGCCAAAGAAAGGAGGAACAAGAGAACCTCAGAAAGAGGGGCAGAAAGGGGATCTACAGCCTTTGCTGTGCACCATGCCACCAATTTGTTCCATCTGCAGGCGTATACTATCTTAGTGGAGGGGCGTCTGGCTGCCAAGATAACGTCACAGACTTCAGGAGGCAGGTCAAACGACGTCAACTGCCGCCATTCAATCTCCACGCAAGGAGGTGGAGGCTGGACAGGTTCGGGTGGAGGACCGTCCCCTGCTGCTGCGACAGAAGATCCTCCCGAAGAGAAAGTCTGATCGGAGGATCGATGGCCATGTGCAGCAGCTGGGGATACCAGACTCTTCGTGCCCAATCCGGAGCCACAAGAATGACTGGGGCCCAGTCGCGCCTGATCTTCTTCAGCACTCTGGGCAGAAGTGGTATAGGCGGAAAGGCGAATAGAAGACCGCAACTCCACTCGCGACGAAAAGCGTCGCCGAACGAGTGCCGCCTTGGAAATTCCAACGGGCAGAATTGCTGACATTGCGCGTTCTCTTCGGTGGCGAATAGATCTAACCAAGGCTCTCCCCACTGCGGAAAAAGACCTTGCACCACCTCCGAGCGAAGACGCCATTCGTGATCCATCATGCACCTGCGGCTGAGTTCGTCCGCCCTGGCGTTCAGTGAACCTGCCAGGTGTTGAACCACCAGGGATATGCCCTGTTGTTCCAGCCATGTCCAGTGGTGGAGGGCCTCCTGACATAGCGTCCACGACCCCACCCCGCCTTGTTTGTTGCAGTACCACATGGCGGTGGTGTTGTCCGTGAACACCTGCACTACTCTTCCCCGGACAGAGGGAAGGAATGCTTTGAGTGCAAGACGAATCTCCCGAAGCTCCAGAAGGTTGATGTGGAGCCCGGACTCCGCCGGAGACCACAGGCCTCTGATCTCCGCCTCCCCCATGTGGCCGCCCCATCCCAGAAGTGATGCATCGGTCACCACTGTGAACTCTGGTTGGGGAAGGGAGAGGGATCTGCCGTCGACCCAATCCTGGTTCGTTAACCACCACTGCAATTGGTGTGCAGTGCCCTCCGAGATCTGGACGCAATTGGACACGTTCCCCATATATTGTGCCCACTTAAACTTCAGTTCCCACTGCAGAGCCCGCATATGCCATCTGGCATGGTCCACCAGCAGGATGCAGGAGGCCATCAGGCCCAGGAGCCTGAGGGTCATCCTGACCGAAACCCGGGATAGGTGCTGAAAGATCGTATTCATAGCCCAAATATCCCGGACTCGCTGTTTGGAAGGATAGACCCGAAACTGCGTCGTTTCCAGAACCGCTCCAATGAAAAGGAGCTTCTGAGAGGGAGTCAGGTGCGACTTCGGCACGTTGATGGAGAACCCCAGCGAATACATGAGGTCGGCCGTAGTCTGGAGGTGGGAGACGACAGCCTGGGGCGAGCCCGCCTTCAACAGCCAGTCGTCGAGATAGGGGAAGACTGGAACCCCTGATCTGCGCAGATGAGCTGCGACCACCGCCATCACTTTCGTGAACACCCGAGGCCACGGTAGGAGGAGACAACATGCCAAGGTCTGGGTAGCTATCCAGACCACTGGCTTCCCCCAGTTCCTCTCTCCAGTCTGGTTCATAACCTAACTGGTTGGTTAAAGAGTCCCCAGGCCCCTCCAGTCCTCCTCACCCTCCTCAGGCTGCCAATCTGGTCTCAAAGAGCCAGGGTAGAACAGGGGCACAAAAGTACCCGACAGCGCCGGGTCCGGCGTCAGTCGACACCAGTCCGGCTCCGTGTCTACCTCGAGGTGGAGGCCGGGGTCGACGCCGGCTGCGGACGTGGTGCCGGTGGAAGCGGCGCAGGTGGAGGTGTAACTAGGTCGACTGGCGCCGATCCGGATCCAGGCCTGGATCCAAGGGGACCCTGCGGTGCCGAGGCCGAAGCCGCCGGCGTCGAAGGCCCAGAGCCCCCAGCCGAGTCCACGGGGCCCGAAAGCGCGCCGGCAGAGTTGGACTGCCCAAAGATGGCGTGCATCGCTTCGTAAAACTGACGAAGCTGGGCAGGGGTCGATCCAGGTCCCGGGAAGGGGGGGAAACCTGGAGCCGACCCTTCAGGCTCCGCACGCGGAGCCGCGGGAGGGGCTCCACCCACATCCCTCGTCACGTCGGCCGACGGACGGGGAGAAGTCGAAGAGCGACGATGCTTCTTCGACTTCTTCTTGTGCTTCGACTTACCTGACCCCGAGTGCGAAGACTTTGATGAAAAATGGTGATGGCTCCGAGACCGGTCCCTCGACCTCCTACGCGACCTGGACCTCTATCGGCGCGGAGCCGACTGCCGGGCCTCGAGAAGCTTTCAGGACTGCTCCCGCAAAGACTTCGGATTCATGGTCCGGCAGTCGGAGCACGACTTGGGGTCGTGGTCGCGCTCCAGGCAGAAGAGGCACACGCGGTGCGGATCCGTCACCGACATCAGTCTGCTAAAGGAACCGCAAGCCTTGAAGCCGGGCATCCCTCGTGCACCAGGAGTCGATGGACCCAAAAAACGAAGTCGACAAAAGTCGAGAAAAAGTCAGTCAAAAAGTGACTGGGGGTACCACACTCTCCGGATCTGCGCTTGCTGGCGCGGAAAAAGAAAGAACTGACGTCAGCGTGCGAGGGCGTCGTCTATGTAGCTACCGAGACGTGATCCCGGCGGCCATGACGCCAACGACGAACGCGGAGTCAACCGACGCCACCCTCCGACGCGCAGGGGTACTGCTGATGAAAAACTTTCCGGATCCAGTCTGACGCCTGGGGGTAATTCTAAGGTAAGGAATCTATAACTAACTGTTTCTTTCAGATCTGTATTTCTATTAAGCGCTCCTATGACTGGTTTTGTTTCCAGTCCTGTGGGAGAACAGGATATGGTACAGATTAGAAATAATACCCCTAGTGCAAATAAATTTAGGAAATATAATTTTGAACTGATTGTGAACCCTTATGACTGCTTGTCGGACCTTGGGATTCAGCAACCAGTGACGGAGCGGAGCATAACAGACTTTCATTTTCAGATAAACAGAATTCTGCGCTGTATCGCTGAAAGGATTTCGGGGAGGAAGCACTAAACATATCAGACATCTGGCAACCACCCTACTGCCACGCCCTAAAAGTGGACTCACCCCATGCTTAGGAGAAGGCATCATTCTAGTGTATAGGTTTATACATCACCAACCATCTGGCCGACACAAAGGAGTCCCTAGACCTCAGCGTTGTGTCTACAAGTGTACTCAAGTATGCATTACAAGGTCTATGTTGTTTCTCCAACCAAATTGAGTCCCATATGGCATCCAGTATAGACTTTATCCTTTGGTCTCTCTTTTGAACTTGGCGGGGTAAAGGACAGGTGGAGTCTGATGCTGCAAAGGATTTTCAGTTGGTTCGACTCCCCGTTTCAGGGACTAAGCTAGACGTGCAGATCTGCGGTGGGGCCAAGACCAACAGAGCCTTTAGAATGGAGTCCAATTGCTGGAATAGTCGGGAAACCAGGATGTTGCTACTTCTTTTTCTTGTGTTTGTGGCAATTCTCCTTGGAAGACCTGGGAGGAATGGCACTTAGAACTAGGCCAGAAATTTCATTGAGCTCAAATATCATCATGCACTCCAGCTATGAAACTCTTACCCTCCTTTTCCGTAATGACCATGGGATGCATACTGAGGAAAGAGGCACACAACCTTGTGTCGTGCTCGGATCCCAGGCATCACAGAGTAATGTCATGGGAGTCCGTGATCAAGAGCTAACCTTCACAATTCTTACAGTGCTTGAAACAAACATTTGGGAGGAGACTTCCCTAGCACTGCACCAATTTTGCTTGAAGACTTTTGTGTGAGAACATTTCTCACAGCAAGAGAGTGTATTCTGGATCAAAGTCAAAGAGGGTGGGAAAACAGGAACAGACATCAGGGCCCCAGGATGGGCACTTTATGGCTCCAGTGTACCACAGCATAGTATACTGCACCGACAAGGAGCCAGCGCACCCTACCGGTGTGGAAAAGATGTTGAAAGTTAGCAGATCCAGTCTGGTGACTGGGATATTCAAGAGGTGAGGAATCTGCAGGTAGAAGTATCCATCAAAACAGCTCCAACTTGGGCCATCTGGATTTTACTAACTCTACTCCTGGATTAGCCTGTACAATAGTCTGTTGCCAGATTAGACAAATATCTTTTTCTTATTATTGCATGTGCTGTCAGATTCCTTTTTTGCTTATGATTATAATATGCGTTTTCTATTCACAGACCTTTCTGGTCCACTTCCCATTTCACTCCCCCACCTCTTTGATATATTTCAGTCTACTTTTATACTGTAATAAGTAGTCAACTTGAGGCACCCTTCTGGAGATATCCAGGTTTGACAAACGCATTTCCAATCACAGTGAAAAAGCAGTGGCACAACTAGCTGGTAACGGCACTGTATAAAGTTATTTTTTAGAATATTCAGAATTTCAAATTATTTAGAAGCTGCCTTTGCTTGTCGTGAATGTCAGTGTGCTGTTTAAGACAACATTTTTACAGAATCCATTACAAACTGGCAAAGCTCCAATGATCATTTGGTCAGCAAATGCAGCGTGGATGAACGATCTGTCACAATACATGATAGTGGGCATAAAACATGAACAAAGTTTAACCAAACTCTCATTTACCAAGGAGTGTAGTGAGCTGCAGATTTTGAAACACACACAAAAAACGATATCTAGTGGACAGCACAAGCAGCAACAATAGGAAACTGTCACCTGGAAATAAACCCATGTACAAAGTATGCCACTTGGGTTATGAAAAGACAGGAAAGATGTTCTTACCATCCATCTTGTCTGAAGTATCCTCTTTGGAGTTAGAGCAGGTAGAGAATAGGAAAGACTTTCATGTTAGACTAAAGGTGTTCACAGCACAAAAACAATCAATCAAGAAAACAAGTGTGTAAATATTTATAACAAACAAGACAAATACACAAACAAAAAAATGACAAACATGCACTATAGTGGTTAGGACAGATTTATGGTTACAGTACAGCTCGTCAAAGCTGTTCGTAAGAGGAAAAAAATTAGTATGGCCAGATTTCCAATATATGGCACTTCATAGCACATTTAGGAAAAACACAAATAAATGTCACATTATGGGATGTGTTGTGGGAAACATGTCAATGTACAACTGGTCAAGTGTTTTTGTAATATTTTCTGTTATCCTCAGCATCCATATCCTTCATTCCAATTTGTGTGGGATACTCTAGATACCAAATGGATTCCTCCACTGTCGAGATCCATTAAACCTACTTGTTATGGTTCATGCACAAAATAAACAATGTTTCCAGGCATATTTTGGGAGGGTTAATAAGGCATTTGTCAACACTACACCACACATTTACTCAACAAACTATAAGGCCCACCCACAAATCTAGCATTTCTAGAATCCACAGTATTTTTAGTGAATTTTCACTCTCTTATTAACTAATGCTGTGAGGAATGGCTTGGCTGCATTTTGAATCAGCTGCATTAAACAGACTTACAGTGGTAAAAAAGCTAGCTAGTTTAACTAGTTTGTAATATCCTTGATGTGCTTCTGGTCACTTTATTATAAATGGGCAAAAGGGAGAGCAGTATGCACATAAAATTAATCACAGTCTCTCATGCTTATTTTAAAAACTTCCTGAGTTTCTTGTCACTTTAATGGTAACAGTCTCTGAAGTTCATGCAAGTCACCCCTGGAAAATAATTTTCTTCGCAACTTTTCTGCTTAACTGCAGTCAGTAGTCTATGCCCCCTAACTACCATGGCTACTTCTAGCTAGCTAGCACTCATATTCTGTCTAAGTAACAAAATCATCCCGTAGGATGTGCAAGTTTAAAGAGTGACTTGAACAGACAGGGGACCTTGCTTCAATTGGGTTTCACTGCCGAGCTAGTCTGGCCTCTTCTACCTAGAAGTAGCTGACACTCTTTGTTCTTCAGGGTAAGATAATACTCACATGGAGATTTTCAGTTTAGTTAGGGACTTGAGGAGGAAGGCGACTTTAGAAAGAGTTTGATTAGATTGGTCCCGGAGGCAAAGGTCTGGCTGGAATAAAGTAAACCTTATAATGAAGGTCTCAAAAAGTCAAAATATTCAGATTTTAGAACAGTATTTGGAGCTTAGAGGCAGGTATACACTTCTCTCCATTCTTCATAAGGCACCAAGTAACAAGATGCAGCTTGCATCAGTTTCTGGCTTCTAGCATTTAGAATTACATAATCACTGGAGATTTATCCAGGTGTCATTGTCTCCAACAAAACAATATAAAGAGAGAGGGTAGAGTTATTGTTTAGGCAGCCAGCTTTCTAAAGTCTGTAGATAAAAACTTATACTTCTGAGTTTTGAATACTTTATAATTGTAACAGTTAAACAAATATATCCCTTTCTATACATCCGAAGGGTTCAAACAAGAGTCTGGGATTCAACTTATTGGTTGCTAAGCACAGCTGTTTTTCATTTCCCACGGTTCAATTTACAGAAGAGAAAGTACTTTAAATAAACTAAGGTACTCTGTACAAGTCATGCTATTGCTTGCTTCAATTAGGCACTTATTTTGTGCTCTATTATTTCAGGGTCAGGCTGCTGGTCTGGGTTCTATCCTTTCAAGGTTTTATATGGTAGATCAAAATTTGATCTTGCCCAGTAAGGACGGAGGCCCCTACAGCTTACTTTGGTGTCTCTCAAACTCTTATCCATGATTACTTTCTGATCTTATTAACCACGATGACTCTTAGTTTATAAATCCTGTATGCTCTTTCTAGATACTTGTTTCACACTTCTCACCCTTCCAAGAAACTAGATTATCTTCACCCCACTGCTACTCGGTTTCCCACTGCCAGCACACTCTTGAACAATCTTGTATTTATAAGGGCAATAGGGTATGTTATAGCCTCAACCCCCCCACTAGGGTTCCTCCTCTCTGACAACAGAAGGAAGTCTGGGACTACTTGCTAACTGAGAAAACCTTTTCAGTTTCTCCCCTGAGTGATTGCAACGTGTTTAATTCACGCTTTGCAGCTTGCTGTGTGGTGGATCACAAAAGAACAAGTTACTTACCTTTGGTAACGATATATCTGTAAGAGACAGATTAGTTATAGATTCCTTACCTTGTGAATTACACCCAGGCGTCAGACTGGATACGGAGAATTTTTCGTCAGCAGTACCCCTGCACGTCCAAAAGTGGCGTCGGTTGGCTCCGCGTTCGTCGTTGGCGTCGTGGTCTCCAGGATTACATCGCGGTAGCTACTTAGACGCCGCCCTCGCTGACGTCAGTTCTTTTACACGACCTTCCACGCCAGAAGGGCAGAGCCATGCAAGACACTGACCACTGGTGCACAAAACTAGGGCCCTTTAAGGGTTTCCCTAACCCTAGAAGGCAGTTCGCAGAACGGGGAGGATGGGTGGGGCGGTAAGGAATCTATAACTAATCTATGTCTCTTACAGATTTATCATTACCGAAGGTAAGTAACTTGTTCATCTGAAAGAGACAATTAGCTATAGATTCCTTACCTTGTGAATAGATACCCCAGCAATACCAACCCCGGAGGTGGGTCTGCGAACCAAGTTCAAACAAGAAAGTCCTGGAGAACAGAACAGCCAAAGAAGCCGTCTCTCTGGACTTGGCTGTCCAGGCAGTAGTGATTTGTGAATGTGTGCAGAGATGCCCATGTAGCTGCCTGACAGAGGCCATTGAGGGGGACTCCCCCTCCCAAAGCAGTGGTAGCTGCCGTCGCCCTGGTGGAATGGGCGCGCAATCCCACTGGAGGCTCCTTCTTTGCCAAAGAGTAGCAAGCTTTAATGCACAAAACGACCCACCTAGAGATGGTCCGTTTGTGCACAGCCCGACCTTTCTTGGCGCCCACGTAGCCAACAAAGAGCTGGTCATCCACCCGGAATTGCTTGGTGCGATCCAAATAAAAGGAAAGCGCACGTTTTGGATCCAGACGGTGGAGCCTCTCTTCCTCCTTAGAAGGATGCGGAGGCGGAAAGAAGGTGGGCAAAGTGATGGTTTGACCAATGTGGAAAGAAGTAACCACCTTGGGAAGAAAGGAAGACCTGGTTCTGAGGACGACCTTGTCCGGATGAACAGCCAGAAAAGGAGGTTTTGAAGAAAGTGCTTGAAACTCACTCACCCTGCGAGCAGAGGTGATGGCAACCAGAAAAGTAGTCTTTAGAGTAAGAAGTCTGAGAGGACAGTTATGAAGCGGCTCAAAGGGAGCGCACATAAGGTAGGTAAGAACCAAGTTTAAGTCCCACTGAGGCATTACGAAGGGAACAGGAGGAAAAAGATGAGCAATGCCCTTAAGGAAGCGAATTACAACAGGGGACATGAAAAGAGAAGGCTGATCAGGAAGCCTAAGAAATGCTGAAATGGCTGAGAGATAGCCCTTAAGTGTGCCCAGAGCAGAGCCCTGCTGGGCCAAAGAAAGGAGGACCAAGAGAACCTCAGAAAGAGGGGCAGAAAGGGGGATCCACAGCCTTTGCTGCGCACCATGCCACAAATTTGTTCCATCTGCAGGCGTATACCGTCTTAGTGGAGGGACGCCTGGCTGCCAAGATAACATCACAGACTTCGGGAGGAAGGTCGAAGGCTGTCAACTGTCGCCGCTCAATCCCCACGCAAGGAGGTGGAAGCTGGACAGGTTCAGGTGGAGGACTGTCCCCTGCTGCTGCGACAGAAGATCCTCCCGAAGAGGCAGTCTGATCGGAGGATCGATGGCCATGTGTAACAGCTCGGTATACCAGACTCTTCGTGCCCAATCCGGAGCCACAAGAATGACTAGGGCCCGGTCGCGCTTGATCTTCTTCAGCACTCTGGGCAGAAGTGGTATAGGTGGAAAGGCGTATAGAAGACCGCAACTCCACTCGCGACGAAAAGCGTTGCCTAGCGAGTGCCGCCTTGGAAATTCCAACGCCCAGAATTGCTGACATTGAGCGTTCTCTTCGGTGGCGAATAGATCTAACCAAGGCTCTCCCCACTGTTAAAAGAGACTTTGCGCCACCTCCGAGTGAAGACGCCATTCGTGATCCATCATTCACCTGCAGCTGAGTTTGTCCGCCCTGGGGTTCAGTGAACCTGCCAGGTGTTGAACCACCAGGTATATGTCCTGATGTTCCAGCCATGTCCAGAGACGGAGAGCCTCTTGACATAGGGTGAACGATCCTACCCCGCCCTGTTTGTTGCAGTACCACATGGCGGTGGTGTTGTCCGTGAACACCTGCACCACTCTTCCCCGGACAGAGGGAAGGAATGCTTTAGTGCCAGACGGATCGCACGAAGCTGAGCCCGGACTCCGCCGGAGACCAGAGGCCTCTGATGTCGGCCTCTCCCATGTGGCCGCCCCATCCCAGCAGTGATGCATCTGTCACCACTGTGAACTCTGGTTGGGGAAGGGAGAGGGATCTGCCGTTAACACAATCCTGGTTCGTAAGCCACCACTGCAATTGACGTGCAGTGCCCTCCGAGATCTGAACGCAATCGGACAGATTCCCCTGATGCTGTGCCCACTGGAACATCAGGTCCCACTGCAGAGCCCGCATATGCCACCTGGCATGATCTACCAGCAGGATGCAGGAGGCCATGAGGCCCAGCAGCCTCAGGGTCAATCTGACCGAAACCCGGGATAAAAGCTGAAAGATCGGAATCGTAGCCCGAATATCCCGGACTCGCTGCTCGGGAGGATAAACCCGAAACTGCGTCATGTCCAGAACCGCTCCGATAAAAAGGAGCTTCTGAGAGGGAGTCAGGTGTGACTTCGACACGTTGACGGTGAACTCCAGCAAATGCAGGAGGTTGGCCGTAGTCTGGAGATGGGAGTTGACAGCCTGGGGCGAGCCCGCCTTCAACAGCCAGTCGTCGAGATAGGGGAAGACTGGAACGCCTGATCTGCGCAGATGAGCTGCGACCACAGCCATCACTTTTGTGAACACCGAGGGGCGTTGGTAAGGCCAAAGGGGAGCACGGTAAACTAAAAGTGCTCGTGGCCCACCGTGAACCGCAGGTAACGCCGGTGGGCCGGCAGGACGGGAATAAGAAAATAAGCGTCCTGCAAGTCCAACGCTACCATCCAGTCACCAGGGTCGAGGGCAGACAGGACCTGAGCTAGCATCAACATTTTGAACTTCTCCTTCCGGAGGAAGCGGTTGACGTTCCTGAGATCCAAGATAGGACACAGGCCTTTGTCCTTCTTGGGCACCAGAAAGTAGTGGGAATAGCAACCACGACCTACTTCTGGGGCAGGAACTCGCTCGATGGCTCCCTTGGCCAAGAGTGCCGAAACTTCCTGTTGGAGAAGGGCCAGATGATCCTCTGACATGCGATGGTGCTGAGGTGGCATGGATGGAGGAGTAGTCTCTAAGGGGAGGGAGTAGCCCCTTCGGACTATCTGCAAAACCCACCTGTCCGACGTGATGGCGAATCCTGCCGCCCACTGGCGATTGGTGGCCCTGAAAGGACGGACTAGGAGGGTTTGGAGACTGCTGCAGAGGGGGCGGTGGTGGACTGGGCCGCTCGCTGGCCCCCAGACCCACGGCGGTGGGCCCCACGTCTCCGGCCGCGCAGGGGCTGAACAGCTTGTGCCGGCCTGTGGCTCTGGGTGGAACGTGGCGGGGCACCCCTTCCGTAGCCACGAAAGGGGCGAAAAGCAGACTGCACAGGGCGGGTGGTGGAGAGGCCCAAGGACTTGGCCGTAGCCCGAGAGTCCTTGAAGCGCTCCAGTGCGTTGTCTGCCTTGTCGCCGAACAGGCGACGGCCATCAAAAGGCATGTCCATAAGGGTAGCTTGGACAGCCCATGAAAAACCAGTCGGCCTCAGCCAGGCGTAGCGGCGAAGGGCTACCGACGTTGAAATCGTCCTGCCTAGCGAGTCGGCGGTGTCCAGTCCACAGCGAATGGTAAACTTGGCTGCGTCTCGCCCCTCGGCAACTGCACGGGAGAGTACGGACCGGGCCTCCTCCAGGCACTGGGGCAGCACCTGCGCCACCGTATCCCACACGGAGTGGGTGTAACGGCCCAACAGACATGCAGTGTTTACCGACCGCAGTCCCAAGCTGGAGGAAGAAAACATCATCTTCCCAAGGTGTTCCAGCTTTTTGGATTCCCTATCAGGTGGTGCGTTAGGGAATGCGCCTTTGGACGTGGAGGCTTGGACCACCAAGCTCTCAGGGGAGGGGTGTTGGGAGAGGAAAGAGGGGTCGCCCGGAGCCGGGCAATGGCGTCGGGCGATCATCCTGTCCACAGGAGCCCCTGTGTTGGGCCTGGACCAGGTGCCCAAAAGGATGTCAGTGAGGGCTTCAATGAACGGCTCCGAAGAGCTCACTGCCGGTTGAAGCACATCTGTCAGGAGGTTAGTCCTGACCGCCACCATAGGTAGCTCGAGGTTGAGAGCCTCGGCCGCCCTACGCAACACCACTGCCTATGACGCTCCCTCCTCCGTAGCCACGGTAGGAGGAAACAACATGCCAAGGTCTGGGGAAGTATCCAGACAACTAGCATCCCCCAACTCCTCTCGCCAGTCCGGATCATATTCCAGCTGGTCAGTTAAAAGATCTCCAGACCCCTCCCAGTCCTCCTCACCCTCCTCTGGTTGCCAATCTGGCCTAAAAGAACCAGCGTGGAACAGGGGCACAAGAGTACCCATCGGCGCCCGATCCGGCGTCGGTCGACATCGGTCTGGCTCCGTTTCCACGTCAGGGTGGAGGCCGGGGTTGACGCCGGCTGGGGACACAACCGGCGTCGGTTGCGGACGTGGTGCCGGTGGAATCGGCGCCGGGGGAGGCGTTACCAGGTTGACCGGCGCCGATCCGGATCCAGGCCTGGATCCAAGGGGACCCTGCGGTGCAGGGGCCGAAGCCGCCAGCGTCGAAGGCCCAGGGCCCCCAACCGAGTCCGCGGGGCCCGAAGGCGCGCCGGCAGAGTCGGGCTGCCCAAAGATGGCATGCATCGCTTTGTAGAAACTCCGAAGCTGGGCAGGGGTCGCTCCGGGTCCCGGGAAGGGAGGGGAACTCGGAGTAGACCCAACGGGCTCCGCACGCGGAGCCGCGGGAGGGGCACCGCCCTCGTCGCGTCGGCCATCGGACGGGGAGAAGTCGAAGAGCGACGATGCTTCTTCGACTTCTTCTTGTGCTTCAACTTACCTGAGGAGTGCGAAGACTTGGAAAAGGACTGGTGGTGGTGGCTTCGTGACCGGTCCCTCGACCTCCCACGCGACCGGGACCTCAAACGGCGCGGAGCGGACTGCCGGGCCTCGAGAAGCTTTCGGGACCGCTCCTGCAAAGACTTCGGATTTATGGTCCGGCAGCCGGAACACGACTTGGAATCGTGGTCGGGTTCCAGGCAAAACAGGCACACGCGGTGCGGATCCGTCACCGACATCAACCGTCGGCAGGAACCGCAAGCCTTGAAACCGGGCATCCCTACGCGCACCAGGAGTCGAAGACTCAAAATGGTGTTGACAAAAGTCGCTCAAAAAAGTCAGTCAAAAAGTGACTGGAGGTACCGCTCTCTCCAAATCTGTGCTGACTGGCACAAAAAAAGAAAGAACTGACGCCAGCGCGCGAGGGCGCCGTCTAAGTAGCTGCTGCGATGTCATCCCGGCGACCACGACCGACGCCACCTTTCGACGCACAGGGGTGCTGCTGACGAAAAATTCTCCGGATCCAGTCTGACGCCTGGGGGTAATTCACAAGGTAAGGAATCTATAACTAATTGTCTCTTTCAGATACAACATTTGTAACCTAGGCCTGTTTCTATCAGGCTGAGGTATTTTGGTTCTTCCATCATTGCATTTTATCTCCTTTGTCAGCATCAGTGACATGTTCAGCATAAAGTCTGTGTGAAAAAGGAAATTCCATGGAAATAATTTGTTTTGAACATGCCTTTAATCTCAGTACTGTAAGAATGTTTAAAAAAGAAAACATTACTTACCTTTGGTAACAATCTTTCTCATGGATACTCTTATCTACCTACAGACTCATCTCTTAAATATCCCAGGTGACAGACTGGATCCAAAAACTTCAGATATACCTCTCCAGCACTGGTAGGGGATTCTAGCTTCATCACCACTCTGGAAGTGAACTTGGGGTGACAAGGAAAGACTCCATAAATTACAGCAGTGCGGTGCAGCAATCTAACTTGGAACCCTATAAATTGGGATTAAGGCAATCCTTCAGAACAGGGAGGTGGGCGGGATCTGTGAGGAATTTGTAGGAATGAATGGACCTTAACGCAAGACTGGTACAAAAAAAAACACACGTTTTGCAAATGTGGCATTCGTTTGGACTCTAAATTAATTAGGGTTTAGGTGACTGGAGGATGCTGGGACCACCAACCTCTCAGGGGTGTAGTGCTAGAGTAGAAAGTAAGGGTCTCCAGGGGCAGGCCTATGTTTTCTCACCACTAGATTATTTACTAGAGGGCAAGATCCCGGTTCTGCCCAAGGGCCCATCAGAACATCAATCAGGGCCTCATTAAAGGGTAGACAGGGGTCTTGGCTGGTCTGTGCAGGATTGAGAACCTCAGTTAAAACAGTTGCCTTTATTTACTGCATAGGAGGTGGAGTCTTAAGCAGCCACAGTTTGGTGATGGGAGTATAACCCAGTGTCTAGGTGTCAAGATCACTGGCATTCGGAAGGTGTTAAAATAGGTCCCCTTCATCACAAAAATCACCTGGTGTTAAGTTTCTTGATTGGAATGGGCATAATGTCAAAGGCCAATGGATAGGCTGAGCTTCAGAGCTCCTAAAGTTCCAAAACAGCGGGAAATTCTTTGGCAGGAACTTAAGTCGGAGAGACTTGGCAGTGGTTATCCCAGCCTTAAATTGATCCAAAGCTGCCTTTAAATGGCATGTCCATCAGTGTGGTGTGGAGATCTCCTGAGAAACATGTAGATCGCAGTCAGGCGTCACAGCGCAGAAATACTGAGGAATCTGTAGCACTGACCACTGAATGTGCTGTGTGCAGACCTGCTCTGATGATATACCTGGACAAGTCCTGAACATTCCTGACAACCTACGCAAAATTATCTTTCAGATGTCTGGATGGTTGAGAATAATAATGGCTTCTACTTTCCACAAGGCAGGAATACAGAGGTTTAGAAGACAGTTGGCTCAGTTGGAAGCAATGCCAGGCTGCCTGTCAAGAACATCTCTAACCAATTTAGTTTTTGGACGTCGTCTGGCGGGTGGGTAGTCAAGAACCCGGGTTGAGTTTGTGTGGTGGAGCAAGCTTGTGCCACAAGACTTTACGACGATGGGTGGGCTGTAAGAAAGGCCAGGTCCCCTTGTGCTGGCCTGTAACATCTAGCCACTGTTCTGTTTACCACCAGGGAGGTGGTCAGTTTTACCAAGGCACCCTTCACAGATTCTAGAAGAGACTCATTAAATGTCAGAGGTTTCTGGATCCAGACTGGTACTTGAGATACTCAAAGATGTGAGGAATTTAAGATAAGGTGCCACTGTGGTACATTGTGGGGAGAAAAATAACAACTGATGATTTTGTTAGAGTCAAATGTTGAAAACCAATTTTTTGCTTGTGCTGTTCAGGAACTGCACGAGTTAGATATTTTCCATTTTCATCATTTTGATTAGCGTGATACCTCCAGACAATCATACACACGCAACAGAATTAAGAGTACATAGTGTTAAGCTATCTTATTTCTTAGAAGATGTTTTCAATCCTTAATTTGATTGCCTACTGGCAACACGAAGAAAACAGTCGATAAAGATCTTCTTTCAGTGATGGGCCGAACTAAAGGCAAATAATGTGCAACTCCTTTTAAATAACACAGCCTTAGCGATCTCACCTAGCGACGCATAAGATCCTGGAGGAAGAGCGGATGCTAGGCGCCCAGCTATGGTTGGGTGTCCCCCAACATGCCTCACTTTGGCACTTGTTGCAGCATTAACGTCAATATCACTCCGGGATCGCTGCAGCGTTCCTGGACTTGGAGCGGTCTTGCTGCTACTTCCAGCCACTAGTAGGGAATATAAAGTTAAAAAGGCCAACCAGTCAACAAAATATCCAATTATTTTCAACTAAAAGCTAATGTGCAAATTATTGGAGCACAAGATGCATGAAGCAACTTGAATTTAAGAGAATCTAACTGATTAAAAGCTGAACAATTTTCAGGTGTTGCACTGCATTTTGTTGAAGTACAATGTGTAGTTTGAGCAACCCTTTTATGAATTTCATTTGCAGTTATAAGCCTATATAAAGGAATCTATCTTAATCACTACAGTATAAAACAGGTGATTTCATTCCTTAGACTTCCAGTTTAAAGAATTTGATCATCTTGGGTTTCAGCTAAGAAGCAAAAACACCTAAGATTTATGGCACAGAGGAAGTTAGTAATCAAAAGGTGTTAAGGCCACTAAACATTTCAAAAGCTTCAAAGAACATGAAGAGTTAGTAATCTAAAGGAGTTAGACTATTAAGCATTTCAAAAACTTGAAAAATCTCAAAATAAAGGCATTTAATAAACTCTGCAATGAACATCAATGGAGTGGTACAGGCATTCTTCCTGTGAGTCAAGCTCGGATAGGTAGTCATGGAATCCTCTTTTGTTACATTCACGTTTGACAAAGATTTTGGATACAGCCATCCAAAATGTGTTGTGCAATCATTTTGTTAATGTTGCCACCAATCAATGATTCAACAAAAATAATGCTTTCAAGCTGAAAATACATATTATGCAATGAAAACAAATGCTTCTCACTTTTGGTAACAACTGCACTCTATTGTGTTTAATTCACAATGTGCGTGAATTGCACCAGTCAGAATGCTAAATCCACATTTAAGAAGGTCAGACATGCAGTGCCTTAGTCTTATGTACTTCTGGGCACATAAGTCCTGCATCCCCCTGCACGACGCACCCCTCATTTCCTTAATATTGGACAAATAATATTGGGCTACTGCTCTAGGGATGGAGAGGGGCCAATGTGGATAGAGATGATTTATGACTAAGAATTCAGAAGTAAGTCGAGTTCCTTTACAGTGAACGCACTCTACTCCCAATGTGCTGTATGACTGCAGAGCTGAAAGGTTCAGGGCAAAAATTTGGGGTATTGCTAGATACTGGCAAGGGTAATTAGCAGGAACTCATCTGGGCTGTGGCGTTATTAGGCTGTTAAAGATCCACAGGCCAGAATGGATTGTTAAGGTACATATATATACCTCAGGACCAAGCATGGTGTTAGATGTTTACCACAACTTGTGGTATGCTCAACAACGCATTGGCTCAGAGGTCTGTTCCGTGTTTGAAGACCTGTTTGACAGAAAAAAAAAATCACGAAGTGCCTGTGAAAAAAGCAAATTGCTTGGTTGCTGCTTTGTAGCAGCTCCCTCAGGTATACTTCTACTACCCCAAAACCGGTCCCAGGATGCTTGTTTCCGGTCCAGGGAAGACCTGGCTTGGTAGTTCGGGCTGGACTGTTCCCATAAGGAACAGGGACAAGACTGATTTGCACATGGCTGGGTCTGAACTGGGGTGGCGAAGTGAGCCAAAGAATGATGATGGATTCAACCCAGATATGTAACTGGGAGTGAGTGTCTGAAAGGTTTCAGAGCTTCGTCCATCATCTCTTTGTGTTTGCTTTGTTCGCCCTAAGTTGGCAGGGTATGCCCAGACGTGGGTCCCTTGCTCACTTTGCCACTGGAGTGAGTCAAGCTAGCCTGGCTGAAGAGGGGTGTTACCCCGAAATCGGTCCCAAGATGCTTGTTTCCGGTACAGGGAAGACCTGGCTTGGCAGTTCGGGCTGGGCTGTTCTCATAAGGAACAAGGTCAAGACTGATTTGCATATGGCTCGGTCTGAACTGGGGTGGCGAAGCGAGCTAAAGAATGATGATGGATTCAATACAGATCTGTGACTGGGGGTGTGTGTCTGAAAAGTTTCAGCGCTCTGTCCATCATCTCCTTGTGTTTGCATACTTCTAGTGACTACATTTAGCCCTCTATTTACAACATAGAAAAAGAAATAATACACTTGCTAATATGCCAACTTTGGGTCAAACACAAGAGCCTGTATCTGTGTATAAACGTGGGGGAACATTCTTCATACAAGGAGGTGAGCGACCGAAGAGATCAGATCGTGAAGGAAGCTGGTAGCCAACAAGAAACTCATGCCAACAGAGAACAATCAAAAATGGCAATTAGGGGTTGGACTTCTCAAGCGACCGAATTCCACAGTACATTGAGGTTTTAAGAATGACCAATAAATATCATCCACTGTTATTAAATGAATGATAAGCCATATTTTTTGTAGATCTAACAAATCTGGTTAGCTATTTAGGAGGGTTGATGATCCCCAGCCTAATAGCCTTTGGGAAACAAAATCAGCTCCTTCAACAGGATCTACTCATCCCTAGGAGCCTAGAGAAGAGATTACAGAAGATGAGCACGCAGGCTTTATGGGGGCAGCACAAGACATGCCTGTAGAAGTGTATGGGCTGAGTATTCACATTTGCCATAGCAAAGCACTTCAGTTACTTCCTGTGCCACAGAGGATACACTGCACGTAAAAAGGTAGGGGCTTCTTCAGAGTTACATATTAACTAAAATTTCTAAGACACAAGTTGAGAGAAAATAATCTGTATAGGGTGGTATCTGCCCTTGGAGAGAAAAAAAAGATCTGAGAAAGAACTTGCAAGTCAAAATGGGGTGCAATTTCCAGAGCAAAAAAGAGTGGCGCTGTGGGGTGATCAGACACAGATACAGCTTTAAATTCCAAGGAATAGGCACTCTGTGACAAGACCAGTTTGCAGACACTAGGCATTGAGGAAGACTGTGCATTCTAGAAAAACAAAATAATCAACTTTCTTAAAATGTTGAGCCAAATAATTCTGTGCGTACATTATTTAACAGAAAAAGGGACATTGAAAGGGTGAGGCACAAATGGAACATGCAGATGGTGAGGCTAGTGAAGGATGATGTTGTCAAACATGGCACTCTGGCCTTGGTACCTGCTTATTTTACACATTTATCAGTACAGGTGTGCGGTACCACTATTTGTAACCCACTGGAAATTGAAGGGAAATGTGCAGTGCTATTATCAATAGTTTACAGTTGTTAACATGATAAGAGTTTCAAGTTACTCTGTGTTCAAAAACTGCAATCTATTGGCAAGAGCTTATCTATATCAAACATGCCAAGCACTTAACTCACAAAAGATAAATGTTGATTAAGATAAAACCATATGTGATGCAAGAAAAGGAGGATGACTGCCCACATGTTCTTTAGCCAACTGTCATCCTTCACAATATTAAACTATATTCAGGAAGCCACACAGAACCAGTGTGAATGTATACCTCTTCCTGGTATATTGGCTGGACTGCTTGACGACCATTTTGAAGAAGATAAAGGACGGCTGAAAAAAACATAACATAACAATGATCAATATATGCAGATACTTTTATAAGGTCTGCAACATCCCATCCACAAACATGCGAACATAAAAAGATAGCATTTGATATTTTCAACAGTCAGACTTGCTGCATCTTTAATTTATTGTTTAAATTGCACAGCAAAAGATGTTTTAAAAACAGAGAAATGTACTGCTAAACCAGAGCACTGTACAGAGAGACATTTGGGACTCAAAATGCATTCAGCCAATCTCAGTGTGGGTACAGCATCGTTGCTTTTTAATTCATTTTTGAAATTTGCACATATAATAATTTGATGGAGAATGGGATTTTTCATGTGTAGCAGGGTCTAGGTTTTATGGGCGGGATCCAGATTACAGTTCATACACGTTTTCAGCATATTTAATGACAGTCATGCTTCAGAACCCTTTTGATTTGTTTTTTTTTTAAGCTGACCCATTTTAACTATAGCCGACATTAATTGTGTTTGGATGCTAGGAGTTTAATTTAAAACTAAATACATACATAAATCAAATGGGGTGAAAATCCAGAAAATCTATGTTTAAATCTGTTTCTTACATTTCAGGTGTTTATACAATCTCTATGACTAAGTACTCATTGAACCTAGGAGTTTGAAGGAAACACAGACTACCATAATGTTTGGGAAGAGGAGCCATAGTTACTCTAAAGGTTCTCTAGCAAGCTCAATATGAAGCAAGTAAAAACAGTTTTATTCTCCACCTACAATCTCAATTCCCCTATCTAAGAAAAAACAACCTTTGGAGGCTGAATTGTTTTAGTCTACAGCTCCTCCTTCTACAACACCCTTCCCTTTGCTATTAGGAGAGTGTGATGATCCGAAGTGTAGAGAACATCTCATAAAGAGGAACAAAGCTCCAAACTTTAGTCATTCAGACAGGCAGGATGATGACTTGGTATACAGAGCCAGTTAGACTCCCAATGCCTGCTAACAAAATTGTTCACTACCTTCCCACAATGATTACACTTAATTTATATTAACAGTAGTGACATGCATTCAACCATATACTCTAGGAAGACATTTCAGCAGTTATGAGGATATGATTGTTCGAGCATATTTATAATGTGTAACCTAGAACATTTCCAATCAAGAGGTGATGACATCAAAATATATTCTATAGGCAAACAAAAATCTGCAATGAACACCAAAAAGCAATTTTAACAGACAGGCATCTAAAGCATTTGTTATGCTTTACTTGAATGAGATCAGAGCACATTGAGCATGATGTCACCAATCAATGTAAAAAGACTTCCTCATGATCAAGTTAACTCGAATAGGACATCGTTTCAGCAACAATCAGTATTTGCACCAGAGAACCTTACCAAAAAGCACTCCATTGTTATAAGATTAGCATGTTGCTGGACCATACATTTTGACATAAAATATCTGACAGTGATTTGTGAAATTAATAGCCAGAGCCTGTAAACTGTGAATGCACTTAGTGAAGGTTGAGGTTACATTACAACCTACCTAACACTAGGACCCGTAAATGGGAGAAAGCCTTCATCTTGTTAGAACATTTTTTATGTTGTGACACCTTTAGTTTTCACTTTATCAAAGGCAGATTCTTTTACATGCTCTTAGAAGGGTGCACTGAAGATCTTAACTTTAATTATAGCAAAAACTCGGCAGTAAGAAAGAAGGAAGATTTTGACTTCTGCTGCTGTTCCGGAGACCTACAGCATGAATGGGATTGATGTCTCAATGCTGATGAATTCCATTTCTGGCGCTTCCTAGGCTTCTTGTTCAATGTGACCTTTGATGTCTTTTTCAATAGCGAATGGGTGGATCTGGAACAGGACCTTCAGCAGGACTGACGCAGGGCCCAGTGTTTGTCGTGCCCATGCCATAAACAACTTAGCCACATGCTTTTTGATGTGCATGAAACCATACTTATGGCACAATCTGGACATGTGCTTTGACGCCAGTTAGATGACTACTGCCAGCTGTTCCTTAGCCAAGAGGAACAAAAGAGACCATAGAGAGCACCCTTGGTGAGTACCACAGTGGATAGAGAAAATGTTTGATAGGAAATCCCCACAGTTCACTTCATCCTGGCAGTTGGGGTACTGTATAACCACCTTACGTTGTTGATTAAATTAGGTCGCAGACCCACCCTCTTTAGCCTCATTTGATTCTATGGACTAACTTCTCTGCATTGAGAGAGTGTACCACTGGTGCTTCATGAAAGTCTTTAGAAAGCCACATGAAGTACGAGTGTCCACAGGTGATTTCTTGATGATTGACAGGGGATAACCCCACTTTTGTTTGATGTGTGAGGCGTAGTATCACATTCTTGAGCCTTTTGGCCAAGGAATTTGCCAAGATTTTGATGTCCATGTTGATTAAAGAGATGGAACGGTAACTTTGACAATGCAGCACTTTGTTCAGCTTCAGGACGACTGAGATGAATGCCTTATTACAAAGTGAAACTATGTACCAGTTCTCCACTTCTTTAAAGGCTTCGTGCAGGTCATCTGTCAATTTCATCTTTCCCCATTTACAAAACTCTTATAGAAAACCATTTTTTCTCAGAGCTTTATTATAGGGTCTGAGATGGCTGCAGAGATTTCGTCTTTTGATATTTCCCCCTTCAGCAGGCAGTGTTGTTCTTGTGCCGCAGGGAAGTCTGAATCCGTAGGGGAACTGCGTTTCAGCATCCAGATCATCTTTTGCCTCTGAATAAAATACTAATCTATAGTAGTCTGCAAAAGTGTTGGCAATTTGTGTGGAAATTTCGTCAAGTTCCCATGTTTGCCATACAAGACAGTACAGTCACTAATGTTTCCACTTGTCGGTTAATCAATTAGGCCCCTAAGGCCTACTGGCTTTCTCATCTTGTTCATAGTGGCATCCCTTGGGCGTGATAACGTGCGTACTCAACTCATAACACACATACAGAGTGAAGGACTAATTTTGTTTTTTCCCAGCTGCAGCTGTTAAAGATTTGGGAAGAAATGTTAGCGTTCTGATGGACTGTTCCAGATTTGTTTGTTTCAGCTACTTAAAATTCTTTGATGTGGCAGAGTCCCGCATCATTTGACATTGCATGACCAACTTCGCAGATGACCGTAGGATCTGGGGTACATGACCGATTTATTGTTTTCAGGTAAGTTTGTATACTTCAATTATGTATTTCATGGTAGGCATTTTTCAATCGAGAAACATTCATTTCTCAAGGTTTGCAAGGTTCCAATGTTGGCACCCATTCCGTTTTCAGTATTGTTGATCAGAAAGGAACCCCTTGCAGATCCCGCATTTGGAAACACAGGAGGACAAAGAAAAAAAGGTGTCTATTCTTGATTGTGTACAGTGTACACAGGAGAGAAACTTATATTTCTTTTTGTTCGGATTAGTCTCAGTACGTCGGACGACACCCCGGTCCACCATTACATCTTAAAACAAGGCTTTCTCATTAGAGCGGCGTACACACCTCTCGCATGTCCTGTCACTTTTTGAGCCCAGAAGAGATTCCAGCCACCTCCTATAAGTGTGTGTGTTGTTCTGAACAACTTGAATTGTCTTGACGCACAAGTTACTGACTTGTGTATCGATATATCTGTAAGAGACAGTAGTTAGTGACAGATTCCTTACCTTAGAATATCCCCAGGCGTCAGGCTGGATCCGGAAAGTTTTTGCGTAGCAGTACCCTTGCGCGTCGGTAGGCGTCGTCGTGCGGCTCCGCGTCCGTCGTCGGCGTCGGGATCGCCGGGATGATGTCGCGGGCAGTACTTAGACGCCGCCGCTGCGCGCTGACGTCAGTTCTGTACACGACTTTGCGCGCCTGGAACGCAGAGCCATGCAAGAAGCTGACATAGGTGTCTGAAAAATACTAGGGCCCTGAAAGGGATGTCCTTAACCCTAGAAATCAGTTCGCGGAACGGGGAGGATGGGTGGGGCGGTAAGGAATCTGTCACTAACTACTGTCTCTTACAGATATATCGTTACACAAGTTAGTAACTTGTGCATCTGAAAGAGACACGTTAGTGACAGATTCCTTACCTTAGAATAGATACCCCAGCAATACCAACCCTGGTGGTGGGTCTGCGAACAGATTCAGACAAGGAAGTCCCGGAGGACAGAACGGCCAAAGAAGCCGTCTCTCCGGACCTGGCTGTCAAGGCAGTAATGTTTGGTAAACGTGTGCAGCGAGGCACACGTAGCTGCCTGACATATATCCTGTAACGGAACACCGCGGCCTAAAGCCGTGGTAGCAGCCGTTGCCCTGGTGGAATGGGTACGCAGCCCAACAGGAGGCTCCTTCTTAGCCAAAGAATAGCAGGCTTTGATACACAAGGTGACCCAGCGGGAGATGGTCCTTTTGTGTACCGCCCGACCTTTTTTGGCGCCCACGTAGCCAACAAAGAGCTGGTCATCCACACGGAACTGTTGTGTGCGGTTGATGTAAAAGGAAAGCGCACGTTTTGGGTCCAGACGGTGGAGCCTCTCTTCCTCTCTAGAAGGATGCGGAGGCGGAAAGAAGGTGGGCAAAGTGATGGTCTGCCCAATGTGGAAGGCAGTAACCACCTTTGGCAAGAAGGACGGACGCGTCCTAAGAACAACCTTGTCTGGATGAACAGACAGAAAGGGGGGTTTGCATGAAAGAGCCTGGAGCTCACTCACCCGCCGAGCGGAGGTGATGGCCACCAGAAAGGCTGTCTTCAGAGTGAGAAGACGAAGAGGACAGTTATGTAGAGGATCAAAGGGAGGGCACATTAAAAAGGTAAGAACCAAGTTTAAGTCCCACTGAGGCATCACAAACGGAACAGGAGGGAAGAGGTGTGTAATGTCTTTAAGAAACCTGTTAACAACAGGGGACTTGAAAAGGGAGGGCTGATCAGGAAGCCTGAGGAAGGCCGAGATCGCACAAAGATAGCCCTTGAGGGTACCCAGGGCAGAACCCTGTTGGGCCAGAGAAAGAAGGAACAGAAGAACCTCAGAAAGAGGGGCAGAAAGGGGATTCACAGCCTTTGCTGTGCACCATGCCCCAAACTTGTTCCACCTGCAGGCGTATACCACCTTAGTGGAGGGACGCCTGGCTGCCAGAATCACATCACAAACTTCGGGAGGCAAGTCGAAAGGAATCAACTGCCGCCGCTCAATCTCCACGCAAGCAGGTGTAGACTGGACAGGTTCGGGTGGAGGACCGTCCCCTGCTGCTGCGACAGAAGATCCTCCCGAAGAGGCAGACGGATCGGGGGATCGACGCTCATACTGAGTAGCTCGGGATACCAAACTCTTCGAGCCCAGACCGGAGCCACAAGAATGACTTGGGCCCGGTCGCGCTGAATCTTCTTCAACACTCTGGGTAGAAGTGGTATAGGCGGAAAGGCGTACAACAGACCGCAACTCCACTCGTGACGAAAAGCGTCGCCGAGTGAGTGCCGCCTTGGAAATTCCAACGCGCAGAGCTGCTGACATTGCGCGTTCTCTTCGGTGGCGAACAGATCTAACCAAGGCTCTCCCCACTGCTGAAAGAGACCTTGCGCCACCTCCGAGTGAAGACGCCACTCGTGATCCATCATGCACCTGCGGCTGAGTTCGTCCGCCCTGGCGTTCAGGGAACCTGCCAGGTGTTGAACCATCAGGAATATGCCCCGATGTTCCAGCCATGTCCAGAGGCGCAGAGCCTCCTGACATAGGGTCCACGACCCCACCCCGCCCTGTTTGTTGCAGTACCACATGGCGGTGGTGTTGTCTGTGAACACCTGCACTACCTTCCCTTTGACAGAGGGGAAGGAATGCCTTGAGTGCAAGTCGGATCGCCCGGAGCTCCAGAATGTTGATATGGAGCCGGGACTCCGCCCGGAGACCAGAGGCCTCTGATCTCCGCCTCTCCCATGTGACCGCCCTATCCCAGAAGGGACGCGTCCGTCACAACTGTGTGCTCTGGCTGGGGAAGGGAGAGGGATCTGCCCATGACCCATTGCCGGTTCGAGAGCCACCACTGCAACTGTTTTGCAGTCCCCTCCGAGATCTGGACGTGATCGGACAGGTTGCCCTGGTGCTGCGCCCACTGGAACTTCAGGTCCCACTGCAGAGCCCGCATATACCATCTGGCATGATCGACCAGCAGGATGCAGGAGGCCATGAGGCCCAGCAGCCTCAGGGTCATCCGGACCGAAACCCAGGATAAAGGCCGAAAGATCGGAATCATAGCCTGAATATCCCGGACTCGCCGCTCGGGAGGATAAACCCGAAACTGCGTCGTGTCCAGAACTGCTCCGATGAAAAGGAGCTGTGGAGAAGGAACCAGGTGCGACTTCGGCACGTTGATGGAGAACCCCAGCGAGTGCAGGAGTCCGGCCGTAGTCTGGAGGTGGGAGACGACTGATTGGGACGAGCCCGCCTTCAGCAGCCAGTCGTCGAGGTAGGGGAAGACTGGAACCCCTGCCCGGCGCAGATGAGCTGCGACCACCGCCATCACTTTCGTGAACACCTGAGGGGCGCTGGTAAGGCCAAAAGGAGCACGGTGAACTGAAAATGCTCGAGGCCTACCGTGAACCGCAGGTAACGCCGGTGGGCCGGCAGGACGGGGATGTGGAAATATGCGTCCTGCAAGTCCAACGCTACCATCCAGTCTCCAGGGTCGAGAGCAGTCAAGACCTGAGCTAGGGTGAGCATCTTGAACTTCTCCTTCCGGAGGAAGCGATTGACGTTCCGGAGGTCCAAGATAGGACGCATGTCCTCCTTGTCCTTTTTGGGCACCAGAAAGTAGTGGGAGTAGCAACTTCTGGGGTCGGAACGCGCTCAATGGCCCTCTTGGCCAAGAGGGCCGCAACTTCCTTTTGAAGAAGCACCAAGTGATCCCCTGACGTGGTGGAATTGAGGTGGCATGGCTGGGGGGATGGTCTCGAAGGGGAGGGAGTAACCCCTTCGGACAATGTCCAAGACCCACCTGTCCGAGGTGATGGCACGCCAGTGGTGAAGGTGATGGCGGACCCTGCCCCCTACTGGCGTGCTGTGCACCTGAAAAGAAGGACTAGGAGGGCTTGGAGGCCGCGGACGGGGCGGGGTTGGTGGCCTGACCCGCACGCTGGTTGCCTGACCCGCCACGGCGGGAGCCACGTCCTCGGCCACGCGA
This sequence comes from Calotriton arnoldi, assembly GCA_963921515.1. NCBI lineage: Eukaryota > Metazoa > Chordata > Amphibia > Caudata > Salamandridae > Calotriton > Calotriton arnoldi. Next base: position 2,263,532 of record CAWUFW010000021.1, on the reverse strand, counting down.
AGACGTTTGCTGCGCGGGCCGGTGGCTGGGCAGCGGACTTGACTGGGCGCCCCTTCCGTGGCCACGAAAGGGGCGAAAAGCAGACAGTTGCGGAGGGCGCACAGCAGAAAGGCCCAGGGACTTGGCTGTAGCCCGCGAGTCCTTAAAGCGATCCAGCGCATGGTCTGCCTTGTTCCCAAAAAGACCGATCCCATCAAAGGGCATGTCCATAAGGGTGTTTTACACATCACCCGAGAAACCAGTGGTTCTCAGCCAGGCGTGACGGCGCAGCGCCACTGTCGTCGCAAGCGATCTGCCTAGCGAGTCGGCGGTATCAAGGCCACATCTGATGGTGTACTTTGCCGCATCTCTTCCCTCCGCAATGGCGCGGGTAAGCAGTGTCTGGACCTCCTCAAGACACTGGGGCAGAACTTGCGCCACCGAATCCCACAGGGAGTGGGAATATCGGCCCAAGAGGCAAGTGGTATTGACGGACCGCAAGCCAGCACTGGAGGAAGAAAAGACCTTCTTCCCAAATTGATCCAGGCGTTTGGATTCCCTATCCGGGGGAGCGGTAGGGAAGGCGCTTTGGGAAGCAGAGGCTTGGACCACCAAGCTCTCAGGGGTGGGGTGTTGGGAGAGGAACAGGGGGTCGCCCGGAGCAGGGCGATGGCGTCGGACCACGTTCCTATCCACAGGAGCCCCTGTGGTGGGCTTGGACCAGGTGCCCAAAGAACGTCGGAAAGCGCCTCGTTAAACGGCAGCAGTGGCTCCGAGGAGGTAGCCGCCGGCTGAAGCACTTCCGTCAGGATGTTAGTCCTGACAGCCACCGTAGGCAACTGGAGGTGTAAGGCACCAGCTGCTCTACGCAACACCGTTGCAAAGTTTGCTCCCTCCTCTGTGCCACGGAAGGAGGAGACAGCATGCCAGAGTCAGGGGAGGTGTCCAAACCACTGGCATCCCCAAGCTCCTCAGCCCAGTCCTGATCAAACTCACACTGCTGTGTGAGAGGGTCATCAGACCCCTCCCAGTCCTCTGCGTCCTCCAATTCTGGTTCAAAATAAGGAGGAGGGACATGCGGGACCCAAGGTCCCATCGGCGTCGGAGCCGGCGTCGAGTGATGCCGGTCCGGCGCCGTGCCCGGATCCGGAGAGAACCGGTGAACGACGCCGCCCGGAGCCCCGGGCGGCGTCGGGAACGTTGCCGGTGGAGGTGTCGTCAGGTCAACCGGCGTCGATCGGGGTTGTGGCAGCACCGGAGCCGGGGCCGGGACCGAGGCTGGTGTGGCAGGCGGCGCCGGGACCGGAGCCGCCGGCGGCGCCGGAGAAACCCCATCAGGGCCCGCGGGGCCCGAAGCGCACCGGGGGACCTTGAGGCCCGAAGAGGCGGGCCATGGCCGACAGGAACTCCTGTATCTCGGCCGGAGTCGCCCCGATCCCGGGAAGGACGGGTAATGCGGGGGCAGTTCCACAGGCACTCCCGGAGCCGCGGGCGGTGCCGACAGGACCCTCAGCCGAGTCGCGAGACCGGCGAGGGGAAGTCGTCGAGCGATGACGCTTCTTAGACTTCTTATGCTTCGACTTACCGGAGGAGTGCGAAGACTTGGACCCCGACGACCGATGAGGACTCCGCGACCGGCCCCTCGACCTCTCACGTGACCGGGGCTTGGCGTGGCGCGGAGTCGACTGCCGGACCTCGAGGAGCTTTCGAGACCGCTCTCGCAAAGCCTTCGGATGCAAGGCCCGGCAGTCGGGGCACGACTTGGTGCCGTGGTCGCGGCCGAGGCAGTAAAGACACTCCTGATGCGGGTCTGAGATCGACATCATTCGACCACAGGCGTCGCATGGCTTGAAGCCGGGCATCTCTACCAACACCTTCGGAGTCGAGAGACTCGAGAAAACAGTGAAAAAATTCACCAAAAAATGACTAGGGCACTGCTCTTCCCGGATCTGCGCTTACTGGCACGGAAAAAGAAAGAACTGACGTCAGCGCGCAGGGGCTGACGGACGCGGAGCCGCACAACGCCGCCTACCGACGCGCAAGGGTACTGCTACGCAAAAACTTTCCGGATCCAGCCTGACGCCTGGGGATATTCTAAGGTAAGGAATCTGTCACTAACGTGTCTCTTTCAGATAATTTAGACAGGAAGAGTGTCTTGGTAGTTTGGGGAGTAGGCGGATACCAAAACAAGGTTTTTGGAACACAAGGATAGTTACACAACGATATATCAATCATCTTTGTCTGACCAAGTTTTTAAACTCTTGGTAGGATTAGGACGGCGAGGTCGCACCTCTTACATCATTTGGGGTGAAAGGTGGGCAGGAGCTCTGAGGGTTGAAGCTGCAGCTGTGGACTACCTTCCTCACCAATCCTCTTGAGTATTTCAGTTTCTAACTGCAACAAGAGCATTTGCTACAAAAGTGAAATGTTGGCATATTTCCGCTTGATTTAGTTAATTAAGCCCCTCACATTTAGGGAAATAATCGTAAGGGTCACATTAGCCTAAGTGCGCCTCAGATCCCTCAGTCCACTTGGTATGGGTCAGTGAATTTCTTTTTTTTTTATTAATTCTTTTTATTGTGTTTTGTAAACAATCACACAAGTAACACAAAGAGAGGAAGGGTATAACGGAACTAATCCTAGTCCCCTACGGAATAACAGAATCAACAAAGAAGGAACAGTTCCGAATTCAAAATTACTGCATCATGGAAACTGAAATGTTACAGGAAATTAATATTCTTTTTAGAAGAACCCTCACCCACCAACCTTGTTGGTGGCATGCATCATTGGGTTCCCACCTGGGACGCCGAGTGCTTCCCAGGTGTGCTTCGACGCCAGAATTACAGCGGAGCGGGTTTTTTTGTGCAGTGCAAGGTAGTGAAAAAGTGACTAAAGCTAAAATTGCCTCTAGGATCTCCCTCCTCACTAGAATAACCTGTTTTTTTATTAATGGGGTCGTAGGACAAAGTTTAAAATAAATGAGAAGTCTTTATTATTCTGTCGGGATAACCAAGGGCTCGATGATGAAGCATGCCACCAACTAGGTTGGTGGGTGAGGGTTCTTCTTAAAAGAATATTTATTTCCTGTAACATTTCAGTTTCCATGATGCAGTCATTTTGAATTAGGAACTGTTCCTTCTTTGTTGATTCTTGTAAACAATCACAACATATAGAAGAATGTATACAATATCACCAGATCAGAGGGAAACCAGCATCCGGTATAAGCCACAACACCTTCATGATATATTTGAACAAAGTGAATTTAAGATCAAGAATCCCCTTCGGGCACTAAAAATCAGACATGGCCCCCATACTTTATTTAATATCTAGGGAGAGTAACCATTTTATAAAGGTTCATCCTGCCCATTATGGAGCGCTGCAGTAAGGCCCATGCCTCTAGGTCTCTGCAGGTGTGCTGCAGCAGGGGTGAAATGGTCAAATCTCAGGACTTGCGGTGATTACAGGAGATGATCATTTCCAATTATTGGAAGTGGGTTGTAGTCCCACAAAGGTGCAAGAAGAGGGCTTGCCGAGGGGAGGACCCTTTATTGGAATATATGTGGACTTGGTCAGAATAATCTTCAACCCAGAGCTATCCTCACACCACCTGATGCATCACCATTGGGAAACATCCTCAACAACGACTCCCGGAACAACGAGTTCCGGAGTAACGCAAGCCGAACAACGACTTGCACGAACAACGACTTAGCCTGAACCACGCATGTGCGTGGTTCAGGCTAAGACGGTCTAGTGTTCGTGCAAGTCGTTGTTCAGAGGAGCTTCATAACAGGAACAGGTAAGAGGGGTTCGTTTCTAGGGGCTTAGGGGGACATGTTAGTTTTTAGGGGATGTAGTTGTATAAAAGAAATAAAATAAAATATATGTGAGTGAGGGTGTTGGACTTGGCCCTTTTTGCAGGGTCATCCCTAAACTTTTTGCCTTCCTCCTATATTTTTTCTGACCTGTTGTTGGCTGTTTTATGACTCTGGGCACTTTACCACTGCTGATCAGTGCTAAAGTGCATATGCTCTCCCTATTGTAAATTGTGTTATGTATTAGTGGCTCCATGATTGGATGATTGGTTTACTTGTCAGTCCCTAGTACAGTGCACTGAGTGTGCCCAGGGCTTGTAAATCCAATGCCGCTGGTGGGCTTGCAGCACTGGTTGTGCCACCCACAGAAGCGGCTTGTAAAATGTGTCTCAGGCCTGCCATCGCAGAACTTGTGTGCAGCCTAGGGCTGCCATGTCGACTTGGTGAGTACACCCACTTACCAGTCCCTAAACCTTCCCTTTACTACATGTTGGTCACCCCTAAAGTAGGCCCTAGGGCAGGGTGCATTGTAAGTATAAGGTAGGACATGCCCTGGTGTGTGTGGCATGTCCTAATAGTGAATTACAGCCATTTTCGTTTTTCACTATTGCAAGGCTACCTGCTCCCCATAGGCCAGAATGGGCAGACTGACTATTACACCTTATAGTCAGAACTGACCCAGGGAACATGGTAGAGAAACGAATTTAGTATGCCTGAACTCAGAATGATAAAATACATCTTTTAGTGAAGTTGGTTTTAACATTCTGTGTTTGAAAATACCACTTTTAGAAAGTGGGTATTTTCTTGCCTAAACTTCCAAGCCTGCCTCTGCTAGGTTGTGTATTCCTTGTCTGGAGATTGAGTGACAGGGGCTGGGGGTGGCTACAGGAGACAGGGTGAGTCAGCACAGGGCTGAATAGAAAGATCTGCATCCAGAGTGGAGGGAGGAGTTGCACCTGGGTCTGAATAGGGCTGTGCCTGCCTTCCACAATGCTGGCTCCACCTCCTGCCGGGCGGCTGAGCACCCTGCCCCACACTCTGAAAGGAAAGAAGGAGTCAGAAAAACAAAGTGCTCCAGGACTGACCAGAACTGGTTTTGACTAGGCAGAGGCCTCTCTGCCTTCAGAGAACAAAGGAAAACTGTGTATAAAAGGGGACCCAGACCCCTAGGAAATTAGATCACTTTGGGAAACAAGAAGAAACCTTTGCTGAGGAGCGGAACCAAGAAGGAACTGAGGAGAAGACTATCCCTAAGCTAGAGGGATCTGCCTGCAGTGGTTGCCTGACTGCCAAAGGAAGGAGAAAGGACTTTGTGTGCACTTTTATTCAACTTGTAAAGTATCTCCAAGGGCTTGAGAAAAGAGCTTGCCTCCTGCTGAAGTCTCAGGGACAACAGACTTCAACCACCAGCTCCCCAAGAATCCTTTGGAAGTGCCTGCTGCTGTTTTGGGCCTTCTGAAGGGACTGCGTGTCGCAAGGAGCTGGAAGCGCGACTCAAGAGGAAGAAGCGTGTCGCCGTCGCTGCTGCTGCCGTCGCAACTCCGAAGGAGGGTGTCGCCGCTGTAGCTGTCGTATTGCACCGCATCGAGAGAAGCGTCCCGCAACGAAGAGGAAGCGCGTCGCCGTCGCTGCTGCTGCCGTCGCAACTCCGAAGGAGGGTGTCGCCGCTGTAGCTGTCGCATTGCACCGCATCAAGAGAAGAGTCTCGCATCGAGGAAGAAGCGTGTCGCCGTCGCAGCTGCTGCCGTCGCAACTCCGAAGGAGGGTGTCGCCGCTGTAGCTGTCGCATTGCACCGCATCAAGAGAAGCGCCTCGCATCCACGGAGAAGCGTGCCGCCGTCGGAGCTGCTGCAGTCGCATCACGAAACAAGGGTGTCGCCGCTGCAGTTGTCGCATCGAGCGGAAGCGTCTCGCAACGTCGGAGAAGAGGGTCGCCGCCAAAGCCGCTGCCGTCGCATCACGGAACAAGGGTGTCGCCGCTGTAGCTGACGCATCGAGTCGAGACTTCTCGCAACCTCGGAGAAGCGTGCCGCATCAGGAAAAACTTGACGTCTTTATTTCTTTGCACCAGAACTTTGTCGCATTTCCATCGCTGCAACATTGCTTGTTGTGGAAGCGTCCCGCATCGTAAGGTACATTGACTTAAAGTGTCGCATCTTAAGAACTGAACTGAACTAAGCTAAAACTACCATTTTAAGTACAGTATTGTGGATTTTTGTCGTTTATGGTCTTGTGTTAAAACTATATAAAGAATACTTATTTTTGATATAAACCTTGTGTGGTGTCCATCTGTAGTGTGTCACCAGATTACTGTATGTGTTCACAAATGCTTTACACACTGCCTCTGAGATAAGCCTGTCTGCTCGTGCCAAGCTACCAAGGGGGTGAGCAGGGGTTATTTTAGGAGAGTACCCCTTTACCCTGACTAGAGGCGAGGGTCCCTATTTGTCACAAGTACCTACCTGTGCCAACTAGAGACCCCCAATTCTAACAGAGGGGCTATGGACAGATGAGGGGCGCCGACCTGAATACAAAGTGAAGATAAATAAAAATCTATCTGCTGCATTAAAACATAGTTTCAGTGATTGTTTTAATACATTCAGGATTGCGTTCCTTTTCAAGTATTTGTCCAAGAAGTTTCGTCGCAGTAGATGTCTCACGCAAGGTTCAGCTGCGTTCTCTCCCATGATGGTGCTGTTCTCCCCCATGACTCTCAGCAGATTTTCGGTCCATACTTTTTTTTTCTTTATACGGATTTATAACAAGTAACATATTTCAGGAAAGCTTCGCTTCCCACATCCTTATCTGCTTCTTGATCATTAACGCATTAAATGAACTCCTAAGGCAAACTTATGACTTTCACAGGGAGTATTACCGATCACAGGACATAGATTATTTTTAATTTTTGAAGTGTTTGGTGTGGTTCGTAAAAGCGCTTGTTGACCAGTGTTTCCCTCCGTAGCCAACGTAGTAGCTTTACGCAAACATTTTCTTTCCCATATTAAAACTTTAGGGTGGGGACACCAGAGAGTGTAAGCTTGTGACTGCGTTTTAATTTTTTTTTTATAAATCTGCTTTCATGTGCTTCAATATTTCTGACATCTGGAAGAAGAAGTGGTTAGCTACTCGGCGCTTGCAGCGTGCTCTTCTTATTTAAGTTTATCTGCACGAGAGTCTTCGGTGTTTGCCTACACAGATTTTGGTAATTAAAGCAACTTCTTGCTTTCACCTGGCAAGGCTGCAGCAGCTTGGCAGCGTGCGCCTCTGGGAACTCTATCGAGGATTCTGACCTTATGATTGATGGATTCTTTTGAGTGCGTTGGGTGTAGTGGTTAAACGTGGAGTTCATGGTTCAGTAAGTCGTGGTTAAATAGTTAGTGGTTTGGCATAGGTCGTTGTTTAGGCTTCGTGGTTCAGGCACTCGTGATTTAGTAGGCAGTTGTTTAGTCATACAACCCTCACCATTAGCCTCTGAAAGGGGCAATGGGGTTGCTGCAAGGAGAAAAGCATATCATCCTCATATATTGTGATTCTCCTGCCCGTTGGGCCAACATTACTCCTGTATCTGCGTGTGCCTTAGAATCCACTCCGCTAAGGGCTCCACTGTCAAGGCAAAGTGAAGCTGGGAGAGCAGGCACCTCCACCTAGTGCCCTTTCAGTGGTGTCGAGGGAGATAATATTCCAATCACCTTGACCTGCACCAATGGGTTATCACATAGAGCCCTGACATAAGTCAAGCGTGGGCCACTGTACATTCTTCCACATATATGGAGGAGGAAGGGGCAGCACAGTGTTAAAAGGCTTTCTCATAATCAGTCAGAACCAATGCTGTAGGGCCTCGCAAGTCAGTAACTTTAGCCATTGCAACTTGAATGCAACGTCAAGAGTGCCTTGTACTTCTTCCAAACATGAAGCCATTCTGCTCCACATGCTTGAAAGTCAGTATCACATTATTTAATCTAGTGGCCAGTATCTTGGTGAGGAGCTTAATCTCTATGTTAAGTTAAGAAATTGGCTGATAGAATGCACCTTCATCCGAAGTCTTGTCAGGTTTAAAGATGATGGCAATTGGGGACTTTCGGATGCCAGGAGAGAGACTGTTGATTCTATCGCCGCTAAAAGCCACAACAAATGGGAGGACAACAAAATAATTGAGGTTCTTGAAAAATACAATAGGGAGGACATTTGGCCCTGGTGCCTTACATGTCAGTATCTTTGCTATGGCTGCTTATTACTCTTCCAGTATAAGGGATGAGTCTAGCTCATCCCGATCTTTACCTGAAAACATTCAAATGATTACATCATTTGGTAAAGGAAGCGAGCTCTCTACCTTGGGGGAATTGTCTTGCCTGGGCATAGTTCCCTATGATAAATTGCAAATGCTTACGCTATTTTGGATGAGGTAGCAACCATTATGTCTGTGGAGGCGTGGATTGCATGAACGATTCTAGTTTCCTCCTCCATCTGAGACAATCCTCTGAGGCAACGAGTAGAGGAGCTTGCTTGCCTTGTTCTCAAACGTGTAAACTTTATATCAGGACAATGTCCTCACCAGTTTAGCCATATGTAGAAGCTTATTCCTTAAGGTATTATGCAGCTCCTCAAGATACTTATCCCTCTTCCAATTAACCAAAGTAGGGCATCCTGTTCCAGTGCTAATATTTTATAATCAAGCCCTGCTATCTCTGCTATCTCCCTCTCCCGCTCTCTACCCCGCACATAAGAGAAGACAAGTCCAAGGATAACCGTCTTAAAGACCTTCCAAATTGTACACTGAGAGTTCATCGAAGGGACATTCAATTTAGAATACTCAGCAATTGCACTCCTAAGGGAGTCGGAGTGTGCCTCGTCTCTTAGCCACCATGCATTAAGGCGCCAATCACCTCCGACCCCCAGGTGTGGACAGGAAGTTTGCATCTCCACTGGTGCATGGTCTGACAGGCCTCTCCATAATAGAATGGCCGCAACGGTGGACTCCAAGTAGGCCACTGGGAGAAAAATGTAACCCATTGAGCAAAAACACATATGTGGGGCCAAAAAGTGCATGAACTGTCTCTCTCACCTTGATGCTGCGCCTGCCAGACATCCTCCTACCCCAGGGAGGTCACTGATCTGTCTAGGACCCATGGCCTGGTCACAAAGGTATGGGAATTCCACATCTAGATCTCGGTCATACTACCAATGCCTGTCGGGCATCAAGCCGCAGTGTGGTAACCACTTGCAAAGAACAGTTGACCAGAGAGGAGGGAAAGTACACAGTGTATAGTGTCCATGGGGCTTCTTCCAATACCCTGTCCAACACCACAATGCTACCCATCTCATCCAAGTGACTCCTTGACATCATCATAGAAAAGCATTTATGGAGCAAAACTGCACTCCCTGGGAACCTCCAGTTAAACCTGCGTGGAAATACTCTTGTGTATCCATACAGTCCTAGAAACCCACATTTAGTTCCAAATAGATTTGTTTCTTGTATCAACAAGACCTCAGGGGAGTGGTGCAAGGCATACAACATAACCATTCCTCTTTTAATTTTGTCTAATAGCTCACTGACGCTCAAAGTTGTTATCCTATAGTATCCTACTGAAATACTAGTTGGTAGCATGTGTTATTTTCAATACTCAGTTAAGCATGGTTACAGTTCCCTCTGTCCTAAATCTGAATATAAACCATCTCAAACTAGCTTCCAGCAGCCCCTCTCCCCTAACTAAAAGCATCTGTCGCCCAAAACGTTTAAACCAACCCTTACAACCTAATAACTAACGCTAGACATAGACAGGGTAAAACTCATCCACTAAGATCTGACGCCCAGTGAAAGTCAAGTCAGCAACCCCATTGCCAGTCACCATAAGTGAGGGAGGAGCTGGGACACTCCCACCATCAGTATCCAATGAATCAGGTCCTTCACCATCCATGCCATCTCCGTCCACCGCCGTCTAGCAGATTGTCAGCCTAACCGGCATCTTAGCTTCACACACTCTGATGTCCTTTCCTCATTTTGTTCCTCCTCTCTGCAGTGGGTCAGAGGGGTCTATGTCTGTGACCTATTCCCAGAGGCAGTCCAAGTGCTCAAAAATCAGCTTCTTCCCCTGATGGTTAACTTTTAATTTAGGGGCATACAACTAAATATATTTCACCTCCATGACCCTGAGTTTCTGCTTTACTTGCTCAAATGTTTTCCTTTGTTGCTGTACCAATCTCTTATACTCCAGAAAGACAAGGATTTTTTGGGATTCGGATTGGACTTCCTCCAAACCCCTGATCATTGTCAGGATCAGTGCTCGGTCTCCATAATTAAAGAAGTACGCAATCATCAGTCGGGTGGGGCAACAGGTAGGGGCTTTTGAGTGAGCACGCAGCGATGCGTCCTCTCAATCAAGACACAAGAAGAAAATCTAACCTGCCCGCAGAATGCTCTGCAGCTACATCTCCAAGAATTGTTCTTGCCGCGCACCCTCCACTCCTACAAGTAACTTCACAAACCAGAGGGTGTTTCTCCTTCAGCGTCACTCTACATCTCCCACCCTGGCCACCATCTAACTGTTTGACACAGAGGCACCTCTAATGTGGAGATACTAGTCTCCACTCCCATCACTCGACTCCTGGTTTTGCGGGCATCCTGTTGATAGAGCACCACACCTGCCTCCACATCACTTATCTTGAGCTCTAGGGCCTGCTGCGAGGACTGTTTCACCTCAAGGATATCTGTGTTTGATGAAGACCTTTTACTGCTGCCTATTCGACTGGCTGCCGCCATCCCTTCCATGAACACCAATTCTCCTAGCTGAGCAAGGGGCTAAGTAAATGTGTTCATCTTCCCATTTGGGAAGGCCTTTATCTTTTTCCGTTGTAAAATATTCTACACTGGGAGGGGGCACGGTCAGCGGGCACTACCACTCAGTCTAGATCACTGATGCAGGAAGGGGGGTGCAAAGCACATTCATCTGCCACCCGAGGGGCCCCGGGGCCAACCTGCCATACACCATCTGGCGAGTACGAGTGGTCCGCAAAAGACCCTGCAGCATGCCTCCCTTCCTCCCCTGATCCCTGCTCAGCCCTCCCAAAGACTCGGTGGACCCTATGAATAGCTGCAAGTCAGGTCAATCTAACCCAGAGACCACAGGTGGCTCCAACCAACGTTCCATTTGCTCTCCATGCAGTTCTGACTCAACACTATCACCTTCGTTTCATCCACCAGTTCTGGGGGGGGGGGGGCAGAGCGGTAAATCGGCTGCCATAAATCAAGTAGCCCTGAAGATCAATTACCAACCTTCAGTTAAGGGCTGTACACTGTTCCCGGTCTCCAAAATATCCCAAGAGGCAGGGGTTGTTATTTTTTCTTCTTTTTCTTTTACGTAAACCCCATCCGCATTGCCAGTCCCACAGCTGCTCTGTTCCAGACAGCCCCTCCCAGGCTCCCTTTGTTCATGGGCCAATCATGAATCCAGCAGGTCTACAGGCTTTGCAAAAAACTTGGCTCAGTCCAGGTCACAGGCGGCCAAGAAACAAATGAGTTACTTACCTCTAACTATGGTTATCCAGTATTGGTATCTTTCATAGTTTCACATGCCTGAATAATTCCCAGTCGTCGAGATGGGAGTCCCACGGTAACATAATCAAGCAATATGATAGGCTATAATGGCCTTGAGCCATGTTTTACATAGCCTATGTCCTTTTTAAAAAAGGTTCAAAACCAGGGCACTAGTCTCGCGCTCCTCGCTGTCGCACTGCGAAAAGTGGGATTTATCCCCCAAAATAACCAATTCATCCCGGTACTCTTCAAATAAACCATTGATACCTTTAATTGATGCAATTCCTTATTTCTTAACTTGTCCTTATTCAATTCATCACTACGGAGACAGTAAGATTCCATCTGCATATTTTATTAAACTTTTCATTCACCAGCTGTATGCCTGTTCGGGCTTTGTACAACGGCTCGTTTTTTTACAGATGCATCAGTTATGGAGTAAACACAGTATTTTCAGACCCAATGCATTTCGAGCCTATAAGACTCTTCGTCAGGGCTTTCTATAACAAAATGGAAAGAACAACTCAGCTGACCAATCCATAAAAGCAAAATGACGAAACATTAGTGTGAAAAACAATAACAATAATGTGAATGTCCTTCCCGTGACTCAAAACAAACTCCTATACTGAATCTCGTGCCCCAATTATCACCCTGCTGAACACAGACAACCATGAGTACTTACCACCCATATCATCCAAACTAATCATCCCATTTAACAGTATCCCCATTGCAAAAACCTCCCATGATTTCCCCCCACTTTACATGAACCCGTAACTAATTCCCGCGAATTAGGAGTAGCGTATTGGCGGGAATTCGTTATGGGTTTTGGGTATTTAAAGCCCGAAGGGAGGACACAGTTGAAGGTATGGGCGGATTTTCAGGAAAGTGAACGTTGATGGAAGACAGCACGAGGGGCCGTTGATGGCGGTGTTCATGAGGTATTTGGTTTAGAAAGCGAGGGAGGTGGTGAGCGCATGAGGGAGAGAGCAAGTTCATGTAAAGTGGGGTGAAATCATGGGAGGTTTTTGTAATGGGGATACTGTTAAATGGGATGATTAGTTTGGATGATATGGGTGGTAAGTCCTGGATGTCCACTCTGGACGTCCAGAGCACACGCCTGACCTCTATAACCCGAGTCCCGCTTCCTCTCGGCAAATCTGGTGCTCTCAGAGTGACCTCTACATCCACCATCCATGTTCGGATCATCCAACCTACGCCCCTCCCCACTCTCTGATCCTCAGACACGCTCTGTCTGACCCTTGGGCCATGCATGTCTTTCTGGACCAGTCATATTGGCTCCCGCTGCCTTCCGAAGCACCCACGTGACCCCTAGACCCTGTGTCATCCATTCTGATCCCTTGTCTGTCTGTACTTCTGGAGCATTGAGTAGTTCGATTGCACTGCCTGTCTTTCTGGTACACCAAGCCTGGCTCCTATACCCTGACCTCTGCCGTCATGAAGTTGTACCAGTCTCTGCCCAACAGTCAGAATCACATGGTTTGACCCCTGGAACCGAAGCTGTATGTCTGATGCTCCACGGGGAGACACGCAAACCCTACAAAAACTGCACGCTTCCAGCCCTGCCCCCACCTGGTCTCTTGCTCTATCTCAGCCTTGCAGTCCTTCGAACCCCAGCCTGACTACGAACTTCCTTGACCCTTCTTCCTGAGGCACTTCCGCTTGACCCATGTAATCTACTAACTCCTGCAGCTTGGATCACCTAGCCTGACCCCTGCACCATCAAATTCCTGCAGTCTGTAGCCCTTCAGCGTGACCCCTGCTTCTAACTTCAGCAGCTCGGCGCACCCAGCCTGGCACTCTGGAGCCCGCAGCCTGGCCCCTGCACTCTGGTGCCCGCAGCCTGGCCACTGCACTTTGGTGCCCGCAGCCTGCCCCCTGGAGCCCGCAGCCTGGCCCCTACACCCCAGAGCCCGCAGCTTGGCCCCTGTACCCCGTAGAGCCCGCAGCTTGACCCCTGCACCCCATAGAGCCTGCAGCTTGGCCCTTGCACTCTGGAGCCCACAGCCGGGCCCCTGCACCCATCTAACTCCTGCTGTCTAACAACCACCATGACCCCTGCGGCCTAGAGTACTCAGCCTTCCGCCTCTAAACCTTGCAATGTACACTCCGCTTGACCCCCAGCCTAGTCATCCTGCCATTTGCTAACATTTGTTTTTGCTCTTGAAATTCATGAGGACGGAGGCGACCTTTCTCAGCCAAATTAATACCAAAGCGCTTTATCATGAAGCGCTTTCTGCCTCACAGTCGCACTTCGGGCTTTGTACAGCTATAAATCACAAGTGCCGCCATTACTCACTGAGACTGTCGCCCAGTCTCTGCTGCAAAGGGATAGACGGCCGAGCAGGCCTCCCCGAAATGATAACCTTTCACACGGCACGCAGATTTCAGCAGCAGTTGCCATATCCCACTTACTTATGCTGTTGCCAATGGATCCACCGCTGAGACCAGGAGGTTGAGCACATATCTATCTGCAGCATGTGTATTAACTAACTGTCCTGTGCACTGGGATTCAAACTTGCCACCTGCAGTCTGCACACAGATCTCTGCAGCCGTCGCTTTACCTCAGCCACGTCACTTGTCTGGTATCCGCGACCAGCTAGTTATACACAGAGGCAGTGCTTTCTCACTACTGCTGTTCCACTGGGCCAGCGCTGTAAAAGAGAGGGTTCGTCTGGATTCCAGATCCGGCAGCTGTTACTGAGCTGTATCTGGGAACCGGGTCTGTGGAGCTCGGTGAAAGGTTCTCAGTGTGTTCCGTGGAATTCGCAGACACCTGAACTCGATGAGCGTTTGCTGCATTGTGTTCAGAGCAGCAACCTGCAGCAGCCGAGGGAGGCCTCTCAACTTTCAGTTCCAGGTGGGCCCAACACAAATGCCTCACTTAAAGGGCCATCAACATCCTTCTTGTTCCAGTATCGCTGGCTAGGAGCAGCCTGGAACCTAACACCGTAATGCCAATGGCATCCATGAAACAAAGACACCCAGCTTGTCACTTTGCAAGAATGTCAGCTAAACTATGCTTTAGAGTTAGGTTAGGGGGTTTCTGAGCACCGTATTCAAGAAAGATGCAGAACAGTCACAATGCCATGTATATTACTCTACATGAGTAATACCTTTTAACCTGCAGAAACACAAGAATATCGACAGCAATAGTAGTAACCGACGGAGCGGTTTACATAAGATACACATCCCTGAATGTTAAAGGTTGTGCTGTGCAGCATGCGCATTAACAAGTTATGCCAATTTATGATGAATCAAACCTGTGACGATGCTGCACAGATTTATCCAGAAAGTGAATTAACCCTCAGTCGTGGTATCATGCCCTGGAAAATGCTGGGCACACAAAGATATGCGCAGCATGTGCCTTGACCCATAAGATATCTGAAATTGCAGCTGTTTGAGAACAAATTCGTAAGCCAGAGAAGTTTCGCTTTCACATCTCCTGCCAGTTCATTTTTGGAAGATCTTTTTTTTTTTTTTTTTTTAAACAGAAAACTAAATGCATACATTTACTGTCCGGATCCTTAATGGCCTTCAGGACTGCACCCTTGACCTCCAGTTTATGGAAACCCACTGTATTCCATTTCCGGCTCTGACGTGGGTCATGGAGCGTTTCGCCTGGATCTCTGCCCACAGACGGGCGCGAGTACAGGTGAACCTCGGAGTATTAGTACTGTAAGCACAAGTGCCAGAAGCAACGCACCACAGGCTCTCTTACCTTGAACTCCACCGAAAGTTGCGGGGTGTGGTCCAGAGTCCACAGATCCCGGACCAGAGAGGCCAGCTGCTGGATCACCTCGCCTTTTCCTGGAGGGGTTGTTCTCTGTTCGTCCCCGGCGCGGTCCAGCTGGGACTGGTACTCCCCCAGCCCCAGGTACTCGGCCAGCAGGTCGGTGTTGCTTAGACACTGGACTACCGCATTCATGAAGCAGGTGTTGCCATTGTTCTTCAGCCACAGGACCCCGGGGGTCTTATCGGGGCCTCCTGCCCCAAGCGAGAGGCTCTTGCTGGACACCTGCGGCCTCCCGAGGTGGTTGTTGTCGTCCCCGCCATGGATAGTTCCACGTGGGTGCGGATCGTGGACGGCCCCTCGTGGGTGGGCATCTGCGGGACTGGGGGCAGAGGCGGGCATGTGTTTTCTCTTGAAACCCCCGTCGTCGTCCTCCGCTTCTCCGCACCTGTCAGGCTCGCCCCCCAGGTGAGACAAGGTGCCCAGAGCCTTCAGTACCCTGCTCATGAACTCCCCCATAGAGCGCAGGGGCTTCCTCCGGATCAAGCTGCGGGGCTTCTTGTTGCCTCGGTCCTTGGATGCCTTCTCCTTCGGCAGGGGGTACGCCGCTGCGCTCACATGGTCACCCATGGTATTGATGCCCAATGGGACCTACAGCACCCCAAACTGGCCCCTCCACTTCCCAACAGCGGCTGGTGGCGAAAAGGACATAGAGCACCCCAAAGAGCGTTCTTCTGTTCCAACAGTGGCTGGTGACAAATAGGACCAGTGGCACCCCGAGCTGGAAAAATGTTCATAAGTACGGAAGGTGCACTCAGTATGAAGTCAATCAATCAAGCCAGTGTAATCCAAAATTTCTTCTTTTATTAAGATAGTCATTAAAAACTGGCACAGTATATTGAACATGTGGATTTGAAGTGCTTAACCTTGGTCGGCCGTTTGTTCTTTTCTTCTTTCTGGCACCCCGAGCTGGTTCCTTAGTTTCCAACAACTACAGACAGAGACGTCTTCCAGCAAGCATCCAAGACCCCCCTTTCAGGACCGCAGTACCTCAAATAGTCTACTTCTCTACCAGTATGGTGTGATGAACACGACCGCAGCACCTCACACAGGCTTCTACCCAGGGCTTTAAGTGGGATGAAAAAACTGGGGGGTCTCTCATAGGGGCGTGGCCGATGTAATTAAGGGCGTGGCTTAAAAACAGTAAGCTAAAAATCTGTGCTTAGCATAGTGTGCCACCCGACTTGTATTTTGCTGTTTCTGTCATTGCATCCAGATATATGATACAACGAGTAACATCATACCTAAAACAAGTCAGGACTATTGGCTTTGTCAATGGTTGTTAGTTGCATAAGATAAATAAGCAGCAACTATGGCTTGTAGATAATATTGAAAAAGCTTCCACTTAAAGCCCTGGTGACACCACGGCAATGTTGCTGCTCCTGAGTTTCAAAAAGAGAAGGGAAATCCAGAGAGAAAATGACTCTCTTTAAAGGATTTCCCTTCCCCTACAACGCTCACCTGGCATGACGTCATGCCGTAACTTCTCCACTAGTGAGAAGTGAACAGTGTGAGCACGCGCACATCAATGTGCCTGCTGTCACTGCAGGCGGAAAAAAAAGAACCTCCTGTGCCAGGGTACAAAACAGAGCCCGATAGAGATCCGTTTTGAGGCCCCACTTAAAGCCCTGCTTCTACCCTTCCAACAGTGGCCGCACACTGCCACAATCAGGTCCTCTCTCTTCCAACGGCGCCTGGCGACAGACGGCACCCACAGCTCCTACAAGATGCCTAATGCCAGCCAACAGTGTCAGGTGATGGAGCAGACCTGTAGCAGAGCAGGCGGATTCCTTCGGCCCCTCCAGTCACTTAGCAGATAAAGTCCGAGGGCTCAGCACCACCAACCAGGCAGACCACGAGGACAGGAGACAACAGTATATATTCACTGAAAAAACCATAGGTTTCAGGGACGTTATAGTTAGAAATTAGCATTTAAAAAACCTTTGAAATTCACCGAAAAAACCATAGGTTTCAGGGATGTGATAGTTAGAAATTAGCATTTAAAAAACATTTGAAATTCACTGAAAAAACCACAGGTTTCAGGGACATTATAGTTAGTTGGACATTTCACTCGTACAAAACCAGAGAAATTTGGCCGTTATAGTTAGTTGAGCTAACTATAACTCGCGCCCCCGCAATGCACTGCTGATGACGTCACATATTACATTACTCATGACATGGTCAGTGACATCACTGATGACATCTCAAATGACATCTCAGATGACATCATCCATGTGATAATCTGATGCACCTCCTCACACCCTAATATAACCTTTGATACACCCACTCTAAATAACAGACTGCCATTCTCAAAACCACAGACACACCAATACCAATTACTACATACCCACTCACTGATTCCTAGGTCTACACACACATCCACTCACTCACCCATACAGTCACTCATACATGCACTCACTCATCAATACAGCCACTATCATATGCACTCATACAGACTCTCGCACACCGCCACTCACCCATAGAGTTATTCAAACAGCTAGTCAGTCATGCAAAGAATCAATCACACTCCCATTTACTCACCTACAGTTATACACACACCACCTCACTTATTTATAAAGATACTAACACATACTTAGTCTCTTATACAATCACTGACATAAGCACACACTCATCCATACAGCCACTCCCACAATCACTCACTCTCACATATAATCATTTATATACTCCAACACTCACATATACTGCCTTTCACATATGTAGTTACTCACAGATGTACCACTGAGACATCCATACGCTCACCGACACAGCCATACGCACCCTCACTCAACCATACCGTCCCTCACAGCTGCACTCATGAACCCATACACCCAGGTATTCACCCACTCATACATCCATGCAGGGAGTCACACAGCCCCTCACCCACAAACACACAGGCACCCATACAGGTACTCAGACAACCAATCATTAACCCATATAGACACTCATGTAGATACTCACCAACCGATGCAGCCACTTACACACCAACTGACAGACTGATAGACATTCACACAGTTTAGACACTAACCCATGCATTCACTAAGACACGTTTAATCACTCACTTATACAGTCAGTCACGCACCTACTAAATCATTCATACAGATACTCATACACCCACTCATTCTTCAATACACCTTGGTGTGTATATATATATATATATATATATATATATAAAAACATATTTAAACTTTTTAGAAACACTCAGTCACTGGATGATGTCATCCGTGATGTGATTTGAGATGTCATCAGTGATGTCACTGACCATGTCATGAGTGATGTAATATGTGATGTCATCAGCAGTGCACTGCGGGGGCGCGAGTTATAGTTAGCTCAACTAACTATAACGGCCGAATTTCTCTGGTTTTATACGAGTGAAATGTCCAACTAACTATAACGTCCCTGAAACCTGTGGTTTTTTCAGTGAATTTCAAAGGTTTTTTAAATGCTAATTTCTAACGATAACGTCCCTGAAACCTGTTTTTTTCAGTGAATATATATATAATAACAAAACTTAAGTTAATGCTTATATACTTACAATTCCATATGCACAGCATTAGAAAGAAGGGAAATAAGATAGCATAACGTGTCATACACTTTACTTAGCAATGTGTCCGGAGGGGTTTGTGTTTTGATGTTTTACACGCCTGCCAGAAGCGTGTTAAAGAGGCCCCGTTCCACCAAGCGGCCGGAGCTTTTCTGGTTCAGCTGTTGCTGTTTTGGGTCACCAAGGGATTGGTTTGCTTCGGCCCGCCTCGGATTGCAGACAAAGGACATGGCTGCTGCCAGGAGCAGCTTGTGACTTCACAAGGAGCCGGGAATCATTGCATCTCGACTCGCGGCCCGCCGGACGTCTGCATGTGGGGCTGGAACGTTAAGGGGACCAGAGGAAGCCCTAGGACACTAAACAAACTCAGGGCCATCCATCTTATTATTATGCACCTTTGCCCTGGTTATTGTTTGCCCACACGGGCTGGACATTCTTTTCCTCCCCCACGCACTACCTATCCCAACCTGATGAACTCTGGGAACTGTAGTCAAAATTCCAAACTACAGAGGGAGTGCACACATGTGACCGTGGGGTGGAGTGATCTAACCTATAAGAGCGAGGCAGGAGATCTAAAGGTGTGGGTGGAGCAGCGCCGTGATTACAGTGGCATCTGATGAAGGCGATGGAACGCCGAAATGCATTATGCCCGATGTCCGAATAAAGGCTTCCAAAAGGAATCTCCCCGAGTGGCCTCTTACTTCTCTGCACCGGAGGGGTTTGTGTTTTGATATATATATATATAAAAACATATTTAAACTTTTTAGAAACACTCAGTCACTGGATGATGTCATCCGTGATGTGATTTGAGATGTCATCAGTGATGTCACTGACCATGTCATGAGTGATGTAATATGTGATGTCATCAGCAGTGCACTGCGGGGGCGCGAGTTATAGTTAGCTCAACTAACTATAACGGCCGAATTTCTCTGGTTTTGTACGAGTGAAATGTCCAACTAACTATAACGTCCCTGAAACCTGTGGTTTTTTCAGTGAATTTCAAAGGTTTTTTAAATGCTAATTTCTAACTATAACGTCACTGAAACCTACGTTTTTTCCAGTGAATATATATATAACAAAACTTAAGTTAATGCTTATATACTTACAATTCCATATGCACAGCATTAGAAAGAAGGGAAATAAGATAGCATAACGTGTCATACACTTTACTTAGCAATGTGTCACTTCATGAAGAACAAGTAAGCATATGAAATCACCAAGAGAACAAAAGACTCCTTCTAAAAATTAGAAGAAGCTTACCTTAATGGAAAAGATGGTGAAGCACAGCCTGGCCCACTGCCGCATCTGCATCCTGTGCGGACTCCAAACAGTACTGCTGCATGAAGGTGTAAATGGTCAACCAGGTTGCACCACGACAGATTTTTTCCAGAGTCACTCCTGCGAAGAGGGCAGCTGATGTGGCAACTGCTCTGGTGGAGTGAGCCTTTGCTGTCTTTTCCCAAGGCTTGTTAGCTTTGATATGACAGAACTGTATCGCAGCCGATATCCATCTTGCGACAGTGGCCTTTGTTATTGCAGTACCTTCTCTGCCTTGGCCATAGGCAACTAACAATTGATCAGTTTTCTGAATGTCCTTCATCCTCTGAAGGTAGAATTTTAGGCAACGTTTGACATCCAACGTATGTAGTGTTTGTTCTGCAGGCGTTGATGGTTGCGGAAAGAAGGACCGGGGTATGACCGGCTCATTGAGGTGGAACTGTGACTGCACTTTAGGAATAAATGCAGGATTAGTCCTTAGAATCACAGCGTCTTCTTTAAATATTAAAATGGGTTTCCTAATGGTGAATGCTTGGATTTCGCTTACCCTTCTTGCTGAGGTAAGGGCCAGCAAAAGAGCGACTTTCCATGTTAGGAATTTCAGTTCAGCTTTATCAATGGGTCTGAATGGTCTTCTCATAAGTTGTGCAAGGACCACGTTTAGGTTCCATTCCGGCGGAGGTGCTCGCACTGGAGGAAAAGTACGGAACAGTCCCTTAATAAATTGTTTGATCAAGCTTGAGGCACAAAGAAAAGTGGCGCTGGAAGCTCTTCAATAACGAGAGATGGAAGCCAGATGCACCTTAAATGAATCGAAAGCTAAACCAGATTTTGCCAAGGAAAGGAGATATGGTAAAATCTGTTGTGGGGATACTTCAAATGGATGCAGACCATTTAGTTGGCAACAAAAACAGAATCTTCTCCATTTCATCTTGTACGTTTTATTGGTACTTTACGCTCTAGATTTCTAGAGAGAGGATGTCTCTACATTCCTGCGGAATATTCATGCTCCTAAATTCCAGGAACTCAGGAGCCAGGCATGCAAGTGTAGAGACTCCGGATTCGGATGGCACACCTGTCCGTAATCCCTGGTCAGAAGTGAAGGGGATATCTGCTGACGTATGGGTATGGCTACTGAAAGATGAAGAAGTTCAGGGAACCAATGTTGCCAGGGCCACCTGGGCGCAATGAGAATTAGGCGACATCTCTCCAGCTTAATTTTGGTCAGCATTCTGGCAATCAATGGGATGGGGGGAAAGACGTAGGCATATATCCCGGACTATCGCATCGAAAGGGCATTGCCCTGAGACCCCGGGAGGGGGAACCTGCTGGCATAAGACCGGCATTGATGTCTGTTTCAAACAGGTCTAGCGTTAGTTTTTCCCATAGTGCAAAAATTCAGTTCACCTGGAATTGGTTGAGTTCCCATTTGTGGCAATTGTCTGTAGCTTTGCTGAGAGCATCTGCTAGCGTGTTGTGAAGGCCTGGGACATGCTCGGCCTTGAGAGAAATCCCATGCTGTGCTTCCAAAGTTCTTGCGCTTCCAGAGAAAGTGAGAGAGACTTGGTTCGCCCCTGTTTGTTTATGTGAAACATACTGGTCGTATTGTCCGTACGGACCAGTACGGAGGCGCCTGCTATTCTTGGTAGAAAGGCCTGTAAGGAGACGACTATAGCTTTCATCTCCAGGCTGTTGATATGACATTGCTTTTGAGAATTGGACCAAATGGTCCAATTCTCCCTGCATTCGGAGATCCTGTAAATGACCTCCCCAGCCTTCCATGGAGGCATGCGTTGTCAGTATGTAGTCCGGTAGTTCTTGTAAGAAAGTGAGACCCTTGGAGAGATGTGGACTGTGATACCACCATCGCATTGCCGCTTTCATTGTCGGGTTATAAGAATGGTGTCTTCGAAAGATCCCGATGTTTGTAGCCACTGTTTTTGAAGTCATTCTTGCAGAGGTCTCATTTTGAGCCTGGCTAAAGGCACTAGGTCGATTGCTGAGGAACACATGCCTAGGAGCGACTTGTACCCCCTCACTGAAATGGACTTTCTTCTTGAGATCGTCATAGCAAGCTCCTGTAGACGTGCCTGACATTCGTCCGACAGGAAGGCATCGTGTCCAACCTGGCTCCCAGAAATGGTGCTATTTGACAGGGAAGAAAAGAGAACTTTTTAATGTTCACTGTCAGTCTTAGTCTGTTGAATAGCTGGGAACAAGCATCTGTGGTTCTGGCCGCTTGATCTGCTGTTGTTGCTTCCAGAAGCCAATCGTCCAAGTAGGGGAATACCTGGTGACCTTGAAAACGTAGGGCCGCAGCCACCGGTGCGAGACATTTTGTAAATATTCTTGGTGCGGACTTGAGGCCGAAAGGAAGAACCTTGAATTGGTAGTGGCTACCAGCTACTGTAAACCTGAGGAATTTTCGGTGCTTACGATGGATGGGTATGTGGAAGTATGCGTCTTCTAGATCGAGTGAGGTCAAAAAGTCCCCTTTGTTGAGGCGACACAGGATCTCAGCTAAAGTTACTACCCTGACACTAGCGTAACGAAACTTGAGGGGGCCCCCCTGCAAGGTACGTGGAGGGGTCCCCTCCGGACTCAATCAGGAGTTCTCGAGCCAGAGTACAGTGCTGAGGGGGGCCCCTGGAGCTTGGGGGCCTCCCCGCACCACAGGGGCCTGTGTTACACACCTGCATCATGACCGTTTGTTTTTTCAGGTACTTGTTGAGGCTCCTGAGATCCAGTATTGGTCTTCACTCCCCTGATTTATTCTTTATTAAGAAAAAACAGGAATAAAAACCCTGGCCCCTTTGCAGAGGTGGAACTTACTCGATTGCACCTTTTGAGAGCATGGTCTTTACTTCCTTGTGCAATAAGTCAAGACGAGGGGGAGGGGCTCCCTTGGGTGGAGAAGTTGGAGGTTTGGTTGTGAACTCCAGTGTATAATCAAAGGCAATTAGATCCAACACCCATTGATCTGACGTTATACTTTTCCTTTGTTGGTAAAAATTGTAAACCTTTGCATCCAAGGGTAGGATGGGGGAAGCTGGTACCCAGCGTTGCTCATTGCTGCCTTCTGTTGTCCCGCCCTTGAGACGGTGTTGTCTTGCCGGCGCCTTGACGGGAGAAACCAGCTGTCGCAGATTGGCGGTAGGTGGAAGGTAGATAAGTTTGCCTATATTGAGCCTGATAGGGCTGATATTGTTGTTGCCTTTGAAAACCTCCTCTATATGCGAGAAACCCGCGTCCTTTCGCTCCCCTGAAAGGCATTTTTCTGTATTGGAGGGTGGTTAACAACTTTGCTGTGTCAGAGTCCTCCTTTATGGAAAGCAGCGCATCATCAATATGCTTACCAACTAATGACTCTCCATCGAACGCTATGTCCAAGATCCTTGTTTGAACCTCTGGCCTTAAAGTGGTGGCCTTCAACCACCCCTGGCGTCTCAACACTGCTGCGTTAGCCAACTGTCGGAAACTTGTGTTCGCTATGTCCATAGCAAAGTCAATGGTCTCCGAGGCTGCTCTTTCGCCCACTACCAGGAACTTCCTCGCCTCTTGTTTCCTGCCTTCAGGGAAGAGGTCCAATAAGGTTGCCATATCCGACCACATCTGTCGAATGGTAACAGCAGCCATGGCTGAAACATGCTTGCCCATGATGTCCAATTTGCGTCCCTCCTTGTCCGGAGGAGTCAAGATTGGGGAAGCTGGATTTTTTTTATCTCCTCTGCGCCGCCTGCGAAATGATGGAATCCGGCCTAGTGTGTCCCGTCAGACAAGAAGGTGTATCTTCAGGGGCCATGTACCTCTTGTCTATCTGAGGGAGCACTGGTGTTACTGTACCCGGTCTTTTCATTATCTTTACCCCCTCCTGCCAGATATAATCTATTATAGGGATCATACGAATAGATTTCCTGGCTTCCTCCTTAAAATCATACAGAAAGCAATCTGTATGATGAACAGCCATGGAGAGATGAAACCTGTTGGACACTCTCTCCATCAAGTTGTGGAACCCTCCGATGGCTTCTGGAGGTGAGTCCAGTGGATGATGTGCCAGATGAGAGGGTGTAGGGATGATATAGGTATCCCAGGGATCCGCCAGTGGATGCGGTTCCGGGATCTCTCCTCCTTCTCTATCGTCCTGTGAAGAAGAGGGGTTGTCCTCAGTGGGTGCCTGTGCTGGAGGGCGCGGTGCCATAGGTATTGCTGGTTGATTTAAGGCTGGCGTTGCTGGGGGCTGTGGTTGATGTAACGGTGGGTCACTCTGAACATCCTGGGGAGGAAATCTCTGTCTATAGTCAGCCAAAATGGCTTGAAGATCGTTGATTAAAGACAGTGGTAAATGTGCCATTTCCCTAGGGCGAGGTTCGGGAGAATAGCTATAAGGCTGAAAATGGCACGGAGGCACCAGATATGGCTAGTAATATTGCTGCTGGTGCTCATCCTCATAATCGTCCTCTTCATCCTGGCATTTTACATCTAACTCGGACGGGCTATGTGCCACCCCATATATACACTCGTCATCCTCCTCCTCATCCTCCGACTGTTGGAAGTCTAGGGAGGCAATGGGGAGAACTTCGTGAAAGATGAAAATATACAGGCGGAAAAAAGTATTTTTTAACCTGGTAACACTGACTGTCGTCGACGGTGGCGTTGACGGTACCAATAACCCTGATGAGGGAATATTCGTCGTCGACGGTGCTGTCATCGCTGGTGCTGTCGTCGACTGTGTCATCGTTGGTAACGTCGTCCGGTGGTTCGTCGACAGGATGCTCGTCTGCAGGTCGCTCGTCGACAGGATGCTCGCTGTCTGGATGCTCGTCGACGGGGCGCTCGTCGATGGAGCCTTCTTCATCGACGCAATCTTCGTCGGCGAGGACGTCGACGGAATAGGCGTCGACCATGAAACTCTCGTCGAGGGTATGGGTCCAGAAATGGCCATCGTTGTCACTGTTCCTACCGTCGACGGAGCTGACAACGTAACTGTGGTGCTTGTCGTCAGACGGTCTAGGATCTGTCGTCGACAATGGTTTTTTGTCTTTTCTCTTTGTAGAGTCTGTAGATGAGGCTCTAGGACGCTCCTTTTCCTTTCCCACGGGAGAGGTGGGGACGGAAGTTGTAGGCTCTGAGGAGACTTTATGGTGTTTCTCCTTCCAATGGCCTTTGTTCTCCTGGGAGGGTTTAAGGTGTTTCCTGCCCTCACCAGGGGTATCATCCTGTAACTTGGATCTTTTGTGTGGTCTGGATGAGCTATGACTGTCTTCTTCAGAAGACTTCTGTTTCTTGGTGGACTGGAGCCACAGAAGCAGCCTCCCCTCTCTGTCCCTCAGAGTCTTAGAAGAAAAGGTCCAACAGATCTTGCATAGTCTTACCTCATGAGAGGGATGGAGGCAGTAAATACAGTCTTTATGTGGATCATCCAGATGGACTCTCTTCCTGCCACAGGTCTTACATGGGCGGAAGAGGCCTTTCCTATCCGACATGTTGAGAAGATCAATCTTCAGGAAAAATCCAGAATGAAACTGAGTAGAACTCAGGGAGACTCCCTTCACACACGACGTGCAGTGAAAATCTGAGGGAAACTGCCTCAGCTGGGAAGGTTCTAGAGGGTGCTAGCAGCTGATTGGCTGCATTCAATATTTGGTCCTTTTTTAAAAAGGACATAGATAGGCTATGTAAAACATGGCTCAAGGCCATTATAGGCTATGGCATTATTTAAATACTGCTTGATTATGTTACCGTGGGACTCCCATCTCGACGACGGGGAATGATTCAGGCATGTGAAACTATGAAAGATACCCTAATACTGGATAAAGGATAATGTTACTTACCCAGTAAGCATCTGTTCTTGGCATGTAGAGCTGTAGATTCACATGCTTTGCATACTCCTGCCATCTAGTGTTGGGTCCGGATGTTTGCAAGTTGTTTTTCTTCAAAGAAGTCTTTCCTAGTCACTAGGTAAGGTGACTCCTCCTTTCCGTGATAGTGCGCATGGGCATCAACACCATTGTTAGATTGTTTTCCCGCAAGAGGGTGAGAATGGAGTAAGTGAGTGTAGAATAGAGATGTCCATGCGTATAAATGTATAATGAAGAACTGCAACAACTAAAGGTGTCCGGGGAGGTGGGTGGGCGCATGTGAATCTACAGCTCTACATGCCAAGAACAGATGCTTACTGGGTAAGTAACATTATCCGTTCAAGGCATGTGTGCTGTAGATACACATGCTTTGCAAAGCAGTATACTCCCCAGCGGTGGCTAACATATAGATGTTGCAGTTGTTTAGAATAGTGTTTTAAGTAATGCTTGGCCTACATTAGTTTGTTGTCATGCTAATACAGCTACACAATAGTGTTTGGTAAATGTGTGCGGTGTAGACCATGTAGCTGCTTTACATACGTCAGCTAGAGGGATGTTACCTAAAAAGGCGACAGACGCCCCTATTTTGCGAGTGGAATGCGCTCTAGGGGGTATAGTCAAACTCCTTTTGGCTTTAGTATAGCATGTTTGAATGCATTTAACAATCCATCTTGCAATACCAGATTTAGAGATAGGATTGCCTTTATGAGGTGGAGCAAATGCTACAAAAAGTTGTTTTGTTTTGCGAAAGTCCTTTGTTCTGTCTATGTAGTATAATAAAGCTCTTTTAACGTCAAGCGTGTGAACAGCGCGTTCTGCTACAGAATCAGGTTGAGGAATGAAAACTGGTAACTCAACCGATTGATTTATATGAAAGGCAGAAATGACTTTAGGAAGGAATTTGGGATTGGTCCGGAGAACTATCCTGTCTTTATGTAGCTGAAAGAAGGGTTCTTCTAGCGTTAATGCCTGTAGCTCACCAACTGTCCTCAGTGATGTGATAGCAATGAGGAAAGCAGCTTTCCATGAGAGGAACTGCAAATTGCCTTTGTGTAATGGTTCAAAAGGTGGGCTCATGAGTCTTGTGAGGACAATGTTGAGATTCCAGACAGGGGCAGGAGAAATCCTTGGCGGTGTTACCCTTTTTAAACCTTCCATAAAGGTTTTAATTACTGGAACTCTGAATAGTGAGAGATGTTGCCTATTTTGTAAGTACGCAGCTACAGCTGCAAGGTGCAAACGAATAGACACGTAAGCGAGTCATGTTCGTTGTAAATGTAACAAATAACAGATAATGTTTTGTATAGAAGCGTCTAAAGGATTGATTTTGTTGTTGTTGCAAAATACCGCAAATCTTTTCCAATTAGCAGCATAGCAAGCTCTGGTGGTAGGCTTTCTTGCTTCTTTTAGAATATTCATACAGTCTGGTGGTAAATTTAAGTACCCAAACTCTATGACTTCAGGAGCCAGATCGCTAAATTGAGTTCTGTGGGATTTGGATGTCTGATTTCTTCATGGTTCTGTGTGATAAGACTGAAGTTCAGGTGTAACTTTTGATGTGGAACTAGTGACAGCTCCAACAGGGTGGTGTACCATGGTTGAGGAGCCCATGTGGGAGCTTCTAGAATTAGTGTGAGGGATGTCTGTCTGAGCTTCTGAACCACCCATGGAATGAGTGGGAGAGGCGGAAAAGCGTAGGCAAATATCCCTGACCAGTTGATCCATAGGGCATTGCCCTGTGATTGTGGGTACCTGGAGCCGAAGTTTGGGCATTTTGCGTTTTCGGCTGTGGCGAATAGGTCTATTTGCGAAAATCCCCATTGTTGGAAGTATGGAAGGAGAACCTGTGGGTGAAGTTCCCACTCGTGAATTTGTTGCCTCTCTGCTGAGGAGATCGGCAATTTGATTGTTTATCCCTGGGAGATGTTCTGCCAGGAGATAAATGTTGTGTTGGATCACCCAATTCCAAATGGTTTGAGCGAGTGTTGACATTTGGAGAGAGTGTCTCCCCCCTTTCTTCTGCACATAATACATTGCTTTCATGTTGTCCATCCGGACTAGGACAGTCTTGGCTACGAGATAAGTTTGAAAAGCTTTTAGCGCTAGGAAGACAGCTAATAGCTTCAGATAGTTGATGTGGAGAGTCTTGTGCTTGTTGCTCCACAACCCTTGTATTGTGTGATCTTTGAGATGAGCTCGCCAACCAGTTAGAGATGCGTCCGCTGTGAGTAAGATCTGTGGAACAGGGTCTATGAAAGGCCGGCCTGCTGATAAGTTTTGAGGTATCCACCACTGCAGAGAGCGATGTGTACGGCCGTCTACCAACACTAGATCGGTTAATTGACCCTGTGACTGCTTCCACTGATGTGCCAAGCATTCTTGTAGTGGGCGCATGTGAAGCCTTGTATGGGGTACAATTGCTATGCAAGATGCCATCATTCCCAGTAGTTGCATGAACATTCTGGCTGGTAATGATTGGTTGGGCTGAAACTGTTGAATGGTAGCTTGAATATTGTGTATCCTGGCTACATTAGGAGAGGCTAGAGATTTGACTGTGTCTAGAGTGGCTCCCAGGTAAGACTGCATCTGTGAGGGATGCAGGTGAGATTTTTGTGCATTGATAGTAAAGCCCAGACGATGAAGTAGATCTATTGTAATCTGTGTTTGCTGCAGACAGTTTTGGTGAGTGCTGGCTTTGATAAGCCAGTCGTCTAGGTAGGGAAAAACGTGAATTTGTTGTCTTCTGAGATGAGCAGCGACTACTGCGAGGCATTTGGTAAAAACCCTGGGCGCTGTTGTCACTCCGAAGGGAAGCACCTTGAACTGGTAGTGCTTGCCTGCTATGACAAATCTGAGGTATTTGCGATGAGCTGGATGAATTGGAACATGAAAATATGCGCCCTTTAAATCTAGAGTAGACAAAGTCTGCTGTCTGTAGAAGTGGGAGTACTTGTTGAAGTGTCACCATGTGAAAATGCTCTGACAGTATGTATTGGTTTAGCTCTCTCAGATCTAAAATAGGTCTTAGGGAACCGTCCTTTTTGGGGATGAGAAAGTAGAGAGAGTAAACCCCTGAGCCGTGGTACTGTATTGGAACTGGCTCTATTGCTCCCTTCAGTAAAAGAGGCTGAACCTTAGCAAGTGTATGTGTTCTGCAGATAACCTGTCAGACCGAGGTGGAATGTTTGGGGGATTGCTGGTAAGCTCCAGGCAATAACCATGTTGGATAATTCCAAGCACCCATTAGTCTGATGTTATAGACTGCCAAATGGGGAGGAATTGTTGAAGTCTTCCCCCGACAGGTGTGGTCTGATCGGGGGGTGGGGAGCGTGAGCAAGTCACTGATTGCTTGGGGAAGGAGAGTTACGGTGTGTGTTACCCTTACCCCTACCTTTGAAATTGTTGCCTCTATAACCCCCTCTGAAGAAACCTCTGGAGGGAACGGATTGGCTGCTACCTTTATAAGCTGAGGTGTTTTGATCTGTAGATGTAGTTTTTGACCCACCTCTATAGGAGGAGCGGCAAAAGGAACCTCTGTTGGATGCTGTCTGAAGCGCTCCCAAAGATTTAGCGACTTCAGTGTTCTTTTTCATTTTGTCTAATGCCTGGTCGACGGTAGGACCGAATAAATATTCCTTATCAAATGGTGAGGATGGATTGTTGGACCTCAGGTTTAAAACCTGAAATCCTTAACCAAGCATGTCTCCTAAGTAGGATGCTGGTGTTAACCTCTCTAGCTGTGGTGTCTGCGACATCTAGAGCACAACGAATAGAGGAATTCAAAATGAGTTTATCCTCATTCACTAAATCTTGTGCTTTAGCCTTATGCTCTTCTGGGAGATATTGAAGCAATTGCTCCATTTCATCCCAGTGTGCCCGGTCATATCTAGCTAGAAGGCCTTGGGTATTCGCAATGCGCCACCAATTTGCTGCCTGAGCGGCTATGCGCTTGCCAGAAGCTGGATTCCTTATATGGTGGAGGAGCATCCCCCGTTTGTGAATTTGCTGTCTTACGAGCATTAGATACGACTAGGGAATCTAATGGCACTTGTCCCTTGATAAAAATGGGTCTGTAGGGGAGGCCTTATATTTTTTGTCCACTCTAGGTGTTAAAGTGCGTGCTCTGACTGGATCTTTGAAAATCTCATCAGCATGCCGCATCATGCCTTTAAGCATTGGAAGTGACTGTGATGACCTGTGTGTTGATGCTAAGGTCTCAAACAAAAAATCTTCCTCAAGTGATTCTTCGTGGAGCTCTACTCCATGGTAATGTGCAGCCCTGGCAATGAGCTCTAGGTGTGATGCATTGTCGTCTGGAGGAGATGGTTTGGCTGGGTAAAGGTTTGGATCAGTATCATCTGGGGGATCCACTGCGTAATCTGTCCATGAATCTGTTGGAATATCCATTCCCCCATCATCTGCATCATCATGATGTGATTGAGGAGAGCCCTGAGGGGTGATTTGTAAAGGATTCTCAGGTGGTGACAGAGGTGCTGAAAGTGGAGGCGATGATATATGAAAAGGACTGGTAGCCACAGACTTTCTTTTCAAGGGGATTTTGTAAGTGTCTTCTTCTTGAATCTTGCGTTTTACAGGTAGCTTTACGTGGATATGGCCAGTGTCCGGGTGACTATGGAGCCTCTTTTGCTTCGGATCGGCGGTAATGGAATAGTGTCCAATTTCGGATCCGAAGGGGTGTCTTTGTGTTTCGGCGCCGAAGTCTTTGGCGCCGAAGTTTTCGGCATCGACGAATGTTGACCTTTCGGTGCGGAAGGTTTTGGCTCTGAAGGCTGCTTTTCTTTTGGCGCTGAAGATTTCGGCTCCAAGCCGGACTTGTGTTTGGAACCGGAGGCTTTCGGCTCCGAGGAGGCTTTTCGTGGACTCGGTACCGAGCCAAAAGGCTGGACTGGTAGTTTTGGTGCCAGGCCCGAAAGCGGGCCGACCTTGGCCAGAAGGCAGAGGTGGTGCAGAAGCCCTTTTTCTGAATTTGTGGAGGCAAGGGGTCTTCGGTACTCACGTCACCTTGTCCCTGCGGCAGTTCTTCGGCGTCGAGAACTATCTCGAGTTCCGAGTCTGAATCTTGTACGGAGAAGGCTTCCTCCTCCTCTGCCGCCGAAGTCTCAATGTCTTCTTGCCCGGAGTCTTCACCAAAGATGTCCGGCGTGTCTTCGATGCTTTGACGCTGCATCTCACGACGTCGAGCCCGACGTTTGCGAAGAGTCTTTTCTGATCGGAACCATCTGCAGGCGTCGCAGTCTTCTTCCTTGTGCTCCAGAGACAAGCACAAGTTGCACACTTCATGTGAGTTGGTGCGCGGGTACTTCGCGTGGCACCGAGGACAGAATTTAAACGGAGTCCGATCCATCGATGGAGAGCTAACCGGGCACGGTTAGGCCTCGAAGGCCGTCCATGATGCTTTCCGATCGAAGGTTGATTCCGATGTCGAAACTATACGCGGAGAAGTTGGAAACGCGTACGGAAACAATACCGTCGAAGGGAACCCAAAGAACGGTTTCGAACCGGAGCGCAGCAATACACGACCGAACCCGATGGCGGAAAAAAACAATCTAACAATGGAGTCGATGCCCATGCGCACTATTACCGAAAGGAGGAGTCACCTTACCTCGTGACTAGGAAAGACTTCACTCGCAGGAACCAGCGCTCCTGCCAATCCTTAGGTCTCCACCGGTTCCTCCATGCCTCAAGACTCCCAAAGGGGCTGCCAGCAGTGCACTATTCCCTGAAAGTCCAGGCTGCGTGCCCGACACCTCTCGCACGCATCATACCACTTCACAGGCTTCATAGGACGCCATGGTTCTGACAAGGAAGTACTGTGGGCCAAGCCTCAAATCGGCCCACCTTCAGGCTCCAGCAACTCTCATGCCACCCTGCTATCTATCCTCGTATTGATTCTGGACACAGGTAGCATTCTTAGGCCATTATGATGAATTTCAGGATTTGGGACATGGAGCACTAGAGAATGAAGTCCGTTACCTGCAGCACCAAGGCCCGCCCCCTAGACGATGAATTTCTGGTGAGAGAGAGCAGTACAGTGTAATCTGATGTGGCTCCACACTAGGTAGCATGTCCGGTGCTTTCACAGGATGTGTCATGTAAAAGAAATGATATGTAATGGTGCAGCAGGGGTGTAACGGGCAGTGTTAGCCCCAAAAATGAGACAAGGGTATAGGAAAGAAAATGAGGGATGGGGGCAAGGGAGAGAAGAAGTCATGTAGAATAGGTTGTTGAAGTGATTCTACTGTGATCTGTTGACATGTGTCAGGCTAGACCTATTGATGGCAGGATAGGTTTCAGCTCATTATCGGGGGTGAGTAGGGAGTGTACTCATTCAAAGTCTCAGAGTGATGGACCAATATCTAGGGAGACTAATCTCAAAGCTCACTGGATGGTCTTGAGTCTACATAGCTTCTGGGGTGGGATTCACAAGGCAGGGTATAGGCTGAGTGTACCGCTGGCGGGGTCTCAGCACAATCAGTGCATGGCATCTGTTACTTGTAGTGGGTACTAGTCTGGCCTCAAGTACAATGGATATCAAATCATCATCAGATCATCCACATGCAAAGATGGCAGGTCACTGCAGAATCGTGGGAAAATTAAGATATTAAGCATTTGGTATCTCACAGCCGATATTTGCCCATTTTGAGTCGCTGATGGAATATCTTATGACAGCACAATGATATGCTTGACGAGCTTATTCATTAATAATGCAGTTTGGCATTATAATAAGTCAAAGATACACGAGGGAGTGTGAGCAGGTCTACAAGCTGATGGCCCATTAGTCCTTGGTAGACCCAGCAGTGGATTTCAGGAGTGGCCTGGACTTGTCCTTAACTCTGTTAGTGGTCAATTCTCCTATCACTTGGTTCAGGCTTTCGCTGTCAGTTTGCCTTTGTTAGGATCTGTCACTTTAACACCTGTGTTGCTGTTTCCGATTATTTAAGGGAGGATTTGGCCAGAGTGGTTGCAGAATAGCTTTACATTGCCAAGCTTTTCAAGAATCTCTCTGGGTCCATTTAGTCAGTGGTTTTAATGCTCATAGTGACCCACATAATGGATGACTCAAAAGACTATATATTTTATCCAATTTAAAGCCTAGGTCATATGGCAAGGAACACCTTACCCTTTGCATAGGTCTGCAGTGACAAATCTGCTGAAATACGAATTTTAGGGCAGTTTTTTGTGCTGCTTGGATGATTTGTAAGGTTGGTTCGTGGTGCATGAAGTCCCATCATGTCCTCCTCCTTGCATTTCTCTTTTCACAAATTTGCTATATATATATCTCTCTGGGCCCTTCTTTGCCATTTATCCAGGCCCCTGTCTTTGTTCTTGCAATCCTAAGTGCGCGCAATTTTCTTCTCTGCCATAAGCAGCCTGCTGTGTAATGAAGCCATGTCACTTCCCAATGATTTCACTTCTGTAGTTTTGCACCTACCAAAGATATTTCCCTCATTATGTTGAGGACAATGTTTTCCAGCATATCTGAAGATGCTGGAGATGCAGACTTTGGATCCCAGATGAACCCTCACAGATATGGTAGGTGGTCTGTCAGTACTGTGTGATCATTCACCTCACTTCAAGGTGTTAGTAGGGAAGGCAAAACAGAAATACGTTTCTAGAGGGTTGGAAAAATGATCTACATGGAGTTGCTTTATCTCTGATGTGTTGCTGCTTTTTTGTCTTATGTAGTTCTTGTGCAGCAAAGAGAGGGCACCATCTGCCAAACAGCATTCGCTCATCACAGAAGTTTCACATATTGTGCCTGTGATTGATGCTGCCTTCGCAGCCGGCTGCCTAGGCATGTCTGTCAGCACATATGTTGGAGCCATAAGTATTCTACCTTTTCCATAATGGAGGCCCGCAGCTCTGCGATTTAAGCATCTCCTACGGACAATTGCTTTATGTCGTCCATCAGAGCAGCCAGTATGTCCTTCCTCGGGCACTGTGTGAGGTGAACTAACACTGCAGTATGTGGATGGAAGAGGGCCTCTGAACCGGCTTTATCCCCTGTCACACCCCAGGCACAGCACATAGGCAGCCTCTCCCATTTGTGGTGAATGTCAATGAGGACGAGGAATTGTGACAGCTTAATTCACCACAATGGCTATTCGAACACCAGTCTCAACAGCAGCATTGAGTCCTGACACTGGTCCCCCACTGTAGTCTGTCACTTGATCACCCAGCGGAGACCTCCTATCCCCTGCATTAGGCTTTCCACCTGGAAACTCTTCCGAGCATTAAGCACAAGCAGGGAGAAATTATTTGACGAGCTCTGTTTCCTGGAGATCTGTGTTTCCTAAGATTCAGTCACTCAGATTACCTCACCTACCACTAATCTGAACCTTTCCCTAAAGCCTGATACTGGTATACCCACACTGTTCAATATCTTCTTGGAGCCTGTAGGTTCAATCCTATAAAACCTAAGGATTCATTTGCTGCTCACAAACTATTTCAAATGTTTCTATAGATCCTCGAGAACAGGACAGTGAAATTTTCACTGATACTAAACCCATCTAAGACAAAATTCCTTCTATTCTACAAAAGCGATAATCAATTCGAGCATATTCCTGACTAGCACTGAAGCATGAGCCTGACTAGCACTCAACCTCCACCTCCGCTTCCTTCCCCTTTTAATAACATGCAAATTAACATGCAAAGACCTGGGTTTCATACTGGATACACATGTATCCTTCTCATTGCACTTAATAAAAACAGCCCATTGCCAAATTCATCTTTTTGCACAATAAACCCTTGGATACAAACAGACAAAACCAACATGATAATATCTAAAGCGACATATCAATAAAAATGCATTTTTTTTTCAACAATGTTGTGTCAATCACCCCCTCATATTCCACAATGTAACCAAACTCTTCCTTAATCTTAAACAATATTTTGTTACCCCAAATGTTTTTGTATAATGCTCCACTGGCTCCATCATGAAATACGGTATAAATACAGACAATAAGGGAAAAAATAACTTTGTGATGTTTAAAATAGTCCACAAACCAATAACTTACCATGTTAATGCTATGTTATATGTTGGTATTATTTTCAGGTTAATGTTAAGATATAGGTTTCAGAGAATGAAAATGTCCTATGTGAAAGGTTGCACCTGCTGCTCAGAACCCATGTGCGTAGAACTCATAAAGACACGTGGCATTTTCTTGACTAATTAGCAATTGTTTTTCTATGAGTAAGGTGAAAGTCTGAGGCACACACAGGATCATTTCTTCCAATTATAGTAAACAAACATGATTTATTAAGATACAGGACTCACTTGAGGCTTTCCTGTGAGCTTGATGACGATCTGTCTGACTGGGGAAGCGATGCTACACTGCTGGACGTTTTTGCATTAGACTGTAGATTTTTCTGATATTGTGGCTCAAGTGAGTTGTACAAAGCATCTGATTCTGCAGGGAAATGGTTTCGGAGACCCCAAAAAGCCCTGTAAAAAAAAAAAAAAAAAAAA
Source organism: Calotriton arnoldi (assembly GCA_963921515.1). Taxonomy (NCBI): domain Eukaryota; kingdom Metazoa; phylum Chordata; class Amphibia; order Caudata; family Salamandridae; genus Calotriton; species Calotriton arnoldi. Next base: position 2,228,235 of record CAWUFW010000021.1, on the reverse strand, counting down.
CTCAAATCATCTAAACCTGTCCAAGGCAACAACTTACATTTACGAAATTAAAGAATGCTCATCAATTGAATGGCGGCTCTTTGCATTTGTTCTGCCCTAGCCAAATTGCCAAGTGGACCCCCCTTACCAGGCACACACAGGCATGCAAGCAAATCCATTGCCATTTTCCTCTATTGTTATTCCCATGAATCTCTTTCACATATAAAGGACACACTTTTACTGACAAAACAATGTGAATAAAATATAAAATGTGCTGCTTACGTTTTTTTAAGACAACGATTTTGTGTGTTAAGAGTGTGGCATGGCCCACAAAACCTTTACCTCAATGTAAAATACAAGAAGTACATTTTAGCTATTCAATGGCAGTAAGTATCACATTTGTTTCTTACAGGCATCAAGTTAATATTAGCTGTGTTTATAGGATACCATCCTGACACCTTAGAGAAGCTAGGTGAATCAAAAAATGTTACGTTGATCTATTTTTGGAAATAAATGAGTCTACATCCCAGCAGACATAACATGCAATAACATGCAGTTTATAGTCAGACCGACTAGAATAGTTACTGTGGAGCAATAAAGGTTATTTTTTCACAAACTTAAGCTTATGATGTAATAGTGTTCTTCTAAATAATCAAAATGTGAGTCTGTTTTTTCTGCTGCTTAGCATCTTTTGTGGTACTCATCATAATGTCACACAATATGAGTATGCCCCCTGCATGGTATACATGCATGTATGCGATAAGTGTACACAATGTATGTATATCAGGTATCCAGACTTTTTTTTGGCCCTGGCGTCTCACTCACCTCGTGTGTAACTGGAGATCTAGGCCTGTCCCTGAAAATGTGAGGTCTAGGACCTGTCCTGTGACCTGGAGAGGCACATCAAGTGAACCCTGAGAGTGGACAGAGGATCACAGTGTCCATGTTTTGGGTTTAGCACATGAACTTGTTGTTTCAACATAACGTGTCCCGGCACACCAGACTTTATCTGCATTAGTGGGAATGCGGCCCACTGCCCCTTTATGTGTAAATGTATGGTGTTATGTGAAAACCCTGAACCTTGCACTGACATCTTGTACGTATCTGAAATGCGTGTGCAGAACACATGTAGGGTGGTGTTACAGGGTAGCTGTCACACTGAGTAGGAGTCTGAGTAATTAAACCATTGGGATCCACAAGATGGGAGATGAGGACAGCTTCCCCAGACAGTCAAAGTGTACTGCCTGCATTCCTGTGGTTGGAGGGTGGAGATCCAGATATCGAAGTGAGGACGATGGATACAGGGCTTCCTTTAGAAATTCCATGAAAGCTACTGATTAGTTCACCCTGAGAACTGCCTTTTGGTAGTTGGTAAGGGTAAGGCTGCAGTTTCTGTTTTTACAGGTAAGTTTATAGGTTGTCAGGCATGCCATGTTGCCCATCTCAAATTATTAACTCACCGAGGCTGATGACAATCAAGGGTGGTTTTTTAACCATTACGACAGTTGTGCTAAAAACATGAGTAAAGAGCGAGTGATTACATAGTTGACTTGCAGGGGAAAGGAAAATGCTACTTACCAGTATGCATCTGTTCTTGGCATGTAGAGCTGCAGATCCTCACACTGTGCATTAGATCGCCATCTGGTGTTGGGCTCGGATGCTTGCACTTTGTTGTTGTCTTCGAAGAAGTCTTTGTAGTCATGTGATAGGTGACTCCTCCTTAGGACAATAGTGCGCATGGGCATCGACTCCATCCTCAGATTGTTTTTCGCCATATTGGGGAGTGATGGAGTTAGTAGAAAAGAAAAGAGATGTCCATGTGTGTGTATCTAATTAAGATAGGACTGGAGCACATACAGGTCCCGGGGAGGTGGGTGGGCGTGTGAGGATCTGCAGCTCTATATGCCAAGAACAGATGCATATTGCTAAGTAGCATTTTCCGTTCGAGGCATGTGAGCTGCAGAGCTCACACTGTGCATAGACTGTACAGCAGTATCTCCCCTAGCGGTGGTCACCTGTATGTGTTGCAGTAGTATGAAAAAGGGTTTTAAGGACAGCTTGGCCCACGGAAGCTTGTTGCTTGGCTTGCACATCAACACAATAGTGTTTAGTGAAGGTGTGTGTTGTAGACCACGTGGCTGCCTTACATATGTCTTCTAGGGAATGTTCCCTAAGAATGCCATGGATGCCCCTAGTTTGCGTGTTGAGTGCGCTCTAGGGGGAACTGATAATGTGCGTTTGGCTTTTTGGTAGCAGATTTGGATACATTTAACAATCCACCTTGCAACCCCGGCTTTTGAGATGGGATTACCTTTGTGTGGTGGAGAGAAAGCCACAAACAATTGTTTGGTTTTGCGAAAGGATTTGGTTCTGTCAATGTAATACATAAGGGCTCTTTTGACATCTAGGGTGTGGAGAGCTCTTTCTGCCACGGAATCTGGGTTTTGGAAGAACACAGGTAGTTCTACTGATTGGTTAAGGTGGAAAGGCGAAATGACTTTGGGAAGGAATTTTGGGTTTGTTCTGAGAACTACCTTTTTATGATGTATTTGTAAGAAAGGCTCTTGTATAGTTAGAGCTTGTAGTTCACTGACTCTCCTGAGAGAAGTGATTGCAATTAGAAACGCAACTTTCCATGTAAGGAATTGAAGTTCACATTTATGTAAGGGTTCGAAAGGTGGACCCATGAGCCTGGTAAGTACTATATTAAGATTCCACACTGGGGAAGGTGGTAATCTGGGAGGTATGATCCGCTTAAGGCCTTCCATGAAGGCTTTAATGGCGGGAACTTTGAATAGTGATAAGTGTTGTCTGTTTTGCAAGTAAGCAGCAAGAGCTGCGAGATGCAGACGTATGGATGAGTATGCAAGACTACATCTTTGCAAATGTAGCAAATAGCAAATGATGTTTTGCGTAGAGGCTTGTAATGGTTGGATGTTATTATTAGTGCAGTAAATAGCTAATCTTTTCCATTTAGCTGCATAGCAGGCTCTGGTAGTTGGGCGTCTAGCTTCTTTTATAACGTCCATGCAGTCTGGGGGTAGGTTAAGGTAACCGAATTCTAGGACTTCAGGAGCCAAATTGCAAGGTTCAGCTGAGATGGATCTGGGTGCATTATCTCTCCATGGCTCTGCGTTAGCATTGTTGGGGAGAGGTGTAGTCTTTGGTATGGGACTACTGATAGCTCCAGTAGTGTGGTGAACCACGGTTGGCGTGCCCATGTAGGGGCTACTAGTATCATTTTGAGAGACTGTTGTCGAAGCTTGCGTACTACAAGTGGGATGAGTGGGAGCGGTGGAAAAGCGTACACAAATCTGCCGGACCAGTTCATCCATATCGCATTGCCCTTGGACTGCGGGTGTGGAAACCTGGCGGCGAAGGTTGGGCATTTGGCGTTTTGGTGTGTGGCGAACAGATCTAAGTCTGGCTGGCCCCACATCTGGAAGAAAGGTAGAAGAACTTGTGGATGTAGTTCCCACTCGTGAATCTGTTGTGTCTGTCGACTTAACAGATCTGCAATCTGATTGTGAACCCCTGGTAGGTGTTCTGCTAGAAGGTATATGTTTTGTGGAATGGCCCACCTCCAAATGTCCTGTGCTAGTTGGGACAGTTGTGGAGAGTGTGTCCCCCCTGTTTTTGTATATAGTACATAGCTGTGATGTTGTCTGTTCGGATCAGGACAGCTTTGTTTTGTACGTGGAGTTGAAAGGACTTGAGAGCTAGGAATATAGCTAGTAACTCTAGGTGGTTGATGTGGAACAGCTTCTGCTGAGTGGTCCACTTGCCCTGTGTTGTATGGTGTAACAGGTGTGCTCCCCATCCTGTAAGGGATGCGTCCGTGGTTAGTACTACTTGTGGAACCGGCTCTAGGAACGGCCGCCCCTTGGACAAATTGTTGGTGTTCCACCACTGCAGAGAGCGATGTGTGCGGCTGTCCACCAACACCAGATCTGTAAGATGTCCCTGAGCCTGGTTCCATTGGCGCGCTAGGCACTCTTGTAGAGGACGCATTTGAAGTTTTGCATGAGGGACGAGAAAAATGCAGGATGCCATCATGCCGATGAGCTGCATAAACACTCTGGCTGGAAGAGAGTGTTGCATTTGAAACCTGGGGACAAGGGTTTTTATACTGGCTAGCCTGGCTGGGCTGGGGTAAGCTAGAGCAGTGGAAGTGTTTATTGTGGCTCCCAGATATTGAAGGACATGGGAGGGCTGAAGGTGGGACTTGGTATAGTTTATTGTGAACCCCAAGTTGTGTAATGTTTGTATCGTTTGGTGGGTGTGTTGGACACACTGGTTGTATGATTTGGCTTTGATAAGCCAGTCGTCCAGGTATGGGAAGACATGTATTTGTTGTCTTCGTAGATGCGCTGCTACTACTGCAAGGCATTTGGTAAACACTCTTGGAGCAGTGGTGACTCCGAATGGGAGTACTTTGAACTGGTAGTGCTGTCCATTGAGAACGAACCTTAGATACTTCCTGTGAGCAGGATGTATGGGAATGTGGAAGTAGGCGTCCTTGAGGTCTAATGTGGCAAGGAAGTCTTGTTGTTGTAGTAAGGGAAGCACTTGTTGGAGAGTGATCATGTGAAAATGATCTCAGTGTATGTATTGATTGAGAGGTCTGAGGTCTAAAATAGACCTGAGAGTGCCGTCCTTTTTGGGAATGAGGAAGTACAGGGAGTAAACCCCTGTGCCCTGCTGTAGCAGAGGCACTGGCTCTATGGCGTGCTTTTGAAGCAGGGAAAGTACCTCTTGTTGTAAAAGTGTAAGATGGTCTGTGGACATTGGACGCTGTCTGGGTGGTATGGTGGGGGGTAGCTGTTAGCTCCAGGCAGTAGCCATGTTGGATAATCTGTCTCACCCACCTGTCTGTTGTAATGGAGTTCCAGACAGGCAGGAACTGTGATAGCCTTCCCCGACAGGGGTGTTGTGGTCGGGGGAAGTGGAGGAAAGTCACTGTTTGGGAGTGGTGGAGGTACGGGTGTTGTTATTATTACCTCGACCTCTGCCCTTAGAGTTGTTGCCTCTGTAACCACCCCTAAAGTATCCTCTATTAGGAGAGGTTTGGGTGTTTGTTCGATAGGAAGAGGAACTGTCTGCGGTGGTATTCCTGGAGCCCCCTCTGTAAAAGGAGCGGCGAAAGGAGCCACGTTGCTGCGGGGACTGCAATGCTCCCATTGATTTGGCAGTGTCAGTATCCTTCTTCATCTTTTCTAGTGCTGTGTCGACAGCAGGACCAAATAGTTGGTTTTGGTTAAATGGCTGGTTTAGTATGGTAGTCTGAACTTCTGGCTTAAAACCTGAAATGCGAAGCCAGGCGTGTCGTCTGATAAGCACGCTAGTGTTAACTGACCTAGCGGCGGTGTCGGCTGCGTCTAAGGCGCACTTAATGGAGGCATTGGAAATAAGTTTGCCTTCTTGAATGAGGTCAGTGGCTTGTGTTTTGTATTGATCAGGTAGATGTTGAAGGAGAGTTTCTAGCTGATCGTAGTGTGCCCTGTCGTACCTAGCTAGTAGAGCTTGGGTGTTAGCGATGCGCCAGATGTTGGTGGCTTGCGCAGCTACGCGTTTGCCAGAGGAATCTAACAATTTGGATTCTTTATCAGGGGCGGAGCATCCCCTGAAGTTTGGGAATTGGCGCGTTTTCTGGCATTAGAAACGACCAGTGAGTCAAGGGGGAGCTGCCCTTTGATGTAGGTGGGGTCATCGGGGGCAGGTCTATACTTTTTATCCACTCTAGGATTAAGGATCCTGGCTCTGACCGGGTCGTTAAAAATTTCAGGTGCATGTTTAATGACACCCTTGATCATGGGCAAAGTTTGAACAGTTTTTTGAGACCGTTCAAAAGTGTCTAGAAGAAAATCTTCCTCTGGTTGGTCGGTGTGAATATGCACCCCATGAAAAACGGCCGCCCTATGTATGAGTTGCCCAAAACCTATGTGATCATCTGGTGGAGATGGTTTTGTGGGATAAGGTGGAGGGCTGGGGAGGTCTGTAGGGTCTGGGGGTCATTATAACCCCAGTCATCCTGTGGTGGATTATCTGGATCCAGATATAAATTATGAGGGTCATCCCCGTACCCCATGTTGTCCTCATACTCATGTGGGGGAGAATCCGCAGGTTGAGGAGGTGTGATAGGGATGTGGAGAGGAGGGGTGTTAGAGAGAGGTATAGGGGAAGAAGGAGGCATAGGGGAAGTGGAAGAGTCTTTCTTCTTCGGAGGGACAGGCTTGTGACGTGGGACAGAGGAAATGTGTCCTGTTTTAGGATTGATATAAAGTTTGTGTTGATTAGGATCGATGGGATCCGGTGTAAACAGTTCCTCTCCTTGAATATTAGTTTTCGGCGCCGACTTTTTCGGTTCCGAACGTGGTGATGGCTTCTTTAAATGTTCCTTTGCTTTAGAAGGCGTCGAGGCGTCCTTCGGTTTAGCTACAGGCTCGACCGGCTTTAGTTTAGGGGGTGTGTCGAGTGGCTTCGGTTTCGGTGCCGAGGGATCCGCGTGCTTGGAGGCGGATTTGGGGACCGAACTGGATTTCGGCGCCGGGTGGTCGGTGTTTCGGCGCCGAAGGTGCCGGTGTAACGGGCACATGTGGTTTGGTCGGTGCCGAGGAACTAGAAGGCTTTGTTTTCTTGTTCGGTGCCGAGCCCGGAGGCGGGGCGTCCAAAACACGTTTACGGTCTCGACTGGGGCCCGTAGGCGAAGTACTGACCGGTGCCTTCGATTTTGCAGGGAGGGTTGGGGCAGGGGCAGTAGTACTCACACGCTGCCCTGAAGGGATGGAACTGTCGGAGTCCTCTGCCTCGGAGATGATAGCGAGGTCTTCGGAGTCTTCTTCCGGAACATCGGGACCCTCGTCGAAGATGTTGACGGGTTCCGGAGCGGACCTGTGCGCCATGATGTGCCTTCGGGCTCGACGATCGCGGATTGTCTTCTTGGAGCGGAAGGAGGCGCAGGCCGGACAAGTGGCCTCGTTATGGTCTGGTGAGAGGCACCGATTACGGACCTGGTGGTGGTCACTGTGAGGAAACTTTGCTCCACATTGGGGGCATTTTCGGAATGGCGTCCTTTCCATGGGCAGTAGGCCTTACGGGCGTCGATGGGCCCAACGGCCCGCGTCGACGGCTGGAAAGGAGATCGAGGAAGGGACGTCGAGATGTCGATGTCGGTATCAGGCGTTGAAAAGTGGAAAACGCTGCAAAAAAACAAGTTTCGAACCGGAGTGTCGAAATTGCATCCGAACCCGATGGCGGAAAAAAACAATCTGAGGATGGAGTCGATGCCCATGCGCACTATTGTCCTAAGGAGGAGTCACCTATCACATGACTACAAAGACTTCTTCGAAGACAACAACAAAGTGCAAGCATCCGAGCCCAACACCAGATGGCGATCTAATGCACAGTGTGAGCTCTGCAGCTCACATGCCTCGAACCGTAGTTTACACCTAAGCCTCAATAATGCTTCCCCAATAAATTTGTTGGGGAGCACATCCAACTAGGGTCACCCACGCATGAGTGAGCACGTAGAGCGGTGTAAGAGGTTTATTACTCACAAGAGAATCATAATCAGAAGTACCACTGTATATGCTGCATTTAATTGTGTATTAGTGAATACTGCAGTGAAGTTACAATTACCTTTTCTCCAAAAGACAAGCACTGGGTTGGACATTAAAGATACTGTGTTTGCTGGTTGATTGTTGAGGTTTGAAATCATGCCCCCCCACTACCTCCTTGATAATCCTATGACTCTTCACCTTCACTATCCTGAGAGTCAAGTGAGGAAGGGGTTGAACTTGGCCCATTTTTAAGTGTCATATTAGGATGGACCACTGGAAACCAGTGGCAAACAACCTCAACCCCATGGTATAGTCCGTGTCTCCCACGTGGCCCACTCCTCAAAGAAATCTGACACACACACCTATTGCACGTCAACTGACATTTCTTAGCAACTGAATTTGGAAACTTATACTTTATTTGAGATTTTCTTAAATTAAACCCTCACAGCTGTTCTAAACCACTTCTGCACTCAAAAAACAGGTTCCATCAGCATTAACGCATATTGTAGTGGGTATTTGTCATTTCTTAGCAACTGAATTTGGAAACTTATACTTTATTTGAGATTTTCTTAAATTAAACCCTCACAGCTGTTCTAAACCACTTCTGCACTCAAAAAACAGGTTCCATCAGCATTAACGCATATTGTAGTGGGTATTTGTGAGAGGGTGCCGGGTCGGACTAGAAACGTACCCGGAGTAACCCGCTCGGCATGCGGGATGGAGGATCTTGCGGAGGCCCCCTCACGGCCTCGGATCGTCAACACGCCGTCCTGCGCTAGGGTAACTCCCCCTCCCTATGCTCTGCCCTTACAGGAAAGTGACGTTGGCGCAGGGATTCCGGAAGGAGGCGGGATCGACCCCGGAAGCATTGCCGTCCAGGAAGTCAAAAGCCCCGGAACACACCCAAGATGGCGCGAGCCAGCCGGAGAGAGAAAGGAGTCGGGAAGCGGAGAAGAGGACGTCGGATCAGTGGAACACGGAACGAAGAAGGAAAGCGGAGGATTCGAAGAGGAGGACGAGACGTGGTCCGAGGAGTGGTGGTCCCCACCGGAGGAGGCTGAGAGCGGCCGCAACTCTGGAGAGTTGCGGCGGAGCCGGTGAGTAAACAAGAGCCGGGGAAAGAGGGTATCGGGAGGCGGGAGGTGTACGATTAAGGGCGTAGAGAGGGACGGGATCTGGGACTCAGGGTTTCCTTTATGATTTTCAACCCCTATTTTTCCCATCGTTAAATACCGGCACCGATTCCCTGTACCTCACTCTTTTCCTCATCACGTGCCCCATTACCCTGTACACCCTCCGGTTACCACTTACCTAAAGATAGATCTTCACACAACACCCCCTGGTGCGGTGGCGGTTATATAAGCCATAGGGCTCCTGATTGGTACATTGACTGACGGCCCTTATCTTCTCTCTTATGAGCCTCCGTGGGAAGCCCCGCAGCACCAAGAAAGACGAGTCGGAAGAGGGCGCCCCAGGAGAAGAGGCAGAACAACCAGGAGAAGAAGCCGGAGAGATCAACAAAAGCTCACCAAGAAGCCCAACCCCCTAAATACTGAAACTTCAAATAAAACACTTCGAGTATCTCACTATCTACGGCCTCCTCGTCTGTTTATCCGGCCCGCACTCCCACAGGTGGTGTCAGAAGTGGGATCCGCCGGAGACATGGAGACCGTACTTAACAAGATGGTGGAAAACCAAGAGAGCCTGGGAAAGGCGATGGAGAAGTTCCTCACGGTGGTGGAGGAAGACCGGGGTAAAATGCAACAAGCAATCAACAATCAGGGTCAGTCACACGACACGGCAATGGGGAAAATAGCCGACGCCCTTGGCCAACAGAGGGGTCCGAGTACCCTCCCTCAGTGATTCTTCAAAAATATGTCAGCGGAGAAGATCCAGAATATTTTTTAATAACTTTGAGCGAATGGCATTGGCTGCGGCTTGGCCGGCTGATAAGTGGGGACAATATCTAGGCCCACTACTGTCGGGGGAGCTGCAAGCATCCTACCAAGCCGCTAACATTCTGGGTGTGACACCCTACACCGAAATAAAACAGTGTATCATGGAACGGCTAGGCGTCGACGATGAGACATACCGGCTACGTCTTCGACAGCTCAAAGAGGGATCGCAGGAAACCCCCAGGGCTCTTTTCTATCGGGTAAAGGACATGGCCGACCGATGGTTGAAACCAGCCACGGCCACCAAGGAAGACATTATGGCCAAGGTATATATGGAACAGTACTTAACTTCCTCCACCCACCCATACAAAGATGGGTCAGACAGCATGCCCACCTAACCCTGGAAACAGCTGTGGAAATAGCCAGCGCCTACAGTCGAGCACAAGATGTACAGAAGGGAAGAGAGGAACACCCCTGGAGAACCGGGACAAGCGGGACCCCTCGCCCTCTTCGGCCCCCACTGTCACGAAAACCAGACCCTGTTACCGTCGTCCCAGGTCCCCCACCTTTTAGGACCGCGGGACCTCCTGTGCTCAGAGCCCCTATTTCGGGACCTCAATGCTTTAACTGTGGAGGGTTGGGTCACATAGCTCGGTTCTGTCCACAAAGAGAGGAACCCATGGAGATTGGTATGGCCCGGAATTATTGCTGTCTCTCCCAGAACAAATCGCCAGCCCCGTACAGATGTGGCGTTACAGTGAACGGACAGCCCATGACCGCTTTAGCTGATACAGGATGTCGACAAAGCGTTATACGCCCTCAGGATCTAGGTCATCGTCTTGGGGTGGTGGACGGAACCGTCAATATACAATGTGTACATGGGGATACGAAAGCCTACCCCACTACACATGTTCACATACAACATGCTACTGATCCTGGAACCGAGTTAAAGGTTGGTCTCATACCCCGTCTACCGGAGCAGATCATACTTGGAAATGATTATTCACAGTTACCGGGATTACTCACGAAATCGACCCCGGGCGAACAGGAATGGTGGTCGGTTGCTCCGTTTTCCCAGGATGAGAACCCCGAATGGCCACCCTCCAAGGTGAAGAAGACGAAAAACCAAAAACGGAAAGAAAAAAGACCACCCGTCTCGATCTTTCCAATACAGGTGGAAGAGAATCCGTGGGAAAAGGACAGAAACTTTCATGCCGCCCAGAGAGAGGACCCTGTCCTATATGAAGCATGGGACAGAGCCGCGAGCTCAGAAGACCCTCTCCATGTATGTCCCTATTTCTTTATTAAGAACGGCCTTTTATATAGGAAAGCCAGGTCCACAGACACCCCTCAATTGTTAGTCCCCACTCCGTTCAGGGAGAAGGTCCTTTACATGGCCCATAGTCATTTATTGGGAGGTCACTTTGGGGAGGAAAAGACAGAGCAACTAATATTAGAAAAGTTTTACTGGCCGGGTATATACAAACAAGTAAAAACCTATTGCCGTGAATGTCCTATATGCCAAAAGAATAGTAGATATAGGCCCCCAAAAGCGCCGCTGCAGCCTCTCCCCATAATAGACGAACCTTTTTGTAGGATTGGAATGGATATCATAGGGCCCTTATTGCCCTCCCGTAGCGGATGTCGGTATGTGCTGGTCCTAGTGGACTATGCCACCAGATATCCGGAGGCCATTGCCCTAAAACATCCTGACGCCACAAGTATAGCCAGGGCCATGATATTGGTGTTTTCTAGGTGGGATTCCCGAAGGAAATCCTGACAGACCAGGGAACCCCGTTCGTATCTAAATTAATGAGACAGGTGTGCGCCCAGTTGGGGATAAAACAGATACGAACGGCGGCGTATCATCCCCAGACTGATGGTCTTGTTGAACGTTATAATGCCACCCTCAAAACCACCTTAAAAAACTCCTGGCTCTAGAATCGAAACGGTGGGAGGAGATGCTGCCCTTGGCTCTATACGCAATCAGGTGTAAGCAACAGAAAAGTACAGGCTACTCCCCGTTTGAGTTACTTTATGGGCACCAACCCCGTTCCTTATTAGATATGGTACGCGAATCATGGGAGACAGAACCCGACAATACCAAACCGCTAGTAGTATATGCCGAGCAGCTCAGAACCCATCTAGAACAAATACGGACCATAGTCAGGAACAATATGGAGAAAGCACAGGGAGCCCAAAGAGTGCAATACGACAAAAAGACGAGGAGCCGGTCCTTTTCAGTAGGAGATGCTGTTTTGCTTATGATGGCCTCCTCCGATCATAAATTGTTGGGACAGTGGCAAGGACCCTATATCGTTCTAGAAAAAGTGACACCCGTTACATACAGACTAGAGCTCGATAAGAACAGAGGAACGACTCAAATATACCACGTGAATCTCCTGAAGCGGTGGGAAGGGCCCCTCCCGTCCTTGGTAGGGAACATAGGGAGGTCCACCCCTTTATACGATCAATGTATTGACACCGAGCTAACCCCTAGGCTAAAATCCGAACTAGCAAACACCTTGCTACCCTTGCAGGACATATTTTCCTTGACACCCGGGAGAACCACCGTAGTAGAACACTCCATAAAAACGGTTCCGGGAAAAAAGGTACGGTTACGTCCTTATCGGATACCCGAGGCTCGTAGGAAGATTATCAAAGATGAGATAGAGCAGATGCTGCAGATGGGTATAATAGAACCATCGGTGAGTGAGTGGAATTCCCCCATTGTTCTCGTGCCGAAGCCAGACGGCTCAGTACGCTTCTGCATTGATTTCAGGGAGGTAAATAAAGTTTCAGAGTTCGATACCTATCCCCTACCACGAGTAGATGAAATGATAGAGCGGATAGGAAAGGCCAAATATATCAGTACCCTTGACTTGTGTAAAGGGTACTGGCAAATCCCTCTTAGAACCCAAGATAAAGAGAAAACAGCGTTTTCTACTCCGGACGGGTTGTTCCAATTCGTAGTACTTCCTTTCGGGTTACACGGAGCACCGGCTACCTTTCAGAGAGCCATGAATCGTATCCTACAACCCCATGAAAGGTACGCCGGGGCTTATATAGACGACATCGTCATTTACAGTGAGACCTGGGAACAACACCTGATTCATCTTTATAGAGTGATACAGGCTTTAGGTGGTCAGGGTCTTAAAGTCAACCCCGCCAAAAGCCATCTGGCTGCTCAGACTGTCAGGTATCTAGGTTACTTGTTGGGGGAGGGAGTCATTCGGCCCCAAAACAACAAACTGGCTGCCATCGCACACATACCCTTTCCCCGTACCGCAAGGGACCTCCGGGCCTTTTTAGGATTACTCGGGTACTATAGGAGATTTATACCCCGTTTCTCCCAGATCGCGGCCCCTCTCACTGACCTGTTACAGAAATCAGTAAGGACAGAGGCTAGCTTGGCTAAACCCAGTCCCACCATGACGCGAGCCTTCGAAACCCTGAAAGCCTCACTGACCTCAGAAACAGTTTTAGCTAGCCCGGATTACACCTTACCCTTCATCCTACAAACGGACGCCTCAGATCAGGGGTTGGGGGCAGTCCTATCTCAGAGAAACCCTCCAGGGGGAAGAAAAACCTATACTGTTTATAAGTAGGAAGTTGTATCCAAGGGAACGAAACTACGCAGTCATCGAGAAAGAAGCCCTGGCCATTAAATGGGCCATTGACTCATTGAAATATTACTTGGAGGGAAGAGAATTCACACTATATACAGACCATGCCCCCTTAGAATGGTTGGCACGCAACAAAGGGAACAACGAGAGGGTGTTGCGTTGGTTTCTGTCACTACAACCCTACAGATTCCACACCAAACATCGGAAGGGTACTGAACAGACAAATGTTGACTTCCTGTCCCGTTATCCTTACGAAAGCCCTCCTACTGGAAGGACAGCAAGGGAAAGGGGATGTGAGAGGGTGCCGGGTCGGACTAGAAACGTACCCGGAGTAACCCGCTCGGCATGCGGGATGGAGGATCTTGCGGAGGCCCCCTCACGGCCTCGGATCGTCAACACGCCGTCCTGCGCTAGGGTAACTCCCCTCCCTATGCTCTGCCCTTACAGGAAAGTGACGTTGGCGCAGGGATTCCGGAAGGAGGCGGGATCGACCCCGGAAGCATTGCCGTCCAGGAAGTCAAAAGCCCCGGAACACACCCAAGATGGCGCGAGCCAGCCGGAGAGAGAAAGGAGTCGGGAAGCGGAGAAGAGGACGTCGGATCAGTGGAACACGGAACGAAGAAGGAAAGCGGAGGATTCGAAGAGGAGGACGAGACGTGGTCCGAGGAGTGGTGGTCCCCACCGGAGGAGGCTGGAGAGCGGCCGCAACTCTGGAGAGTTGCGGCGGAGCCGGTGAGTAAACAAGAGCCGGGGAAAGAGGGTATCGGGAGGCGGGAGGTGTACGATTAAGGGCGTAGAGAGGGACGGGATCTGGGACTCAGGGTTTCCTTTATGATTTTCAACCCCTATTTTTCCCATCGTTAAATACCGGCACCGATTCCCTGTACCTCACTCTTTTCCTCATCACGTGCCCCATTACCCTGTACACCCTCCGGTTACCACTTACCTAAAGATAGATCTTCACACAACACCCCCTGGTGCGGTGGCGGTTATATAAGCCATAGGGCTCCTGATTGGTACATTGACTGACGGCCCTTATCTTCTCTCTTATGAGCCTCCGTGGGAAGCCCCGCAGCACCAAGAAAGACGAGTCGGAAGAGGGCGCCCCAGGAGAAGAGGCAGAACAACCAGGAGAAGAAGCCGGAGAGATCAACAAAAGCTCACCAAGAAGCCCAACCCCTCTAAATACTGAAACTTCAAATAAAACACTTCGAGTATCTCACTATCTACGGCCTCCTCGTCTGTTTATCCGGCCCGCACTCCCACAGGATTCTAATAGAATTGCTGTATATTGCACATGGTCTTAATGTTGAGGCAATGTGCGGAGTACAAAAATTCAGGGACAAGCAATTTCCTTATGATAATACTATTAATTCAATGTGAATGCTTAAGTGAAAAAGTCATGCTGCCAACAGTATTTGTTCGAGAGCATGACAGAAGAGTTACATTTACAACTCATACAACATATCACAGGACTCTAGCAGGGTGTACTCAATTCAAAGTAACTCACTTTCTAGCTTCCACTCTTGCCTCTGCATCAGCATCGTGCATGCCTTTCTTGATTGTTTCAACCAACACTGCAACATGCCTGAAAGACAAAATTCACAAGACAGCATACCTTAGAGATTAATCTGTCTCTATAGTGGATGAGAAGGACAGAAGATCATTCAATCATCTTCAAACCAAGTGCATCAAATTATTCTTACCAGTTATTACATGCCGTTTACTTAAGACTGAACCCGCGTTTTCATGGTTGTTTCTTAGAAACGAACCAGATATTGAGACAACACGCATACCACACCTTTATAGTTTTAGATATACACTTGTTACCCACTAAGTACTTTAGGTTTATTCGTTGTTGCTACACTAAATTGGCATTCGTACCTGTGATGTAGCTTTCCTCTCGGTGCATTTGGTCACTGTGTCTTAACGAGGCGATGAAGAGCGAGAAGAAGGAAAGAGCTCTGCAGAAGCTGCTCTCTCATTGGTGTAAGGGCTGCATAAAATGAGAACTGAGAGTGAGACACAGTGTCTCCTATGTGCCAGCAGGATGAAGGGCAGTGGCTAGAATCCACTCAGCAGCTCTTGCACCTTGAGAGGTCAAGCACTGTTTGATCATTTCCTTTATAAGCACGCAATGGGAGGGGGTCTGGCCTCCGACTCAAGTTGCCCCATACCAGTTTTAAGGCAAAAGGCAAGGCTGTCTAAGCTGCATTGCCAATAAACATACAATTAAAAAGGAATATTACATATTTTTATCACCCCTCCATCACCCTGTCCAAGGAGGTAGAACAGAAAAATGTACCCGGCAGATGAGATTATATCCTCTCCTGCTCTACTTAAATCCCTTAAATCACTTTGATATTTAGCAATAACAAAGGAATCTAACTTAATTTCAAGTTGAAGAGCAGGACATGGTTAATGCATTGGCAAATACAGCTGTAAGAGATAACAATATTGATTAGAGACTACGAAGGTTCCCTGAGAAAGAGGAATACATTTCAGTGGTTTCTGTAATTCAAATTTTGTGTGCTACCCTGTATCTACAGCAAAAGCCCCAAGCAGGAATTCAGAAAACTTTGACGTTCAAGTAGAACTCAATTCAACTTTGGCCAATAGTACTGTGGCCATAGACAATAAACTAAGGCAGTTAACAAGGAAGTCTCCACAGACCAGGTAAGTGATAGGGGAAAACTGTACATGCTCTCCAGTGTTAGAATCCCAAATAAAGACTGTGTCTTGCTAACTATCTGTGTCAAACTAAGGAAGCGATATCCAGGGGTATTAAGAGACATGTGAAATTGCCACAAGGATAATTATTAGGCAACTACCGATTTCCAGTTGTCAGTTAAAATTTCTTTATCCATCAGAGAAAATAAATGATGAAAGTAGGAATGGACTAAAACTAGAAAGGTTAAACCAAGCTAAACATCATCTAAAATGTCATTAAGGAAGCACGCTTTTTAATGGGCTAGATCCCATTATGTAGCAGAAAGTTGGGCAAACTAAAATATTTATTTTGAGGTGTTGAATAATGGGCTGAAATAGAGGTTAAGGGGTGTGCAGCTTGAACACAATGTCTCTAATTGTGAGCGGCCAGTAAATTGGATACCATGGGCAGCAGTAGCCCCTGGGGTGGGGAAATCTAAGCCTGTTAAGAGTTGGACCCCAGGAGTTCACTAAGAAATGAGGAATTACTGGTAGAAATCTGTAATTTCGGGTCCGATTCCCCGGATTAGTCCTCACTTTGGGCTGGACTTTCACCCAGAGATTTCGGCTGCTCTTAGCAAGTTAAGGCAGCTGAGGTGTTTCCTTATATCTAATAATTCCGATAGGGCCGATAATTGCGGTTACTGGTCACATCTGAATTAACAGGCCACTTGTAATGAGGACATAAAAGTCTGGAGGAGAAATAACAGGCTAAACTAGAATCTCTGATATTAAATTCAAATATCTCTGCTGACTTTTGTCTGGGTTTAAATGCTCCCCGAGAGGCTAGGGTAAAGAAACACCTTGGCTAGTAATACCCCATTAAGGAAGCTGCTTCAAGTAGGGAAGTCAGTACATCCTAGTACTCGAATTAAAGAACAGGTTACTGGGGGGGGGCGTGGCCAAGCAACATGGCCGCCGGGACGTGAGCCTCTTGAGCTCCAAGTCCGTTCGCCCAAAGATCTTTATAAATCCTGCAATAACTGGCTGAAAAGAGCCGTGTTACACGATTCCTGGGGCACATCAGCCGCCTGCATCACTGGAGCCGAGCAGCGACGTCTGGGAGCCATCGGGGTACCGTGCTCGGCAAGGCGCGTGGTGGTCACAGCAGAGCCTAGCGATCCGGGCCGGAGAGTGGGCGCGGCCCGAGACGGAGACAGGCGGTCGCTCCCCCCCGGGGTGGGGTTGGAGCACGATTGATCGGGCTGTGGAGCTGTGCCCCCCTCGTGCTTGCCGATCTGCCGCCCACGGGGGTTGCGGCGAGCGGCCACGGCGCTCTGGGGGTGGTGGGCCTCGGGCCTGAAATTGGCAGTGAGGATTCGCTGGCCCTGGAGGGCACCCCACACATCGAGGAAACGCCGGCCCGCGCTCGAGGCGGGTGCCCGCAAAGTTGCATCACGTGGGGCCGGCGCTTGGAGTGCAATGACTTGAGGACGGAGGTACGGGGGAGCTGGGGGCAATCTGACCCCCACGCGCTTGCTCTCTCCACTGCTGCCTGTACAGAGACGCGGCCGGGGGTCGTGAGGAGCCGCAATATTGTTATTCCCGGTGCCTGCGAGCTGGGAGAGAACCCAACTAGAGGAAAAGAGGCCCTCGCAGCCAAGATACAAAAGAGATAAGGTTGGGCCTCTCTGGACGTGGGATTGATGCATGGCAATCAGTGGGGGCTGCAACCAAAGCCTGAGCTGGGGTGAGGACCCGCATGGAGTGCTTGGAGCACTATAGCGAAGGGCTGTCCATGTGCCACCAGGCACTCACCGCCAAGAGACAGTTGTAGAGCTCCGCTGAACGGCGCAGATTGTGAGCCTGGGCGGTCGGAGAGACCCTGAGACACTGCGAGGCAACCAGAGCGGAGATCTCCTAACCCTGCGCCTGCAGGTAACGCGGGGGGCGATTGGGATAGCAAGGGGCCCAGCCATCGGACTGCAGGAACTGTGAAGGCCCCCCCTGGATTGGAAAGAGAGTGGGGTCCGCCCTGTAAGTGAACTATATCCATTGGAGGGGTGTGAAGGTATTGCTTCGTCAGCTGAGGGGCGCTCTGAGCGGGTGGGACCCCTGAAACAAGGATCACCATGGTCAAGGACAAGGCACAGAAACCCTCTGGGTCCAACACCATAACCCAATACACCACCCCTAGGCAACCCCCTATAGCGGCTGACCAGACAGACTGGTGGGGCGGAGCATAAATAAGGGGGGGGGGGGGGAGAGAGCCCGGAGCCCACCAGAGCGGATCTCATGGCAGCCATACAGGGGTCCAGGAAGGCGCTGGAGGACCGCATAGACACAGTTTCAATTGATGTCAACCTACTACAAGCGGACCTTCGGAAGGTGGCAGAAAAGGGCACGGAAGCAGACAAAGTGGAGCTGAGAGGGGACGTGGTGACGCTCAAACAGCAAGTAGCGCAGATGACAATGGCTACGAAGGCACTGGAGTGCCGTGCGGAGGATGTGGAAGGGAGGGCACGACGCAGCAACATACGAGTCTTGGGCTTCCCGGAAAAAACTGAACAAGGGGCTGCGGAGCAATGTATAGAACATTGGATCCGAACTCAGCTCCGACCCGAGGGCCTATCAGATATGTTCAAGATTGAGAGGGCGCATAGGGCCCTGGCGCATTGAGAGTGAGCATAGGGCCTATTATGTGAGTGGAATGTGCTCTAGGGGGTATTATCAAAGTACTTTTTGCTTTGGCATAACATGTTTGGATACATTTTACAATCAATCTTGCAATACCTGACTTAGAAATGGGATTGCCTTTGTGTGGTGTTACAAATAGCTGCTTTGTTTTTGGAAAGTCTTTAGTTCTTTCTACGTAATATAGTAGAGCTCGTCTAACAGCAAGTGTGTGTAGAGCTCTTTCTGCTACAGAATCAGGTTGAGGAAAGAACACAGGTAACTCAACTGATTGATTGATATGAAAGGCAGAAACTACTTTAGGGAGAAATTTAGGATTGGTTCGAAGAATCACCCTATCTTTGTGAAGTTGAAAGAAAGGTCCTTGTATAGTTAATGCCTGAAGTTCACCAATTCTCCTTAGTGAGATGATTGCTATGAGGAAGGCAACCTTCCATAAGAGAAATTGTAACTGACATTTGTGCATTGGTTCAAAAGGTGGACCCATTAGTCTAGTAAAGACTATGTTTAAGTTCCATTCTGGTGCAGGTGGAACTCTTGGTGGTATCACCCTTTTTAATCCTTCCATGAAGGCTTTAATCACTGGTACTCTAAATAGAGATAAGTGTTGTTTATTTTGCAAGTATGCGGCTACTGCTGCTAGGTGTAAACGAATGGATGTGTAAGCCAATCCAGGTTGTTGTAAATGCAACGGATAACAAATGACGTTCTGTACAGAAGCATCAAGTGGATTGATATTATTGTTGTTACAATAGATAACAAACCATTTCCATTTTGCAGCATAACATGCTCTAGTAGTAGGCTTTCTATCCTCTTGTAGAATATTCATACAGTCTGGTGGTAGCTGTTAATAACCAAACTCTATGACTTCAGGAGCCAGATCACTAGGTTCAATTCTTTGAGATTTGGATGTCTGTTTTCTCCATGGCTTTGCGTGAGGAGACTGGGTGTGAGATGTAGCTTTTGATGTGGAACCACCGACAGTTCTAACAGGGTGGTGTACCAAGGTTGACGAGCCCATGTGGGGGCTACTAAGATCAGTGTGAGGGATGTTTGTCTGAGCTTCCGAACCAACAATGGAATTAGTGGGAAAGGCGGAAAAGCGTAGGCAAATATCCCTGACCAATTCATCCATAGAGCATTGCCTTTGGATAGATGGTGTGGGAACCTGGATGCGAAGTTTGGGCATTTTGCGTTGTGTATTGTGGCAAAGAGATCTATCTGTGGAAACACCCATTGTTGAAAATAGTGAAGAAGAACTTGGGGATGAAGTTCCCACTCGTGAATTTGCTGCCTGTGTTTGCTGAGCTGGTCGGCAATTTGATTGTCTACTCCTGGAAGGTGTTCTGCTAGGAAATAAATCCTATGATGAATTGCCCAATTCCAAATGCTTTGTGCAAAGCGGGACAGCTGGATAGAGTGCGTCCCTCCCTGTTTCTGTGGATAATACACCGCTGTCATGTTGTCTGTGCGGACTAGGACAGTTTTGCCTAGAAGGTGAGTGTGAAAAGCTTTGAGTGCTAGGAACACCGCTAGAAGTTCCAGGGAGTTGAGGTGGAGATGTTTGTGATTGTCTGACCACAGCCCTTGCACTGTGTGATGTTGGAGATGGGCACCCCAACCGGTTAAAGATGCGTCTGCTGTCAGTACAGTCTGTGGAATCGGGTCTATGAAGGGCCGCCCTTTTGACAAGTTTTGAGGGTTCCACCACTGCTGAGAGCGATGGGTGCGGCCGTCTACCAACACTAGATCAGTTAATTGACCCTGTGACTGATTCCACTGACTCGCTAGACATTCCTGCAGAGGACGCATGTGAAGTCTGGCGTGAGGTACGATTGCAATGCAGGATGCCATCATTCCCAGCAGTTGCATAAAAACAATGGCTGGTAATGTTTGATTGGGTTGAAATTGTAGTATTGTGGACTGAATATTGTGAATCCTGGCTACACTGGGAGATGCTAGAGCTTTGAGAGTGTTGAGGGAAGCTTCTAGATAAGACTGCACTTGCTCAGGGCACAGGTGAGATTTCTGTGCATTGATTGCGAAACACAACTGAAGAAGTAGGTGTACTGTTGCCTGAGTGTGTAGTCTACAGTTCTGGTAAGTGCCCGCTTTGATAAGCCAGTCGTCTAGGTAAGGGAAGACAAGGATACACTGTCTCCTGAGATGAGCGGCTACTACTGCAAGACATTTGGTGAACATTCTGGGGGCCGTGGTGACGCCAAATGGTAGTACCTTGAACTGGTAATGTTTGCCTGCTATCACAAATCGGAGGTATTTGCGATGAGCTGGATGAATTGGAATGTGAAAGTAGGCATCTTTTAGATCTAGAGTAGACAAAGTCGCCTTGCTGTAAAAGGGGAAGTACTTGTTGAAGAGTCATCATGTGAAAGTGCTCTGACAGTATGTATTTGTTTAACTCTCTGAGATCTAGAATAGGTCTTAATGAGCCGGCCTTTTGGAAATTAGAAAGTAAAGGGAATAAACCCCTGACCCTTGGTACTGAAGTGGGACTGGTTCTATAGCTCCTTTGAGTAATAGAGATTGCACTTCTTGTTGAAGCAAGTGCTGGTGGTCTGGTGAATATTTGTGATATTGAGGTGGAATGTTTGGAGGGTTGTTGGTAAGCTCCAGGCAGTAACCATGTTGGATAATTCCAATCACCCATTTGTCGGTTGTTATTGATTCCCAAATGGGGAGAAAGTCTTGAAGTCTTCCTCCAACAGGTGTGGAATAGTCAGTGGGAAGTGTGGGGAAGTCACTGCTTATTTGGAGAAGGGGAATTGCGTGGTGTGGTGTTTTTACCTCTGCCCTTGGGACTATTTCCCCTGTAACCTCCTATGAAAAATCCTCTTGTAAAAGAGGATTGGGAATTATTAGAGGAAGTGTTTTGGTCTGTCTCAGTGGACTTGGACCCTCCCCTGTAAAAGGAGCGCCGAAAAGAACCTCTGCTTGATCAACTTCAGGGTCAAAAACATGTTTCTTGTCAAAAGGTGTATTGAGAATGGATAGCTGGACTTCAGGTTTGAACCCTGAAATCCGTAACCAGGAATATCTCCGGAGTAGGATGCTAGTATTTACCTCTCTAGCTGCAGTGTCGGCCGCATCTAGAGCGCATCTAATGGAAGTGTTGGTAATTAGTTTACCTTCTTGAACTAAATCCTGAGCTTTGGTCTTATGCTCATCTGAGAGAAACTGTAGAATTGCTCTATTTCGTCACAGTGGGCCCTATTGTATCTTGCTAGAAGACCTTGGGTGTTAGCAATATGCCAATGGTTAGCTGCTTCCGCAGCTACATGTTTGCCAGAAGCATCAATCACTTTTGACTCTTTATCTGAGGGAGGAGCATCCCCAGACGCTTGAGAATTAGCTCGCTTTCGAGCATTGGATACTACTATTTATTTATTTATACAATTTATAAAGCGCGCAAATACCCATGGGTGTCTCAGCGCTAAGACTACAGAGTCGACTACTCGACTACAGAGTCATGTGGTAACTGACCATTAATGAAAATAGGGTCTGTTGGGGAAGGTTTGTATTTCTTATCTACTCTAGGAGTGAGTATTCTAGCACGTACCGGATCTTTAAAGATGTCGTCTGTGTGCCTCAACATACCCTTAAGCATAGGCAGTGTCTGACTGGACTTATGTGTTCCTAGAGTTCCTCTAAGGACTCTTTATGGAGCTCCACCCCATGGTACTGTGCAGCTCTAGCAATGAGCGTCTGGTATGACAGATTGTCATCAGGTGGAAATGGTCTGGCACTCACGTCCCCTTGTCCCTGCAGCACATCGTTGTCCTTCAGGACAATCTGCAACTCTGATTCGGAGTCAAGACGCCACTGAAGCCTGTTCTTTTTTGGCCGCTGAGATCTCCTCTTGCTCGGAGTCTTTGCCGAAGAGATCCAGTGTGTCGTCTAACTACTACTGCTGCATCTCTCGACGTCGAGCCCGACGATAACTGAGAGTTTTCTTTGATATGAAGGATCAGCATGCGTCGCAGTCTTGTTCTTTGTGCTCTGAAGACAAGCACAAGTTACACACCTGATGTAAGTCTGTACGCGGACACTTCGCGTGGCACAGGGGGCAGAATTTGAACGGAGTCCGCTCCATCGACAAGGAGCCGGACCGATGCAGATAGGCCGGAAGGCCGTCCGCGAATTTCCAATGGAAATGGAGATTTCTTGATGGTTGAGTCAAACCGCGGAGAAAAGGAAACGTGTTCGAAAACAATACCGTCGAGGGTAGAGTGGGCTGTGCACCGAGGGGAACCCGAGTACCGATTCCGAAACGGAGCGCAGCAATATACGACCGAACCCGATGACGGAAAAAAACTATCTAACAATGGAGTCGATGCCCATGCGCACCATCACCGAAAGGAGGAACCACCTTACCGCGTGACTAGAAAGACTTTTTCGAAGAAAAACAACTTGCAAACATCCCGACCCAACACTAGATGGCAAGAGTATGCAAAGCATGTGATCTACAGCTCACATGCCTCGAACAGAGCATTACCAAAGGTAAGTAACTTGTTCTGATGGATAATTATAACCACAGATTCCTCAACCTGTGAACAGATACCAAAGCAGCGCCTCCTAAAGTGGTGGGTCTGTGGAATTGATCAGACTAAAAAGTCATGGAGGATCAAACGGTCAAAATCCCATCCTGGCATACCGGATTGTCAAAGCAGTAGTGCTTTGTGAACGTATGCACTGATGCCCACGTAGCTGCCTGACTAATATCCAGGACAGGCATTCTATGTGCCAATGTAGTGTTAGCAGCCTTGGCCCTATTGAATGAACCCTCACACTTTCTGGAGGCTGCTTCTCAGTCGATGAGTAGTAGATCTTAATTCGGTGGACGAACCATTGTGAGATGGTCTGTTTCTGAAACGCCTTGCCCTCCTCCTTTGCACAAGAGAATCCCACAAAGAGCTGATCATTTACCTGACATTCCTTTGTACAATCAATGTAAAAGCTTAATCCTCTTTAGGGTCCAAGCAATGGAGTCTCTCTTCCTGTTTCGAGGAATGAGGCCAGGTGGTGCCCTGACGATTAATAATAATAATAATAATAATACTGGAGCTTGTATAGCGCAAACAACTACCTCAAAACAGAGGTGTCCCGGCGCTCTAGCAGCAGGCAGTACGCGCAGCGAGGTTTCAGCACTAAACCCAAGCCTAGTCAAGTCTAAAGAGCCATGTCTTCAGCGCTTTTCTGAAACAGGTCTCTGTGTTAGCTTGGTGGAGGTTCCCAGGCAGGGCATTCCACATTTTGATACAAAAGGGGATGATGGACGGAACGTTTGAACCAATCAAACACTCACCCCCAGTCAACTGATCTGGGTTTAATCCATCATCATTCTTTAGCTCACTCCACCACCCCAGTTCAGACATGGCCATATGCAAATCAGTCTGACCCTGTACCTCATGGGAACAGTCCAGTCCGAACTGCCAAGCCATGTCTTCCTGGACCGGAAACAAGCATCCTAGGACCGGTTTCTGGCATTCCAGCCGTCATCAGCCAGGCTTGCTTGAATCCAGTGGCAAAGTGAGCAAGGGACCCACGTCTGGGCATACCCCCGCCAACTTAGGGCGAACAAAGCGATACAAAAGGGGATGATGGACGGAACGCTTGAGCCAATCAAACACTCACCCCCAGTCAACTGATCTGGGTTTAATCCATCATCATTCTTTAGCTCACTCCACCACCCCAGTTCAGACATGGCCATATGCAAATCAGTCTGACCCTGTGCCTCATGGGAACAGTCCAGCCCGAACTGCCAAGCCATGTCTTCCCTGGACCGGAAACAAGCATCCTAGGACCGGTTTCTGGCAGTGAGTGTTTGATTGGCTCAAACGTTCCGTCCATCATTCCCTTTTGTATCGCTTTGGTCGCCCTAAGTTGGCGGGGGTATGCCCAGACGTGGGTCCCTTGCTCACTTTGCCACTGGATTCAAGCAAGCCTGGCTGATGACGGCTGAAATGCCAGAAACCGGTCCTAGGATGCTTGTTTCCGGTCCAGGGAAGACATGGCTTGGCAGTTCGGGCTGGACTGTTCCCATGAGGTACAGGGTCAGACTGATTTGCATATGGCCATGTCTGAACTGGGTTGGTGGAGTGAGCTAAAGAATGATGATGGATTAAACCCAGATCAGTTGACTGGGGGTGAGTGTTTGATTGGCTCAAACGTTCCGTCCATCATTCCCTTTTGTATCATTCCACATTTTGGCCGTTCTCACTGCGAATGCCCTACCACCCAAACGGGCTTTCGCAAAGCGGCGAGTACAAAGCAAATTCTGAGAGTTTGACCGTAGGGAGCGATTTTGCTTATAACAGCAGAGTCTTTGTTTAAGATAACTGGGACATTTACCCTTGAGGGCCCGATAGGCCAGAGTCATGGCCTTAAATTCGATTCTTTTGGCTACTGGGAGCCAATGAAGCTCCTGTAGATGCGGAGAGACATGATGCCGGAAGGGAATGCGTCTGATTAGTCTCGCAGCCGCATTCTGTACCATCTGGAGATGTCTAATCGAATATTTAGGGAGGCCAAGGTATAACCCATTTGCGTAATCCAGCCTAGATGTCACTGTGGCATGGACTACCGATTTGCGGCAATCTTCTGGCAGGAAATGTAAAAATTTCCGGAGGTTTCTCAATTTGCTGAAGCAAGTAGCGGAGACCTGTTGAATTGGAGCCGAAAAGGAGAGATCCGCCTCCCATCTCACACCCAGATTTCTGATATTAGTGGCGGGAGAAGGCGGTGGACCCATTTCTGATGGCCACCACAGATCTGGATCAGGCACTAGGCCCTTTCCAAAAAACAGCACCTCTGTTTTTCCCGCATTGAGTTTTAGTTTGTATTTATTCATCCACAGTGCTATGTCTCTCAAACACCCTTTAAAATTCTTAAAAGCCTCTACCGTCCGCTCTTGAAAAGGGAAAACCAGCTGGGTATCATCAGCGTAGGAGATCGCCTTCACTCCCCAGTTGGCAATCAAAGAAAAAAGCGGAGCTAGGTACAGATTAAAAAGTAGGTGGCTCAGCGCTGAGCCTTGAGGGACGCCACACCACAGATGTTTAGGTTTGGATTCAAATGGTTGTAAGGCGACTCTCTGAGTACGACCGCTCAGATACGATTTCAACCAGGCCAGCGCCTTCCCCCCAAAGCCCGTGTCTTGTAGTCTCTGAACCAGCAAGGCATGATCGACAGTGTCGAATGCTGCAGACAGATCCAGGAGCACCAGCAACGCTGATGCCCCTGAATCCAACGACCATCTCACGATTCAGCCAGCTTAAGAGGCATAGAGCATCCTGGCACAGGACCATGGACCCCACCCCGTCCTGTTTGTTGCCGTACCACAAGGCGGTGGTGTTGTCCGTGAGAACCTGCACCACCTTCCCCTTGATGGCGGGCAGGAAGGGTTTCAATGCCAAGTGAATTGCCTGCTACTCTAGCAAACTTATGTGGAGGCAAGTCTTCATCAGAGACCAAACTCCTCTGATCTCCACTTCTTCCAGATGGCCTTCCCAGCCCACTGTCAACCCTGTGTGGGGTAGGCAGAGGGGAATGTTGACGGTCCAATTGTGGTCGAGCAGCCACCATTGCAGATATTTTACAGTCTTCTCAGACACAAGGATAGAGCCTGACAGGTTCCCTTGGAGCTAGACTCACTGAGATTTCAGATTCCACTGCTGAGCCTGCATATGCTAGATGCCATGGTCACCAAGCAGGGTTAAGGCAGCTAGCAGGCCAAGTAGGATCAGAGCCATCCACACGGAGACCCAGGACAGAGGCCGAAGCATCAGGATCATAGCCTAAATGCCCTGGACTTGTTGGTTTGGAGGAAATGCCAGAAAGCACACTGTATCCAGGATGTCTCCAATTAAGGGAAGCCTTTGCGAAGGAGTGAGGTATGACTTTGACAGGTTGAGTAAGAATCTCAACGATATCTGGAGGCTTGCCATCATCTGGAGGTGTTCTACGACTGACTGTTACTAGCCCACCTTTACCAGCCAGTCATTGAGGTAAGAAAAAACTGGTATACCCAACCTTTAAAGATGGGCAGCGACCACCGCCATCACTTTCGTGAACACCTGAGGGGCATTGTGAGTCCAAAGGGGAGTAAAGCAAACTATAAATGCTTCTGGCCTACTCTGCACCTCAGGTAATGTCTCTGGGACTACAGGATAGGTATCTGAAAATATACATCCTGCAGGTCTAGGGACACTTTTCAGTAACTCAGGTCCAGGCAGATGTGATATGGGCCAGCAAGAGAATTTTAAATTTGTCTTTCCACAAGGTCTAAAATGGGCCAAAGGCCGCCATCCTTCTTCAGCATAAGGAAACAGTGAGAGTAGCAAACCTCTCCTATTTCTGAGTCCATAACTCTCTTGACCGCTCCTTTGGAAAGTAAAACTTGCACCTCTTGCAAAAGAAAGGACAGGTGTTCCTCTGAGATTCGCTCCAATGTGGGGGGAAGACTTGGCAGGCAGTAAGAATGAGCAGGGTATAACCATGCTGAACTATTTAAAGGAACCATCTGTTGGACTTAATGGATCACAACCCAGGTAAAAAGTACTAGCATTCTGCCACCCACCGGGTGGTTGTGCCCATGAATGACAATCTAAAATGCTTGGTGGCTACTGCTGCTGGGGAAGGAGACTGGGAGGACTGGTGCTTTTGATGTCCTGCATGCTGCTGGAGCCATGCCTCTCGCCTTGAAAGGGCAGGGGCTACTGCAGAAGTGGCTGGGGAAACGGAAGTTGCCCATTCACTGGCCCACTACAGTAGCCTTAGAATTACCTAAACTAAGACAAAACTGTTTGGAAGGGTTCAAAAGACCCATGGGCAGTGCCATGGCCCTACTTACTTTGAAATGTTCCAAGACAGAATCAGCTTTCTCGCCAAAGAGGCCCGAACCATCGGAAAGCATTTCCATGAGAGAAGCCAGTATGTTTACAGAATATCATGTAGAGTGCATCTACGCATTGCGGTGGACCACTACAATGATGCCAACTACCCTTCCCAGATAATCAGCAGAATCAAGGCCAGCAAGAATCGCATATCTGGCTGCATCTAGACCATTTTGAATTGTATGAGTCAGTGAGGCCTTAAGGTCTTTCAGAACCACCAACAAGATGTCGCTGGCCATTTCCTAGAGGGCATGTATGTATCAGCCCAATAGGCAGACTGCGTAGAACAATCTCAATGCAAGGTTAGCCGAGGATAACATTTATTTTCCAAAAGCCTCAATTCTCTTAGAGACTTATTTTCCAGAGGAGTCATGGAGAATGAAATGGGAGCAACCTTGCTGGTTGAAGCCTGAACAACCAGACTCTGAAGTAGAATGTTTTGTGAGAAAACAGGTTTGCCAGGCACTAATCTGTATCGTCAGGCCACTGCCCTATTCACCAGTGGGCAGGGCTTTGATCAGGTGCCTCCTTAAGGTATCAGTAAGGGCCTCGTTGAAAGGGAGCAAGGGCTCAGATGAGGCTGGGTCAGTCTGTAAGATTTCCATAGGGATATTAGTCTTAGTCTCCACAGAGGGCATTTGTAGGTCCTAGACCACAGCTGCTCCTCTGACTAGCACTGCAAACAATGCACTCTCTTCCATTGGTTGTCCAAAAGAATATTCAACCCAGTGTTAGGGGAAGTATCAAGCACACTGGCCTCATGTAAAGCTAGTCACCATCATAATTAGGGAGTAAGATCTCACGGTATATGTTCGTTTCCCGGAATAGCTGTCTCTGCATCCGCTTCAGATGTGTTGATGCGGATGCAGAGACAGCTATTCCGGGCTACTGTGCCACTTTAATGGTGACTCTGAAGACACCTTACCTACTGTGTCTTAGGACTTTTTCTGTTGACTTGCATCAGGAAACGAACATATACCGTGATTCTAATTTTGAGCCCTGAAGAAGTCCCTATTGGGACGAAACGCGTTGGCTAAAAGAACTGTGAATAGTGGATTTTAACAACTTTATATGCTCACCGTTGTCAATAAAGAACTAAGGAAATGAGAACATAACGACTTGGCATATTCTTCAGATCATCACGGACAATTTGTGTCTAACTGACTTTGAATGTTTATACAATTGATGGGTGCGGATTCCATATTTTTTTTTATTGCCTTGAGTTTGGAAATTCCAAATAGGGAGTGGAGAGGGGTGCACTTCCTGGTTTTCCTGCACCATCACTACCAACTATTTTGTTGACAGGTGCGGTATCTCTGCCTTTGCCTCAACCCTCAGTTGTTTTGTTTTTTAGCTTAAAGGATCTAGACCATGGCTCCTCGGAGCCCTCACTTTGGGGCTCGCCTGCACCTGTAGGCCCTTACCAGTTACTGCACCATCATCGAAAGTCTTGAGGAGTGTTTGGGCCCACTATGCCCTGATACCGAGAAAGGCTTATAGGTCCCTTTTGTGATTTCCACCCTTGACTAAGGCTAACTGAACTAGAGACACCGATATAGAAATAAGAACATACACAGTTGCAACTCATGGAGGGGAGGAAGGGGGGGCAGTAAATTAATGTTGGGTGGGGAGACAGCAGCATTTTGTAAGTGATAATGACTATGGAATGCTATGATCATATAACAAACAAAATATGTAGGATTTGTAATGTGCTGCAATATAAAACAATAAAATTTGTTTACAAAAAATAAATTAAATCAAGTAGTGTAAGTCTGCCTCTTCCTTCTTCCTGTATAGCAGTGGCGACTCCTCGGCTATGGCGGAGGAGCATCGCCACCCCCCCCCCCCCAATACGGCAGGAAAGGGAAAAAAAAACACACTAGTTTCTTCTTTCTTGCCAAGACTTGGGGGCGGTGCCTGGGGGGTGCGGCAATGAGGGGAGTGGTAATGCACTCCCTTCACTAAGCATGATGGTTAGGCCGGCTGGCTCAGGCCAGCCAAAATATCATGCACAGTGAACCTCTCTCCAACCCCTGCTGCATTGCTGGGGTTGGAGAGAGCAGGCTCAGACTCCCAGTCTTTCCTGGAGCGTTTATTGAAGGTGCTCAGGCCAATCCTGAAGTTGCTCTCATGTGAGAGCAGGTTCGGGATTGGCCGCAGGGCATTCTGGGAGCCTGTGCCTGAAGCAGCTGAGCGTGATGCGGCTGGCTGAAGGCAAGTTTTTTTGTTTTTGCCCCCCTCCCTTTGCAACCCCTATGCCCCCCCTCATTCCCCGCCCGCCCCTCGTCCCAAACATGGCTGCTACTGCTGTATAGTGCATTAAACCGAAGATAGAAACTAAACATGCTATTAGCAAACATTTTGATGTCACTTCCTAGACAATATATCTACAAAGAATAATGGTACTTGTTGCCATAATATGAAAATCTCAAATATTGTGAATAAACAAGGGGAGGGCTACCAATAAGGACACACAATCAAAATGGGAAATTATATAGATATATTTTGTTTCATGCCCACTACTTTCTATTGGATGTTCCATGGACACTACAGGAGCGAAACGTAAATAACAACAATGGGGAGACTTGCTTGTAAACACCTGGTGGTCTTAGGATATAAACGTAATTAATGAGAAATACAGTCAAGCAGAAAAATGCAGGAGAGATAAGTATCTCACCAAAAGCAAACAACAGACCCTCAACAACTTAAAAGCAAGCTCAAATACCTGAGTGGTGACAGCTCTAAAGCACAAGTTACTAACTTGTGTAACGATATATCTGTAAGAGACAGTAGTTAGTGACAGATTCCTTACCTTAGAATATCCCCAGGCGTCAGGCTGGATCCGGAAAGTTTTGCGTAGCAGTACCCTTGCGCGTCGGTAGGCGGCGCTCGTGCGGCTCCGCGTCCGTCGCCGGCGTCGTGATCGCCGGGATGACGTCGCGGGCAGTACTTAGGCGCCGCCCTGCGCGCTGACGTCAGTTCTGTACATGACTTTCCGCGCCAGGAACGCAGAGCCATGCAAGAAGCTGACACAGGTGTCTGAAAAATACTAGGGCCCTGAAAGGGATGTCCTTAACTCCTAGAAATCAGTTCGCAGAACGGGAGGATGGTGGGCGTAGGAATCTGTCACTAACTACTGTCTCTTACAGATATATCGTTACACAAGTTAGTAACTTGTGCATCTGAAAGAGACACGTTAGTGACAGATTCCTTACCTTAGAATAGATACCCCAGCAATACCAACCCCGGTGGTGGGTCTGCGAACAAAGATCAGACAAGGAAGTCCTGGAGGACAGAACGGCCAAAGAAGCCGTCCCTCCGGACCTGACTGTCAAGGCAGTAATGCTTTGTAAACGTGTGCAGCGAGGCCCACGTAGCTGCCTGACAGATAACCGGCAGCGGAACACCGCGGCCCAAGGCCGTGGTAGCAGCCGTTGCCCTGGTGGAATGGGCACGCAGCCCAACAGGAGGCTCCTTCTTGGCCAAAGAATAGCAGGTCTTGATGCACAAGGTAACCCAGCGGGAGATGGTCCTCTTGTGCACCGCCCGACCTTTTTGGCGCCCACGTAGCCAACAAAGAGCTGGTCATCCACCCGGAAGTGTTTTGTGCGGTCGATATAGAAGGAGAGCGCACGCTTTGGGTCCAGACGGTGGAGCCTCTCTTCCTCTCTGGAAGGATGCGGAGGCGGAAAGAAGGTGGGCAAAGTGATGGTCTGCCCAATGTGGAAAGCAGTAACCACCTTTGGCAAGAAGGACGGACGCGTCCGAAGAACAACCTTGTCTGGATGAACAGACAGAAAGGGAGGTTTGCAAGATAGAGCCTGGAGCTCACTCACCCGCCGAGCGGAGGTGATGGCCACCAGAAAGGCTGTCTTCAGAGTCAGAAGACGAAGAGGACAGTTATGCAGAGGCTCAAAGGGAGCGCACATTAAAAAGGTAAGAACCAAGTTCAAGTCCCACTGAGGCATTACAAACGGAACAGGAGGGAAGAGGTGAGTAATGCCTTTAAGAACCTGTTAACAACAGGGGACTTGAAAAGGAGGGCTGATCAGGGAGCCTGAGGAAGGCCGAGATAGCACAAAGATAACCCTTGATGGTACCCAGGGCAGAACCCTGTTGGGCCAGAGAGAGAAGGAACAGAAGGACCTCAGAAAGAGGGGCAGAAAGGGGATCCACAGCCTTTGCTGTGCACCATGCCACAAATTTGTTCCACCTGCAGGCGTATACCACCTTAGTGGAGGGACGCCTGGCTGCCAGAATCACATCACAAACTTCGGGAGGCAAGTTGAAAGGAATCAACTGCCGCCGCTCAATCTCCACGCAAGCAGGTGTAGACTGGACAGGTTCGGGTGGAGGACCGTCCCCTGCTGCTGCGACAGAAGATCCTCCCGAAGAGGCAGACGGATCGGGGATCTATGCTCATATTGAGTAGCTCGGGATACCAAACTCTTCGAGCCCAGTCCGGAGCCACAAGAATGACTTGGGCCCGGTCGTGCCGAATCTTCTTCAACACTCTGGGTAGAAGTGGTATAGGCGGAAAGGCGTACAACAGACCGCAACTCCACTCGCGACGAAAAGCGCCGCCGAGCGAGTGCCGCCTTGGAAATTCCAACGCGCAGAACTGATGACATTGCGCGTTCTCTTCGGTGGCGAATAGATCTAACCAAGGCTCTCCCCACTGTAGAAAGAGTCCTTGCGCCACTTCCGAGTGAAGACGCCATTCGTGATCCATCATGCACCTGCGGCTGAGTTCGTCCGCCCTGGCGTTCAGAGAACCTGCCAGGTGTTGAACCATCAGGAACATGCCCCGATGTTCCAGCCATGTCCAGAGGCGCAGAGCCTCCTGACAAAGGGTCCAAGACCCCACCCCGCCCTGTTTGTTGCAGTACCACATGGCGGTGGTGTTGTCTGTGAACACCTGCACCACCTTCCCTTTGACAGAGGGAAGGAATGCCTTGAGTGCAAGCCGGATCGCCCGGAGCTCCACAAGGTTGATATGGAGCCGGGACTCCGCCGGAGACCAGAGGCCTCTGATCTCCGCCTCTCCCATGTGACCGCCCCATCCCAGAAGGGACGCGTCCGTCACAACTGTATGCTCTGGCTGGGGAAGGGAGAGGGATCTGCCCATGACCCATTGCCGGTTCGAGAGCCACCACTGCAACTGTTTTGCAGTCCCCTCCGAGATCTGGACGTGATCGGACAGGTTGCCCTGGTGCTGCGCCCACTGGAACTTCAGGTCCCACTGCAGAGCCCGCATATGCCATCTGGCATGATTGACCAGCAGGATGCAGGAGGCCATGAGGCCCAGCAGCCTCAGGGTCATCCGTACCGAAACCCAGGATAAAGGCCGAAAGATCGGAATCATAGCCTGAATATCCCGGACTCGCCGTTCGGGAGGATAGGCCCGAAACTGCGTCGTGTCCAGAACTGCTCCGATGAAAAGGAGCTGTGGAGAAGGAATTAGATGCGACTTCGGCACATTGATGGAGAACCCCAGCGAGTGCAGGAGTTCGGCCGTAGTCTGGAGGTGGGAGACGACTGCCTGGGACGAGCCCGCCTTCAGCAGCCAGTCGTCGAGGTAGGGGAAGACTGAAACCCCTGCCCGGCGCAGATGAGCTGCGACCACCGCCATCACTTTCGTGAACACCCGAGGGGCACTGGTAAGGCCAAAGGGGAGCACGGTGAACTGAAAATGCTCGGGGCCTACCGTGAACCGAAGGTAACGCCGGTGGGCCGGCAGGACGGGGATGTGGAAATACGCGTCCTGCAAGTCCAACGCTACCAACCAGTCTCCAGGGTCGAGGGCAGTCAAGACCTGAGCTAGGGTGAGCATCTTGAACTTCTCCTTCCGGAGGAAGCGATTGACGTTCCGGAGGTCCAAGATAGGACGCATGTCCTCCTTGTCCTTTTTGGGCACCAGAAAGTAGTGGGAGTAGCAACCACGCCCTACTTCTGGGGTCGGAACATGCTCGATGGCCCTCTTGGTCAAGAGGGCCGTGACTTCCTTCTGTAGAAGCACCAAGTGATCCCCTGACATGCGGTGGAATTGAGGTGGCATGGCTGGGGGGTGGTCTCGAAGGGGAGGGAGTAGCCCCTTCGGACAATGTCCAAGACCCACCTGTCCGAG
The DNA here is from genome assembly GCA_963921515.1 of Calotriton arnoldi. Classification (NCBI taxonomy): domain Eukaryota; kingdom Metazoa; phylum Chordata; class Amphibia; order Caudata; family Salamandridae; genus Calotriton; species Calotriton arnoldi. The sequence goes on along the minus strand of CAWUFW010000021.1, from coordinate 2,194,794 downwards.
GTGATGGTGCGCCAGTGGGGAAGGTGATGGCGGACCCTGCCCTCTACTGGCGTGCCGTGCACCTGAAAGGAGGGACTAGGAGGGCTTGGAGGCCGCGGACGGGTTGGAGGTGGTGGCCTGACCCGCACGCTGGTTGCCCGATCCGCCACGGCGGAATCCACGTCCTCGGCCACGCGAAGACGCCTGCTGCGCGGGCCGGTGGCTGGGCTGCTGACGTGAAGGGGCGCCACTACCGTGGCCACGATAGGGGCGAAAAGCAGAAGGCAGCGGAGGGCGTGTAGCAGAAAGGCCCAGGGACTTGGCAGTAGCCCGTGAGTCCTTAAAGCGCTCCAACGCATGGTCTGCTTTGGACCCAAAAAGACCGACTTCCATCAAAGGGCATGTCCATGAGAGTATTCTGGACATCCCCTGAAAACCAGTGGTCCTCAGCCAGGCGTGGCGTCGGAGCGCCACCGCCGTTGCAATCGACCTGCCCAGCGAGTCGGCGGTGTCAAGGCCACAACGGATAGTGTATTTGGCCGCATCCCTTCCTTCCGCAATGGCGCGGGAAAGCAGTGCCTGGACCTCCTCAGGGCACTGGGGCAAACATCCGCCACCGAATCCCACAGGGAGTGGGTATATCGGCCCAAAAGACAAGCGGTGTTAACGGACCGCAAGCCAGCACTGGAGGAAGAAAAACCTTTCTTCCCAAACTGATCCAGGCGTTTGGATTCCCTATCCGGAGGAGCGGTAGGGAAGGCGGTTTGGGAAGCGGAGGCTTGGACAACCAAGCTCTCAGGAGTGGGGTGGACAGAAAGAAACAGGGGGTCGCCCGGAGCAGGGCGATGGCGTCGTGACACGCTCCGATCCACAGGAGCCCCTGTGTTGGGCTTGGACCAGGCGCCCAAAAGAACGTCAGTGAGGGCGTCGTTAAACGGCAGCACAGTCTCCGCAGAGGAGGCTGCCGGCTGAAGCACCTCTGTCAAGATGTTAGGCTTGACCGTCAAAGTAGGGAGCTGGAGACGTAAGGCCCCAGCAGCCCTACGCAACACCGTACCAAAATTGGCCCCCTCCTCCGTAGCCACGGGAGGAGACAGCATGCCAGTGTCAGGGGAAGTATCCAGACCACTGGCCTCCCCTAGACTCTCTGTCCAGTCCTCATCATACTGACAGTTGCGCGTCAGAGGGTCATCAGACCCTCCCAGTCCTCCTGGTCCTCCTCTGGTTCAAAATAAGGAGGAGGAGGGACATTTGGGACCCAAGGTCCCATCGGCGCCGGAGCCGGCGCCGAGCGACGTCGCTCCGGGTCCATGTCCGGAGCCGGAAGGAACTGGGGACGACGCCGCCCGGAGCCCAGGGCGGCGCCGAGAACGGCACCGGAGACATCGGCGCCGGCGGAGGTGTCGTGAGGTCGACCGGCGCCGATGGGGGTTGTGGAGCCGGGATCGAGGCCGGGGCCGAAGCCGGAGCCGGGATCGAGGCTGGAGGCACGGGCGACGCCGGGGCCGGAGCCGCCGGCGACGCCGGAGCAACCCCATCAGGGCCCGCGGGGCCCGAAGGCGCACCGGAGGGGCCTGAAGGCCCGAAGAGGCGGGCCATGGCCGACAGGAACTCCTGTACCTTGGCCGGATCCGCCCCGAACCCGGGAAGGGCGGGTATGGCGGGGGCGACTCCACAGGCAAGTCCGGGGCCGCGGGGCGGGACGGTGCCGGGAGGGGCCTCAGCCGAGTCGCGAGACCGGCGAGGCGAAGTCCGAGAGCGACGATGCTTCTGGACTTCTTGTGCTTAGACTTACCGGACGAAGAAGACTTCGACGCCGACGACCGGTGTGCACTCCGCGAGCGACCCCTGGACCTCTCACGCGACCGGGGCCTCCGTGGAGCCGAATGCCGGGCCTCGAGGAGCTTTCGAGACCGCTCTCGCAAAGCTTTCGGGTTGAGGGCCTGGCATTCGGGACAAGACTCGGTGTCGTGGCCTCGGCCGAGGCAGAAGAGACACTCCCAATGCGGGTCGGTGACGGACATCATCCGCGCACAGGCGCCGCATCGCTTGAAGCCGGGCATCCCTACGACACCTTTAAGTTGGAAAAACAGTGAAAAATCACCAAAAAGTATGGTCAAAAATTGACCAGGGCACTGCTCTTCCCGGATCTGCGCTTACTGGCGCGGAAAAGAAGAACTGACGCCAGCGCGCAGGGGCGGCGCCTAAGTACTGCCCGCGACGTCATCCCGGCGATCACGACGCCGACGACGGACGCGGAGCCGCACGACGCCGCCACCGACGCGCAAGGGTACTGCTACGCAAAACTTTCCGGATCCAGCCTGACGCCTGGGGATATTCTAAGGTAAGGAATCTGTCACTAACGTGTCTCTTTCAGATACACTATTACTTACTATGCTACACAATTACTCTTCTAGCGTTAAGAGGCGGCATCAGTACAGTGAAAATCACCATCCTATCTACAACGCTCTACTTATTTTTGATGCCTATTATCACCGAAGAAGGGGGAAAAAACAGGCAAGATGAGGGTAGTTTATATGGAATAACAGATGTTTCAAACATAGAAAACAACTTGAACAACAAACAAGCATTTACAATGTAATAGGTCTCAGATTAGTTAAATGTGGAGTTATTGGCTTTACAAATGCAAAAAGAAATGCGGCATCCGCCTGCCTTTGTTTTTTTAATTATTGACTTTTGTAGCAGTGGCACAGCGCTGACGTTTCAAAACATTAATGAAAAATTAATGGAAAGTTCAACCTCGTTCGAGCAACAGTCTCAAGTTCATATCACAATCCCCAGTACATTAAGTAGGCTTCGATGTAAGCAGGAAGCTGGTATGTTACTGTCATGGAAGCATCCGTGTGCAACAGAAACACAGTGGAAAAGGTATTTAACAACTCAGCTTGAACTAGCAGGGCTTCGGAATACATTTGACAAATTTAAAATATTCTGAAAAGTGTACAGAAACGGCCGTGTTTGAGGGCTTCAGCAGTTAATGAGAAGCCACTTTTTATTTTTTAGAAACCATAAGCAGTTCTTATACACCAGACTACAAGGCTAAACCAAACAAATGCAGTTTCACCAACTGGTACATGTAGTGTTATGTCGACTACAGAAGAAAAGTCCCTTGGGATTAAAACAGCTGAAAACTGTCTACATTCCCTGGGATGTTCACTTTTGAAAAATGTGCATTATCCTTGGCTATTTCGATATTTTATAAATTGTAAGCAATGCGCTGATTTCTGGAGATACCCAGGAGCCTCAGCAGAAATTATTTCATGTAACACTTACAGTAATGCAAGTTAACTTCATTTTACCAGTATACACTCTGGGAACGCAGTCAGCCTTGACCTTGACTGCCAGGAAATAGCTAGAAGAGACATAGGATTGTCTGTCAAAAACAAAGTACTGGAAGTATGACTGCACGGCATTTAAAGTATGTGAAACACATAAATCCAATGGAGCCATCCAGCCCTTCATTACTCTGGATCGGTCATAAGTTTGCATAAGAAATTTGTATCCAAAATTTCACTGGATACGTCTCTAGTTTTGGTCTCTTTAAATCTAAACTCCTGAGCAAGCCACACTTTAAAATGGAAAGCACATGCTGATGTAGAAAGATACATTTGTTGTCAGCAATCAGCTTCCATTGGCTTCAAAAGACTTCCTAATGTAAACATATGAGAAGTTTGTACAGTACCTTCATGGGGGCGGCACTGCGGCAGTGCACAATCCTGTGTACCCCTCGAGGGAAACAAGAAATGGGAAGATTCTTCTCCATTTTAGAAAAGTTTAGCGTTCATTTTCCTTGGTGCGTGCTCAAGGCGAAACACTTTAAAGGAATCACCTAAGGAGCATGAATAATTATATAGGTCAAAGACCACCCCCCGACCCCATCCTGTGACACATCTTTTGCAAGGGCTGCGGTACGAACGTGCTATGGTGCCTGCATTATTAGCGAATTTCGTCATAACTGTAGAGTTTTTTTTAAGCTACAAATATAAACACTGGAGCTGCTAGAAAACCCTAAGGGGCAGCACAAGCAACTCCTCTGATTTCACATATTTCCATTTTGCTGCCAGACTGTCGGAACATAACAATGCAACTGACATTCTTCCATATGAAGTCCGTTTTTTTTTTATCTCGCACCAAAAGGAAAATGCTACTTACCCAGTATGCATCTGTTCTTGGCATATAGAACTGTAGAGTCATATGCTTTGCATATATCGCCATCTAGTGTTGGGTCCGGATGTTTGCACTTTGTTTTTTTTCGAAGAAGTCTTTCCCAGTCATGAGGTAGGTGACTCCTCCTTTCGGTGATAGTGCGCATGGGCATCAACTCCATTGTTAGATTGTTTTCCCGCAGAGGGTGATAATGGAGATAGTAGGAGTAGTAAAAGGAGATGTCCATGAAAGCATGTATCTAAGCAAGATATTACTACAACAGATATAGGTACCCGGGGAGGCGGGTGGGCGGATATGACTCTACAGCTCTACATGCCAAGAACAGATGCATACTGGGTAAGCAGCATCTTCCGTTCGAGGTATATGAGTTGTAGATCATATGCTTTGCATAGACTATACAGCAGTTCTCTCCCAAAGCGGTGGCTAACCTGTATCTGTTGTAGTGGTTTGAAATAATGTACGTAAAACTGCCTGGCCCACTCTAGCTTGTTGTCTTGCTAACACATCTACACAATAGTGTTTTGTGAATGTGTGAGGTGTAGACCATGTTGCAGCTTTGCATATGTCATCTATAGGTATATTTCCTAAGAATGCCATAGAAGTCCCTAGTTTGCGTGTAGAGTGCGCTCTAGGGGGAGCTGTTAATGTTGTTTTTGCTTTTGCAGAACAGATTTGAATGCACTTGACTATCCACCTAGCAATTCCTGATTTTGATATAGGATTGCCTTTGTGTGGTGGAGCAAAAGCGACAAAAAGTTGATTTGTGTTACGAAAAGGCTTTGTCCTTTCTATGTAATACAGCAATGCTCTTTTCACATCTAATGTGTGTAGAGCACCTTCTGCTACTGAATCAGGTTGAGGGAAGAACACTGGTAACTCAACCGATTGATTGATGTGAAAAGCAGAAATGACTTTAGGAAGGAATTTAGGATTAGTTCGAAGAACTACTTTATTTTGATGCATTTGGAAGAAAGGTTCTTCTATAGTTAATGCCTGAAGTTCACTTACTCTCCTGAGTGATGTGATAGCCACAAGGAAAGCAGTTTTCCATGTGAGAAATTGTAGTTCACATTTGTGCAATGGCTCAAAAGGAGGGCCCATTAGTCTGGTGGGGACAATATTGAGATTCCATACCAGAGCAGGTGGACGTCTCGGTGGAATAACTCTTTTAAGTCCTTCCATAAATGCTTTAATGACAGGTACTCTAACAAGAGATAGATGTTGTCTATTTTGTAGGTATGCAGCTATTGCAGCTAGATGCAGACGTATGGACGTGTATGCTAAATTGGAACGTTGTAGATGCAACAAATAGCATATAATATTTTGGACAGAAGCATCAAGGGGGTTGATGTGGTTGTTATTGCAGTAAATGACAAACCGCTTCCACTTTGCTGCATAGCAGGCTCTTGTGGTAGGCCGTCTAGCTTCCTTGATGATATTCATACAGTCTGGCGGTAGGTTAAGATAGCCAAACTCTAAGACTTCAGGTGCCAGATCGACAGATTGAGCTGACCGGGATCTGGGTCTCTTATGTCTCCATGGCTCTGTGTGAGGAGATTGGGTGCAAGACGTAGTTTTTGATGAGGAACTACTGAGAGCTCCAACAGTGTTGTGAACCATGGTTGACGTGCCCATGTGGGAGCAACTAGGATTAGTGTCAGGGATGCCTGTTTGAGTTTACGAACCACTAATGGAATGAGTGGGAGAGGTGGAAAAGCGTAAGCAAATATCCCTGACCAGTTCACCCATAGTGCATTGCCTTTGGACAATGGGTGTGGATACCTGGACGCGAAGTTTGGGCATTTTGCGTTTTGATGCGTGGCGAACAGGTCTATGTCTGGAAAGCCCCACGTTTGGAAGAATGGGAGGAGAACTTGAGGATGTATTTCCCATTCGTGGACTTGCTGTGTCTGACGACTTAGCAGGTCTGCCATCTGATTGTTTACTCCTGGGAGATGTTCTGCTAGGAGATAGATCTTGTGATGAATGGCCCACCTCCAAATGTCCTGGGCTAAGTGGGACAATTGGGGGGAGTGTGTGTCCCCCTGTTTCTGTATGTAATACATGGCTGTCATGTTGTCGGTACGAACTAGGACAGTTTTCCCTTTCAGCTGGGTCTGAAAAGCTTTGAGGGCTAGAAACATGGCCATGAGCTCCAAATAGTTTATATGAAGCAACTTTTGTTGGTGGCTCCACAGTCCTTGTACTGTGTGTTGATGTAGATGGGCACCCCAGCCAGTTAGAGACGCGTCCGCTGTTAGTACTGTCTGTGGAACCGGGTCTATGAAGGGCCGTCCTCTTGACAGATTTTGTTGTTCCACCACTGCAGAGCGTGATGAGTACGGCCGCTTACCAACACTAGATCGGTTAATAGACCGTTTGACTGGTTCCACTGACTGGTTAAGCATTCTTGGAGCGGACGCATTTGAAGTCTGGCATACGGCACGATCATTATGCAGGATGCCATCGTCCCCAGCAGTTGCATGCAAGCCCGAGCTGGAAGAGATTGATTGGGTTGAAACTGACGAACTAAAGCCTGAATGTTGAGAATTCTGGCTGTGTTGGGAAACGCCAGAGCCTTTTGAGTATCTAAAGTGGCTCCGGGAGCACCGGATTTGATTATTGGAAATAAGTTGTCCCTCCCTTATTAGGTCTTCAGCCTTAGATTTGTGTTCTTGGGGTAGATATTGGATTCATTGTGCCATTTCGTCCCAGTGCGCATAGGTAGTTCTGCATATTGGTTGGGTGAAGATGTGACTTTGGTACATTGACTGTGAACCCTAGTTGATGTAGTAACTTGATGGTTACGGAAGTGTTTTTGAGACACTGTTGGTAGGTGCTGGCTTTGATGAGCCAGTCGTCCAAGTATGGGAAGACATGGATGCTTTGTCTCCTGAGATGAGCAGCTACTACTGCCAGACATTTTGTGAAGACTCTGGGGGCAGTGGTGACCCCGAATGGGAGTACTTTCAACTGGTAGTGTTGGCCCGCTAGCACAAACCTGAGAAATTTGCGATGAGCAGGGTGGATTGGGATGTGAAAGTATGCGTCCTTCAAGTCTAGGGTGGACATGAAGTCGCCTTTTAGCAACAGAGGTAGTACCTGTTTAAGTGTGACCATGTGAAAATGGTCTGACTGTATGTAAAAATTGAGTTCTCTGTGATCTAGGATTGGTCTGAGAGACCCGTCCTTTTTTGGTATTAGGAAGTAAAAAGAGTACACGCCCGACCCTTGGTGTTGCAGTGGTACGAGTTCTATAGCTCCTTTTAAAAGTAGAGACTGTACCTCTTGTTTGAGGAGGTGTAGGTGATCCAGTGAGAGTTTGTGTGACTTTGGGGGAATGTTTGGAGGCGTATTGATGAACTCCAGCCAGTAACCAGAACGGATAATTTGTAGAACCCACTTGTCTGTTGTTATTGACTGCCAAGGTGGTAAAAAATTTGACAGTCTTCCCCCGACAGGTGTTAGGTGGTCGGGGGGAAGGAGAGGTGAGTCACTATATTGTATTGGAGGGGGAGGTGCGTGAGTTTGAACCTTTACCTCTTCCCTTACCGTTATTTCCTCTGTAACCCCCTCTGAAGTAGGTCTTAGAGGCCTTATAGGTGGAGGTATTTTCTGAGGAAGAATTCTTGGACCCCGCTCGATAGAAAGAACGCCGAAAGGAACCACGTCCTTGTGGTGACTGAAGGGCCCACATGGATTTGGCCACTTTGGTGTCTTTCTTCATCTTTTCTAGTGAAGAGTCCACCACTGGTCCTAAAAGGTGTTCCTTATCAAAAGGTGTGTTTAAGATAGAGGTTTGAACCTCAGGTTTGAAACCAGAGATACGTAGCCAGGTGTGTCTTCTTAAAAGGACACTGGTATTTACTGCTCTGGCAGCTGTGTCTGCAGCATCGAGGGAGCACCGGATTTGATTATTGGAAATAAGTTGTCCCTCCCTTATTAGGTCTTCAGCCTTAGATTTGTGTTCTTGGGGTAGATATTGGATTCATTGTGCCATTTCGTCCCAGTGCGCACAGTCGTATCTAGCTAGCAACGCTTGTGTGTTGGATATGCGCCAGAAGTTTGCTGTCTGAGATCCGACTCTTTTCCCCGAAGCATCAAGAAGCTTAGATTCTTTATCTGGGGGTGGAGCATCTCCTGTGGTTTGGGAGTTAGCCCTTTTGCGTGCGTTAGACACTACTAGCGAGTCTAACGGCAATTGTCCCATAATGTATGTTGGGTCAGATGGTGCAGACTTATATTTTTTGTCTACCCTAGGTGTAATGATACGTTCCCTGACAGGATCATTAAAGATATCATCCACATGTCTGATCTTACCCTTAAGGATTGGTAAAGTGTGTGATGACTTTTGCGTAGTGCTAAGGGTCTCGAAAAGAAAATCTTCTTCGAGGGAATCTTTGTGGAGCTGCACCCCATGATAATTAGCAGCCCTACCGAGCAATTCAATGTACCCTACACTATCGTCTGGAGGAGATGGTTTGGTAGGATATAAGTCAGGATCATTGCCTGTGGGCAAATTAAAGTTATAATCGTCCCATGGGTCTGTAGGTATTGGTTGGTCATCATCATCCCCGTCCCCATTATCATCCCCATCATCCTGGTTATCAGGTGTATGTAGTGAGTGCTGAGGTGAAGTAAGCACAGCTATAGACTGTGGAGAAGGGGGAGATGGATAGGAGGAGGAAGAGAAGGAGGAGAAGGGTTAGTTCCAACAGTTCTCTTCTTCAAAGGAATGTGATATTCCTCTTCAGCATCAGTTCTTCTTTTCAGAGTCACTGTGGTGGTAATATGTCCAGTTTTTGGATAAATGTAGAGCATTTTCTGTTTCGGGTCCGGTTTATTGAGCGGATCGTTGAAACGGTGCTTGTTTGGTGATTTCGGTGCCTGTGGTTGTTTCGGCATCGAAGGTTTTGGCATCGAAGGTTTAGGTGTCGGTGTTTTCGGATCCGAAGTATGTTTCGGCACCGAATGCTGTGGATCGATCCTGAAGGTTTCGGCTCGGTACCCGATTTGGTGTGGGGTTTTTCGGAGCCGGAAGGCTTTTTCGTAGGCTTCTGTGCCGGGCCAGAAGGCGGGGCGTCGGAAGCGTGGTCTTGGTGCCAACCGGAGCCCGAGGGCGCGGGTTGGTCCGTAGCCGCCTTTTTTGTTTGAGGTGGATTTCAGGGTGAGGGAGGATCTGTACTCACAGTACGCTGTCCCTGTGGGATGTCTTCATCCTGGTCGGAGCCGTACTCAGAAACGGAGATCGGTTCCTGTTCTTCCTCGACCCCGATGACATCGCCGGCTTCTTCCTCCGATTCAGTCCTGAAGAGGTCAGGAATGGAGCCTGTGTGTTGACTCCGCATGTCGCGACGTCGAGCCCGACGGTCACGAAGCTTCTTCTTGGAGCGGAAGGCTTTGCACGCATCCCAGTCTTGTTCACTGTGCTCGGGGGAGAAGCACAGGTTACACACTTCATGTGAGTCGGTGCACGGGTACTTCGCGTGGCACCGAGGGCAAAATTTAAATGGAGTTCGTTCCATCGACTGCGAGTTGACCCGATGTGGGTAGGCCCGACGGCCTACCACGAGCTCTCCGATCGAAAGAGGGTTTTTTGTTAGCAAACACGAAACGCGAAGAATGGAATACGCGATCGGAAACAATACCGTCGAGGTAGAATGTCTTGCGTGCCGAGGGAAACCGAAGAAACGGTGTAGAACCGGAGCGCATCGACAAACATCCGAACCCGATGGCGGAAAAAACAATCTAACAATGGAGTCGATGCCCATGCGCACTATCACCGAAAGGAGGAGTCGCCTACCTCGTGACTGGGAAAGACGTCTTCTAAGAAAAACGAAGTGCAAACATCCAGACCCAACACTAGATAGCGATATATGCAAAGCATATGATCTACAGCTCATATGCCTCGAACTGGGCAATTATGCCATAAACTACAATGGCGGCACAATTAACATTACCACAACAGAGGGACGGGCATGTGCACAAACGCTTTTTATAGCATCAGTAAATTTAGTGTCCCTGGGACCAAGAACTAGTAATAAAAAAAAATTGGCAAAAGAAATGTTCATCATGTACGTAAACCTTTCTCCATCATAGCTTACTGATAGAAATCTAGTCAGTGCAACTAAACATGCGGGGTTTTAGTACCCCGCCGTGTACTAGTATAAAGTATTTGAGGGGTTTTCTGCAGCACAAAGTACGACCCCCCGCAATGACGTATTACAAGCTACCAGGGTCGGATTGGTAACACGGGCACTCGGGCAATGCCCGAGGGGCCGGCGTCCAGTTCCAGCTGTGGGCTGCTTTTTTGAGCAGTCCGGGGGGGGCGATTTGGGTGGTTTCTGCATTGTTCGGATACCGCCAGCGGCCCAGTGGGTGCCTTAGTGGCCTTTCTGGGCGTCCATTACCTCTCTTTTATCAACGGGCAGAGGTGTCACTCCCTTTCTCTCGCTGGGCCGGCCCAGTAATATATGCATATTGAGTGGGGGCAGGGGGCCTAAGCAGAAGTGGCCTTACTTGTTTTCAGGTGTGTTTCACCAGTGTAAACTAATCCGTGCATTTTTTTTTTTTTAAACCCCTCCACCCCCCTTGTTTAATAAAACTTCGCCGAAGCACTGTTTTGCGGCAAGACAATATGCAAATGTGGGCCACTTTGTTTTTGCTTGCCCGGGACGATTTTTAATCCCAATCCAACCCTGCAAACTACAGTACAGTCCGTGTGGCTGAAGTCATGTTTATGCACTAAACACTATTCAATTGCAAGGACGGCTCGCTAGAGCCACGTTCAAAGTACCCACCCTGGAAGGTTGCATAAACCGGTGCCGCGCTGAGTAATTTAAAAAAAATACAAGTAACATTGCGCGAAGCGTGTGAAAGTTTAATTACATAAAAATAACATCCCATCAAGCGTGAGCTATGAGGATTCTCAAAATGTTTTAAAAATAAAAGTAACTGCGCGAAGTGTGTAAAAGTTTAAATAAAAAAATAACATTGCGCGAAGCCTGTGCAGAACGTTAATTATCCCTGAAGCGTAAGTACTGGTTAATGATTCTGCAGGGAACCTTTCAGCCTGCTCCAAGTGAAGATAAGACACAGGATCAGAGGCAGGTCAACAATAAGAAAAGAGTGCTCTCCCATAAATTAACATGGAGTAACAGCACATGTAACAGGCGCATTCCTCATGGGAGGTTACAAAAGTAGAAAAGGAGGGACTACTAAGGATATTAACCAATGAAAAGCAGGCATTCAGTAAGGCCAGTAAGAGGAACCAATGAAAAAGATGGGCGTTTTTTCCAAGCCCATATCTTAGATACAGCATTTCTCGAAGAGACAGCACAAGCGCTGCCTAGGCGAGACCTAAAAATGAGGATGAGTTAGGACTCCCTATTCTAACAATATTATAACATTGCACAAACCCTTGAATACACTGAGTCATACAACAGCAAAGAAAAGCGGAATATGCGATGAATCGTACAAGTTACTTACCTTCGGTAACGTTGTATCTGGTAGAGACGATTCTAGCCGCAGATTCCTTAATGTAGAATTATCCCCAGGCGTGAGACTGGACCCGGAAAACTTTCTTTGCCCCAGCATCTCTGCGCGCCGGGGGGCGGTACCACGCGACTCCGCCCTGACGACGTCCGCGGGAGTGACGTCAGCGAGGTCACATAAGCCCCGCCCCGGCGCGCTAACATCAGTTTTCTTCGTAGAACTTTTCCGCGCCACAACGCGGAGCCATCACAAACAAAACTGTGGAGAGTATGGGAACAGTGTGCGAAAAATCAGTGAAAAAAGAGAGAAACGAAAGGTGAGGAACAACACCAATTGGAAAAGTGCCAAGCACTAAGGTACCAAAAAGAATAGCAGCGAAAGCCATAGCAGGGAAAGAGCAGAGCACCACCCTGAGGAGCAACCTTGCAAGCTAAGGCGACATCCCCCCTGGAGGCAGAACCCATGTGAAAAACGCTACAGCAGGAGAGAGAGAGAGAGAGAGAGAGAGAGAGAGAGAATCTGCAATCACAATCCACAACAGTGAAGGGGCAACAAGCCCGAAACAGAGGAGTAACAGCAATTCACCCCCAGACGACACCATCAAGGAGGGCCGTATCCCCGGAAAGGAGCGAAAGGGCCGAGGTACAAGCAAAAAAAAACCCAACGCAGAGAACTGCAAAGGAATCAGAAACCCCAAGCCAGTAAAAGGAGGCCCCTACACTTGGAGAAAAAACCAAAGTGGAGGGAGGCAGAAGCACACATGAACCAACCGACCTCGGATCAGAAAGGAAGGGGTGGAACAATCAAGCAGAACGAAGCATCCTGTCCGGGAGGAGGCGAAGCACACCCCCACAGAAGACAAGCCACCCGGAGGGAGGCGAGTGCAGAAGACCAAACAGAAGGTCCTCGCAGAAAGGGAGGAAGGGCGGAGTCGTGAAGGAATCTGCGTGCAGAATCGTCTCTACCAGATACATCGTTACCGAAGGTAAGTAACTTGTACATCTGATAGAGACTACTAGCCGCAGATTCCTTAACGTAGAATAGATACCCTAGCCATACCCAGAGGGGAGGAGGGTCTGCGAGAGAATCTCACCAGCTTGGAAGAACACAGGGCCCCAGCAGGGGATGTGTCACAGGGACAAGAAGGGCGGCCCAGCCCTCACCAGGCAGAAGTAAGCAAGAACGAGGCGAAGGGAAGGCCAGGAAAACCCAAGCCCATCCAAGGTACAACCGCCAGAAAACCCCGTAGGGGCAGACAGCGCCAGAGGAGCACCAAGGAAGAAAAGAACCACCCCAAGCTCCAGGGAGAAGAGGTAGAACCGGAGGCAAAGCCTGCCGTAGGAAAAAACAGACACAGCGATAGGGGGTAGCTGAACAGGCATCAGCCTCCAGGCAGCAGACAAGGCAGGAGCGGCTCCACAGCCAAAAGGCGCAGGCGAAGAAGAAAGGCACAGGTGCGCAAAGCCCCAGCAGAACAAGAGGCAGGGGCACAAGGGAACACATCAAGGGCCACGGCGGTGGACCATAACGAGCAGACATGCGCAGCCGGCAGACGGCAACACCCTGGAGCAGTGCACCCAGAACAAGCCAGGCGCAAGCCGAGGGCAGCGGCCAGGGAAATCCAGAACAATCCCCAAAGGGGGGCCGTGCCAGAGACACACCGGCCCACGAAGAAGTGGGACCAGGCAGAAGAGAAAGAGGAGAGACACGGAGGACGAACCAGCCGGCAACCAGAGCACAGGAAAGCCAGAAGAAAAGTAGCCCCCCTGGAACACCAGACAGAGGACCAGGCCGAAACGCCGGACAGGAAGGCGGAAACGCCACAACACGATGCCGTAGACGGCATGCCAGGCTGGCCTAGCGATGTAACGAACACTGAGAATGACGGACGTTGGAGCAACGTAAGCCCACCAAGACAAAGGCAAAAGAGACCGCACCAGCGGTATACAGTGATGCCAGGAAAGGCAAGGAACCCGAAAAAGGGCAGCCACACCTCCCCAGCGCAAGACAGAGCTATGTAATAGCTACAAGTACCCCACTTAGGGCATGATACGTCCCAAGGAAAACATGGGAACACCTCTTAGGAAAAAATTCCGCAGCAGAGGACAAGAACATAAAGGACCTGTGGGTAAAACCACAGACGGCTTGCCAATCAGCCAAAAAGACACAGAAGCCAAAAGGGGGCTGTACCAGCAGCCAACAGCACCGAAGGGCCAAGCAAAGGACCCTGAAGGGGAACCAACCATACAGAACACACAACCGGGTTACCGAGCACTAAGCTCCAGAAAAACAACGGGAGAACACCTCCCAGAACACACCAGAGGACCGACATCCAGGTTCACTGAGGGGGAGGACGAAGCCCCGCAAGGAACCGTTGAATGGCAGAATCCGCAGGGGCGTGAAACAAAAGAGTGCCATCAAAAGGGAGGTCAACCAGACGCTCCCTAACATGCTCAGGGAAAACACTATCCCTTAACCATGCATGGCGACGGAGGGCCACCGAACTAGCCATAGTGTGACCAAGAGCCTCAGAGACATCAAGAGCTGAGCGAAGAATAAACGCGGCCAGCTCCCGGCCATCCAACACATGGTGCCGCAGATCAACGCAGGCACACTCCTGAGAGGCACAAGACAGAAGGGACTCCGCGGAATCCCACAAACTAGAAGTGGCTCTGGCTAACACACAAAGCGTGTTGAGCGCCCGCAAGGCAGCACTGGAGGAAGCGAAGATGTTACGCCCCCAGGAATCTAACCACCGGGCCTCCCGTGATGGAGGAGACAAAATGGAAGGCAAGGAAGGAAAGGCCGTCTGCAGAAGACGGCCCGAGTAGAAGGATGGAAGGAAAGACAGACAGGATCATGCGGAGCAGGACGGTGGCGGTGCAGGAGTGACTGGGGCACCGGGTCCCCCGTGGCAGGACGCCCCAGGCCCCCAAGAGAGAATTGTGGAGCGAAGCTCGAAGGAAGAAGCAGCTCCCGTCCACCAGAGCCCTGGTGGAGAACCTCAAGCAAGTGGTCCGCGGGGAAATGTGCAGCCGGGTCGCCCATGCGCAAAATCTTAGCAGCCGTGGAAACATCCCGTTCGAAAGCAGCACTCGCCTCCATAGGGCAACGCGGTGGGGAGAGCAACTCCTCCGTGGGTGACGGCTGCACACTAAGCCGGCCGTCCCCCAGCCCAACCGGAGGAAGAAACGGCCAAGCCCGGAAAGGTGGAGGGTTGACAGAGGAGTGGGGAACCTGAGGCGCCTCAGGGGAAGACTGTGGGCGCGGGGATGGCGAAGAGCCCTCCTTGGAAGACGCCGGGGAGAAAGCCACTACGCGGCGCCCCGTCTCCGGGGAAGAAGAGACGAACAGTTGCCTGACCTCTGGAGAAGAGGGGGCCTCCGAAGAGGAGTCGACGACCCGACATCGGCACGGCGCTGTGGAGTCCACCACTGGCGCCGGCGCGACGTCGACCGGCGCCGAAGGAGACGCGGCGACGACCACCACCTGCACCGCAGGAGAACGGGGCAGGGACGGAGCCGGGGCAGCCAAAGAACGGCGCCGAAAGGCGCCGACTCGACCTCCGACCGAGGCAGCCGCCTGCGTGGAGAGACGAGGAGGGCCCGGGACGCGCCCGGCCCTTAGCCAGCCCCTGCGGCGCCGCTAGGGCCGACAGCCGCCGGCGCCTGAGCGGTGTCAGCTCGGCCTCGGACAAGGCCGCCGCCTGTCCAGAGGACCGAGTAGGACTCGGTGACAAGCCACGAGTCCCGGCAACCTCCCGCGACATCACAGGGACCCCCACGGGGGTTTGCGGCGAGGCAGAGGCGCCGTGGGCCCAAGGAGGGAACCCCGTAGGGCCGCACCCCGACGACGCCACACCTCCAAGACCTGAAGCCGAACCTGTCGGCGCCGGAGCCACCGGCGACTCCGCAGGAGGCCCCGCACATGGCAGGGGATCAGCGGACGTCCCAGGAAGAGGAGGAGGAGGAGCCAAGGAGGCCTGCAGGGCCGCAGCATAGGCCTCCATTTGGACTCTGGACGCCCCCGCGCCGGGAAACTGCGGCGACGTGCGAGGCCGCACAACCCTCGGAGAACCCGCGCCCCCCACAGGGCGGGGACCGGGCCTCGGGGACAAGCTGTGACACTCACCAACGGGCGAGCGACGCCCCTGCGGCCTCGGGGAAGGACGATGTCGGAGGCAGAAGCGGCGGTTCCTGGCCCCTTCCGCGGGGGACGGACGCGATGATGACGCTGACCTGGACATGCTGGCCGAAAGGAGTTTCATCCGGCGCTCCCGCCGGGACTTCGGTTTCATCTGCTGACAAGCCTCGCAGTCTGTGGAGTCATGGTGCTCCCCCAAACACCACATACAAATAGGGTGGGGGTCCGTCGCCGACATCTGGCGCGCGCAAGACGAGCACGTCTTGAAGCCCGAAGGCATTCGCACACTGTTCACAAGGGAACGCAAAGCGTTGAAGAGAAGGAGGCCTAAAAACAGGCCAGGGACACAATCCGGATCCGCGTGGCACGCGGAAAAGAAGGAAACTGATGTCAGCGCGCCGGGGCGGGGCTTATGTGACCTCGCTGACGTCACGCCCGCGGGCGGAGTCGCATGGTACCGCCCCCCGGCGCGCAGAGATGCTGGGGCAAAGAAAGTTTTCCGGGTCCAGTCTCACGCCTGGGGATAATTCTACGTTAAGGAATCTGCGGCTAGTAGTCTCTATCAGATACAGCATTACAAGTAATGATTAGCAGCCTGAAAAGTTTCTATCAATCCCACAATATTTTAAAACTAACAGATGAAATAAAATTTACAGCACCCCTAATGGAACATAAGACCTTGTGGGGACTTCAACAAAACATCATACAAAAAGAGGCCTAATATAATTTTCCTAAAATCAGACAGGAAACAAGAGAACTTGTAATAACATGAAGGAAGCTTGTACTCTCATGAACGCCCAATGTTGGTAAGGCATTATATCAAGCTAATATAACAAAAAGTGTCAAAAATACCAGAGGCACAAAACACTCCGGTCACAATTTTAGAACAGACACAATGAGATAATATCATTATACTGCTGATGTCCAGGCTCTACAAGACAACATGAGGCAGCAGGAAAGCTAACTAACACATTTTAAAAATCACCAACTAAACGGAAGATGGGGAGAGTATGTGAGGATCAGAGGACAGTAATAAGCAGCTGGCTGGCTGTAAAAGAAACATCCTTGTGTTCATCAAGGGAATGCCACTGGAATATAACAAGGATGTTACTTACACAAACACACAATGAAAAGAAAACACCACTGCAGAATGCTTGAAGGAATGTAGAGGAAGGGGGATGCATTGCCATTTTTTTGGTCTTTCCTTATAAGCCACAGATCAAAACTGATGGTGGGGCGTCTGACCAATCTGCAAGCCAAGATGGGGCATCAGAGGTCCACGTACCGTTGTCCTTACAAAATTCTGTTCCTTTTCATGATTTTGTTATGTTCTTGGGTAATGGGGAGGCCTGATGCTCCAATGACCACGCTGCTATCCCACCATACAGAGGGCCCTATAGTAATCCACTGGAAATTCCCTCAAGTGAGTGTCAAGGGTGTGTGCTCCTCCCCTCTCCTAGGAGTGGAGTCAGGTGCTGGAAACAGCTTGGTGCACTAATGGTACTTTTGTTTGTAGATCTAAGATGCAGAGTTTCGACGAACCATAAGCATCATCCCTGGCCTCATGGGTAGGTGATGTGCAATGGCCTTTAACATATGCCAGCGCTCATGCTCTGAGTCACAAGCAATCCTTTGGAATATGCTAGAGCTGCTAAGCCTATAAGCTTCAGGTGCAGAACTTCTAGAGAGTGTCTGCCTGATCACTGGCTTATCTCTTCTTTCTGGCCCCTTGGCCTGGAGGTCCCTTGATTGCATACAGATGAGCCAGGTTATTCCTGGTTTTTGGTGTGCAGCAATGCCACACTTGCTGGGGCCTATCACAGGACAACGCTTCTCATTCTACTGGGTTAGTGCTGACTAATGCTACAAATGAGTACCAGGAGCTGGACCTGGAGTTACTAACTGGCCTGCCCAAGATTTAAATTCTCCTTCATTTCTATATTCTTATTCTCAACCTTCAGCAACCTGACAACATCCCTACCCTTCTGCCGTGATCCTTCCATACTGACCCCCTTTTGAGCTGAACAAGAGACCTTAGCTGCCCATCCACTTACAGCTCACCTTGACTAGTCTGGCTCTGTAGTAACTATGTCCCTGGTTCTTGCTCGATTGTGTGGTATGAATGGTGACAGCAACAATGGGCCAGTGGTCAGTTCCAACTGTGCGGTTATCCTTCTACCTCCTTCTGTTGGTCCTCCTCCAACACCCACCTTTTTTTTTGTAACTTTATTTACTACATAGCTGTTGTACGATGTCAGCAGTACAGAACTGAGCAATATGTCATACACATGGGACATAATTACCATATTGCAATCAGACAAACATATATTTGTACTTTACCATGGCATCACACAGCAACAGTATTGGTATCCCAGGTATGTGTTGTGCCCTGCATGATGTGTAGTTATTGTGACTAAACCACCAGGTCACTAGTGCTTTATGTATCACCATCTGGGTTAGCCGTAGCCTCTGCCATGTGGGATCTCAGAGGTCCCCATAGGTCTTTTGGGTGAGATGTTGTAGGGAGCAATTTGCCTCATTTCAGCATGTGAGCGATACGTGACCATGTCTGTGATCCAGTTTGCTGTCGTGTGCGCCCTACCTCTACCCCAATGCATGGCTGCTCTTCGTTTGATCATCAATAGCCCCAATCCCACAAATTTTCGCACCTTCTTGGGGACCGTTCTTGACATAAGTCAGCAATGCCATTAGTTGGTCTGCGACCAGCGCCAGACCAGTCACTGCATATAGTGTCTTAAACATCTGGTTCCAATATTCTCTGATCGGGGGCACTCCCAGGCCAGATGCATAAAATCCACATTCGGGGCATTGCACCTTAAGTACTGGGCACCCCCACTCCCGATGAACTTTGCCTGTTAAACAGGAGTATAGTATAGCCTGTGTAAAAACCTGTAGTGTATTAATCTGTGCTTCCCACTCATGGATACTTCTTGGTGTGAATGGAGCAAAAGGATAACTGCTCATCGGTTATGTGAGATGCTAATTCTCTGGCCCAGTGCGACCTAGCTTTGACATAGACAAGTGGCAGGTCCCCAAATACAGCAGTGTAGATTAGTGTGATCAATTTCCTGGGTGAAAGGTCTGCCGCAACTAAGGAGATCAGGCTTCAAATTCGGAGCTCCTGTGGGAAGTCTGGAACTAGTTGGCTAACTGTCTCTTTCAGGAAGTGATATATAAACACATCTAGGGGAGAGTTCCCCCCCTGGGTGTAGTCTGTGTGTGTGAGGATGGCATGGTTCTTATCAAGGTCTCTCATTTTCCGGATTCCCTTTGACGCCATTCGTTTCGTGGACACTGGGTCAAATGGAATCTCAAACTGAGGGCTTCGGACCAAAGGCATGTGCGGGGAATATATATTGTCAATTGCACACATTGTCGCCAGCCTGTGCCAAGCCCACAGTGTGTAATTACGGTGTGAATTTTATTTCTGGATCTTTTGGGGTCTTTCAATATCACCGTACTAAGATTATCGGGGCTTACTAGGTCTCTCTCCAAGCCTCTATGTGGAACTTTACGTTAATCATGAAACCAATGAGAGGTGAACTGGGCCTGTTCAAACAAGTAGTATACTTTGAAATCTGGCGCCACAAACCCACCTTGGTTAAAAGGCCTCTGTAGTTCATTCCAGCCTAAATGAGGCTGTTGTCCTCCCCATTCCACTTTGACCATCAAAGATCTAAGCTGCTGAAAAAAAGGCCTTATTGAGAGGTATAGGAACGTTCTGAAACCGGTAGAATAGTTGTAGTAATACCACCATTTTCATTACTGCTATTCTACCTGTCTTGGACAGCGGCAATTTTTTCCTGTTTTCAACATTGGTCGCAATTTTATCAATTAGTGCCATAGTTTTCACGCAGTACAACCCCCAGGGCCCTGTGAAAGGGGATCCTGAGATAATGGATAGACATTGCTTGCCATTGTAACGGCTGGTCTAAAATTGGTTGTGTGGTGTTACCTGTTAATGGCATCATAATAGATTTTGGCCAGTTGATTGTCAAACCGGACCACTCCCCAAATCGAATGATTTCTGCTATTATTGGTTGTAAATTGACCTCCGGGTCTTTGATTATCAGAGGTGCGTCATCCGTGTACAGGGAGAACAGTAGACACTGCGTTCCAAACCGTTTACCCATATGGCAGCGTGTTTCACATAGTAGACATGCCAGCGGTTCATTTGCCAGTGCAAAAATCAGGGGTGTCCCACGCTGGATGTCTATGGGTTGTGGCACTTGCCTAATAATACGTATACGTGCCGTCGGTCTCATTTACAAAAGAGAAATCCAATGCATCATTGCATTACCCAGACCTATTCTGGTAAGTGTTGCCAACATAAATGGCCATTCTACTGAATCAAACGCCTTGGCCGCATCGAAAAACACTGCCATCACCCCCAGCTACAGATCATGATGATGCAGCAAGGTGAACAGGGATCTCAAGTTGTACGCTGGCGAGCGTCACACTATAAAGCTGGACTGGTCCGGCAGAACCAGTCCATGCATCAGTGGCAACAGGCGAGTCACGAGTACTTTAGCCAGGGTCTTGTTATCCAAGTTTATATTGACATTGGTCTGTATGATCCACACTCATGCTCAGGCTTCCCGGGTTTTAGCAGCGTTATCACTATTGCCTCCAGTACCATTGGAGGCAACTCACCCTTTTAGCACAGCATCTCCATACATTTCTAACGTGTGGAGCAAGCAGATCTGGGTACTCCTTATAAACTCGCAAGTCAGACCATACCTGCCAGGAGCCTTTTTTATATCTTCCTCCATAAGGGGGGGAACAGAGCTATCTACCTTTAAGCTGTCTCCACTCACACTGTCAGTGCATTCAGGTACTTCCCCAAGTCGCCAATCTGCCTACTACAATATGAAAAGGTTCGTGTCAGATTCATCAAACCAGACGGAAATATGGACATTTATAGAACCTGCAATTGCTACAGCGCTAACCGAGAAAAGACAAGGGAAGTCAATGGTTGAAATTTGGCCCTGTTTTTGTGCTTCCCTATTAGATCGCTTTCCTTCTACAACAACATCAAGAGGACACCCTACAAGGCCAAAAAGATCAGTATACCATCCTGGTTACATCAGCAAAAAGGGAACTTAATAAAGCTACACGGGCCATCTTCAGACAACCGACTTGTGCCCTAAAATCTTCGAAATTGTGCAGTTTAAAACGCCTGAGAAGAACATACAAAAATGAAATATAGAAGGCCAAACATACTTATTATGAGGGTGTATGGATCAAGTTGTACTTTGCCAGCAAAATGAAAAATCTGAAAGCATTCTGGGGTCTAATAAATAACCTTGAATATGGTAGTAGAAGAGCAAACAGCGCTAACATTCTTGAACCACGCTGGGCAGCTTTTATCCGTAGCTTATATGGGGCCCCTTCAGACACTGCCTTGAGTAATAACATCTATCCCATGTTAAGTCCACTGAGCAATGGAAATAGCGGAAAAATAAGAAATGACCGACATAACAAAGCTAAATTGCCAGCTATGGAAACATGGCAAGTACATCAAGTCAAATTGGCAATAAGCAGGATTAGATCAAATGGTGCGCCAGGCCCCAACGGGATCCTGAACTCGGTCTTCAAGGCTAAGACAGATTTTTGGTCAGAAATCCTGACGCCTTTGTTCAATGACGTAAATTCTAAAATGGTTCCTGAATCATGGCAGGAAAGCATAATCCAGCCAATTCATTTAAGTGGCCCATTAGACAATCCAGCGAACTATAGGCTGATTGCCCTAACAAAAGTGAAGGCAAAAATCTTCTCAGGTTATCCGCTCAACGATTTGGAAGAATGGGCCGCTAAAGAAGAAATTATTCCAATATTCCAAACTGGTTTTCGAAGGGGCGAGTCAACAATTACGGACTTGACCTTAATGAATTTATTGGCTGAAAGAGCCAAGTATAAAAGGCAAAAGCTATATATTTGTTTTGTCGATCTTAAGGCCACTTTTGATTCTGTCCCCCGCAATTTACTTTGGGAGAAGTTATCTGCATGGGGCATTCCAAACCAACTGCTAGACTTGATTATATTGCTATATTCGAATACGTGGGTCCAGGTTAAGGTGGGGGATGGTAGCTGTACAACTTGCCGCTTTAAAACGCATAGTGGTCTTAAACAAGGTTGTGTCTTAGCCCCGTGTCTTTTTAATCTTTTTATGGCCGATTTACAGTCACATCTTAAAAATGTTAATGCTCATTTGCCCAACCTTGCAGGACAAAATATAAAATATTTATAGTACGCAGACGATACCATACTGTTAAGTCATACTGCTATAGGTCTACGAAGATTAATTGATTAATTTAATAACTATATATCAGCTAATGGTTTACTGATAAACACCAAAAAAACTAAAATAATGACGATTGGTTCAACCAAATCAGACATGAGAGTATGGAATATTAATGGGTTAAAGATTGAAACTGTAAAATGTTGTAAATATTTAGGTATTACATTTGACGACAGACTGTCTTTTAAACAGCACTTTCTTAACTTAAAAGCGAAGGCGCTGTCTTTTGCTTTTAGAAAGCGGAGAGACACGTTGGCATGTCCGAACTACAAGCATTTACTTAAGGTAATGAAAGCGAAGTCGATTCCCTCCCTGTCCTATGGGCCAGTGATTTTTCAACGGAAAGACAAAAAAATTCTTGACAATCTACAGATAAAAGTTTTTAAATCGGTCTTCAGGATTCCAAAGAACATCAGGCATGCCAAAGTCAGATTGGAATTTGGTTTGAAATGAGATAATCTGCATTTTTAAAATCTTTATAGTCCTTCTTTTGTTCAGACCCGGGTTCACTGGTGAACCATTGCTGGCAGGGAATAATGGGGTATGAGCACGCTAAGGGTTGGAGATTTTATTTAACGGAGAGCCTAAATAATTTTAAGTCTCAGCCCTTTGAAGATGTAGCTAGAAACAAAGCCTTTTTCAGACAGACAATAAACCAATCATCCAATTTTTTAACAACTTTATTCGATAAGGATGAGTTTGCAAAAAAATGCCATGCATGGTCGGTTATTAATTCATTCACCAAATTGGAGCCACTATCTTATCTTATTTCCCATTTAAAAACGCTTACAAGAGACAAATTCCTGCGGCTACGATTTGGGTAGATGGATGGAACCCCCCCATGGGTACAAAACTGGCCCACAAACATTTGTAGGTTATGTGGTTTTCATAACGAATCACTATTGCATATTGTAACCATTTGTCCTCAACTGTCAGAAGAGAGGAAAGTCCTATTAAAATCCATCCTTAAAGAAAATGGGGTGAGGACATGTCGCCAAGCAATTACAACTTGTCTCTCCGGGAAATCGGCTCATTTGATTACACAGTTTGTAAAGTTTATTCTTATTGCAGAAAAAAAGTTAACCTTAGAGTGAGCCACCTGATGTTAGTGGTCATGATAACCAATAATCGGTCTGTTTAATGATGCTGTCCCAAAGATGTTATTGTCAACTATTCCTCCATAATCTGACAACTATATAGAATGTTGATTGATGTAAGAAAGGCTTCTTTGAAAGGAACTGCACAGCGGCACTTTATCTATGGCACTTTATTTATGACATTTTAACTTTGAATTTTAAAAAAAGGGGTAGTGTAGGCAATTCTTACAAAATTTCTTAGAATATTTTATTATTACTTTTATATATAACGTAGCGTCGTCTTTTGTGACTCGTATGAATCATCTGATTTCTAATACTAGAAATAGAACGTCAACCGTGAAAAGGCTGGCACACTTGTAATGTTTACATATAAAGGCACTTTAGCAATGGCACTTTAAATTGGGACTTAATAAAAATAAAAAAAGAACATTCATTTTAGTATCGATGGTTCTATGGAAGATTTAATCAATCCTCAAAATGCTGTTATAATATGGTGTGATTACTGAATTGAAATATAATGTATTTTCAATATTATTTTACTCTTCACAATGTACTGCTGTGTTCATGCACAATTTAATGTATTTTATACTTCCTGGTTGTAATGATTTTTATTAATCAACAATAAAGTATTTTATCTACTACATGAGGAGCAATATAATCTTGTATAATAGATGGCGAACGCTGCCAAGATATCAGACATGCAATGGGTTGTGCGCCCCTCTCTTGTAGCAATGGTAGCAATGTGGTCAACTGTTCACTTCAGCTTTAAGCGGCTGGCTAGTGGGCACCCAAGATGCCCTCCCTCCCCATATATTCTTGCAGTCGCATATTTTCCTAGCTAATGAACTTCCCTCTCTGCCACTTCCTTGTACTCTATGAGAGGGTGTTGTATGTTCGCTTGTAGTGAAGGTGCCGGGTCTGTGGTTTGCCTCTGTTCTAGGCACCTGAGCTCTCAGTCCAGTGTAGCCAATCTACCCCTAATGGATTTGGGGATACAGTGCCCTTTGGCAATGCCCTCCCCCCGGATTACTGGTTTGAATGCCTCCCAGAAGACCCTCTTAATCTCCACAGAGTCTTTATTTAGTGGAAAGTAGTCGGCTATGCGTTGTCTGATCTCCTCCCTGAACACGCTATTCAGAAGCATGGACAGCTGGAATCTCCAGCCCATAATCACCTGTGGGAAATCAGGGAAGCATGGTGTCAACACCACAGGTAGTGGCCCGAGTAAATGCATGGCAAGTGTTCTATCTGCTCCGTGCATCCCGCCACATCTCACGAACCCACTCAATAGTCCACCCTGGATGACGTCCTGTGTACAGCTGAGTGGAATGTGTATATTAATTTGCCACGATGTACAGACCTTGAGACATCAAGAAGTTTGTGTTGTTGCATAGTGCCAAGTAGGGCCTTCCTCATCCCCGTTTATTGCTTGTCCCTCTCATTTGTGCTGTTGAGAATAATTTCCCGTGTGACATTATAGTCTCTGACCCATATTAGTGCTTGGGGGTTCAGTTTGCTGCATGGCACCACCACAGAACAGAAGAACTGTAAGTCATCATGGTTCGGGCCGTACAGATTCACTATAGTGACGCAAGTGTGATAAAGCACTAACTGGACAATCGGGTATCTACCGTCTGGGTCCGCTATGGCAGTAATGTGGTGATAGGGGACCCCCTTGTGGATTACTATCGCCACCCCTCTTGAGTAAGCAGAACACTCTGCAAAGTATTGATGTGTACCCCAAATGCTTGCCACCCAATTTGACTTCCCTGAACTAATGTGGGTTTCCTGTAACAGTAATATGTAAACATGAAGTCTACTAGCATAGGCCAGCACAAGGCGTGTTATGAGTCTGTCATTTAGACCCCGCACGTTCCACGTCATGAATCTGATTGGGTCTTTGCGTGTTTCATCCATGGCAGATGGCACATGTTCAAATACGTGGCAGATGTTTCTATTCTGTTCTGTACTTCCCAGCCATGCATCCACCATTGTCAACTTTTTCCGTTTTCCATGTCCCACCCACGCAGAGTCCCAAATTTCAAGCTAGCTATCCTGCAAACCAAAATGTTCTCAACAAAATTCCCCCCCAATAACCATCTGTGACAGAGTGGTATCCGCCATGGAGGCGGCCCAAAACTACACATGGGCTGCCGATTCCGCCATTCAAAAATATCCACCCCTATAACACTCAGAGTATACCTGCAGTATCCGTAGCAGTATATGGATGACCTTTACAAAGCATGTGACAAAGCTGAATAACCAAGCAACATTAGTTATGGCAATGTTCAGGCAACTGCGCCTCTCTCCAGTGTTGGCACGACACCCTGTCCATGGGAGCAGATCTCAACTGGTGGACCCACAATTCCAGTGTCTGTATGGCTATAGTGCCAGGTAGCTAGCCTGCTTGGGACGGGAGTACAACGTTGTAGTTGTGGTCTTAGTAGCCTTCTTCAAAGACAAATTTATTCCACATCACTTAGGTTCTGGTCGGAGGAACTGTAATCATCTCTGTAGAGCCCAACGTGCTGTTTGGTGTGTTTGTTCAGGAATGTTGCAGCTGCCTGGTGATCCGTAAAGAAGGATTATGTTACTTACTCTGTAAGCATCTGTTCGAGGCATGTAGTGCTGTAGATTCAAATGCTTTGCACACTCCTGCGATCTAGTATTGTGTGCACGCTGTTTTTCTTCAAAGACGTCTTTCAAGTCAAGCGTTCGAGTGACTGCTCCTCCAAGTGATAAGGAGCATTGGCATTGACTCCATTGTTAGATTGTTTTACCGCAGACTAGTGAGAATGGAGTGTAAAGTTAGTGTAGTAAAGAGATGTCCATGCATAGCAAAAAGGTCAAGGAAACTGCAACGGCCACAGGTGTCCGGGGAGGAGGGTGGGCGCATGTGAATCCACAACACTACATGCCAAGAACAGATGCTTGCAGGATAAGTAATATCCGTTAGAGGCATGTGTGGCTGTAGATACACATGTTTTGCATAGTCTGTAAAGCAGTGCTCTCCAAAAGCGGTGGCTAACCTGTGGGTGTTGGAGTGCTTTGAAAGAGTGTAGGTAGCACTGCCTGACCTACATTAGCTTGTTGGAGCTAGGACATCCACGCAAAAATGTTTAGTGCAAGTGTGTGGTGTAGACCATGTATCTGCTCTACATATATCAGCCAGTGGGATATTGCCTAGGAAAGCCATGCAAGCCCCTATTTTGCGAGTAGAGTGTGCTGTAGGAGGCGTTGGCAAAGTCCTTTTGGCTTTGATGTAACATGTTTGAATGTATTTAATTTTCCATTGGGCATTGCCTGATTTGAATATGAGCTTTCCTTTATTAGGAGGTGAAAAAGCAACAAAGAGTTGTTAAGTTTTACTAAAGTCTTTAGTTCTGTCAATGTAATACATTAGAGCTCTTTTAAAATCTAATGTATGGAGAGCCCTTTCAGCAACTGAATCTAGTAGAGGAAAGAATACAGGTAACTCAACTGATTGGTTAAGGTGGAAAGAGGAGACCACCGTTGGAAGGAATTTTGGGTTGGTGCGGAGAACCACCCTATCCCTGTGTAGATGAAAGAAGGGTTCTTCTAGGGTTAGTGCATAGAGCTCACCGACACGTCTAAGTGAAGTGATGGCAATTAAAAAAGCGACCTTCCAAGATAGGAATTGGAGGGCATAATTATGTAGTGGCTCAAATGGTGGACCCATAAGTCTTGTGAGAACAATATTAGGGTTCTAGTTAGGTGCAGGTGGAACTCACGGTGGAATCACTTTCTTAAGGCCTTCCATATAAGCTTTGATGACTGATAATTTAAACCAAGTAAGTGTTGCCTATTTTGTAGACAGATGAGCACTGCAGCAAGATGTAATCGTATGGAAGTGAACGCAAAGCCAGAGAATTGTAAATGTGTAAAGGAACAGACAATGCTTTGTGCTGTAGCATTAAATGGATCAATACTGTTAGTAGGACAATAACAGACAAATGTTTTCCATTTGGAGGCATTGCATGGTCTAGTAGCAGGCTTGTGAGCTTCTTTTAAAATGGTGAAACATTCTGGTGGGAGATTAAGATAAGCGAATTCTATGACCTCAGGAGTCAAATCGCTAGGTTGAGTTCAATGGGATTTGTGCGCCTGATCTCTCCATGGTTCTGAGTGAGAAGGTCTGGGTTGAGGGGGAGCTTCTCATGTGGGACTACTGAAAGTTGGAGTAGTGTTGTGAACCAGGGCTGTCGGGTCTATGTGGGACCTACCAGTATGAGTGTGAGGGATGCTTGCCTGAGACTCCGAACCAGAAACGGAAGAGGAGAGAGAGGTGGAAAAGCATAGGCAAATATCACTCACCAATTCATCCATAGAGCATTGCCCTTGGATAGTGGGTGTGGGAACCTGGAGGCGAAGTCTGCGCATTTTTCTTGTCTGCAGTTGGGAGCAGATCTATTTGTGCAAACCCCCACTTGTGGAAATAAGGGAGGAGGACTTTGGGGTGGAGTTCCCACTCATGGATTTGTTGCCGCATCCTGCTGAAGGTGGCAAAATCATTGTCCGTATCTGGGAGGTGTTCTGCTAGGAGATGAATGTTGTGATGTAGAGCCCAACACCAAATGGTCTGAGATAGTCGTGATAACTGTAGAGAGTGCCCCCCCCTCCCGCTTTTGTACATGGTAGTCATATTGTCCATCCGAACTAAGACAACTTTGTCTATTAGGTGACGTAGGGATGCTTTTAATGCTAGGTGAACAGCTTGAAGCTCTAGGAAGTAGATGTATAAACCATGTGTTTGGTGTCCCAGAGACCCTGGACTGTGAGATTGTGTAAGTGAGCACACCTGGCTGTAAGTGATGTTTCCGTTATCAGAATAATGTGGGGAAACAGGGTAAAGGAAAGGCCACACTTTTAACAGGTTCTTTGTGTTCCACCACTGCAGAGTGATGAGTGCAGCTGTCTAGCAACACTAGATCCTCTAACTGACGCTGTGAGTGAGACCATTGTTGTGCTAGACATTCCTGCAGTGGATGCATGTGTAAAGATGCATGAGAGACTATGGCGATGCATGATGCCATCATTCTTAATAGGCGCATTACAGTTCTTCATGGCAATTGCTGATTAGGTTGGAACTCTGGTATTAGTGTTTGGACATTTTGAATGCTTGATGTATTGGGATACGCTAAATCCAGTTGTGTGTTCGGGATAGTCCCAGATTCAGTTGAAAATGTAAAGGCTGAAGGTGAGATTTTTGGAAATGGAGGCTGAAGCCTAGCTGATGGAGCAGGTTTATGGTACTGTGAGTTGACACAGCAGAAGAGTACTGGCTTTGATAAGCCAGTTGAGATATGGTAAGACATGGATGTTTTGTCTGCGTAAATGTACTGCTACCACTGCTAGGCAATTGGTGAGTCCTCGAGGTGCAGTAGTCACACCGAACGGGAGGACTTTGATTTGATAATGTTTGCCTGCTATCACTAATATGAGGTATTTGCGATGTGCTGGATGTGTATTGGAATGTGAAAATAGGTGTCCTTCAAGTCTAGGGGCTGAGAGAAAGTCGCCTTGCTGTAGAAGTGGGATCATGTCTTCAAGAGTGACCATATGGAAATGCTCTGACAGGATGTAATGAATTAAGGGCCATAGATCTAATATTGGCAGAAAAGATCCGTCCGTACTTTTTTGGGCAAGTATAGGGAGTATACTCCTCTCTCCTGATGTTCAAGAGGGACGGGTTCTATTGTTCCTTTGAGAAGCAGAGCTTGAACTTCCTATTTGAGTCATATTTGGTGTTCCAGAGAGAGCCTGTGGGCGCAAGGTGGAATGTTTGGCGGTGTAGTGATGAGCTCCAGACAATAACCATGTTGGATAAAGTCCAACACCCACTGATCCGATGATATGGATAGCCAAGTGAGGAGAAAGTGTTGCCCCCGACAGGTGTGGAATAATCAGGGGGGTCGGGAGGAGAAGAGAGTTACTGTTTTGTGGTGGGTGCAGCACCACATGGGGAAGCACCTTGCCTCTACCTCTTGAGTTGTTGTCCCTATACGTGCCCCTATAATAGCCTCTGAAAAAGGATTGGTGACTCTGACCTCTGTGGTATGAGGAAGAGGCATTAGAAGATGTTTTTGCACCTGCCCTATAGGACGAGCTGCGAAAGGAGGCACGGGGACTTGGTGCTTGTAATGCACCCATGGACTTTGCAACCTCTGTCCTTTTTCATCTTCTCAAGAGCCTGGTCAACCTGTGGGCCAATAAGGTGTTCCTTATCAAAGGAGACACTAATAGGTTTGTTGAACCTCTGGCTTAAAGCCAGATAAGCGCAGCCAGGCATGGCGACGCAACAAAACACTAGTATTAATGCCCCTAGCAGCAGTGTCTGCAGAGTCAAGGGTGCACCTAATGGAGGCATTTGAAATCGCCTTACCTTCAGCTACAAGCTCTTAACCTCGCTTTTATGCTCCTTTGGGAAGTGCTGGCGGAGCTCCTCCATTTCATCCCAGGGGGCACGACAATATCTGGCCAATAACCCCATGGAGTTAGCAATATGCCAGTGACTGGTGGACTCCCCAGCTACTCTTTTGCCAAAAGCATTAATGAGCTTACTCTCCTTATCAGGAGATGGAGCATCACTGGCAGCCTGGGAATTAGCCCTTTTACGGGCATTGGGGACAACAAGAGAGTCAGCTGGAATTGTCCCCTGATGTAAATAAGGTCAGATGGTGAGGCCTTGTATTTTTTTTTTTTTAATCAACTCTGGGATTGATACTAGGGGCCCACACAGGATCTTTCAAATTATCGTCTATATGTCGCAGCATACCCTTGAGCATAGGAAGATATGGTGTTGCCCTGTGTGTAGTGGAAAGGGTTTCAAGAAGGAAATCCTCTTCAATAGGCTCCTTATGTAGT
Organism: Calotriton arnoldi; assembly: GCA_963921515.1. Taxonomy (NCBI): domain Eukaryota; kingdom Metazoa; phylum Chordata; class Amphibia; order Caudata; family Salamandridae; genus Calotriton; species Calotriton arnoldi. The sequence goes on along the minus strand of CAWUFW010000021.1, from coordinate 2,164,686 downwards.
GGCACCTGATGGTAAGTCGCAGCCCTGTCAATAAAGTCCCGATAAGAGATGGTATCATCAGGAGGAGATGGACTAGCAGAGTACAGGTAGGGATCAGTGTCCCCAGGAGGGTCAATATCGTAGGCCAACCAAGCATCAGAAGGATGTGATGCATCAAAAGAGTCATCCCTTGTCCCTCGCCCACCTGGAAATTAATGAGGGGATATTTGATGAGTGACATCTAATGGATCACTCGTACAATGAGGGGGATAGGGTGAAGGTGGTGGAGGAGAGGATGGTGTAAGAGGTGCAAGGGTCTGGTGGCCTTGTCAGTTCTCTTCTTTTTGGATGACACCGGCAGATCAATGGCCTCTTGGAAGGAGAGTTGACTTTTGGATGGTGCAGAAACAACAGTTTTGGCCAAAATATGCTCAGTGTGAGGCTGTATGTACTTGCCTTATGGTGGGTATGGAGTCTTTCCGGCAATTTTTGGAGAATTGGCTCCACTGGAGTACCAGAGTCCGGTTTCGGTGCCAATTTAGAAATCTTCTGAGCCGAGATGGATTTTTGTTTCGGTGCCGAAGCGTTGGTGCCAAGGATGTAGCGGATTGGCTCGGTACCAAAGTGGTCGGCTGTGGGTGAAGTTTCAGTGCCAGGCCCAACGCCGCTGGGGCACAAGACTTAAACTAAAGAAAAGCTCAAGAATAGCTCAAACCTAAGGTTCCATAACTGAAGTCACAGAAAGGTCCCCTGTCCACCGATCTCAACAGGGTCTACACTCAGAGCAGGATCTACTGTCATGATCCGCCCCTGAACACGGACCACATGCATTGACTTAAGATAGGCTGCGCCTATTAAGATTGGAAAACATGTCCTCATAACCATCTGCCCTGAAGAATACCTTCTTTGAAACACCTGCACAGGCCCACCCCAGAAGGTCGAAACGCATCGGCGCAAACACTACCAGGGCCAAGAGCGATCATATATTGAAGCATCAAGTGCATAGTGGCAGTGCACCGTGCGAGATGAAATTTGCGACCCCATCCTGACATACTACTCACGCTCTGACCCATATAGGGCCAACCAGTAGTGGGATACTCTACCATTAGGGAGGACCTAAGCAGCCAAGGTCCCCATAAAAACAAATTTTAGGACACCAAATAAGAAAAGTCATTTCATTTATGATCCATGATTTACTTCCAATTCAGATGAGGTATTAATATTTGTGGCTTGAAAATATGTTTTGTATGTATTGACGAATTGGTGTCATGTCAGCCAAGTCTTTTGAAGGAGTTTTTTCGTTTGATCAAAATCTTCTATATGTGATCATGTAATGTCATCACGTAATGTTTTCATGGGAGATAGATTTAAGCATTTTTTTCTTCTGTCATTATGTCTTCAAATGTACAGATAGTTGTTTGTAAAAGTTTCTACTAAATAATAAGTAAAAAGAAAAAAGTTACAATTGATAACAAATTCACGTGAAGTATTTCAAACTCACAAGAGCAATATCCAGGGGTGCATGCTATACATGAAATTGTCAAAGAAAAGAAAGTCAATTTATAGACCTTAAGAGGAATACTACTTAGGTTCCATCTTGGTGTAAATCACCCTTAATCCATGGTCTGGGAGGCATCTCTTCCTTTGTTGTTTGCACTGATTCCAGCCTCCACAGCCCTTAATTGAATCACTCCCTTGCTTAGGAGACAAGCCCGAGGGTGGGGCACGACTCAGTTTTTTGGTGCCGACCATGGCCTTTTGGCAGAGGTGGCCCGGGAGCTTTATATTTGGCCAGAGCCAAATGTTTTTCATTGGCAGAACGGCGACGTCAGTACTCACAGTACGCTGACCCGGTGGAAGGTCCTGCATCTGGAGGTCGATCTCTAATTCGAAGTCAGAGTCACCGATGGAAAAAGCCTCTTCCTCAGCCGCTGAGTTCTCATGGAGCTCGATGTCAGGCATATCATTGAACTCTCTCCGTACCCATTGGTCCCGTAAAGTTTTCTTCAACCGAAACGATCAGCAGGCTTCACAGTATTGTTCATTGTGGTCAGGAGACAAGCACAGGTTGCAGACCAGATGGTCTGTCGGTCTGCGGGTACTTCGCCTGGCATCTTGGACAGGAGAGGAAAGGCTTCCATTCCATCAGCAGGGCATTCTAAGGTGGAGCCAAAGGGATGGAAAGATAGGTCCAAAAGGGCGAGGCCCGAAAGGCCGCTGTTTTTAAAGCGTGACAATCCGATGATCGATATTTTCTAGATTTCGAAACTCAAAGGTGGAAACGTGTTCGATAACATACAGACGAGGGTAAAGGTGAATTACGAACCAAAAAAAGTCCGAAACGGTCTTGAACCGGAGTGCAGCAATACACATCTGAACCAGACGGTGGAAAGAAAACAATCTAACAATGGAGTCGATGCCCATGCGCACTGTTACCAGGAGTAGGAGTTACTTTACCTCATAACTCGAAAGATTGCTTCGAAGAAAAACAACTTGGTAAGCATCTGGACCCAACACTAGATGGCAGGAGTATGCAAACCATGTGAACCTACAGCACTACATGCCTCGAACACAGGATTTACTTTACATGGTGGTGAGAATGCAACAAAAAGTTGTTTTGTTTTTCTAAAAGTTTCAGTTCTGTCTATGTAGTACATGAGGGCTCTTTTGACATCTAATTTATGGAGAGCCTTTTCTGCAACTGAGTCTGGTTGTGAAAACAATATGGGAGTGGTGAAGAGTAGAGTGCATTGGCGTGTAGTATATTGGCATAGAGTGCAGTTATGTAGAATGGAGTGTTGCAGAGTGGAGTGGTGTAAAGTGCAGTAGCAAAGAGTACAGTAGAGTGGCATAGAGTGCACTGGCATAGAGAGGTGCAGAGTACAGCAGAGAGGCGCCGAGTGGTGTAGAGTGCAGTGTTGCAGAATGGAGTGGAGTGGTGTACAGTATAGGGGTGAAGAGAAGAGTGCAGTGGCGGATTCTGTACTAAAACCTGAAAGGAATCTGGATTGAGAGTCATGCAAAAGATGATTAGATTCTAATTACTGGGCCTGACATTTGACCTCTGTCTTTGAATACGCAGCAAATGTGGCAAGATAAGAACACGATTTACAAGCCTCTTCACAAAAGCAAGCACGTGTGGAAGAATACAAGAAGAGGTAGTGAAAAAGCTTTGCTCAGTGGGACAGATTACCTCAAGCTGGACAGCCTAAAACAAATAAAACCAGCAGACAGAAAGCCAGAAAATGTGACTTACAAACCACAAGGCCAATGGTAAGCAACGGGCAGAATGCATTCCCAGGGAAGCTTTCTGAATGTCCCAAAGATTTCTTTAGAAACAAGACAGCTGTGCTGTCTGGTAGGCTTCGACCTAAAAAGAGATTGTCTATAAAATGGATGTGGGGAAAACTATTTGACTTTAGGCATTCCGAAAAGAGAAAATGCAAAGCCCAAGGATAAGAGAGAAAACTACACAAAATGTATAATTATCTACAAAAAGATTGAGAAAATATGACACAGGTTATGGTGAAATTAAGCTGAATAACCTGGATATTAAACAACCCATGGAACCTTCATCAAATTCCATGATTTACAGTTGCCAAGGGCACTGAAACCACTAAAGCCACCATATAAAATGGTTAACTACTGACTAATCAAGACACTTACCTTCCCCATCTGGAGTGGTTGTATTGCCCCATAGGGATCTAGATTCCCAAATGTTTATTTGCAGGACCATTAGTTGCCCTCGTTTTGTTATCCTTCTCGATCTGGTCTCTCCAGTATATCTTCCATATTTTACATATCTTCCCAACCCACAAAAGGGTATGACAGCACAGGACACATCTTATACAATTTAATAACCTCATCTTGCAATAGAATTGGGGTCTTTATATTTCTATAGCTTGGGTGGAGTTTCCAGTCAACGTCAACAACATATGCTTAGATTAAACATAGGCTCCCTCAAACTGTAGAACTGTGCCTTTTGCAGTGATAATGAACAGCATGCATAACACATCCTTTGCTATCAAGAAAGAAGAATCATGAAAAATGTATCTGTTTTGAGCAGCCTAACTACCCTCACAAAGGTTATTTGCTACATACACTGTTGAGTAAATACATCACAAAACAATAAGCCTGTGGTAGTAAATAGCACATGTTGTAGGTAAAAAACTCAAAGATAAACCAACCAAATGATAAAAATATACATAATCAGTATTAAATACAGTTAGTACAACAATGAAACTGGGCAAGTTTTTTACCAGATGAGCAAGACACCAATCTAGTGCCCAAAGCATTTGAATGCAATAAAATATTCAATCTCGTATCTGTGTGCAACTCGAAGCATTGCAGATTTTTTGTGAGCAGAGCTTTATAAGAAATGAACATATTATCAAGTTCATACCTTTCTAATGAATGGGTTTGCCACTCTTGCAATAATAGATCTAAAAAGTCAAAACAGCGCCTGTGGAAATGAAAAAGAGAATTAATGTAGAGGACGACATCCAAGTTCACACTCCAATTCTAAATACATCACATTAAGGAACCTGCTCAGCTTTCACAAAAATTACAGTTTAAAAAATTACTAATCTGGAAACAATAGTTTCTCCACTAGTCAGTACCTCTTTTCAGCCATCACTCAGAAAACGACATTCAAGAGGCTATGTGCAATCTGTATTCCTAAAACCTTTACAGCTAAGAGCCTATAAAGCATTAAGTTGCATACATGTTAAAAACAAACTTAGCCACTAGGGCAGGTTGTTCTGTAGAAGCGTTATTCCAGTTACTCTACAGAAATAGGCACATACAAAAGACGATTCACTAGCAACATCATCATATATTCTTAGCACAGGAGTAAGGAAACCCAAGGCCAGACAAGGGACAACAGAAGTACCGCCCCAAAGGACACAAACAAGCAACCCCTCTCTCATTACTCTGTAGGTTTATGACAATATTTAACTATGTTTCATCACTTCAGCCATAACTTGGGACCAAACATTCCTCTAATTGGGGGAGAAGCTTGAGGAATGTCTGCTTGCCCACCAAGAGACAAGCAAACATTCCTTTATTATTGCTCTAAGGTAGGCTCTGATGTTGTGGGGAAAATTGAAAGAATTCCTGAAGAGGTTTGGGAGAGGCGTGAAATCATGTTACTCTAAAGTGCATCCTTACTTAAGCATTCGTTTGCACTATAGATTGGAACAGAGAAGAGAAGTTCTTGATTTCCTCAGTGGCAGGTGAATGTCATTCTAAAAGAATAGCCCTAAGACCCAAGGTGTAGGTTTTTAAGTCATGATTTTATTTTCTTTGTTAACCAGAGACCTCAGACCTGTCAGAGTTGAATCTATAGAGGAGCTTTACAACATTCATAGGGCTATAGCAGGAGGACTTCCCTCTGCTGCAGAACTTGGAAATGCCCTTTTATAATATTCAACTCAAGACGATTTTCCACAAGAGGGCGTGAGTGAACATTTTGTGTGTTTCGATACAGCAGGGCACAACAGACTATTCCTGTGTGGTTGTGCTCGTGACGTCAGCTATCATTTTAGTTGGCCTAGTCTGCACAAAGAGCCAATCTGGACACCCAAATCAGGCAAAAAGATTCAAACCAACCCAACACTACAGAAAGCCATGAGTAAATGGGACCATGGATGCAAGAATGGGCCATGGCAGCCCATCCTACTCGAAAGCAGCAGCCTAGCTTGCAGCCCACCGAGAAAATTTCAGAGTGAAGAATCCAGCTCCGGCTGGCCCTCGCCAAGAGATGCATTAAAGGCAGCACAAGCTGTTCAATAAACAACACATGAGAAGTTTTAAGCCAACTATCTCATTCATTCTCAGATGGTCTTCTTAGCTATGATCAAGTGATGTTGGTGAATTTGAATTCTTCTTAATAAGTTTAAGCTTAAAATGAATTCATGAACAGGGCCGTTCCTTCACAGCTTGCTCCGGCTATTCCCCTACTACCTATATTTAGCAATAGAGGAACGTTTCGTCAAATGTTGAGAGTGCACAGTATTTCCTCGCCTTGCCCCAGGCTATTCCTAGAAATTCAGAATGGTTTGTAAACTCAACCTAACTTTATTAAAAGTTCATGTAGTGTCTGCAAAGCAGAAGCGTTAAATTGTCTATGCAAGGATGGTATTTGGTAGAAGAGACAGTGAGTACAGCTGGACTGTATATCATTATTTTAGTTTTCTCAGCATTCAAACCTATATAGACTGTTTGGGTCTAAAAATGTTACTTAGTTATCTATGTGACTGATGCATAAATGCATTCAAGGAGAAAATGTTACAGGAATAGCCTAAGTTGAGTACGTTGTGATATAATTCATAGAATGTTGGATGAGGTTTAAGCCTGATAAAAAATGTAAGTTACTTTCAACACCATATTTCTGGTGGAAACATTATCTTCCTGCAGATTCTTCACCTTTAGAATATCCTCCATGAAGCAGACTGGATCTAGAAACTTTTTTCCCCAGCAATACCTCTTCAGCAATGCCAGGACGCACTATACATCATTTGTTGTGATTGTGCCCACCTCCAGATGTTAGTATATAATATGACAACTGGCGAACTGACGTCAGTGCCTAGTACTTTTTCTGCCCAGAGAGGAATCAAGAGAGCATTGACAGTGACAAGACAACACATGATATATTTGCAAAGTTTAGGATCTTATTGATCATGGCACCAACTCACTAGAGGGAAGGAGGGCTGGAGAAATCTGCAACAAGATAATGTATCCAGCAAACACATCATTACTAAAGGTAAGTTACCTTTAATTTTGATGGATGCATCTTCCTGCAGATTTCTCATCTCATAAATGAGTTACAATGCAGTACATTCAGGAACTCAGGGCTGAACAGAGCCAGTTAACCAAGGAAGTCGGGCAATGCAGACCAAAGCACCAGTCACTGCATGCATGGGCTGTGAGGCAGTTTAGTTAAAGTATACAAGGATGACTCCCTGGCTACCAAGCAGAAGTCGACTACCAGGCCACCTCTGATAAGAGCTGTGGAAGCAGGCATGGCCCTAGTGAAGTGGGCATGAATGATTGCCAGAGTGCCTTTCTTGGCCAAGACATATTAGATCTTGAAGAAAAGGCTAACCGAATCTGAAATTATGCATGTGGTCACAACCTTATCCTTCAAAGAACTGACCATCCGCTCTGTCCTTATGAGTGCAATCGATGCAGTAAGATAATGCATGCAAAGGGTTCTGTGTATGCAGCCGTTTCTCCTCTTGTCATTGGTAGGGAGAGGGAAGGAAGGTGGAAGTGTAATGGTCTGGAAGGTGGAATTGTAATGGTATGGCCGAAGTGAAAAACAGATACCGTTGTTGGTATAAAAGCTGGCCAGGTGCAATGAACTAATTTACCCAAGTAGAATTCTATAGACGGTGGTCAAACCGAGGGCCTGAAGTGCTCCAAGCATGAGAAAGAAGTCACCAAGAAAACAGTGTTCAGGGTGAGAAGTCTAACTGGACAACTAAGAGAAGGATGGGGTCAAATGCAGAGCATCAACAGATTGGCATATCAAATTAATCACGACCCCTCTGGGGATCAGGTGTGTTTGATCTTCATGCACACTCTATAGGACTCCCAACAGAAGCTTTATCAGTGGAAACTCATACAGCAGGCCTTATGACCAACTAAAACGAAAGGCATCCCCCGGGCAACATTTCACAATCCTAGGGAAAATTCCTGTTGTGGGCCCAGATGAAAAAATCTATCCATGGACACCCTAATACGGAGAACATCATGTCCCTCATTTCAGGGTGAAATTTCCACTTGGGATCCTCTACGTTAAGACGACTTAGAGAATCCACTCTTAAGCTGAGGGAGCGTGGAAGCTATGTCTACACTGTAAAAATGTCCTGTTCCTGACCCCACAGCCACAGTAGAATCACCTCCCAGAACACGGTGCACAACCCACACCATCCTGTCTATTGATGTAATAGATGTTTGTGCTGTCAGAGAGAACTTGAATGGTGCTCCCTGAAAAGGGAGGGAGGAAGGCCTTCATGGCAAGACAGCCACCTGCAGCTCCAACACATTTATGTGCAGATGCTTCTCCATTGTAGACTAAAGGCCTTGCACTGTGATGTCTCCCAAATGAGCAGCTCAGCCCAACAAAGAGACGTCTGTGACCACAGTAGGCAACACTTGCTGAAGGCTTGAGACAACTCACCAACAGACTGAAGGAGAACATTCAGATCCCAAAGGACTGATAGCTCTGCTCTTCAGCCAAGAGGCTTCCTTGGCGTTGTAGCCACTGCTTTTTCAGGCACAAATGAAGGGCTCTCATTAACCATCTGGTGTGGGGCCACCAACAAGATGCATGTAGGACTTGCAGAACCTGTGTTTGAGACAGAAACATCAGAATTATATTCTGAATATCTGTAGTTCTCTATTGACGAGGAAAAACCTTCATGAGGTTTGTGTCCAGTACTGCCACTGTAAAGGTCAGCTTCTGCATGAGTGTAAGACGAGTATATGGATCAAATCCCTAATCAGCGAGAGGGATAACAGGATGCTGAAGATATTCCATGACCAGTACCAGAGACCTCATCTTCACCAACCAGTCATCCAGTTATGAAAATACATACACTAATGCACTACTGACCTCTACAGCGAAGCGCCTACAATTCTTGGTACTGCCTTGAAAACATGTCAGCCCGAACAATAGAACTGTTAACTGATAGTGTTGGGACGCCAAGGTAGGACAGGATTGCCAAATGGAAATAGGTGTGCTGGCGGTCCAAGGATGCCAGCCAACCCTGCACATTGGTGGTCAGCGGGATGTGGCTCAGAGACAGCATTGCCAATGAACAGTTTGAAGAGACAAAGATTGAGAATGTGTCTTGTTTTTCTTGGAAAGTAGAATCCTGTGCCCCTTTTCTTCTACAGGTATCCACCTGTTAGATGTCTTTATAGAGCAGGGCAAGACCCTCTGCCCAATACCAAAATGGAGGCATTTGTAGGAGATCATGCTCTGGTGGAAGGAGCGTGGTCCAGAGGGCAGAGCAGAAAGTGGAGTATATAGGGCTTGTGTATTAGCTGGATGACCCAATGATTCCTCATGATCTCTCAAGTGGAAGGCAGTGGAGACTGGATCGGCAGCTATTATTGATGGAGGGATCTCCTAAAACCACCTTATCTCCAAAAAAAGCAAATCTGATATGCCATCTGAATTGGCGGTGTCAAGCTGGGACTGTTGAGTCCCGGAGAAGCCTTGAAATGTCCTGTACTGATGGAGGAATTGCCTTGCTCAGGAAGCCAGGCACAGCAAGTGAGCAATAGCTCTTTTTTGCAGCATTTCAAGGAGAAGTCTGTTGTATCATCAACTAGCCACTCACCATTGAAGGGCATGCTCACGAGTGTGACTTACACATCTTTTGAGAAGCTTGTGGTTGCATCTCAGCGCAGCACTGTCAAGTGACCGACGTGAACATGGATCAAGCAACAGTTGCTGCAGAATCTAGGCCGCACTTCTGCATTTGTTTGTATGCATCCCAACCATCACTTACCAAATGTTAGAAGGTCTTCTTCATGTGGTCAAGGAAACTGATGACTGTCATTTCTGCCAACTCCCACATCTGCGCAGGAGGCATGGAGTGTTATGAGTGCAGAAAACAAGACTACCAGAAACTTAAGACTTTACAATCCACAGAGTGCAGCGTCTGAGACCCTCTGTATATACGTGAAGTGATAAAAGAATTTAGGATAATTATTACAAAGGGGGCTTGTAATAATAAACTTTCCAGTGAGGGGTGTGACAAGAATTTTGGATCAAACGGGAAGACCTCTGCTATCTAGCAATTTGTCTGTGGATTTGCTCACTTTGCCACTGGATTCAAGCTAGCCTGGCTGATGAGGGGTGTTACCCCGAAACCGGTCCCAAGATGCTTGTTTCCGGTCCAGGGAAGACATGGCTTGGCAGTTTGGGATGGACTGTTCTCATGAGGCACAGGGTCAAGACTGATTTGCATATAGCTGTGTCTGAACTGGGGTGGCGAAGTGAGCTAAAGAATGATGATGGATTCAACCCAGATCTGGGACGGGGGGGGTGAGTGTCTGAAAAGTTTCAGCGCCCCGTCCATCATCTCCTTGTGTTTGCTTTGTTCGCCCTAAGTTGGCAGGGTATGCCCAGACGTGGGTCCCTTGCTCACTTTGCCACTGGAATCAAGCTAGCCTGGCTGATGAGGGGTGTTACCCCGAAACCGGTCCCAGGATGCTTGTTTCCAGTCCAGGGAAGACATGGCTTGGCAGTTCGGGCTGGACTGTTCCCATGAGGCACAGGGTCAAGACTGATTTGCATATAGCTGTGTCTGAACTGGGCTGGCGAAGTGAGCTAAAGAATGATGATGGATTCAACCCAGATCTGTGACTGGGGGCGAGTGTCTGAAATGTTTCAGCACTCCGTCCATCATCTCCTTGTGTTTGCTTTGTGGATTATTGGGCACATAAAATTTTCCCAGGCAGCTATTATGTCCTACATAAATGCCTCATTTAAGGACAGCAGAGGTTCTGAAATTGCTTAGGTCTGAAAGATTTCACTTAAAATTTAGATTCCGCAGATGGTAAGGTCTGTTCCAATGTTCTTCTGCTTATCATAGCACCAACGTGAATCAAAAAAAAATCCTCTGAAGAAAAACCAGAGGGGTAAGGGAAATATCCACCTAAAGAAGTATCCAAAATATATGCCTTTTGTTATTCCAGGTAAAAGCCAGTGTCAGTGTTGTATAAGAGGTGGAGATTGCAAGCCTCCAATCGATCGCCATCTGTATGACCATAACCTTTGTCAGGCATAGCAAGAACATCGGAAAAAGTTCTACCATCCAGACAAATCTCTAGGCCCTGAGAAAAGGTTGTGTCACAGTTTTTCATCAAAGGAGGCTTTCTATTTTACCACCCAGATGATACGAGCTGACTTTGAGTGATTCCTAAGCAGCTTTAAAGGTGGTGTCTGTGTCTTAGGTTGAGCTCAATGCATGGAGCCTCGGATGAAGCCGACTTCTTTGGGGGTACTAAGGCCAGAGCATGTGGAGGCATGGCATCAGGGTTGAAGTTGCAGGAGATGCCAAACCCAGAGGATCAGTTACACTCCTAGGCAGTGGCCCAGAGGGTAGTGGAGCTGTACTGAAAAGATCTAACATGGCTCTCTTCAAGGCTTCAAATAGCACAGAGTCAGCTGATGGAGTTAGAAATTCCAGCTACATTTTTTTTTTTTTAATGTTTGAATCGTCACAGATAGAAGGAGGCAAGATGGCGTTCGAGTAGTTGCTGCTGCCGCTGCTCGCTCCGCCGGTCACAATCTGAACTATGGACTAAACCCTGTTTCTTTTGCTAAAACCATGCCTTAAGGTCTAGCGAGCCTAGCGAAAAGGAAGAAAGGCGGGTTTATGGAGTTACCACAGTACCTGCATTGTGCTGTAATATTCGCAGGCACAGTGGAGCGGATCTCGCGGCACACAACGATAAGGCGATCTCTCTCCCCGCCGGCTGTCTCAGCTGTGGTCTCCACCGCTCTTACATCCCGGATTGTCGCTTCCTTGCGGCGGCTGAGGCGGCTATCGACTTTGACGCACTCCTCGGCCGCGATGTCGGCGATCTTTGGGAGCCTGGCAGCTGAAGTTAAAGTTACAGCTACGCGCCGAACGGTATCCAGAGGGCAGCGGATACATTGTTGCGCGCGTGCTCCCGGGGCACTACAAGTAAGGATGACAGGGCGGGGGTTGAAAACCTCAAAAAACAAAAATATGTCTATCAACCTCGCAGGGAGTGAACAAACTACCTTGACTGCGCTGGAGCCCCGCCAGAAACGGCCGGATACCCGGGGGGCAAAAACATTAAAGAGGTAGTGGGAAGTGTTGACTCCCTGGAAAAAGCTGAACGGATTATCAAGCGGGGAAAAAGCACTCAAGTTAAGACCCATAAAGTTGCTGCTGCAGGATTAACTCTCTTAAAACCCCAAATTGGTCAACCACTTATTTCAAACATTTTTTCTCTAAATGAGGGGAAAGCACATAATATGATGGCAGGTGGTGCAGTTGGTACGGATTGTAACTCTGGTAGTGCCACTGTGGCTGGAGCTTCCTCTGAGGCGGGCCAGGAGATCGATACACCCGCTGCTCAATCTACCCTGGCCATCAGACCTGGAACGGCACAGGAGGAAGGCAGCCATACTCAATCAACTACCAATGCCTCAGCTGTAGGAATTGATTTGCTGGTGACCTGTGGTGAGAATAATGAAGAAGAAATGCAAGACCTCCCGCCGAGAACGCCTGACAACATCGATAAATTCTATTCACTGACCGATGAGTCAATGGAAAGTGGGTCAAAGTCGGGAAGAGAGAACTCGAGCGAAGGAGGGAGCTACATTTGGAATAGTAGTACAGACTCAGAGCTATCCGCAAAAACTACCACAAGAAAAAAAAAAACCTTAGGAAGAAGTCTAATCGTAATAAGGATCGCAAATCCCCAGAACAGGGTAGCATGATGGATCTGAAGTGGGACTACTCTGCTTCACAACTGTCGGCTCCTAATGAAACAATAAGGGGCTTAAAGGAATACCACAATTCACTGGGAGGCGTCGACAGCGCGGCATCCACTCCTGTGAACGAACCCACATTGTCTGACCTGCTGTATTCCATTAAGAACTTTCAGGAGGAGGTTAAGCAAGATAATAGGGGAGCACGCCATGCCACGCAGAAGCTTCAGGGCACCGTAAGGAAAGTTGGTAAGACTTGCGCGGAGATTGCGGACAGAATGGCCTCAGTGGAAACTCGGACTGAAAACCTTGAGAAAGCTGTTGCTACCTTGAAAACGCAAGGAGATGAACACGAGGGGATTGTGAAAGACCTCATGCTTAAAGTCGAGGAGCAAGAAAATAGATTACGGCGGAATAACTTACGCGTTCTTGGCATCCCGGAGGGGGCCGAGGGGGGCGATCCCAAGGCCTTTATGGTCACACTCTTCAAGGGAGCTTTTCCGGATTTAGACTCCTGGGATTGGGACAAGGAACTTCAACGAGTTCATCGATTTCCCCTAACTCCATCCAAACGCTCTAATTCTTCCACACAATACCCTCGAGCTATGTTGATATACTTTGGGAATTTCCTTTGCGCCAGCTACTTTATGACCTAGCTCGGCCAACCAACAAAAAGAGTTCAATGGCATTACCTTTTTACACGGCCTGATTTCGCACACGCTACTGTGGAACGCAGATGGAGGTTGAGACAACTCTTTTGCCTTTCCAGCAACTTGGGGCCACAGTCTTTCTCCAGAACCCAGCCCGCTTAAAGATCATCTATAAGGGCTCTACACGTAGCTTCACTTCCGAAATTCAAGCACAAACATTTTTGACCGAGATTACAGAACGTAAATAGGATGGAGTTAATTAGTAAAATTGAAAGGCATACTGTAACTACTCTTTGAATATAGATTGTAGGAACTGAGTCTTTTCAACTACTTGAGGCTTTAGTACCTAGTATTGGCAATGGTTAGATCACTAGATAACGAGGCAACTACGAACTAGACAGGGATGAAATGGTGAGCAATTATTGACCGGGGGCGGCACAGGTTCATCATTGCTCGGATGCCCTCATCCTGGCGCAGGCTGCGTCAGGTAACCTCAATGGGAGGTGGTGGGAGGGGAAGATGGGGAAGGGAGGGAGAGGGGTGGACTTGGGGATGGGAGGGGAAGGGGTTGGCACTTTGGGGTTCTTTTTTAAGCAGTATGGCTTTTTTTAATTGTGTGGAAAAATTTTATCTTTGAATGTATAATTTACGCATAGCAACAATTAATATTTGTGGCGTTAATGATGCGAAGAAACGGAGGAACACTGCGATGGGCTTACGCTTGTTAAAGGCTGATGTGATATGTATGCAGGAGACACATATTGAAAGAGCACAATTGCATTTGTTAGATACTCTTGGATATACACTGGTAGGGGCAACGACTCAAAGCTCAAGGATACAAGGGGTTGCAATAATGTCAGCCAATCGCTCTAACCGGTTTACTAGAACCGCAGCTGATCAGAACGGAAGATGGGTAATTACTGAATGCTGTAGGCATAACAGGGACCCAATAACAATATGTGCGGTTTATGGGAGTATCCTAGACGATCCGACTGTTTTTAATTTTATAAATAATGAATTAGCTACCTGGCCACTACCCATAGTTATCTGCGGGGATTTTAATATAAATCTACCCTCTAACCAGAATATTGCCCTTGACAATAATTGGGTGTATAATGGTCGTAAACCAAAGGTTTTTGATGCTTAAAGAACTCTTTGTCGGGAACAAGCACTTTCCGATATTTGGAATCTGCGGCACCCTAAGGATCCTGGCTTTACTTTCTTCTCTTTTCCACACAAAAAGCATACCAGACTAGACTATTGCTTTGCATCTCACACTATTATGCATGTTTGTTCAATAGAGAAGGCTTCGCGTATATTGGCAGACCATAACCCTTTAGTATTAGAAATTAGGGGTTTGGATCTAGTAATGTTGCTCTACCCAAGTGGAGTTTTGAACGCTCCCTACTTTTGAATGATGAGTACTGTACTCATATGAGGAAGTGGATTCCTCAATTCTCTATGGAAAATATAGGGAGCGCTGGAATAGATATCGTTTGGGATGCATGGAAAGCCGGAGTCAGAGGGGAGACACTTAATTTCTCGCTAGCTCTGAACAAAGGAAAGCGACTTACTTTAAACAATATGCAGAATGACTTAATAGCCGCGGAGGAAGGCCTGATTGCTGCAATTCAAGTTGGCAAAGACACATTAGAAGCATATAATAAAGTAATATTAGCCAAGGCAAAAATGCTAGAGGTAGTAGCTAAGAGAGCGGCTGACAGGCTAGAGGCCTGGCGTGAGAAGGCATACGAGTGCAGCGAACAGGTGGGGCATCATCTAGCGACCCGGGCTAGACAGAGAATTACTCAAACCCAGATAGCTGAGATTAATGACCCTGCAGGAGGAAGTACCTCCGACCCAGACCGTATTCGCAAGGTTTTCTATTCATTTTATCAATGCTTATATTATGAGGATACCCCCGCTAATCTGGGAGATGTTATCTCTTATATTAACCAGGCTCCAGTGGTACAATTCTCTCAGGAAGATCAGCAGTATTTAGAGGAGCTCCCTCAGTGGGTGGATATCTTGTTATGCATTAGTAGTCTTCCGAGTGGCAAAGCCACCGGACTAGACGACATACCCTTGGAGTTCTATAAGAAATTTGCCCCACAACTGAAAGAGCTGATGTTTCAAATATTTCTGCATGTTTTTAGAGGGGGAAAGCCTCCCCAATCTTGGACACAGGCTAAAGTTATAGTTTTTCTCAAAAAAAATAAATCACCGCTGGATCCAGGGTCTTATTGACCCATTACGTTAATTAACGCTGAGAATAAGATATACTCTAAGATCCTCGCCATGCGTTTAGCCACTGTTATTCATAAGGTGGTCTTACCTCGACAACATGGTTTTATACCGGGACGGGGCACGACGGACCATATTAGGAGAGTCATCTCATTATTTGATGCTGCTACTGTTTCAGGAAAGCCAATAGCACTTATATTATTAGATGCAGAGAAGGCCTTTGACAGGGTCTCCTGGGTTTTCCTTTGGGAGACCCTGTCGAGGGTCGGAGTTAGCAATGGGTTAATACAGGCTTTCAAGATGCTCTATTACCAACCTAGCGCAAAACTTTTTATAAATGGCGTGTTTACAGACTTTTTTGATATTACTAGGGGTACGCGCCAGGGCTGTCCAAGTTCCCCGCTACTGTTCGCGCTTTATATCGATCCTTTCTTACGGCTTCTTGAGAACAATAGGATCATTAGACCCATTGAATCCCAGGGATGGGAAACTAAAGCTTTGGCGTACGCCGATGACATTGCTATCGTTACTCCAGATCCCGATACAGCAATACTAGAGATTGAGGCTGAAGCGGTGAGATTTGGGCAAGTCTCGGGGTACTCTTTAAATGGCACTAAGACGCAGATTGTGTGTAAAAATTTTAATATGATTAATACTAGTAGACAGGTAGAGAAAGCCACATACCTTGGGGTTGATATTTTGGCCAATATTGATAAGATTGTTGACTGTAATATCAATCCGCTGATTGTTAAGACAAAAAGTGAATTAAGGAGATTACACAATCTTCAGCTATCAATTATTGGTAGATGTAATAGAATAAAAATGTTATTTTTTCCTAAATTTTTGTATATGCTAAGGGCAATTCCGGTGGAATTTACTAATAGTTGTTTGAAGCAGATCGAGGATTTATTTTCTCGTTTTATTTGGGCATATGAAAAACCCAGAAGATCATATACATTTTTATCTTTGCCAAGAGAAAGGGGAGGTTTGGCTCTACCTAATATTCGATTATACTACTGGGTCACCTCCCTACTCTCTAATTTAACTCTTATCTCCGAAAAACCAAGAGATAGTATAAGTAATGAAATTCCAACACCCATAGAACTTATAATGGGCAAGGATGCATGGGGGTGGCTCTGGAAATTCTTGAATGATGGCCATTACAAAAAAGTCCGCTTTAAATCGTTAATTGGTGGACATAGAGCAATGAGGCAAGTACGGAAATTATTAGGTATAGGACGATTAAATTATTATACCCCGATTTGCAACAACCCCAACTTGCCGGGAATTTTTAGAGACCCCGTTGCTAAAAGATGGGGCGAAGCGGGCCTAACTAAACTGGGCGATTTATACTCTTTAACAAATATAGCTAGCTTTGAAAGTCTTAAAGCTACCTACAATTTAGATAGGAGGGATTTTTTAAATACTTGCAAGTACGGGATTTTCTAAGTAAAAAAGGGGGAGGCCCTATAGGCTTTGCCAAAAATGCTATGATAGATAAATTAAGGAAAAAGGTAGTGCCTTCTATCGGAGAAGCATACTCCTTTTTTAATTCGTTAATGCCGGATGACCTGGAGTCAAGAGCAGCTAAATGGAAATCTGAAGTAGGAATGCAGGAGGATCTTTACTTTCATTCGATAGAATTAGCCCAGAAAATGTTAATCCCGGCTAGACTCCAAACTCAATATTATAAATCATGCTTCTCCCTCTACTACACTCCTCAAAAGATTTCCAAATGGGCTACAGGGAAAGGCACACATTGTCCTCGGTGCTCTTTATATCAGGCTGACTTAAATCATATGTTTAATGCATGTAGGGCTCTGTGGAATTTAAAACAGGAAATGTCCCAATTTCTTAAGGAAGTATTGGGGGTTGATGTCGTCTTATCTTCCTTGATCGGTTTGGGGGTTGACCCGCAATTGCAAGGGAGGCCTGGCGAATACCTCCTGTTTATCGGTATGGCTATATTACGGCTTTACCTAGCTTCCGCCTGGTTAGATGCAATACCCCCTGGTTTTCATCAATGGCTGTCCCGATTACTGGCAAACTATCATTTTGAGAAAGCAATTTATTCAAAAAGGGGGCTGAGGGCTCGTTCCAAAGGACTAAAAATTTGGGCTCCGCTGAGGTCTTGGCTCAAGAGGTATTAGGCCAATTGATTGTGATTCTTATTTTTGATTTTGACTTAGACTTTGTCCAACCCCGGGGGGGAGGGTGCTTAGGGTGGAAGGGGTGGGGGGATGATGGTTAAAAAACTAAAAATGTGCATCCTGTCTATTGTTGTATTCTTTTTTGTCTCTGTTGGGTATATCTTATATGTTTTTGAAGCTATGTGTTATGTTTTGAATTTGCTAACTACGGTTATTTTGCTTTTTGTTTTTTTGCTTATATTTGTATGCACAAAATAAAAACAATTAAAAAAAAAATGAATCGGCACAGATAACAAAGAAGAGCCCTGTGTCCAGGTCGTTGAAACTCCAAATGTTTTGTCAATGAAGAAGAGGAGTTCCTATTCCAACAGTGATTTTTGTGGGGAAATCTTTTGGGAGATCATTCTCTGTTGGATAATGTACCTGAAGGATAAACAACACATTGGTGAATACATGTATGCCTTTGCCTCTCATTCCTTAAAGAAACACGAGTCACACATTGAGGAGTTGGGTTCGGATACAAGACATCACATGCAGATGTAATGCTTGTCGGATAAGAGCATATTTCTACAGCATCTGCTACAAGTTTAAACCCTGAAATCTTAGAAGACACCTGACCTAGCTGGGGCCGAAAACCTGAGGAATTTTGTCAGTGAAGCTCTGACAAAAGCTCAAGTCCTGCACAATGAGGCACTAAAAAAACAGGAACAGGCACTAATGTGCCAATTGTAATTGTATTTATATAGCGCATAATATCTGTGAAAAAGGCACTTAACTGCTTTGTGACGAATAGCATGCTACTCTAAAGCTCAAGGTTACCAGTAAATAGCTAACAGGTTAGTAATATGTGCTTGATATCTCATGAATTTACTTTAGTGTTTTGAAAAAGGCAAGCTTAATTGAAGTTAATTAATAAAGGAACGATGTGAGATATTATTGGGAGTGGTGGACATGTGTGCCTGTTAGTGGAATAAACTGGATAGAAAAGAAGGAAAAGCCTGGAAAGCATGTTTTGGGGTCCATAGTAGACAGAACGTTTTGGGACGAGTCAGAGAGTGGAGGGAAAAGGAAGAGGTGGAAGGCTTAAAAATAATAATTAAAAAATTTGCATATATCCATATACACATCGAAATATATACACATATGTATACGTATATACAGACACAGATACACATGATACTTAGTCATATCTCTATTCAATAAAAGAAAAAAAGGTCACAGAGTAAGATAATCGTTAGCTATGGCAATAATATCTTCCTTTACATCTAAAAACAAAATATTGGAAATTCACTGCAAAAAAACAAAGGTTAAAGTGATGTTATAGTTAGGTGAAAATGTCACAGCATAATATTTTAAACAACCAAAAAAACCAATGAAATTCACCAGATATAGTTAACTTGACTAACCTCTTGCACACACCATGCACAGTGGCGTCACAAATTATGTCATTTTACATGTTATCAATGTTGTGACTGTATATGTCACGAGTAATCTAACATGTGAGGGTATATAAGCAGTGCATGGCAAGGGCATAAATACAGACTTGATTTTTTTTTTAATTTATTGTTTTTATTTATTTTTTCTAATTTCTACATATATGTGTAGAGCTATGAACGGAATCAAACACATATACACCTCACCCACAACCACACCACCGACCTCCTGAAAAGATTAGACAAAATCAGCCTCAAGCAGATCATCACCAACCCCACACACAGAGCAGGACACACGCTAGACCCAGTCTTTTTATCCAGCAACAGAATCAGATACAGACATACATCAGAACTCACCTGGACGGACCACGCCATCGTACACTTCACCCTCGCCAGCCCCCCACACATTACACCCACCCGAGACAACGCACCCAACCGCAACTGGACCAAAGTAACTCAGCAGCAATGGACAAATGCCCTCAGCACCTTACAGCCAAACATCACAACCAACCCAGACCAAACAGTAGTTAACTTCAACCCCTGGATCACCAACGCCGCCAACCAAGTCGCACCCATCAAACCACCCAAGTGGAACACATCCACCAAACGAGGCAGCTGGTACACACCAGAACTTTGTACATAGAAACACGAATGTAAACAACTTGAAAGAAGATGGAGAACTAGGAAGAACGACACCGACCAAGCCACCTACAAAGCAACCCTCAACAACTACCACTGGCCAGCTCAAAGCCGCAAACAACAAACAAGCATTGGCATAGCCAATAGGTCTCGCCTTTGGGACCTTATAAGTGTTTAGCCATGCAACAGTTGATGTTGTTGCACGAAGGATATTGTGCTGCATAACTAAATACTTATAAGGCCCCAAAGGCGAGACCTATTGACTATGCCAATGCTTGTTTTATTTTATTTTGAAGCGACTTCGTCATATTTTAACATGATGCGTGTTGCATGACTTGCATGCCAAACATTTTCAGGGTTCGGCTCGTGCACGGGCTCTTAGATCCAGAGCCGACCCTTGGCTCGGCTCTCCCCGATACTTGTTGGCTCGACCATCTCTAACACTTAGCACCTCCCCTCGGGGCCTTGCGACGCAGGCGTGAAATGGGGCGTGCAGTCTGTACATGGGTCAAAGTGTCCCTTCTTTGCATCGGGCAACACCCCGGAGGGGTTTATTTACAAGCCCCTTCCGCCGCCAGTGCGCATCAGTGCGCCAGTGACGCACCAGCGGCGCAAGGTGCTTCTAAATAAGCCCGCCAGTTTTAAAAGAAGGATAGCTCATTGTCCGCTAGGAGGTGCTATCTTTATTCCAGCACACAGAGTGTTACAGCAAGAACTGAACAAAGAACTGACACCTCCTTTGTAATCACAGGGTGTTGCAGGGGCACCAGCACGTGCACACACCCAGCACGTGCACACACCCCTGTTGTACATGAATTACTCTTTCTATAAAGGGGCCCTTGAACTGGAAGGCTTCCACTGACATTTTATTTAGAATTGTTTAAAGTGCTGTTGGCGCGCTTTTTGATGAATGATTTCTTGAAGAGTTCAGTTTTAAGACAAATCAGAGATGGCTTGATTCAGCACTGACTCGTGGCCCAGGCCCTTCAATTGTAGCTCCCTGGGTTATGATGTCAGAAAGAGAAGCTCCCCTATACACCGATGAATATATCGCAAAAATAATAAGTGGACCATCCTTGTTCTCTAACCAATCTAGTAGTACTGTGAGTCCACGACAGCAATTGCTTGAAAAATTGGAGAAATGTTTATGATCTGAATATTAAAAAAAACAATGTTTATCACACCTGTTTTAGACTCATTTTCATAGTTCACTTTATTTGTTTTGGCAATGGCTCGTGGTACATTTGCAGAATGTTGAACTCTGCCAATCCTTGACTTATGAATATTGCAACAAATCTAAGTAGCACAATAATAACATCTGTATTATTCGACAGTACAATGACTCGACTGGAACACCACGTTGGAAAGCTGTGGTCGCAGCCTTACGTCTGGTGGATTGAGACATTAAGGCTTGAGGAGGCTGTTTCTCGGCCAGAGCTTAGCAAATTTTGATGCAGAGGACATCCCATTGTGAGATAGTCCTCTTCTGCACCGCAGAGGACACCCGATCGTGAGATAGTCCTCTTCTGAACCGCGCAACCTTTCTTTGATCCAAAGTACCCCACAAAGAGTTTGTCATCCTCCCGAAACGCTTTAGTGCGGTCAAGGTAAAACAAAAATGGTCTTTTTGGGTCCAGAAGGTGGAGTTGCTCCTCCTCTTTAGAGGGGTGCGGAGGAGCATAGAAAGTGGGCAAGGTGACTGGACTGATTGCCCCATGTGAAATGGTGTTACCACTTTCAGCAAGAAAGAGGCCCTAAGACAAAGCACCAACTCATCAGGGAAGATGGTCAGGTAAGGAGGCTTGGATGACAGAGCCTGTAGCTTGCTCACCCTCCTGGCAGAAGTTATTGCCACTAAAGCACAAGTTACTAACTTGTGTAACGATATATCTGTAAGAGACAGTAGTTAGTGATAGATTCCTTACCTTAGAATATCCCCAGGCGTCAGGCTGGATCCGGAAAAGTTTTGCGTAGCAGTACCCTTGCGCGTCGGTAGGCGGCGTCGTGCGGCTCCGCGTCCGTCGTCGGCGTCGTGATCGCCGGGATGACGTCGCGGGCAGCACTTAGGCGCCGCCCCTGCGCGCTGACGTCAGTTCTGTACACGACTTTCCGCGCCAGGAACGCAGAGCCATGCAAGAAGCTGACACAGGTGTCTGAAAAATACTAGGGCCCTGAAAGGGATGTCCTTAACCCTAGAAATCAGTTCGCAGAACGGGGAGGATGGGTGGGGCGGTAAGGAATCTATCACTAACTACTGTCTCTTACAGATATATCGTTACACAAGTTAGTAACTTGTGCATCTGAAAGAGACACGTTAGTGATAGATTCCTTACCTTAGAATAGATACCCCAGCAATACCAACCCCGGTGGTGGGTCTGCGAACAAAGATCAGACAAGGAAGTCCTGGAGGACAGAACGGCCAAAGAAGCCGTCCCTCCGGACCTGACTGTCAAGGCAGTAATGCTTTGTAAACGTGTGCAGCGAGGCCCACGTAGCTGCCTGACAGATAACCGGCAGCGGAACACCGCGGCCCAAGGCCGTGGTAGCAGCCGTTGCCCTGGTGGAATGGGCACGCAGCCCAACAGGAGGCTCCTTTTTAGCCAAAGAATAGCAGGTCTTGATGCACAAGGTAACCCAGCGGGAGATGGTCCTCTTGTGCACCGCCCGACCTTTTTGGCGCCCACGTAGCCAACAAAGAGCTGGTCATCCACCCGGAAGTGTTTTGTGCGGTCGATATAGAAGGAGAGCGCACGTTTTGGGTCCAGACGGTGGAGCCTCTCTTCCTCTCTGGAAGGATGCGGAGGCGGAAAGAAGGTGGGCAAAGTGATGGTCTGCCCAATGTGGAAAGCAGTAACCACCTTTGGCAAGAAGGACGGACGCGTCCGAAGAACAACCTTGTCTGGATGAACAGACAGAAAGGGAGGTTTGCAAGAAAGAGCCTGGAGCTCACTCACCCGCCGAGCGGAGGTGATGGCCACCAGAAAGGCTGCCTTTAGAGTCAGAAGACGAAGAGGACAGTTATGCAGAGGCTCAAAGGGAGCGCACATGAAAAAGGTAAGAACCAAGTTCAAGTCCCACTGAGGCATTACAAACGGAACAGGAGGGAAGAGGTGAGTAATGCCTTTTAAGAACCTGTTAACAACAGGGGACTTGAAAGGGAGGGCTGATCAGGGAGCCTGAGGAAGGCCGAGATAGCACAAAGATAACCCTTGATGGTACCCAGGGCAGAACCCTGTTGGGCCAGAGAGAGAAGGAACAGAAGGACCTCAGAAAGAGGGGCAGAAAGGGGATCCACAGCCTTTGCTGTGCACCATGCCACAAATTTGTTCCACCTGCAGGCGTATACCACCTTAGTGGAGGGACGCCTGGCTGCCAGAATCACATCACAAACTTCGGGAGGCAAGTGGAAAGGAATCAACTGCCGCCGCTCAATCTCCACGCAAGCAGGTGTAGACTGGACAGGTTCGGGTGGAGGACCGTCCCCTGCTGCTGCGACAGAAGATCCTCCCGAAGAGGCAGACGGATCGGGGGATCTATGCTCATATTGAGTAGCTCGGGATACCAAACTCTTCGAGCCCAGTCCGGAGCCACAAGAATGACTTGGGCCCGGTCGTGCCGAATCTTCTGCAACACTCTGGGTAGAAGTGGTATAGGCGGAAAGGCGTACAACAGACCGCAACTCCACTCGCGACGAAAAGCGTCGCCGAGCGAGTGCCGCCTTGGAAATTCCAACGCGCAGAACTGATGACATTGCGCGTTCTCTTCGGTGGCGAATAGATCTAACCAAGGCTCTCCCCACTGTAGAAAGAGTCCTTGCGCCACTTCCGAGTGAAGACGCCATTCGTGATCCATCATGCACCTGCGGCTGAGTTCGTCCGCCCTGGCGTTCAGAGAACCTGCCAGGTGTTGAACCATCAGGAACATGCCCTGATGTTCCAGCCATGTCCAGAGGCGCAGAGCCTCCTGACAAAGGGTCCAAGACCCCACCCCGCCCTGTTTGTTGCAGTACCACATGGCGGTGGTGTTGTCTGTGAACACCTGCACTACCTTCCCTTTGACAGAGGGAAGGAATGCCTTGAGTGCAAGCCGGATCGCCCGGAGCTCCAGAAGGTTGATATGGAGCCGGGACTCCGCCGGAGACCAGAGGCCTCTGATCTCCGCCTCTCCCATGTGACCGCCCCATCCCAGAAGGGACGCGTCCGTCACAACTGTATGCTCTGGCTGGGGAAGGGAGAGGATCTGCCCATGACCCATTGCCGGTTCGAGAGCCACCACTGCAACTGTTTTGCAGTCCCCTCCGAGATCTGGACGTGATCGGACAGGTCGCCCTGGTGCTGCGCCCACTGGAACTTCAGGTCCCACTGCAGAGCCCGCATATGCCATCTGGCATGATTGACCAGCAGGATGCAGGAGGCCATGAGGCCCAGCAGCCTCAGGGTCATCCTTACCGAAACCCAGGATAAAGGCCGAAAGATCGGAATCATAGCCTGAATATCCCGGACTCGCCGTTCGGGAGGATAGGCCCGAAACTGCGTCGTGTCCAGAACTGCTCCGATGAAAAGGAGCTGTGGAGAAGGAATCAGATGCGACTTCGGCACATTGATGGAGAACCCCAGCGAGTGCAGGAGTTCGGCCGTAGTCTGGAGGTGGGAGACGACTGCCTGGGACGAGCCCGCCTTCAGCAGCCAGTCGTCGAGGTAGGGGAAGACTGAAACCCCTGCCCGGCGCAGATGAGCTGCGACCACCGCCATCACTTTCGTGAACACCCGAGGGGCACTGGTAAGGCCAAGGGGAGCACGGTGAACTGAAAATGCTCGGGGCCGACCGTGAACCGAAGGTAACGCCGGTGGGCCGGCAGGACGAGGATGTGGAAATACGCGTCCTGCAAGTCCAACGCTACCAACCAGTCTCCTGGGTCGAGGGCAGTCAAGACCTGAGCTAGGGTGAGCATCTTGAACTTCTCCTTCCGGAGGAAGCGATTGACGTTCCGGAGGTCCAAGATAGGACGCATGTCCTCCTTGTCCTTTTGGGCACCAGAAAGTAGTGGGAGTAGCAACCACGCCCTACTTCTGGGGTCGGAACATGCTCGATGGCCCTCTTGGTCAAGAGGGCCGTGACTTCCTTCTGTAGAAGCACCAAGTGATCCCCTGACATGCGGTGGAATTGAGGTGGCATGGCTGGGGGGTGGTCTCGAAGGGGAGGGAGTAGCCCCTTCGGACAATGTCCAAGACCCACCTGTCCGAGGTGATGGTGCGCCAGTGGGGAAGGTGATGGCGGACCCTGCCCCCTACTGGCGTGCCGTGCACCTGAAAGGAGGGACTAGGAGGGCTTGGAGGCCGCGGACGGGTTGGAGGTGGTGGCCTGACCCGCACGCTGGTTGCCCGATCCGCCACGGCGGAATCCACGTCCTCGGCCACGCGAAGACGCCTGCTGCGCGGGCCGGTGGCTGGGCTGCTGACGTGAAGGGCGCCCCTACCGTGGCCACGATAGGGGCGAAAAGCAGAAGGCAGCGGAGGGCGTGTAGCAGAAAGGCCCAGGGACTTGGCAGTAGCCCGTGAGTCCTTAAAGCGCTCCAACGCATGGTCTGCTTTGGACCCAAAAAGACCGACTCCATCAAAGGGCATGTCCATGAGAGTATTCTGGACATCCCCTGAAAAACCAGTGGTTCTCAGCCAGGCGTGGCGGCGGAGCGCCACCGTCGTTGCAATGGACCTGCCCAGCGAGTCGGCGGTGTCAAGGCCACAACGGATAGTGTATTTGGCCGCATCCCTTCCTTCCGCAATGGCGCGGGAAAGCAGTGCCTGGACCTCCTCAGGGCACTGGGGCAAAACATCCGCCACCGAATCCCACAGAGAGTGGGTATATCGGCCCAAAAGACAAGCGGTGTTAACGGACCGCAAGCCAGCACTGGAGGAAGAAAAACCTTTCTTCCCAAACTGATCCAGGCGTTTGGATTCCCTATCCGGAGGAGCGGTAGGGAAGGCGGTTTGGGAAGCGGAGGCTTGGACAACCAAGCTCTCAGGAGTGGGGTGGACAGAAAGAAACAGGGGTCGCCCGGAGCGGGGCGATGGCGTCGTGACACGTTCCGATCCACAGGAGCCCCTGTGTTGGGCTTGGACCAGGCGCCCAAAGAACGTCTGTGAGGGCGTCGTTAAACGGCAGCACAGTCTCCGCAGAGGAGGCTGCCGGCTGAAAGCACCTCTGTCAAGATGTTAGGCTTGACCGTCAAAGTAGGGAGCTGGAGACGTAAGGCCCCAGCAGCCCTACGCAACACCGTACCAAATTGGCCCCCTCCTCCGTAGCCACGGGAGGAGACAGCATGCCAGTGTCAGGAGAAGTATCCAGACCACTGGCCTCCCTAGACTCTCTGTCCAGTCCTCATCATACTGACAGTTGCGAGTCAGAGGGTCATCAGACCCCTCCCAGTCCTCCTGGTCCTCCTCTGGTTCAAAATAAGGAGGAGGAGGAACATTTGGGACCCAAGGTCCCATCGGCGCCGGAGCCGGCGTCGAGCGACGTCGCTCCGGGTCCATGTCCGGAGCCGGAAGGAACTGGGGGACGACGCCGCCCGGAGCCCAGGGCGGCGTCGAGAACGGCACCGGAGACATCGGCGCCGGCGGAGGTGTCGTGAGGTCGACCGGCGTCGATGGGGGTTGTGGAGCCGGGATCGAGGCCGGGGCCGAAGCCGGAGCCGGGATCGAGGCTGGAGGCCCGGGCGGCGCCGGAGCCGGAGCCGCCGGCGGCGCGGAGCAACCCCATCAGGGCCCGCGGGCCCGAAGGCGCACCGGAGGGGCCTGAAGGCCCGAAGAGGCGGAGCCATGGCCGACAGGAACTCCTGTACCTTGGCCGGATCCGCCCCGAACCCGGGAAGGGCGGGTATGGCGGGCGACTCCACAGGCAAGTCCGGGGCCGCGGGGCGGGGACGGTGCCGGGAGGGGCCTCAGCCGAGTCGCGAGACCGGCGAGGCGAAGTCCGAGAGCGACGATGCTTCTTGGACTTCTTGTGCTTAGAGCTTACCGGACGAAGAAGACTTCGACGCCGGCGACCGGTGTGCACTCCGCGAGCGACCCCTGGACCTCTCACGCGACCGGGGCCTCCGTGGAGCCGAATGCCGGGCCTCGAGGAGCTTTCGAGACCGCTCTCGCAAAGCTTTCGGGTTGAGGGCCTGGCATTCGGGACAAGACTCGGTGTCGTGGCCTCGGCCGAGGCAGAAGAGACACTCCCAATGCGGGTCGGTGACGGACATCATCCGCGCACAGGCGCCGCATCGCTTGAAGCCGGGCATCCCTACGACACCTTAAAGATGGAAAAAAACAGTGAAAAAATCACCAAAAATAATGGTCAAAAATTGACCAGGGCACTGCTCTTCCCGGATCTGCGCTTGCTGGCGCGGAAAAAGAAGAACTGACGTCAGCGCGCAGGGGCGGCGCCTAAGTGCTGCCCGCGACGTCATCCCGGCGATCACGACGCCGACAACGGACGCGGAGCCGCACGACGCCGCCTACCGACGCGCAAGGGTACTGCTACGCAAAACTTTCCGGATCCAGCCTGACGCCTGGGGATATTCTAAGGTAAGGAATCTATCACTAACGTGTCTCTTTCAGATAAGGATGTTATGATGGTCAGCAGCCAGAGGGGGCAAATGTGCAGAGGTTCGAAAGGAGCACACATCAGGAAGGTGAGAACCAAATTAAGGTCCCACTGAGGCATGATGAAAGGGGCAGGTGGAAACATATGTACAAGCCCCTTGAGAAATCTATTTACAATAGGGGAATTAAATAAAGAGGGTTGGTCTGGCAGCCTCAAAAAAGTAGACAAGGCCGAAAGGTACCCTTTAAGAGTGCCCAGAGGAGAGTCCTGCTGGGCAAGGGTCAAAATAAACAAGAAGACTTGAGGAGCAGAAAAAGGATCAATAGACCGATCTGCATAATATTTCACAAATTTTTCTACCAGGCAAGTATATACTGTCTTCGTAGACAGACGCCTGGCTGCCAAAATAACATTACAGACTTCAGGCGGAAGGTCAAATGCTATCAACTGCCACATCTCCACACAAAAAGGCATAGAATTGACAGGTTCTGGTGGAGGACCCTCCCCCTGCTGCTGAGACAAAACATCCTTCGTAAGGGTCAGCCTGATCAGAGGATCGATGCTCAATTGGAGAATCTCAGGATACCAGACTCTCCCATGCTCAGTCCGGAGCCACAAGAAGAACTTGGGTGCGGTCGCTCCTGATCAACTTGAGCACTCTGGACAGGAGGGGTATGGGTGGAAAGGTGTATAGCAGGTCTGAGCTCCACTCGAGACGAAAAGTGTCTCCGAACAAACACCAGTTTTGAAAACTCCAATGCACAAAACTGCAGACCTAGAGCGTTCTCGATGGAGGTGAATAGATCTAACCAAGGCTCTCCCCACTGCTGACAAAGACCTTGCGTCACCTCCGGATAGAGACGCCACTCGTGATCCGCTAGGCATTGATGGCTGAGTTCGTCCACCGTGGCGTTCAGGGAGCCCGACAGGTATTGAACCACCAGGGTTATACCCTGTTGTTCCAGCCATGTCCAGAGACGCGGGGCCTCTTGACAAAGGGTCCACGTCCCACCCATCCCAGCTTGTTGTAGCACCACACAGCGGCGGTGTTGTCTGTGAACACCTGAACCAGCTTGCCCTTGATGGAAGGAAGGAAAGCTTTTAATGCTAATTGATGTGGAGTTCAGATTCTGCTGGAGACCAGAGTCCTCTTATCTCCACCTCTCCCGGGATTGACGCATCTGTGACTATTGTGGGATCTGATTGAGGAAGGGAGAGGGGTCTGCCTCTGACCCAATCGCAGTGGTCAGCCACCACTGCAGGTGTTGTGCAGTTCCTTCAGAGATCTGGACCATGTCAGAGAGATTCCCCTGATGCTGCACCCACTGGAACTTCAGGTCCCACTGCAGAGCCTGCATATGCCATCTGGCATGTGTCACTAGCAGGATGCAGGAGGCCATGAGGCCCAGCAGCCTCACAGTCATTCTCACTGAAATCCAGGATAGAGGCTGAACTATTGGTATCATAGCATGAATATCCTGGACTCAGGAGGATAGGCCCGAAACTGCACTGTGTCCAGAACAGCCCCAATGAAAGGGAGCAACTGAGAGGGAGTCAGGTGTGACTACGGGACGTTGATAGTGAACACCAGCGAAAGCAAGAGGTTCGCATTAGTCTGGAGGTGGGAGACGACAGCCTGAGGCAAGCTCGCCTTCAACAGCCAGTCGTCAAGATAGGGGAAGACTGGCACCCCTGATCTGTGCAGATGAGCTACGACCACCGCTATCACCTTGATGAACATCTGAGAGGCGCTGGTAAGGCCAAAGGGGAGCACAATAAACTGAAAGTGCTCATGGCCTACAATGAAGTGCAAGTAGCGCCAATGGACAGGCAGGACGGAAATGGGAAAATAGGAGTCCTGCAAGTCCAATGCTACCATCTAGTCTCCGGGGTCTAGGGCAGACAAGATCTGAGCCAGAGTGAGCATTTTGAACTTTTCCTTTGTGAGAAAGTAGTTGAGGGCTCACAGACCTAAAATGGACGAAAGCCTTTGTCCATTTTCGGAACCAGAAAATAGCAGGAGTAGCAGCCACAGCCTACTTCTGGCGCCGGAACCCTCTCTATGGCTCCCTTGGCCAAGAGAGCCCTGACTTCCTCCTGAAGCAAGTTCAGGTGGTCCTCTGTCAGCCAGTCGTAAGTTGGAAACATGGAGGAACGGGAAGTCTTGAAGGAGAGATCGGACTATCTAAGAACCCACTTGTCCGTCATGTTGTTTCGCCAGTTGTGGAGGTGATGGCTCATCCTGCCACCAACCGGCTGCTAATCATCCTGAAGGGGCAGGAAGGTTTGGAGGCTGCTGGGGGTGGTGTGGACTGACTGGACCTCTTGCCACCTGACCCACTGGATCCAAAGGAGCCATGCCCACGGCTGCACAGAGGTTGCTGTCTTGTGGCTGGGGTATGGCTGGAGCATCTGAAAGCCCCTTCCGTGGCCACAAAAGCGACGAAATGTGCCTTGTGAGGTAGAGGCTTGGACCATCAAGCTCTCGTGGGTAGGATGATTGGTGAAGAATTTTCGGTCGCCCGGTGCAGGGTGATGGCAGTGGGCGATGATCCTATTCACAGGAGCCCCTGCACTGGGCTTGGACCAGGTAACCAGAAGGACATCAGCTAAGGCCTTTTTGAAAGGCAGGTGGGGTTCCGAAGAGGAGAAACCCGGCTGCAGGACCTCCGTCAAGATGTTCGTCTTGACGATCACTGAAGAGAGCTGAAGGTCCAGGACCTACCTGCCCTTCTCACCACATATGAAGCTCCCTTCTCCGTAGCCACTGTAGGGGAAGAAAGCAGGTCAGAATCCGGGGAGGTATCCAGTCCACTGGTCTCATTAAGTTCCTCATACCAGTCCATTTCATGCTCAGACTGGTCTTGTAAAGGGTCCAGAGACCCCTCCCAATCCTCCTCCATTCCTAGTCCTTCATAATAAGGCTGAGGAACCGACCTAGAACCCAAGGGTGCACTCGGCGCCGGAATCAGCATCAAAAGGCGCTGATCCGGCTCTGGGTCCTTGGGTATAAGGATGGGACTGGTGACGTCGGGGGGGGGGGGCACCGGTGGAGTCGGGAGTCTCGGTGAGGGGCCGGAACTTGGGACGGTCACAGGGGTATAACTGGCGCCGGTCAAGATCCACCACAAGATCAATGGGGGACCATTGGTGCCAGGGCCAGAGCTGCTGGCGTGGAACCTGATGGAGCCCCTCCGGGGCCTGAGGGCGTGCTAAGGGAGTCAGGTTGCCCAAACATTAGGCACATGGCGTCAAAGAAATCTTTAAGCAGGAAAACACAGAGCCGACTAGCAGGTTCTGCAGAACAAGGCCTAGAGCGTCAAGCCTCTTCCGTCAAGTCAGCTGACGGACGGGAAGAAGAGGAAGCATGCTTCGACTTCTTGCGTTTCTTATGCCTCTTACCTGACAGATTCGACGACTTTGAGTGGGGGGGACGAGACCCTAGGACTCCTGGAGTGGGGCCCGGACCTTCCTCTCGACCGGGACCCGGAATGAGACCTCCGGGGAGAGCGACGTGGTTTTGAACGCCGGGCCGCAAGCAGCTTCAGGGACCTCTGCCTCAAAGCTTTCGGAGCCATGGTCCAGCAGTCGCAGCATGACGTAAGTGTGGATCAGTCACTGAAATGACATGGTAGCAGGCGCCGCACGGTTTGGATCCAGAAGTCTTCTTCAACATCAAGGGAAAACCTACACACCAAAAATCGCCGGCAAATACATCGAAATAAGCCTGTCAAAAAGTGACAGAGGATAGCTCTCTTCACGGATCTGCACTAGTTGGCGTAGAAAGAAAAGAACTGACGTCAGTACGCCGAGGTGGCGCCTATATAGATAACGCGGGCGTCACTTCCGGCCCAGAGTATGCCAACGTCACGCAGAGCCGACCGGCAACACCTATCAGCGCACAAGGGTATTGCTTAAGCAAAAGTTTTCCGGATCCAGTCTGATGCCTGTGATATTCTAAGGTAAGGAATCTGCGGCTAGATGTCTCTATCAGATATCTCAGACAATAAGATATATTTTTCTAACTATGACCTTGCTCAAAGGATCAGCTATGTGTGACTTGATGACAGCCATTTCTGAAAGTTATCAAATTACAAACGTCAACAGTACTGTCAAGTCGGAAGGTAGACTCACTTACTTTTTAAGAAATGCTAGCTTTATCACAATCTAAAATACTTTCTTTCAAAGATGCAGTCCCTTTTTTACCATTTCCCAAATTGCTTCAACCACTTATACAGGAGAGCCTATCTATCAGCCTCCTGGCACAGCTAATGATTTTGGCGTTAAGGTGCCTATTTTCTCACTCTTTTAGCTTGCAAAACCTCTAAATTTCTCATCTTAGGTGATTTCAACATCCATATACACAATCTGAAATCCACTTTGACTACACGCCTTCTCAATTCACTTGCTTCTATTTGGCTTAAAAAATGGATTAATGAACCCACCCTCTCAAAAGGACATACATTTAACTTAATCTTGACCTCTTTGGATCTTACAAGCCCATCATTATCAGTTCTGGTGACTTTGTCTGATCATGCTGAAATTATTTAATCTATAGGTGCCAACACAGATCCATGAAGTCAGCAACTCCATGCTCCTTTAACAAGCATTGCTATAAAATATGAATGACATGCTTATTTCAATTTGCCTAACTCTACACCCAAGTTCTGGGACAGGCAATGAAACAGAAGTTAGTAACGTCAACACATGGATACGTTCAGCATTAGACAAGTCTGCCCCTATAAAGGAATATACTTCTGTTCGTACCCATCCTTCTACCCATGGGTACACTGACACTTCAGCAAATTCCAAAAGGATATACAAAACATTAAGAAGAAACTGGCATCATGACTTCTCTAAGAAAAACAAAGGTAAAGTAAAACATTTACTTTCTTATCCCACTGTTAACCGCTCTAGCACACCTTAACATCTTTCGAGCTGCATATCACTTTCCGTTTATATCTAAAATAAAATCTAGCCACACCACATTCTCTCATGCTGCTGCTTTAGGAATTCCCTCTACATTTTATACTAAGGATCTGCCAATTGTGCCAAAATTATTTCCTGCTACTGCGGAGGATATCTTCTCATTTGTTAGCTCCATCACATCAGACTCTCCTTTAGATCTCTGTCCAGCTCACATTTTCCGTTCTGTGGCCTATACTATTACCTGTTCCTCAGCGACCTTGTTAAATAAGCATTTCAGCAAGTTACAGTTCCTACATCCTGGAAACCAACACTAGTCACTCCCTCAATACAATTTTTTTTTTTTAAACAGACAGACCCAACAGTCAAGAGCAGCTAACGCCTGATATCGCTTCTACCGGTCATATCCAAACTTGCAGAAAGAGAGGTTAACTGTCAGACCTCTAGCTAAGAACCTCCTACATGAAGCACAAACAAGCCTTAGTTCATTTCACAGAACCGAGGTTGCGTTAACAGCAGTTATGAATCAACTGTGCCTCATTCAAGATGAAGGTAGGACCACTGTATTAATACTACTTTACATTTCTGCAGTCTTTGATACTGTATCACAAATAAGGCTCACAGTTTTCCATTTTTACTAATTTTTACAAATAAATACAGACAGAAAATAATGCGTTTCCTGTCTGTATTTACTTTTAGAAGCAGAAAAATACAGAACATTGTGATTCTTGAGACTGACTCTCCACGCTGTCATTCATGAATGCCAAGCCAACAGCCGAGCAGATATACAGCATGGGCAGTTAAAAAAAAAACAGGATTGGATTTCCTTAAATGTAGACATATGTTAACATATATTTGTATACAATGCTAATATTTACAAGTGGATGTAGTGTTATATTTGGTTGCTTAATTTGCTAAAATGCGAAAAGCATCAAAGTATGAGTGCATATTTAGTAGTTAAATAAATATGGAAATATGCCATTTTATGTCTCCATGTATTCTTAGAACACAAAATAAATATAATATAGATAAACACCAATAAAACGACGCAAAAATAAATACGGATAAATACAGATGGAAATGTTAAAAAGAAAAACAAAAATACCATAAAACCTGGAGCCCTGATCACAAGCTGTCCTACCTACTAGACTGCATGAGTCTGGTATTAGAGTACTGGCTTATGTCATTTCTGACCTCTCCTGTTCAAGAGGTTCTCTGCCAACCCCCCACCCCCACACACAGCCTTCTATGTACATTCCAACCTATTTTGTGTGGAGTCCATGAGGGCTCCTTCTTAAACCCTACACTTTTAATATTTAGATTAAATCTTTGACCAAAAATATCAACTTTTTTGTCATGGAATGAATGACATAAGCAGACAATACAATATTCTCTCTCTGGACCTGGACTCTTCGTCTGCCTATGCTCATTTCTGCACCTGCTTGTTTGAGGTAGCTAAGTGGATGAATCAAAACTGTCTGAAGCTCAACACTCAGGAGAAACAAATTCTTAGAATTGGTGGGGAAATTAATATCGGGACAGCCAAAGGGTGGTCTTCTGAGGGGGGGCCAAAGCCCTCAGGCATCACTACAAGTCTGCAATCTTGGTTTCAGCTTCGACCAAAAACCGCCATGCAAGCCCCAAACTTACTTCAGCCTATTTCATCCATCTTAAAGTACTTGCCAAAAACCTTCCTTCCTGTCATCTGCCCAAAGATTTCCAGCAAACTGTGCAATCACTGGCACATAAATTGACTATGGTAACACTCGTCATCTTGATCTTCCCAAATATCAACACAAGTTACTGCAGCTCATTCGGAATGCATCAGCCTGCCTTGGCATGGACTTTCCAGACATGTATCAATTAGTAATCCAGCTAATCAACTGTGCTATGGATACTGGCTTCTGATAGCCAAAAGATGCACGTTCAAAGGCCTATATATGCAGCCACGCTCAGTATGCATTTAAAAACTTATCTGCAGTCAGCCTTTGATCGTCCACAGTCTTCCTGATAAAGAAGTTCTCTAATCAGAAGACCAAAAGCAGATCATTCTCTTTTATGATTTCCAAACTAGAGAGCGTGCTCCTGTTGCTTATCAGAAACCTGGAGGACCATGCCTCCTTCAGGATACAGCTAATGGCATGGTTCTTTTCCGTTAAATATTTATTCAACTGCAGCTATTTTCTATACAGTAATCACCCATTCATCAGCATCTGGCCCCATTAATAGATAGATATATGTGCACTTCACAAAACTATTAGTAAATGCATCAATAGATAATAAATAAATATGATATCTATTCTATATGGATATTAACTAATTTCTGCAAAGATCTCATTTTAGTGGCATAAGTTTAATGCGACATTGATATTTGAATTAGATTCATAAAGTATGATTTCCTCTATGTTCTGGATGTTTCCAATTTAGGAGGATGCATTCTGTATATAGCACTCAGGGGAATAACTTAAATATTTACGGTTAATATTAAGCCTCCCTTTTGTCCCTTTTTTACAATAGTGAAGTCTGTGATTTGAGTACGAGACATGCAGTTAACTAGACTGAATTTGTGAAGTCACTCTCTGTGTAGCACGAGAAGTCAGATATATGGCTAGTAGAAGGGTCATTCTCACCACGATGGTGGGGCTATTCTTCCAGTTTAAGAAAAGCTGACTTTTGTCTATAGCATGAGGATGCCAAATGAAGCATTTTTGACATAGTACTTAAAGAGCACAAAATAGCGGCTGCAGTTAGAATACAACCCTGAATGGATCAGTAACAATCATGCGGACTGAGGCATTTGCAAGCTTAAAACTTTGTTCATTTATGTATGCATCTCCTAACTTAAAAATAAAAAACATCTTTGCTTTAATTTTTTAGTATCATGGACATTCACTGTGAAATTGTGAGCTCAAAATAATAAATTACTAAAAAGGCTAAAAGATTTTTTAGAAGGTAAAAGGTTTAAAGATAAATACACATTTACATGGTATACATTATTGACAAAAGATTGACTGACATAAAACGGTGTCTGTTGGTACTAAGTTCTTTGAATTAGTATAGGATTATGATCCAATAATTACTTTTTAATAAATATGATTC
Source organism: Calotriton arnoldi (assembly GCA_963921515.1). Lineage (NCBI taxonomy): Eukaryota > Metazoa > Chordata > Amphibia > Caudata > Salamandridae > Calotriton > Calotriton arnoldi. Next base: position 2,129,489 of record CAWUFW010000021.1, on the reverse strand, counting down.
GTGGACATGGACACCCACCAAAAGAACCTCTGCAATAATTTGATGGTCTTTGTGGTCAAGGATGACCCACCAATACATTGTCCTGCCACGGTTAAAGCGGTTTGTAGAAAAGGAGATCTAGGTAAGTGCAAAGCCATGTCATAATAAAGTCATCCTTCAGTTAAAGCTGTATGACTTCAATTAACCAATGTGCCTTGCCTTTCTCTTTTACTGTATGGTTTTTAAGTCTGAGGAAATCAGAAATTATTACAAAACCCTAAAGCCGATGCATTCCAATTATGCATGGCTGTGCATTTATAGGTGTGAATGTAGATTTTGACTATACGGGACAAAACACCAGCTTTTTCATTATCTTTAGCAGGTCTAAAAGAATAATACAATCATAGTTGCTAAACACAACTGTGTACGATGTAGCTGCCTAGCTGAGATTGCTCTGGCAGGTTTTATAAGATTCTGTGATTTGGTATAGATCATGATTGTATATTTTTCTCCCGATAAACAATGCCACCATTGCTTAAAAGTGGACTTAATTGCCAAGAGTGCTTGAAGTGCAATTGGCAGAAAGGAATGTGTGGGAATAATAAGACACTGGATAAAGTTGTCTTGTGACAATCTCTGACATAATATGTTGCCTAAGGCATTTTGAAAGGCACCCCCTCATCTACAAAAATCTTTGCAAGATTTGGATGATGTAGGATTAAGGAGGTCAAATGCATTTTTAAGGGCTATTTCTGTAGCCTGACCCCTTGAAATTTGGTAGCCATGCTTAACAAGTTATTGATTGGGTGACAATTGTCAAAAACACACTGAATAAAACACCAATAAAATCTGCGAAACACAGGAAAATTTGAGAACTTCCACACACAAGTAGAGGAGAGTCATGAAAAAAAAACTTAATCTCTTTTGAGTCCATGCTAATCCCCGAAGGGTTAAGAAAAGACCCCAAAAACTCTACTCCGGTAATAAGAAATATGCCTTTTTCAAATTTTACATGTAAGCTGCAGCAGGCAAATGCTGAAGGATGGCTCTTACATGATTTACATGTTCTTGTTAAAATTTGGAGAGGATGAGAGTGTCATGTATGTAGACAATACAACTAATAACCAGAAAATCCCTTAGCACTTCATTAATTAAAAATCTGGAAGGCTTAGGGGTATTGAGAGCATGGCTTGGTACTCGTACAGACTGCATTTAGTACGGTATGCAGTTTCCAGTCATCTCCCTCTTGGGCTCTAACTAGCTGGTAGTATCCCGCATAACCAATATTGTATAGCTCACAGATTCTCTAACCTAATATAACAGAACTGGAAAGGCAAAAGGCATCTTTTGTTACTTTGGTGAAGGATTACTAATCTACACATGTCCTGAGTTTGTCAGCTTTTTTGGTATCTAAAAAACAAAAATGACACTGGGGATTGTGAATGATGACTAAAGACATCTAAGTACTGGAGCAAATGTTATTTTGCACCCTCAGTTAACACATACGTTCTACTAAAAGGTAGTTTAGCACCTGGTTCAAAAATCTATGCTGCAGTCAAAGTCTTGGGGAAATGAGAAGATCATTTCTTTCCTTTATAAAATGCATCTTCTAAACTGGAGTAAGTCTCTGGTAACTCACCTATATGAAAAACCATTCTCAAAAACAAGTGCCATTCTTTACAAGAAATAACTTGTTTGACAAGATTGTTATGATCATAACAGTGCTTTCGAGAACAGTGTTGCATTCTTATTAACAAAATCTAGCAGAGGATTGCATATTGTTTGCCAAGGAATGCCCAAAACAGCAGTGAACTGAGGTGTGTCTGTTAGATCAAATGTGATACTTTTTGATTGTTGGTACAAGCTATCTGTAAAGTGAGCTCTTTGTTATCAACTGCCTTTACCACCTTAGGTCATTCTCTTTAATCAAAGTAGGAATTCTTAGGTCCTTCATTATTGAAGCAAGAATCCCCAAATATTGTGTAAACTCTACTGGAACTACTAAGAAGGCTACATGCCATATAATTACCTGCTTTGAACTAAAGGTTACAATTATGGTAAGGTGATACAAAGTGGGTATAGTGGGGATGGATGAGGTTAAGACGGCTGACAAGTTTGACAGAGTGACATCACTCACTGCCAGCTAGGCAGCCTTCTGATAATGCAGATGGCACTTAAGCAAGCAATGTGGTATCATACATTTGCATTTGTTGAGTTTGGTGAGCATCCACAAACAAAATGTCCGTCTACTGGCCACTGGGAGTAATATGCCTGCTGTTTGTAAAGACACTCTGACATGAGAAAATTAAAATAAGTTTTATGTAATGCATATAAACAAAGTCAACTCTTCAGTTTATTTCTTTCACATTTCAAAGTGTCGCAATCACACACAGCAGGCATCTTGATCCCAGTGGCTGGTAGATGCGCTGCCATATTTTTATAACTGAAAAATACAGCCATTTTTTTTTTTAACAGGAGAAATTTAAAGGGCATAAAATGTGCCATAAAGTGCAGAAAAATGTTCCTTATTATGAAAATTTCTGTAGAGCATTTTCTGCAATTTAACTTTCTCTCATTTACAAAAAAAATGGTTGTATGTTTGTGTTGTACATGTAACGGTACAACATATGGCGAAAGGTATGTCCTGTGCCACAAGTGCATACGACACAGGCTCTCTGTCACCCATGCACATATATCCCTTTTATTCACACATGTTCATACATCCCCACAGGCCATTCAATCACTGATGGCGGCCCTATCATAGTACCCGTAGTCACTGTTTTTTGTTCAAACCATAGTATCGGGCTCCATGGACATTAGGATAAAAAGTCAATGAAGCTGGGCGAGGGGGTGTCTGGTAACAATGCATAAGTTACATGGCCTTCAGTAACTAATGACGATTGTCACTGATCAGAAGTAGCTCTCATTACAGAAAAGGTTTGAGACCCCTGGTATAATCAGTAGATATCAATCATAAAATAAACACTGTTTTAGTCTTAAACTTCAGTTGAGTAAACAGATTATTGAGCTGACTGAGTAACTTTGAATGGCAAACCAGAGCATGAACTCCGTTTAATGCTTGTTAACTTAAAACAAGGGTAATATTGGGACTCACAAAAATATTCCAGTAAAGAAGCACAAATTAGAGCCATACAGGAAGAGAAGATATCCATGTTAAATTATTAGATACATACAAAGCGTTGCAGTTAATGGGCACAAGAGTCAAAACGCAGTGTTTATGATATAACCAGAATGGCTTAGTTAGACTTATTGCCTTGGTTATTTTTATTAAGTGACACAACAGTAACACTGAATAAAAAGAGAGAAGCACTGTACTTCTGCTATGTTATTAATAAGAGTATCGTGAAATCAAATTGCGGGAGAATAGTAGGGCAGGAGTGAGCAGGCATGGATACTACATACACAGGGCTAAATTAGTGGTTCACCGCTACTTAAAAAACTTGGATCCATAGCTGATCTACAACTTCATCTCATGATAACTTCTGAGGGCTGACATCTGGTGGCATCTCACTGGGTGGCTGCAATGGAATTTAACCCTAATTCAACTACAAAATCCTTTATACTGACTGTATCATATCATAAAGTCCCATATGATTGATGGGCCACAGTACAGAGTGTTAATAGCCCCAAGAAGAAATTAACATCTATTTTCCCAGACAGTAATGTGTCCGTGCCACCTAAAAGCTTCAGGCATGAACATACATTAGTGATCGTAGGTGCTTGTCAAGGGACAGGTAGCAAATGTGTGTCATTAGCCTTTCACAGAAACAAGGATTAATGGCTTCCGATTGTAACACAGATTAGAATTATAGGCAAATATTATTAATTTATACGCTCTGCTCTGTGCTCATGCTGTGCTTCTTGCTAAGGAATATGCACCTGAATGGGGATTGCCAAACACCTACTGGAGCAGGGCAGGGTCTACCTAGTCACCTGTATGGGCATCAGAGTACACCAACTGCCACGTGGCAAAGCCCAAGCTGTCACAAGGCAACCAGAGCCTAATACCCTTCCTGCACAGGCCAGAACCCAATATGAGAGGGTACTACTGCATCCTCCCCAGCCTGGAAGCATGCACATGAATACACCATACACTGAGCTCTGTAACAGACGTTTTTATTCCTCAGCAGACAATCACACACTGCACTCTCATTACGTCATAACTTTTAATAATCACACCTTAACACCTCCCAGCAAGTTGGGGCGTGGCTTGGCGCCGATGGAGTGAGCAGCGAAGCTCGCGCACTCCCGTCGGCCGGCCGCCATCAAGAGCCATCCTGATGTCCTGAGAGGGCCGAGAGCCCCGGCGGTGCACCCCCACACTAGCAAGAGGGGAGAGGTGTGCCTCAGAAGTGGAGAGACCCCATCCTGCTGGGCAAAGGCAGGAAAGCTGCAGCTGCGGAGCCCCGCTAGGCGACGATCCAAGATGGCGGCGCCCAGGGGTCAGTAGCGGTACGGAGGAGACCCTGTAGTTTGTGGCGCGCATCGGACCGCGGCGAGCCGAGGGCCGGGTGCCTTGGTATACCGCTGCTGAGAGGACAGCGGCCTGGCCCCAAAATCTCCTCGTGTACGCTGAGGAGGACTTATACAGTGAAGAGCGCGGGGCGGCTGAACTTCCCGCGTGGCAGACCCGGGCGCGGGCCGGATTACTGCTCGAGCCCGCCTGCTGCACATAGAAGGTAACGGGCAGTCCCTGAGGGCCGTTGAGTGAACTGGACTTGCAGCTGGGAGGCTTGCGGCAGGGGAGGCTCCTTCCTCCCCCCTCCTGACGAGAAGGGAGCAGTGCGGCCAGTGGACCCTAGGGGGGCGGCGGCGGAGGGGAGTGAATGTGCCGCCCTGGACGAGAGAAGAGCGGTGTGGACCCCCGACGTGAGTGGTGGTGAACCCCAGCAACCCTAAGGGCCTAGCGATTACCGAGACGTGGGCCTGTGTGGGGGACCTCACCAAGAGACTTGGTGGAGACACCGCTTGCTGGTGAACCGGGAGGGGCACTGCGACCTCCCCTTGGACGCTGGTATGCACAAGGACCGGCTGCGAGGGGGAAGGCCGAGCAGCTGAGGTAGAGGAACGAGCCTGGGGCCTGCCTGCACCGAGGAGCTGCCTGCAGCGCAGCAGAGAGGAGCGGCTGGCTTGCACACCTTGAAGGATCAACCTGGGAGCCTTCCTGCGACTGAAGGAAGCGGGTAAGGACCAGAGAGTGTGACCTGGGCAGTGCCAGCGGGGAGCGCATAGAGGACGGGGAAGCCCTTGGAGGTGAGGCCTGCTTAGGGGACGCCCTGAGGAGATCGGGGCAGGGCCTGAGACCCCAAGCAGCGGTAGATGAGAGGGGGAGCGGCTGGAGGCGGTGCTGACCCTCCAGTTGACTGTGCCCCGCTGCGGGCGAATACTGGGACCAGGAGAGGGGGACGACAGGTGAGACCGCTAGAGCCCCGGAGAGATTACTGCGCTGGGCAGAGTGTGGGTACACGCAAACCTAGAGCCCTCGACTGACACCGAAGAGAGCGTATCTCAGAACCGGGGGAGAGTGGTGAGCCAAGACGGCAGATCTAGCCCACACAACAGATCGCAGAGCACCCAGCAGGGAAGGCGCACTAGTACATCACGAAATCTGCTAACCGAGCCTGCGAGCCTACCAGGTGCCAGCGGCCCCGCAGACCCAGAAGGCACGATGGGGAAAGTCCAAAAGAAAAAAGACAGAGGAGGCCCCAATAGAGCACACGGCAGAGGGGGGGCCCAGCGTCAAGTGGAGCAAGCTGGAGACCCCATGCTACAGGACATTCTACAGGCTATCACCTCTTCGAGTGCAAGACTGGAGGCCAAGATCGACTCAATGGGGCTGGACCTGGTTCTACTGCAGGAAGACCACAAAAAATTGGCGGACCGCGTTAAAATAACTGAAGACCACTTAACAGAGGTGCAGCCTGACATTGCAATAATGCAGCGCCGACTAACAGCGCTTGAGGTCCAGGTGCGCACGCTGGAATCTCGGGCGGAAGACGTTGAAAACAGATCAAGGAGAACAATATCAGAATCATAGGCTCGCCTGAAAAAATAAAAGGCCGCAATGTGATCGGTTACTTGGAAAAATGGCTGTGGGAAGACGTGGCGCCTGAAGGTCTATTGAGTTTCTTCGCCCTAGAGAGAGCGCACCGAGTACCTGCGAAACTGCCTGCGCCGGGAGCCCCGCCGCGAGTGGTGATAGCGAAATTACTTCACTACAGGGATAGGGACCACATCCTTGCACAAGCCCGTATAAAGGGAGACATAGCGGTGGACAACTCAGTGGTGCGAATATTCCTGGATTTTTCTTGCGAGGTCCAGCATCTGAGAGGCTCTTAGCGAGATGTGAAGCACCGGCTGCGGCAACTGGACTTTAAGTATACAACGCAATATCTGGCCACACTGCGGATGGTCACCAGAAGGGGTACTGAGTTCTTTAAGACAGCGCAGGAGGCGTCAGAGTGACTGGACAGCCATACAGAGATGGCACCACTACGAGTTCCGGAAAGGAGATGGAGAAGAACTAGTCGCTCCCGAAGTCGAAGAACCCTAAGAGAGACTCTAGCCCCCACGCAAGGGGCACAGCTGGAATGGCGGAATGCGATGCAGGTGGTGGCAAGGATTAGCGGCGGGGGGAGCAGCCCAGTCCCTCCAGAGAGCAGTGAGATGGCAGCAGACTCTGGTTCGAAACATGGATCTAGTGACTCCGAGGTGCTGAGGGTGGTTCTCCCAGATGTCACGCCACCGACGGCTGATGATATCGCCTAGAGGAGGAGGGGCTGAAGCATGCTGTGAGCGGATCAGCATCAACGCAGAATGAACTTGTCCTGGCACAGAGGTATTGGGGTTGATGGGGGGGCGCTGTTGGGGCTCCTTTGGGACTACAAGAGTGAAGGGCGGCTGCAGAGACCAGGAGAGAGGTGAACGAGCAGCCTTCCCCCTTACAATTGACTGATCGAACTGCAAGTAGTCACTTGTGGACTCTTAACCTTAGTTTGGATGGGGGGGTATTTTCCTACTTATCCTGGGGAGCGGGAGTTGGGGGAAATGTTCTAAGTTTTTACGGGGGGGGGCCTTGAGTTGCAACATGCAGGGCACTATAGGAGACTGAGCGCGCTGATGGGGCCCTGGCAGGTGCGCGAAGGACAGGACGGGCGGGGAATTGTTAACCCACCAAATGGCTGATGCGCAGAGATACAAATGTATGACTTGGAACATCAGAGGGATGCACACAATGACGAAGCGCCATAAAGTTCTGTCATATGTCAGACGGAGGGGTGCACAGATAGTCCTACTTCAGGAGACGCACCTCACTCAGAAGGAAGGGCAAGCATTGCAGAGACGGTGGAGGGGCCAGCTCTTCTACACCACCTTCTCGGCATATGCTCGGGGGTTGCTAATTTGGATTCAGGCAGGTGTCCCATTTCAGCTACTGGACTCGGTAATAGACCCGGAGGGTCGCTTTGTAGCCATCAGGGGGCGGCTAGAGAGCCGGGAAATAAATATAATTAAAGTATACGCCCCTAATGTAGAGCAACAGGCCTTTTTTGCGAAGCTGAGTCACCGCCTGGCGCAATACCTAGCGGGCACTACTTTGGTGGGAGGAGACTTTAATAGTGTAGACGACCCTTCTATGGACAGATCCCATCCCCCGCTGCGAAACTCCCAGGCAGCACGAGCCTCACAGGCGTTCACTGCCTGGAGACAGAGCTGGGGACTGATAGACATATGGAGGGTTCTACACCCGCATGATAGAGACTACTCATATTTTTCAGCAATGCATGATGTGCATGTCCGTCTCGACGCGGAATATCTTGCGCGCACAATATCAGACCATAACCCATTGCTCCTCTTCCTGGCCTGGAGGCAGCCGACGGGGGTGATTCCTACATGGAGACTCCGCCCGGACACCCTGGAGGACCAGGTCTTCCGAGAAGAGATTAGGGGGGAGATAACACACTACTTTGAGTCTAATGCCGGAACGGCCTCCACAGCGAACATTGAGTGGGACGCCTTTGTGGAAAACGTGTAATATTTTTTACTTAGCATAAGAACAGCCATTTTGGCTATGGTGTCCATTTAAGTTTCCTTCGTAATTCTTTCGTCTTTTCACTCTGCTTGTGTTATCTATTTTTGTTGACTTCCTGACTCAGCTAAAGCAATGTACGTGCTGAGGGTTTACAGTTGTCAGTGCACCTGGTCTCAGATGTTAACTGTCGACCATTTACTGCTGCCATAAGCATTCCTGCTCCCCCTCCCACTTTGCTGACCATATGGTTATTCATCTGCCCTTGTTTGCGGATAGCTATTCCTAAAAATTGTTCTTCCTATTTCTGTTCACATGCTTGCATTGCAGAAAACACTGTATAAAAGACCTGTGTTCTGTGACTTCAGTGTACTACCTCCTGCAACACTTGAGTGTTGTATGGACGTGGTCCCGCTCATGAGTGATTAATAAACTTGTTATTTATTCCAACTCCAGTGCTGATCTCTATTTTGTTGGTCTTTGAACCCATGGACAAGAGGGTGACCCTGCACCAGTGTACCCCTAAAAGGTACATTTCCACAGTTGGCGCCCGACACGTGGGGCCCCATCGGAGACGCAGCCGTCCGAAGGAGGGGTCTTGAGGGAGGACCGAAATATTACTGAGGCAGCGCACTGCACGAGGAGACCTTTGTCTTTGCAGGCCGACGTGACTTTTCCGGTTTTCCCGATTTGACCCTCCAGGTGGTGGCCGGTCTTGACTGGGGTTTTCTTTGGCGCAAATCTGTAGTGACCATTAGGTCGACCGGAGATCGGCAGGTGGGAGTTGGAGTCTCCTGTTTGGTAAGGTCGCTAAAGCGGCACTCTTGATTTGTTAAGCCTGGGCTTTTTGTTTAAATTTGTTATTCAATCTTTGCAAAGTTTGAAGGCAGGTAATGTGGAGATTTTTCTCCTTTTGGAATATTTGCTTGGGAGTAGTAATATTTTACACATATTTTGGTGAAACATGCCTGTTCTCAGCAACTCCGTAGGTGGTGTTGCTGTTCTGGTGGTACCAAAGAAAGCTTAGAAAAAAGTCAGCCGGCTCCCCCAGAAGGGACGCCTAATAGATACGTATGTCAAATATGGTATTTCTTCCATAATGTACGGTCCACTGTGTAACAAATACACAAAGAAAGATTCCGATCTGCAATGGCCAGTGAATGGGTCATTTGATCTTAAAAAGGTTCAATATATAGAGCAGTGTTTGTTTAAAAGAAGAAATCGACAGGATATGTTTGACTGTGTGCGTATGTGGGAGAAAGAAGTGCGAGAGAGAGCGAAGAGAGCGGAAGCTATAGCAGAAAAAAGTACAACGTAAAACGATATATCAGAAAAGCGCTAGAATTAAAAAATAAAGAAAAGAAGGAAAAAAACAGAAAAAGAAGATAGAGAACGTCGATTAGAGATAAATGGCCAGTATCTATTAGGCGCCCTCTCTATTCCCTACTTGATACAACTAAGGATGATTGCATCCTATTAGAACGTCCCCCACCCCCGTATAAACCTCACACTCCAAGTTCCCCTGATGAGGCTTCTGACGACGAGCATTTGTCTTCAGACGACAAAGAACAAGATAAACAAGATGGAAGACAGACTCGCTCTACTTTGACTAAAGCAGAAAAAGATAAATTAAAAACTGCTGCTAGGGAGGAGGCTCGTCGGTCTCACGCGGCATCGCTCATTGCAACTATGGTTCAACAGTGGAACAGTGCAGAGCAATTTTATTTTGTAGAAAAATTCGTTTGGGAGGTAACATTTGATTATAGACAAATTTCTCAGGAACTAGAGCCAGCTGATCTAAATACTGATTACAAATGATTAACAGAGGGGACTTTTCCTTTTTCAAACCTATCTGATATGATTAGACGAGTGGTTAAAATACGAGACGCAACATTGCGTTTACGAAAGGAGCAAGAATTAGCTAGAAAACAGAGAGGTATAGAAGCGGCTCAATCTCAAGCACAGAATGTAGATGCTCCGGTGGAAGAGGCTGCACCCAGTAGTACTACAGTTACTGTAAAACCTATGCGTGAAGCTGCACCCCTGTATGTTCCTCCGAAGGGTGCGGGAACAAATGATGACAAAACTTTGGATGATGCAAAGGGATATTTTATATATAATTGGGTTTACACTCCTTGGAGTAGAGCTGATGTGATGGCTCTTAAAGCTGCTTTGCCCGACCCCCGGAAAAATCCTGCCGCCTTCTATGAGGAGGTGGAAGGAGCCATTAGCTCCTGCACTATGACCTTGCCAGATATTGATATGTTCTTTGGGCTTATTTTGCCCCCTGATATGTGGAGAACAATACGTAAAATAGATGACAATGTAGTATATGGTGATACCTGGGAACATTTAGAACAAATAGATGCGGAAAGGGAGCCTGCGCAGAAACCTCAGAAGGAGATATTAGATCTTCCTAAAGCTATTGTGACTAAGTTAAAGACTCTCATAGCCCCTAAGAAAATAGATTGGACTACGTTAGCGTCCTGTAAACAGAAAACGGATGAGTCAGTCTCCGATTTCTTTTCAAGGTTTGAGGAAACATTCCATGATTTTAGTGGTCAGTCATTGGCCGATGATACGGGTAAGCATTTGTTTGTCGATAAATTTGTCGCTAATATGTTACCGGAAATAGCTAGTCGCTTAAAGGCCAGTGAGAGTTCTTGGACTACGTCTTCCCCAGTTTCCCTGGAAGCGAAAGGCAGGGAGGATAAGAAGGATAAAGGTTTAAAGACGAAAGTTATGTTGGCTCAAATATATGGTCCACCATTTAGGGGAGGTGGAAGAGGCGGACGTGCAATGTATACACCTGGAGCACCCCCTCTCCCTCGAGCAAATTTGTCCCCTGATCAGTGTGCTTATTGTAAAGAGACTGGGCATTGGCGTTCTGAGTGCCCTCTTTTGCGAGGTCAGCAGTACCAGCGGGGAAGGGGGAAGTATGAGAGGACGCCCAGGGAATTCAGGAAGCAGGGGAGGTACAGGAGCTCGTCCCAGGTTTGAGGCAGTTGAACAAGGACCAAATTACTCTAATACGTTTGATAGACGAAATCAATACCAAATGTCTGATTATTCTGCTGAGGTCCTTCCAGATTCCGATTACGCATAGGGATGCCTAGGATGGGGTAAGGAACCGGTTGAGGTACCAGTAGATCAAATGGGTCCTTATGTTGACGCAAACGTCTTGGGCTCAACTGATCGGTTTCTGGTTGATACAGGGGCTACCCGTAGTGCTCTGTCTAAAAAATTGGTTCCTAGGGCTCCCCTGTCCGGCATAATGATAACATCGATAGGATTCGATGGGACACCTACACCTAGCCCACTTTCACAGCCACTTGAATTCCCCTGAGCAGTGGAAAGAAGGAACACTGCTATTGTTATCATTTTTTGCATCTCACAATCACAAAGTCTCGCGAAAGAAATTGCAATTTTGTAGACAGCAGGTTACCTATTTAGGTCACCCCCTGTCTAAGGAGGGACGTGCACTTACACCAGATCGCATTCAGACCATTTTAGATACTCCTGTGCCCCGTACTCAGAAGGATGTTCGTGCACTGATTGGCCTCACTTCTTTCTGTAGGCAGTGGATCCCCAGTTTCTCGCACATTATTAAACCTTTATTGGCCCTTTTGACTAAAGACACTCCGATGCCCCTCCCATGGACTACTGAGTGCCAGAGCGCCTTCCAATAGTTATGCCAAGTCCTTTGTTCTGCACCAGTATGAGTGACTATTTGTCCCAGTTAACTGATAGCTTGTCTTCTATTTATCAGCAGGTGTGGGAAGCTCTTCCTTCGTGAGCCCTGCTGTGCTGACAGATCATTGCGACATTTTGGTCACCAAGAGAGGACGAGCTGCGTCACCTGAAGGGCCTGAGGAAGTCTTCCCGGACCACACGATCCCTGGTACATCCAGATATCTGCTTCGATCCAGGAAGAAAGACATTTCATCGCAGAAAGAGACTGTTTGAGCCACTGTCCTGGGTGGTTAAAGACTGACTACAAAGGGGGGTAGCCTATTAGTGACTACTCGTCTCAATGTTAGTGAAGAAACCAACGCCTGCCCAGGACCTTAGGGCATCATCTATTTTGTTGTTTGCCGATGAAAATGAGCTCGCCTAAGAAGAAGGCGATCGCTGCCACAACGTGCAACGGCTGTACAATCTGCATCCTTGGTCTGACTTTGACTGCTGCCATCATCGCTACTGTAATGTGGGTTGTAGAGGAAGTAGCTCCGGCTCGAAACTTATTGACTGCTACTACTCCTGTCCCCACCGAACATTATTATTTTACTCTTCCCTATCATGAAAAGAAGCACCGAATGTCGTATCTCAATAACATTTTCATACAAATGTTGCATCATACTCATAATGCTACGAACACTACCAACTGCTGGGTATGTGGAATGATGCCAGCTCATCAGAAGAAGGGAGGAACGCCTTTCATTCCCTTGCCATTCTCGCATAATGGCTCCTGTAGAGCCTGGTTCGCATTGTTGTGGGCCTCTGAAATTGCTAATATTACTCTAGCTGATGTAGGAGGACTTAATGCAAAACTTAATAAAGTTTGTTACCCCGATGAGGAAGGGGACCCACAAGCCAAAGGAACTGTATGGGAAATGGAGGAGTATCGCAAAGGAGATTCCTCCACAAGCTATGTTTTCCCCAACACTCGAACGGCCAAGGGTAACGGGCCTCCTGTCATCGTTGTTACCAGAGCTCGAGCATATCTTTGTGCGAGCAGTTTTGGCAGTATTCCAGTGGGAAAAAGTGACTGTACTACAGTATTGAACATTACTGGAACGAACAAAAGCAGTTTTCTGTCCTCACACAACACTTATTTCATTTGTGGGAGTAAAGGCTACTATCATTTACCAATCGGATGGTCCGGAATATGTTATGTATCCTTCTTGCTTCCTCCTGTGTTCTTAGCACCTGCATCTTATCATAAAGATCAAAAACTGTTTAATGACATTTCCTTGAATCGATTTTAAAGAACTCTAAATACTGATGAAGTGGATCAAACTGACACTGCAGTACAGCAATATGTTGACTTTAATTTGGGACTCTATTTCTTTGTTGGTGCAGCTGTGACTAATCAGACAGCAATGGCACTTAGGAATATTACAGAAGAACTGCAAATTACGAGAATTGTGACTTTGCAAAACCGAATGGTGCTAGACGTGGTTCTAACTGATCGTGGTGGAGCATGTCGCATTATCGGTAGTAGTTGTTTTGTATTTATCCCTGACCACACCCCTTCTGTTTATGATGCCATTTCCATAATGCATAAAATAGCTACTGAGATACATCAAGATTCAGGAACATGGACTTGGGCTGGATGGTTCTGGAACGTATTTTCTGTATGGGGTTTAAAAATATTATCGGCCTTGTTCATAATTATTGCAATTCTCTTCTCCTGTTGTTTATGTATCCAATGCGGGCCAATGCTTTGTTCCCTCTGTATTTCCACTTGTACTACTTGTCTACCATCTAAAACGAATGTCCAAAAAGAAAATGACCGTTTAGCAATAGCCCGAGAAGTCAGCAATATGATGCTAATTGATATACATGATATTTATCGGACCCCTTTTAAAGCATAAGAAAAATGTCTCCGCTTATGCTAAAAGGGCCGTCTGTGGAAAACGTGTAATATTTTTACTTAGCATAAGCAACAGCCATTTTGGCTATGGTGTCCATTTAAGTTTCCTTCGTAATTCTTTCGTCTTTTCACTCTGCTTATGTTATCTATTTTTGTTGACTTCCTGACTCAGCTAAAGCAATGTACGTGCCGAGGGTTTATAGTGGTCAGTGCACCTGGTCTCAGATGTTAACTGTCGACCATTAACTGCTGCCATAAGCATTCCTGCTCCCCCTCCCACTTTGCTGACCACATGGTTATTCATCTGCCCTTGTTTGCCGATAGCTATTCCTAAAACTTGTTCTTCCTATTTCTGTTCACATGCTTGCATTGCAGAAAACACTGTATAAAAGACCTGTGTTCTGTGAGTGACTTCAGTGTACTACCTCCTGCAACACTCGAGTGTTGTATGGACGTGGTCCCGCTCATGAGTGATTAATAAACTTGTTATTTATTCCAACTCCAGTGCTGATCTCTATTTTGTTGGTCTTTGAACCCGTGGACAAGAGGGTGACCCTGCACCAGTGTACCCCTAGAAGGTACATTTCCACACCTTTAAGGTGGTTTTGAGGTGCCAGTGCATAACGCGCTCCACAGGGGTTAGGCGCGTCATTCTGGGGGAAGTGGAAGGAGCAGAAGCGACTCTTAGGTCCCTAGAACGCAGAAGACCAGAGCATCCAGAGCTCCAACACGAGGTCTTAGAGGCTAAGGAGGAGGTGGCAAAACAGACGGTGAGACTCAGATGCTTCGATTACAAGAAATTTCTAGAGCGTAAGCATGCGGAGAGGGACAAGTCGGGATCGCTCCTGGCGTGGCTGGCAAACCCGGTGAGCAGATCTCGGCCACTGGAGGAAATTGAAGATGAGGACGGGACCAGGCACTACACGCAGCTGAAGATCAATGAGGTCTTTGCGAGCTATTATGCTAGGCTATATAAGAAGTCGCAGACAGGTACGCAGGCTGATGCAAGGGAGTACCTTGCAGACATGCGGATGAGGAGGCTGGACCCTGACGAGACCGAAGACCTAGGAGCAGACATTACCCAGAGGGAAGTACGGGTCGCCATCAAGGGCATGGCGCGGAACAAGACCCCAGGCACTGCCGGCCTGCCGGTGGAGTTCTTCGGGACATATGCGGAGGAGCTGGCACCCAGATTGGTCACTATGTATCAGGAGGCCCGGACGGCGGGTATGCTCCCAGACAGCACTAGGGAAGCCCTCATAGTGCCGGTGCCTAAACCAGGGAAAGAGCCACACGATTTTACAGCTTACAGGCCGCTGTCCATGCTCAACATGGTTTATAAAATCCTGAGCAAAATATTGGCGACACGCCTACTCCCTCATATGACAGCCTTGGTTCACACAGACCAAGTGGGGTTCATCCCGGGGTGGAACACGGCCATAAATATCAGGCGACTGCTTGCCATCATGGGTGCAAATGGGTACGACAAACAGAAGGCGGCAGTGCTCGCAGTAGATATAGAGAAGGCCTTCGATAGCCTGGAGTGGCCTTACCTGTACGAGGTCCTGGATAAGATGGGTCTAGGAGGAGGCTTTCTGGCGTGGGTACAACTATTATATGCGACACTCACGGCCCGGGTGCGCACTGGGAGAACTATATCGCCCAGACAGTGCGTGGAGAGAGGTACGAGGCAGGGATGCCCTCTCTCCCCGCTCCCGTTTGCATTGGCTATGGAGCCACTGGCGTGCAGAGCAAGGGGAGGACAGCACTACGCCGGCCTAAGAGCGGGAACGGTGCAGCATTTTATAGCCCTGTACGCGGATGACCTCTTACTATTCCTCGGCGATACGGCAGGAGAGCTGAGAGGAGCGCGGGATATGCTAGCTGGGTTTGGTATTGTATCCGGCCTCCGAGTTAACTGGAGGAAATCCAGTCTGTACCCGCTTGAGCCCCATAACCACCTGCCTCCTGACCTAGAGAATCTGAAGTGGGAGCCCAATGGTCATACCTAGGAGTCAAAATATACCACAGCCCGATGGATCTCTTAGAGGGTAATGTGGGCAGAGCGATACGGTCAGTGAAATCTGCAATGGCCTTCTGGGGAACGCTGCCGCTATCAGTAGCCGGACGAGTGGCGGTCTTAAAGATGGTAGCGCTCCCGCGACTGTTGTATTATTTCGGGACTCTTCCAGTGTGGATCCCAAGAGCATTTTTCAAAGATCTTGACTCATCAATCACAGCATTCATCTGGGGAGCGGGACGCCGCCGAGTAGCATTAACCACCCTGCAGCAACCCGCGACAGAGGGAGGACTGGCAGCCCCAGACTTTGAAGGGTATTATTTAGCAGCCCAGCTGTACTGGCTGATCCAATGGCTGGCAGCGGGGCGCAACCCGGAGAGGGAGCAATATCCGTATGCGCCGGAAACCCCGGACATGGCAAGGATCATGCTGAGGGTGCGTAGGAATGGGTCGGAGGACACAGCGGAAATTAAGGTGGTGGTGAGATGCTGGGCGAGGTACCGGAGAAGGGTGGGAGCCAAAATTCCCTACTCCCCGGATCTGCCCATTACGGCACTTAGGGGGCTGCCGCAGGGAGAACACTGGACGGGGTTGGAAGACTGGGCGGAGGCAGGACTGAAAGTGATGGGGGATCTATATCAGGAAGCTACATTCCTCCCATTCGAAGTGCTACAGGCGGCGTACGACCTACCGGCAGGGGATTTCCTGAGGCAAGGGGCCCTCACCAGAAGGATCAGGCAACATTGGGGAGTGGGAGGGGCGGAGCCGCGAGCACTAGCGGGATGCAGATATGTTGCGTTATCGGCGGGGAAGATTAAGACAGTTTCCTGCCTCTATAAGGCGATCAGACGAGACATGCAACAGCCACTAGTGCGCTTGCGATTACAGTGGGAAGAGGATATCGGGAAACAGATCCCAGAGATAGAGTGGGATAAGATCCTGGTGCGAACACTGAAAGTGTCCCGAAACGCGCGCTTTAAATTAATTAACTTTTACATACTGCATAGAGCGTACCTCACTCCATCCCGCATTAGGAGATACTTTGGGACGGAGACCGCTGCATGCCCGCGCTACGGAGAAAGGGAGGCCCACATGATACACATGTTTTGGAGCTGGGAGGAAATAAGGCGGGTGGTGGGCGACCTCATTGACAAGGAACTCCTGCGCACTACGGAACACTTTCTCTTGGGATGGTTTCCGCATACGGCCAAAAATAAGGGGACGAGAACATTCCAAGACCTGGCCTACATCCTAGCAAAAAGGGAAATAGCTAGGAATTGGAAGACACCGGGGGGACCGTGGATTGTGTCCTGGAAGCATGAACTAGAAAAATGGGCAGGGGCGGAAAGCAGACTGCTCCTCAGGGAAGCGAGCCGAGGGATTGGCCGCATAGATAGAGCCAGGGCGTGGGAAAACCTACTAACTGAATTGATGACGAGTGCAGAAGATGACAGCGAGACAGACTCCTCACGACCGGCGACGCCAGAGAGGGAGGGAGAGCGGAACGCACACTTAGAACAGCGCCAATAGGCACTAGCGAATATGATGCATAACCACCGCACTTTGCACGAATCTAACAGACTCTAGAGCTCAACATTCGTTCGCATAAGCGCAACTCAAGGGGGGAGGGGGGACTTGCTTGGTTGCAGGGGGTGTTAAACCATGCATGCTGAAGTACAAGGGCATGTTGTAACATGCGATGACAAGATCAATGTATGTAACCCATGCTTCTATCTTGGAAAATTAATAAAATATGGTTGGAAAAAGAAAAAGAAAAAAACCACCTCCCAGCAAGTTATGTACTTCGGGTGTTGAGTCCACCCAGAACCACGAAGGTCCTAGCGCACATATCTCACAACACTACATCTCCCTCTTTGTCAAATAAAAAGTATAAACAGTCACATCATAGTACTTCAATAAATCATTGAGGTGCTCTCACTAGTCGGCCAGATCAAGTGGTATGAGGTAGTTGAATTGCACTTTGATTGTCCACCGATGGCACAGGTTCTGATGTTTGATCTGGACTAATAGGCAGGGTCACCTCAATCATGATTGCAGGAGCTGAAGAACTTCGAGGTAGGTGCTTAAGGTGTGACGAGACCCGAGTGATGGGCTTTCTGGGATGAAGCGCCATCACCATATGTCCTTTGCATGTCACCACCCTCAGAGGATCGACAGCAAACAGAGTGTCTGTTTTCCACTTTCGTTTCTTCTAGGTCAGGACCCAGTCACCATCATTGAAGACTGTTTCCTGAGGTCGTCGACGCCGATTGGCTTATGTTTTCATTTTGGATTTTCAAGAAGTGTTGGTGATACAAACCTTATCAGTATTCATGGATCGGTCCATTGTTTATTGTGGCAGTTTGATCCCGATAGCTCTCCCAAATAGCAAACTGGCAGGATTCTCACCAGTTGTGGAGTGAGGAGTCAAACAATAAGCACGGAGGGTTTGACACAGGGCCTGGTTTAACTCTATTCCCTCCATCAATGCTTGTTCAACTACCCTTTTGAGGGTACCCATATTCGTTCCACAACACCATTGCCTTGGGGCCACGGAGGTGTACTCTTTTAATGTTCGCCATTGAGTCTGACTAGAAGCTCCTTGAATTATTTGTTATTGAACGGCGGGCCACTGTCCGATTAAAGAATGGAAGGGATTCCCCACGCTGAAAAGATGTCATCCAGCCGCTCGATGACCTGGTCATGGGTTGTTGATGATAACTCCTCTACTAAAGGAAAGCGTGAATACTCATCAATGACTACAATGAGATGTCCATTTCCGAAGGGCCCAAAGAAATCAACTGCAACTCTTCCCCAGGCATTTGCAAAAAGGTCAGACATTGTCAATAGATGCTGCGTCACTTTGGGGGAAAGGCAGTTGCAAAGATGGCACTCTTTTAGTTCCCTATCAACTCGCTCATCTAGCTGCGGGAACCACACTCTGTCTCTTTTGGTGACTACAATGTCACAATGTCCTTCATGGGCCAGTTCAATTGCTTGCTGTCTTAGGCTCTCTGATATGGCAATTCTCGAGCCTCTCAATACAACACTTTCCCTGATCATGGACAGTTCATCTTCTACATTTTTGAAATTCAACATAGTCAGCAAAAAGTTGAGTGCTCTTCTTCAACAACTGAGTTGAAATAATTGTCTTTGAGGATAATCATGTTGTTGTCAGCATTAGTAGCAGCAATAATCTGTTCAACAGATATGGCTGCTGGAGTGCTGGACCTAATAATGAAGTTAATGTACTCCTTAGCCGTTTTGGATGTTGAACTGTGGCGATGTAGCGGTATTCAAGAAAAGTAATCTGCAGGGTTTTGATCTTTACCTGTCTTGCGTACAATTACATAGTTGTACTCTTGCAATCGTAATCCCCACCTCTCAATGCAAGGGGGCATCTTGCTTTTGGGTTTCCAAAAATAGTGAGCAATACTGGGTGGTATGTAACGATAGTGAAAGGTTTTTTTTATATAGAAACACATGAAAATGTTCGCAGGCCCATACTACAGCCAAACCCTCCTTCTGTGGCTGAAAATAGACACATTCTGTGTCAGACATGCTTCGACTGGCATAGGCCACAATGTGTCTCTGAGCATTCAGATGACCATTATGTTAAGCACGGATTTCCCCCAGCCCCACCGGGCTTGCATCTACTGTAATCTCAGTATTTAACTTGGGGTCAAAATAGGCCATTCAGTTGCATTCTCAATCGCATGTTTCATTCTTTTAAATCTTTGATCACATTCAGTAGAACACTGGAATCGGACATTTCGTTTTGTCCAGTCTCTCAATGTGGCATTCACAGGATCAAGGCTTCTAATTTGACACAGGAATAAGTCATGGCTTACTATTTGATGTCTCATTAAATCGGACCAAATTCCAGTGCCCGGGGGCCTGGCCAAGGTGGCTAAGATAGCCGTAGCAGTGTTAAACTGCTCCCGACCTCCTCCAAAACCCCTTTTAATTTTTGCAGTTTTATATAGCGCGAACTCGACCCGCAGGTATCAGAGCGCTTTACATGAGCACCAGTTGCATTGCAGATGGACACATACATTTTTGTTAGGCACGGGGAAATTAAGTGATTTACTCAGAATCACAAGATGTTTGAGCCTCACGCCAGACTAGAATCTGGTTCCCCAGCTTCAAAGTCGGTTGCCCTAGATGTTAAGCCACACCCTCTCCTTCTCCCCACACCCTTGTCATCCTGGCCAGCCAGACCTCCATCGTTGGGACCTGCACCTACTCCTTGACTGTCCTGGGATGAGTGCAGCTGATTTCGCCTGCTGAGGGCCTCAGAAGGAGCCACGGCTGCAGCGAACTGCTGGCCTCGAGGCGATGGCCTGGATTTACCATGGCCGGCAGTGGCCTCACACACAGCTCGCTTATCCTGCAGAAGGTGACAGGCTTTTCCGCCGTGCGTGAGACAACGCGACTCCTGCCACTAACAGTGTGGTCGGCCCGGTCCCCCGAGGGGCCTCCTTTCGCGTTCCCCCCTCCTCCCCCTGGACGTTCTGAGGCTTTGCCATCAGGGGCTGCGTTTGCCAGAGATTTCCTAGCTGCTATTGGGCCGATCCAGAGGACAGCCTGCCTTCCTGCCTCCCGATGTGGCACCTGCACCCCCTCCCGCCCTCATGGGAGGGCCACATGCGTAGTGTCAGTTGGCGGGGGCATCGACCTTCCTAGCTGGTTCTCTGCGAAGGCCGGAGATGGGACCCAGACACAGGTTGGACCGCGCTGGCCAGCTACTGCAGTAACGAACAGCTGGGGACACCAGGGCCTGCACTGGCGATAAAGAGTGGACCACCAGCCACCCGGCGATTGTTTCACGCACCAGGCAAGCGCAGGGGCTGGACGGCTCAGCCACACATGCTATCCACCCGCACTTGGACAAAGTGCCTTCCCCAAACACTCTGGCAGCCTGCCCTTTCCCTCAGTGGACCAGGATACGTTCAGTGCTGCACATTTAGTGAACTCTACTGCTCTATGGGTGGGGACTGGCAGTGAGACAGAGCTAAATTGGGAAGCTAATGCCCGAAAAGGCCCGGACTACTCTTCGGGCCCCCTCCTCGGGGTGTGAGCACCCATTAAGGGAAGTGGGCACTAGCCTGCGGGTTTGCCGGCCCTCTCCAGAGATGGCCCATACCTAGATGTCAATTCCAGGCCTGCACTGGGGGGCCTGTTTTTTTGCAAGGGACCTGGTCGCTATTGCTGCCGGAGGATAAACGGGCCAGGGTGCTGCTGCTGCTCCCCTTGCGTTGGCTTACGGGCCTGGATTCATTGCAACTACAAAAGGTAAAAACGGGCTCCCAGCCTGCGCATGCCCAGACCAAGATGGACCAGTTCACCGGGGCAGCGAAGGGGGCCTGACCTGCTCTTCAACAGTGGCCTCCCAGGCAACTGCCCAACCGGATCTTGCTACCATCCTCTAGGCCATCCAGGACTCGAAAAGCGCACTGTAAGCTAAAGTGGGTGAGGTGCAAATAGATGTTTCACTACTCCAACAAGATCTCAGAAATATTGCAGCCCGTGCCACTGAAGGCGAACAATGCATATTCTCAGTGGAAGATGATGTGGTTGTCCTGAAGTAGCAGGTCGCTGGTCTCCTCGCCTCCACAGCGGAAAGAGCAGAGGATGCTGAAAATCGATCTTGCCACAATAATCTTCGGTTCACTGGGTTCCCTGAGGGGCCCGAGGCCTTGGACACTGCAAAATTCCAGAATAACTGGCTTCGTTGGTGGGTTTCAGAGACTGTGATTTACCTATGGTTCGTGGTAAAAAGGGCCCATCGATCCTTGGCTCCGTGCCCTACACCTGGGGCACTGGCATGTCGGCTGCTCGCTAGAATACTCAATTTCCGTGACATGGATGCCATCCTCAGGGGGGCCCGTAAAGAGACTGATCACTGCTATCAAAAGTCCCACATAATATTTCTTGACTACACTAAAGCGATCCAATAATGCCGTCACTCTTTCATCGAAGTCAAACACAAACATAGAGCGATCAATCTCCACTACATTCTCCTCTCTTCCCTGCAAAATTGAAAGTACTTTTTAATTCACAGTCCAAATTTTTGGGGACTCCTGGAAAGTCCCAGGAGTGGGCAGAGTAGAAGAAGGATCTGTGGGCGCTGCCTGGAGGGCTGGGTCCAGGAGATGGGCCGCTGCAGGGCACCGTCGGCCCCAACCTGAGGCTCCAAAGGAGGAGGCGCACACGTGCTTTTTAAATATTATTTATTAGTACATTGCTGTATAGTGCTACTTTACCAGGAAGGCGTCCACACAGAATATATATGAACACGGGGATAAGTCAGGGAAGCTCCTGTACTGGTTGGCTGCGCCTAGAGTTATAACCCAGATTACGGACACAGAGGGCCAGTGACTGATGTGCACCCCTGACACTGTGCAGGCGTTTGCTATCTTTTACCGGGATCTGTCGGCCTGCAGACCACGACCTCTTTGGGAGCTGGACAATTCTGCTGCCTTCGATTCGTCTCTCGTTGGCCCGGGACCTACACCAACCCATTACGGTGGACGAGATAGAGGCTGAACTGTCTGACACGTCGATGGGCCCAATAGATATCCGGTGGAATACTATCCGAGGATCCGCACTGAACTGGCACCCTTCCTGCTCAAGCTGTATTCTGAGGACTACTCAAAGGGGGGCTTCCCCCTGGGGCTTGAATTGGCCTCCACAGAGGTTATCCCTAAACCAGGTCACACTCCGCACCAATGTCCCTCTTACAAGCCCATACCATTAATTCATTAATTAATTCTGAGGTTAAAATATTTGCCAAAATTCTAGCCAACCATTTGCAACATGCTCTTCACTATCTGCTCTATCGCGATCAATGTGGGTTTGTGTCGGGGCGCTACATCAGGAGTGTCCAGGTGGCACTCTCTTGCACATTCCATCTCCGCCATACCGCTGCACTGCTCCCGATAGATTTCAAGAAAGCCTTTGACATGGTGGACTGATCTTTTTTTCATTGTGTCCTGGAATGTGCTGAGCTTGGGGCTTATTTTCACAGACTCACTGGAGTTCTCTACTGCCAGCCCTTTGTGCAAGTTAATGGGTCCCTTTTTGCTCCCTTCGCTATCCGGAGAGGCACCTGTCAGGGCTGCCCTCTTTCCCCTCTACTGTTCACCTTAGTAATCAAGCCCCTGCCACGGCTCCTTCACTGCGATGCCCAGTTTTGGGAGTCGTCCTGGGGTGATGGGCCAGAGGAAAGAATCGTGCTATATGCGGACAACGTACTGCTTTTCCTGGCCGATCCCCAAATTTCAGGGTCCCAGTATCTCACTGTATTCAACTACACGTGGAGGCCTCTGGCCTCCGCATGAACAGCTCTAAATCCTTATTGGTCCTGATTCAAGGGGATGCAAGTGTCCACTCCTGGCAATCTGACATTCCAATATGTCGTCTTTCCTTCAAGTGCCTGGGGGTCCATATCCATTTGCTTCAGGAGATCACAAGGCATCTTAATTTGGCATCTCTGGTGGCGACCTTGAAGCGCAACATCTAGAGATGAGCACAGCTCTCACTCCATGCCCTGGGCTGCATAGCACTTTTTAAGATGATGATGATTTTCCCTCGCTTACTCTACACCTTCCAGCATTTGCTGCTCCCAATTCAAAGTCAGTGGTTTCATAGCCTCAATTCGATCATTCATTCGTTTCTGTGGTCAGGCTGAAGCATCAGCACTGCCTTTGTTAACATCGGCAATCCCCGCACGAAGGTGACCTAGGGATGGTCGATCTCCACTGTTACTATACGACCTCTCAACTGACCGTTATTAAGAATTTGCTCAGCGGTGGCTGGGACGACCCAACTTATCGAGGTGAGCTTTCCCTATTGGGCTTAGACAATATCATGCATATCCTATACAATGCACCGATACCCCAGTCCATCCCAGGAATCACCCAAGTGGTCATCCTGAGTTGGAGATCCTCCCTTTGACTTCTTGGTTGGAACCGTTGGCTGACTGGGCAAACTCCCCTGTGGAAGGGTAAGTGGTTACGTCACACAGCAGACCTAGAGGTATTTTATAAATGGGACAATATAGGCATTACGGTTCTAGGGGACGTGTGGACAGGGAACCACAAATTGACTTTCCAGGAGCTGCAAGACCAATACCATCTTACCCAGATGCAATCTCACAAGTATTTACAATTGCGACATGCCCTTGTTGCCAATTTTCCCCCAAACACCGAAAGCCCTGAGTTCAATCCCCTTGAGGCCAGATTACTGAAAGGGTGTATTGGCCGAGGCACCATATCACTCCCTAATTGTTAATGTCATGAGCTGCTTTGATGTACTTAAACAATATTGGGAGGAATAGGTCGGTGAATTAAACAAAGCATATTGGAGGGACGCTTGAATGGCCCCACATGTACGAGCCATCTCCACACGCTTCAGATTGATCCAACTGAATTATCTCCACTTGACCTACATGACCCCAGTACGACTTAATTGAGCTGGTAGGACCCCATGCTGATTTTTACCATGTGATGATATCGTACTGGCAGAGGATACAAAAAGAACTCTCAGAAGTGTTGGATCGACCCCTAGATCTCTCTCCTAGAGTAGCCCTCCTGGGCATTATGGAAGATCTTGGTGGCCCACAGGTGGACCATATTTTTATTGGGGTTGCCTCTTTGGTTGCTGTTGGACTTGGCCCTTTTTGCAGGGTCATCCCTGAACTTTTTGCCTTCCTCCTAGCCTTTTTTCTGACATGGGTCCAGAAGAGTGTGGGTTGAGTGACAGAGACAGTCAGATACTGTCTTGCCAGTCTCAGGAGAGTGGTGTGGGGTACGTGTGCAAGGCACTGGATGGTGAGGTGAAGGATAGTTTGGTGGGTCGGTGTGATCCAATTTTGGGAGAGCATATTGTAAGTCCCTATTTTCCAGAACTATGCCAACACCTGTTGGAGTGTGAGTTCTCTGACCCCAGGGAGCTCACAATGGAGGCAGACCTTTTGGTGGATTCCAGAGGGTCTGAAGAGGCATTGGGGAGTGACCCTAAGAGGAGTGGCTCAGGTGTCTTCCAACCCAGAGTGGTGGGAGAGGTTCAGTGTAGCCCAGCTAGGTCCCGTGGTAGTGGGAGGGGTGTAGGGGCTCACGTCCTGTCTCTGCGGAGAAGGAGTGAGTGTGGGGCTGCGTGTCCCAAGGTGCCCGAAACCCAGTCTCAGGGCCTGGATGGTTCTTTAAGGGAACACCAGGTAGGGAGCCTAGGCTGTCCTGATGGGCCGCCCGTTGAGAAGGATCTCCTAGTGTCTAGAGAACCTGGAGCGTCTGTAAATGGAGCTCCAGTGTTTCTGGTGTCTGGCGGTGCCGCTCCACTTGGGAGGGTGCAGAAGTCCAGAGTGAGGGGTGAGAGGGGGAAAGAGTCCCCAGTGGAAGAACCAGTGGGTCAGGGGCCAGCCAGAAGGGCTGAGTCACCGGTGAATGACCATGGTGACACCACTTCTGTCCTGGGGGATGGACAGGGGGCGGGAGATCTGCGCCAGGCAGACTGTCACACAACACATGAGAGATGTGTTACCCTCTGGGGGGGCATGCGTGCTCCCCAGGAAGTCCTGGTGCGCCAGGCAGATTCTTACACAACTCTAGAGGAGTGTGTTTCCCTTGGGGGGGGGGGTGTACTCTCCCGGAAGTCCTGGGTTGCCAGGCACAGGTCCAGCCTAAGGGTACAGACCCTGGGTTGGAGGGCCAGGTTCAGGGTATCCCCCCTGACCTGGAGGAAGGGGCAGCTGCTAACAGTGCCCCTACCAGTTTGTCTTCTGGGGGCACCGCTCCAGGTGGGAGGGTGCAGGACCCCAGTAAGAGGGGCGGGGAGAGGACAGCCTCACCCCTGGCCTCTACCCAGTCTAAGGGTACAGACCCTATGCTGGGATCCCAGTTGCAGGATAGAACCCCTGAACTGGTGGGCGAATTGTGCAGGACACCTGCCACAGGTGCCCTGGCAATTCTGGAAGGGGGTACCACTCCAGGTGGGAGGGTACAGAGCCCCAACGAGGAGGAGGAGGAGGACCGGGTGTGGGAAAGCCCACCCCAGTCTCCAGTCCAGCCGCCGGGTACAGGCCCGGGGCTGGTAGGTCAGTGTCAGGATGTCATACCTGACCTGACAGGAGGGAGAGTGGACAAAGGGTGCCAAGTACCTGGGGCTACTGCCCCCCGCTCTCTGACGCCACAGAGGTTTGAGAGCCCTGAGAGGCATAAGGCCTGGGTCTCCTCCCTGACCACTGTCAGTGGCCACTGTGGCTTGCTGTCTGTCTGTTGGGACACACCTGTGAGCAAGTTAAGGTTAGATGCTGCACAGGTGGTGTCCACATGTGAGGAGAAGGGTTCCCCATGGATTAGCTTGGTGGGCCCTGAGAGTATGGACAGAGGGATTCCAATAGGTTCAGATTGGCGTAGAACTGGAGTATGCCCCTGCTGTTGTGAGCCAGGGTCCAGGTTCTACCGCCCAAAGCAGGGAAGCCCATCAAGGTAGTGATTGGTCTAGCCTGCGTTTTTGGCTGGATGGGGGTTGTGTTGGACTTGGCCCTTTTTGCAGGGTCATCCCTGAACTTTTTGCCTTCCTCCTAGCCTTTTTTCTGACATGGTGTTGGTGGATTTATGACTCTGGGCACTTTTTCACTGCTGATCAGTGATAAAGTGCATATGCTCTCTATGATAAATTGATGTATGGATTAGTGACTCCATGATTGGCTTGTTTGGCTTACTGTCAGACCCTAGTACAGTGCACTGCGTGTGCCCAGGGCTTGTAAATCAAATGCTGCTGGTGGGCTTGCAGCACTGGTTGTGCCACCCACCGGAGCAGCTTGTAAAGTGTGTCTCAGGCCTGCCACTGCAGAGCCTGTGTGCAGTCTGGTACTGCCATGTTGACTGGGCAAGTGTACCCACTTGCCAGTTCCTAAACCTTCTCTTTTATACATATTAGTCACCCCTAAGGTAGGCCCAAGGGCAGGGTGCATTGTAGGTAAAAGGTAGGACATGCCCTGGTGTGTGTGGCATGTCCTAATAGTGAATTACAGCCATTTTCGTTTTTCACTATTGCAAGGCTACCTGTTCCCCATAAGCCAGAATGGGCAGTTAGATTATTACATCTTATAATCCTAACTGACTCAGGGTACCAGGTAGAAATTCGAGTTTAGTATGCCTGAACTCAGTATGATAAAATACATCTTTTAGTGAAGTTGGTTTTAACATTCTGTGTTTGAAAATACCACTTTTAGAAAGTAGGTATTTTCTTGCCCAACTATCCAAGCCTGCCTCTGCTAGGTTGTGTATTCCTTGTCTGGAGTTTGAGTGACAGGGGCTGGGGGCTTCCAGGAGACAGGGTGAGTCAGTACAGGGCTGAATAGAGAGATCTGCATGCAGATAGGAGGGAGGAGTTGCACCTGGGACCTGAATAGGGCTGTGCCTTTCCTCCACAATGCTGGCTCCACCTCCTGTGGTGTGTCGGATGTCCCTGGCCTACACTGTGAAATGAAAGAAGGAGTCTTGTCAACAAAGTGCTCCAGGACTGACCAGAACTGGTTTTGGACTAGGCAAAGGCCTCTCTGCCTTCAGAGAACAAAGAGAAAAGGTGTATAAAAAGGGGACCCAGACCCCTAGGAAATTAGATCACTTCTGGGAATCAAGACGAACCTTTGCTGAGGAGAAGAACCAGGAAGCTGAAGGAGGAGACTACCCCTGTGCTGTGTGTTTGGGGGTTGGCCTGCAGTGGTTGCTTCATTGCCAAAGAACGGAGAAAAGGACTGAGTGTGCTTTCTATCAACTTGAAGAAGAATCTCCAAGGGCTTGAACTAGAGCTTGCCTCCTGCCTGAAGTCTCAGGGATACAAGACTTCACCAACCAGCTCCCCCCTGAATTCCCTTGCTGGGAATTGAAGTGCCTGCTGTTGTGCTGGGCCTTCTGAGAGACTGCGTGTCGCTGGGAGCTGGAAGCGCGACGCAACGACGAGAAGCGTGTCGCCGCTGCAGCCGCTGTCATTGCATCGCCGAGGAAGCGAGACGCCGCTGCCATCATCGCCGAAGCGCGGCGCATCGCCGGAGAAGCGGGACGCTGCCACAGAGGACATCGTCGCATCACCGGAGAAGCACGTCGCAGGGCCTGTCGCGGCTCCAAAGTTCGAGTCGCCGCACGTCCGTCGGGCGTGCACGCATCGCACCAACGTTGTCGCATCGCAACCAAGACGCCATTTTGTCGCATCGTACCGGAGAAGAGTATCGCATCGAGGTGCCATCTTGTCGCATCGCACCGGAAAGCGGTAAGAAACCGACGCATCACCTCCCCACACAGTAAGGAACCGACGCATCACCTTCCCTGCGACCCTTTTGTTTTCTTTGCGTTACGCATTCAAGGTACATTGAGAGTAAAGTGTTGCATCTACAACTTGAGAGAACTGAACTATTTTATAACATTCTAAAGTCTATTTTTGAGTACAGTATTGTGGATTTTTGTCGTTTGGTCTTGTGTTAAGTCTATATAAAAATACTTATTTTTATAAATACAACCTGTGTGGTGTCCATCTGTAGTGTTGTCACTATATTACTGTATGTGTTCACAAATGCTTTACACACTGCCTCTGAGATAAGCCTGCCTGCTCGTGCCAAGCTACCAAGGGGGTGAGCAGGGGTTATTTTAGGAGTGTAGCCCCTTACCCTGACTAGACGCAAGGGTCCCTATTTGGACAAAGGTACCTACCTCTGCCAACTAGAGACCCCCAAATCTAACAGTTGCCATACATGATATTGCCCAGAAGTGGAACTCCCCACAAGCCCCCTCCTTGGCGGAGTTGAGAGCAGGCATGAACTGGTGGGCCCAGCAGGAAAAGCCTTTAAAACGCTGCATGAAGCTCTCCGCAAAAACATGAGAAGATTTATCCACATGATGTGGACTTGCCCATTCTCGACCACCTACTGGCAGGAAATACTTTTTCGCCTCACTGGGGCTCTGGGATAGGATGTCCCAATGGAGATTAGATAGATGTTGCTCGGACTACTCCCATCTCCAGCGAAAAAGAAATTGAGCAGGAAATGTGTTGCTTTGGGTCTGGTGCTGGCGAAGAGACGCATTGCCATCACATGGCTTAGTCCTACACCCTCCACCTACAGGACATGGTTGAAAGATGTCTGTGAGTGGGGAACTGCAGAGGGGGTGCGAATGAGACGTGCGGAGAGATGCAAAACTTGAGGATGATTTGATAGCCCGGTCGTTTATGCTGTCAGAACTGAGAGAGCCGCAGGGGGAGCCTGTGTCAGAAGGTGCAGCTGCCAGGTTGACACTGGAATGACATGTACGTTGATGTAGCCTTTGACTTCTGAGAGTACAAGTAATCACTCAATGTTTTTACCTCTATCTGTATTATGCTGGCCTAACATGAAAGCAGGATAAGGGGGAGGGAGGTATTAAATTATTATATCTCGGCAGGGATGCTAATTAGATGATGCATAGACATTTTTGTCCTGTTTAGCTTGTGACTGGAGTCTGACATATGTCTGGTTCGAATACTGTTGTGGGTTTTAGCCCCATCTTTGAAAAACTGGCAATTTAAACTGAGCAATGGGATGTGGTTCATTTATACTTCCGGGGACTAGGTGGCAGGATGCTTATAAATGGACTCCTTCTGTTATGTACTGTCTATGTGATAGCTTTATGGAACAAATCTATTTTATTAGAGATTTGCAAAGCAGCTCTTCATCGTACACAGCCTTCTGCCTACAACCACAGGGGCCGGCGGCTACAAATAATGCTGTCGAGGATGTACAAGGCCCACAGCCCGAGGGGAGGCAACCAGAAGAGTCCAGGCTCGAGAGTTCAAACAGCCAATGCCCTCGGGGGTCCCAGTGGCACCAGCAGGATTTCTATGCAAGAAAAAACAACAAGGAGAAACCCCCCTCCCTCTCCCTCCCACCCACCCGGTTCCCGTAGTCAAGAAACAAACCAATATGTGATAGCTTTAAATGCCAATAAAGGGGGGCGTGGTCTGGCCGCGAGGAAAAATGGCCGCCTGAGTCGGGAGCTCCGCCGCGGGAGGAGCCTTTGACAGGAGCGACTCTCTCACCTGTGTCCTGGGGGCTGAAATTTCAATGTCTCCTGCATCGTTGGAGCCCGTGGCCACGTTTCATCTGAGGTCCGGGGTCGTCTGAAGCCCGCTGTGACCCATTTTGAGGCGGTTGTATCCTGAGGAGAGTGAGGCGGCGGCTGGCCTTCAACCGGCTTGAAGTACTCGGACCTCGCATGCGCAGAGGCCGCGGCTCCTGGGACTGCCTCCGCCCCCTCTGAATGCGCTGCCGTTGTTTTACTCAAACTCTGGGCGGAGCTACACGGAGCTGCTGAGAGGTTTGCTTTTATAAATATGACTGCATTTCAGCAACGGCGGATCCAGGTGGTTATGTGGTGGCTCCCAAGTGAAACAAATTAAATAAAATGAGGTGACTTTATTCGTTTAACACTCCTTCAGCAAATTAGTGCAAGTGCTTTTTGAATACAGCAAGACAGGGAAATGTAATTTAAAAAAAAACAAAAAAAACTATTGTTTATCATTGATCAAATCTAACAACCAATATTCAATGCCAAGTTTTATAAATTAATTGGCCTATGTGACTCCTGGAATTTGCCCGGATAGACTTTAAATAGATTGGGACGACTGGAATTAATAATTAATTTCAATTCCTGTCAGCAAGAACGCCGGTTTTTCTGAGATTTATCTTCCAATATTCAGTGTTATAACAAAATAAACTCAGCAGTTGAGGCCAACTTGGAAGGACAAAAATGAATCGTTAATTTTTACATATATCTGTTCTGTTCAATTGTCTTTGTGCTTGCTACTTATTCTATTAGCATTGTTAGATCATTGTTGGGTTTACTACTTTCCGAGACACAATCTTGGAGTAGCAGTGTGGTGGACTAATTAACACATAGTTTTGTTATCTACCTTTGACAATTTGGTAAAGCAAAGCACACATAACGAAACCCGCCAGACTTTGTGTGAGTGGAAAGTGAGGCGGTATTACTATAAATTAAAGCAGGAATAAACTCAGATTGTCCACATACCAGCAATAGAAAGTAACATTATATGTAAATCTGCTAACTTTAGCAGGACGTCGAAGGAGTTTGTTAATTAGATATTAAGTGCAGCTGATTAATATCAGTACAGATTGCCAAATACTGCTTTTATACTGCTACGAGGTTTTGACTTGGGGTCAAGCCGAATGTCAAACAGTAAACACGGGAGTAAACCCTCTACACCACCCTTCTTTGCTGAAGTTCTTAAGCAGTCAAGCAGCATGCCCACGAAAGGGAACACTCCTTCCACAAAAGAATCACCTCAGAGCGCCACTACCCCTGCACAAGGTGATACGATGAATCGTATCCGGCAGGAAATTTCAACTGTCAGTCGACATCTGGAAGATATGGATGCTAATATATCATCCCTGACAGCAGAGGCCAAATCGATCAGGGCAGAAATTGTGGGATTTATTTCATACGAAAACTGAAGGATTGGATTTACGACTAACAGCAATGGAGAGTCGTCTTGATTCAGTACAAAGCAAAGACCAAGAACCTTTATTCCTTCGCAGCAAGATAATTGACTTGGAAGACCACAGCAGAAGAGAGAACGTTTGCTTCTTCGGATTTCCGGAGAACATTGAAGGTCAAAATGCTAGAATGTTTCTAAGTGACATCCTTCCGAAATTAGTCGGCATTACTTTTGATCCTCCATTAGAAATACAGAGAGCACATCGTATTGGCCCTCCACGAAAGGATCACACAGCACGACCGAGGACACTCATTGCTTGTTTTCTGAGGCATGAGCAAGCAAGGCGGCTACTAACTGCAGCACGCTCGCAAGGATCATTCTCATATGATGGTCATGTCATCCATTTGGCAGCCGACTTTTCTAAAGAGACTAATGAACGATGTAAAACATTCCTGTCTATCAGATCTCAACTACGACAAATGGACATCAAATATGGCTTATTTGATCCAGCCCGCTTTCGCATTACCAAGAATGGAGATTCTAAAGATTTTTATGATCCGGTAGATCTGCAACAATTCCTGGATCACATGAAAATACAAGATATGGACACACAATGTATTTCAATTGATAAAGCCCATACAAGCCTGAATCTCTCACAACAAGCACCAGACAACAAACGACGTAACGTTAGCAATCCGCGACACCGAGGAAGAGACCCTGAAAGATCTGTTCGTGCCCAGGATGACAAATCCTCAGCGTTACATACTGTCTCTGCCTTTACACAAGAGCAGCATAGAGACAAATCCCGCTCTCCTCTTAAGTCTGCCTCGGATGCGGATGACAACAGTAGTATACCAAAATACACAGTTGATAGTCACAATTCATGTCACTTCTATAAGTTAAGACAAGTACTGAGTCAATAACTTACACTTTTTATCATCAGAGTGGAGGTGATTATTGAGTTTCAGGGTATGCAATGAGAAGATGCTCAAATTCCGTGCAACTGAGTATTACCCTTAGTGTACTACATTATATTATATTATACTGTAGGATGTTATATTATGTCATATTATATAACACGACCTAATTATTACTCTTATTTCTTAATGTATTCTATTTAAAATATTTATCATATTTATTCAGCTAATTTCTAGTCTATATACATCTATACATAATAAGTATCACTTTCACATTTAATATATAAAATATTTGTTACATTTGCAAAAATATTAAACCCAATGTGGTTCGCTCAATCTCCCCCTTATACTATATATGTGATTATGTTACATGTTTTTAAATAGGCCTGATGCATTATCATATTTTTCATTTTTGTATCACAGCAAGATGTATGTTTTTTCGGATTTGCCGTATTTGTTATCCTTTTGTTGGGGCTCCTCTCTGCGGCGGTGCCCTCGGGGAACTAGACCCGCGGTTAACAGTTTAGTACTCTTAGTGCTTGAATTGTTACACAGCAATTTACGCATCCTATTCCCACTCCCTTTCATAATCCTATCACATTTTCAGGGACCCTTTTCCTTTCTCTCCCCCCTCCCATACCTTTCCTCATCCTTTTTATTTTTATCTTTTCATAAGTATCCTCCTTACCTCTGAAGATTTGCAGGCCTGCCTTTAAAGTTTGCCCGAATGCGTTTACCTCCATTTACCTCCCTTGGATAGTTCTAACATGACAAGCACACACCCCTTATGTGTATTAACATGGAATGTGAATGGTCTTACACACTACATCAAAAGGAAACAAGCATTTACAATGCAATAGGTCTCGCATTATTAGAGTTTGAGCTATTGGCATTGCTAAATAATGCAACACCAATAGCTCAAACTTTAATAATGCGAGACCTATTGCATTGCAAATGCTTGTTTATTCCGCTGAAGCTTCAATCAGGAAGTGGTGCTAGCGATGTGTTTTCTCTGCTTCCTCAGCTCGCCCGTTTCTGTCAGGAGCGCAAAGACCGCACATGAAATGTCGACAGTCGTCGATCGCTGGGCGTTTCAGTTGTAGAGGCCAGCAGCGCAGCTTGGACCAGCAGCAGGATTTGGGGGCATTTTTCATTTCCCCACCTTTTTTACGTGGCCTGGAGAGACTGAAAACAAAGAGCACGCCGCTCTCTGGCTGGTTTACTTCGCCGACGGCAACGGGGGTTCCAGGTTGCTCGGAAAGCGAATGAGTGGCCGAGCGCCCTCCAGTCTCAGAGGCTGCCATCTGTAGGGATTGGCACTGGAGCTGGCACCGAGCTGCCGCTGGAGAGACCCGTGGGTGATTGTTGCGTTCATTCATGGTTTACTGTCTGCAGAACGTCGCCTTGACCTAGACAGCGGCTGGAGGGGAAAGCAATCCCCGTTGCTGCATAACATTACAGCAGAAATAGCTTGGAAAACAAGTGGTGCGCGCGCACCACAGAGGAGCGAGGGCTAGAGAGCGCGGCAGCAAAGCGAGACGAACGCGCGCTGCTGCGCGTTCTGGCCACCGTCGGGAATGGGCGCGGCAAAGGCGGGACATGCACCCGCTTTGCCCAATCGCGTGCCGCTTTTTCTAAAAACGCACGCTACAGCCAATGAGGGCTTCTGAAAACAAAACCACACGTACGAGCGTGTGGGTCGTTTTCAGAAGCCCTTTCTAGAGGTCTCGCGCTGCGCGAGCAGTGCTGCGCACTGCAACGCTAGGCGCGAGACCTAAAAAGTACTCTCCTATCTCCAATCAAAACGGGTAGATGTGGCATTACTCCAGGAAACACACTTAGACATATTGGAATCTGAAAAATTATGTAGAGATTGGGTGGGCAAGGTGATCCACAGCAGTGTACAGAAGGGGGAATCTACAGATGCTGGCCCCATTCGCAAATGTGGAGTGGCAATCCTCATTCGTAAATCCCTTTAAGTCACGATATCAAAGACATGGACAGACCCTGACAGTCGTTATGTATTCGCCAAGCTACGTATAAGGGACACTTATATCTGTGTGGGATCAATCTATGCTCTAACAGGGACAAAAAAATCATTCTTCCTTCATCTGAATCATTTGCTAACAGAAATAGGCGCTTCACAATATCTAATAGGTGGTGATTGGAATATAGTGAGAGACCCAATTTTAGATAAAACAGGCCCTCTAGACAAAACCAATGCTGCAGATAGAGCACTAATGGATGATTTATTGGCAGACAACGGATTAATTGATCACTGACGTCTTTCTCATCCATCTGATACAGAATATACATTCTCTTCTCCCCCTCACGGTACGTTATCTCGCCTAGATTATTTCTTGGTGTCTCAAAAAATAGTCCAATTGATTCAAGAATTCTGTATTTTAGAGGCAGCATTGTCTGACCATTCCCCAGTCTCCTTAGCACTAGAAATTGGATTACCTAGACCAGGACGCAAACCTTGGCGCATGAACATCCAGAGACATAAATCTCCCGAGGGTAAATCTCAACTAAAAACATACTTCCAAGATTACCTTTCCACAAATCAGGACTCTGTGGCTTCAGGCAGAATAATGTGGGCGCGGCTAAAGCTACCATTAGAGGTCAACTAATGCGAGAGGCAGCACTAGCCAATAAACGGAATGCTGCAAGACAAAAAGAGCTAGAACAGGACATACAATCTTATACCCGCTAATATACAACAGCACCACCACTACAAAATCGTAAATTATTAGAACAACCCGAATGGCATTAAACAGCCTCTTTATGTCCGAAGCAGAATTTGCCCTCCAAAGAATGAAGGGGAGACATTATGAACAAGGAGAAAAGGCAGGCAGACTGCTAGCGGCGCAGTTACAACAAAGGGAAGCAGCTATGGCCATCCGAGCCATTAAATCATCTCAAGGTAGCTTACTTACCCGGCCGCAAGACATAGTGAATTAATTTGCCTCTTTTTACCAATCTCTTTACACACCAGGGGCAAAAATTGATTCAGAAAAGATGACTAATTTTCTTTCGGAGGTGCATCTCCCCAGTCTTTCCGATGAGGGTAGAACTTTTCTTGAGGGAGAGATCAATAAAGAAGAGATTTCACGTGCAATATCCAGCTTAACATATCATAAGGCCCCCGGGGAGGATGGATTTCCAGCTGAATTTTATCGCTGGACTGGGCATAATATTATCAATTCTCTGCATGCTGCATTTCAAGAGGCGGATCGTGAGAACTCCCTGGACCCCTCTCTAACAAAGCAATAATTGCCGTACTCCCTAAACCTGGGTAAGACCCTTTGATTTGTGCCAGTTATCGTCCTATTTCACTTTTGAATTGTGATGTTAAAATATTTGCTAGTATTTTAGCTTCCCGTCTCAGAAAAGTATTACCTTCCCTAATACATCCAACTCAAGTAGGGTTTGTTCCAGGACGTTCCTCCAGGAATCATTTACGTACTTTGGCCCATACACTATGGTCTGCTAAATATCTTTCACATGATGCATTAGCTTTGTCATTAGATGCCGAAAAGGCGTTTGACCGCATTGAGTAGGAATATCTTTTCAAAGTACTGGAACGTTTTGGACTAGGGGAACAGTTTATAGCTAAAGTGCGACTACAATATGATAACCCCTCCGCTCAAGAAAACTGTGGAGGTTTTCTATCTGACCCATTCCCAATCTGAAGAGGAACTCGCCAGGGATGCCCTTTATCCCCACTCCTATTCCTTTTAGCTATGGAACCTCTGACGGCTACAATTCGCCAATCAGATGAAGTCAAGGGTATACACCTCCTTGCGGGTGAGTCCAAACTTTACTTATATGCTGACGATATACTGCTTACCCTTACTAATCTCACTCGCTCCCTGCCATCTTTACTGCAAATTATAGATAACTTTTCCTCCTTTTCAGGTTATAAAATAAACTGGGACAAAAGTGAAACATTACCTATATCTGATGGAACTACAAAGGCAGCTATACATGATTTTCCATTCCACTGGCAGCCCTCACGCCTTAAGTATCTGGGGATTCTGGTAAACAAAGGTATGGAAGGTATGGTTACAGATAACCTGAATCCTCTGATCGCCTAAATGCAGCGTGACTTTGAAAAATGGAAAACTTTAAATCTCTCCACGTGTGGTAGAGTTCAAGCTGTTAAAATGGTCACTCTCCCACGCTTCTTATATACCCTAGGTATGCTTCCTCTTCACATTCCCTTATCCACATTGCGACTTATAGACTCCAAGATAAAAGCCTTTATATGGGATACGGCCAAACCTCGCTTAGCTGTAGCAAAATTAAAAGCTTATCATTCTTATGGAGGTATGAGTCTTCCGTCAATTGAACACTACACTCTAGCATTACAAATCTCTCAAATATTGTATATGCTACCAGGGATTTCTGATGTTCCACAATGGGTTCATATAGAACGACACCTCTTATCCTCAGATTCAGGTCTTTCCGCTTTATATGGTACAGGAACTAGTCGTCAGAATCCCAAAAATCCAATTTTATTAGCTATGTGCAAATCCTGGCAACGGGCACACCGCTTATAAGACGCAAGTCCAAACATTCATGAAAAAGCGACTATATGGGATAACACTGGCATTCGCATCAATAGAAAAACATTATCTTGGCCCTTATGGAAGTCAGCAGGCATCCAAACCGTAGATCAAATTTTTCATAACGGTGATTTTAAACTGTTTACAATTAAGAGAGGAATTTGGTCTTCCAATGCATCAATCCTTGAAATATATCCAGCTTCAACAATGCTTGAAAAAGCAACTAGGTTCGTCCCCGTGGGTACTTCAAAATTCACTAACAGTATCATATTTGAGTACATTGGACAAACATAAAGGAGTAATATCTGGTCTTTATAAAACTCTTACATTGCACCTTTATTCTCAACCTCTCTCTCAGAAACTTCACTCCAAATGGCAGACTCTGCTTTCAATATCCTACACTAAAGGGAATGGGAGGAGCTGGTGGAAGAATTAGACAACGGAACTTGTGAAGCTAGATTAAAATTCTGCTTGTTCAAAATCCTGCATGACTGGCATTGGTCTCCAGTGAAACTGCAGAAAGCCGGATTACTTTCCCATGCTAACTGCTGGAGATGCTCTAATACTAGTTGTGACGCAACCCATATTGTATGTGAATGTCCAATGATACAGTCTTTCTGGATTTATGTGGGTAAAGTCTTACACTCCACTATGCCTTTATGCCTTCCACTAACTTCTGCTAATATTCTCCTCCATGACTTACGACTTTCTCCAAAGATATCTAAACCACAACGCCGTCTTTTTCCATACAGCACTGGCCACAGCAAAAATATGCATATTAAGAAACTGGAAATCTTCATCCCCCCTTCACAATTAGAATGGTTGACAACGATGATACACACAGCATCACATTAGAGAGTAATTTATAATCTTCAAAATCAGACTGACATGTTTCTTCAGGTTGTCACCTTTCTTGAATATGAATAGTGATATTGATAATAATATTTCCACAATAAATACCCTATCCCTTAGTCTGACATTTTCTTTAGTATTATTTATACATCCCCACCCTCCCCACTCCCCCGGCTCCATTCCTTTTCACTTCGTTTTATTTCATCTCATTATACTTTATAGTATCTCACTCTTTCGTATTCTATTTTACTATACTCTACTATATATATAAGCTACTTTATTCTAATGTATTCATTTAATAACTTTGATTCACTTTATTTTAATTCTCACTACAATGTATTTATCCAAGAATTATGTAGTGACTTACCATATTACTGTTTTATTATAGTTATAATGATTCAATCCGTGTAATCTTAAGTCATATTGTGATTTGCTTCTCACCTCTATGCATTTGTTCCTCTCTTTTCTTTCTTTCCTATTCTTCTCAGCTATTTAACTACTTAATTATTCAATTATTTATCTATTTATACATTGTATATATTAACAAATAGTATTTGTTGCATGCATCTCTCCTTTTCCTTTTAATGTACTCATTTATCTACTAAGAAATATTAGATGTTATTGCTATTATTGTTCTTGTGATGAAATTTTGCAAAATGTTAATAAAAAATTACAACACAAAAAAAAAAACATGGCAATAAAGTTATTTTAAAAAACATGAGAAGATTTGGGAGAAATGGAAGGACTACTATGGTTTGGATCTGTAACCTTTAACTAAGACATAATTTCTGTGGTACTACTGAGTTAATGATGGTGTAATGCTTCTAGTGCACGTGTAAAACAGATTTTTTTATTAAAAAAATAATTTTGAATTCGAGCAAGAGTTTATATCCCCCAAACCTGCCCAAAAATGCAACCAAGAACCTGAAACATAAGTTTATACAGGAGCACCTATAAACTGACAACAGGCCAATACCATAGCAAAAACAATGGTAACCTAAATAATGAGCTCATGTTTACTCTCAATAGCTCCCAACTGTATTATCTCCTTGACAGCATTTTTAATATCTTGCATTTACAGCTACAAGTTATCTACCTCACCATCAACTCTTATTAAGACTCATTTTCTCATCACCATGGTTAATAATGGAAAAATCACAGTCCAGTCATCGGTTAAAAATTATGATAAGTTAGCATCCAGTTTCACATGCTGCATGACTCCATATCGAACAAACTTAACTCTACCAGAAAGTCTCTACCCCCATTTCCTGTCTCTGTCCACCACCACTTTGGACCCATGTCCATTCATTACTACGGACGACATTTTTCATTGACTAACCCTATTCTGAATTTGAAATCCCCCCTAATTCTTGCAATTTACTTTGATGTGCACTTCACTGACTATCTTTCCAACCCTGAACATTCTTCATCTGAATAACTCTTTACTTGATATCCTAAAAATTGAACCTCATGACATACTCCCTCTCCTGAGCTGTAAATAAACTACCTCCTTTCCGCCTGTGTACTCCGAGCTCTCCTTTGTATCCAATGTTGCACCTAATATTACCTCCTCTGTTAAGAGTTCTCATTCCCTCCTACATCATGACGTCTCACCCACTTACTTCTCAAATATCCCTCTGCAAGCCTGTGGCTCCTCCTCCTGGCCACCCGAGTGCTCTGGACAAAGACCATATGGGATCCCACTTTGATCCACTCAACCAGCACTCTATTTCCACTAGCTTCCATTGTCACAATCCTTTAGATGCTGGGACTACATCCACCGATAACACCTTCTCATTACACAATGAGGCTAATGTATACTCTCCTCTTTATCCCACTTGCAAAATAAGTCTCTCTGAACCATCAAATACGCTGGAGGCCTCACTTCTTACTAATCTTTTCAATGCTATGAAATCCCTGATAAACACAATGGATTCACTTGCCAAAAACCTGACCTCCATCTATAACTCTCTCCTAAATCTGCATCACAGGAAACTCTTGCACAAAAACCATGTGTAATAACCCACACCCAATTTCACTCATGTTAATATGCGGTCTTGTACCTGACCTAACCAGTTACTACATTCGCACAGAACTACACTTCCAGAGACCCACTCCAGGTAAGGAGAGATTAACGGGTTGTTAAATGATTATAACTCCAAGATACAGACTACAAAGCTTAACATAAAGGGTCATTCCTTAAATGGCCAGGTCATATCGGAAATATCAACTCCTTGATACCAACCCTATCCCTATCCTGGCTGGCATACCTTGTAGACTTGCAGAAAGTCCAAACCCAAACCTCTTATTGAGATCCCTCTCAATTCCTCCACTATGAGAGAATCTCTTCTTCCTCATTACTGTGTATACTCCTAAAATGTCACTTGGTAGTCAATCATGAAATAGTGACTGCAAACCCCATAGTCGACATTAACCTGGATCTCATGATACTTACAGAAATTTAGTTTAATGAAGGCTCCCAACCGGTCATACGACTACTCCTGCCATCTAATTCCCCA
The DNA here is from genome assembly GCA_963921515.1 of Calotriton arnoldi. Classification (NCBI taxonomy): domain Eukaryota; kingdom Metazoa; phylum Chordata; class Amphibia; order Caudata; family Salamandridae; genus Calotriton; species Calotriton arnoldi. The sequence continues at coordinate 2,089,496 of CAWUFW010000021.1, read as the reverse complement.
TCTTACATTTCGACAGTGGCTGAAGGAGGTGATTCAATTGACCATACCTCCTGAATGTGCTATCTCAAGCCCTGCCAGCATTTTAATAACTCACTGCTGATCTTAAATGTAATGCTACTAAGTCATCTACTTTTCATGTCTCCCCAGAACAACAATTCCTTTCTCTGATGAGGTTATCCCTCACATGAGATCACATCTTTGTTGATAAATTAAACCTCCACTGGAACAGTTTTAATGACAGCGCTGCTTTCTTCTGGCCTCCTTCATAGGTGAAAATGGCCTGTCACAACATTGTTAGAATCGCAAACCCGTCAAAAGCGCCATTCTTGACCTTATCATTAAAGAGGCTTCCACCTCAGTTGAACACCCAATCATAGTTAACTGGTCTGATCACCATCACATTCCCTTCTCTATGTTCTTCTTCAGAAAAACTAGGATGGCCAACCCAAACACCAGAATAGGTTGTTTCAAGGTGTGATGGCCATAAACATCCATGACCTTGGCTCCAAACTGGCAACCCACCTACAATTGTTCCTTGAAATTCATGATGTGAACAATGATAGCAACCATTTAATGACATTCTGTCTGAAAATAGTCAATTACACTATTTCACTTAGAGGAAAAATAATTAAATGTAAGTGGTCTGCTTTTTGCTAAACCAAAGAGCTGATTGAAGAAATAAAATTACTCAGAATTTCTGAACACTCTTGGTTGCTTGACCCCTCGATATACAATCTGGGCCTTCTACATAGCTCAAGAAAAATTTGTCAAAAACTAGAGAAAGCACAAACAACAACACATGAGCCGACTGGGATTGTAAAGGTTGCATGTGCCGAGAAGTAGAACAAATGACAAACAGCACAGATAGCTTTTAATGGATAAACACCTGGCTGCCAAACTGACATCAATCACCTTGAACGGGAGGACAAAAGCAGTTAAATGTATCTGCTCAATCGCCAAGAATGGAGTGTAAGTTGTGCAGGCCCGACTACAGGACTCTGTCCTGCTGCTGACACAGAAGATAGTACCAAAGCAGCAGCCAGATCGTAGGACAGATGCTCCTGGCCAGATGTTCTGGGTACCACTCTCTCCTAGCCCATTACGGAACCACTAGGATGACTTGGGCCGGGTCTTACTTGATCTTCTTCAGAATTTCGGGCAGGAGAGAGAGGAAGGCAGGCATACAGAAGTCATGAGGACGACTCCCAGGCCGAAGGCATCTCTGAGGGAGGATCGCCTTGGGAACACCAATGTGCAAAAGCTTGGACAGTGCGTGTCATGGCGGTGGCAAAATGATCAAGCCAGAGTTCTCTCAACTGCTGGAAGACACCCTCGGCCACCTTTGAATGTAATCGTCATTTGTGATATGCTAGGCAATGCAAACAGAGTTGTTTAAAGATCCCGCGAGGTCGTGTACAATCAAGGAAATGCCCTGAATCAGCTAGTGCCATAGGCTCCTGGCACAGAACCCATGACCCCACCCTGCAGTGCTTGCTCCAGTACCACATGGCTGTGGTGTTGTCTGTGAGAATCTCCACGGTCCCCCCTTGATTGACAGGTGGTAAGCTTTTAGTGTTAAGTGAATCGTCCGCAACTCCAGGACATTGATGCGGAGGTAGTTCTATGCTGGAGACCAGAGACCTCTGATCTCCAATTCTCCAAAGTGGCCTTCCCAATCCAGAAACAATTCATCCTTCATGACCGTTTGCTCTGGATGGGGTAGGGAAAGGGGTCTGCCACTGGTCCAATTGTGGTCTAGCAACCACCACTGCAGATCTTAAGCAGTCTCATCTGACACCTTCATATCCCATTGCAGAGCCTGCATGTGCTTCCTGGCATGGTCCACTAGCAGGATATAGGAAGCAAAGAAGTATCAGAGCCACTCTCACTGAGATCCAGGTCAAAGGTTGAAATATCAGCCTCATAGCCCAAATGTCATGGACTCATTGAGGTGAAGGAAAGGCTCGACACTGCACCACATCCAGAATGGCTCCAATGAAAGCAAGCCTCTGTAAAGGGGACAGGTGTGGCTTTGGCATGGTGGTCGAGTACCCCAAAGGTGCCAGGTGTGCTGAGGTGAGTCCACCTTTAACAGCCAGTCATGGAGGTAGGGAAATACTGGTATTTCTAACCTTCAAAGATGTGCAGCGACCACCACTATCATGTTCATGAACACTCAAGGGGCACTGGTGAGGCCAGATGGGGGCCCAAACAAATGAAAATGCTTGCGTCGCACTTGGACCCACAAGTAACGTCTCTCAGACTGTAGGAAGAGAATGTGCAGATATGCATCCTGTACATTCAATACCATTATCAAGTCACCTGGGTCCAGGGCAGACAGAATGTAGACAAGACAAGTGGTCCTCTTGAAATCGCAGTGGTGTAGGTGACATATAAGGAGGGATGGACAAGAAAGGTAAGACATATACATCCTGGATAAAACGAAGCACCCACCTGTCTGATGTGATGCTTTGCCACTTGTGGAAGTTATAACTTATCCTGCCTCCGACTACATGACGTGCCACCGAGGGCAAACTAAAGCGGTTTAGAAGTGGAGGCAGAGGAGGAGGGAACTGGCTAGCGTCTGAGGGCCTGGAAATTGTCGGATGAATCCTTGACCAGTACCTCTTAACGACTGGGAGGACTGCTGTTGTGGGAGTGGATCTTGGACCTGCCTCTGCTGGACTCCCCTTCAGAAGCCTTGAAGCGGACAGGACTGTGGGGATACTGCGGCACATGTACTGAAAGGCCATGGGAGCGTCCTGTGGCTCTGCATTCTCTGGAGTGCTCCATGGCAGAATCCCCTTGTCCCTGAAGAGGTAGATGCCAGCAAATGACATGCAAATCAGTGACGCATGGAGGTCGCTGGAGAAGTCTGTGGATCTTATCCTTGCGTGGTGTTTCTGTAGTGTCCATTCCCGAACTAATTACGTACTTCGTGAAGTCCTGTCTATCCTGTATGATTTGTACCAAATTGGCATGGAACTCATTTGGGACGGGAGGCAAGATCTCGCTCATCATGTCCCATGAAGCCTGCGAGTAACTGCCTAAGAATCAACTAGAATTGACTGATCTGAGGGCCAGACTGGCAGAGGAGAACATTAATTTTTACCAAAAAGCCTCCTGATTAAATTTTCTATCCAGAGGCGTAGTCACAAAATTACTTTTGGGAGTAGGGTTCTGCAGTAGAAAAGATGGGTCCATCAGAGCAGGTCTGTGCCATCTAGCAATCTGCCTGTTCACAGGCAGGAAAGATTCAGGTTTTGCTCAAGCGTCCAATAAGGTATCTGTTAGGACCTTAGTGAAAGGGAAGAGCAGTTCTGAAGTGGTCTGCCATGGGTGAAGGAGCTCTGCGAGGACATTTGTTTCTACCCCTACAGATGGCAGTTGGAGGTCAAGGACTTCCGCTGCCCTCCTTGTGGCAATAGCAAAAGTTTCTCTGTGGAAGGGCCAAGAGTGAGTTTAGGACAGTGTCAGGTGGTGGGTCCAGCCCAATGGCATCTTGTAGATCCAGAAAAAAGACTTCCCTCTTCATACAGCTGGCAACCATCATCCCTATCATGTAGTTCTGGATCACAGTAATGTAGTGGTAGTGTACCGTCTGAGTCTAAATGTAGCCAGGTGGGTTGTTTCAGAGGTTGAGATAGACGCAACTTCAGCCGAGGTCATTGTGGATTCACTTCCAAGTCAGAGAGGACATTGCTTTTTTCTTATATGCCGGTGGTGTCAAAACATGGGGAACAAGCAAGGGTCTCAGTACAGAATGAGAAGTTGAGACAAACATTGTCCTTGAGTCGGGGTGGATAACAGAACGGGGTCAAGAGGAACAAACAGTGTCGGGGATGGATCCACTGGTGGTATACCTACTGGAGGCCTCCTCGGATCCTTGGGGCTCGTAGGCTCACCAGAGAGCCGATTGGGTGCCAAATATTCATAAATTGGCCTCTTTGAAAGCTTCTACTTGTTGCAGCATAGCAGAGGGTCTCAGGAATTTGGATTGGATAAGGAAAAGCGGAGAAAATCAGCTCCACCATGGTGGATTGGGATAGAGATCTAGAGGCACCCTGACATTTGTGCAACTTCTATTAACAAGAGTGGTGGGAAGAATAGGAGTCGTATTTTGACTACTTGTGCTTTTTCCTTGCCTTCGGCTTACCTGACGACTTGAGGAAAGAGGACTTCTTTCTAGAGTGGCCTCAAGAGCCAGAATGCATCCGCAAACTCCAATTAAAGGGAGACCAACCATTACATACTTTACAGCAGTGTTCAGCGACATAGAGCCTGGCCTTCAACTTCCTCCTGACGCAGACTTTGCATGACTTCAAGCCATGTGAGGAGCCTAGACACTAGCAACATTGCTGATGTGGGTCAGTCACAGACATTTGTTTAGGACAGCCTTTGCATGGTATAAAAACTGTAGTTTTAGGGGGAAACATACCCCTTGCACACTGTTAAAATTTTGGCAAAAATATATTCTGTCAAGAGACAGCAAAGGAGAGATCGAGGTCCAGATTCGAGTCGGAAGAAACAGAAAAAAGGAACGGACGTCAGCACCCAGGAGTACGGCAGCCATATATTGCTACGGCATAATTTCCGTGGTGGGATGGAGTAGACGCAGAGCCGCATAGTGCCCCTTGCTGGCTCATGAGAGAATTGCAAAGAACAATCTCTAGATCCATTCTGGTGCCTAGAGATATTCACAAGATGAGGAAATTTGTGGTTAGAAGTATGATCAGTATAGCAACTAGATGTTATTTATAGCTACACATTCATAGAAGTGTGGCCTATATGTACTGAATACTGTTATGACCGCTCTATTACATTTTATATCGAAGTTGAGACGGGACCAGGACGTTGCTCTGGGGCAGTAAACTGATTACCCAACATACATCAGAATCTGAGTCTATCTGTATGATGCGCTTTAAAAGAAAATGAACATTGCAAAAATGAATCCTAAAAGGACAACCCTCTACAAAGAGCAGCAAGTAATTTTAAGAACAGCACAGGTCTGTGCTTAATTGATGGTGGTTGCATGCAGGCCGGAACTCATTTTTTGGGGACTGGCATTAGATTTTGATCCAGAGTAAGTAAAGGGCAAAACACACAAGGATATAAGGAGGATGAAGAGAAACATGGAAAAAAGGTGACAAAGGGAGAAAGCAGGTACCTGTAAGAGTGGGATTAAGGGGTCAGGGAGTGTCTGGCAGCGGATTAAAGATGCAAGAGGTGTAAGCAAGACTACAAAGCCTCTGTATTCTGCACGTCAATGTTCAATAGCACCAGCCATGGGTTACTGAGCAAAACTTTGGGCCCCAGCATTTTTCCTTTTACAAATTACGCACTCAGTACTGCAACACACAGGATGTTTATAAAGATATACTGATGATCAAAGACTGCATTTTGTCCAAATTGCCAACATCTACAATGCACTGGCACAGGTAACATGCAGGCTGAAGTGAGGCATCTAATATGAAGATGGACAAGGCATGGGAGTGGTAAGGGCTGCAAACTGCTAGGTACTACACCTGATAACATGTCTGTTCAAATATAGCTAGGGCATGGAAGGACAGCCAGCCCCACTCCATCCAAATCGCCAATGGTCTGTTGCCTTTGTGATGCTGGCTGCAGGAGAATTCCCCCTCATCCATACAAGGCATGCGGACTGAGTAATCTAATAACTAACAAGGGTATTTACAACCTTGCCTACTTTTGACCAACCTTTGGGTAGCAAATGCAACAGGGATCAGCCAAAATAAAATTCCCCCCAGAAATCCTGTCAGTTTCTTAAGGGTCTCTCACAGAAAGGAAGAGAAGGTGTATTAAAGTGTAGATCTCACTTACTTGTGGCCAAACCTATCAAACATTGGCACAGTCAATTGGTCTCGCCATTTAGCTCTGCCAATATACATCATTTGGCTTTGCCAATAAAAGAGGAATAATTGGTCACTGCCAATGTTAAATAGCATAAGGAAAAAAAAGAAGCCAATAAGTGCAGTTATGTATATGTGCGTATGCGTCCTCACATACACATCACGATGCTACAGTAATTGATAAATGATTATGTATATGGATACATGCAACAAAATACATGCACGCACATACTTAAAGACGCGGTGGCCATGTTGTTCTTGGGTGGCTACACAGAAAGCTCTAAGGTAGGATGCAAAGGCAGAAGCAGCTTGAGAGCACTATGAATGTAAAATCTATTGCTTTGAGTATGTATTTTTATGTATGTTGTGCATTTAGATGTTTCTACTTGGTATAAATATTGTGAGATCATAGGAGTTGCATTTGGTATAAGATTTATGGTGCAAGGTTGTTGAGTGAGTTACGGATTACATAACTTAAGAATGTCAGTGTTTTCCTGTTTTAATTCCCGGCTGTAGCTCGACTGTGTTTTTCTGTAAATTTTTAAGGTTTTTTTCCCCCTACATTTAAGTGTCACAACCAAAGCAAACTATATCTTCATTTTCACCTTTATTTTTTTCACTGAAATTTTTTGGGGGGGGATGATGCAACAAATTGAACAATTGCAACCTATTGTTGACAACCAATACCCACAGTGCACAGCCTTTGGCCGTGCTTAGGGGGTGGTTTGATGTAGGGCATTGCATTTAGCCAAGGTTGTAACCCGCAGTGGGGTAGGCTGTAGGGCCAAGTCTTTGGCCAGGCTTTGAATGTTTTCATTTATTTTTTATTTTTGAAGGCTTTGCAAACCCTGGCATAGGGTATATAATCGCTTGCTGACTAACGGATCCATGCGGAACTTTCCGTAGGGTTGGCTGATTAGGTTTCAGATCCACAGACCCCACGGAAGACCCAATGTGGGTACGAGACACTTGCTATGGCTTCACAACACCTTCGCTAAGGTTCACAGATTTCAAAGGGTAAGAGTTTGCGACAGAAGCCCAGCCATAGATTCCTCGAGACCCGCAGCAAAACCCAAGGTCCTTTAAAAAATATATATATTGACATAAGGGGTAGTTTCCTTTGGGATCTCCCCCACTGAGGCAGGGGGTCATGGGCAACTACCCATGTCTCCCTAGATCTCTTTTAAATTATTTTTGTAAAGGTCACCAAGGTCAACAAAGGGTGAGGTATGCATCAGAGTGGTGGACCACAAAGTTAAGGGTTTAATCCGTTTTTTAAAATTATCATGATAAACTGATTTGCATACACCTGCTATTTCACCTTAAGAAATTGAGAAAATAATATAACTGCCATGGATTAGGAGAGGCAAGGAGTAAGGCTGTTGGATTACAAGTTCTGAAAAGCAGGAGAGGGAGTGATGTGATGTTGATAATAAAAGGATAAGTGATCCAGGCAACCAGAATGATACAGGTTAAGGTGCGATTCTGCAGGTTTGAGTGTGGATACGCTACTTTCTGATCAGAGCGAGAGAAGATCGATATGTGGCTTAAGCTCACTGCAAATTAATGAACAAGTTACTTACCTTTGGTAACGCTCTTTCTGGTGACTATCTAACTGCAGATTCCTCAGCTAGTGAATATCCCCACGCGCCAGACTGGATCAAGAGAAATTCTTTTGGCAATTCCATTGCACATCGGCAAGTGGCATCGCGTGGCTCTGCATCAGATCCGTCTCACGACAGATGTGATATTGGGCTGCCATGTAATCAGCACCTCTGCATGCTGACATCAGTTTCTTTCTGTTATCTGTCCGCACCGTTGGACATGGAGCCTTAGTAATCATATTGTTCCAGTGTGCAGACCTCTAAGATGGAATCTTATTAGCATGAACTAGAAGAGTCCATTCTACAGAAGGGGGAGGATGGGGGGGGTTGTGTGACGAATCAGCTGGTAAATAGAATACCAGAAAAGCATTACCAATGATAAGTAATTTGTTCTTCTGTTGGATAATTATTACCACAGATTCACTTTGTGAATAGATACCAATGCAGTTCCTACAAAGGTGGTGGGTCTGTGGAATGACTCAGACAAGAAAATCATGCAGGAAAGGCAAAATGCCCCATCCGCCAGACCTGGCTATCCAGGCAGTAGTGCTTGGTTAATGTGTGATCTGATGTCCACGTAGTAGCCTGGTACACAACAAATACTGATGTCCACGTAGTAGCCTGGGACACAACAAATACTGATGGCCACGTAGCACAAGTTACTAACTTGTGTAACGATATATCTGTAAGAGACAGTAGTTAGTGACAGATTCCTTACCTTAGAATATCCCCAGGCGACAGGCTGGATCCGGAAAGTTTTTGTGTAGCAGTACCCTTGCGCGTCGGTAGGTGGCGTCATGCGGCTCCACGTCCGTCGTCAGCGTCGGGACCGCCGGGATGACGTCGCGGGCAGTACTTAGACGCCGCCCCTGCGCGCTGACGTCAGTTCTGTACACGACTTTCCGCGCCAGGAACGCAGAGCCATGCAAGAAGCTGACATAGGTGTCTGAAAAATACTAGGGCCCTGAAAGGGATGTCCTTAACCCTAGAAATCAGTTCGCAGAACGGGGAGGATGGGTGGGCGGTAGGAATCTGTCACTAACTACTGTCTCTTACAGATATATCGTTACACAAGTTAGTAACTTGTGCATCTGAAAGAGACACGTTAGTGACAGATTCCTTACCTTAGAATAGATACCCCAGCAATACCAACCGCGGTGGTGGGTCTGCGAACAAAGATCAGACGAGGAAGTCCCGGAGAACAGAACGGCCAAAGAAGCCGTCTCTCCGGACTTGGTTGTCAAGGCAGTAATGTTTGGTAAACGTGTGCAGCGAGGCCCACGTAGCTGCCTGACATATATCCTGTAACAGAACCCAGCGGCCTAAAGCCGTGGTAGCCGCCGTTGCCCTGGTGGAATGGGAACGCAGCCCAACAGGAGGCTCCTTCTTAGCCAAAGAATAGCAGGCTTTGATACACATAGTGACCCAGCGGGAGATGGTCCTTTTGTGTACCGCCCGACCTTTTTTGGCGCCCACGTAGCCAACAAAGAGCTGGTCATCCACCCGGAACTGGTGTGTGCGGTTGATGTAAAAAGAAAGCGCACGTTTTGGGTCCAGACGGTGGAGCCTCTCTTACTCTCTGGAAGGATGCGGAGGCGGAAAGAAGGTGGGCAAAGTGATGGTCTGCCCAATATGGAAGGCAGTAACCACCTTTGGCAAGAAGGACGGACGCGTTCTAAGAACAACCTTGTCCGGATGAACAGACCGAAAGGGAGGTTTGCATGAAAGAGCCTGGAGCTCACTCACCCGCCGAGCAGAGGTGATGGCCACCAGGAATGCTGTCTTCAGAGTAAGAAGACGAAGAGGACAATTATGTAGAGGCTCAAAGGGAGCGCACATTAAGAAGGTAAGAACCAAGTTCAAGTCCCACTGAGGCATTACAAACGGAACAGGAGGAAAGAGGTGTGTAATGCCTTTAAGAAACCTGTTAACCACAGGGGACTTGAAAAGGGAGGGCTGATCAGGTAGCCTGAGGAAGGTCGATATCGCACAAAGATAGCCCTTGATGGTACCCAGGGCAGAACCCTGTTGGGCAAGAGAAAGAAGGAACAGAAGAACCTCAGAAAGAGGGGCAGAAAGGGGATTCACAGCCTTTGCTGTGCACCATGCCACAAACTTGTTCCACCTGCAGGCGTATACCACCTTAGTGGAGGGACGCCTGGCTGCCAGAATCACATCACAAACTTCGGGAGGCAAGTCAAAAGGAATCAACTGCCACCGCTCAATCTCCACGCAAGCAGGTGTAGACTGGACAGGTTCGGGTGGAGGACCGTCCCCTGCTGCTGCGACAGAAGATCCTCCCGAAGAGGCAGACGGATCGGGGGATCGACGCTCATACTGAGTAGCTCGGGATACCAAACTCTTCGAGCCCAGTCCGGAGCCACAAGAATGACTTGGGCCCGGTCGCGCCGAATCTTCTTCAACACTCTGGGTAGAAGTGGTATAGGCGGAAAGGCGTACAACAGACCGCAACTCCACTCGCGACGAAAAGCATCGCCGAGCGAGTGCCGCCTTGGAAATTCCAACGCGCAGAACTGCTGACATTGCGCGTTCTCTTCGGTGGCAAACAGATCTAACCAAGGCTCTCCCCACTGCTGAAAGAGACCTTGCGCCACCTCCGAGTGAAGACGCCATTCGTGATCCATCATGCACCTGCGGCTGAGTTCGTCCGCCCTGGCGTTCGGGGAACCTGCCAGGTGTTGAACCATCAGGAATATGTCCTGATGTTCCAGCCATGTCCAGAAGCGCAGAGCCTCCTGACATAGGGTCCACGACCCCACCCCGCCCTGTTTGTTGCAATACCACATGGCGGTGGTGTTGTCTGTGAACACCTGCACTACCGTCCCTTTGACAGAGGGAAGGAATGCCTTGAGTGCAAGTCGGATCGCCCGGAGCTCCAGAAGGTTGATATGGAGCCGGGACTCCGCCGGAGACCAGAGGCCTCTGATCTCCGCCTCTCCCATGTGACCGCCCCATCCCAGAAGGGACGCGTCCTTCACAACTGTGTGCTCTGGCTGGGGAAGGGAGAGGGATCTGCCCATGACCCATTGCCGGTTCGAGAGCCACCACTGCAACTGTTTTGCAGTCCCCTCCGAGATCTGGACGTGATCGGACAGGTTGCCCTGGTGCTGCGCCCACTGGAACTTCAGGTCCCACTGCAGAGCCCGCATATGCCATCTGGCATGATCGACCAGCAGGATGCAGGAGGCCATGAGGCCCAGCAGCCTCAGGGTCATCCATACCGAAACCCAGGATAAAGGCCGAAAGATCGGAATCATAGCCTGAATATCCCAGACTCGCCGTTCGGGAGGATAAACCCGAAACTGCGTTGTGTCCAGAACTGCTTCGATGAAAAGGAGCTGTGGAGAAGGAATCAGGTGCGACTTCAGCACGTTGATGGAGAACCCCAGCGAGTGCAGGAGTTCGGCCGTTGTCTGGAGGTGGGAGACGACTGCCTGGGACGAGCCCGCCTTCAGCAGCCAGTCGTCGAGGTAGGGGAAGACTGGAACCCCTGCCCGGCGCAGATGGGCTGCGACCACCGCCATCTCTTTCGTGAACACCCGAGGGGCGCTGGTAAGGCCAAAAGGGAGCACGGTGAACTGAAAATGCTCGAGGCCTACCGTGAACCGCAGGTAACGCCGGTGGGCAGGCAGGACGGGGATGTGGAAATATGCGTCCTGCAAGTCCAACGCTACCATCCAGTCTCCAGGGTCGAGAGCAGTCAAGTCCTGAGCTAGGGTGAGCATCTTGAACTTCTCCTTCCGGAGGAAGCGATTGACGTTCCGGAGGTCCAAGATAGGACGCATGTCCTCCTTGTCCTTTTGGGCACCAGAAAGTAGTGGGAGTAGCAACCACGTCCTACTTCTGGGGTCGGAACACGCTCGATGGCCCTCTTGGCCAAGAGGGCCGCAACTTCCTTTTGAAGAAGCACCAAGTGATCCCCTGACATGCGGTGGAATTGAGGTGGCATGGCTGGGGGATGGTCACGAAGGGGAGGGAGTAGCCCCTTCGGACAATGTCCAAGACCCACCGGTCCGAGGTGATGGCACGCCAGTGGTGAAGGTGATGGCGGACCCTGCCCCCTACTGGCGTGCTGTGCACCTTAAAGGAAGGACTAGGAGGGCTTGGAGGCCGCGGACGGGGCGGGGTGTGTGGCCTGACCCGCACGCTGGTTGCCTGACCCGCCACGGCGGGAGCCACGTCCTCGGCCACGCGAAGACACTTGCTGCGCGGGCCGGTGGCCGGGCAGCGGACGTGACTGGGCGCCCCTTCCGTGTCCACGAAAGGGGCGAAAAGCAGAGGGCTGCGGAGGGCGTACAGCAGAAAGGCCCACGGACTTAGCCGTAGCCCGCGAGTCCTTAAAACGCTCCAGCGCATGGTCTGCCTTGTTCCCAAAAAGACCGCCCCCATCAAAGGGCATGTCCATAAGAGTGTTTTGGACATCACCCGAGAAACCAGTGGTTCTCAGCCAGGCGTGACGGCGCAGCGCCACTGTCGTCGCAAGCGATCTGCCCAGCGAGTCGGCGTTATCAAGGCCACATCTAATGGTGTACTTTGCCGCATCTCTACCCTCAGCGATGACGCGGGTAAGCAGTGTCTGGACCTCCTCAGAACACTGGGGCAGAACTTGCGCCACCGAGTCCCACAAGGAGTGGGAATATCGGCCCAAGAGGCAAGTGGTATTGACGGACCGCAAGCCAGCACTGGAGGAAGAAAAGACCTTCTTCCCAAATTGATCCAGGCGTTTGGATTCCCTATCCGGGGGAGCGGTAGGGAAGGCGCTTTGGGAAGCAGAGGCTTGGACCACCAAGCTCTCAGGGGTGGGGTGTTGGAAGAGGAACAGGGGGTCGCCCGGAGCAGGGCGATGGCGTCGGGCCACGTTCCTATCCACAGGAGCCCCTGTGGTGGACTTGGACCAGGTGCCCAAAAGAACGTCGGAAAGCGCCTCGTTAAACGGCAGCAGTGGCTCCGAGGCAGTAGCCGCCGGCTGAAGCACTTCCGTCAGGATGTTAGTCCTGACAGCCACTGTAGGCAACTGGAGGTGTAAGGCCCCAGCTGCTCTACGCAACACCGTTGCAAAGTTAGCTCCCTCCTCCGTTGCCACGGAAGGAGGAGACAGCATGCCAGGGTCAGGGGAGGTGTCCAAACCTCTGGCATCCCCAAGCTCCTCAGCCCAGTCCTGATCAAACTCACACTGCTGTGTGAGAGGGTCATCAGACCCCTCCCAGTCCTCTACGTCCTCCAATTCAGGTTCAAAATATGGAGGAGGGACATGTGGGACCCAAGGTCCCATCGGCGTCGGAGCCGGCGTCGAGTGACGCTGGTCCGGCGCCATGTCCGGATCCGGAGAGAACCGGGGAACGACGTCGCCCGGAGCCCCGGGCGGCGTCGTGAACGGCACCGGAGAGATCGGCGCCGGTGGAGGTGTCGTCAGGTCAACCGGCGTCGATCGGGGTTGTGGCAGCACCGGAGCCGGGGCCGGAACCGGGGCTGGTGTTGCTGGCGGCGCCGGGACCGGAGTCGCCGGCGGCGGCGCCGTAGGAACCCCACTAGGGCCTGCGGGGCCCAAAGGCGCACCGGGGGGACCTTGAGGCCCGAAGAGGCGGGCCATGGCCGACAGGAACTCCTGTATCTCGGCCGGAGTCGCCCCCGAACCCGGGAAGGACGGGTAATGCGGGGGTGGCTCCATAGGCACTCCCGGCGCCGCGGGGACGGTGCCGACAGGACCCTCAGCCAAGTCGCGAGACCGGCGAGGTGAAGTCGTCGAGCGATGACGCTTCTTAGACTTCTTATGCTTCGACTTACCGGAGGAGTGCGAAGACTTGGATTCGGACAACTGATGAGGACTCCGCGACCGGCCCCTCGACCTCTCGCGTGACCGGGGCTTGGCGTGGCGCGGAGTCGACTGCCGGACCTCAAGGAGCTTTCGAGACCGCTCTCGCAAAGCCTTCGGGTGCAAGGCCCGGCAGTCGGGGCACGACTTCGTGTCGTGGTCGCGGCCGAGGCAGTAAAGACACTCTAGATGCGGGTCTGTGATCGACATCATTCGACCACAGGCGTCGCATGGCATGAAGCCGGGCATCCCTACTGACACCGTCTGAGTCGAGAGACTTCGAGAAAAACAGTGAAAAATTCACCAAAAAGTTAGTCAAAAAATGACTAGGGCAATGCTCTTCCCGGATCTGCGCTTACTGGCGCGGAAAAAGAAAGAACTGACGTCAGCGCGCAGGGGTGGCGTCTAAGTACTGCCCGCGACGTCATCCCGGCGGACCAGACGCCGACGACGGACGCGGAGCCGCACACCGACACGCAAGGGTACTGCTACGCAAAAACTTTCCGGATCCAGCCTGACGCCTGGGGATATTCTAAGGTAAGGAATCTGTCCCTAACGTGTCTCTTTCAGAAGCAGCCTGGTACATATCAAAGAGTGGAACACCGAGCACTAGCACAGTGGTAGCAGCTTTAGCTCTGGTAGAAGGTGTGCGTAGGCCTTCCGAGGCTGTTTCTTGGCCAGTCAGTAGCAGTGATACACCGGATAATCCATCTAGAGAATGGTTCTCTTCTGCACATCTTTTATCTTGAGCTGATCATCCACTGATGGTCCTTGGTATGATCAATGTAAAAGCTCAAAGCTCTCTTTAGGTCTAGGCAATAGAGTCTCTCTTCTTCTTCTTTAGATGGATAAGGTGGAGAGATGAAAGCTGGCAGGGTAATGACTGTTCACTGCGGAAAGGAGTGACAAATTTCCAGAGGAATGTCACTTTAGGCCTGAGCACTAGCTTGTCCGGGAAGAAGGTAGTATACGGTTCCTCTACAGCTAGAGCCTGTAGGTCATTCACGTGACGAGCTGAAGCTATCGATACGAGGAACGCCATCTTCAAGGTGAACAGTCAAAGATGGCAGCTGAGGACTGGATCAAATGGCGTGCACTTGAGAAAAGTGAGAACCAGATTGAGATCCCATTGAGGCATCACAAATGACATTAGCGAAAACATACAGGCCAGCTCTTTTACAAAGCGCATCAAAACAGGTGGTTTGAATAATGATGGCTGATCGGTTAAATGTAAAAATGCTGAAAGACCAATACATTACCTTTAACTTTTCACACAGCAAGATCTTGCTAGGCTACGGATAAACATAAGAGTAATATATCAGACAACTTTGCCAGTAAAGGTTGGATATTTCAGGAAGACCAAAAATAAATTTCTCTAAGAATCCAGCATAGATCGTTCTAATCGAGGGGCTAACGTTGTGATGCCTGGCTGCCAATATAACATTCACTGTTGCAGAAGGAAGATCAAAAGCCTTCAACTGTCGCCAATCAATCTTCAAGCACTGAGGTATAGGTTGTGCAGACTTGGGTGCAGGACCCTGCCCTGCTGCTGTTGCGACAGGAGGTTCTCCCGAAGAGGCAGCCAAAATGGAGGAACGATACTCAAGGCCAGAAGTTGTGGGTACCACATTCTTCTGGCCCAATCTGATGCCACTAAGATGACGTGGGCAACAAAGGGGGTCTGCCGCTGGATCAATTGCAGCCCAGCAGCCACAATAGCAGATATTTTGCAGTCTCCTCCAACACCTAGATGAAAGCCAACATGTTTCCTTTGTGCTAAACCCACTGAGACTTCATATTCCACTGCACACTCGCATGTACCACCTGGCATGGCCCTCAAGCAGCATGCAGGGGTCAAGAAGCCTCAGAGCTTCTCTCATGGATACCCAGCTGAGGTTTGAAACATCAGGATCACAGACCAAACAAAAACAGCATACCCTCTCTAAAGGTCTAGATTCGCTGCGGCTATGCAATGAACACAGGAACTCAAGTTGCATTGGTATCAGGGTCAGGATCATTTCCGAGGTCAGAGACTTGAGTTTGCGCCTTAGGAGTACCCTGGAGGGGCAGAACCAAAGGGAGCCATTTTTAACTTTTTATGTTTCTTCTTTCTAGAAACCTCGAGTGGGACCGGGCCTTTTAGTGGTGTTCCATGACATACAGTTTGACCCTGTGCTCTCGGAAGGACTTCGGATTCGTACAAATGCATTTGTTACACAACGCCAAGTCGTGCGAGGAGCCCAAACACCAGATGTGGGGGTCAGTCACTTACATTTTGTTTAGGCAATCCTAAAGGTTTGAACCCTGTTGCTTTTGGTCAAGACATGCCCCTTGCATACTAGAAAAAGTGAAAGTATTGTCTGTCAAGAATCACAGAATTCAATGAAGATAGCTCCGGTTCTGCATAGTAACTGGCATCAGCTTGTTGAGGTGGAGATCATGTAGGGGCCCCGAACTACACATCTGGGGCAGGACAGATCCAACGCAGAACCTCACGACACCACCTGCTGACGCGTGAGGGGATTGCTGAAGAAAATTATCTGGATCCAGTCTGGCATCTGGGGGTAGTCACACAAGGTGAGAAATGTGCGGTTAAAAGTTTCCAACAGAATGAACTTATTTACTTCTTAGTTGTCGATTTCACTGGATGTGGGTGTTCAGATATTATAGCATTCTGTAACAGAGATCAGAGAATATAGAAGGTATAAATTACATCATGGGTGTCCTGGTAGCTATCTTTTGGTATGGCAATAAACTCATCAAGCAGCAAAACCTAATCATAGAGAATGAATCTGCCCTTAAGAAATGTCTTAAAAACTGTCTTTTTTTTCCTTATCTGATGACTTAAGTAAATGGCTGACTGAATAACTTAGCTCTGAATTTGATCCTAGGTACATGGATGAGAATGGTCCGACTTTCTTGTAGGTGTTAGTAAATCATCTGGTATCTGAAGCAGCACCAGGATGCTCTGCTTAGAGTGACAGTGTGCTTTATAAGTACGTAATCATTCATTCATACTAGCTATTCTTTCAAAAGAAAAGCACAAAAAACAATATTATGATTCAACAGCAGGGTCTACAATATTATTGCAAATACACTTTCCTTTTTTTCCAGTCAGTGTTGTCAGACTAATCACAAGTACCCTTACGGTACAACAATGTAAAGAAATAATAAAAACTAGCAGCCTAATAATTAGACTGGAATAAACAGCAACAGGTAAAAAAACGTTATGTTTGAAGATGATACCTACCTGCGCACCGCAACTGATTTTGAGGAACAGTTACTCGTTATTAAGGGAATGAGTCTGGGAACATGTGTATGCTGAAAACAACAAAAAAACATGATGTAGGGAAAAACAATGCATAGGAAATTACTTCTGTTAAGCAATGTGGCAGCATTACTACTATACACAATTATGACTGCCCCCTTTTTACCATATTCATTTTAAGCTTATGTTATCAATTGAGCAATAGCAAATAGCGAAAACATTACAAGTACAATATTAATGTCTTTTTTCACATAGGATAATGCCATGTGTATGAGGAAAATGCTATCAATAAACACACTTAATTACCATTTGAAGTAGTCCTCTCTTAAGCACTAAGGATCTATCTCTTTAGGATTTACCACTAATTAACACCTCCTAATAAATATTCCCTATCAAAGGTAAAGACAGGAGAAAGGGTTATTGAGCTCTGGCTTAAATATCTAACAGCATTTATATTTCATGGTCAGAAGAAGTGATGTTAACATTGGAATCTCTTTCAGGTTGCTCCCTAAAATGTTCACGTCCTAAATGGCCAATTTATGTCTTTTTTATTTAAAATATAAAAAAAGGCTTTTCTTAGTGTTTTACATTTACAAGTGAAATAATAAAACCATAATCCATGCCATTGCCCTTTAACTTGTATCCCTCCATTAGGGAAAGTATTTTGCAGATTATGTTTAATCGTTCTCCAGTTTGAGTATTACCCTATGTGACACTGTACCAAAAGGGTGTTTCAAAGTGTACGGATACCACTTATTAAAGAGATGAAGTATCTTTATGATGCCTGTTAGTGGTCTGCTCTCAAAGTCTGTAAGAGGCTTCCAGGTTTCAACAAACTCTTTGTCATAGCCATCCATCAAGTAAGATATCAATTGCACTGGAGTCAGAAATTCTTACTTTGTCTGTGATACTGCTACCACTAATTAAACAAATTGTATGCGGGAGCTGGTAATCAGGTGTCACCAACCGGATATATGATTTAACAGTAGGAAATTTCAGGAAAACTGGATAAGGCAGTCATAAATTCCTAGTTCCTCTGTGACATTGATAATTTATTTTCTAGTGTTATAAATCATTAACATTCTATTCTGTCTAGATTCAAACCTCATCCTTTCTAAGCTCCAATAGGATTTCTTGCGGATGCTACACTAGTGGGTACACACCACATAATGCTCAATATATCTCCTGAATTTCTTAGCTTTGCACAGGCAGGTCACATATGAAGCACATTTTCTTGTTATCACATTTCCAGGCATCAATTTTATTAAGAAATGTGTTTTGTGTGCACTCCACCAATGTTACAGGTTCTCATTCTGAATTTTTTTATGTTGCGCCCTTTCAGAATTCTTTGATATGTGTCTCCAGCAATGGGAACGGTTACATCAATATCCTTAAACTCCACTTCCTAATGTAATTCTAAAATGTTTGCATCCCTGAGCTAATGTTTGTCTTTATACAGGTACTCAATCATGCTCATTGATTTTTTATTTTTTTATATTTACAGTTTTATATATCGCGAACTTGACCCGAATCGGGTATCAGAGCGCTTTACATAGCACCAGTTGCATTACATGAGGACACATTCATTTTTGTTAGGCACGGGGAGATTAAGTGATTTTCCCAGAATCACAGGATGTTCAGCGTCATTGCCGAGACTCGAACCCAGTTTCCCAGATTCGAGGTCGACCGCCCTAGCCGTTAGGCCAACTCCATGAAGTACCTATTTCTACCCAGGCCAAATCTTACGCCACCCCTTGCGCTTTGCGCTTAATCTGATTACAGTGGCAGCTCAAATGCCTGATTTACCTAATCCCAATTTATTTATTGATCCTTGCCTTACTTCGATGCCTGCGAGCACTCACTCACTACCTGAGTCACCTGCTTTCAACTCTGGGCCCGCACCCAAATGCCAGAAAAAGCCTTTGAAAGCAAGGAGCAGGAAGCCCATGGATCCTCCTCAATTATCTAATGAGGGTTTGTCTTTGCTGTCATCTCTAGACAAACTTTTTAACGGATAGGTTATGCGTCAAATTGAAATCACTTTTGGTTGAGAGCATTCAACCTCTGTACGAACGCTTGGCTGCTATTGGCTCTCTCCTTGAAAAATTAGCTGTTAAGTCTGTGGACTCGAACAGGTTATGGCCCTCAAAGAGTACCTACACATATACCATTAACTATACCTGCTGTTCAATCTGTGCGGAAGACCTCTTTGCCAGCTAGTGATTCAGTTTGGGCCATACAGGAAGACATTTCAATAATTTGCTGTGATTTGGTGGATCAATGCCCAAGAGGAGAATCTACTATAAGGGAGGGTTCTTCAATTGAGGCAACTATTTTCTCTAAAGCTGATTCAGCTCCCCCTGAGCGTGAGCCCTTTTGTAATTGTTTTAACAGATGTTCCACCTTTAGCCTGGAGGGCATAAGAATCTACGGAGCAGTTAAAGAATAAAGTGCTCCACTGGCTGAAAGGTTATATCAAGTTTAATAACTATTGTTATATTATGGTGCAACGGTCAGCTTGGATTGTCCGCTACGTAAGGAATATAATGGTGACAGTTTTATCGTTAATTTCAGAAATCCTCACCAGAACGCTTGTTTGTTAGATTCAGTTAACGCTGACCTCCTGTCCTTGTCTCAGATCAAACTTGTACCACTGGGTTATTTTTACCAACATCTGACATCGGTACCAAAAGGCTACTGTAGTCTCCTCCTGTATCCACACTACTAGAGAGCCTCTGGCTACAGAGAAGCCTATAACTTGGATACATACTTCTAATTGTTTCAACATTCTTGCGGATTCTATGGACAATGACAGACAGTCATGGGCCTTTTGAAGAGAAAGGGGAAGCTTGCTTCTATTAATAAGAACCCTGCTTTGCAAACTCCCTCCGCTCTCAAATTAATTACCTGAAATATAGCGGGGTTGAATTGAATGTGGAACTTTGGGCTAACTTCATCTAACAGTATGACGTGGTCCTTTTGCAAGAGGTGTGGATGCTTTCCAAGGTTATTTTCAATGGTTTTATATGCTTTTGTAATCCTGCAATCCCCTCACCTGACCTGCAGGTAGGGCACATGCAGGGCTCACCATTTGGATTAAGACTACTCAATTGTTCAATTACTTCTATGCATGTGTCTTGTAACTTGATTCAGGCTTTCTATCTCCGTTGGTCCGAAAGTTTAGTTTTTTCTTGATCAATTTTTATGACGAATTTTCTAATAGGACCAATACGAACTTTAGTTTGCTGTTTGATGTTATTACTGACATAAGCACTGAGCACTTTACTACAGGGCAGCTTTTGAATGTACTGTTGGCGGGGGGGTTTTAATTCTAAATTGGAAACCTTGATTTATGGCAAATGTTTTTAATCCCTTTAACTAGGGAAAGAGATGCATGTAGAAATGTTAGGGGGAAGCAGCGGTATAACCATTTGCTGCCGTTTGATCTGTGCAATGCTGTGGAATTTGTTGCATTAGGGTCCCCGGGGGTTCCCACTTTTATCAGTAGAGGCAGTTGTACAACGAATTATTATATTTCTGCCTCTAAGGAATTGGTGAACAACATGTGGGAGGCTGCTGCTAGAGGACGCAGACTTGTCTGGAAAAGCGTGGACTTGGGAATCTCTTGAACCGCCTAAAGAAAGACAACTCTGGCATTGTGGGTTTTTGTTTGTCAGAGAACTCTGTGTACTCCGATATAACTGTGGCCTTTGTGTCCTTTGCATTTGTGTAATGAAGAGGTTGCTGAAGCCAACTAGGTCTGATGTTGATATGCCCCCTTGGTGGTTTGACTCTGTGTGTTTATCTGCAAATGCTGACCTCCGGATGGCTGTGAAACGTGTCCCATGCATTAGGGAGGAAGTTAAAAAAAATACTGCAGGGGGGATTGCAGAAAGGCGCTAATTAAACATGAAGATGACCTGTGAATGGAGGTCGGAGAAGACCTGGTGTCCTCATGTAAGCGTAAAGACGCTTATGCCTTTTGGAAAACAGTTAATTCCAACAAGCTAGCCAAGGTGCCTGTACAGGATCTGGCACAGAATATCACCCTGAGGAGTGGGTTGCCTATTTTGAATCCATATATTTCCTTGCCCCTAGTAACAGCAATGGCCGTGAAGAGTCCCCTCCCACATATCCTCTTAATATTGCCTTTGACGTACCAGAGGTAATATCAACAATTAATCAGAGCCCTAGTAATAAAGCGCCAGGCCCTGCTGGGGTCCCGTTAAGACATCTATAGATTTGTGGGCATCACTGTTGACGAATGCCATAAATGCAGCATGTAACTCAGGGATAATCGTTCCTGGAGGTCTCTTATAATTGTCCCAGTTTTCAAAAAGGGCAACTGTAGAGTTCCAGATTGCTATTGTCCAATATCTCTCTGAGATTATGGGAAGATTTGTCCTTGAGAGGCTCCAACAGTGGACAAATGAGCACAATATTATTATTTTAAATGGCTAGTATGGTTTTAGAGTGGGACTCGGGACAATCTAACAATGCCTGAATCTTCATTTACGTATTTCTAAATAAACCGTGGCCAAGCTCGGTCCTTTTTTATATGGCCTTTATGGACCTCTCAATCGAATTTGACAATGAAAACTGGTCTTAACTATGGGGAGTTCTAGTTCTGAGGAACATGGGCATGGATTTGGACCTTGTGGGCTTCCTGCTTGCCTTACACTATGATCTTTCTGCATCAGTACACTTTGAAAACAAAGGAGAATGCACTAGCTCTTTAGGGCTGGCTTGAGGTATCTGGCAAAGGCACGGTCTTATTCCAATTCAGTATTGTTATATGGTAATGGTTTGGAGGCCGCTTTGCTGGCTGATGGGAAGGCTATGCCAGTGATTAACTCCAGGTCCGCACCTATTCTCTCGTACGCAGACGACTCTGTTATGTCTAAAACCCTTAATGGTTTAAAGAAGGTTCTTGGTTCTTTTGTGCAGTTTATGGGGGGTATGGTACAAAGAACTTTACCATGGTCTGTAGTCCAAGAAATCTGAAGTCCTGTTCCTACACCATCAAGGGCAAAGTAATTGAAAAGATCTCTCACTTTCCCTAGTTAGGCGTTACTTTCAAATCCAATTGTACTTGGGGCCTTTGTTTGCCAGGAAACAATTTTTTAGTAGTGCTTTATGCTCCCTTTTTTCTCGAACAACAAACCTAGGTAAAAAACAAATGTGCCCCTCATGGAAATCTACAAACGCAAGTGCCAATGTTAACTTTTGGTGCAGAAATTTTGGGTGATCATCTTTCCTCAGGTTGCTGAAAATCGTGCCTGACGCCCTATATTGAGTCTCCCCCTAAGGAGCTCTAATTATGCCATACACGAAAAATTGGGCCTGGAATTCGTTCAGGATAACATTAAACTTGCGCCACTTTTGTCACTGCTTGCTGTTGGCGTAACAAATCTATACATCTGAAAAAGGAGATTAGAAGGGACTGTCTATCATGTGATTTTGGCCATACTATTCCCTGGCTTTAGTATATTAGTACCAAAGCGGCAAGACTAGGCAGACCCGACCTGTTCACCGCCCCTGAGAAATTATCCTCTGGTGATAAGCATTAGGTTATTTATGAATTTTCTGAAGGCAAGATCAGCTGCACCAGAGTCTGTAGAGCTCCTTAAACCTTCAGTCAAAAATCATGTATTGCTACAGACCACCTTGGCCTTTATCTGGAATATGACAATGATACGTGGATACAGACTACACTAATTAGGTTCAGATTAGCTGTTATTAGAAGGCAATTGTGTTTTCCTTTGGGCCAATTTAGCTTTAAATCAGTTTG
This sequence comes from Calotriton arnoldi, assembly GCA_963921515.1. Lineage (NCBI taxonomy): Eukaryota > Metazoa > Chordata > Amphibia > Caudata > Salamandridae > Calotriton > Calotriton arnoldi. Next base: position 2,067,130 of record CAWUFW010000021.1, on the reverse strand, counting down.
CCTCTGTCCCTGTGATGAAACTGCGCCACAATCCATGCTTCATTTAGTGTTTGTTTGAAATTTTTATTTAACTCTCTCGGAGATTTATTTTTTCCGATTTTAAAGGAACAAGGGTTTGTCCATTGTGCAATGCTTTATTTACTTATGCTCCCTGCTGAAGACGTTCATGTGAATGTCGGTCTTTATCTTAAATCCTCTGTCTGTAATAGTCTACTTTTTAAAAAAAAATTTACTTTGCTCAGTTGACGTGGGGCTGGGTTCTTATTTTCTGAATGACTTATAACTATACAAATGAATTGAAACATGAGATTTAATATATTTATTCTGCACTTTTATGATCATTTTAATGACTGAATAAATCATTTTTTGTTGTTGTTGATACCAATCTCACCAGTATGTACACCTTCGATACTTTAACTATCCTACACAGTGATTTTCGCATTGGAAACATGCCAGCTTTGATCTTAACAAATTCATGATGGTGGTACTTGAAGTAAGTGTCAATATTACGGTTGATCGATTCTCCCATATAATCAAAACTTCTTCTGGCCCATCTAAATGTTTTCAAGATGTTTGCTTTCTGAGGTCAAACAGAAATATCTTCAGTATCACGGATTTATTCAAGCTCATCATGGAACATGGAATTTCTCAGAAACGTTCCAGCTCAGTGAGCAGTTCGGAATACAAACTCAGACTACATAGGATTAACATTACACCATCCCCCCAAAAATGACCATATGTTCCGCTACTCAAAAATGAATAACTGCAATGTTCTTGTTACGTTCTATTAAGTCCACTAGGGGTTCTGTTATGACAGCAAAGAAAAGGGGCTAGGGAGGACATGTCTGTCTGTCCTCTTTCTGTAAAAAATAAAAATAAAATAAAGAATATGGTCTGTGTGCATTTACATCCACTTGAGCCGTTGGGCTTTAAAAGGGGGATTAAACTCATGTTTAGATATTTGTCTTCATGCCGATCAGTAGAGTTAGCAGTATCAATGGAATGCTTCCTTAAAATCTAGAGAGATTAAGTTGCTCAAGTTTATTTTCTTATTGCTTTTCTTGATCAGCTTGACTACACATACATTGTTATCAAAGGTTTGGCAACCTTCTGAAAAGCTTGAATTGCCATAATCTATCACAGACAGTAATAGAAACCAAAATCATTGTGATGGATTAAGAACTGACTCTCTAAAATCCTGTTAAAATCCAGAACCCCTCAGCCATGTGTGTCGTCGGGTACAAATCTGAGTACCCACTGCCCGTGCCACAGAATCAGCCATATCTAGACTCAGCTGTATAACCTGGCAGGCTGCAGCCTGCACATCATTCAACAGGTCTATAAATGACTCTGCGTGTCCTAAGGCCATTTAGGAATAACAGAATGAGCTGAATCCAGAGCAGCATGAATGCACCCACTCAATAGGTAGTTAGCATTAGTAGATTTAAGAACCATGCTTGCTGACAAGAAGATCTTGTTAGCTGACTGCTCCATTTTCTTGGGACTCCCCGTCCACAGGAGAGGTGAGAAATGGGCCTGGGGTCAGCTTTGACGAGCACGAGGGTTAGACAACCAGTCTCTCTGATGTAGGATGAGATGATAAAAAGAGAGGATCACCAGGAGCCAGGTTATATCGTCTGGCTATAGGCCTTGAAAAACCAGCGGCTATCACTGGTTTTTGCCAAATATCTAAAATAGGCTCTGTCAAAGCCTTACTGAAAGGAAGTAAAGGCTCAGAGGATGTTGCAGAAGGATGCAATACCTCAGTCAGAATATTAGCTTTTAACTCAGTAGTAGGGAGCGATAGATCTAACATTTCAGCAGCTTTTCGAATGACCGAATGGATAAGTTGTAACTTCCGGAGGTGGGCTACCCTTTGGAGTAAGAAATTACCACTCAGGGGAGGTGTCCAAACTACTCGCTTCATTCAACCCTTCAAAGTCCAGGTCTCTGGAAGGTTGGCCAGTAGCATCTCTTTCTTCTTCCTGGGAATCTTGCTTCCGAAAGAAAAACTGCTCCTCCTCAACCAATGTTTGAGCTTCTGCCCTGGACCTGTGTTTGGGTAACAAAGAGAAAGGATCTGGAGGAAGATGTCCTGAAGAAGGCTGAAGTGTCAATTTAATCAGCACTGCCATTTGTGACGTCGACAGCTGAGCCAGCGATGTTAACAATGGTGCCGAGTCGAAGCATGGGATGTTGGTATAGAGGTAGGCGGTGAAACTTCAGAAGGTGTCCGCTTACAGGAATACTCCATCAGCGCCGGAGTCGGCTAGGGTATTAGGGCCATTGATATGAAAGGCATAAAGAACGCTTTCTGGTAAGGTGTCGATAAGCCTTACAGAAAGTAAACTAAAGGACGCATGGGGCCCGCAGGCGCACCAGATAGGACCATCACCCTATTGAAAATACTGAATATCGCGTTTTGGAAATGCCTGGGATCTGTACACGGAGTTGGAAAAGCTGGGTACACTTGTTCTTGTTGAGGTCTCAATACTGGATTCGAAGATGGTGAAGAGTCCGGCATCACAGGTGTTAGAGTTGGAAGAGGTGCCAGTATCTAAGGAGTGACCTCCTACCAATCTTCCTCCGATTTCGGATGCAGACACACAGACGTCTGCAACTTATCCTTTGAAGATCAACATCAAGACTCAGGACGTCGCCGCTTCTTATGTTTTCTTTTGTTGACTTTGAAGAATGAGGCGATGGCTATCTGCATCTCAGCCGAGACTTATGATAACCTTTTTTCTCATCCCTGAAAATTAACAATTTGGCTTTTCCCCCCTTGAAAGCCTTCAGATTTATATTCTGATAGTTGTCGACATCATTGTTCGATCCTTTGTACCAAAGCCAGATGTCATGCGGGTCAGTAATAGACATTTTACCGTCACAGACTCTGCAAGGCTTAAAACTATACTATCTTGGTGGTGACATTATAATGAAAAGTAAACTCTTGAAATTATTAAAACCTAGAAAAACGAAATTTCCCTGAGAGTTTGAAAAAGAGTTAAGCGTCGAAGGCGCGGAAAAAAAGGAACTAACGTCAGTAAGCTGACAGGGGAGCTTTAAGGCTCCAGTGACGTCACGCTGTGTCACGTGCGGAGTTATGCTGAAGCCGGCCAAGACCACGGACGTGGTCGAAACACGTCGTCCTTGTCTGTCCTAAATAAACTGCCTTGACCGACAGAGCGGGCTCACCTGGATTCTGTTCATTTCTGTGGAGAGAGTCTCTCTCTCTCTCTCTCTCTCTCTCTCTCTCTCTATCTATCTATATCTATCTATATCTATCTATATCTATCTATCTAGACAAGGCTGGTCAGGAAAATCACTGCAGGTAATACCCTTCTCCATGCCATGAGTAGCCACCCCGACAACCTCAAATGGAGTATCCCCTACAGGGAACTTCTGAGGGCCAAACGTAATTGCAGCTCAGACACAGCCTTTAAGGCGGAACAAGAGACCATGATAGCTAGATTCACTGAAAGGGGTTATCCTAGCTGGGTTCTTCGCAGGGCCATGAATCAGGTGAAGGGTGTAAATAGATCTAAGACCTTAGAGAACAACACCAATGCCAAACTTGCCAGAGAGGAGGAAAATCCCACCAGGGCTATACTCACCTACAATGGGAATTCCAAGGAGAGCCACAAAATCCTGACCAAGAACTGGGAATTGCTCAGCAAAGATCCAGTTATCGGTACTTCCATTCATGACAGGCACAGTATTAGCTACAGGAGAGGTCGTAGCCTCTGTGATACTCTCGCTCACAGTGATATTGCTCCCACTGACCACAGTAGAGGTATTAACCTGCAGGGCTTCTTTCCATGCGGCCACTGCAAAGCCTGTCGCAGCAGCCGGATGAAAAAAAAGAGTATAGCAATTCCACCACAGGTACCAATATCTCTATTAACCAGTTCCTCACATGCAGTTCCAGATTTGTAGTGTATATTTTGGAATGTCCTTGCAATCTCAAATATTTAGGCAGCACTACACTCATGGCCAAAAAGGGAGTATTAGAACATATGAGGGCCATCACGAACAAGGATCAACATTATCCTATAGCTAGGCATTTCGAGTTACACCATTTCTCTGATTGCTCCAAACTTAGCTACTTTGCCATCGAACAAGTTAATGCCAACAGCAGAGGTGGTAATAGGGTACTACAACTGAGGAAAAGAGAATCAAGGCATATTATTAACCTTGGGACTCGGTACCCTGGGGGCCATAACATTGATGAGGAGATGGCCATTCATTTGCAGGAGGAACGACCACTGTTCCACCATCCATTAATATTCAGTGTACTGCATTTGTTCGCTTTGGGCATCGATTTTTTCTGCCTTTTCCTATGTTCTTTTTTCCTTGTTGTTTTTCTTGTTAAAATTGGAATGCACCTCTCCATTTTTGCGGAGTGCTCTAATATATTGGATGTACAATTTTAGATTTTTTTATTACAGGATGTTGCATTCTGGTTACACACATTAGTACTTACCTGTAATTCTGTGTGTTTTCTTACAGGAGGAAAGGAAGGGACCCTCCGAATCGGTTTGGTGATTCTTCCCGAGTTCCCTACCCTTTTCTTCGGATAACATCCACCGGATGTTCTGCACTGTCCAGATAAGGAATTCCCCCTTTTCGCTATAATTTTCTTTACATTTGAATATGGGAAACTGTTTGGATATTTTGTTCTTTGGAATTCAGTGGTTATGTTTTTTTCTGTTTGAGAGCGACATGCAGTCCACAGGCTTGCCCCCCGTTTGGAAGCGCTGCCTTTTGACACCATAGACACCTCCATGCTGTATTCTACCAATGAGTGCACATGACTGACTTATGCTCTCTGACACATGCCTTGGATGTGAGGTGTTTCTTAGACACTATGTCACTCCCATAACAAATAATTTTTTCACTGTCAGTGGTCTCCTACCGGGGAGCTGCCTTCTGACACCCTAGACCACATAGCCACCTCCATGCTGTGGTCTCACAATGGGGGCATCTGATTGACTTATGCTTTCGAACATGTCTTGATTGTGAGGTGATTGTTCAGACAATATGTTGCTAATACAATGTGATCTCCTACAGGGGCGCCAGACAGGCATTATCCACCCTGCAGCAGACTCCCCTTTTCCAATGTTGCATTTTGCATCATAATACAATAACAACACTGTTCTGCTCATGTTTAGAACTGCTGACGTCTGCCAGTGTGCCATGCCTTTACATGTACATAACATGGGGCAGCCTTTGTACAACGTTGATGTATTGTACGTTTTATTTGTGATTACAGGCATAAGACATGTTACAAGATGGCACCTGAATTTATTTTGTCACGTGACCATTGTACTCCTATGTCTATTTTGTAATGTGTACATGTAATTCGCTCTTTTGTTTTCACTCTGTGTGTGAGCAACGCCGCATGACGGCCGAAACGCGTAACGCGGGGTTTATGGAGTAATAAATCCCTTTTGTTGATATACCACCGTCTTTTTGCCTGAGTGCGCGCTACAAACTTTCATATACGTGGGACTTAATTACCGGCCAGCTCTGCTGGTCGGCGCGCCACCTTCCACGGGTTTCCGGAAGGAGCTGTTTTCTTGGATATATATATATATATATTTTTTATTTTTCTTTCAATGAAAAAGCCAAAGGTTAAAGCAACATTATAGATAGGTGAAAATGTAAATGACAACATAAAACCCACTGAAATTCACCAGTTATAATTATCTCTAGGAACTATATCTCGTGCCCCCGCCATGCACAGTGTTGTCATCAATGATGTCATTTCAGATGTTGCAGTGATGTCATCAATGGTGTCATAGAACATGTCATAAGTGATGTAATATGTGAGGTCATTAGCAGTGCATGGTGGAGTTGCCTCCCTGGGAAACGGCCCCAGGGCCTTTGCTGGCTCAGGGAGGGGGGTTGCGCACCCCCCCCCCCCTCACCTTTGAAAATACCGGTCTTGGGGGATGGGGTCCCCGGGGCCTTCAGAGGCTTAGTGGGGGCGTGCAACCCCATCCCTTTTTTTGAAATACTGATGCTAGTGGATAGGTTTCCCAGGGCCTTAAGAGGTGGGGAGGGAGCGGGGGTGTTGCAGTCCCCCATCCCACTGAAAATGAATGCCCTTCGCCCATGGGACGTGATCCCCTCTGCCGTAATCAACTTGAAGAAGAGGGCACAGGAGCATGCCATCCTCCCCTTTAATTAACGTGACGCGCCCCGGAGAATGTGGTCCCTGGGGCTAAAATAGAATGGGGGGAGGGGGTACACGCACCTCCCTTCCCAACAACTGTTTATTGGCCCGTGGGCCTTGGCCAACTCGGGGTCATATTAATGTTTTTTTTTTTTTTTTTTAAATGGCAGCCGCCATTTTTTTCTTGTGATGCCACAGGAGTACCGTGGGATCATGGAAATTTTGGCCACAGGGGTTGGTCCAAGGGTGAAGGGGCCCCACATAAGGTCTCAGGGAGACAAGATCGAGCTAACCAAAAAAGGGCACTGTTTTTGGAACGTTTGTGAAGATTGGTCAAACGGCGCCAAAGTTATTCGCAAACCAAAAACGCATGTTCTAGGGAAATGCATACCTAACTATAACTACTCAGTGGTGTATATATTCACATACTGAAAAAATCCACAGGCTATTATGACATTATAGTTGGGGGTTGAAATAAGGTCAAAACAAACGTTGAAAAACAAGAAAACCTGTGAAATTCACCAGTTATAGTTCACTGAGCTAACTAACTTGCGTTCCCGCCATACACAGCTTATGACCTCACATATTAAATGACTCATGACATGTTAAATAACATCATTGATAATATCACTAATAACAACTCAAATGACATCATAACATCACTGCTGACAACATGCAATCATTCTGATACTTTCCTATAGGGTTTGAGGATTAGAAGAAATTCAACATTCTACACCTGTGGGCAATTTTCTATTCACATTAATGGGATTACCCTCTTAAAGACTTCACACGGCCTGCAATTTTAAGCCACAAGGTTGACAGGTTTACATTTACCACTGTAAATATACATTCTGTCAGGCAATAAGGACCATTCTCCATAGTTTAGTAAAATATACTGTGTACATTTCCTGGCATGGGCATAATGGTATTAAAGCTTTTAGTCCTGTTTACAAAACCAGTATGAGAAAAACCACATCAAAGTGGGGCACCCCTACATTCTACATTATTCAGTAATCTGCAGTGCCTCAAAATCTTTATGGAAGTGCTGGAAATAAACATGCACAGCTTATAGAATATGTCTGTACCACTGTAGTACAACTATTTAACATGGACATGTGCCTTGATATTTACTGGTGGTTAATGTATTATCAACTGCAGCTTTGGCCTTTCTCAAACATTTTAAAACATGCTTTGGCTTCAAGCCACAACCTACTTTCAGTCATACCTCTGCAACTCATATAAGGTGCACTCTGCTTTGTTTTACATGGAGTACTTCTTTTCCCACACACTTTGCATTACACTTCACATTTCCATGCTATCAGCCCACATGTGTAGAATAAATTACTCAATGATGTATTTGACTATGGCGTTATCACTGATGTCATCATTGAAGCCATTTAACATGTCATGAGTGATGAAATAAGTGACTTCATCAGCAATGCACGGCGGGGAGCAAGTTATGGTTTGCTCAGTAAACTTTAAAAGGTCATTTGAGACATTTTTTGTTTTTAAATATTGGTTTTTACCTTGGATTTTTTGATGAATTTCTAGGTTTTGTATTTTTTTTTTACATAAAGTAGGATCTTATTAGCATACCTAATTGTAATGTCACTTTATTTTTTTTTCCCAGTGACCACACAAATATATCCCCAATACTAATGTTCACAATCAGCTACTTCCAGCCAGTGCCATTTTAATGAGTGTAAGACCTGTATATTCACCAAACAAGGCACACTCCTTCCTGCATCATGAGAGGCACAAAAAGGCATTCTGGATGTGATTAAACTGCTCTATTGTGGCTAATGTTTGTGACACATTTCGGCGTGTTGCCTTTCTCCGATCTTGCTCCCATCGATGTATTCATGAATCCGGCTCAATGTTCATAACAAAGACATCAATTCATATTTTTAATTTAAATGCCAGCATCAAATAATGGCAACAATTATTTGTGTATGTCAATTAATTTATGGAATTATGCGAGTCATTGCCTAACGGCTATCATTTAAAAATCCTGATTGCTATTTTTATGTTATTGGGTTTTGTAGAGTTCAAACAGCTGCCCAAATCGGGCTTCCCGGCGCTAACAGAAGGAGAGCTGACAACATGTCTAAAAAAGTCCTGATAGTTTATCTAAAAAGGTATGTTTTTAGTTGTATCCTAAAACTTAATAAATTGTTATTAGACCTAATCTATAAGTGAAGAGCGTTCCACAACTTAGCCGTGAGAAAGGCAAATGAACGACCTCCCCTCGTTCTCTTTACTCTGGGGACTGTAAGGAGGGAAAGATTGTTCGATCTTGGTGCTCTTGTGGCATAATGAGATGCTGCAATACAAGAGGACATGATGAGTATTTTAGCTTGTGGGCAATGCATAGAGCCTTACTTTCTAAGCGTCTCTTGACAGGTAACCAATGTAGTTGCACAAGAGCCGGGTGCACGAGAGCCGGGCGTGCTGAATTAATCTTGGTCAGGCCCACAAGTGCTCGTCCTGCTGCATTTTGTATGACCTGTAGTTTCTTTGTGATATAGGTTGGGCTGCCCAGGTATAAGGAGTTGCCATAATCAGGACGTGAAAGTATCATGCCTTGTACCACCGTCCTACAACACTCCATTGCGACCCATAGAAGCATCATCCTCAGGGATCTGAGCAGACCAAAACGCATGCTCGCTATATTCTTGGCTTGGGAGTTCATGGTCAGATTCTTATTCAGAATGACACCAAGGTTCTTCACTTCCGCTTTGGGAGTAGGGGATTCTCCCAAGCATGGGGGCCATGTAGTTGTTCCCAAAGCAATGGATTATTGTCTACCACCATCACTTCCGATTTGGACCCATCCAGCTTGTGGCAGCTTGCCGCCAACCAGCTAGCCACCTGTTCTAGACATGTATAGAGTCTCTTTGAGGTGGTTTTGGTATCTGGTGACATAGGGACAACGATTTGAGTGTCATCCGCATAAGATACCATGGCAAAACCATGAGCACAGATAATGTCTGATAGTGGTTTAACATAAATGGTAAAGAGTGTAAGGCTTAACGCAGAGCCCTGCGGCACGCCACAGTCCCATTTGCAGGTTTCTGACATAAAAGGGCCTTCGCTAATTTGGAAACTTCTATTGGCAAAAAATTCCGGTAGCCACATTAATGCTGATCCAGTGATCCCAAATGCCTTCATCCTCTCTCTCAGGACTGAGTGGGAGACAGGATCGAATGCTGCGCTCAAATCCAAAAGAATGAGCGCAGCTGACCCTCTTTTATCTAGGGTCACTCTCATATCTTAGGGAGCTGTCTCCGTACTACAACACGAGTGGAAACCGGTTTGTGCTTGATACAACAAATTGTTGGTATACAAAAACTTCGAGAGAGACATTCAGCCACTTCTCTAGAATTTTACTTATGCCGGGCAATAATGAAATAGGTCTATAGTTTTCTAATTTGTCCGGGTCCAGGGAGGTCTTTTTTAGCAGTGGCCTAATGAATGCATGCTTTAATGATTCTGGGACAAGTTCTTCCTCCAAAGAGGTGTCATATATGGCTTTTAAAGTGGAAAGTAGAACTTCTGCTACGTTCAACAGAATTTTGACTGGAGCTGGAACAAACGGAGACCCTGATTTAATTGTGCTTGCTACCCCCAAGATGTCATTTGAATTCATTCTTGGAAAAGACTGGAACATGAATACAAATGAATGTCCATAATAAATGGCTAAACCATATTTGACAATTAAATAACACAAGTCTAGTGACAATCTAGAAATTCAATTCAATTCTGAAAATCAGTACATGTATCCATTGAAAATATCACCAACACGTAATTTGGAAAAATTAATTTAGGTCATCATTGTATAATGCGAGTCAAGGACTTAGGGAAGTATTCATTTAGGGCATATGTATAGTAAAGAAACAAGCTGAGACTAATGATTAACTCTTCTGGGAGAAAAAAAAAAAACACAGGCAGAGGAAACTGAAAACTGGAAATCACTGTTGTCATTGAAGGTCAAGGAGTAGCTGTTCTCTACTACTGATGGGGCCCTTCCTCTTCCATCTGTGCTCTCCACATCTTACATTGATAGAAACAGCTTCCGAGTATCACATCAAGGTTGGGAGCCTACTGCTGGTTCAATGTCCTGCCACAAAACAGACCTTGAAAGATACAGCCCCAACTCGTACTGCATTACATTTCTGCAAAACCTCTACAAACACGCAGCCAAAAACTTCAAACGCAAAATCCTCAAAGAATATCCAGAGGCACTAATAACAGACATCTTCTACAGTCCAACACATGGCGGCCTGAAAACTGAATTCATCCTCTACACCAAGAAACCAGCCAAATGGAAACAGAACTTCCTGCAACACCTTCACGTAACTAATGAACAAGTTACTTACCTTCGGTAACGATATATATCTGTAAGAAACGTAAGTTAGTTATAGATTCCTTACCTTAGAATTACCCCCAGGCGTCAGACTGGATCCGGAAAGTTTTTCGTCTGCAGTACCCCTGCTCGTCGGAAGGTGGCGTCGGTCGACTCCGCGTTCGTCGTCGTAGTCACCGGGATGACGTCGCGGTAGCTACATAGACGACGCCCTCGCGCGCTGACGTCAGTTCTGTACATGACTTTCCACGCCAGAAGCGTAGAGCCATGCAAGACACTGACCACTGGTGCACAAAACTATGGCTCTGAAAGGATGTCTTTAACCCTAGAAGTCCGTTCACAGAACGGGGAGGATGGGTGGGGCGGTAAGGAATCTATAACTAACCTGTTTCTTACAGATATATCGTTACCGAAGGTAAGTAACTTGTTCATCTGAAAGAAACAGTTCGTTATAGATTCCTTACCTTAGAATAGATACCCCAGCAATACCAACCCCGGAGGTGGGTCTGCGAACTAAATTCACACCAGAAAGTCCTGGAGAACAGAACGGCCAAAGAAGCCGTCTCTCCGGACTTGGCTGTCCAGGCAGTAGTGTTTGGTGAACGTGTGCAGCGATGCCCACGTAGCTGCCTGACAGATGTCATTAAGGGGGACTCCCCATCCCAAAGCAGTTGTGGCTGCCGTCGCCCTGGTGGAATGGGCGCGCAGTCCCACTGGAGGCTCCTTCTTTGCCAAAGAACAACAAGCTTTGGTGCACAGAACGACCCACCTGGAGATGACGGTGGAGCCTCTCTTCTTCTTTTGAAGGATGCGGAGGCGGAAAGAAGGTGGGCAAAGTGATGGTTTGGCCAATGTGGAAAGAAGTAACCACCTTGGGAAGAAAGGAAGGGCTAGTTCTCAGGACGACCTTGTCCGGATGGACAGCCAGAAAGGGAGGCTTGGAAGAAAGAGCTTGTAGCTCACTGACCCTGCGTGCAGAGGTGATGGCCACCAGAAAGGCAGTTTTCAAAGTGAGAAGTCTGAGAGAACAGTTATGTAGCGGCTCAAAGGGAGCGCACATGAGGTAGGTAAGAACCAAGTTCAAGTCCCACTGAGGCATTACGAAGGGAACAGGAGGAAAAAGATGAGTAATCTTAAGGAATCTATTTACAACAGGGGACTTGAAAAGAGAAGGCTGATCAGGAAGCCTAACAAAGGCTGAAATGGCCGAGAGGTAGCCCTTAAGAGTGTCCAGAACAGAGCCCTGCTGGGCCAAAGAAAGGAGGAACAAGAGAACCTCAGAAAGAGGGGCGGAAAGGGGATCCACAGCCTTTGCTGTACACCATGCTACAAATTTGTTCCATCTGCAGGCGTATACCGTCTTAGTGGAGGGACGCCTGGCTGCCAAGATAACATCGCAGACTTCGGGAGGCAGGTCAAACGACGTCAACTGCCGCCGCTCAATCTCCACGCAAGGAGGTGGACGCTGGACCGGTTCGGGTGGAGGACTGTCCCCTGCTGCTGCGACAGAAGATCCTCCCGAAGAGGAGGATCGATGGCCATGTTGAGCAGCTCGGGATACCAGACTCTTCGTGCCCAATCCGGAGCCACAAGAATGACTTGGGCCCGGTCGCGCTTAATCTTCTTCAGCACTCTGGGCAGAAGTGGTATAGGCGGAAAGGCGTATAGAAGAACGCAACTCCACTCGCGACGAAAAGCGTCGCCTAGCGAGTGCCGCCTTGGAAATTCCAATGCGCAGAACTGCTGACATTGCGCGTTCTCTTCGGTGGCGAATAGATCTAACCAAGGATCTCCCCACTGCTGAAAGAGACCTTGCACCACCTCAGAGTGAAGACGCCATTCGTGATTCATCAATGCACCTGTGGCTGAGTTCGTCCGCCCTGGAGTTCAGAGAACCTGCCAGGTTTCGAACCACCAGGGATATGTCCTGATGTTCCAGCCATGTCCGGAGGCGGAGGGCCTCCTGACATAGGGTCCACAACCCCATCCCGCCTTGTTTGTTGCAGTACCACATGGCGGTGGTGTTGACCATGAACACCTGCACCACTCTTCCCCGGACACAGGGAAGGAGTGCCTTGAGTGCAAGACGAATCGCCCGAAGCTCCAGAAGGTTGATGTGGAGCCCGGACTCCGCCGGAGACCAGAGGCCTCTGATCTCCGCCGCCGCCCCATCTCAGAAGTGATGCATCGGTCACCACTGTGAACTCTGGCTGAGGAAGGGAGAGGGATCTGCCTTCGACCCAATGCTGGTTCGTTAGCCACCACTGCAATTGGTGTGCAGTGCCCTCCGAGATCTGGACGCAATCGGACAGATTCCCCTGATGCTGTGCCCACTGGAACTTCAGGTCCCACTGCAGAGCCCGCATATGCCATCTGGTATGATCCACCAGCAGGATGCAGGAGGCCATCAGACCCAGCAGCCTGAGGGTCATCCTGACCGAAACCCGGGATAGAGGCTGAAAGATCGGAATCAGAGCCCGAATATCCCGAACTCGCTGTTTGGGAGGATATACCCGAAACTGCGTCGTGTCCAGAACTGCTTCGATGAAGAGGAGCTTCTGAGAGGGGGTCAGGTGTGACTTCGGCACGTTGATGGAGAACCCCAGCGAATGCAGGAGGTCGGCCGTAGTCTGGAGACAACAGCCTGAGGCGAGCCCGCCTTCAACAGCCAGTCGCCGAGATAGGGGAAGACTGGAACCCCTGATCAGCGCAAATGAGCTGCGACCACCGCCATCACATTCGTGAACACCGAGGGGCGCTGGTAAGGCCAAAAGGGAGTACGGTAAACTGAAAGTGCTCGTGGCCTACCGTGAACCGTAGGTAACGCCTGTGGGCCGGCAGGACGGGGATGTGAAAATAGGCGTCCTGCAAGTCCAACGCTACCATCCAGTCTCCAGGGTCGAGGGCAGACAAGACCTGAGCGAGCGTCAACATTTTGAACTTCTCCTTCCGGACGAACCGGTTGACGTTCCAGAGATCCAAGATAGGACGCAGGCCTTTGTCCTTCTTGGGTACCAGAAAGTAGTGTGAATAGCAACCACGACCTACTTCTGGGGCAGGAACGCGCTCGATGGCTCTCTTGGCCAAGAGTGCCGAAACTTCCTGTTGGAGAAGGGCCAGGTGATCCTCTGACATGTGATGGTACTGTGGTGGCATGGATGGAGGGGTAGTCTCGAAGGGGAGGGAGTAGCCCCTTCGGACTATTTGCAAAACCCACCTGTCCAACGTGATGGTGCGCCAGTGGGGAAGGTGATGGCGGATCCTGCCGCCCACTGGCGTTTGGTGGCCCTGAAAGGTCAGACTAGGAGGGTTTGGAGGCTGCTGCAGAGTGGGCCTGTGGTGGACTGGCCCGCCCGCTGGCCCCCAGAACCACGGCGGTGGTTCCCACGTCCCCGGCCGCGCTGGGGCTGAACAGCTTGTGCCGGCCTGTGGCTCTGGGCGAGACGTAGCGGGGCACCCCTTCCGTTGCCACGAAAGGGGCGAAAGGCAGACTGCGCAGGGCAGGTGGTGGAGAGGCCCAAGGACCTGACCTTAGCCAGAGAGTCCTTAAAGCGCTCTAGCGTGTTGTCTGCCTTGTCGCCGAAAAGGCGACGACCATCAAACGGCATGTCCATAAGGGTGGGATTGGACATCCCCGGAAAAACCAGTCGAACGCAACCAGGCATGGCGTTGAAGGGCTACTGACGTGGAAATCGTCCTGCCAAGTGCGTCGGCGGTATCCAGCCCACAGCGGATGGTTAACTTCGCTGCGTCTCTCCCCTCGGCAACTGCCCGGGCCTCCTCCGGGCACTGGGGCAGCACCTGCGCCACCGAATCCCACACAGAGTAGGAATAACGGCCCAACAGACATGCTGTGTTTACCGACCGCAGTCACAAGCTGGCGGAAGAAAACATTTTCTTCCCAAGGTGGCCCAGCTTTTTGGATTCCCTATCCGGTGGTGCGGCAGGGAATGCGCCTTTAGAAGTGGAGGCTTGGACCACCAAGCTCTCAGAGGTGGGGTGTTGGGAGAGGAAAGTGGGGTCGCCCGGGGCCGGGCGGTGGATTCGGGCAATCATCCTGTCCACAGGAGCCCCTGTGTTGGGCCTGGACCAGGTGCCCAAAAGGATGTCCGTGAGGGCTTCATTAAACGGCAGCAGGGGCTACGAAGAGCTCGCTGCCGGTTGAAGGACCTCTGTCAGGAGGTTAGCCCTGACTGCCACAGTAGGTAGCTCGAGGTGGAGAGCCTCGGCCGCCCTACGCAACACCACTGCGTATGACGCTCCCTCCTCCGTAGCCACAGTAGAGTAGACAACATGCCACGGTCTGGTGAGGTATCCAGACCACTGGCTTCCCCCAGTTCCTCTCTCCAGTCCTGTTCATACACCAAGTGGTCTTTTAAAGGGTCCCCATACCCCTCCCAGTCCTCCTCACCCTCCTCTGGCTGCCAATCTGGTCTCAAAGAGCCAGGGTAGAACAGGGGCACAAAAGTACCCGTCGGCGTCGGATCCGGCGTCGGTCCGACTCCGTGTCTACCTCGAGGTGGAGGCTGGGGTCGACGTCGGCTGGGGACACAGCCGATGCCGGTGGCGGACATGGTGCCGGTGGAATCGGCGCCGGCAGAGGCGTAACAAGGTCGACCGGCGCCGATCCGGATCCAGGCCTGGATCCAAGGGGACCCTGCAGCGCCGAGGCCGAAGCCGCAGCCGCCGAAGGCCCAGGGCCCCCAGCTGAGTCCGCGGGGCCAGAAGGCGCGCTGGTGAAATCGGGGTGCCCAAAGATGGCATGCATCGCTTCGTAGAACTGACGAAGCTGGGCAGGGGTCGCTCCCGGTCCCGGGAAGGGGGGGGGACACCCGGAGCCGACCCTACGGGCTCCACACGCGGAGCCGCGGGAGGGGCACCACCCGCATCCCTCGTTGCGTCGGCCGACGGACGGGGAGAAGTTGAAGAGCGACGATGCTTCTTCGACTTCTTTTTGTGCTTCGACTTACCTGACCCTGAGTGCGAAGACTTAGAGGAAGAATGGTGTTAGCTCCGCGACCGGTCCCTGGACCTCCTACGCGACCGGGACCTCGAGCGACGCGGAGCCGACTACCTGGCCTAGAGTAGCTTTCGGGACCGCTCCCGCAAAGATTTCGGGGCCATGGTCCGGCAGTCGGAGCACGACTTGGGGTCTTGGTCGCGCTCCAGGCAGTAGAGGCACACGCGATGCAGATCCGTCACCGACATCAGTCAGTTACAGGAACCGCAAGCCTTAAAGCCGGGCATCCCTCGTGCAGCAGGAGTCGATGGACTCAAAAAACAACGAAGTCGACAAAAGTCGAGAAAACGTTCAGTCAAAAAATGACTGGGGGTACCGCTCTCTCCGGATCTGCGCTTGCTAGCGCGGAAAAAGAAAGAACCGACGTCAGCGCGCGAGGGCGGCGTCTATGTAGCTACCGCGACGTCATCCTGGCGACCACGACGACAAACGCGGAGTCGACCGACGCCACCTTCCGACGCGCAGGGGTACTGCTGACGAAAAACTTTACGGATCCAGTCTGACGCCTGGGGGTAATTCTAAGGTAAGGAATCTATAACTAACTGTTTCTTTCAGATACAACCAACGTCCCTTATGGATCTAAACTCACGATATACCCATCTCAGAACTTTAACGGAGAACTGTCCATAACAGTTTTCAGAAATAGGAACATACTAATCCAAGCCTCTGACCAAACCTAACCATTTTTGATCGCCACTTTCCTGCTCTATGCGACTCCTTGTCATACGCGCCCACTATCCTCTCCCAGAGAACTCACCCATGCACCCCCTCCTCCACTAGCAGAACCTTTCACTCCCATTCCCCCATGCATTGTCTCCACCGCCCCCACCCCCAAAGCCTCTCCCATGCCCAGATCTTGAAGCTTCGGTTTCGCTACCAGAATTTCTCTCCCCTTCTCCAGGGCAAACCTCCACTGCCCAGCTTGATTTATCCGTCACGCCCAAACCCCCTCAGTCCTCCAACCACAGCAAGCTGGATACTACCTTAACTTCCACCTCAGACTCCAATGAGCTCCATCATACTCCACGCCATACCACGGACCCAGCTGCCTCTCAACTGATCCCTTTAATTGCTCGTCTAGAACTCAAAATCAACACTATACTGGATGAAATGGTGTCACTATGCAAGAAAGCAAAGATTACTCACATCCTACCCCAACCTCATACGTCTACGGCGAACACCGATACTGCCACAAACATTCACTCTGACCCCCTCATCCTACACCCATAGGCAAACTATCCCCTACACTCATCACCACCTCAAACCTAGAAGCACCACGGAATGTCACAGCGGGAAAATGAAATGCTGAGCAACACATGAGACAATGCTCAAAGCCAACCTTGCCACAACAAGATCCCGGTCATTCTTGGCACGAATAGGACACTGTACAACACTCGCCCTACGAGACCGCCGGCATAGCTAACCTCCATCCAACCCAGTCAGCCTGGTCCAGGATCATCACCCTTGCTTTGCTGAATGCTACTAAATTGTCGATTAGCAGCCAGGCATGCGACTGACATAGCTGAAACCATTCTCCGACACAAAATTGGCATTTGCTTTCAAACCGAAACCTGGACGAACACTCATCCCCTTTCATTAATCTCCTCAATGCACCAGACTTCTCAGTGATTCGTTGCGACAAGGAATCCATTGGTGGTGGAATAGCCATCATACACAAAAAAAGGGCCTTGCTTAACTCCCTTCCACAATACAAAACACCCTACCTTTGAATATTTAGGAGCTCAGCACGCCTCTAAAGGCCCCAATCCCATCAAATTTCATCTCATCTATCACTCTCCAGGTGAAAAACCACAATTCTTGGAAGACTTACCAGACCTAATAACACAAAACTCTCTAAAAGACAGCACAGACATCATACTAGGAGACCTAAATCTGAACCTGAATAATGCTGAAGACACAATTGTACAAGCCCTATCCAGTCTTCTGGAAGACAACGATCTCACCCAACACTGCAATAAACAAACCCACAATAAGGGCTCTACTGCCCCCTGCCCCCACCGTCTTTTCAACCTCAGAAGAGGCGAGATCAGCCACCAACTCACATCCATCCTCAATGCATCAATAACCACAGCCACCTTTCCCGGTGCATGGAAACACGCTGTCCTGGAGAAGGCCATCAACCTCCAAATCACTGAGCACCTGGAGAGAAACAACCTGCTCAACCCATCCCAATTAGACTTTAGAACCAACAACAGCACTGAGACAGCTCTTATCGCCACAATAGACATCTGCACCCTACTCAACAGAGGAGTATCAGCTGCCCTGATCCTTCTTGACCTCTCAGCAGCCTTCAATACAGTCTCCCACCACACACTCATCTACCGCCTACGCCAGATTGGCATCACAGACACCCAGAGAGTCTGCCTCCCTCCCTTCACATCACAAGCCAAGCACACCATCTGCGGCGCCCCCAAGGCTCATCCCTCAGCCCAACCCACTTCAACAGCTACATGACACCGCTTGCACACATCGTCAGATCGCACAACATCATATCTCCTACGCCGACGCCTACAACACCCAGTTCGTCCTCTCACTCTCAGCTGACCCCACATCGACAAAGATCAACTTCTACAACTGTATGAAGAGTGTCTCAGCCTAGATAAAGGTAAACTGCCTGAAGCTCAACAAAGATTAAACTGAAGTTCTGATCTTCGGCAAACACATCGCCATCTGGAACAACTCCTGGTGTCCATCGGAAATTGAACCAACCCCCAAACCGAAAGACCACGCCCGAAACCTCAACATCATCCTAGTCAGTGAACTCTCCATGAAACGTCAGGTCAACTACGTCTCCTCAGCCTGCTTTCACACGCTCCACATGCTCTGAAACATCTTCAAGTGGCTCCCCACCAGTATCAGGAAGACGGTGACACAAGTGCTCATCACCAGCCAACAGGACTACGGAAACGCACTCTAAGCAGGCACCACTGCCGAACTGATGCAAAGACTCCAGACCATCCAGAACGCAGCCGACAGACTGATCCTCAACCTGCCCAAGAGAACCCACATCACCCAGACCTCCACTGAATCCCGGTCCAGAAGAGATGCCATTTCAAGCTCCTGACTCATGCCTACAAAGCCCTCCACATTCAAGGACTCACCTACATGAACCACTACCTGCATTTTCACCAACAAACAGGAACCTCTGCTCCACCCACCTCACCCAGATCCCTCGCACAAGACGCTGCCGCGCCGATGGCGCTCTTTCTCCCATCTCACCGCCAAAGCCTGGATCACCCTCCACCTCTGCACTGCTCCCTCGCTGACCCACTTCAGAGAGGGGCTCAAAATCTGGCTCTTCGACGTTGGCCGGCTGCAAGCACCTGGATACCCTCTCGGGTGACAAGCCGTGCTTTACAAGTACGTATTTTGATTTTATGTTGATTGATTGATTTGATACCCTGGACGTAATCATCTCAAAGCACAACACCTTATCTCTCCACTCTATCCTACCCACCGACTGGTCTGACCACCACCAAATTCTTTTTGATCTCAATGCCATCCAACCTAAGGCCCACCCCCAAACCATCTGTCTCAAGCACTGGGCGCGGAACATGCATCGAATCCCCCAGGCAGAGTTAGGATTAGTCAGTTCCCAAATTCTTCCTGCGCCCGACCTCACCTCTGCTGATGACCTCACAGCCCACTACAACACAAATATGGCAGAACTCCTTGACACAGTCGCCCCTCTGAAACTCAAGAAATCAAGAAGTATCCCTTCCAGATCCTGGTTCAATGAACACCTTAATAGAGAGGTGACAACTCTGAATGGCTGAAAGAAACTGGAGACAACAACCCACTTTAACCCATCTCTCGATCCTCCAAGCTGAACTTCTAAAATACAAAAACAAATCTTCAGAGAAAAATCTTCCTTTTTTCGAGCCCACCTTGACCAGTCAAGGAACAGACCTAAAGACCTCTTCAACATCATCAAACAGCAAACCACCTTGTTCCCTCAACATTCAATTATTGACTCTACAAAGCGCTGCAAAGAGTTTGAAACATTCTTCTCTGAAAGAATATCTAACATCGAACTCTCCCTTGACCCATCCTCCTCCCCATCCAACAGCAAGGATGCCCTCCCTCCCCCAGCAAAGAGGGTCCACCCAAGCCCTTACCTCCAACTAATGGTTGCCTCCCCATACACCCCCTCTAAGCCATCCAGACCACAAACCGCAACACCTTGCAAATGAAAAATTATGCATCCTGGACTGAATTCGACCATATTCCTGAAGAAGTCGTCCTCAAATTACTCGCTAGCATGAAACAGACTTCGCACACCTCCGGCCCCCTTCTTGCTGCTCTTGTCAAAAATCTCAGTCACATTATCTCTCCTGCATGGACCAAAATCATTAACTCCTACTTATTGAGCGGCTCCATGCTGATCTCCCTCAAACTTGGCCAAGTCAACCCCCTCAACAACAAAAAAATGGACGCTGACCAGAACAACCTTAATAATTACAGGCCTATAGCTAACCTTCACCTTGCCAAAACCATAGAAAAATGTGTGCTTGTACAACTGAACAAACAACCTGCATGACACCTCCCAATTTGGGTTCAGGAAAGGCTGTCATACAGAGATTGCAATACTGAACATCGTCGATGACCTACACAGCACTCTGGATGAAGGTCAGGCCTGCCTCCTAGTCTCCCTGGACCTCTCGGCTGTCTTTGATTCTGTCAACCATGACATCCTCCTAAACACTCTCACAGCGGGGAGGCATCAATGGAACGGTCCTTCAGGTCATTGAAACCAGTGGTTTGCTTCTTTCCTGAACCAACGCTCACAGATAATCAAACTAAACAACTATACCTCAAAAACAACATCAGTCTCACAAGGAGTCCCGCAAGGGTCAATCCTGTCTCCTACCCTAAACAACCTCTATATGGAACCCCTTGCAATGATCCTGAAACAAGCCAGAACTGCTTATCATCTCTATGCAGATGACACCCAGCTCTACATTAAAATTTAATCAGTTAAAGACATCCAGCACCCAAACAGCACTCTCCACAGTTCTTAAGCTCAACCCCAACAAAACTGAACTTCTCTCCATCCAACCGAAAGAGAAGCCCTTTTCCATAGATATCTGGCTCGACAACCTCACTGCTTTAAACTGCAAACTATCTTATCTACAACTCTGTAAAATATCTGGGGATTACACTTGACAGATACCTGACCATGAAAGAGCGCTTCAAGGCCTCAGCTAAAAGAGCCTGCTGCATGTTGAAGCACGTTAAAAAATTCAAACACTTAATCCCCATAAAAGACCTAAAGACTATGGTGCAATCCTTAAACCTCACCAAGCTGGATTACAGTAACGCAATGCTCACGGGAGCCCCAAAACCACATTTCACCCAGTTGAAAGCCACACTCCACACAGCGGTAGAGAGTCACTTTGAGGACATCACTCCCACTCTCAAGAAACTCAACTGGCTACCAATTGAGGCAAGATATATTCTTAAAACTGACTGCATAACTCACAAAGCTCTCTACATGGAAAAGTCAGTCTACCTCGCAAACAAACTATCAGAAGACGGCCAAAAGAGACCCATTCGAAGTTCTAACAGTCTACTCTTGATTCCACCCAAATTTTAGAAAGAAATATTTTGCACCGCTACTTCTCCGGGAACGCTCCCAGAATCTAGAACTCGCTGCCTCAGGAGCTGCGGGACACTGATTCACTCCCTCACTTCAAAAAGAAACTCAAACTTCTTCTCAATAAATGCTTAAACCCTACCCCCTAAATCATCTGTCTGGCCACATGCCCTGACCTCACACCCTCCAAATAATGCTGAGCATCACTACCTCGGGGAGAAACTGTGCATATACTGTCCCCACCTTCGCAACACCTTACCATAACTACCTCAGAACTATATCGTCCACATATCCTACTGTCTATACTTCGATATAATGCTGCTATGTTTTTTTATTTACTTCTTATGTATTTTGTGTAATTGCTGCTATGATAACTCTGTAAGAGCTCTGATTAAATCAGGTCTGGTTCAGGCTGTCATCCCTATATAATACTGTCCATTGTAAACTTATTTTATTTACTGTTACTATTTATTATTACTTGCTCTATATGTAACTTGTGTAATTGCTGCTGTGCTAACTCTGTAAAGTGCTCTGATACCTTCAGGTCAAGTTTGCGCTACACAAAACTCGATAAATAAAATAAATAATCAAAGTATGTAAATGTGATCAACCTAGCTACAGATGGATCAAAGTGAAGCATCCAGGATGATTATATTGCCATTTACATTCCAGATTTGCAGTTCCAATTTTCAATGTCCAAACCGTATGTAGCCACTTTATGATCCAAAGTGGACATGTAATTCCTCTTCAGCATTTAAGCCATTAGAGAATTTGGTGTTTAAGGAGGTGATATATATATATATATATATACACACACACATATATATATATACACACGCACTCAAAAAAAGATAACATCAAGATTTTGACTATGCTATAATTGCTAGTGTTGTGCTACTTGATAGGACTGATCTTCCTGTCAAATTGCTCTTACGTGTTTGAGCATCCTCTTATCCACCAGAGAGATTGTTCTATGCACGCATTGTAATCCACACAGGCATTCCAATACAAAATGCAGTAGTCTGAAGTACAGGTGAAATTGTTTCAATTTGGCATCTAATCCTGTGGGCAAGTTGTAGGTTTTCTTATTGGTGCTGTTTTGCATTTACTGCAGCAAAAGAAACCTCTCTGTTCTCACAGCCAACCAGTATTTGAGGGGCATATTGAATACTAAGCGTGATTCATGAATGTATCGATCAGATACAATCTTTCTTTCATGTTTATGAGGAAGTATATGGTTTTTAAAAGGTGATTGAGCATTATATATATATATATATATATATATATATATATATATATATCCTACTGGCAGGCGCCAGTAGGTAGATCTAGTTAGGATGTAGTTTCCATTGGAAAATCTTTTTTTCATTTGTCAATAAATTTGGCGGCGTTTGACGATTCCTCACAAAAGTTTCAAAACTAGTTTACCACTCACTTCAGCTGCTGTCTTGAAAATTTCCGAGTCATCCGTCAAGCAGGGGCCGAGACAAAGGGGGGGGGTCCCAAACCGCATTTTCCTCGTGTTAATTTCCATAGGACCCTCTAGGTCTCTTTTTTTAGAGGGGGAGGGTCCCACAGGCGCAGTGCAGTGCCAAACAAGCATTTGCAATGCAATAGGTCTCACATTTGTGAGAGTTTGAGCTATTGGCATTGTAAATGACAATGCCTTTTTATTAACGTGTTGGCTTTTAAAACATAAATAAAAGGCATTGTCATTTACAATGCCAATAGCTTAAACTCTCGCAAATGTGAGACCTAATGCATTGCAAATGCTGGTTGACAGGTGGGCAGAGAGCTGGGGGGTTGTGTCCGTCCGGCACTTGTCATCGCGTCCTGTCCTGCCAGCTCGGGGGAGGTGAGGTGGTCCTTGGAGCCCCATGCCCTCCCTCGTTCAAGCTTGCCGAAGGAAAACGTATAGTTTCTTACCTGTTGGTGTAGTTTTGCAGCTTGAATGAAGGGGCATTCTCTTTGGGGCCCTCCCATTTGCCCTAAGAGTCATGATGTGCTCAAGGTGCCCCCTAATATTTTTTTGACTCATTTTCAGGACGCAGGTACCATGTCCCTAACTCCTGCCACAACAAATTGTTCAGGTTGCAGCCAGCCAGTTAGGATTAACTATTCCTCTTTAAAGTAACCAATTACAGCATATCTGAACACCAACAGTCCAGATATCACTATCTTTTTAAGGACTTCATGAACACCCTGAGCACCTCTTTAAACACAAGTTTCTCAAAAACAGCTTAACAGATTTACACCAAACACAGAAAATGTGTAATTCCGTTCATCGTTTCTTCTGTATGCTTCACGAAATTTCCTATGAAAATTAACATGGGAAAACAATGTTTTGAAACCCCCTTTTTTTTGGTGGATCACACCAAAACTTTCCGGGAAGGAGCGGAGGTGGATGAACTTTCTTTATTAATTTTTGTTAAGATCCGTCAAATGGCGCCAAAGCTATTATCAAAACACAAAAAGCTCTTCCTATGGAATAACTTCAGTGTCGGGCACCACTGTATATATGTAATATATATCGTATTGCAACATTTACATAGCAATTACTACCCCATGAGGGGTGATGAAGCATTTGCCTACATGGGTAGCATGCTAAATCATGTAGGGTGTATAGTTGGAAGTGTGTTATCTTTGGGCTGATCTTATGTAAGAGTGTTTTCATGTCATTCTGAGTGTAAGAGTAGCAAGCAGTGAAAGGGAATTATTATGTAGTCTGAATGAACTACAATCGTGTAACCAACCACTGAGTTTTGTTGTACTACTAGTGTGAGTTATACAGTGCATTGCAATTGCATTTACATAGCACTTGCTAAGCCTTAAAAGGCGTTGTAAAGCTTAATGCTGTGCAGCACACTGCTCAGGAACCCAGGGTTAGTTTTTTTGTTGTTTTTGTTTTGCCTTCTTGGATTAACCTTGCACTCTTAAGGAAAACATGCCTGCAATTTATGCCAACATCTCGGTTGTAATTCAAATTAAATACAAACACACAGACACATATTAATAATCTAGTCTTCATAGCAGGAGAGAGAAGGTCACATTTTTGAAAACTTCCTCTGGGATTAGGTGTTTGATGCCTATCAGCAGTCTCAATTGGTACTGTCATCTCTTATCTATGTGGGATTGTAGGTTGAGGTGTTTATCCAGGTTAATAAAAGCGCAAGAGTTTGCGCACCTGCAATTTCTAGTTTGTGTTCTATAAAGTTGCAATTGCGGTTTCATTGTTGGATCCGAACTGAGCAGGTGGAGAGATGGGCTGGTTTTAGGGCAATCCAGGATTCAAATGAGTCTTTGCACCAGGGATCTGATGTAATTTGGGGATGACATTTTCAAATACTGTTTTCTTTAGGAGGGGAGTCACTTGTACTATTTTGAGACAGCCAGGAACCTCCCAGGGTCTGAAGGAGATGCTGATCAGGTTGGTCCAGAATGATATAACAGCAAGACTAATGTTTAAGATATTATAGTTCAAGGGCTCCAAGAAGTGGGATGACAGTCTGGTTTTGGCTATAATCATTTCGGTTGTGAGACTTTCCTGCAGATTGACCAGGCTGTGTTATGTTTTTATGGATGTCTACAATTCAAGACTGTTAGTTTTGATTGAAAGTTCAATGTTCCCACTTTTTTTAATGAAGGAGTTTGAGAGTTAGTCACCTCTGCCTTTCAGATTTTTAAAAATCAATTAATTGAAGAGTGCAGTCTGTTTCAGTTTCGAAATTTTTTCTGATGTCTTTTGCACTATTCATTTCCTTTCTGGTCAAGGGTGATTTTTTTTTCCAAAGATTCAATTTTTTGCAATTTTTTCTTTGTGATCTTCGGTTCTCTAATGACAGCTGTTGACACCAATGTTGTTCAGTAGTACTCAAGAGCTTTTCATTTTTCATTCAAGTCCTTTGAGCACAACTGAGTAGATATTTTGTTTTTTAGTTTCAGAAGTGTTAGGGTTTCATTGATGTTAAACATGGCTTCAGTGTATTGGAATGTGAGCACAATGATTTCTTGGTCCTGGGAAATAGTTTGTAGAAAGCAGGAGGCCATGTGTTCTTAGCTGTTCTAACAGAGGTTTTGGATTTATCTAGTCCATTGTTTTGGTATTTTTGATAGACCTGCATAAATGAGTTCAGAGGAGGAAAAAGTGAAAGGGCTATGGCAGTGGTTGGAACAATCTAATGGAATAGGAGGTACTGTCATAACATCTCATTAGAATGATAAGAGATCTAAGATGACACTTTGGGTCGCTGTGGGTTACGCACATCTGTTTGGGGTGTTGTTGACTAGGAGAGAGGACAGCAGAAAAACAGTATCCTAGTTCTCACCTAGGAATGTGTTCAAGTTAGAAGAACCTTTTCTAACTGAGGAGGTTGGGGATAGAGTAAGTGTTATTTTGTAGTTTGGGTGCCCTTACATTTACTTACACTGATAGGCATTGGAAGGTTGGAAACTGGTCATTTTTCAGGATCACTGCTACTACTCCTTCCATTTCGTCTGTTCTATCCAGTCTGATATGGTGTAGCCTGGTTGCATAAGTAAGTCAATCACTGGTTGAAAGTTGTCTTAAAGTCAAGGTTCGGTTAGGAACAAGAGGTCTCTAACCAGGTTTCAGATCGCTAGTCAGTGTTTGCTGATATTGAGTTGTGTACATCTTAGGAGAGATGTAAGGTGTTTACAAACAGCAGAGGGTGAGGTTTTAATATATATTAGATTGTCTAGGTGGGTCCTTCTGGAGATATATATATATATACACACACACACACACACACACACACACGTATAGATATATATATTATTGTTCTATTGTAGGATCTCATCAAATCTTCCATGCTGTTGGAATCTAGAGGCATTGTAGATCTTCTTGGACTGTGTTTGAAACGGTTACATGAAAAGGATCTTATGTTGAATGTTCGAAAGACTGTGGACTGTGTTTTAAAGCGGATGACTGTGTTCTCAAGATTGCGTAGGCAGGAACGGGAATTTGAGGAGAGAGTAAATTTCTGTAAATCTCAGCCAAAAGAGACTCAATTCTGGATGATAGGTCATAGGGGAGTGCCCACTAGCTGGGTGAGAGATAGATCAAGGCTGCAGTTTCTCTTCTTAATTTGTGTTTAGTGGAGAGATTCATCGGGTATGTGTATGTTGTGAGCGTTGAGGTGGGGGTCCTCATCCACCCTGGATTGGTCCTTTTATTATCAGTTATGTGGATCAGTGGCGCATCTGTTGGCTGCCAAATGATTTGCTATCTGGTATGTAGGTCTTCCTCTGTCCCCTTGCAGTCTGTTTTGATTAAACAAAGTGGAGGAGTTAGTGGGTATGTGAAGGTCCATCACTAGGTCAGTCAAAGGTATGGGAGGAGTTGTATAATCATTAAAAAAAAAAAAGGAGAATGGTATGATGTTACATTTTGGGTAAGAGGATTTTTTAGTTTTTATAACCCATGGATTATTACTAAATATTTTAAGCCATCTATTGGTATTACAAGAGGAACACAGTATATCTGTTTTTTGCTCTCCTTTCTGTTAAGCAGTATTATTTGTCAACAATAAGAGTTTGAATACAAAAGAATGCGTGTCCACCTCAGGAGCAGCCAGTGTATGGGCATTTGTGAGGAGTTTACCATATTTGCAAGGATGGTGGCCTCTATTACTAACTGATGTGGCAACAGATCTTGAAGGTGGACCTACTGACAGTATGGAAAAAGCTACTTACCACAGTATTATTATTACATTTCTAAGGCGCACAGCTACCCGGAGGTTTCCCGTCGCCATCGGACCCAACGCAAGAAGAAAGAAATACCCTATTGGTTAAATAACCACGTTTTTAGGTCTTTGCGAAATTAGCAATAAATAGTTTCATGCCGGAGTTGTAAGGGGAGTGAATTCCACAGTGAAGGAGCTAAGCAAGCAAAAGACCGACCACCCATACGTACTCGTTTGATCCTAGGGACTTGAAACTTTGCCTGAGTAGAAGATCGAAGAAGACGCGCAGGGTGGTAAGGGTGTACCAAGGCACTGAGATACTGTGGCGCTGCACCCGATTTAATCTTATGCATATAGCATAGGGCTTTAAATTTAGTGCGATTCTCCATACTAAGCCAATGAAGGTCGCGGAGAGAACCTGAGATAGAGGCCTTTCTAGGTAACTGGCAAAGTAGTCAGGCCGCAGAATTCTGGACTACTTGCAGCTTTCGAACCACCTCCTTATTGGCTCCTAAATACAGGACGTTGCCATAGTCCAGTCTGGACACAATCAAGGCCTGGATAACTGATCTTTGCGTAGAATTTGGTAACATCCAAAGTATTTTTTTGAGCCATCTTAGGATGGTGAAACAGGTTGAGGCGACCTTAACCGCTTGCTGCCTCATAGATAGTTGGTCATCTATGATTATGCCAAGATTGCGGACTGATTGTGATGGTTGGGGGAGATCACCCATTTGAGGCGACCAATGTTGGGGACCCCAGAGATCTTTGTTTCTTCCGAGGATTAGAACTTCAGTTTCCCCCCCCCCCCGTTTAATTTCAACCTGTTGGTATGCATCCAGCTAGCTATCTTTTGCAGCCCTACCTGGAGAGAGGACACATTAGATGCCTCCTTGGTTGACAGGGAATAGATTAGCTGGGTATCATCCGCATATGAAAATATGGTTAGCCCCGCCTCTTCAGCTATTGTGGCCAGGGGGCTAACATAGATATTGAAAAGTAATGGGCTAAGGATAGATCCATGTGGCACTCCATACGGGGAAGCATGGGCCTTAGAGCTTGCGGTCGGACAAAAAAACCTGAAACGTCCTGCCAGACAGAAAGCTCGACAGCCACTTGAGTGCTGATCCGACAATGCCCCGAGAATGTAAAACTTGTAGAAGGGCAGTGTGTGACACAGTGTCGAAAGCAGCACTCAAGTCAAGCAGTATGAGTGCCACAGTTTCTCCCATGTCAAGACGTTGACGAACAGTTTGTGACTCCCAAGAGCGTGGATTCTGTAGAGAAGCAAGCTCTAAATCCCGATTGTGATGTGTGTAGGATTTTTTGGGAGTCCACAAACTGCGTCAGCTGCTGATTGATATGTTTTTCTAAGATTTTAGAAAAAGCTGGGAGTAATGAAATCGGGCGGAAGTTAGATGGTTCCGCCGGATCAGCATTCACTTTTTTAGCAGGGGAGAACCATGGCATGTTTCCAAGCCGCTGGTACTATTGCTTCACGTAGCGATGCATTAAGCAGTTCCATAATAACATTGAGTAGTGGTAATTCCAGTTTTTGAAGAATGGGAATGGGGAGAGGGTCCTTGGGAGAGCCAGATTTAAGGCTAGTTAGGATGCGGCTGAAGGATGGAGTATCTAGAGGCAGCCAGTTATCAAGCGTCTTGCCAGGTCTTGCAATAGTGGCCTGCGTCATTGGAAGAGTGGTACAGCCTGATGTAGAGACATTGATGTTTAATTGCAACTCCACATTAGTTGCCGTGGTATTAAATTCTGTATAAATTTTTTCTATTTTATCAGTAAAGAACTCTGCTAGATCTTCACATTGAGCTTCATTTAACCCAGGTGGCACTGGTTGGCAAGTTGCGCCTGACAGCTCTTTCACTACTTTAAATAGGATTTTAGGACTGTTATGTGCCAATGAAATGATGTTATTTACGTGTTCAGCATGAGCAGCATTACACAGGGCATGATAGTCTTTTTTTGCCAGTTTATAAGTTCGTCGTGATTCTGGCGCATAGTCCTTCCTCCACCGTCTCGCCAAAGCTTTACATTTGGTTTTTACTACTTTTAATTTTTCAGAGAACCAAGGGGCAGGAGGGTGATGATTGTTCATTTTTTTGTTTGACGTAGGAAGACATGCATCAATAGATGTCGTCAACCAGGTTTGAATAGTGTCAGCATCTGCTATATTGGTTGAAGTGATGGCAGGAATATTATTCTTGAGATGTTGATTTAAAAGATCTACATCTAGATTCTTCCAGTTTCTAAACCCCGCCTTGATAGAGGAAATAAAGAAGTTTTCGCACTGCATTTCCAGTTGCAACTTAAAACCAACCAAAAAATGATCTGACCAGAGTATAGGGAAGGTTGCCTGGCATGAGATACTAGCTAAATTGGAAAAAATGGGGTCTAATAGATATCCTGCTTTATGGGTGGGACCTGAGTTACAAAGTAGAACATTCATGGCTGCCAAATCAGCAGTCAAAGTGTTGCTGATAGTGCATGTGGGGTCATTAAAATGAATGTTTAAGTCTCCTAAGATAGTGAAGTTAGTTGCTTCCAACAACAGAGGGGCGATAAGTTCTGGGAGCGTCGATGCCCATGAACCTGCCGGTCCCGGAGGTCGATAAATCAGGATCCCAGAGAAAGTGAATTGAGATGTAAGCTAAAGTTTAAAAGAACTGGCTTCACAGCCTTTAAAAGGTAGGTCCTCCCATTTACAAGTGTAAGCATTTTTAAAAATTAGTGCAATACCCCCTCCAATTTTATCCACACGATCCTTTCTAATGATCGTATAGTTGGGAGGTAGGGCGATCGCAACATCTGGTCCCGAGCTCTCAATTAGCCATGTTTCCGTAAGGAAAATGTAATCTGGTTGCGTATTCAGTAGAAGATAATAGATATCTTCCTTATGTTTGGGGAGTGACCTACAATTTATACTAAAAAAGGTGAATCCCTTATTTTTAACAGAGGAGGGCATCTGTGTGTTAAGGTTCATGGGGATGATGATAGTATCAATATGTTCCCTACTGGGTGGTGTGGTGAGGGAGAAACCACAGCAGTGACAATTAGAAGTAGAACTTCCTGGTTTAAGAGACTTGCATTTCGGTTTTGGCTTAGGGCGCAGTTCATGTAGTCGTTTTTGGGAGTAAGTCCTTATGCCCTTGAGGAAAGGAGCAAGGGTTGTGGCCCCTGGTCCCGGCCGGGCGCAGACGGGCTTGCCTTTGGCGCGCCTTCGGCACACCCGCTGCGCGAAGCGTCGGCCATTGGAATTTATGCTAATTTGTCAGCTGATCTGCTATTAGCGGATCTCCGCCTCCCCTCGCCTCTAGCCCGGAAATTAATGTAACCGCGGCTCCCTCCACAACAATCAGGAAATCGTGTGGTGGACCGGGGAGCAATGCGGTGAAATACGGGTGTCAGAAGCGTGCAGGTAGGCGCAGCAGTGCAAACAATTCTATTTGTGCAGATTAAAACGTAACAAGTGCTGTTTAAAAACCTAAAGGAAACGCTAACACAGCCTCTGCTGTCAGGCTCTTGCTTCCAGCGCGCGTAACAGTATGCATCTGTTCTTGGCATGTAGAGCTGTAGAATCTCATGCTATGCATAGATCGCCATCTAGTGTTGGGTCCGGATGTTTGCACTTTGTTTTTCTTTGAAGAAGTCTTTCCAGTCACGAGGTAGGTGACTCCTCCTTTCGGTGATAGTGCGCATGGGCATCGACTCCATCCTTAGATTGTTTTGCCACAGAGGGTGATGATGGAGTTAGTAAGAGTAGTAAAGAGAGATGTCCATGTATATTGTATCTAAGTAAGATAGTACTGCAACAGGTACCCGGGAGGTGGGTGGACGCATGAGATTCTACAGCTCTACATGCCAAGAACAGATGCACACTGTGGTGAGTAGCATTTTCCGTTCGAGGCATGTGAGCTGTAGATCACATGCTATGCATAGACTATATAGCAGTTATGTCCCAAAGCGGTGGCTAACCTGTAGCTGTTGCAGCTGTTTGAAATAGTGTACGTAAAACTGCCTGGCCCACAATAGCCTGTTGTCTAGCTAACACATCTATGCAATAGTGTTTTGTAAAGGTGAGTGGTGTAGACCATGTTGCAGCTTTGCAGATGTACTCTATGGGTATATTTCCTAAAAATGCCATAGAGGCCCCTAGTTTGCGAGTGGAATGCGCTCTAGGGGGAATTGTTAATGTGCGTTTAGCTTTAATGTAGCATATTTGAATGCACTTAACTATCCACCTTGCAATACCTGATTTTGATATTGGATTGCCTTTATGTGGTGGAGCAAAAGCAACAAAACGTTACTTTGTTTTCCTGAAAGGTTTTGTTCTTTCAATGTAGTATACTAATGCTCTTTTGACATCTAATGTGTGAAGAGCACGTTCTGCCACTGAATCTGGTTGAGGAAAGAACACAGGTAACTCAACAGATTGGTTGATATGAAAGGCAGAAATGACTTTAGGTAAAATTTTGGGTTAGTCCTAAGAACCACTTTGTTTTGGTGCATTTGTAAAAAAAGGTTCTTCTATGGTTAGTGCCTGAAGCTCACCCACTCTTCTCAGAGTTGTGATGGCTATGAGGAAGGCTACCTTCCAAGTGAGAAATTGTAGTTCACATTTGTGCAATGGCTCAAAAGGTGGACCCATGGGCCTTGTAAGAACTATGTTGAGATTCCACATTGGAGCAGGTGGAAGTCTGGGGGGAATGATTCTTTTAAGTCCTTCCATAAATGCTTTAATAGCAGGCACTCTAAAAAGAGACAAATGCTGTCTGTTTTGTAGATATGCAGCTATTGCAGCTAGATGTAAGCTTATGGATGTGTACGCTAAATTGGAACGCTGTAGATGTAATAGATAGCAAATGATGTTTTGGATCAAAGCGTCCAGCGGATTGATTTGGTTGTTGTTACATTAAATGACAAACCGCTTCCATTTTGCTGCATAGCATGCTCTTGTGGTAGGGCGCCTAGCCTCTTTGATAATATTCATGCAGTCTGGCGGAAGATTAAGATAACTAAACTCTAGGACTTCAGGTGCCAGATGGCAAGGTTGAGATGACTGGGATCTGGATGTCTTATCTCTCCATGGTTCTGAGTGAAAGAACTGGGAGTAAGGTGTAGTTTTTGGTGAGGAACTGTTGATAACTACAACAGGGTTGTGAACCAGGGTTGACGAGCCCATGTGGGAGCAACTAGGATTAGTGTCAGGGACTGCTGTCTGAGCTTCCGAACCACTAATGGAATGAGTGGGAGAGGCGGAAAAGCGTAAGCAAATATCCCTGACCAATTCATCCATAGCGCATTGCCTTTGGACAATGGGTGTGGATACCTGGATGCGAAGTTTGGGCATTTTGCGTTTAGGTGGGTGGTGAACAGATCTATCTGTGGGAAGCCCCACATTTGGAAGAATGGGAGAAGAACTTGAGGGTGGAGTTCCCATTCGTGGATCTGCTGTCGTTGACGACTGAGCAGATCTGCAATCTGGATGTTTACTCCTGGATGGTGCTCTGCAAGGAGATATATTTTTTGAGGTATTGCCCATTTCCAGATGCTCTGGGCTAGCTGTGAGAGCTGGAGAGAGTGTGCCCCCCCTTGTTTTTGTATGTAGTACATTGCTGTCATGTTGTCTGTGCGAATCAGGACAGCTTTGCCTACCAGATGAAGTTGAAAGGCTTTCAATGCTAGAAAAATTGCTAGCAGTTCTAGATGGTTTATGTGGAGTTGTTTTTGTTGCAGAGTCCACATGCCCTGAATGGTATGTTTTTGAAGATGAGCTCCCCAACCAGTGAGAGATGCGTCTGCTGTTAGCACTATCTGTGGAACTGGGTCGATGAATGGCCGCCCCTTGGAAAGGTTTTGTATGTTCCACCACTGCAGAGAGCGATGGGTGCGGCCATCCACCAACACTAGATCTGATAACTGACCTTGAGCCTGGTTCCACTGACGTGCCAAGCATTCCTGTAGGGGACGCATTTGGAGTCTTGCATAAGGAACGATTAAAATGCAAGATGCCATAATTCCTAGCAATTGCATGGACACTCGAGCTGGTAATGAGTGTTGTGGCTGAAACTGCGCTATTAGAATTTGCATGTTGCGGATCCTGACTGGGTTGGGACATGCTAGAGCTTTGTGAGTGTTTATTGTGGCTCCCAGATACACTTGTGTATTGGATGGTTGGAGATGAGACTTGGAGGGGTTTACAGTGAACCCCAGGTCATGCAGCAGTTGTACTGTTTTCCGAGTGTGTCGTAGGCAGCTCTGTTGCGAGCTGGCTTTTATTAGCCAGTCGTCTAGGTAGGGAAAGACATGAATGTGCTTTCTTCTTAGATGAGCCGCGACTACTGCGAGACACTTGGTGAAAACCCTGGGTGCTGTAGTTACCCCGAATGGGAGAACTTTGAATTGATAATGTTGTCCGTCCACCACAAACCTGAGGTATCTCCGGTGAGCCGGGTGAATGGGAATATGGAAATAAGCGTCCTTTAAGTCCAAAGTGGACAAAAAGTCGCCTTGCTGAAGGAGTCGGAGCACTTGCTGGAGTGTGACCATGTGAAAGTGGTCCGACTGAATGTACAGATTTAGTTCTCTGAGGTCTAGTATAGGCCTGACAGAGCCGTCCTTTTTGGGAATCAAAAAATACAGGGAGCATACCCCGGTCCCCTGGTATTGTAATGGGACTGGCTCTATAGCGTGTTTTACCAAGAGAGAGAGAACCTCTTGCTTTAAGAGGGTGAGATGCTCTGGTGACATTGCATGTGATCTTGGAAGAATATTTGGGGGAGTGTCTGTAAGCTCCAGGCAGTAACCATACTGGATAATTTGTAGTACCGATTTGTCTGAGGTGATTGAATTCCAGACCGGCAGGAATTGAGAGAGACGTCCCCCGACAGGAGTGGAATGATCGGGGGATAACGGAAGGAAGTCACTGTTTGTTTGCGGGGGAAGTGGGGGTAGAGTTACCTCTGCCTCTTCCCTTACTATTGTTTCCTCTAAAACCTCCTCTGAAATAACCTCTTGAAGAGGGGGATTGGTTGTTGCCCTTGTAAGAGGAGGAGGGATTTTTAGTGGACACCGTTTTTGAACAACCCCTGTAAAAGGAGTGGCGAAAGGAACACCTAGTGGCAGGTAACTGCAAAGCCCCCATAGACTTTGCGACCTCAGTGTCTTTCTTCATCTTTTCCAGCGAGGTATCAACAGCTGGGCCAAAAAGATGCTCCTTATCGAATGGCTGGTTAAGGATGGAGGTTTGCACCTCCGGCTTGAAGCCTGATATTCTCAGCCAAGCATGCCTGGTTAACAGTATACTGGTGTTGACTGCACGAGCTGCTCTGTCTGCTGCGTCTAGGGCACACCTAATGGATGCATTGTTAATAAGTTTACCTTCCTGAATAAGGTCATTAGCCTTAGATTTGTATTCATCAGGTAAATGTTGTATGAATTTCTCTAACTCATCGTAATGAGCCCTATCATAACGAGCCAACAGAGCTTGAGCGGTGGCAATGCGCCAGTGATTTGCTGCTTGTGAAGCTACTCTTTTTCCCCCGAGGCATCAATTAGCTTAGACTCCTTATCAGGAGGAGGGGCCTCGCCTATGGTTTGTGAATTAGCTCTCTTGCGAGCGTTGGAGACTACAAGAGAGTCCAAGGGCAGCTGGCCTCTAATGCAAACAGGGTCGGTAGGAGCGGGTTTATATTTTTTGTTCACCCTAGGTGTAATTATCCTTGCCCTTACAGGGTCTTTAAATACCTCATATGTGTGCTTTAACATGCCTTTGAGCATTGGTAAGGTGTGAGTAGCTCTTTGAGAAGAAGTAAGTGTCTCAACAAGGAAATCCTCTTCTAAAGTCTCCTTATGGAGCTCAACCCCATGATATTGAGCGTCCCTGTTAAGAAGCTCAATATACCCGATGTTGTCGTCAGGTGGGGAGGGTCTGGAGGGATACAAATCAGGGTCATTGCATGTGATTGGGTCTGTCTGATAATCGTCCCAAGGGTCAGTGTCCTGTAACCTATCCTGATCCTCATCCCCATCCCCATCCTCTTCATCCTGTGGGTCAGGTGAAAGTGGTTGTGGTGGTGGTGAATTTGCTGGTGAAATGAGCAAGTTGGGATCAGTGGAAGAAGGAAGTGGAATATAAGGGGGAGAAGGGTTAGTACCCACACTCTTCCTTTTGAGGGGAATGTGGCAGTCCTCTAATAGGTCAATCTTCCGTTTTTTTAGGAAGAGTGGCATGAATATGTCCTGTTTCAGGGTTGATCACCAGTTTTTTCTGCTTCGGATCCGAAGGCGGCGCATCGGTCCAAGGCTCTTTAGAGGGAGAGTCTTTTCCTTTATGAGCCGGTTTCGGCGTCAAAGGTTTCGACTCCGAGCCTTTGGACGTCGAAGGTTTCGGCTCAGAGCCTTTGGGCGTCGAAGGTTTCGGCTCGGAGCCTTTGGGCGTCGAAGGTTTCGGCTCGGAGCCTTTGGGCGTCGAAGGTTTCGGCTCGGAGCCTTTGGGCGTCGAAGGTTTCGGCTCGGAGCCTTTGGGCGTCGAAGGTTTCGGCTCGGAGCCTTTGGGCGTCGAAGGTTTCGGCTCGGAGCCTTTGGGCGTCGAAGGTTTCGGCTCGGAGCCTTTGGGCGTCGAAGGTTTCGGCTCCGAGCCTTTCGGTGTCGAAGATTTGGACTTGTGCTTCAGCGCCGAAGGTGTTGTTTCGGCGCCAGAGTGGGGCCAGCTTGAGCCCGAGCCGGAAGGCTTCTCATTCTGTTTCAGAGCCAGGCCCATGGGCGGGGCGCTGGAAACTTTCTGTCGGTGCCGACCTTGGCCCGAGGGCAGAGGAGGGACCGGAGCCTATGTTGAGGGGGCAAAGGGGTATCTTTACTCACGATACGCTGACCCGGAGTAATCTGCTCCTCTTCCTCCATGTCGGAGTCGGCTTCGGACACGGAGATATGTTGTTCTTCTTCGGCTCCTTGAGGATGAATATCAGTGTCGGAATCTTCGCCGAAAATGTCCGGTGCGGAGCCGCTCTGGTGTTGCATTTCGTGTCGTCGAGCCCAACGTTCATGAAGTGTCTTTTTTGATCAAAACGATCGACAAGCGTCGCAGTCGTTCTCTTCGTGTCCCGGGGCCAAGCAGAGGTTGCACACTTCGTGCAAGTCGGTGCGTGGAAACTTAGCACGACACCCGGGACAGAGCTTGAAGGGAGTCCGTTCCATCGACTGCAAGCGCGGTCGGCGTGGGTAGGCCCGACGGCCTGCCACGAGTTTCCCGATCAAAGGTTTTCCGAGGTGAGACGATGCGCGTCGAATGGGGAACCGCGATCGATAACAATACCGTCGAGGGTAGTGGATTGCGCGTCAAAGGGGTCCGAAAACGGTACCGAACCGGAGAGCAGCAATACACATCCGAACCCGATGGCGGAAAAAAACAATCTAAGGATGGAGTCGATGCCCATGCGCACTATCACCGAAAGGAGGAGTCACCTACCTCGTGACTGGAAAGACTTCTTCGAAGAAAAACAAAGTGCAAACATCCGGACTCAACACTAGATGGCGATCTATGCATAGCATGTGATCTACAGCTCACATGCCTCGAACAGTTAGTTCCGTGTATTCAGAAAAATCTTGGATTGCTAGTATGAAAGGGTGGAGAGACTATGAACTTTTTACAGCTTGTTCTCTTGTGCTTTGATGAAGGAGGCTGGAGGAGTGCTGAGAAAAATGGTGTGCCCTGGCAGGGGCCTCTGGTTCGATTTTGAATTAAGTGCTCTGCTCAGGGAATCTGTAGCAGTGCGGAAGACAAGCTGTCAGGCCCGGGATCTTATGGATCTAGCTCCTGAGCCTAGAAAGGAAGGAAAATGCTACTTACCAGTATGCATCTGTTCTTGGCATGTAGAGCTGTAGATTCGTATACTTGTGCATAGATCGCCATCTGGTGTTTTGCTCGGATGTTTGCACTTTGTTTTTGTCTTGGAAGAAGTCTTTGTAGTCACGAGTTAGGTGACTCCTCCTTAGGACGATAGTGCGCATGGGCATCAACTCCATCTCCAGATTGTTTTGCCATGGAGGGTTATGATGGAGTAGTAAGAAATAGAAAAAGATGTCCATGTGTAATGTATCTAAGTAAGATAGTACTGGAACAGATAGAGGTATCCGGGGAGGCGGGTGGGCGTATACGAATCTACAGCTCTACATGCCAAGAACAGATGCATACTGGTAAGTAGCATTTTCCGTTCGAGGCATATGAGCTGTAGATCGTATACTTGTGCATAGACTATACAGCAGTTACCTCCTTAGCGGTGGCTACCTGTATCTGTTGCAGCGGTTTGAAAAAGTGTTCTTAATACAGTCTGGCCCACACTAGCTTGCTGTTTTGCTTTGCACGTCTACACAATAGTGTTTTGTGAACATGTGTGGTGTAGACCAAGTTGCTGCTTTGCAGATGTCATCTAGGGGAATGTTCCCTAAGAATGCCATAGATGTCCCTAGTTTACGTGTGGAGTGAGCCCTAGGGGGAATGGTTAAGGTGCGTTTGGCTTTGGCATAGCATATCTGGATGCATTTAACAATCCACCTTGCAATCCCTGTTTTTGAGATAGGATTGCTTTTATGAGGTGGGGAGAAAGCCACAAAAAGTTGTTTAGTCTTTCTAAAGGATTTTGTTCTTTCAATGTAGTAAAGTATGGCTCTTTTTACGTCTAGCGTGTGAAGAGCTCGTTCTGCTACTGAGTCTGGTAGAGGGAAAAACACTGGGAGCTCTACAGACTGGTTAAGGTGGAAAGCAGAGACGACTTAAGGTAGAAATTTTGGATTAGTCCTAAGAACCACTTTGTTATGATGGATTTGGAGAAATGGTTCTTGTATGGTTAATGCCTGGAGTTCACTAACTCTTCTGAGAGAGGTGATCGCCACCAAGAAGGCTACTTTCCAGGTGAGAAATTGTAATTTGCATTTATGCATAGGTTCAAAGGGGGGACCCATGAGTCTGGTAAGTACCACATTTAGGTTCCATACTGGAGAGGGTGGAACTCTAGGTGGAATTATTCTTTTAAGTCCTTCCATAAATGCTTTGATAGCTGGTACCCTAAACAAAGACAAGTGTTATCTGTTTTGGAGATAGGCTGCTATTGCAGCGAGATGTAGTCTAATGGATATATACACTAGGTTACATTTTTGTAGATGTAAAAGGTAGCAGATGATGTTTTGAATAGAAGCATCTAGTGGGTTGATTTTGTTATTTGTACAGTAAATAACAAATCTTTTCCATTTTGCGGCATAGCAAGCTCTAGTGGTAGGACGTCTAGCCTCTTTAATGATGTTCATGCAGTCTGGTGGGAGATTAAGGTAGCCAAACTCTAAGATTTCAAGTGCCAGATCGCAAGGTTGAGTTGACGGAGATCTGGATGCCTTATTTCTCCATGGTTCTGAGTGAAAAGCTTGGGTGAGAAGCGTAGCTTTTGATGAGGAACTACTGATAGTTCCAAGAGGGTTGTGAACCATGGCTGTCGGGCCCATGTTGGAGCAATCAGGATCATTGTGAGGGAATGCTGTTTGAGCTTCCGAACCACTAGCGGAATGAGCGGGAGAGACGGAAAAGCGTAAGCAAATTTGCCTGACCAGTTCATCCATAGCGCATTGCCTTTGGACAATGGGTGTGGATACCTGGATGCGAAGCTTGGGCATTTTGCGTTTTGGTGTGTGGCGAACAGGTCTATTTCTGGGTGGCCCCACATTTGAAAGAATGGAAGCAGAACTTGAGGATGAAGTTCCCATTCGTGGATCTGCTGTGTTTGGCGACTGAGTAGATCTGCAATTTGATTGTGTACTCCTGGGAGGTGTTCTGCAAGGAGATATATGTTTTGAGGAATTGCCCATCTCCATATGCTTTGAGCTATGTGTGAAAGCTGCAGAGAGTGTGTCCCCCCCTGTTTTTGTATGTAATGCATTGCTGTCATGTTGTCTGTTCGGACTAGGACAACTTTGCTTACGAGGTGGAGTTGAAGAGATTTTAACGCTAGGCAGATTGCCAACAACTCCAGGTAATTTATGTGGAATTGTTTTTGTTGAGGGGTCCATATGCCCTGAATGGTATGAGTTTGAAGATGAGCTCCCCAGCCGGTGAGCGATGCGTCTGCTGTTAGCACTATCTGTGGAACCGGGTCGAGGAACGGCCACCCTTTGGAAAGGTTTTGTGTGTTCCACCATTGCAGAGAGCGATGGGTGCGGTCGTCTACCAACACCAGATCTGTTAGCTGACCTTGAGCCTGGTTCCACTGACGTGCCAAACACTCCTGTAAGGGACGCATTTGGAGTCTTGCATAAGGGACGATGAGAATGCAAGAGGCCATCATCACGATTAGTTGCATGAACACTCGCGCTGGTAGTGAGTGTTGAGGCTGAAATGTTGCTATTAGAGCTTGTATGGTGCTTATCCTGACTGGGTTGGGGTACGCTAGAGCTTTTGAAGTGTCTATTGTAGCCCCTAGATATTGTTGTATGCTGGACGGTTGGAGGTGGGATTTGGTGAGGTTTACCGTGAATCCCAAGTTGTGAAGCAGTTGGATTGTTTTGTGTGTGTGTGATGCACACAACTGCTGTGTGACTTGGCTTTTATGAGCCAGTCGTCTAGATAAGGGAAGACATGAATGTGCTGTCTTCGTAAGTGGGCCGCAACTACTGCGAGACACTTGGTGAAGACTCTGGGTGCTGTAGTCACCCCGAATGGGAGGACCTTGAATTGGTAGTGTTGACCATCTACCACAAACCTGAGATATTTCCTGTGAGCGGGGTGAATGGGAATATGAAAATAGGCGTCCTTTAAATCCAGAGTGGAGAGAAAGTCGCCCTGTTGAAGCAGTGGGAGCACCTGTTGGAGAGTGACCATGTGGAAGTGATCCGACTGAATGTAGAGGTTTAGCGGTCTGAGGTCCAATATGGGCCTGAGAGAGCCGTCCTTTTTTGGAATTAGGAAATAGAGGGAGTAAACCCCTGTGCCTTGATGAGGCAAGGGGACTGGTTCTATTGCATGCTTTTGTAATAGAGAGAGAACCTCTTGTTTGAGAAGTGTCAGATGTTCCGAGGACATTGGACGTTGTCTGGGAGGAATATTTGGGGGAGTAGAGGTGAGTTCAAGGCAGTAACCATACTGGATAATTTGTCTTACCCACTTGTCTGTTGTGACTGAATTCCAGACAGGTAGGAACTGTGAGAGACGTCCCCCGACAGGAGTGGGATGATCGGGGGAAGGGCAGGGAAGTCACTGTTTGGTGGTAGGGGAGTTGCGGTTATTGTTGCCGCGACCTCTTCCCTTACTATTGTTGCCTCTGTAGCCTCCGCGAAAGTATCCTTTGGAGGACGTTTGAGTGGGGCTTTTATAGGAGGAAGAGGGATGTTCTGAGGCAATGGTTTTGGAGCCAGCTCTGTAGAAGGAGCGGCGAAAAGAACCTCTAGGTGAAGGGAATTGTAAGGCCCCCATGGACTTAGCAGTGTCCATATCTTTTTTCATTTTTTCTAATGATGTGTCAACTGAGGGCCCGAAAAGATGTTCTTGATCAAAGGGCTGATTTAGAATAGCAGATTGCACCTCCTGTTTGAATCCGGAGACTCGGAGCCAAGCGTGCCAGCGCAACAAAACGCTAGTGTTAATGGCGCGAGATGCGGTATCAGCCGCGTCGAGCGCTCATTTAATTGAGGTGTTTGTGATCAATTTCCCCTTTTGTATAAGGTCGTTGGCCTTTTGTTTGTTCTGGTCAGGAAGGTGTTGCATGAGCTTTTCAAGCTCGTCATAGTGAGCCCTGTCGTACCTGGCCAATAAAGCTTGGGCATTGGCAATCCGCCAATCATTTGCAGCCTGTGACGCAATACGTTTACCAGATGCGTCTATTAGTTTGGACTCCTTATCAGGAGGGGGGGTGTCGCCTGTACGCTGAGTTTGCCCTCTTGCGTGCATTAGACACCACAAGAGAATCCAAAGGGACCTGACCTTTAATGTAAATTGGGTCATTGGGAGCTGCCTTATACTTTTTATCTATCCTGGTGTTGAGAATCCTAGCTCTGACAGGGTCCTTAAAAACTTCTGGGGCATGTTTGAGCATGCCTTTTAACATTGGCAGGGTGTGCGTGGACTTTTGCGAGGGTGCAAAGGTTTCAAGTAAAAATCTTCCTCTAAGGGATCAGAATGTAACTGTACCCCGTGGTATTGGGCAGCCCTATTGATTAGTTGCGCAAACCCAATATTGTCATCTGGTGGTGATGGCCAAGATGGATAGAGGTCCGGGTCATTGTGTAGGTCAGGATCTGTGTTGTAGTCATCCCAAGGGTCTACATCGTGTGGGATGGTATGTGCATCATCCCCATGTGGATCTATATTCCCACCCCTATCGATTTGATCATCCTCAGTATCTGATGTTTGAGGTGAAAAAGTATGTTGTGGGGAGTGTGGTGGAGAAATTAGAAGATTTGGATCAGCTGGAGGAGGAGAAGGAGGTGGGGAGGTGTTAGTACTCCTCTCCTTTTGTTTCAAGGGTATTTCAGATTCCTCTGAAGTGTCCAGTTTCCTCTTTTTTGGAGGCTTGGCGACGACTTTGCCGGTCTCTGGGTCAATACAAAGAGTTTGTTGTTTTGGATCCGAAAAATCGGGTACAGGCTGTGTGGGTAAAATGTATTTTTTCGGTGCCGAAGATCTTGGCTCAGAATGTTCTTCGGACCGAGTCTCTGAGGCTTTCAGTGGGGTCTTGGACTCCTTAGGTTTTGTTCTAGGAGTTTGTGGCTCCGAGACTTTTTTCGGCTCCGACGATTTTTTGGGTTCCGAAGCCGTTTTCGGCTCCAAAGATTTTTTCGGTTCCGAATGTTTGGTCTGATGCTTCGGTGCCGAAGGTGACTTTTTGGCACCGCAATGGGGTTGGCTCGAGCCCGAGCCGGAAGGCTTATTTTTAGGTTTCATAGCCGGGCCCGAGGGCGGGGCATCTGAGACATGTTGCCGGTGTCGACCCGAGGGCGAGGGTGTTACCGGAGCCTCAGGTTTGTTTTTTGGGAGAGGGGTTTCGGTACTCACGGCCCGCTGAGCCGGGGTGAGTGTCTCCTCTTCGACGTCGGAGTCGTCGGCCTCGGAGACGGAGATGTCTTCTTCATCACCTTGTTGTTCCGGCTGGAAATTGGAATCTGGTCCGAAGATGTCCGGAATCGAGCTGCTTCCGCGAGACATTTCGTGACGTCGAGCCCGACGGTCACGGATGGTTTTCTTCGACCTGAACGATGCACAGGCCTCGAAGTTCTTGTCTTCGTGCTCCGGGGAGAGGCAGAGATTACAAACCTCGTGCAAGTCCTTGCGTAGAAACTTAGCACCACACCCGGGGCATTTTTTGAAAGGAGTCCTTTCCATTGACTGCTGGCGTGGTGGGCGCATCGAAGATCGAGGTCGAGGAGTTCGTTTTAAAGATGCACGTCGAAAGGGTAACGCGATCGAGACAATACCGTCGAGTGGAGAGGGATTGCGCGTCGAGGGGAAATTCGAAACCGATATCGACCCGGAGCGCAGCAAATCACATCCGAACCCGATGGGGGAAAAAAACAATCTGGAGATGGAGTCGATGCCCATGCGCACTATCGTCCTAAGGAGGAGTCACCTACCTCGTGACTACAAAGACTTCTTCCAAGACAAAAACAAAGTGCAAACATCCGAGCCCAACACCAGATGGCGATCTATGCACAAGTATACGATCTACAGCTCATATGCCTCGAACTGTACCATCTAGCCGGTCTCTCAAGGAGAAATGCATTCTGGCTGTGAAGCGTGGGGAGTCTGTAGCCAGAGGAGGTGGGTCCTAGCTCACAGGGTCCTTACAAGTCATGGCGGCAGCTCTAGGCAGGTATTCTGGGCTAACATGCGGTGTGCCTTTTGTGAAAACAAGTTGGGCAGAGGATGCAGGGAACCCACCTAAACTGTCTGGAGACTCAACAACACTGCCCTGCGGCTTCTTCCTACGGTCCAACTGGCAGAGAGAATGTGATGCTCCACTTGGGCAGATAAGGACTCTGGACAGCATTTTTACAGGGTGAGGCAGGGATAGGCATAAGATGCACAAATCCATCTGCACTGTCTGAGGAGTTGCCGACACCACACTACCTCCTGATTCTGCAGTTCACATAGCATGATGGACATGAGGCTACAGTGGAGGAGGTAGATGCTAGGCACAGTGGTTTGCCAATGTTTGACACAAAAATTATTTACCTTAAAGCTAAATGCATCAAACGATGACAGGCAAAAAAAGAATTCTCCATAAAGGTAATTTTCTGTGGAAACAATAGTTGAAGGACAAAGCCTACATTTCAAGATCACTGCTCTGCCGAGTGAAAAAACAGAATTAGCTATAATTGCTCCTACATTTTATTATGAGATGGTGCTACACCCAACTGCCTTAATGCGACAGATTCAATTTCCACTTTAACAAGCTTGGGGGTATCCGTTCCCTGCACACTTCTCCCTGCATTTTCTCCTTTCTAAAGAAGAGAATTAAAAGGAGATTTTAACCTGGTTAAAGGGTTACAGCAGAATCTCATCACGTTATGAAATACTTAAATTAATTATTTACAGTTTAGTTACTACTAATAGCATGAGATTTTTTTGGTCCATTGAAAGTTTGTTGAATACATACCGCAGTAAACCACTGTTATTCTATTGATCAGAACAGTTGCACAATGCTACCTGAGCCTGCTAAAAACAAATTGTGAGCTCTGCTATGTTCATGGCCTTTCCAATGTAAGTTTTGTCCAAACAGTATGCAATGGAATGTTGCTATACATTGTTAAAGTATGTGCCACGAAATGGTACAGCTGATAGAAGCTTATTTTTATGCATGCTATTATGGTCTAAGAAATGCTTCATACAATAAGCAAAACTGTTCTTCTACCGTCAGTGGAACTATTGAATACTGTTATGCATCTTCTTCCTCACTAATACAGGTCATGGTCTGTTAAGGAGAAGGTCCACAGAGTGCAATGTGAGGGGGGGTCGTGGGTTTAAGAACTTGACACTGAATGTATCACCTGGAAAGAGCAAGAAGTTTGTTGTGCTTCTACTCTTCAGATCCAGTGACAGAGTTCAAATCGTGCAAGTTGGTAGTGTACTAAGGCATCTTCAGAGACATGAGATGATTAGGGAAAGAGAGATAGGTGTGGCCCTTCTTTCCTTTATTATGTAAATGTTGCATCTGCTCCAATCCAGCTCTCAAGCATAGGAAAGGTCAAACAAAAAAACATGCTACGCTTACTATTACTACATATCTACTTCAAAGACAGTGATGCCGTTTACAAGTTCAAACCGAGCAAATTTGTAAATTGTCGTTATATCGGCACCTCTTTAAGCTGGCTATTTTAGTATTAACAATGTTTAATGAGGAAGTCCAGAAATGAAGGCAAACACATAATTACAGCAAA
Organism: Calotriton arnoldi; assembly: GCA_963921515.1. NCBI lineage: Eukaryota > Metazoa > Chordata > Amphibia > Caudata > Salamandridae > Calotriton > Calotriton arnoldi. Next base: position 2,022,820 of record CAWUFW010000021.1, on the reverse strand, counting down.
TAACAGTAGAGAGCCTCTGTCCTTTCTAATCCATGCAGACTGATCCAAATTTCGAGAGATAAAATATTCCACAGTATGTTACATGGTGTGAAACAAACCTAGCATAGTATTATTTTCAGAATAGAGAGGCAAAGCAAACAGTGATAAGTTCAATGCATCAATTACACTTAAAACCAAAAATATGCTTTTTGGATTGCACATACACTATGTTTCTGCACGATATGTATACACCTAAATTCGAGTTACATATTCAGTTCAACCTAAATCTAATAAACAGTCATGAATTTTACATGTTCTACAAATGTATCTGTTAAAAGAAATGCTTTATTTAGTGGAATTTTTATTTAAATGCTGACCTTATTTGCATTACTATGATTACGATAAAAGCACACTTTGACACCCTTAAAGGCCTGTTCCACGGTTAATAAAATTACAAATAAAAACTAATTCAAATGGATATCACTTACTCGAATGATGATTCGAATTGCAGCGCACCCTGAGGTAGCCATGACTTTGGCGCAGTTGGGAACCAGATTAAAAAGAGGAGGCACAATGGATTCTGCTCCATGGTCAAACTTGTTGCCCAAAATTGTTGAGATATGTCTGTTTAAGAGAAAAAAAAATCTTTAGATTCATAACAAACCTATGTCCATGTGTTATTAAAAGCAATGGTTAATTTGTTTTGGAGGGTGCTCGGTGGGCTCCACCGGCACTTTTCTTAGGGGACCGCAACTATCAGTCCTTTGCATGGGCATCAGTTCGGCACACGCCCTGAAAGCATGCCTTAGAGGAGCAACACTGGCTTCTGCCTTACCTGGTTCTGCCTTCTTTTTTTTTTAAATTTATTTATTATTTTTCAATTAGGTAACTTTACATTTCATATTTCATCTTAGTACATTAAATTAATTTAACCACAATGTCAAAAAAGGAAAATGCTACTTACCCAGTATGCATCTGTTCTTGGCATGTAGAGCTGTAGAGTCATATGCTTTGCATATATCGCCATCTAGTGTTGGGTCCGGATGTTTGCACTTTGTTTTTCTTCTAAGAAGTCTTTCCCAGTCACGAGGTAGGTGACTCCTCCTTTCGGAGATAGTGCGCATGGGGATCGACTCCATTGTTAGATTGTTTTCCCTCAGAGGGTGATAATGGAGATAGTAGGAGTAGTAAAAGGAGATGTCCATGAATGCATGTATCTAAGTAAGATATTACTACAACAGATATAGGTACCCGGGGAGGCTGGTGGGCGCATATGACTCTACAGCTCTACATGCCAAGAACAGATGCATTTTCCGTTCGAGGCATATGAGCTGTAGATCATATGCTTTGCATAGACTATACAGCAGTTCTCTCCCAAAGCGGTGGCTAACCTGTATCTGTTGTAGTGGTTTGAAATAATGTACGTAAAACTGCCTGGCCCACTCTAGCTTGTTGTCTTGCCAACACATCTACACAATAGTATTTTGTGAATGTGTGAGGTGTAGACCATGTTGCAGCTTTGCATATGTCATCTATAGGTATATTTCCTAAGAATGCCATAGAAGCCCCTAGTTTGCGTGTAGAGTGCGCTCTAGGGGGAACTGTTAATGTTCTTTTTGCTTTTGCATAACAGATTTGAATGCACTTGACTATCCACCTAGCAATTCCTGATTTTGATATAGGATTGCCTTTGTGTGGTGGAGCAAAAGCGACAAAAAGTTGATTTGTGTTACGAAAAGGCTTTGTCCTTTCTATGTAATACAGCAATGCTCTTTTCACATCTAATGTGTGTAGAGCACGTTCTGCTACTGTATCAGGTTGAGGGAAGAACACTGGTAACTCAACCGATTGATTGATGTGAAAAGCAGAAATGACTTTAGGAAGGAATTTAGGATTAGTTCGAAGAACTACTTTATTTTGATGCATTTGGAAGAAAGGTTCTTCTATAGTTAATGCCTGAAGTTCACTTACTCTCCTGAGTGATGTGATAGCCACAAGGAAAGCAGTTTTCCATGTGAGAAATTGTAGTTCACATTTGTGCAATGGCTCAAAAGGTGGACCCATTAATCTGGTGAGGACAATATTGAGATTCCATACCGGAGCAGGTGGACGTCTCGGGGGGGAATAACTCTTTTAAGTCCTTCCATAAATGCTTTAATGACAGGTACTCTAAAAAGAGATAGATGTTGTCTATTTTGTAGGTATGCAGCTATTGCAGCTAGATGCAGATGTATGGACGTGTATGCTAAATTGGAACGTTGTAGATGCAACAAATAGCATATAATATTTTGGACAGAAGCATCAAGGGGGTTGATGTGGTTGTTATCGCAGTAAATGACAAACCGCTTCCACTTTGCTGCATAGCAGGCTCTTGTGGTAGGCTGTCTAGCTTCCTTGATGATATTCATACAGTCTGGCGGTAGGTTAAGATAGCCAAACTCTAAGACTTCAGGTGCCAGATCGCCAGATTGAGCTGACTGGGATCTGGGTGTCTTATGTCTCCATGGCTCTGTGTGAGGAGATTGGGTGTAAGCCGTAGTTTTTGATGAGGAACTACTGAGACTGCTGCGTCTGCCGACTTAGCAGGTCTGCCATCTGATTGTTTACTCCTGGGAGATGTTCTGCTAGGAGATAGATCTTGTGATGAATGGCCCACCTCCAAATGTCCTGGGCTAAGTGGGACAATTGGGGGGAGTGTGTCCCCCCCCTGTTTCTGTAAGTAATACATGGCTGTCATGTTGTCGGCACAAACTAGGACAGTTTTCCCTTTCAGCTGGGTCTGAAAAGCTTTGAGGGCTAGAAATATGGCCATGAGCTCCAAATGGCTTATATGAAGCAACTTTTGTTGGTGGCTCCACAGTCCTTGTACTGTGTGTTGAAGTAGATGGGCACCCCAGCCAGTTAGAGACGCGTCTGCTGTTAGTACTGTCTGTGGAACCGGGTCTATGAAGGGCCGTCCTTTTGACAGATTTTGTGTGTTCCACCACTGCAGAGAGTGATGAGTACGGCCGCTTACCAACACTAGATCGGTTAATAGACCGTTTGACTGGTTCCACTGACTGGCTAAGCATTCTTGGAGCGGACGCATTTGAAGTCTGGCATGCGGCACGATCATTATGCAGGATGCCATCATCCCCAGCAGTTGAATGTAAGCCCGAGCTGGAAGAGATCGATTGGGTTGAAACTAACGAACTAAAGCCTGAATGTTGAGAATTCTGGCTGCGTTGGGAAACGCCAGAGCCTTTTGAGTATCTAAAGTGGCTCCTAGGTAGTTCTGAATATTGGTTGGTTGAAGATGTGACTTTGGCACATTGACTGTGAACCCTAGTTGATGTAGTAACTTGATGGTTACGGAAGTGTTTTTGAGACACTGTTGGTAGGTGCTGGCTTTGATGAGCCAGTCGTCCAAGTATGGGAAGACATGGATGCTTTGTCTCCTGAGATGAGCAGCTACTACTGCCAGACATTTTGTGAAGACTCTGGGGGCAGTGGTGACCCCGAATGGGAGTACTTTGAACTGGTAGTGTTGGCCCGCTAGCACAAACCTGAGAAATTTGCGATGAGCAGGGTGGATTGGGATGTGAAAGTATGCGTCCTTCAAGTCTAGGGTGGACATGAAGTCGCCTTTTAGCAACAGAGGTAGTACCTGTTGAAGTGTGACCATGTGAAAATGGTCTGACTGTATGTAAAAATGGAGTTCTCTGAGATCTAGGATTGGTCTGAGAGACCCGTCCTTTTTTGGTATTAGGAAGTAAAAAGAGTACACGCCCGACCCTTGGTGTTGCAGTGGTACGAGTTCTATAGCTCCTTTTAAAAGTAGAGACTGTACCTCTTGTTTGAGGAGGTGTAGGTGATCCAGTGAGAGTTTGTGTGACTTTGGGGGAATGTTTGGAGGAGTATTGACGAACTCCAGGCAGTAACCAGAACGGATAATTTGTAGAACCCACTTGTCTGTTGTTATTGACTGCCAAGGTGGTAAAACATTTGACAGTCTTCCCCCGACAGGTCTTAGGTGGTCGGGGGGAAGGAGAGGTGAGTCACTGTTTTGTATTGGAGGGGGAGGTGCGTGAGTTTGAACCTTTACCTCTTCCCTTACCGTTATTTCCTCTGTAACCCCCTCTGAAGTAGGTCTTAGAGGCCTTATAGGTGGAGGTGAGTCACTGTTTTGTATTGGAGGGGGAGGTGCGTGAGTTTGAACCTCTACCTCTTCCCTTACCGTTATTTCCTCTGTAACCCCCTCTGAAGTAGGCCTTAGAGGCAGAGAGTTGATTACCCTTATAGGTGGAGGTATTTTCTGAGGAAGAATTCTTGGACCACGCTCGATAGAAAGAGCGTCGAAAGGAACCACGTCCTTGTGGTGACTGAAGCGCCCCCATGGATTTGGCCACTTCGGTGTCTTTCTTCATCTTTTCTAGTGAAGATTCCACCACTGGTCCGAAAAGGTGCTCCTTATCAAAAGGTGTGTTTAAGATAGAGGTTTGAACCTCGGGTTTGAAACCAGAGATACGTAGCCAGGCGTGTCTTCTTAAAAAGACACTGGTATTTACTGCTCTGGCAGCTGTGTCTGCAGCATCGAGGGAGCACCTGATTTGATTATTGGAAATAAGTTGTCCCTCCCATATTAGGTCTTCAGCCTTAGATTTGTGTTTTTGGGGTAGATATTGGATTAATTGTTCCATTTCGTCCCAGTGCGCACGGTTGTATTTAGCCAGCAACGCTTGTGTGTTGGATATGCGCCAGATGTTTGCTGCCTGAGATGCGACTTTTCCCTGAAGCATCAAGAAGCTTAGATTCTCTATCTGGGGGTGGAGCATCTCCTGTGGTTTGGGAGTTAGCCCTTTTGCGTGCGTTAGACACTACTAGCGAGTCTAACGGCAATTGTCCCATAATGTATGTTGGGTCAGATGGTGCAGACTTATATTTTTTGTCACACCCTAGGTGTAATGATACGTGCCCTGACAGAATCATTAAAGATATCATCCACATGTCTGATCATACCCTTAAGCATTGGTAAAGTGTGTGATGACATTTGCGTAGTGCTAAGGGTCTCGAAAAGAAAATCTTCTTCGAGGGAATCTTTGTGGAGCTGCACCCCAAGATAATTAGCAGCCCTACCGAGCAATTCAATGTACCCTACACTATCGTCTGGAGGAGATGGTTTGGTAGGATATAAGTCAGGATCATTGCCTGTGGGCGAGTTAACGTTATAATCGTCCCAGGGGTCTGTAGGTATTGGTTGGTCATCATCATCCCCGTCCCCATTATCATCCCCATCATCCTGGTTATCAGGTGTATGTGGTGAGTGCTGAGGTGAAGTAAGCACAGCTATAGACTGTGGAGAAGGGGGAGATGGGATAGGAGGAGGAAGAGAAGGAGAAGGGTTAGTTCCAACAGTTCTCTTCTTCAATGGAATGTGAAATTCCTCTTCAGCATCAGTTCTTCTTTTCAGAGTCACTGTGGTGGTAATATGTCCAGTTTTTGGATGAATGTAGAGCATTTTCTGTTTCGGGTCCGGTTTATCGAGCGGATCTTCGATTTCGGTGCCAGTGGTTGTTTCGGCATCGAAGATTTCGGCGTCGAAGGTTTAGGTGTTGGTGTTTTCGGATCCGAAGTATGTTTCGGCACCGAATGCTGTGGATAAGAGCTGAACTTAGGTTTCGATCCCGAAGGTTTCGGCTCGGTACCCGATTTGGGGTGGGGTTTTTCGGAGCCGGAATGCTTTTTCGTAGGTTTTGGTGCCGGGCCAGAAGGCGGGGCGTCGGAAGCGTGGTCTCGGTGCCGACCGGAGCCCAAGGGCGCGGGTTGGTCCGTAGCCTTCTTTTTTGTTTGAGGTGGATTTCGGGGCGAGGGAGGGTCTGCACTCACAGTACGTTGTCCCTGTGGGATGTCTTCATCCTGGTCGGACCTGTACTCAGAAACGGAGATCGGTTCCTCTTCTTCCTCGGCCCCAAAGGCATCGCCGGCTTCTTCTTCCGATTCAGTCCCGAAGAGGTCAGGAATGGAGCCTGTGTGTTGACTCTGCATGCCGCGACGTTGAGCCAGACGGTCGCGAAGCGTCTTCTTGGAGAGGAAGGTTTTGCACGCGTCGCAGTCCTGTTCACTGTGCTCGGGGGACAAGCACAGGTTACACACTTCGTGCGAGTCGGTGCGCGGGTACTTCGCGTGGCACCGTGGGCAGAATTTAAATGGAGTTCGTTCCATCGACTGCGAGTTGACCCGATGTAGGTAGGCCCAACGGCCTACCACGAGCTCTCCGATCGAAAGAGGGTTTTTTGTTAGCAAACACGAAACGCGAAGAATGGAATACGCGATCAGAAACAATACCGTCGAGGTAGAATGTCTTGCGCGCTGAGGGAAACCGAAGAAACGGTGTCGAACCGGAGCGCATCGACTAACATCCGAACCCGATGGCGGAAAAAAACAATCTAACAATGGGAGTCGATGCCCATGCGCACTATCACCGAAAGGAGGAGTCACCTACCTTGTGACTGGGAAAGACTTCTTCGAAGAAAAACAAAGTGCAAACATCCGGACCCAATACTAGATGGCGATATATGCAAAGCATATGATCTACAGCTCATATGCCTCGAACTAAGAAAGATAGTAAACAATAACCAGGGATAACAGAGTGCCAAAAGTAAATTAAAATAAACTAAGCATTTATAAAACAAAGTATTCATCATCAGCTAAATACTGTGGCCTAAGTACAGTTGCGCCGTTTATACCACTTGTTGCCCTTTAGCCTTAGAATACCTGCCTCAAACTAGTATACCTGCAGAGAAGTGCCCATCAATCACATACTCTACAGGATGTGAAACTAAGCCACTCCCTTGCGGTGCACCAACAAGCCGCTATAATTGCGACCGAGATTATGGTAGAACACCGGGGGCTAACATCAGGTTTGAGTGCCACAATAATATCCTTTATAGAAAACTGTACATCAAACCCCAAGTGCTGGGAAAGCAGTGCACATACATTAGACTAATACTCATGCAGAGAGGAACAGCAAGCAAATGTGTACAATATCTGCTCCTAGTATCCCACACTTTGGGCAATAGCTCTCACTACTGATATTATTAGTGTCCCACTCATCAATTAACTCTGGTGTACAGTATAATATACAGAGGGTTTTGTACTGCTGAAGCTTAAGGGTGACTGAGACCACTGAAGCATTTATGATATCGAAAGCATTAGATATTTCTTTTGGCTGGGCAATCTGACCAATCCTGCTGTTCCACTTATTTGCAAGACTTGTCAGATTGTCCTCTCTACTATTGCACATAATACTATATAATTTGCTAACCGTGAGCATACCCTCTGTAGTATACAAATATATCAGAGTTTCCAGGTCAGTAAATGCAGCGTTATGAACAGGATTATGGAGAAAACAATCCCGAATTTGAAGATACTTGAAAAACTACTGTTGTGGATGATCATAAAATATTCGTAATACAGCAAACGTACATAACCAATGATTATCATGTAGCCGCCCAACAGTTTTCAGGTTGTGATCATACCATAATCTGGCAACTGAGGGCCTGATTTAGATTTCGGCAGACGTATTACTTCGTCACAACGGTGAGGGATATCCCATCTGTCGAAATATAAATCTCATTATATCATATGAGATTTATATTTTGGCAGAAGGGATATCAGTCACCATTGTGATGGAGTAACCCAACCGCCAAGATCTAAATCAGGATCTGTCATGGAAGATGGAAGGGAAATTAGGGTAACCCCACAGAGGTGTGAAAGAGTGGACCCTAGGTATGGAGCATTTTTTTTAAAATTCTTTATTTATTGATTTTGTAAAAAAAAAAAAAAAAAGAACAAATACAGATCAAACAAATTAAAAGATAAAAGAAAAAAAAGGAACAGTCACAGCGTATATACATTTTGATCGAGTGACATTTCCAATATCAAGTTACAGATCCAGGAAGTTATGCATTCCGGGGTACAACATACCAATGAAGTGAATCCCTATACACCATAGTCTAGGCTAGCGTTTTTCCCAATTGCTGGGTTGACTAATGGAGACATCAAAAGGACAGTATTCTCTATACAGCATAAAGGCCTCTTTTATCTAGCAAGTGCCCATTATAAATGTTAAAGTATTGTGCCCACCGTACCAAGGTATCACTAGTCGCGCGCTCCCTACTACCGGGAGCAATCTGAATTACAGGAGATATTCATTCTCTGCCAGCAAGGTAGCTCTGATACAAGCTCCAGAAATTTTTAGGGCGGCTCTGAGGGGGGAGCAACTTGCTATATAGTTCGGATTACGTGTTGCAATACATCATATCCCTAGACCACTGTACCACAGTAGGAGGTGGCCCTCGGGCCCAATGCCTAGCCACACCACACTTAGCCACCAGCAGGCCCATATCCACCAGTCGTCTTATTTCTTTCCGTACATGTTTAGAATAGCCAAGGAGAGCTAACAAGGGATCAGGCGTCATAGGCTCCACAATAATATCGCTCAGCTTTTGAAATATTAGTACCCAAAATTTAGCAATATCGGGGCACAGCCAGGCCAGGTGCATAAATCCTGCTTGGTCCATGCTACATCTCTTGCATCTCGTGGAGTCCCGAAGGCCGTATCTATGTAAACGGGTGGGGTATAATATACCCTATTAAGAAATTTAAAATGGATGAGACGATGTCTTCCATTCAGGGAGACGCGGTTCGTGGCTTCGCAGCAATAGCGCCATTTGTCGTCATCGAGTGTAACCTCCAAGTCCGACTGCCACTCCAATCTGGCCTTAATGTAGAAGTTCTTCCGGTAATCTTGTGCCATTCTATAAACCTGGAGACTAATTTGCAGGGAGACTCTGCGCGCAGTATCAGTGAGAAGGGGGTGACTTCTGGGGGTTCCATCAACTCTTCTCCGAGCAAATCTCGGAGCGCGTCTGACCCTATAAAAATAAAACATGGTGAGTGGGGTGATATGTTGCTTTTCTAAGACTATGTACTCCCATCTTCGTCCCATTCCATCCTCAAATAGATCGCCTATTTTGGAGATGCCCAAAAGTGCAAGGGCAAGTGAAACTTCCGGTTCATTAAGCAACGGCAGCCATTGGCACCATTCCACTGGAGTAAGTGGAGAGTACAGGATTGAGGCCGCTTGTCTTTTAATTAAATTCTGCCATGCAAGAGAGGTGGCGTTTATGGAGTCCAATAGGCCCGTAAGCCGAGATGGCGCTTGGTGCAGAGAGGCAGCGAGGGGGGAGGGCGCACCCGCGAACCTCTCTATATTTAAGTGCAGGGGAGAGGATTGTTGGTGCAGCCAGTGAAACGCGTGGGTACACTGCGCCACTCGGTAGTAGAGTTCCAAATCCGGTGCCCTGAGACCGCCCATCGAGTAAGGCAATGTCAAGACATCCCATTTGACTCAAGGCTGCTTACCAGCCCAAGCCAATCTAACCAGTAAGGACCTAATACCTTTAAAAAAGTGAGTTGGGAGAACCATAGCTATGTTTAAAAACAGAAACCGGAATCTGGGCAGCACTGCCATCTTCATTAAAGAGATACAGCCTAGGAGAGACAGTGGCAGCCGTAGCCATCTATTGACATCCTCTTCCAAATTGGATATTGCTCTGCTGTAATTCTCTCTAAATACTGTCTCTGAGTTAGTATGTACCTGAATGCCTAAATAACGCACAGACTCAGTGGACCATCTCAAGGGAAAATCCAGTTCTATCGGCACCATGGCTACGGTAAGGGGAAAAATGGTGGATTTGGTCCAGTTGATTTTCAGACCTGAGAATTCACCATAGCGTACCACCTCCCGTAACACCGGGGATATGTTGACCTCCGGGTCTCTAATGTACAGGAGGGTGTCATCAGCATAAGTGGAGATTATTAAGTTATATCCAGGGAAACGTATTCCTCTGAGGCTATGGTACTCCCTCAGGGCGCAAGCCATGGGCTCGGCTACGACAGAATAGAGTAGAGGCGATAGTGGGCACCCCTGGCGGGTACCCCTTGAAATTTTAATAGGTGAGGTCACCAGATTCCCCACTCTGATCCTAGCCGTAGGGGAGTTGTATAAAACTTTCACTAACTGAGAGAAAAGGTCTCCCACCCCCATGCGACTCAAAACTGTCAACATGAAGTTCCATTCGACAATCAAAAGCCTTTTCGGCATCGAGGAAAATAGCGGCCGCCTTGATTTCCGGTGTTGTATGTTGGATTGTGCCAAAAACTGTACGCAGGTTATGTGTAAGGGTGCGCCCTGGGACGAAACCTGCCTGTTCTGGACCCACCAACAATGGCACCAGTGGGGCCAGGCGGTTTGCCAAAACTTTGGCAAAAAGCTTTGTGTCTACATTCAAAAGTGACAACGGCCTATATGATGAGCATTCGTCAGGAGGCTTACCCGGCTTTAAAAGAGTTACTAGCAAGGCCTCACGCATGGATTGGGGCATCACTCCAATCTCTCTTAACTCTTCGAACAGTGTAATCAGGTGAGGGACCAATATCTCCCTGAACTCTTTATAAAAGGCGACCGTTAGGCCGTCCTGACCCGGGGCACTTCCGGAGCGCATGGATTTTAAGGCGTCATGGATCTCCCAGGCTTCCAGGGGCCTCATAAGATATTCCCTATGTTCGTCGGTAAGCCATAGTTTAACATGTTCCAGGTAATCTAGGACTGCAGCCTCCTCCCCTGCCATCCTTTTTCGATAGAGATCTGAGTAATAGTTCCGAAATCTATCCGCTATGGAGTCAGGATCTCGCAATATCTCCCCCGTTGTGGCACGGAGTTCTGTGACACTAGCTGTCTCTCGCCTACCTCTCAATATAGTTGCTAATGTAGCTCCCGGGCGCTCTCCCTCCCCGTATGTTTTGGCTACGGCATATTTTCCTAAGTACTTAACCTCTCTATCAGCAGCATCATGGTACTCCTCGAAGTTTTTTTTAAGCTCCTCTGTGACTCGATCACCCCCACCTCCGCGACCTCCCGCTCCAGAGCCGCCAACTTCTGTTCGAGCGCTACCAGTTACCATCTAATCGAACGCAGGACCCCGAGTGTTTGGCCATAGCTATCCCTCTAATATAGACCTAGAAGGTCTCCCATATCGTAGCAAACTGAGTTACATAGCCGATATTTGTAGCAAAGAAGGTTTCAATAGCCTCCGACATTTCTGACTTAAACACGTTATCGAGGAGTGCATAGGGCGTGAACCTCCAAGTAAATGGGGAAGGTCTTTTCAATGGGCTCTCAAACTCTAGTTGTATAGGTGAATGATCTGAGTACGAGCGAGGGTGTACCTCACAGCCGTTAATCGCCGCGCTCAAGGATCGGGAGGTGAACCAATAGTCAATCCTGGTGTGCAAATTGTGTGGGGCTGAATAGTACGTGAAACCTCCCGCCCGTGCGATCTCGAGCGCCAGACATCTACCATGTCCAGTTCAGCAACAGCATCCTCTATAGCTTTAGCAGCTGACTGTCGGCGAGTTGGGCCTCCAGAATGATCTAGAGCCGGGTCGAGGACGCAAATGAAATCACCGCCCCAAACCTCTGCACTCGACGTCAGTAGACGCAGGCGCCCTAGAAGTCCATGATAAAATTGCAGGTGATTGAAATTAGGGCCATAAACATTAACTACAATGAATTCCAGACCCTTCCCCTTGCATCTGGAAATGGCATACCTGCCCTCTTTGTCTGTCTCGATAGCCTCCAGTGAGATACCAGTTCTAGGATTTACCCAGGTGATTACCCCGCGCGCATGAGTATAAAACCCTGCGGCATGAAATATTCCATGCAAACGTTTACGAGTTAGCATCTGACTATCTACGGGTAAATGGGACTCTTGTAAAAGAGCTACGTCTATATTATGTCTAGTTAGATAAGCAATTACTTTCCTGGTTTTCCTGAAATCGTTCAAACCCCTGACATTCCAGGTTAGCAGCCGCAACCTATTCCCCAGGGTCTGAATAGGGGTTTATGTACTTAGCGATGCCTCTCCCATTACCGTACAGGTAAGTACTCCAGGACTCCGTCCTACATCGAGACTCCCCTACTAGGATTGATGAACATGCTACGCACGCTGTGACCATGACTAAACCATACAGAAAAAAATACCCACGTAGAAAAATCCCCCCACCACCCATGCCATGCAGACCCAAACGCAGCACTGTCGAAAGCCCCCCACCCCCCTCCCTTCCACCCCCCTCCCTTCCACCCATAAAACAGAAGACAAAAAACCATATAGTGAGGAACACACAGGGGCGGATGCTACCTTGGCTCCGCTAGGTGCACCACTAAGACAGTACGTAGTAGTGCCATCCGAGCATATCTGAGACATCTGCGAAAGCCATTTAAAAGCGCTTTCAGCTCACCAACCAAGAGCGAGCCTCCCCCTTCTCATACACAAATAACTTAGTCATCAGAGTTTCTGATGTTAGCAAACAATGTAGCCCACCCCACTACCTTATTAACATAGTCGTAACAATACTTGCGGTGTGCAGATTCCACTAGAGCGCAAGTAGCAGACACAGAAAATGTGGGCGTATTTAGCAGTCAAATCAGACCCAATATTTTAGGACTAGTCTTCGATTCGAGCCTAATGTTTAAGTTACAATTCTAGAGTGAAGGTTAACCAATTAGGATCATTTCAGTCTTGCTCATTCATACCACCACCAGTCGCTTCATCGAGCCTCTCCGTCTCTTTATTCCGCTCTTCCGCCCTAGCGTAGTCTTTAAGGGCCTTCTGCAGAGATTTTGGATCCAGGAAAATCTTTGATTTGCCATGCACTGTAACTCGGAGTCTAGCCGGATACAGCATGGCATAGTCCATGTTTTGATCCCGCAGATGCCGCTTTAGAGGAGCAAACTGCCGTCTGGCCTCCTGCACCTTTATGGTGAAATTCGGGTATAATGATATTGAAGAACCCTCGTACTGCAAGTCTCTTTTTTCTCTGGCCTGCTGCAGGGCCGCATCCCTCTCTCTATAATTTAACCGTTTTGCAATCACTGGGCGCGGCGGGGCTCCCGGGGGGGGGTTTCGGGCCAAGAGAGCGGTGAGCACGTTCCACTACGAATATTTCAGAGAAGGTTTCTCGGCCTAGAACGGCGACAATGAGCTTCTCTATGAACACTTCCATATTACCCATTGCAGTAGATTCCGGCAGCCCCGTGATACGTATGCTACTTCTCCTGGATGAAATGAAATTTGTACTTGTAAAGCGCACCCATACCCCCAAAGGGGTGTCCAGGCGCTGTACGCATACCGCTGTGGAACCCTTCCTGGCTTTTCCCTGTGAAATGTCCACTCCTGGGCACCCCCAGGGTGAAGCCAGGCATTCCAGCGCTGTTGGGGCCATTGTGGAGATTAAGCAAGCTATTGCCCAGAGTTGCAGAGTGGGACCCATGATTAGAATAGGCACCGAGGCGAGAATTATCAGGTCCGAGGAAATTGAGCCCAAGACCCGCCGAGGCGGGAATTGAACCCTGGTCCCGGGCCAGATCTCTGCATCAGGGTCTGCCGCTCTAACCATTGAGCCACACTTCTCCACAGGATCTAGCCTCCTAATCTTCTGCCTGGTCTTGCAATGCAGAGATCGTTTTCGCCAGTTGTTTTTGGACTGTGTCCGTTTCAGATTGCGCATCTTCAACCTCAGATATCCGTCTTTCAGTCATGTCAATTCGTTCAGCATGTTTATCAAGGCGCTCCGGCATTCTATCCATGCGATATGCCAGAGAGTCTATTTTCCCATCAATAGTCGAGAGGCTCTTCTGCATCTGTTTTATGTCGCCTGCTGCCTCGTCCGCAGGGTCGATTTGCTCATCCAGGGACCGGGCCCCCTCCGCTTCTCTGTTCTTTGATTTCCTCTGTTCGAACTGTAGCTTAGGCTGAGTCTTGTCCACCTTGCCCATACTGATGCACGAGGAGGGCACGGCCTCCACCAGCCTTTCCCTCTCTGCAACCCACGCGCCCTTCTCAAAAGCTAAGAAGTTCGCCCGGCCTAGCGCAGGGTCAAACCAAGTCCAGTGGCAAAGTGAGGGACTCAGGAAAAATGAACTCCCAGTGGGAAATCTCGCTAGCGACGTGATGGGCAAAGCGGGCTACCGCAGAGCTCGAATGGGGGGGGCTCACTGTCTCTTTACACCCCAGTATTCACACAGGCCTTCTTTCTCATGGCAGTAGAATTGGGCTGTGCTTGCGCTTCCTGCTTGTAGCGCTCTCCTGCCGCAGGCCCCTCTCCTCCGCGAGCCCCGCACCGCTATTCCACTCAGCACAAGTAGGCAGCTCGGGGAAGTTCTCAGTGCCCTTACAATTCTGGCATTTTCATCACCGTCGCTGCTCGTTGAAGAGCGGGTACAATGATTATGGGGGTCTCAGGTCCGGCCCCATCGCGGCAGGACACGCAGCAAGCAAGGACTCTGGGTCCGACTAGCCCTGTTCAGTAATGACTGCAGTCTCTGACGGCACGGGCAGGCTCCCAGCCTAAATCCGGCCACGCCTGAGTCCCGCAGCGCCATGTACCTCCGCTTCGGGGATTAGAGCAATGGCAGTGCAGACTTGTGCATGGTCCGTTTCAGGCCGCACTGCTCCCCGCAGCCGGGCCGCAGGTCTTCATTAATCGCTGTCGTCAGGCAGCGGGGCACTCTGAGGCTAGTCGCCTCCCGCTGCGTGACCCCCGTCCCCGCTGGGCAGCGTCCCCAGCGACCGGCCAGGCCGAGACCACACCCCGATACTCCGCGCCTCTCAACAGGTCTGCGCTACCTTGGCAGGCGAGTCCAGATCAGTCAATCACCAAGGGGCATCGCAAGCCCCAGGACCGATGCGCCGTCGCTGAGGTCACAGCGTAGGCAGCGAGCACGCTAACACCATGCACAGGCCGCTGGAACAGGCCGCACCCGCCTACAGTCTGTAATGTCGCCCGTTTTCGGCTATGCATACAGCCAGTGGGAGCACAGCACCAGCACTTCGTGAGCCCTTAGTTTGGATGAACAATAGATACGCCGATGTCAGGCTAATTTCTGGATCGATAGGATGGCTCGCGGAGCTCGCTCAGAGCGCGGCCATTTTGAGCCTTGGCAAGCTCCACCCCGACCAGGTATGGAGCACTTAGAGCACATTTCACCCCAAATTTTACATATGTCTTTAACAATTTTAAAACACAGCAACTTTAAGTCATTCAGATTGGAGAGTCTACATAAAAGAAACTTGAAATCAGGCCACATAGCCATTTCTTTAGGATTAAAGCATAAGAATCAGGGTTATTGTCAGTTAGGAGGTTCCTAATACTAGTGTCAAATACAGCCCAAAAATAGGTCATTAAATCTGGGAGGGAAAATCTGCACCAATTAAAAGGGAGCTTCAAAAAGCAAATGGATCGCCTGGCTCGCTTACATCCTCCATATCAAACTAGGGATAGCCCCATTTAATCGCTTGAAAAAATTGTATTCCCATTAGTATTGTCCGGCGTCTGTAATACCAAATTTCTTTACCTCTTTCAGACAATCCGATTACATGTATGTACCTGTCACCAAAACCCATAGAACACATAGTTGCCCATAGACATGTCGAGGAACCCCAATGGGGTGAGTTCTCAGGATCTAAAAGGACTCCTACTAACCTTGGCCACACCAAAAACCGCAATAGCAGTATATACGTGAAAAGTAGTCTCTGCCTGGAATTAATCTGTGTTGCTATGGCGATAACAAATGCTGGATAGCTGTACCAAGCCGGGAGGCCAAAATACCAGCTTATATTTTAGCATCTGATTTTATCAAAGAAATGGGTCAGTATGACCCGTTTTCCTCAGACAGCTTCTAACTTAAAAAAAAAAAAGATGGCTATATTAGTATATTTACAGGAAGCCGGAATGCCACCGCCTTCATGAATACTAACAACCACTAACTTGAAGACATGGATTAGTAATTCCATGAATATCTTAAAAATTCTAGTGGTATAGTATCGTCTCCAGCTGCTTTTTCAGAGGGAAGAGAACCGATTGCTGCCTCAACCTCTGACACTGTAATACAATCCTCTAAGGCCTGTGACTGTTGTAAACTCACAAGCGATAACCCCACAGATTGTAAACAATCATCTATTTCACTTTGCCAAGACGGTGGAGAGTAGACATAGATCTCTTAATAGAAATCTCTAAATTGTTCAAGCACAGCTTGTGTGCCACGGTTGGATTTTCCTGCCTTGTCCCCAATACATTTTATTTTATTCCGATGCCTCCTTTTTGTAATCTGGAAAGCTAGCATCCTTCCCATTCTCTCCCCAGATTCATATTGAAGTTCCTTGTTGGCTTTGTACGTGGCAGCGACCTTCTCTCTGTTAGCCCAGTCAGTTATACTTCGATATTTAAACAATTTTACATACATCCTCTGTTCGTCTGGACTTTTATCTAGAGTAGCTTAGGCATGCCACTGTTCCATTTCCTAAATACAATTAATGCATCCTGTTTTTCTGTAGCTTACTTAAATCTAGTGTGAACTGTACAGTAACCCCGAAAATATAAGCTTTAGGGCATCCCAAACCATATGTGGGGGTGATGACCCAACATTTATTGTAATAAATTTCCTTAAAAGGGTAATAATCCGGGTTCTATAATCTGTATTAGATAATATTGATCTAGGAAACATGAAACATTACCCGCCCAGGCCAGCACCCAATAAGAAAACGAGTTACTTACCTGTAACTTCAGTTATCCAGTATTGGTATCTTTCATAGATTCACATGCTTGAATCATCCCCGCCGTCGAGGTGGGAGTCTCACGGTACAAATAAAATATATACATAACAGTAATAAAATATCATACAATAGGCTATAATGGACAGTAAAGTCACTACACTAGCCTATCCATGTCTTTTGTAAAAAGAACCAAATCTGGAACACAGCCAATCAGGCTCCAGCACCCTCTAGAACACTCCACAGAGAGGCAAGTCCCTCAGATTTTCGTAGCACAAGTGACAGTAAGTATAAAATAGCAATAAGGGAAGCCTCTCCGGGGAGGAGGGTGGGTCGCATGTGAATCTATGAAAGATACCAATACTGGATAACTGAAGTTACAGGTAAGTAACTCGTTTTCTTATCCAGTATTTGGGTATCTTTCATAGATTCACATGCTTGAATCAGAATAGCTAGCAGTAAAGCCCTTAGTTCCTTAGCGGATGGTGGGTATCATACAGACCACATTAGATACCTCGTAAAACATATTTGTAAATATACTTATAACATATGCCATACCACATGAGAGAGACATTAGGGATAATGAGAGAAAAACAATAACATTAACAATTAAAAGAAATAGCATTCAAAAGCATGAAATAACAGTCACCTCTCAACGGAGGCTTACCTTATTTGAAAAGGTTGCGAAACACTGCTTGACCAGCTTCTGTAGCCAGATCCAGACAGTAATGCCGTGTAAATGTGCGCACATTTTTCCAAGTTGCAGCACGGCAAATCTTTTCCAGCGGCACTACGGCAAAAAGCGCTGCCGATGATGACACTGCCCTTGTGGAATGAATTTTAGGCTTCACGGATAGAGGATTTCCAGCTTTAGAATGGCAAAATTGAATCGCTGATGCAATCCATCTTGCAATTGTTGATTTCGTTACTGCTGTACCTGGTTTCTGACCACCATAAGATACAAACAATTGATCCGATTTCCGGATGGATACAGTTCGTGATAAATAGAATTTTAGGCACCTTTTAATATCCAAAGTGTGTAGAGCCTTCTCAGCCGGGGTGGAAGGACTGGGAAAGAAAGTACGTAGAATAATGGGCTCATTAAGATGGAAAGATGATGGAACCTTTGGAATGAAGGTAGGATTCGTTCTTAGGAGAACATAGTCATTGGTAAATCTTAGGTATGGCGGTTTGATAGTAAATGCCTGAATTTCGCTGACTCTCCTAGCGGAGGGAAGTGCCAACAAAAGAGCAGTTTTCCAGGAGAGATATTTAAGCTCAGCTTTGTGCACAGGTTCGAATGGGTGCTTCATGAGCTGTGCTAGAACCAGGTTAAGCCTCCATTCAGGGGGAGGAGCTCTGATGGGTGGAAAAGCTCTGAAGAGACCTTTCAAAAATTGCTTGACCAAACGGTTAGAGCAGAGAGATGAGCTGCCAGTAGATCGCCTGCAAGTCGAAATTGCGGCCAGATGCAGCTTCCCCACAGAAGCGAACTTTCTTTTTCGTAGGTCTGATGCTAGAGAAACCAGATGTGATTGTCTTTCTGCGGACAAGAATGCTTTGTCCGGGATAGTGTCCAAAACTGCTCCCAGAAACGGAGTCCTTTGAGACGGATGAAGAACTGACTTTTGGGAGTTGAGAGACAGCCCCAGGGATTGAAACATGCGAAGGCAGGTGAGCGTTGCTTCTGAGACCTGCCGGAAAGAAGGAGCTTTTATTAGCCAATCGTCCAGATATGGGAAAAGCTGCAGGCCCTGCAGCCTGAGATGAGCCCCAACCGGAGCAAGGCATTTTGTAAAAACTCTTAGAGCTGAACGCAGGCCAAAAGGGAGAACCCTGAATTGAAAATGCGCACCTGCCACAGTAAAACGGAGGAACTTTCGATGTTTGGGGTGGATCGGGATGTGGAAGTATGCATCCTGCAGATCTAGTGTCGTCATGAAGTCTGCATGGTCTAGGAGCTGCAGGATCTCCTGAAGAGAAACCATGCGAAAGGATTTCTTTTGCAGGTATTTGTTCAGCTTCCTTAGATCCAGGATTGGTCTCCATTCTCCCGACTTTTTATTGACTAAAAAGAACCGGGAGTAAAAACCTCTTCCCACCTGAGAGCGAGGCACTCTCTCTATAGCTCCTTTTTGGAGCATACTCCTTGCCTCTTCCTTGAGAAGAGCTAGATGTGGTGGATGCTTCTTTAAAGGTGGATGGGGCGGAGGGAGGTTTACAAATTCTAGGGTATGTCCAAATTTGATTATGTCCAAAACCCACTTGTCAAAGGTCAGTTTTTCCCATTGGCTGAAATGACGAGAAATGTTCGGCGTCTTGGGGTTGAAGCGTGGCCGAACTGTTGCAGGTGCTGGGGAGTCGTCACTGCTTCCTACCATTATCTCTGCCCTGTTGGGGCTGTTTACTCCTGTTCTGTTGTCTGTAAGCGGCAGCAGGGGGGCTCTGTAAGATTGTTGTTGCTGCTGAAAACCATATCTGCCCTGGTAATTTTGGGGTTGGTACTTTTGGTAACCTCCACGAAAGGAAAAAGACCCTCTGCCACGGGCGCCTCTAAAAGGAATCCTCCTGTACTGAAGCGTACCCAGGGCTTTGGCCGTGTCGGTGTCCTTTTTAATCTCTTGCAGGGCATCATCCATGCGCTTGCCAAAGAGCGCATCCCCATTAAATGGCATATCGAGGATTTTGCTTTGTATCGCCGGGCGGAAAGTGGTAGATTTAAGCCAACCCTGGCGACGGAGGACCGCTGCTCCAGCCAGTTGTCGGAAACCTAGAGAGGCTAAATCCATGGAAATGTCGATCCTTTTTCGATGCTGCTCTTTCCCCTTCCAGGAGAATTTTTCTCGCCTCCTGCTTCTTATCATCTGGCAAAAACTCGAGGTATGGAGCAATATCTGACCACATTTGGCGGTCATATCTCCCTAGGATTGCCAAGGAGTTAGCGGCACGAACGGAAGCACCTGCCATGGTGGTGTATCTCTTTCCTATATTATCCAGCCTCCTACCATCCTTGTCAGGAGGTGCAGTAATCGGTATCGATGAATTTCTCTATCTGTGCTGAGCAGCCTGAGAGATGACAGAGTCAGGCCTAGGATGACCGGACAGGCATGCAGTGGCATCGTCTGGGGCCTTATACTTTTTATCAATCCTGGGAAGAATTTCAGGCACGGAGAAAGGGTTCCTCATAATCTTGACGCCCTCTTCCCAAATATGGTCGATTATGGGAATGGCGCGGACCGATTTTCTGCTCTGAACTTTAAAATCATAGAGAAAGCAGTCGGACTGCTTAACAGGCATAGGGAGGTGAAAACGTGTCGCTGCCCTCTCCATGATGGCATGAAAACCTCCAATGTCCTCCGGAGGGGAATCAATTGCCTGAGGAACTGGTGATGACGGTGTAGGAATTACATAATCCTCCCATTCATCAATGGTCGTTGGTGATTTAGGGAGTTCGCCCTCTTCGGCGACTGTATCCTCGTCATCATCTTGCACTCCTTGGTCTTGTGGTGCAGGTAAAATATCCTGGACCCAGCAGCCGGAACAGATGAACTTGAAGTATGCAAGACAGATGGAGGAGAAGGCCGTCTTTGAACGGGATCCGCTGCAGTTGGGAAACGAGTATGGTAGTCCTGCAGCATAGCTGCGGAGTCCTGTACCAAAGTCACGGGCATCTGAACCACAGGTTCCTGACGAGGCAATAAAACTTGAGGCATTTGCACTGTTTGATAAGGTTCATAATATTCCTCTTCCTCATCATCCTCTTTGTATTCCACATGAAGCGGAGAGGGGCTGCGTGCAGGGCTGAACAGCCCATCATCCTCCGACTCCTCCAAAAAATGGCTAGGTGGCAAGGGAGAAATGTATGAAGGGTCGTGGTAGTAGCCCCTCGTAGACGGGAGCGTAGACGATAATTTAGATGATAAAATAGGAGTTACTTGTAATGAAGCGGGCCTTTTCCGTATGATCGTCGACTAGACGACCATGGACGGAGACAGAGACAGCTGAAGCTGCCACCACTGTCGTCAGCGTCGACGTTGTCGTCGTCGGCGATTATGTCGTCGTTAAAGTAGAGGTCGTCGACGACGGAGGAAGCGTCGACGAGAGTGGGAACATCGTCGACGGTGGGAGCGTCGACGAGAGAGAGGCCGTCACCGATGGTGCCGTCGACGAGAGGGACGTCGACGGAGGAGAAACTGTAACCACCGGTGGTATCGTCGCTGGTGTCGTCGTTGGAGGCGAGTTGATCTTCGGCGACGAAGGTACAGTTCTTACCAGTTGTTCCGTCGACGGAGATAGCATCGACGAACTCTGAGGTGGCTTCGTCATCGATGGAGTCTTTTTCGACGACGAGGAAGATCTGATAGACTCTGAGTCCTGGGCTGTTTCAATGCCGTTTTAAGTGGCATTTTTGATTTTTCCACAGATTTTCCTTCAGAAGAGAAAGAAAGCTTCTCTTTTTTAGAGGCAGAGTGGCTAGCCTCATGGTGAGACTTTTTTGATGTCTTGCCAGCTCTTTCAGGTGGATCTTCGATCTATCCCTCATCTTCAGACACCACCTCAGATCTCACTTTGAATTTCTCCAGAAAGATCAGTAACCTGCCTTCTCTGTCCTTTAAGGTCTTTGAAGAAAAGGTTCTACAAATTCTACAGTCCTTGACCTTATGAGCAGGATACAAACAATAAATACACTCCTTGTGGGGAACCACAAGGCAAGAACAATCCTTTCTTTGAAGAATCAGACATTCTGTACTCACAGTATTCAGCAAAATTTTGAGAAAAACTGAGCAGAGCTCAGGGAGACTTCCTGTCACACGACGTGCGGTAGAAAATCTGAGGGACTTGCCTCTCTGTGGGGTGTTCTAGAGGGTGTTGGAGCCTGATTGGCTGTGTTCCAGATTTGGTTCTTTTTACAAAAAGACATGGATAGGCTAGTGTAGTGACTTTACTGTCCATTACAGCCTATTGTATGATATTTTATTACTGTTATGTATATACTTTATTTGTACTGTGAGACTCCCACCTCGACGGCGGGGATGATTCAAGCATGTGAATCTATGAAAGATACCCCAATACTGGATAACTGTTACCAATATAGGATTATGATCTGAAGTAATCTTTGGACAAACCTCAAAAAGATTGAGGTCATCCTTACTCGGACTGCACAGTGCACATAGTATATATTTTATAGTATATCTTCTATACAGCACTATGACCTGCGCAACTTCTCACCTCCCCTTAGCATCAGCCATTGTTTTAAGAATTTTATATTCAAAATTGTCTAGCGCCAAGTATGGCCACCATGTAAATCGAAAATTGTTTGCTACTACATATATTATTCGAACTGCTTTAACAATGCCTTATCTTTGAATACAAGATAAGTCCCCAAGAGACACAATATATGTGGTGTGTAAATGTATATTTCCTCTCTGACCAAACAACGTTTCAAGGGCCGATTCAAACCTGCCACATTCCACCACATCAATTAAAAGTGAACCAGTGCACACTGATTTTATCTGTAGCACTCCACTGTAACACATGCCAACTATGAAGGGAATCCACCCCGCAGCAAGAGAGAATGAGACAATACCAATTTATTTCATCCGACTTCTCTTCCAAAGCCCACCCAGAGAAAAAAAAGTAACATACCAGCAAAAGAATAACCGAATACCCAGACCAGCAACACCCCCCAACCACCCCTCCCAGCTACTGCCCTTAGGGAAAAAAATTCAACCCACCCACTCAGCTGTCAGCCCTTAAGGCCAGCCATCAGCTCGACCCAACCCCCCCTCAGCGTGACAACTCCCCCTCAGTGTGACCCCAACTCTCCACACTCACCCCAGTGAAAATTTGAATTTATTTCCATAAATACCCAAGAAGCTAAACAATTATAGAGCAAGATAAATAAGTATGCAGTCACGATATTTACATCAAATATAATATAATCAAACTTGCTTAGTGTAAACATGATTAACCGACCACTAAAACATCTAAACACTGTGTTAAATAGTCAAATCTACAAGGTGATAGACAAAAGGGAGAACAAGGACTCCAGGGATGCTAATTTCATAATAATTATACCCCTGATACACGACTGAGTCTGCTCTTGCCAATGCTGAAGGCCACTGGTGGCATCGCTCTCTGTAAAACAAATCCTTGTTTTACCATCACGTTGGCTTTTTAAGTGTGCAGGCTCCTGAAGAAATACTTGGGCCCCTGCTGCTTTCAATTGGTCGATCATCTGTCCCAGCTTCCATCTGCGATCCATTGTTAGCTTACAGAAATCCGACCATACATAAAAGGATATTGTGTCCACAGTAATTGAAGATGGAAGAGCATTCAAATATATTGTTTTTCACAAAAGAATGTTCCCACAGTACAACAGAATAGGTTGGGGGCGGGTACTATTAATTTTAGGGGTGGCCCCACTACAAGAAACAAGAAGCCAGTCTGCTTATTTTATCTGACAGTTTAGATACTAGTCTGACAGATTAGGAAAGGTAAGTTGGAACAGTTGTATAATAAACTGACAGGGGTCACCCACTTCTTTACCCTCTGATATTCCCAGCACCTTTACATTGTTACGGCACTGGTGATTCTCCAAATCCTCTAATTTAGACTAAACCAGTGCAAGCTGACTTTCATGCTCCCTGACTGCCTTCAAAGTGTGCATTCCAACTTCTTCCGTATCTGTAACACTATGTTAGAGCTCAAGCACTTGAGTGGACAGTGTAGACACTTTTCCAGTTATTTCTGACAATGTTTGATGCAAATGTGTGTTTTCAGACAGAACCTGGGCATAATGTTGCAGTGCCTCAATGAACCTGTATAAGTTGTACAATGGTGGCAAGCATAGGATCTGGGATGTTGAACAAGTTACTTACCTTTAGTAATGCATGATCTGGAAGAGACAAGGTCTAGCCGCAGATTCCTTACTTTTGAATTTCCCAGGAATCAGACTGGATCTGGAAGATTTCTGCGTGAGCAGTACCCCTGCGTACTGGTAGGTAGCGTCGGTAGGTCCGTGCTGTGGCATCAGTATTTTTAAAAAGTTCACTTCCTTGCTTTGGATCAAAACAAGAATTGCATCACTAGTTTCTAAACGGATTAAATTGGGCCTTAAAGAGTTACATTTCCAATTTTTGCTCCATATCTTCTTTTCTCAATTAGCCTGACTGAGAACAGGGGGCAGTCAAAACGTTTACAACAAAATCTCCATGGACTACAACCTAGATATGTCAGGAAATGTGTGATCAGTTTGCTAGAAAAATATGGGCACATGCGTTTTTTTAAACAATTTAATCACTGATTATAACCATCCGTTATCTTTCAATAGCACAGGGAGACACCACCTTGTGGGGTGAATCTAAATCTGCACTTAATTAATAAACCTGTTATGTTATTTATTGTAATACAAAAGCTTTTAACTATGAAGTATGAATTACAAGTAGCTACACTCTTCCTCAAGGCGCACCCATAAACCTTGTGACCACGCTAGTCACACCCCACTCAAAACTGTTTTCACCTATAATTTCATGGTCAATTCTCAAGTTTGCCCTGAAATAGACATATCGGCTCTTGACCACTCTTTGGTAAATAAGATTTTCATTCACTTTTGGTGAATTCAAACACACTTACGCCACAGTTATGCAGGCTTCTCTGACCACTTGCGACCGGAGGTCTTTGACTGAAAGTTTGAATGCTGAATCAAGCAACCGTAAATGCTGGAAAAAACAGTCGTAGTCTGCAGCTCCAGCAACGAGTAGTGATCTGACCTTTTTGAGCTGCAAAATAGCAAAATTAGACGTATCAGTTCATCAGTATGAGCAACAAGAAAGATATTTTCCAATATATTTAGTATAATACTTCATTGTAAACACAGTAAAAGTTCATGATCAAACAATTTTATGGACGGAGAAACAGTGGAACAAGATTTTGAATAAAAATTAGAATATTAGTATAATCAAAGCATTCATTAGGTAACGTTTCCAGTTAAGCTACCTTGAGCACATTTTCCTTCAAGACCTCATTTACTTCTAGGGGAAGAATGTATAGATATGTACAACCATTTTCCTATGCCTAGTAAGGAAAGTGCATGGTATACTTACTATAGAGACACATACTGGACCACTTCCTTCAGACTTAAGGGATAAGTAGGCCGCAGTATGGCGATAATTTCCATCCAGAACTAGAAATGCATAAAAACACCAAAGATGGTGCTTATGAGACATGATCTGTGAAGCGGTGTTCCACGCAGCAGTTCGATGCTTGATCACTTTGAGACTCCCTTGGAACTTAAACTTCAGGTCCTAATCCACTTTCACCTAGATATGAATGGATTATAGGACTGCTAGTGAAGCATATTAACAGTTGAAAAGAGAGGTGCTGCGTTTATGGACAGAAGGAAGGGGGGGGCCTATGGGCAACAGCAGACTCTGTGCAGTAAAAACGTGAAGAGAGATGCTGACAGGTGCAGGCCGACAAAGCTGCCCGAGTCAAAAAGAGCTGCATGTAACACTGGGATACAGAGACTGTAAATATGAGCTTCAGGAAGGGAGGTATATCTTGGAAATCAGTAGCCCTGAATGTCTGAAGAGACAGAAAATGGTTGAGCTGGGAGAGGTGAAGTTAATGTGAAAATAACACCAATCCAGACAAAGTCCTCAGCAGCAAATGAATAATGATTGAGGAAAAACCAAGCCAAAAACAAAGAACAGCCAACAGAAAAAAAACACCAAGACTGAGGAATGCCATTGCGGTAATACTCTGGAGTTACGTTTTGGGACAATTGATTTCCAGAATGAGGAGAATCTCTCTTCAAGCCCTAGACAAATGATTAAAATGAAGAAGGAAAGTGTTTGAAATAGGGCTGATTTGCAGCATGGGACACCAGAAGGTAGGCAGCAATTGTTTTTGTTCAGTGCACCTTGGAATTACCAGGCCAGCAATCTGCATGAGGTGACCTGCCTGTGTGATAATGATGCATCATTTCTGTGTAGGTTTTTCTTTCTTCGTTTTTTAACGAGGTGTGGGGAGGTGATGGTCATGGAGACAAAAAAAGAGTGACTCATACAGGAGCACAGTATGGAGAAGATGAAGCTCATGTAGACACATCATTCCCCTTTTTAGAGTATTAACAAGAGTCCGTGCAAAAAGCACTGCTGCAAGGGGGTAGTTGACGTAACAACTCATGCCTTTACCATGCAGATGCCTTTATCACACCTAGTAAGTATGTTTGTATGATATATCATACACTTACTGCCCTTTACCACCCTTAAACCCTACAATTACCCTTACCACCACCCACAACTCCAAATTTAGCCTTACTGTTGATATATATACATACATATATATGTGTATAAACACACATACATAAACACACTTATCATGAGTGGTAAAGGCACTAATACCACGCATAGTAAAGGCTTTGCTGTAAAGGCATTGTTGTAAAGGCTGTTTCCTCTGCAAGGGTAACTGTATCCAAAAGACACCTTCTTACATGGGGACAAAAAGAGCAAAAAGTCTTTCCTACAACAATATTTCTCATCTATCGATGCAGAAACTGTTAAGTTGAAGGACATTAAATTATATTTTTAAGCGCATGTCCAACCACAGTGTCTTGTGGCAATTCTGCTAATTTTGGCTTTCCCGTAGTACATGGAGAAACAAAGACACAGCTTTAAACCATATAGTGATAAAGTAAAAGTAGAGAATTCCTTCTTGGCTATTACATCTGTCTACACACCCCATCAGTGATTTTCTTGGTCAACTCAAGGTATTTGGAGAAATCACTCTAGGATCTGAATCCTGAAGGGGAGGATCTGAATTTGGTTATGCCTGGAGAGAAAATTATATCCTCTAAATAAATGTTACAAAAGGAGTCCGGAAGAAGCTTTAGGAGAAGGACCTGGAGCATGTCTAGAGAATCTTTAACCCAAATGAGCAAGACTGTTTATTTTAACCTCCTTTGCAGAGATCATACAAAAATATAGATCATGTACATATCCATAAGTACACCAACCACAGGCCAAAGTTGGGCAGAAATTGAGATTACGTAGCTTTGTTAGATGAAGACCTAGTAACAGCTACCAACTGACCCAGATGGCACTTCAGAGATTCCATATGCCAAGACTCATTGCTGATCATAGAACTGAGACAAAGAATATCTCTGTACTTTCAGGCTAATGATCTGGGGCGGTGCCTATTGCAGATGTATGGGACACTCTAAAAGTGATAGCATCCAAACTGAAGCAACTTCGAACAATGGCACAAGAGAGACTGGATGGGAGGTTTTTGGGAATACCACAACGAATTAGCCTCAACACTGGTATCTAGAAAGTTGAAGATAGCAAATATGCAATTAGCTGTTATCACCGTGAGCTCTGTTGAGGAAAAAAACAATTCTTTTATGGGAAAAGCTGCACCACCAATGGAATTTTGGCCTGCATATCAGATCCTATACACAGTTGATTTAAGACATTCATTCAGCAGTTTATGGTTGGTTCTGATGGATAACTGTTTCCTGCAGATTCCAAACCTCTTTAATTAATAACCAAGCAATACCTACAAGGTGGTGGGTCAGAGAACATAATCGAACCAGCAACTCCTGTAGAACAGATCTAGCAAAATGGTTATCTTTGAGAACTTCAGAGTCAAAGCAATAATGCCCGGGGAAGGTATGGACCAAAGTCTTTGTTGCAGTCCAGAAGACATCCAGGAGAGAAGCAATGCTGAAGAAACAGCCTTCAGCCTGGTGGAATGCTTTGATATCCTTAAGTGGCAGATTCTTGGCAAGAGTGTACAGATCTTGATAAACAGCATGGTCCCACAGAAAATCATCCGCTTCTGAATCTCGCTGCCTTTCCTGGTGAAGCTCTAAAATCCTCAAAAGCAGCAAAACTGCCTATAATCCCTCTGAAGCAGAAACATGACAGGATTGAGCCCATATACCCCTCTAGAGCGTGGGCTACAAGCAAATACTGTACAAAACAAAGCTAGCTCTAGCAGACTAGATCCAAAAAGCAATATTCAGACAATAACACCTGGTTTGTTATTGCCAGATTATTATCCAACTAAGAAAGTTTCATCATTTTTGATAACCTGGATAGATTGTTTTTCTGCGCACCCTTTATTATATAAGATACAACATCTTGACATATATCATGAATGCCAAGTTATTTACTCATATAGGTATTGAAATTTATCAAGGAAGTCATCATGTATTTTAAATGCTGCACAATCCTTATCAAAACATAAAATTTCCAAGAAATGACGGTCATTCCCAATTTTTGAACTTTGAACCGTCAAAAGATAATCCGCTCAAGCACAGGAGTGACTAAAATAGTTGTGTGTCCAATGTCTCCAGTCATTAAGAGCAACAGTCCTAAATTCAACTGTATTTTTTTTAGGTCTTGTCCGTGGGCTACTTATGGTGTGGATAGCAGTAGCCTTGCTGGCCTTGAATCAGCTTTGTCACAGAACAAAAGGGAACTGTCAAGTGGGGGAGGTCCAGGAGAGAGCCATACACATCTGTAGAAAACTCAGATTGAAAGAAGCTAAGCATAACAACGTACAGGTACCGAGGATCCCATAGTCTGTGCCATCATGTCAGCAGTATCAAGGCCTGATATGATTATAAGCTGTGAAGCATGCTGGCCACCTAATTACCTCTGAGAGATGGGCTTTGAGGTGATCAAGGACAGTGGGGCCAACAGTGTATTTGGCTAAAAGGCATGTGGCGTTCAAAGGATGCAAAGATGGAAAAAATCTTCTTTCTCCATGCCACTGAGTGTTTTGACTCTGCCCAAAGACGTGGATGGGAAATTACCCCTGACCTGCCCCTAAGTGCAATAAGCACATTTGCTTTGGCTTCAAATGAGGACAGGGGTAACTCCAGAACCTCTGTCGCCCACTACAGAGTGGAAAGTTATAACTGCAGGAAGAGAACCCAAAGGGAAAAATAAATTACTATCTCAGATGAGGTCACTGGCCTACGTGAAGCCTGCAAATCAATGGCTAAGTCAAGAGGACCCTGGTCGAAACCCTATCTAGTTCATAAGAATCTAGGGGATCAGAACCAAACCCAAAAAGATTGTGGATAGAGTGGTGATACCAATTCTCCTCCAATAATCTTTGGGCCTCTGTTCTGGATCTGTGCTCTTCCCATAGGTGGACATGTGCTGATCCTGTAGGAGCTGGCAGTGCCACCAGCCGTGCAAACTCTGAGTTGGCAGGGTCCAAGAAGGTTGGGGAGGCAGTGTCAGTGGTCTTGAGAGTGGAATCATTTGTGGCAGTGGCACCACATACCTTTCGACCAGCAGGAAGAGTGGGGTCTGATAAGTATAGAAGGCTGAAGAGTAGGTTCCGAACGACACCAGAGGCAGCATGAAGGACATGAACATGGATGTGCCAACGCGCCTTATGGGGACCAAAAGGCACCCCAGTAGGAGCTACTGCCCTAGAGAAAATGCCAAACGTGGTGGTAAGAAATGCCGCTGGATCTGAACCTGTGTCCAGGAAGTCAGGATAAGGTGACCTAAACACCGGAAGTCACTAGGGCTGGAACAATTCGACCACAGGCTCCGGCGGCAGTGCAGGGGGTGAATCCGCTGGCAGGGTTGGTTCGGAAGGCACAAAAAGTACTAACCACAGCTCCCAGAATAGAGATCCAATGTGAACTTGAGGGCTTCTGGGTGACTTCTCTCTAGAAGAAGCTCAGTTTTTCTTATGTTTCTTCCGCTTATTTTGTCTGCTCGAGGAGTGAGACAATGGGGGCCTCATGCAGGCCATGGAGTGACACCGGTTTCTTATATCTTCACAGGTTCGCACCATGACAAATTATGCCTCTCTCTTCTTATACTTCGGCAAGTTTCACATGACGTAAGAGTCCTGGTCTGAACCAAGGAAGATAAGAGTGAGAGTTGGCAATGGACATCTGTCCTCACACTCCTTATAGGGCTTAAAGGCCAAACGCTTAGGGGAGACATCCAGGGACTGTACTTTATGAACAGTGTAAAAATTTAGATAGCTTTAGCACAAAAACACTCTGAGCGAGAGAGCTCTACATCTGCATCGAAAGTGCAGAAAAAAGGGAACTGAAGGTGTTGTGCCTGTGTGGATGCTATATGGCTTAGGTGGCATAACCAGGTATCACTTCCGGAAAACAAACCAGCACCCACTACTGGCAACAAAGAGCTTTCAAGTTTTCCAGATCTAGTCTGGTGTCTGAGACAATTTAACAGGTGAGGAATCTGCATGGAGAAGTATCCATAAGAAAAGTGATTACATTAATGCCTTTGACAGGATTCATATGCTGTGATTCTTTCACCAAAATAGCCACCACACTTCTGGTGAAGGCTGAATTCCCTTTTCTGTTATTTTCTGTCACAAAATCCAATACTTTAGACCACTACAATAGATTACAACTAGTGACACTACAGCACCAATAAGCACAAAAGTATAAAGAGAGCATGCCCATACTTAAAAGATTAGCATTTTATATTCTCTTGCGTTCGCTTTGCTCTATCCACTCTCTTACAGCAAAATTTATTACTATGTTTATTGGGGATTACAGTTCATAATTTACTCGGAAAACAGTCAATATTCCTTTGGAGTAAAGTCACTGCATGACAGTATTTGCTTGCTCCCATTCCCTTTCTATATTTCCTGCATGCATATGGAACTACTGTTTTAAAAATACGATTTATTTTACAGGAGAAAAAGAAAAGCATATTACTTCAAGATGTTTCACCTCACTTAATCCCATGCCAATATGATATTTTTTTGTTTGGACATCATTTTAGGTAGGCAGTAGCAGTTAATGCGATTGTAATACCAGTGAAGCCTATGCCTCCAAATAAGAGCCTAGTCTAAGAATATTCGTACACTTGCTCAGCTGTTATCGAAGCCTAGTGACGTCCCGTGACAGGCTATTCAACTTAAAACATACAATTTGTTTTCACCCTCAAAGGAAATGCCAAAAACAGAAACTACATCTTGGGCAGCTGAAAAGCTATCAAAGTAGATACAAAACGATATTACAACTGGTACAAGGTGCTACACAAATCAAAACACTGCAACAATAACCTAAAACATTTTCCTGAAAAATGTTACATGACATTTTATAGCTTAGTGCAGAATTGCCAGAATCTTAGAAAAAATATGTAATGGAAACTCACCGCGTTGGCTCGTTGATCCCAGTCATGTTTGTCATCAGAGAGAATTTCCCTTATTTTATTCAATGTTTCTTCAAGCTCCCGACTCGAATAGATCTGAAACCGCAGCAAAACAAAAAGCTAAGTTAGGGTATGGCACTGCTTCAATTGTATTTTTTTTACATTCTCCTTATTGGTTTTAGAATAAAATATCTTCAGTACATTGATCACAAGGCATTCAAATACCACAGGAATATGCAAACATAATATTTCCTGATACATATCACTTATAGAATAAATCCTTCAATTATACATATTACCACAAAATAATTACATCACAGCTGTGGATGGGGTTCCTCACTTGTAAAAAGTGAATTGGGGATTATGGCAAAACAATACTAGTGTAGTAAATCTCAGATTTTCACTCCCCCAAAAAGCAGCAGTGTTCGCTGAAGCTCAATCACCAATAGATAAACTGTTTAAAAATGCAGTTTCTTTAACCATTAACTGAACTTTATGTTTTGTCACACGGTGTATGTTATAGTGGCGTACAGATATTCGAATTACAAAAATCAGTAGGTGTTCTTAATGTTGTTGTCTTTTCAAGCTTTATCTCTTAGCTAATTTCAATCCCACCATAACAATCTAAACTCCTTGTTCAATCTTAATCACACTATTAGCAAATTAGGAATCCTAGTACAGAATGGCATCTACACCAAGGTACTTCAGTCTAGATAGGAAGAAAGGGGACACCAAAAAGGGGACACAAATTCAGTGGCACTAGTTATCCAGGCTCCCTCTGTGATCATATTGTGCATTGGGGAGCATGGAGAACAAATGTATTGCTCATAGGCTGATGCTGCTGTTTTGTTTTTACTGCACCCTAGGGCACTGTTAACAGGCCCCAGTGCATGTGCTCTGACCTCTACAACAGGTTGAAATTCGTTACACTCCTGTTTGGCATGTTTACCATACCTATAGGTCGCTAGTAAAAGGTACCACAGTGCACCCAAGGCATGTATGTTGAATGTAATAAGTGGGCTGCAGCACATACTGTTCCACCACTGAAGTAACAACGCACAGTGTGCCTCCAGGACTGCACCTGCAGCCAGAGAAAGCAGTTTTAAATCTGCCAATTCGACCTGGCAAAAATAACATTTTTCAGGCCGAAACCTTCGGTTTTATGCTTGTAAATCACACCTAAAGTAGTTTCTACATGCCCATAGGGCATGGCACATGGTATTTAAAAGACAGGGCATTTGTACTTATGTTTTACAGGCTCTAGCTGTGAAAACTCTCCAAAGTCGTTTTTCACTGTGGTAAGGTTTGCTCTCCCTAAGGAAAACACTGGGTGAAATAATAACACTTTATAATGCAGAGCTTCGGTTTGTCAATAGCTTGAAAAATTATCCAAGGACTCATTTTAACATTAATCTAAAATCCAACTTAATGGTCAAGTCAGATTTTAGATTACCAAATTGGGAATGACACTTTTAGAAAGTTGTATTTTTCCTAACCCTAGCCAAATGTGCCTTCCTGCCAGTGACCAGTGTCAGGCGATTGATGGCTCCCCTGTAATGAAATGTGTATTGCTCCCAGACAGTGGGAGGCTTGGGTATGGACGGCTATTTTTCTGTCTGGCAAGATGGCCATCTAGGCCGTGCCCAGGTACTTAATTAACTTCAAAGATGGCCTACCCTGTGACAGACAGATGTAGCTCACACCTGTGTCTGCACCTTCTAGCTTCCTGCTTGACAGTCAGGGACCAATCCCAGTGGGAGGGGAGCTGTCCCCAAAACTGGTTTTGAGTGACTATAAGGGATGGTTTGCCAATCATAGCTACGCCTCTGGGTGAGCGGAGGGAGCTTAGCACAGGGAAAGATTCTGCCATGTTGGTTTCAGATAGAGAGAGGAACTGTGGGCTATTTTACAGTAAACACATATATAATGCTGCAAATATGGGTAGGGTTACCGCTGGGACCTTTTGCCTCATTGGTTAGGGAGTGTCTGGGAATTTCCACCAAAGACACACTGCCACTTGGCATAAATGTGGAACCCAAAGTACCCTTCCCAGAACACCTCTGGACCTACGGTAGATGAAAGACTGCACCTGCTGGTGTGACCCCCCCCCCCCACACACACACACACAAAAGGCAGGACCTGTTTCCACTTGTACCCAAGACTGAGAAGTAGACTTCAGAGGTCAGTTGGCTGACTTCCTGTTAAGCTACAGGGACACAAAAGGTACAAGAAAACCCACTTTCCTGAAAAGCTCAGCTGGCCTGTTCCAACTGGACCTGCCCTAGGGCCTGCTAGTGGTTTCTCCTGAAGTGAGTCCTGACCTCTAAGTGGTGTCCTTAAGGTCCTGGGGCCTTAGTTAAGTGTCAGTGTACTATTCCTGCCTAACCCTAAAAGCTGGGAATCAATCTTTTTCAAGGATGTTCGCCTGGAGAACCAACAGAGAACCAGCACCAACCTACCAAGTCAATCCAACAAAGCTGCATTGCTGCTGGTCCATAGATACCGGTTCTTCCAGCTCTGAGTTTTCCCGCAGCAGCAAATCAATTTCATTGGGACATCCCAGAAAGAGTACAGGGCCTTGTGGAGCCCGGTTTGTCTACAGCTTGCAGCCTTGCCCCAGTGGAGCAATCCGAGCTCCAAAAAGTGACTAAGTCCGAAAGCTGAAATCTTCACCAGGCGAGTGTGCCAAACGTATCCGGGCAGCGAGGGACCTTCCTTGGGCAAGAATTTTAAATTTCTCCCGCTCTGAGCTTTCCTGCTTAGAGTCAATGGCTTTATCAGGACTTCATCTGACGCTATTAGGGCTTGTGGAACCCATCTCAGCCACAGACTGCTGCCTTGCCCCGCTGAGGATTTCGGACTTCCAGTTCAGGGAAAATTTCTGAACGGGACAAAAATGGTCTCTATATCTGACCAGCGCTCCATCATGGTTGGCCTTAAAATTTACCATTTTCCCGGTCTAGCGCAACCAGGCGCTTTGTGCTTTTCGGTGATATTTTTATCTGAAGTTTTAACAATTCACATCTCCAGTTCCCTCTATTGGATTTTTGTCATTTTGGTGTCATTTTGTTCATAAGATTTTACTATGTTTTTATAACTTGGAGTGAGATTTTTATTGTGTTGTGTTTTGACTTTTTAGCAATTTGGTACTTCTAAATGCGTCACACAATTTCTTAAGTTAAGCTTGCCTGCTTCATGCCATACCCAACGGTGAGAGTTCAGGTTTAATTTACTGAAACCTTTACTGGACACCTAACAAGGATAGTACTATCAGTACAGACTAGCATCAACCATAACGAATAATCTACTTTCTCACAGGCATAACCTGTGTACTGATGTTTCATGATGCTGCTGTTTGCAAGAATGAATCCGAATGGTTCCAGGAAGAGGTTAAAGATGATGGGAGGATGGTGCCCCTGGTATTGCAAATGAGACGAGGAACAAATTCGCACAAGCTTGCGACGGTTGGTGAGATAGAATATGAACCCTTTCATGATAGTGCTACATCATTTCTTGAGAATTCTTCAGGCTAACGAGGTGGCTTTTGAATCCTATTTTGAAAGCTGCCAATGAGGTGATTCAAGATTAAAACTTTAAGCATGCATTCTTGTGCCAGGATAGCAAAACAGCAAGTGACAATAATCTGAGTATTTAATAAAGGAGGTTAGAGGAATGTGATCTAAGTAAGGCAGGTGATGATAAACCAAACAAGTTACTTATCTTCAGTGAACCCTTTTCTGGTAGAGACTATCTACCCGCAGATTCCTGACTTTGCAAATTCCCCCAGGCCTCATTCTGGATCTCAAGAATTTAGACAGCAATTTCCTCACAGGTCAGTAGATGGTGGTGTGCGACTCCACGCCCTAATCCAACATTGCGGCCACTATATCTGCACCAACTCCGCATGCTGGCTTCAGGATTTTTCTGATCTCTGTCCATGCCGTCAGACACAGAGCCATTAGAAATCAGAATATGCCAGTGCGCAGATCTCCAGAGTGCGATCTTATTAATGGACTGTATGATTCTATTCAACAGAAATGGGCGGAGGGTGCATCGGTGGGGAAACTGCAGTTCGATACAGTTTCATCCGGGAAAAGATGTTACGGAAGGTAAGTAATTTGTTCTTCTGATATAGATTTATAACTACAGATTGCTCACCTTGTGAACAGATATCAAGTCAGTACCTCCCCAGGTATTGAGTCTGTAGAATGGCCTGTACTGCCAAACCTGGCCATTGAGGGAATAGTGCTTCGTGAATGTACAGAGGGACCGCCATGTAGCAGCCTTGCAGATATCCAGGACTCGAACACTATGAGGCAGGTAAATGCAAAGAGAGATGCCCCACTACACCAAGAGACAGGGTTCCTTCTTAGACTATTAGTCTCAAATAATTTCCCTTGGAGATCACTAATCAACCGCAACTATCACTTGCAATTACGCTACCACACATACATGCATATAGCAAGTCTTGAAAGAGCCAAATATTGAGAAAACCCCGTTGTCTCCAAATTTAATAATGAATAAAATTTCACGTGAATACATCAATAAAAACCCAATAGCAAACGTTCATCCAAGATCAAATACATAAAAAGAAAGAAAAGGAGAGATAATACATAAGACATTCACATTTGTCATTAAATAGTGTTAATTTGCAGGAAACAGTAGAAGTAACACATTGTTGAAGCAAATTTCTTTTCAAATATGTGAAACTGTGTTCCCAAATTTAACAACCACTAGGTGTCGATGCATTTCCGTAGATAAAACCGGATAAAAACTACCTTCTTCAGGACAATAACAATAATCCCCTCCTATCGATATTTAACAATAAAAACCGGTGCTAGCACTCAGGTAAATCTGAAACACCTCACTTTCTCCGTTAAGTCTTTAAAAAACACCTCGAGTACCTCTATGTATCTGATGAAGCTGCTATAGATCTTATAAAAATCATCCAGCGATATACAGTTAAGTACCGAGTCAACTTAGGTTCTCCATATCAGCGTAGTTGGACTTCAATGAGTCATAACTCTCACTCCAATCTATATCAGATGGTCCACCCTCCGATGGTAGGGGGACAAATTGAGAAGTTTAAAATCCGTCCACTAGAATATATACTGAGCAGACAACAAATATCATATGTCTGTCCCAGTGTCTTTAAGAACACGCGCTGCCTTAAATGCGTCTGTTCTACCGTGTCAACCGCTACGACAATGAGGCAGTGCAGTGGTAGCAGCTTTCACTCTAGTGGAATGAAAGCACAAGCCTTCTGGGGGATGCTTTGTGGCGAGCCCATAGCAGATAATAATAAAAAGGACAGTCCATTGGATTATGGTTCTGCACTGCTTTCCCCTTTTTTGCTATGGACGAGGATCTCTGGTCTGATCCATGTACAAATTGAGGGTTCCCTCAGGGTCACACACTGGAGCCGGCAAGGTGATGGATTGACCAATATTAACTACCTTCAGTATGAATGCTGCTTTCGTCTGGAGGACCAATTATTCCGGGAAGAACGATGTGTATGACCGTTGGATGGACAAAACCTGAAATTCATTCAGTCACCTTTTAGATGTAATGGCAATGAGGAACTCCGTTTTGATGGTGAACAGGCGTAAAGAACAGTTTTGCATCAGTTTAAAGGGAATGCAAATCAGGTATGTAAGAACCAAATTAAGGTCCTACTGCGGCATCACACAAGGTGAAGGCTAGAGCATGTTGGTCAGCCCTTTCAAGAAATACATCGCAATAGGTGATTTGAAAAGTGACGACACATCTGGCAAACGTAAAAATGCAGAAAGATAACCCTTGACTGTTTCCACAGGAAGGCCTTGCTGGGCTAAAGACAGGCAAAAAAACGAGATGTCTCACAAGTTTGCATCCAAGTGCTGGATGTCACAGGGAGAACCCCAAACAACAAACTTTTCCCAGTGTCCTGTGTATACTGTTTTGTTAAATGGATGCCTGCCTGTCAAGATCACATCAACCACTTTGGGAGAGAGATCAAAAGCCATCAAGTGTTGGCATTCAATCTCCATGCGTGGCAGTACAGGTTGTGCAGGCTCGGATGCAGGACCCAGACCTGCTGCTGCGACAGGAGATCTTCCCAAAGTGGAAGCCGGATAGGAGGACAAATGCTCATGGGCAGAAGTTCCGGATACCACACTCTCCTTGCCCAGTCCAGAGCCACTAGAACAACTTGGGCATGGTGTTTCTTATTCTTTTTCAGCACTCTGGGCAGGAGAGGTGGGGCGGGGGAAGTCCAAGCCCCCGCTGAACTGGGAAAAGTCCTAGATGGAGAATTGCATTGGGAACTCCAACGACCAAAAGTTTGGACACTGCATGTTTTTTACAGTGGCAAATAGAGCTGGAAAGACACGGACTGAGTGGCCGTACATAAAAAAATAAGAGGGGTTCCAAGGAGGACCTACCCTAAGATTGGAGGTCCCTTGCAATTGTGTCAAGTCCACATTTAAGAATATAAATAGAACCATGATTCGTGAACTCGGCTAGAGAAAAGTTGAGGCATTCCATTACCAGTAACCAAGTTTTATCAAAGAACTGCACCACAGCGACATTTGACTTGTGGCAGTGATTGATTACACAGTTTTAACAAAGCCTAGACAGTGGATGAACATTTAATATACGGGAATACTCTAGGTACCAGAATAATTTTTTCCCATCTGGATTGGACAAAGGGATGACAACGAAGTGGACCCTTTAAAGAATTGAAAATAAGGTATCTGTTGAGGATACATAAAATCATTAGTCCTGAAGAAGACATAAAATTATTAGTCCTGAAGAAGGTGGACTAAATTATTAGTCCTAAAGAAGCGCATGGAGTTGGGGCAGATATAGTGATGCAGATGTCACATCTGGAGCGGGACGGATCTGACACAGAGCCGCACAACACTTGTGTGCTACAGCGCTCGTAGTAGGCCTAATGTGCAGCACGAAACAAGCTCAGAGTCACTCTTATTTAGCTATCAGAATGAGCCTTGAGCAGTCTCAATCCCGTGTATTTATACCCCATTGGTTGCGCCCGGCCGTGGGGTTGCATACATAGTCACGGGTTCGGGGTCGCCAGATCAGGCTGGGAGGTTCACTACATTCTCTTCAACTTTAGTCCACTCTTAATATCCCAACTGGCACAACTGAGAGGTGCATACAAAGTCTGTGCATACAAAGTCTCTGACTCTCTGGCTGGGGTTCGGATTGGGTCGAAGGTTGTATCTGTGGTTCAGGGTGGTTCTTGATCCTTCTGTGTCCTAGAGAGGGAGTCCCCCTGTGGCTGGCCGTGCCTCTTCATTGTTGTGGGGGCCACTGTTTGACATCTCCAATGGACAGCCTGGTGTACCTGCAACCAATTCGTGGGAGTCCAACGCCCTGTCATGCCCTGTCACCGGGCTTCTGGTGGCGCCTTCTGCCTCTGAGCTTGTTGGGAATAACAACAAGGTGATGGATGGAATGCTTGAATTAATCTCAGCCGCTGGCAATCGCTCAGGCCGCATACCAATCCATCTTTTTTTGGGGAGACAAAGGTACGGCCTAATACTGGAATTTAGCGTTAGATGTGGGTGGACACGAGGATTGTCACAGTACACTCACCACACACACCTCTAGCCTTCAGAGCACAGGTTTAATGAGGCTTCCTTGGAACGGGGGCCTTTTGTATATCCTTATTTCTTCTGGGATGCCGAAAAGGGCAAAAACCTTCTAGAGTAGGGGCAACCTTGGAGAATACAGTTGACTCAGTAATTTCAACTACGGAGTACTTCGAGTATCCATCTATTAGTATCATTGTGAGGCATCCACCTGGAAAACTGGCAAAATCCAGACTGACCTTCGGCCAGGACAACTTGCAGTGCTCCTTTATAGCTACAGGACCAGGGACCTCAGCTCCATTCGTTTATTGGCATGCCCTGCACTGCCTTATGTCGTTGACAGCCTCTTCAAGGCCTGGGAACCATACTTTCTCCCACAGTTGGGCTTTCGTCTTCGTTGTCCCTTGGGGTCCTGCATGTGGTAGCTTCATCACCTTTTGAGCTAGTGATGCTGGTATGATGATCTGGTGTCCCTGTAGCAGTAGCACGTCTGGTATGGCACGCAGTTCGTTCTTGACCCTCCAGAGCTGTGGTAGTCTTGTCGGGAATAACCCACTGGTTGGTATCCTACAAGACTGTTCTCCCGTTACCTCTTGGAGGGTGGTGATGACTTTTGAAGTACCTCCTCTTTAGCTGTTGCTTGGCTGACATCCTGGATATTTGGCACATTGGGGAATGATCCCTGGCTCACCATTCGTAAGTACTCTTCAGCCTGTGAGCTTTTGTGTATTGGCATTTCCTTGTGTATTACAGGATGGGGTGACAGGAAGTCCGCCAAGTTCCTCGATCCTAGTGTGTAGATGAGTGAATTGGTATTGTTGCAGTTGTATTGCCCATCTTTTGATCTGGGAGACGGACGCTGGGGCAGCACTGTCTCACCAAACAAGAAGACTAGTGGTTGATGGTCGGTGATGACTCTGAACAGTCATCCACACAGATATAGGTGGAAATGCTCATAGCCCCATTTGATTGCCAGGTCCTCCCTCACAATTTGGGAATAATGGGCCTCTGTGGCTGTGAGAGCCCTGCTGGCAAATGAGATGGGGGCCCATCTGCCTGGCTCACTCTCGTGGGTTAGTACAACTATGAGGCCCACAGGGCTTGTGTCTACTATCAACTCTGTCGCTTTATCCGGGCTGAAGTAAGCCATCGTGGATCCGTCAAGCAGGGCTTTCTTGACAAACTCAAATGCTTTGGCCTCCTTAGGACTCTAGATCCATTTGCTTCTGCCTTCGTGAGGGCATAGAGCGACTATGCTAGGGTTGCAAGGCATGGGATGATCCGGCCACAATATGTGGCCATCCCTAAGAGGAGGTGTATCTTGGTGGCGTTCCCAGGCGCAGGTGCTTGTTATATAGCTTGCGATTTTCGGGGGTCCACTTGAAGGCCTTCCTTTGTGAATATATAGCAGAATAATTGGATTTACGTTTAATAAAATGAGCATTTCTCACGGTGGCAAGTGAAAACATATTTGTTCAACCATCTTAGGGTCGCATGCAGCCTGCTGTGGTATTCTTCCATGGTTGTCGAATAGATAAAAATGTCATCACTTAGGTTCATGAGGCCTTGCAGGCAGTATAGTGTTTCACGGATGGTGTTTAGAAACACTTCGGCCGCTGAAGAAATCCCAAAGCTCAACCGTTTATTCCTCCTCAGGCCTAGCTGTACCTAGAAAGTATTTATGTATTGGTTGTCCTCATCTAGTTGCAGTTGATGGTATCCTGTATTCAGGCCGAGTTTGGAAAACCACCTGGCCACATTGAGATCGAAAATTATATCGCCCGTGGTGGGAGTGCCGTTCTCGTTAGTTTGCCTTGTTGGGTAGGCACATGTCAATGCACAGCCAAAATTGGCCTGGTTGCCTTGGTTTCTCTGGTATTACAATTAGGGACACCAATAGGGTGGGCCATGCACCTTTTCTATGACATTGAGCTTCTCCAATTTCTCTAGTTGCTGTTCAACAAGCAGCTGTAGGTGAAATGGCACCCTGCAGTGCTGGATTGCCAAGGGCTTCACCGGCTTGTAGATGTGCAACTTCACTCGTGGCCTCTTTAGACATCTTATTCCTTTGAATAAATCCGAGAATTGGTATATGATGTTGTGACTGAACAGTCAGGTCGAAGATTACTAGACCAAGATCTTCAGTCATGTGGCACTTCACGACGGTCTCCAACTCTCCTTTGATAATATGGAATTTGGCAGGTGTCTCTCTGTTTTTGCTTTGCACCATGACATACATCACTCCTAGCAGCAGGAGTGGTTCCCGGGCCCGTACGTGTAGATTTTGGTCATGGTGGAAGACAGGATAGGCTGTGGCTTGTGTACTGTAGTTCGGTTATCACATTGACTGACACTCCAGTGTCAATGAGGGCTTTGACAACCATTCCTCCTATGCCTGGTGGGAGGCTGAGTCTCTCTGTTCGGTCTCCTTCAGCGTGAGGTGTTGGATTGCCTTTGAGAGTGTCATTTTACCTCTGGTTTAGCAGGTCTTTGGTCTGTTCCAACAGACACTTGTGAAATGGTTAGGCTTCCAGCAACTGGAGCAGGTCTTCACCTGTGCCAGGCAGTACTCCCTCCCACAATTTCTGTATAGGGATTCAGATGCATGGTCCAGTGGTCTTGTGTGTCTCGCAATGGGTTGTGTCAGGAGGGCATCCACCACATTCATCTCCATCTCGATTGTGGGTTGTTTGGTAGACTGGGGGTTGCTCTGGTCGGACCTGAGAGCCATGTCCATTTCTGTTGCATGTACATGTGATAGATCATGAGACTGAGCGAGAACCAGAATGCTGTTGAGGATGATGTCAGCCTGGTGAAGAATGAGGCCTCTTAACGTCGCAGATCTACAGCAATGGACGAGTTGCACGCAATACCTTTGGGTTGATCCTCTTCGGTACACATACTTGAGAGTTCTCGCAGGTGAGCATAGAAGCTGTTGATGGATTCGCCTTTGCGTTGTCATACCTGTCGCAATTTGAACCGCTCAAAGTCTTGGTTGAGTTGAGGGTCAAAATGGGCATACAGGGCTCCTACTGCTTCATCATTGTCGTTTTCCGCACCAGTCCCAGGGAGGTGTTCAAAGAGCTTACATATCTCCTCCTCCACCAAAGGCAGAAGCTTTATTGTTCCGTTGGTTTCTGATGTTGCTCGGAGGTAATTATGCTAGGCGGCATAGCCATGTTTTCCATCGCGGTGTAGCCGATGGATGGGTCCACTAGTTCACTGAAGACTTGCAGCGCAGTGACTGGGTTGTGTGGATGGGTCGCGTTCCCTGGCTGCATGCCTGGTGCATGTGCTCCCACCTTCTGCAGCACTGGCTTCATCCGCCATGGTGTGGAGTTGGTGTTACCCCATGTTGTGGGTTTGGCCTGGGCGTTGAAAGTGGCAGGGTGTAGTTGCTGTCTATCGGGATTCCCTCTGTCAAGGTGTGTGCAAGAGAAGCGGGTACCCTGCTGCGCTGCAGGGGTGCCTCTGTGCTGGGGTCAGCGGGGTGCAGGTACTCACAGCATGCAGTAGCTATCCTGGGCTCTGGTGCTGAAGAGGCATGCTACTCTTGAGCTTCTTGCGTGCCCCCTAGCTGTTCCACTAGTGCTTCTTGGAAAAGCATGTGCTGGGCCTTTAGTGGTCCACGTGGAAAGCAGTTATCTGGGCCTGAGCGGCTGTTTGAGCCTCACCGATACGCTGGACGGGGTGTAGACATGCTAGTGCACAGTGATGCTGTGAACGTCCCCGGCCCGGATGTGCTTTAAGCCCGAGGTGCTGTTATGCATGTACTGCTTCAGCCGTGGAGAATGCTCATGCAGCTGCCGACTTCGAAAGTCAGCACCAGCAGGTGGTCGTTCGCTTGCCGCGGGGTGGGATCCTTGTCGCCAGTGTTATGTGCCACAGCACTCGTGGTAGGCCTAATGCACAGCGCGTAACATAAGCTCAGACTCACTCTTACTTTAGCTATTGGAATGAGCCTCGATCCGGTTTATTTATACTCCATTGGCTGCACCCGGCAGTGGGGTTGCATACACCTTTATGTGGTTCTGGGTCAGTGGATCAGGCTGGGTGTGTCACTACAGTCGCGACATTCCAACGTGCAAGCAAATTGCTATAACAATTCTCCAGATCAGTCTGGCGCCTGGGGGAATTCACAAGGTGAGGAATCTGCGGTTAGAAGTTTCGATTCAAACGCTATAGTGAAAAACATGTACAGGGCTTACCGGTTCAATTTACAGAATTATCCTCAATTTAAATTTTTGGCATCTCTCCTTGGACTATATATTTAAAATACTTCAAAATACCCTGGTGGACGCCACAAAGTTTAATTTAACAATAGCACCTCTTGCATTTGCCCAGACTTTCCACATGTTCAAACTAAGGTGTATACTTTGCTCTTCTCTGGCAACCAAACTTACTGTGTCATTATACAAGAAGGCAAAAAATGTATCATCTCTTTCTTTAAAGTTCAAATTGCTTTGCTCCTGAACTCTCTTACCAGCACCATAAGGACAAAGGAGAGAACAGCACCAACAGAAACTGAGCAAAGACTAAGAAACTTAGCTACTTAGATCCTACACATCTTTTCTCAGTACCAGAGAATGAAGTTGGGAACCTGGCCAATTGTAATAAGAGGTAATTAAAGTTATGGTTTAGCAGTTAAGGCAGCATTACATAAACCAAGGAATGCATTTTGTACAAAACCAAGAATAAGACGATTGGAAGGGACCAAACAGCAATTATTGTTTCAAGTGTTATTATTCCTGTATAGCTACACACAGTCAAAACTTTGCAAATCAATTGTATGTTTAAACATTATACAACGTAATTATACAAGCACAATGGTCTGCGTACGCACTATGGAATGCAAAATGTTATACCCATTTGTTACAGACCAGAGGACATTTCAGGTTCTAATTTTCACTGAGGAGAATTAACCATCCATACCACTCTTTAGAATACAGAGATGCAGCTTTACTAAAACAAATCTAAAATTCACACAAACAGTAAGTGCAAAGGGACTGAAAAAAGTGAGAGGATGCCCAACCTGCACTGAAGGAACTTCAGTAAATGCCTTTACAAAATCATCTTCGTCAAGCGCTCCAGCACCCCCATCTTTAGCTGCACCTAAAGAAATAACCAAAGAGATTTAGAAATTGAGAAAGAGAGCGAGAGAAAGGAGGTTGTTCGAACACCCACAAAGTAACATTTACCACATGTATCTGTGATCAAGACATTTATAACAATGATATTAAGAAAGTAATAAAAGCCTGTTTTGTAAACAAATGAGGACCACTTTGAAAATACATCATCATTCACAGTTTCAACACAGGAAAATGTTAAGCTTAGTGTGGCAAAACGTTAATATAGTAATCTTGTTTCTC
Source organism: Calotriton arnoldi (assembly GCA_963921515.1). Taxonomy (NCBI): domain Eukaryota; kingdom Metazoa; phylum Chordata; class Amphibia; order Caudata; family Salamandridae; genus Calotriton; species Calotriton arnoldi. The sequence goes on along the minus strand of CAWUFW010000021.1, from coordinate 1,979,054 downwards.
ATCAGCATACAATCTCCTCCAGATTCATTAAATTACTAACCCTTCCCAAAATGGAAATTCTGAAGCAATGTTAATAACGGGTGCTAGGTGGAGCTGGCTCTGTCTGCCAACTAGTGGCTCCACTGGAAGTGACATGCATATGATGCTTGCTGGTAGGTGATGTCTGTTCTGTCCGAGTTCCCCCCACCCCCTCCAAACACACCCACAAAAAGGCAAAGGACACAGTATGAAGCCAGGGGAATAAAAGAATTTATCAGCAGGAGAAAAAAATGTATCCTCAAAAGGGGCAGAGGGAGGGTTGTAAGGAATCTACAACCGTATCCATCTGAAGAACAAGTTACGTATCTTTGGTAATGCTTTTGGTAGAGACTCTATCTAGCCGCAGGTTCGTCACCTTTTGAATATTCCCCAGACGTCAGACTGGATCCTGAAACTTTTCAGCAGTATCTCTGCGTCCCAGGAGGTGGCAACGTGCTGCTCCGCATGGATGCCATACCGCTACGGAAATGAAGTGCGGAGGCTATTTAGGGGCCACTCCAGTGCACTGATTTCAGTTGCTTTCAAGGCTGTCTACGGCACCAGGTGCAGAGCCCTAATTTCAAATTGGTTGTGTCCCATGTGCAGATTCCTAGACTTGGGATCTTATTAATGGGTACAGTACAATCACAGACCGAAGAAGATCGGAGAGGAATCTGCAGCCTTATAGAATCTCTACCAGAAAGAGCGTTGCCGAGGTAACATTGTTTTTCTGATAGAGACTTCTAGCCGCAGACTCCTCACCTTTGAATGGATACCAAAGCAGTAATTATATGGAGGTGGGTCAGTGACTTGGCTCAAACCATAAAGTCCTGAATGACAGAGCGGGCAAAATGTCCCTCTCGGTGAACAGGATTGTCCAGACAATAATACTTCGTGAATGTATGGAGGGACACTCACATTGCCATCTGGCAAATGTCCATGACAGGCACCGATGAAGGGCATGCCAACACAGTTCCCTGGTAGAATGAGCATGCAGTCCTTCCAGAGGCTGCTTTCTGGCCAAGCGTAGCAGATCTTAATGCAAATCACGATCCAACAGGAGATTTTCCTCTTTAGCAGATCCCTGCCTCTTTTCCCTCCAGGGAACCTCACAAAGAGGCAATTGTCCACCCGGTGTTCTTTGGTGCAATCAATATATAAAAGCTTAGAGCTCTCTTGGGGTCCAAACAGTGGAGTCTCTCCCCTCTTTGGAGGGGTGAGGCACAGCATAGAACACTGGCAAGTGATGTTTTGACTAACATGAAACGGCGACACAACCTTAGACAAGAAAGATGCCCATTTCAGCAAAATCAGCTTTTCTGGGAAGAGGGTGGTGTACAGCGGGTTGACAAAGAGAGCTTGTAGCTCACTCACACGCCACACTGATGTTATGACAATGAGGAACACTGTCTTGAGAGAGAGACATTGCAGAGAACAGCTGTGAAGTGGCTCAAAATGAGTGCACATCAGATTTGTGAAGACCAACTTAAGGTCCCACTGTGGCATGACAAAAGGAGAAAGAGGAAACAAATATTGTTGCCCTTTCAAATAGCACATAACCACTTGACACTTAAACAATGAGGGATGATCCGACATCCATAAAAAGGCCAAAAGATATCATTTAAATGAGCCCAGAGCAAAGTCTTGCCGGGCTAAAGGCAAAACAAACAACAAAATGTCAGATAACCTTGCCTGGTGGAGCACTATCTGCTGAGTGCTGTACCAAGCCACAAATTTGTCCCAACAACAGTTTTTTGTCAAGAGACTCCTGACTGCCAAGATGGCGTCAACCACATCCAGAGAAAGGTAGAAGGTGTTCAGCTGCTGCTGCTCAATATCCAGGCGTGTAGGTGAAAAATGTGAAGGCCTGGGTGCAGAACCTGTCCTGTTGAAAAAGCATGTCCTCTCAGAGAGGTAGACTGATTAAAGGACAGATGTTCTGACTCAGGAGCTCTGGATACCATACTCTCCGTGAGCAATCCTGGGCCACTAGGATGACTTGGACCTGGTCAATTGTGATCTTCTTGAGAACTCGTGGCAGGAGTGGTATCAGCAGAAAGGCATAAAGGAGTACCATGTTCCACTCAAGATGGACCGAGTCTCTCAATGAAAGACGCTTTGGGAACTCCAACGTGCAGAAGTGCAGACATTGCTCGTTCTCGGCAGTGGCAAACAAATCGAGCCAATGTTCTCTCCAGTCTCAGAATAGACATTGTGCCACTTCGGGGTGTAACTGGTTGATGCCTCAGTTTGTCCACCCTGGCATTCAACGACCCTGCCAGGTAGTTCACCAGCAGAAAAATTCCTTGAAGCTCCACCCATCTCCAGAGGCCCAGGGTCCATCACCCCACCCGTCCTGATTGTTGCAGTACTACATAGCAGTGGTGTTGCCCTCGAGCACCTATACCAGCCTCCGCTTGATGGACAGAAGGAAGACTTTTCAACCGGATGGCCCTCAGCTCCAGATGCTTGATATGGTGTGCGACGCTTCAGTAGGCCAGAGGCCTCTAACCTCAACCTCATCGGTTGCCACTGTCAACTCTGGGTGGGATGAGGAGAAGGGTCTCTAGCAGTCCAATAACCACCACTGCAGATCTTTTGCAGTCTCCTCAAAGATTAGGACATAGTCAGAGAGGTCCCATTGATGTTTGGCCCACTGAGACTTCAGGTCCCACTGCAGAGCCCACATGACACCTGGAATGCTTAACCAGCAGGATGTAGGAGGCCATCAGTCCCAGTAGCCTCAGAGTTGACTTCACTGAAATCCAAGATAGAGGCTGAAAAATCTGGATGTCTCGGTCTCTCCTTTCCACGGGAAAGGCACAAAACTGAACCATGTCCAGAGCGGCACCGATGAAGGGGAGCATCCCATAAGAAGTCAGGTGTGATATTGGCACGGTTATAGTGAACCCCAAGGGGAACAGGAAATTCGCAGTCGTCTGGAGGTGGTTGACGACTGCCTGGAGTGTGCTCGCTTTTGAAAACCACTTGTTAAGGTAGAGGAAGACTGAGACCCCTGACCTCCGAAGGTGTGCTGCTACCACTACCATCACTTATGTAAACACCCGAGGAGCACTGTTTAGACCAAACGGGGGCACAGCGATCTGGAAATGCTCCTGTCCCACCATGAATTGCAGGTTATTTGGAAATAGGCATCCTGCAGTTCCAACTCCACCATCCAGTCTACAGGGTCGAGGGCAGACAAGACCTGGGCTAGGGTGAGCATTTTTAATTCTTCTTTCAGATGAAGGCGTTGAGAGGGTGTATGTATAAAATAGGACTCAGGCCTTCTTTGGCACCCGAAATTAGGAGAAATAACAACCACAACCTACTTCTGCAGCCGGCACTCTCTCGATAGCCCCTTTGGCCATAAGAGTTTGCACCTGCTACCGCAAAACAGACAGATAATTCTCCGTCAGTCAGTGGGGGGACAGTGGAAGATTTGGCAGCATGGAAAGGAAGGGTAAAGTATACCCCTTCCGAACAATTTGCAGGACCCACTTGCCCGAAGTTACGACCAGCAAAACCCAGCAAGAATTGTCCCTCCCACTGAGTAGTTATGCTCCACTAATGGCACACTAAAGGGGTTTGGCAGGTGGGGATGCAGAGGGGGTGAGGGGCAGAGGACTGAGTAGTCCCCTGTCCTTGAAGGCGTGGGCGCCAAGGCCTCAACCGCTGGTGTGGTTGGCGAGGAGAGACAGATGAACCAAGAGAGAATGCAATGGCCCTACTCTTTTAACTGCTCTAAATTGGAATGAGCCTTGTCCCTTGTGTTTTGTCCCCAGAAAGGCAAGTCACTTCAAAGGGCATGTCCATGAGGGATGACTGGACATTGACTGAAAACCCAGTGGACTGCAGCCAAGCATAGTGCAGAATGGCTACACTAGTGCCAATGGCCCACCTAATGGAATCAGTGGTGTCCAAGGCACAACAAATTGTGAACTTGGCCACATCACAACTGTCCTGTATAGCCTGGGTGAGGACAAGCCAGAGATCTTCAGTAACACCTGGGAAGACTTGAGACACTGAATCACAAAGGGCGTGGGAAAAGGGCCCTAGGAGGTAGATAGCATTCACTGATCTAAGAGCAATGTTGGTGGACAAGAACAGTCTCTTTCAAAACATCCCCACCCGTTTTGACTCTTTACCAGGCGGTGTAAGTTGCAAATGTGTTTGGGTTTGTCCTTATTGTAGATGCCTTTGCCACAAAACTTTCCGGGAAGGGGTGCTGAGGTAAAAATGCAGTGTCGCAGGGGGCAGGATGGTGGCATCTGACAGTTGGCCAGGGGGCCAGAGCAAGGCTTGGCCCACACTCCCAACAGGGTATCTAGAAGTGCCTTGATAAAAGGCAAAATAGCTCAGTTGATGTATGCCCCGGGCTGGAGGACTTTTGTCAGGAAGTTGGTCTTGACCTCCAAGGTGGGAAGCTGAAGGTCAAGGGCTTTGGCTGTGGCTGCCCTATGCATCATGATGCCGTAGAAAGCGCCTTGAGAAGTATGGAGACCACTAGCTTCCTGTAGGTCATTATACTAATTCTCTTTGTGGTGTGTCTGGCCAATCTCATCAGCTGCATGCAGGGTATGTATTTTGCCTTGAGAAGGTGACAGATGAAGTGAAGGAAGTGGTGCCTCTACAGCACCTGAGTCTTGGTCAAACCTGAGCCAACTCGGAGTCACAAAGGATAATAAGTACCTCATCTTCCGACGTCGATGAAGTCGGCATCGGTGAGTAAGTGCTGAGAACCTGCGTCGATCGTGGAACCAGTGTCTGATTTGGAGCCATTAGAGCAGGGATATTGGAGCCATAAGAGGCCTTGGAATAGTCTCAGAGGGTACAACTAGCACCGACTGAGTGGCGCCTATATAGGCTCCGTACTTCATTTCGGGAGCGGGATGGTGTTAGTGCAGAGCCACACGCACCACCTACCGGCACGCAGAAGTGCTGTTGGAAAGTTTCTGGATCCAGTCTGACCCCCGGGGAATATTCTAAAGGTGAGGAATCTATGGCTAGGATTCCCTATCAGAAAGAACATACACAGCTTGTTCTTCTGATAAATACGTGCCTGCAGATTCTTTAAATTAACCATTCTCATAGCTTTTAAGATGAGAATCCACAGAGCCTTGCAGTAAGGGTTGCAGCACTACTCTGCCAAATTGAGACTGCTCCCTTTACCCCACATCAAAGCACTGCAAGTTGTCTGAATACCTCTCCATTTGGATGGAGGTGGCCCGCACTGCCCCTCGCGAAATGGGTGCGAAACCCTACAGGAGCAGCTCACCAACAAATCTGCAGCAATGTCTAACTGGCAAGGACAACGGTCTGGAAACTGTATTTCGACACTGACCTTTCTAGCTGGTCACTTTGACAACTTGTAAACCGGTAACCGCCCTTCCTCAACACGTGTTCTATGAAAGAAATAACTAATTTCCCTATGTGATTAAGATCATCCAGATGCCCCTCCGCCTTAGATGGATGAGGTGGCGGACAGAAACATAGAAGCTCAATCATCTGCAATATACGAAATTCTGTCACCATCAAGAGAAGAAAGGAGAGTTAACCCTCAGCAGAACGCTGTTCATTGAGAAGTTTGCTAACAGAACTAGCTGCAGTGACAGCTAGGAGAAAAGCCATTTTCCACGTAAGAAACTTTGGATCACAAGAACACAGAGGTTTAAAAGTGGGCACGATCAGAAAGGTCTGAACAAGGTTGAGATCCCACTGAGCAACCAAGGAAGAAACCTTTTTTGCAAGCCATAAAATAAACTGATTAACTACAGGTAGTTTGAAAAGAGACCCTCAATCTTAAAAGAAAAGTATGCTGCAAGGGCAGCTCAGTACCCCATTCAATGAACCAACACAGTAATTTTCAACTATGGAAGCATCAAATTGGAGAATGAGGTGAGAGCCAATCATAGCAGATCCAGCTACTTTCCTTGATACTTAGAAACCCTGAACCTATCACATGCAAGAACAAACATCCTTGGGAGATGGGTGCCTATGTGAAAGAAAAATGTTCTAAACCTCTGCAGGTGAGTGAATAGACCTAGTCACTTGAGTTCCATGCTTGGAAGCTCAGTGTTACTTGGCAGAGATGAAAAGATTTGCAGCTGCTCTGAAATAGGAGGTCCTTCTATAGAGGAAACTCCCAAGAGCTTGAAAAACTGAGATATGGTAATGGAAGATGGAAGCCTCAGGAAGTCCTTCAAAGAAACTAGAAGTGGATGATGCTGCCTCAAACAATACATGTGACACTTCCTGTTTGAGCTTATCAGAAACAGATCAATTTGTGGAAAGCACCACATAGCAAACACCCGATACATCTCTTAAACCAACCCCCACAAGTAGTTTGCAGTAGAATCTGTTGAGGATGTCCACTCACTAAGTCCGCAGTCCAATTCCCCCTCACCATCAGATGAACTTCTTGAGGATCAATCCCTCTATGTCCCAATACTAGAGCAAGCCTGCGCCTTACAAGGGAACTCCACTCCTGCCCACTAATTCAACAAGTGCAGGCCAACAGTGTTTTCTATTAACATCCAAATCTGCTTCCCCCTAAATGCCGGGAATCAAGACCTTCAATGTACACTTCACAACCCTGAGCTCAAGAATATTGTTAAGTAGGAGATGTTCTTTGTTGGTCCAAAGGGCATTGCAAGTCAAACATTTGATTTGCACCCACGCAATCATACAGAGAGAGACATATGTAACCAGAGTGAGCTAGGGCCATGGACTCAAGAATTAGAAAAAGATCCCTTCGCCCCTCAAACAACTCCGACATAGGAGGATTCCCATGAATTGTTTCTTGAAGCAGGTCGTAAAAGTTTTCTGTTTACAGCATAATGCCCACAGTAGCATGGCCCCTCCCTAAGAATGGACAGATTTGAATGTCCTGACAATGGAGATGTGCCACTACCACTGCCATCAACATTGGAAATACTCTTGGTGCTGAAGCCAACCCTAAAGGAAGCACTTTTAACTAAAAAAATGTGACTTCCCCACAGTGAATTTCAAAGTTGGCATGTGATGGGGGGAGTTCAGCAGTTAAAAGTTAGCTTTTTGCAGGACCAAAGAGATAAGCCAATTTTGAGCCTGATAGGATGAGAGAATATACACCAAAAATAAACACCAGCAGTGTGGGCCCTAGCGTCGCACTAGTGCGTCTTACTAAATATCATAAACTCGTAAGCTCTACTCTTTGTGACTCCACTGATTAGAAGCTACAACTATTGAACAACCGAGAACCAATTAAAAAGGAGCGTGTACTATGTTAATCTATTGGCGGCCAAGATTCAAGCCATCAAAAAAGTCCAGAAACATATCCAACATGATCTAATTCCACAATATTCGATTTTCAGGAGTCTTGCGATTGCGTTTCAGAATCCAACTTTTATTCATTTTTCAAAACAACACTTTTGTCAATCAGCCCAGCCAACGCATTTCGTCCCTTAGGACTTCATCAGGGTTTTGAGTTCCAATACTGTACATTTCGAATGCCATGTAGTGTGACCTCTGGTTCAATATCTTCCTGGTGAATCAGTCTCTTTCCCTGGGTGGTATAGTACCCCCTAATTAATCTTTCTCTTCCATGTGTCAAGGCAGAATGTCGCGAGCAAACGCCAACATCAGTAGTTAGAAGGAAGCTTTTTGCAGGACCGAAGAGATAAGCCAATTTTGAGCCGGATAGGAGAGAATATGCTTAAGAGTGCCATTTCGAGCATCTTTTTCAACAATCTGTTTAGAAATCTATGGTCCAGAACAAAACTCAATCTCCCCATCTTTCTTGGGCACCAGAAACTTCCTGCTTGCTCTGGGAGTGAATCAAGTCTTTATCCCTTGGCTAAAAGGGACGAGATCGCAGTCATTAAAGATGTTTGATTAAGGCGGGGATGCAGGGAGAACTGAATGGCACAAAATAATCTGCAAAAATCAGTTGAAGGACCCAAGTAGTGTTAAGTTATCCTCTGCCGTCGAAAAAGAAATACAGATACATGATCCCTCTACTGGTATCTCGTGGTGCAGGCAATAGAAGTCAAAGAGGTTTCGTGGTTTGGGTGGAAGAGGTAGATGAATGGGAAGGAGATGGCTGTCCTTTTTCCTGAGCCTCTGCTCAAATTATGAGAAGATGGGCAATTGTTGCTTTTGCAATGGAGACTGCATCTGCTGGTAGCTAAACTAGCGGCTGCAGCCCTAGACTCCCAGTACTATCTAGGGAAGCATGAACAAAAGCCTGTGCACACGTGGTTGGGATAATAGATCAAAGAAAAGTCTCAAAAGTTGCCCAATTTAAGATCGACATCAGTTGTGTGAGTCAGGATTATTTAATGATGAACACAGAAAAACGACCAGCCGACACGTGTTTCGTCACAATGGGGAGTAGTCCCGTGACTCTTCAGGGCTGAATTCTTGTTGAAAGTTCTTCCTTTATTCTTAGATTTTAGACAGTTTGGATACCAGCGTATTACCCTTTCAATTAATTTTGTGTTTTACGCCGATTGCTTTTGCTTCGACAGTTTGATCCCCACTTTATTACCGCAGGCAGCGTTTGGTTAAGAAGTTTGGCAGCATAAACTTCGGAATGATTCTTAGCGACTTTGTCGCTGTGTTAAACGTTTTAATTTTAACCGCACCCGTGTTTCTTATGGTAGGCGGACGGCTCTTCAAACGCTCTGCGCGTTCATTGCTTGTAAGTTTGTGGTTAACACGATGGATCCTCTACTTTCATCGTAGTCCTCAGGCGTGCGTATATGTACGCACACCTGAGGACTACGATGAAAGTAAAGTCGCTAAGAATCATTCCGAAGTTTATGCTGCCAAACTTCTTAACCAAACGCTGCCTGCGGTAATAAAGTGGGGATCAAACTGTCGAAGCAAAAGCAGTCGGCGTAAAACACAAAATTAATTGAAAGGGTAATACGCTGGTATCCAAACTGTCTAAAATCTAAGAATAAAGGAAGAACTTTCAACAAGAATTCAGCCCTGAAGAGTCACGGGACTACTCCCCATTGTGACGAAACACGTGTCGGCTGGTCGTTTTTCTGTGTTCATCATTAAATAATCCTGACTCACAACTGATGTCGATCTTAAATTGGGCAACTTTTGAGACTTTTCTTTGATCTATTATCCCAACCACGTGTGCACAGGATTTTGTTCATATTACCAGTGTGGGTTGTTGACTCACACAAATTACGGGGGTTATTGGGTACTTCCCCCGACCTGGCAGCACCGTACACATACAATAGCTATTGTTACATAGACGCGTACGAGTCTGAGTGCCTACTCCCTGATGTACAACTATCTAGGGAAGCACTTTGTAGAAAATTAAGGACTCAAACAACAGAAAATAGAATAACTTTGGTGTACACGTTTCAATGAGTCCACTTTATCACCAAAATGGTACTGGACATAGAAGGACATCTCCAGCAATGGGGCCTTGAAATCCTCCTAGAAGCCCCCCCAATCGAGGAATGTCATGTAATCCAATCCACAAATCTTACCAGGCCAAAAACACATTGGATTTCTTTACGCTAGCATGTAGCAAGCCTAAATCTGTACTGTACCAAGAAAAGATGATGCAAAGCGCATGATCTATGGTGGGTTGATCATTTGTGGAAATGTAAGCTGAAAACATTGTAGGGACTTGCTACCCAGAAGTCTACAAGAGGCAGCCATCTTGTTGGCTGCCTGTGCTATAGTGACTACTAAGAACTTTGGAAGTGAACTCTAAAATGGAAGAAATATGGTTTCCTGATTTAGATGTACCCTGTAAATTAATTATGTCACAATAAATTAGATGCCATTATTGTTGATTGTTAATGACCCAATAAATGTAATTTAGCAATTTGCAAAGATTAGGGACTGTACACATTATTTAGTATTTTAGGCAGCATGGGTTTAGCAGTCTGGGTGGATTTGAGTGCAAATGATACACACTGGTTCAATGTGTTTCTTTAATCTCCTAAAATACCCTGTCCTTGAGATGTTTTTATTGCTGGCAACGTCCTGTTAGAAAGAGGTTGCAGCACAGGGATGGGTTTGGAGGAAGAGAAGAGCTCTACTTTGACTTCAGCGTCTTTTTGCCATGGCAGGAAAAGGATGGGCAACGTCTGAGATCTTTCTTATATTTTTAGGTCAAGCCTGGGCAGCGCATGCACTGCTCTGCGAGGCATGCAGTATTGAAGTAGGGACTTGAAGTTCCGCCTACATTTCTCATTGGCTTGTGTCACTGTCCACTGTAAATTATGGCTGTTTATTGGTCAATAGGCTTAGTAGTCCCTCCTTAGTACCGCCTTGTCTCATTTTGTAACATCCCATGGCCACACCCCCTGTTGCCCGTGTTGTTGCTCTGCAGGCTTTAATTACAGCCTCTGAGCACTATTTTCTCAAATAGCTTTGTCCTGCCTGCTGTTTTTTAATTTTAATAGCACGCATTTGCAATGCAATGGTCTCGCATTTGCGAAAGTTTGAATGACAATGCCTTTTATTTATCGGTTTTAAAACAACACAATTGTCATTTACAATGCCAATAGCTCAAACTCTCATAAATGTAAGACCTATTGCATTGCAAATGCTTGTTGTCCTTCCTGGAAGGACAGTAGATCCGTAAGCAAGACCTAGTCCAGGTTAATCTAATGGAAGGGGATCAGGACATTGTTTTAAATGATGCTACTATCAGTTTGTCCTCCGTCTCATGATTGGCCCTGAGGAACATCTTTGCTCAGAGGGAACACGGCGAGGCAAAATGAGTGGGTTCAAGACACCATAAGCAGGTATGTCACAGACATTTGGCAACAACATGAAATGCAGAGCTTAGATCCGGAATATTTGGTTGGAGACAGTTTTGAAAAATGAGAAAAAACATGACAAAGTCAAAGATTCAGAGGAAAATGCCCAGCAGCTCAGACTCCCATCATTCTGTAGGCACAGAAAAAAGAACTGATATCACCAGGGCTCAAACACCATATATGCTGCTTCACACGTCACCTAGTGCAAGTGCTTAAAAACATTTGGATCCTATTTGGAGACAGGGACAAAAAGTTTAAGTAAAGATAGCAAATCCCAAGCAAAACATCTGATACGACACAGGTGCAAAGGAATCTATGTTCTATCAGCCACATAAAGTCAAACATAAGGGAGACAATAGTATAGGTCTTTACCAAAGAGAAGGCATTTCGCTGCCAAAAAAAAAAAAAGTTGTGCTGCAGCATAGATGTAATTTCTCAAAGTAATAAACAGGCGTGGAGACAGACCTAAAACGGTCATAATTTAGTCATCGTGGTGTTCGGATTGCTAACCAGCTCTTCATCATCACAGTCTCAAGTGACACTGTCAAGACAGATAGCTAGGACTCTACGGTAGACAGGAACACAGACCACTCTACTGTGTGTTTACTACAGCAGGGTCCAACGGTCAAGTTTGTGAAGTCGAGGATAATGATGCATAAGAGCTGTATTCTGGGTGACAAGAAGGAATAGAAACACACTTCGGAACGATTAAAAGATATGGGATTAAATGGAGTAAACACTTGGAATGGAAGCGACAGACCCATAAAAATAATACACCACCGACAAGGAGAAAAAGGCCAACAATTAAACTAGAAAACAGTAAATTTTGCCTGGCAAGCACAGAGCTGTTTTGGGTTGCTAGAAAAGTTGAACTGAAGAAAATGTACTCCTTGTTTTATGCCACCAAACCCACTGTGAAATAACTACTGACGCACTAAATCAATGTCCAAATATTTGTGCGTATTGTAACAATAACTGTAATTACCCAGGGAAGCACTGTTCTATTATCCTCTTGCTAAAGATATCTGATCCATTACCGTCGAGACAGTTGCAGTGTAGAGCTAGTGTATTTTTTCCTTTGCAATTAAACTAAGTGTAATTCCAATGCAAAAAAACGACTATGAACGGTACCTTAGCAGGCCACTTAAATGGAAATGTTAAGCTAACCCATTTCTTATCTTATTTGATAAAATGTCTTAACCTAGTCAGTAAATATTAAACTTATAAAACACAAGATTTGAAATGCCTCACAATTGCCATGCAGATCACAACAATTCAGGAAGATCGTTAGAAATTAGCATCCGATTTAATGCTGCCATCAGCTCAGGCAATGAGAAGGCTTAGAATGTAGGAGTCAAGTATTGGTGTAAGTCTGCATTCCAAAACTCACATTCCAAGTTTGAAGCTGTGGCGTGAAGGTGAGGGGGGAAAATGGACATGTGTGTTTACTTTTTGGGGGGGCCCTAGCGGGAGGAGCAGTGGGAGTGATCAAAGCTACTAGGCATTAACAGTGGTTAACAGTCTTCCTACCTTATCATATGGCTTTTGTTCTGCTCCACAGTTCTGTGACTCAATATTAAGCATTAAGTGACACAGCAGAGGGCAATAATGTTAAAATAGTGCATTATCTATGTTATACAGAAGAATAAGTGGTCGAATGGTTAAGTTACTGGCTTTGGCACTTGAAGATAGAGGGTCTAACTGAGGAGAAGGCCATACCAGCGGGAACACATGACCCGTACACACTTCAGGAGGTCCTTATAATGGGGGAAAAATGTCCCTAACTCATTACTATATCTGATGGATCGAGTATGGTACAGAGTGGTGATAGTGGTCTTGCGCAGGAAGCCATATGTGAGGGACCTGCCCCTCTGGACACTCAGATCGTGCTCGGCACTCCTGCATGACACGTCCTTCACCAGGTGGTGTGCGGGAGGTTTCAAGACTGCAGGGGAGCTTTACCCCAACAATAGGTTTATCACCATTGATCAGGTTTAAGAGCAGGTTGGGGTTGGACTGAGGCAATTTCTGCAGTATGCTAGATTGGCACATACAACTAGGGGGGTCTGGACCATTTCCCCAGACGAACCACAGGAGCACAATGTGCTGTGGCAACTGAGGGATCTGGCGGGTTGCAAGTGGCTTAAAACACACCTAAATGTAGCCTTACCCGCAGCTAAGGGGAGGTACACTGCACAGGCTTTATAAAGAGAGATCGAGAGTGGACTGTGGGTGGAACTGTCAGACCCTGAACTAACTGGATCTGCTCGCAGGCTCTAGCCTGCGAGCAGGTCCAGTTAGTGTCCCGAAACTTCAAACTCCTACAATTTAATATGAGCCCTCAGAAGCTCTATAGAATATACCCTCAGATTCCTTCTCAAGGTAGCAGATGTGACCAGTCTGCGACGGGCTTCACGCACAAGACATGGTCCTGTGGGCGACTACTGGGTTTCTGCACAGATTGTAGTTGGTGCACTGACACATACTAGGAGCCATCCTGCCGAAGACAGTGAAAATGTGCTTGCCGGGTGGTGCTACCACAGGGGTAGGATACTGAAGAAGCAGGCCTGAATGTTGGCACTGACAATAGTCTTGGCGAGACGCCAGATTGCCATCGGTTGGTGGGTGCCTCGAGAATCGGAGGTCGTGACTTGGAGATCGGATCTGCGGGAGTGGGTACTAGCAGACGAGCATCATATTAAACGTACCCACAGAGGCAAATAGCAGTAGAAGACCTGGGGTCCTGGGGGAAAATGATCTTGAAAATTCAGCCATCCCAGCAAAAAGGCCACTGCTAGAGGCATAGGAGGTAGCACAAACGGACACTCGACTGAATACATGGTCAAAGAAAAGCGAGCAGGCTAGGCAGGATACAACTGCAGATGTATTACCTGCAATGGTAATGGATGGCTGCAATGGATTCTGGCTTATTAAGTTATATGTTGGTACTGAAATTGCTAATAAACAAAATTAAAAAAATTAAAAGTCTTAACAAAACAGCGCACATGCAAGGCGAGCCCACAATCCCTCTGGTTGTTAGAGAAGTCTCCCACAACAGCTGATTCAAGCGCTCCAGCCGCTCAGCACTACCACTGTCCTGGAAGGCCCTTAAAACAAAGCAGCACTCTACCACAGCCTAAGAACCAAATAAAGAGTATGATGTTTTTGTCATAAGGGGACCAACTGGACAGTGACATATAATTTTCCCTTTTTCTGCTACAGTCTTATGTTCCTCGATATTGTAATGTTTCTGCCTGTCCTGTTGGGGGTGCTACTTGAGTAATAGCAGAAAGTGTAATAAGAGCTCCTGGGTCTGGACATGAAATCCACATCCAATTACGGCCCAGTCAGGGAACAACAAGAATTAGCAAAGCCAGTAAAAGTCTGCTCAAGGCAAACTAGTGCACTTTTGGGGGATTTTTTTATTTTAAGGGGAAAAAGAACAAAAAAACATGCTACCACCTAGAAGTGGCTGCTATATGCTTGTAATAAAAAATGAAAAAAGATCTCACCCACCACTCACCTTGTAGTCAACACCCCATAGACCCTGCACTCTTACACCACACTCTACAAGCAAACACACACACACACCCATCCGCCCACACTCACCCACCTCTCACCCTGCATTCACACACTTACCTCTTATTCTGCACTCAGCTGACTGCTTATGTTAATGGATGGGAGCGGAGTTGTCTGCGCTGAGGTATTAAGTTGTTAAGCATGTGCTGGGATTCCTGTTTATGCTACTTTTGAGCTACAGGATTGTTGTTTTGTGGAATGTACCGTAACATTTATTTATCTATGAGCGGTTTATATGATATCCTAAAGAAGTAATAAAAAATTACAAACTTTTGATGTATAGTTCTAAATCATTAGAACCTCTTTTCTCATCAAAATATAGTTTTCCTTGTGACTTGCTTCCTTTGTACCCTCTCACATATTTTCTTCTTCTGGTATTCTAAATCCATGCAACCCTTAATCACATCAAACCAGCTCTTAAACATTCAGAATAAAATCTGATTTTAGGATCCCTGCCTCTAAAAGGAGAGGCACCAGTATTACTATGTGGAGTTGCTACATAACATCTTTTGTTCGTGATACAGCCCAACATGTTTGGCAGCAGAAGCCATTTGTACACCTTCTCTGAGGAAACGGTTTGTCCTTTCCACTGGGCCATTCAAAGAACAACTGTATAGGGCAACTTTCAAACGCGTGATGTAATGCAAGTTAAAAAATGTACACATCTCAACAGAAGTAAGCTGAGTACCAGTATATGTGACAATAAATGTAGGCGACCCTTCACTGCCAAAAATTAGACAACCATTTTGACAGAGTTGGTAGTGGCAAATTAGACAAATAATAAATATAATAATATATATTTATTCTGCTGACTTCTCTCAATTTTGGTCTACCAATTAGATCGCAGGAAGATTTGTTTTTACATCACCTCATTAATATGGAGGAGGGTGGCAATACTTTCCTGAAGAATGTTTCTCTCACTAATGCATCTTCTGTCAATCGCAAGGAGAATGCAGGTGGCAGAAGTAATAGACTTAGAAAGGACCCCGCTTCGCCCAGAAAATCCCCCCCCACCAATCACTACGGAGGACTTCATAAATGAGCTTAAAATGCTAAAACCTGTTATGTGGGAAACCACTACCACTCGTCAAAGTCTTGATGACAAATGGTCCTCTCTTGAAGCAAGGGTCTCAGATCTTGAACTTCACTGAGTAATTTAGAGGCACCTCTTCAAAACTAAATATTATGGCCACGGAAATTGAGGTCTCAAACGACATACCGAAGATTCAAGTTCCTAAGTATGACCACAACTGCCATGAAAGGGGAGGCTCCAGAACTAAATATATCCCTCTTCTAGAACATAGAACACTAACAATGGGTAAAACAAAGTCAAGAGGGTACATACCACATTTATCTTCAGAAATTCAGGAAGAAGCGGGCAGGTGGCAGTATATCTGTGTACTGACTGTTTCTCTGGACCCACTCCACCCTACAGTCTATAAGCACTACTGCAAAATATCAGGCTTTTATTAAATTACTTAAGCCTCATGCTTTCCTTATATAAACTTCAACCATGTTGTGTTTTGATCACCACTGATATCAGAACCAAGAGGCGCATCTTGCCATAGTATGTAAGAAAAAAAACACAACATTACAAAGCTTTGACACAGACATGATACTGATGGAGCAGGATAAATGAAAAAATGTTAACCTCCTAATAATTTTCGTAAAATAATTAATAAACATGTTCGTTTAAGTAAATAACCAACAATGTATGTTACATGTAAAGGGTTAAAGGTAACACGCTATTTTTGTGTGCAAATTAATCTACTCATAATTGTTGACGTGTCTAACATAATGTAATATTTGCGTACTAATGAAATAATAAACGCATGATTTGTGCTTTGAAAATAAAACGTGTGGTGGCAAAATAAAGCGATGGTAAGTAAGGGACGGCTTTATATGTTGCTTTTTGCTAGGTAATACCTAATTGGGGTACGTAGAAAGACGGGAGGGAAATGAAAGGGTTTATATTCTTTATTTTAACAATATTTGTTTATCTTTGAAAATAGTGCGCTTAGGCCTGTTGAGCAGCGATATAAAATGGCCGACATGAGCTAGAGTACGCATGTGCAAGAAGCCGTGTGGTAGAGGAGAAAGGCTGTGAAAAAGAATGACCACGTGTTCGTGCTGAGAGCCTAAGATGGAAGTATGGTCAAGGCTATTGTGACCTTACTGAGCAAATATGTGCCAAGATGATCAGCAAGAAGCGTGAGAAGTCAAACTGAATAAATGGACAAACGGAACTATTGAATCTAAAAAGTAACAGAAAAAGATACAAATTGGACTGATCGAAACTGATGAGTAATGTCATGAACTGTGGGAAACGATGCAAGCATGGACATTCCACAAAGAACTGGTTAAGACAAGGAAGTTTGATAAAAATGTATATGGACTTGAATGAACCAATGAGAGAGAATCACGCCATAGAGATGCAACATTTTTATTCAGTAAGCTAGAATTAGGGTATAAGAAGACCTACTCTTGGTGGGGAGGGGTTAGATGATGCTGGAGAGAGTGAGATGCTGTAGAGAAGTTGCTGTTGACGGAGATGCTGTAGATGGGTGAAGTTGTGGTTCCTGATGCTAACGAGCTGATGCTGCTGCTGCTATTTTATATTTTTAGTTGAGTATAAGATGCTGCTTTTGGAGAACCTTTTTACTCCTGATAGATTTTTCATTTAGAGCTATTAGATTTTCAAAGACAGATAGATTGATCTTTTGGAGTTCTTGCTGTGACAACCTTATTTTTCCGTCTAATAGGTATGCATTGCAATTTCAATTTATTCTTATAATGATGATAAATGTAATAATCTGAATAATAAGCTTAAACTTATTTCTTGCTTCGAAACTTTATATAAACTTTATTATTCTTTAAACAAATGACTCAGTGATTCTTTAGCTCAATAATGAAGGTAAAATGTTAAAGAGTTTATAGTGATTGAGCTGGTCTTAATCACCATCAACTGATTCCTACTAGTTGGTCCATCGACCAATGAGCGGAATACCTTAAAAGCAAATGAGAAACATTATGTCATGTTAAAAAGAGGTATCCCGTCCCCTTCCAGCGAATTGTTTTACTGTTTTTCTCCTAGGTTAAGGACGGAGGTAATCCAGGGAATAAATGAGTAAGTGAATGTATATGCGGTGTTATGGGCCCCACCGTCATATGGATATAGTTTGTGTGTTGGAGGGATAGTTGCACCTGGATGACCGAAGCATATAGGAGAAGAATTTTTATTGTTAGCGCTGGATCAGATTTCTTGGTAGCAGAGTTATGGTTACTATAGATTAGTTTGGTGATTATTGATAAGTTCATGTCTAACACTTTATGTTGAGTCGCATTATGTTATATGTAAGTTTTCACGCTTCCGGGAAGTAGGAAGTGGAACACGTGTGGCAAGAGAAGTCACATGGAATAGTGCATTGTCTGAGTTCATCTTGGTGATAACACAGGTTGTGTTATGATAGGGACATTTTCCGCATAAAAGGTGTGTAAAAGAAATAGTGACCGGTTTTCTTGTGAAACTCTGGCCTTAATTCTCAGGAGCAGTATAGTCTCCACATGTGTTTTATCCCCAGAGAAACGGGTTTACCGCTTGCTTGAAAGAAGGGTAAGGTAGAGGGAAGTGCTACTTTATCGGCGAAACAGAAACTTCTGTGGTAGGGTAGAGGTAAGCGCTGCCTACTGGAAAATACAGAGTTCTTGTGTAAATGGTCAAAGCTATCTCTTTGGTTTAGCGAATCAGACAATGGAAATGTGTTTTAAATGTTGTAACTAACAAAGAATTGTTGAAAAAGAAATTGCCGATAAATTTTGTAAAGGAGGGGTCAAGAGCAGAACTGACGTAGACAAAAGCTGCGCTGGGATTGGACAGTGCGCTAGTCATACGGAGACAGGAGCAGAGCTGACGTAAACAAAAGCCGCGTTGGGATTGGACAGTGCGCTGTAGACAGAAATCGCTCTGATTGGAGCTTTGGTGTGAGTCGCGCTAGGATTGGTCGAATAGCCTATTGACGTGGAAGTTTGTGATTGGAGTGTTGGTGTGAGTCGCACTAGTATTGGTCCGAATAACGCATAGAGAACAGTGTTGAATTGCGGATCATTTGAGGAGAGAAAGCGATTGTGAATCATGTCGTTTTATGAATATGGTAGAGAGAAAACATCGTGGATGTCGAAAGTTAAGAACTTCTTTAAGAAAGACAAAAAGGTAGTGACTAGAGAGGGACAAATAATTCCTCCGCCGAAATCACCAGCTTCGCATATGATGCTGAAATATGGATATCATACATGCATATGGTTAGAAAATTGGACAAAATATACCAAGAATGATGGAGCATTGGCTTTCCCTGAGAATGGTTCATTTAATGTAGCTGTACTACGGAATTTGAGAGAGAAGATGGCAATGTTAGAACCTAGACCTAGACCGACACAGTTTGAAGCTTTAACTGAATGGGAAGATGAGATGTATGAACGAGAGAGATTAAGAGGATTAAAGAATCATGAGTTTGTGCCTGGAAGGTTATGAGGAGTAAATCATGAGGACAGAATAAAGCGTTGGAGATGTGCTAATATGACAGGAGGTTTGTTTCCAGCTTTTACAGTGGAGGAAGAAGCAAAGAAAAAGTGTACAGAGAAAAAGAAACATGTGGTTATGGAGAAATATGGGTATGGTGGTAGTGAGACGGAAGACGAATTGCTGGAAGATATTTTAAACAGAAACCCACCTCCATACCAACAGACTTCTGCGGTGGTGACACCTAATGCACCGCCAATGGAAACTGGGAGGAATAAAAATCCCGAACGAAGAGATGAGATAAATAGGTCACAAGATCAATTAAAAACTTCACAAAATGAAGAGATAGAAGGTGACAATGCAACTGAACTTGCAAAAACCACAAGAGAATTGACTGAGAAAATAAGAGAATTGACAAAGAATACGGAAGCTGTAACTGTACCAGTGACGATAGGTCCAGTAATGCCAATTTTTGAGAATCAGAAAATTGATGAACGTTCTTTAGTGATTCCCATGAATTCACATTTGCAAAGAAAAAGAGAAGGGATGGAACTGGACAATGAAGGTGCACACCATTTGGTTAGTACCTATAGACCAACCCACCTACTAATTTGACGATAAATGAGAATGAGTTCAGGAGAATACCCATGGTAACTGAGTCTGCATCAGGGACACCAGAAAGAAGTAACAATTGGATAGAATTAAATAGTACGCCTGTAGGTCCGACTCCAGATGAGCTAAATGAATGGATGAAAACGCTAAAAACGAAAGATACAGAAGTAAAACCTGTAGATGTAATTAGGTTAAAAATAGACATGGAAGAATTGATTTTAGGAACGATTGGTACAGAAAAATTAAAAAATTATCAGGATGATGAGATTATGTTTTTGTGCAAAAGTCTTACATGGAGAGCTAGAAATTTACATGACAAATTAGAAGAGACAGCAAGTGAACTGGGAGTAGAATTTGCAAAAGTGAGAACGTTGCAGAAACCATATAGAGTAGATTTTTGTGAGAAAGATATAGAGAATCTGAACACATCAGGAAGATAGACCCAAATAAAAGAATTGTTTTATTGAGAAAATGGGGTGATGTGGATAGATGGAGAAATAGATGGATAAAAAAGAATGAGAAAGTAACAGATAAAGCATCTTTGGCTTTTGCAGTAACAGATAAGGAACCAGTTGTAAGGGAGTACCCGATGAGAGAAACTCCAGGAGGTA
The DNA here is from genome assembly GCA_963921515.1 of Calotriton arnoldi. Taxonomy (NCBI): domain Eukaryota; kingdom Metazoa; phylum Chordata; class Amphibia; order Caudata; family Salamandridae; genus Calotriton; species Calotriton arnoldi. The sequence goes on along the minus strand of CAWUFW010000021.1, from coordinate 1,958,937 downwards.
GTTATGTACATGTTCCATGGACTAGACAGGATATACTGTCATTTACAAATGACTTCCCAAGTTAAGAGAGAAGTCAGTAGAATGGTACAGACAAGTGGAGAGATTTGTTAAAGTTTCAAAGGTGTTGTGGATAGACTTGGATGGATTGTTTGATATAGTAGTACCAGCTGATTTGTGGACAGAGTGTAAGATTACTATTGATTGGCCAACTGTAGAATATCCAAGGGATGATAAAACAGGAGCGCCAGGACCAGAAGTGATGAGAAAGTATGATCAAGTAATTACCTTTTGAAGAATAAGATTCCACCTAAAGAAACAGATTGGGTAAAAATAGACAGAACAACGCAGGAAAGTAAAGAATCAGTGCATGCTTACTATGAAAGACTGTTGTTAGTTTTCAAACAGTATAGTGGTTATGAGACACTAAATGAGAAGGATATGAGTCATTTTGTATATAGATTTGTATATGGGTTGAAACCAGAGATAAGTGAGATGATTAAACAGCATATGATTTGTTGGCAGAATAGCACAGTCGACGAAGTTTTGAGATATGCTAAGTATTGCAGTGATGATATTGAGAGTAGACAGCGTAAATTGAAAGAAAAAGCCATGTGGGCACAGGTGAAAGTTGCAGAGAAACAAGAAGCTCAATTGAGTAATACTGGTAATGAAGCAGGACAGGCTAGATCTCGACCAAATATAGGTAAAGGAAAAGGACAAATGAGCATAGATGAGGCAAAGAAAAAGTGGCCATGCCACAACTGCGGAAAGCTAGGGCATTGGAGAAACAAGTGTAAATTTCCTCCAAAACTTAATGTGGAAAATCAATCATTAAATTCACAGGTGCAGAGTGAGGTAGTTACTCAACAGAGTCAGGTGCCACAACCACCACTTCCCAAGAGTGTTAACCAACAGAAATACAGTGCAGAAACAGGATTCTACGGAGGAGAACAGGTAACACAGTTGCCGCGTGCAGCTGCCATTTCTCAATATTGGTTACGACAGGATGAGGATGAAACGGATGAAAGCTTCTGACGGTGCCTAGGAGAGGGGGAAGAGTGCGTGCTTGGCGCAACTCTAGAGGTAGATCAGTCTGGTCCATTTGTGGATGGAGAAGTGAATGGTGCAAATGTAACATTCCTTGTGGACACTGGAGTTACCCGTTCTACTGTTAGGTCAGTGGAAATTCCAAACCTTCCTCTCTCAGGTGAACATATCCAAGTAGTTGGAGTTTCAAATCAGCAAATTAAGACGCCTCTTACTAAATTAGTGGAGGTAAAGATTGGTCCATTTAGTGAAATGCACCTATTTGTGGTATGCGATTGTAGTCCTGTGAACCTATTAGGACGCGATCTATTGTGCAAAACGATATGCACTATCTATTGTACTCTAGATGGAATTGCATTTCAGACCCCAGATGAAGATGTACTGTATAAAATGACAATGGTAAATTTAGAACCAGAAGTAAATGATTTGTTTCCTGTATTTGATGCAGAGAAATCCCAATTGAACTGAAAAAGACAGTGAAAGAAGAAGTGTGGGACTTTACAGGAGAAGATATAGGATTAATGAAAGAAGTAGATCCCGTTAAAATAACCGTAAGAGGGAACGAGTTACCCAAATACGCCCCAGTATAAATTGACACAAGAAATAATTGAAGGAATAACGCCAGTAATAAATAAAATAGTTGAACAAGGGATTCTAAAAGAAATCATGGCAGTCCATGTAATTCGCCAATAATGGGACTGAAGAAGCCAAACGGAACATATAGGATTGTACAGGATTTGAGGAAGGTAAACAAAATTGTAGTACCTTGTTGCCCAATAGTACCGAACCCTGCTGTGATTTTATACCAGATTCCACGTGAAGCAGAATGGTACACAGTAATTGATTTATGTCATGCATTTTTCTCTATTCCATTGCATCCAGATAGCCAGCCATTATTTGCGTTCAGGTTTGGAGAGCGTATTTTGGCATGGTGCCGAATTCCTCAAGGGTACACAGAAAGCCCCTCAATCTTTAATCAGATTCTAAAGAAATCCTTGGAAGATTTAAAAATGCCAGAAAAGTCAGTGATGGTTCAGTATATTGATGACCTACTGGTGGCATCAAAAACGAAGGAAGCATGTGTCAATGATACAATTGCTTTGCTGAATCATTTAGCAAAAAGAGGACATAAAGTGTCCCCATCAAGATTGCAGTTTTGTCAACAAGAAGTCCAATATTTAGGGCATAAAATTGAGAAAGGAGTGCGAAAGGTAACGACTGAAAGAATAAAGATGATTCAAGGAATGAGAGCTCCAATGACGCAAAGAGAGGTAAGAATGTTTCTGGGAATGGTTGGATATTGTCGACAATGGATAAGCGGTTTTTCGTTGATTGCTAAACCATTGCAAAAACTGACAAAGAAGGATGTTAAAGATCCTTTTGAAATGAATGATGAGGAAATGAAAGCATTCAGAGAGCTGAAAAAGAAATTGTGTGAAGCTCCAGCATAGGGAATGCCTGACTATGAGAAAGATTTTGAGTTGTATTGCAGTGAAAGAGATGGATGTGCATTTTCAGTCTTGGTACAGAGACATGGAACCATGAAAAGACCCATTGCATATTTTTCAGCTGTTTTAGACCCTGTAGCGAAAGCGTTGCCTGGATGTTTGAAAGCAGTTGCTGCTACTTGTGTGAGTCTGGAACAGAGTGAAGGCATAGTGATGGGATATCCACAGAGTATATGTTCCCCATTCTGTGGAAATTCTCTTGACAAGAACGAAAACCCAATACATGACACATAGTCGGCTGACTAGGTATGAAAAAGTAATTTTGAGTGCAGATAATGTGACCATTGACAGATGTATGAATGTGAATCCTTCGACATCATTGCCAGATGAAGAGAGTGTGATTGAAATGGATGAAGTAGATCACGATTGTCTGAATGTGCTTGAATATTGTACAAAACCGAGATCAGACATACGAGATGAGCCCTTAAAGGAATCAGATTATATTCTGTTTGTGGATGGCTCATGTTTGAGAACAAATGATGGAGTTCTAAGTGCAGCGTATGCGGTTTGCACAGTAGCAACTGTAATGGAAGCATCTTGTCTGAAAGGGATACGGTCTGCCCAAGTCGCAGAACTAGTAGCTCTGATTCAAGCCTGCAAGTTGGGAAGAAATGTACGGGTTACGATTGTGACAGTTAGCCAATACGGCTTTGGGGTGGTGCATGATTTTGGCCAGATTTGGTCACAAAGAGGGTTCTTGACATCTGCAGGAACGCCAATTAGAAATGGAGATTTTGTGAAAAAGTTGCTTGAGGCGATACAGCTGCCTAAACAGATTGCTGTTGTGAAGTGCAATGCACATAAAAATGGGGAAGACTACATAACTGTCGGCAATAAATATGCTGACGAGATTGCACAGTACTGTGCAAAGAATGTGGTTTCTTTGAACAGGAACCGAGAGAGAGAGCATATTTCTTGTCCTTTGCTTTTTTCTAACCCTGTTGAGACATGGGATGAGGTGAGACAGTTACAGGAAGCAGCAGATGATGAGGAAAAAGATACATGGATAAAAGCAGGATGTAGAAAACATGAGGAAAATGATGTTTGGGTTTACAGAGATGAAAGACCAGTTATGCCTGATAGTATGATTTCTGACATGGCACGGATGTACCATGGACAAGCCCATATTGGGAGAGATTCAATGATCAGACTTTTTAGACAAACATGGTATAATCCAAAATTCAGAGCCATAGCTGAGAGTCTTTGTCAAAGATGTCTTATTTGTCAACAGTTAAATCCAGGAAGGAAGACAGTAGTGAGTTTAGGAACAATAGGACGAGAAGGAGGTCCGTTCACTAGAATGCAAATGGATTTTATCGAAATGCCCCCGAGCAACAGACTAAGGTATGTCCTAGTAGTCGTCTGTTTGTTTTCCCGTTGGGTGGAAGTATACCCGACCAGAAGGAATGATGGAATCACGATAGCAAAACTTATGCTGCGAGAATTCATTCCGAGGTATGGTTTTCCAGTCACGATTGAAACAGATAGAGGGACACATTTCCAAAATGAATTAGTTAAACTGATTTGTGAAGCACTTAGTATTAAACAGAAACTGCATTGTGCATACAGACCAGAGGCTTCTGGAATAGTAGAGCAAGTGAATGGAACAATTAAGAACAGGTTAGGAAAAATGTGTCAAGCCACAGGACTCAAATGGCCAGATGCCTTGCCATTAGTTTTAATGACAATAAGAAGTATTCCGGAAAGGAAAACTGGACTCAGTCCCCATGAGATAATTATGGGACGAGCAATGAGACAAGCACATGTACCTGTCAACAAACTACTGACTATAACTGATGATCTGTTGCTGGATTATTGCAAAGGATTGGCTGATGTGGTGCGTTCTGTGTTTCATCAGGTTGGACCGGATGCGACCACTCTTGAAAGAAAACCAGCTCACGACTTGAATCCAGGAGATTGGGTCCGCATAAAAGTCCACAGGAGAAGAAACTGTTTGGTTCCTCGCTGGGACGAACCACGACAAGTGATCATGGTGACAACCACTGCAGTCAAATGTGCAGGAGTGAAACATTGGGTGCATGCCAGTCACACCATCAGAGTTCCAGAACCTGAAGATCGACATGCGAGTCGACATCTGGAAGTGTTGGATAACAGTTCAGCATCAGAAGCGGAAGAAGAAACTAACAGGGTGCCAGAATCTGAAGATCGACCTGTAAGTCGACATCTGGAAGACCCAACTACAAGTGCAACGACAGAAGAAGTAGAGGAAATAGCTGAAGTTCCAGAACTTGAAGATCGACATGCGAGTCGACATCTGGAAATATCAGATACCAGTTCAGAATCGGATACAGGTCATTCGGATTGTGAGGAAATTCTAAAAAGAAATTGGAAATTTGAAAGCATAAGAGAAGAAACTGAACACGAAGACAGTAACAGTGAGCAACCAAGTACAAGTTGTGGTAAAAATCCTTCGGAGATAATATTAATAGATGAAGAAGGGAGAGTTTCAAACAGAAAGTTAGAAAAATCGGAAGATCCCCGAGGAGCAATAGGGACAGATAGCCAAACAAAAGAACAGGGAAATTTAGAAGCAGATAGAGAGATTGACACAAATTCGGAAGAACCTCGAGGAGGGACAGAAATAGGTGAACGAAGGAAGATAAGAAAAGAACCACAAGTAGAGGAAGAAAATGAAATTATAAGATTCAAAATAAGAGGCAATAAAGAAAAAACTGAAACAGAGTCTGAAGAAAGTGGAGAAGAAAGAAACCAAAAACTAGAGTCAAGAAAAAGGAATTGGAAAACAGAAAGAGAGGAAAAAGAAAGTGAGGCAAAAAGGCCAAGAAAAGGAGACAATTGGCCCAACGAAGTAAGAAAATTAAGATACAGGATCATAAGGTTAGATGGAAAAAGTGCTGAACAAGTGAATGAAATAAGCCAGAAAGAGCAAGAAAAACAAGGTGGAAAACACTTGCAGAAAACGAAAAGAGTAAAGAAGGTAAATCCGAAGTATAGATCGCCTGAATGGTTGTATCTTGCTTTGACTGATATCAAAGAAGAAAAGAACACTCACGAGAACCCCGAACAAAGAAACCTAATGGGTGAAGGTGAAGTGCAACAAACTTGAAGAAATTTAAACAATTTCTACCGGACTTGACAAAACACTGGATCTGACGAATTTCTACCGGATTTGACAAAATACTGGATTTGACAAAGGAAGAATTCTGAAAAGAATTAAAAGAAAGTACCAAGCAGAGACAAAAACATTTGAGTGCAGAGTGACTAATAAGTCATTTTTGAGGTGTAGTGACACAATTTTCTTGAAAATAAATAAATAAGATTATAAAACAAAATGGAGGATACTAGAGATAGAAAATGTAGATGTGAGTTTTTAAGTAGATGGTGTAAGATGTGCTTCTTTTGTACAGGATTATTAATGACAGTATGGGTGGTTTTAGCAATCACTATTCCAATTAGTTTAGCTGTAGTAGAAACGTCTAATCACACAGAGAAAGAAAAAGGAGCTAACACTCAAGAAACAGTTATATTAAAAAGTAGTGCAGAATTACATAAGGACAAATCAATAACAGATTTTTCAAAGAATGTTTTTACTAAATTATTATATGAGTATGTAGAAACAATGGATGTAAGAGATTGCTATGTTTGTATGCAATTGCCTGCGTCTGTAGCAGTGGGTGTGACTTATCATCACCTTCCTTTGACGTATGGAATAACATGTAGTGTTTTAGCAAGTTTATTTTAAAAAAACAGGTAGATTAGAATATTATTACACTGACATAGATAAGATTTTTGCGAAAGTTTCTGTAGTTCCCGAGCTAAATAAAATAAAAGAGGGAAAAACGTTTGGTGAATATTTTATAGAAGATAAGATTTTAACATTAGATAATATAGTTAAAAACAACCTTACCTGTGAGTTAAAGAAGGAAGAAAAAGTATTTTTAGAGATGGTTGAAGAAAGAAGAGTGAAATTTCAAAGAAAAGTGATAGAAGAGACAAAAACACCTCTTTGGGCGTTTGAGGAAGACAATCATGACAAGAAAAAGACAAATGCAGCTATGACTCTGGATTGGCCCCAACAGGGAAGGTTGTGCATTAGAAGAAATAAGACAAGATATGACAATTATTTTGTGGGTTCCAGTATTTGCCATGACAATTATCAAATTTTAGGCGGATGGGGATTCAAAGGGGGAAAAGATCCAATATGTCCAGGGATCTATTATGTTTGCGGTAATAGGGCTTATTACAGGTTGCCGGACCATTGGTATGGGTCATGTTATTTAGGCCTGGTCTTTCCAAAGATTTTTCATATGGATAGAAAAGAAAAAGGAACACACAAAATGATAAATACCTTTACACGTAGAAAAAGGGAAAGTTTTTCAGAAATAGTAGGTGATATTTTTGGTGCATTGATACCAGCAGTGGGAATATCTTTGAATGCATTTAGAATTCGGAAATTATCCACAGTGGTAGATCGTTTATCTACAGATACTGCTGGAGGGTTCTTGATGGTAAATACCGAGATGGTTGCCATGAGAGCTATGGTGATGCAAAATCGACTTGCCCTTGACATTCTTTGGCAAAAGAGGGTGGAGTCTGTGGAATGCTGAAAGTTCAACATTGTTGCACTTACATTCCAGATAAAAGTGAAAATATACAAAAGTATATAAAGAATATTACAAATTTGCACAAAGAACTTGTTCCACTGGAGGTTGAAAGTGTATTTGGAAAACTTGGTAAAGGGTTTTCTTCAGTAATAAATTGGTTAACAAGAATGAGTGGATTAATAATAGGGAAAGTTATAATAATAGCAACCATGATAATAATAATAATTTTAGTGCTGAAGCTTGTAATTACATGTATAAAGAAAAGAAGAAGACAGAATAAAATAGAAAAGGAAAACATGATAAACAAGGAGAGAGAGAAATGGGTGAAATAGTGCTAGAAGAGATAAAAGAGAACATGTACAAGAAGACCAAGAGACAAGTTGAAAGGGATACAGTTGTGTAAACTAACAAAAGCAAACGGATAAAAGAAATATGCTGTCTGAGAAAATTGTATAACTTGGGTTTTGTGGTGATATTAAAAATCACCAAAGGGAGGAGTTGATGGAGCAGGATAAATGAAAACATTTTAACCTCCTAATAATTTTCGTAAAATAATTAATAAACATGTTCGTTTAAGTAAATAACCAACAATGTATGTTACATGTAAAGATTAAAGGTAACACACTATTTTTGTGTGCAAATTAATCTACTTATAATTGTTGACGTGTCTAACAATGTAATATTTGCGTACTAATGAAATAATAAACGCATGATTTGTGCTTTGAAAATAAAACGTGTGGTGGCAAAATAAAGCGATGGTAAGTAAGGGACGGCTTTATATGTTGCTTTTTGCTAGGTAATACCTAATTGGGGTAAGTAGAAAGACAGGAGGGAAATGAAAGGGTTTATATTCTTTATTTTAACAATATTTTGTTTATCTTTGAAAATAGTGCGCTTAGGCCTGTTGAGCAGCGATATAAAATGGCCGACATGAGCTAGAGTACGCATGTGCAAGAAGCCGTGTGATAGAGGAGAAAGGCTGTGAAAAAGAATGACCACGTGTTCGTGCTGAGAGCCTAAGATGGAAGTATGGTCAAGGCTATTGTGACCTTACTGAGCAAATATGTGCCAAGATGATCAGCAAGAAGCGTGAGAAGTCAAACTGAATAAATGGACAAACTGAACTATTGAATCTAAAAAGTAACAGAAAAAGATACAAATTGGACTGATCGAAACTGATGAGTAATGTCATGAACTGTGGGAAACGATGCAAGCATGGACATTCCACAAAGAACTGGTTAAGACAAGGAAGTTTGATAAATATGTATAGGGACTTGAATGAACCAATGAGAGAGAATCACGCCATAGAGATGCAACATTTTTATTCAGTAAGCTAGAATTAGGGTATAAGAAGACCTACTCTTGGTGGGGAGGGGTTAGATGATGCTGGAGAGAGTGAGATGCTGTAGAGAAGTTGCTGTTGACGGAGATGCTGTAGATGGGTGAAGTTGCGGTTGCTGATGCTGACGAGCTGATGCTGCTGCTGCTATTTTATATTTTTAGTTGAGTATAAGATGCTGCTTTTGGAGAACCTTTTTACTCCTGATAGATTTTTCATTCAGTTCGGGCTGGACTGTTCCCATGAGGCACAGGGTCAAGACTGATTTGCATATAGCTGGGTCTGATCTGAGGTGGCGAAGTGAGCTAAAGAATCATGAAGGATTCAACCCAGATCTGTGACTGGGGGCGAGTGTCTGAAAAGTTTCAGCGCTCCGTCCATCATCTCCTTGTGTTTGCTTGATTCAGAATAACAAGCAGCATGTAACATTTAAAATAAATTAATACCATGGATAAAGGGAAAGTCAAAGTATGGCTCTATGTTGGGTGTGCCTCAGATCCTGAAGATTTTTTCGACCAGGGACTAATGCAACTCTGAATTGTGACATTCCTGGGTACTGCTGCTGAGGGCATCCACCCAGTTTTTGCCCTGTCCAGGTAAGTGTTCCACTGGTAAGTTTTTCTTGTGCTGAATTGCCTACTTCCAGAGAGTCTGAGCTTCTCTAAACTGGTTTACCTATCTTGAACGTCCCAGTTTGTTTCTGTAAAACACTGCTGTAGTGTTGTCTGTGCATACTAACAGGGACGATGCTCTCACTCTTGGAAGAAATGCCCGATGACCCAAGTGAACTGCTCAGAGCTCTTGCAAGACATATGTGGGTGTCTTTCTTCCCAAGTCCACCTGCCATTGATAGCTAGGTCCTGCAGATGAGCACTGCATCCCTACATGGATGCGTCTCTTGTCATTATCACATTTGCAGGTTGTTTCAATACACTGAGGCCCTTGGTTGCGTTGGCCATCTTTGTCCACTATAGCAGGACTTCCTTCACCAGTATTACGCCGATGTTGTCTTCAAAGGATCCCTTTATTTGAGCCCATTGGCAGTATAGGCTCCCTTGGAGCAGCCTCATCTGCAGTTGACAAAATGGAATTAGAGAAATACAAGAGGAGATCATGCCTAGGAGGCGCTTGAATGGCATACTGGAACCCATTTCTTAGACTGAATCTGAATTGCTAGATCCTGGCAATCTGTGCACTCTCTTGGGAAGGAAACGCTTTTCCTCTCTGTGTCTATGCTAGTATTTCTCCTAGAAACTGGATCCTGGTGTTTAGAGTAGCAAAAGATTTCCGTGTATTGACTGAGACTCAAATCTCTGAAATAGGTTGAGACATGCTTCAGTTGAATTTCTGACGGAGTCATGTGTTGGCCCTTTTATCAGCCAGTCGTCCAAATAAGCAAACACTTAATGACTCGGTTTCCTTCTGCTAATGGGGGCATGCATATTGTAAATATTCTTGGGCTGACTTCATTTCAAATAGCAGCACCATGAATTGATAATGGCAACCTGCCATTTGAAAACAAAGGTATTTTCAAGGCTTGGGGTGGCTAGGGATGAGAAATATGCATCCTGTAAGTCAAGGCTCGTCATTAATTTTGACTATTAGCAGACTTTTTCTTGATTAAAAAAAATTGGAATAGAATCCTGAATTTTGTTGGGATTTGAGGACAATTTCTATTGCTCGCTTGCTTATTGTAGAGAATTTTTTCCCTGTAATTTATGAAGATGCAGATGTTGCATTCTGGTTGAAGGTGTTCTTGGAGGTTTTTTCACAAACTCTAAGGTATCCATCTTTACTAGATCGTGTAACCACCTGTGATATCTGTGCAACACTTTGTACAGGAGGAAATGTTCCCGCCTACTTGGCATGAAGCTGACAATTTGAGAATTGGAGTGACGGGTACCTGTAGTTTGCCAACATCATCTTCCAGAGTCCAAGGGTCTGGTCTGAGTGTCGCTGCTTCTTCTTGGAGTGGCTCTGGAATATGCCATTGTTGATTGCCTACACCGAGGCTGATACTGCTGGTGATATGGCTGGTATTGAACATGAAACATTTGGTGATGAACATGATATGGCTGGTACCTGTATTGTTGATATCTACCTCTACAGGCAAGTAGTTGTTGCACCATATAAGGTTGAAAGGTCTGCTGCCTGCACTGCAGCAGGCCTCCCAGAAATCTTGTTGTTTCAATGTCGGCTTTTATAACCAACAGTGCCTCGTTTAACTGCTTTCTGAACAGAGATTCACAGTCAAACGGTATATCCCAAAGTTTACTATGTACCTATGGTCTGAATGGTGTACAGCCTAGCAATAAGCAGATGTCCATCACACATGGACAACAGGAATTATACAGGGCAAAGCGTACAACCTCAATGTAACACTAAAGGAGGACTTTTAGAGGTGGAAAGTGTTACCACTAGCAATAGAAAATAGAGGATAAATTATCAACACTAGCTTGCTCCCTATGATTTTATGCTAATTTAAATGCCTCTCCATTTTGCCCTGACATGACACAGCAACTGTATATAGATATGAAATTGAAAACATTCCACAATCAAATATCTGTGTTGAGTTAAGATGTCCAGAAATGCATATATGAAAGAAAGGAGATTTGTGAACCCCACACAGGAATGCTAAGGCAGCAACCCACAAGTGCCAAAAACAGAATATTTATCAATTTACAAACGCTAAGGGTTCTAGAACAGTGATGACATACAAGATAGACAGTTCCATGCAGTTAATGAGGAAAGGAAATAGATGGCGGATCACAACAGTAAGCCTACCCAACATGCATCTGCGTATTCACTATTTTATGACACAAGAAAAATTATGCAAAGAGACACAAGGCGTTGAGTACACACTGGTTGCCCCCATTTTAATACCACCCATTTGGCACCCTCATCTTGCTAAAAAAAAAAAAAATGAGTATAACCAAATGTTTCTTGCATAGCTTAAGGGAGAACATTTTCAAACATCTTTAAATTGTGAAACCAGCTAGATCTACAACTTAGCCTCACAGCACTGATAAAAGAGAACATATTTTAAAGTCTGGAGAGAAATATTAAATATATTTGGGAAGCAAAAGGACGCAATTATTTCTACATATTTTTGAAAAGAGAAGAAAATCATACATTTTGAGCAGGACATTTGGAATCCCACATTAACATACAAAATCAAAAGGGATCTCTCACAGACAAAACACAGAAGGGTAATAATATCGCCAGGAACTTGGGATCCAGATATGATTCCGAAGCAAATAAAAGTAGAACTCCCAGATTCTGTAAGAGGAGGGAAGGAGAGAGAACCAGAGAAAGGGAAGGAAAGGAGTGTTTTGTTTAAGAACTCAAACTAAAACAAACGTTTTCTATCTGTGGATAAACTTTCAATGGAAGGTGGTGCAGAACTTCTACAGAGTGCTGACTCAAATGATCCACTGGAAGCAAGTCTAGTGAATCTGTATGTTGGAGATATTTTGGGCATAGAGGCAAGCAATGCACTTCTGGACATGTGCAAGAACAGGTCCTTCTGACAAAACCTGAGGACAGATACAAATGCCACTCAACAAAGGAGCCTCACAAACAGATCCTTCTCGCTGTGTTTGGAAAGCCAGCAGTTATTAAGCTAAATGAGGAAAATACCCTCTGAAGCTAGTGGCAACAAGCAGCTAACAAGCGTATTACAATCAAGTGACTGACATTACAGAAAGCCGACTAAGATCAGTGGAGAAACAGGTTATGAGACTGAACCTGTAGCAATTTAATGAAAGTTTGAGAGTATATGGCATTGTTCAATTCTTGGAATGACTAAGATCTTAATCCATCACCAGAATCACAGTGCTCAACGGCAATGATCTACGAGGGCAGAGGAGCTACATGCTCTTAGTTATCAGTTTTATGGTTTGGTTATTTTGTTTTTTATGGCCATAAATGGCTTGGCATTTAATTTGGATTACAAAGTTACACTTCAAGAATGAAAAGTCCAGAATAAAAATTGCAATGATAATATTGTCGTACTGCTATATATTAGGAAAAGGCAAGTAAAACATTAAAAAAGAAACCACAACTTAGTGAGGCGAATTACCATACTATTTTGTTGTAATCACACTAAACAGAAAATAGATACCGTAATATTAATAATGAGTTAATGTCCCGCACACTGCCATATTTATTAAAAGTAAAACAAAGCAAAAAGCAGGCAAACTTTGCAGACAAATGGATTTTGTGAATCCCCTGGCTTTATTAGTGGACGGTTACTAGATTTTTAACTCAGCACTAAAGAGTCCGCCTTCATATTTCTCATTGGTAGTTAATAGCCGTAACTAAAACAAAAAGCAGTAAGCCTGCCTTGATTTAGGCATATGTTTACTGAGTGGAAAGTTATTTGCAGCATATCGACATTAATGTACCACTGTGTCAATAATGGCATTTAATGAACCTACCTGAACCTAAGTATCACTCTGCTGTCAAACAGAAGGAGTAGACAATTGTTGCAGCCACAAATTTGTAGCGCGATTGCTGAAAATTTTTGTTTGGAATAGCGAACATCTTTTAACTGCACAAGTCTGTCTAGAGACAGCAATGGTGATATGTTTTAGTAAAACAGCATGGGTTTCCACAGGCTCGAGGACTATACTTGAGCCGCTCTTTGCGATAAACATACTGTCACAAAGGGTAACTGACATCTGATGTTAGTGATGGATATCTTTTACTCCCAACTTCTATACACTTGTTTGTTTCTTAGCCCTGAAGAAGTCGCTGCGCACAACAATTAAGCGCGACAAAACACGTGTTGGCTAAGGATCTCAAGATTAAACTGAAGTGACTGTTTCAACGGAGGAACAAGAGTGTTTTTTTTATTATTGTCAATGATACATAATATATACGGTCGGCGTGTGCAAGGGACTGTTGTTTTGAGATCTCAGCAGGTTCAAGAAAGAATAAGGGTCATTGAGCCAAAATTATTAGAACCTCCTGTGAGCACTTCCCATGCTCTACAATGATTGGTTTCAGTGAGCACAAGGGATAGTTTTTCTTAGTTCTATCAGCACTGCTGCTGTCCCAAGGCTCAGGCCCTTCAATGCAAGGAGCCCAAAGACCACTGATCATTAGTTTACTTCAGGTCCACGGGAATCAAGGTCATGTTAAGTAGTGTCACAGTACCTTTTCGGTGCTTCTCAGTGAGGAGGTCTATGAAGTCCAATAAATAGCACTGCTAGTTTGCTGGTGCCATCCACACTAGGGTTCCAATACCCCTGCTATGCTATGTTACAGTCAACATGGTAGTGGCAGCAGGACTGGTAAAATCTGAAAACTGCCTTAAAAAGGATATGTCAAATAACTTAATGGAATCACTTGAAACAAATTATTCAAATTGGTATTCTTTGTTAAAAATGTATTTTTGACTGTTAGAAACCTAAAATTTTAACTTAAGGATATTTTGCTCGGTTGTGAAGCATGTTAAAACGTGTACGTAAATAGTTATTAGGGCAAGTGCAATCTTTGTGGTCTGCTTTTCATCATTGACACAAGCACATTGACCTCCTTTCAGCAGAAAGCATGAACAATTTTTAAGCAGTTCTTGCATGGAGTAACCTAGCAATATTCTGAGACAGCAACACACATCAATTTGTCTAAACAGGCTGCATCCGGATTCCAATGTTTTCACTTATGCAGAGTTAAACAAGGTTCTATCGTCTGTCTCCTTGATCACTAACAATCTTTATATGTAACTCCTCAGCATCTTGCCTATAATATTTATATTCCCATTGGGAGCTAGTGCAATCTTTGTTGTGCAGAACAAAGCTCTGTCCCTAGAAAATTTCTAAGAGCGAAGGATCAATTGACCATCAGCGACTCTGAAGATTATGGCAAACAAGGAATACTGATGTCATTTTAGGGAATGAACCCTATTGTTAAGTGACACCTATTGAAATTCTGCAGTTGGAACCTTTAACCTTAATAGAAATACTAGAGGCAATTAATAAACAAAAGAGTGGCAAGGCCCAGATCTAGATAAATATAAGCAGATATGTACAAAATGACCCAATTTTATGGGGCAGATAAGCCACCTTCACGAGTAATACTTTTCTGAGTGATGCGCCTTAAACACCAACCGGGCTTGGAGTGTATACAAAGAGTGGCAGAAATGATCTGGAGAATTATCGCCCAATAAGTCTGCAAGAAAATACGCAAAAAATATATCAATTGTACTATTAGCCAGACTGGAAACATAGGGTGTAAACAATAAGATCCTCTAACTTTGCCAAGCTGGCTTCAGAAGGAAAATTTGCACCACACGCCAGATGATTATGTTCTAACTAGTTTTAGAATAATGTTTTTTACTCACAAAAACCCCATCATATGTGTATTCATGGACCTGTGCTCTGCATGTTGACAATGTCCCTCGACATCTGTTGTACTATTCTCTACATGATCTGGTTATTCCATCTGGCCTTTGGAATATTTTTGGTCAGGTTTCATGAAGAAAATGTCACTGTGATTCGCTGGAGACCTGCTGAGGAAACCATAAATCCCTTGAAGTTCCTGTCAACAAAGGTGTTCAGAAAGGTTGCTCACTGGCTCCCCTCTTATTCTCTCTGTATATAAAACAAGTAGTAGAGATGTTAGCACTTGTACCAAGGACGCCCCAGAGAGCACGGGAGGGACCAAAATGGCCAATTTTTTATTTGCCAATGATACCCTTCTGGTTTCTAAGACACCTAAAGGTCTGATAAACTTACTAGAGAAGTATGCTCAGTGTTGCAGACTAAAGGGCTTAGGTATTCATATAGAGAAAACTAAGCTGATGATGTTCCGCCCTCACAAATGTGTTAAAAACAATGTTAAATTAGATAACTCTCCCCTTGAACAGGTATATGATTTTATTTATCTGTGGATCTGAAATAAAGTGGAAAATCCATATATCAAGGTCAAGAAACGACCTTGCAAACAGGGCAGGTGGAACTCTACGATTTGCAGAGGAAAATAAAAATATTTGGCATCTTCCACCCTATAGGTATATAAAGTGCAGCGCCAGAATTCTTGACTTCATGTAGCAAAGCTATGGGTTATTCTAATGTCATGCAACTATTTAATAAAAAGGGTTTTATTTAAAGAGTAAAGAGACTACCTAACAGAGCCCCCACACGCTTACTGTATTTGGGCCTTGGGATTAATGACACTGACTCATTCTCCAACTTAAAAACACAGTTGTACTGAGCTAGCCACCTGAGTGAAGCTATTATAAGGAGATTTTGCATGATGTTTTAGGCCACATGGGTAGAGGGTTGCTTGGCACGTTAAGTATGTACAGGACATGTTGGGGCAAACAGATCATCTGCAACTTTGTTCCTCACAGAGTTCGATTGCTATCAACACAGTGCCAGAGGAGGGGGTGGGAGGGGGCTTGGCAAGCACAGCCAAGATTGCGGACGCACTCAAACGAGGCTCCGCCAAGATACCACATTTATCCAAAAATATCCTGCACCCTGTCAGCCATCGGAGACGACAGCGGTCCCTGCCATCGCCAAGCGCTGATGGCGGAGCCCTCCTTGTGCCAGTGACGCTAAAAACTGCAGCGCCACCACCACATTGCTGCCACCGGCCACCAAGACCTGGATCCACTGTGGTGAAGGGGCCCTTCTATTATGGAAGCGGCACTGCACTGCACTGCACTGCCGGCCACTGGCACCGGACGAGACCCAGCCCAGACGGAGGCACTAGAGGCAGCCTGCCGAGGGCTAGTCTGCGTGGTGTGGCCTGCTGCCGTCACGCCACCTTACAGCAAGGCCTGCAAGACACTTGAGGCCGGCCGGAGCGCTGCTGTCCCAAAGGCATGCAATTCTGCACCGCCAGCACTATCGTGCCTGATGACCTGACCTGCCTTAAAAAAGTAGTGGCAGCTTGCACGCTGCAGAGAGGGATAGAGGGGCCTTGAAACCCAAAGGCGCGACCCAAACACCAGTCTGGGCGCCTGTTCCTTGCCGCAAGACCCGGGGATACGGGCTCCTCCCTCACCCGCTCCTTCCTCCTTTGTGCGCTGCAGCAAGGCACGACCGCCTAACTTCTTAAAACGGTCCCACTGCCGGACGCTGGACAAAGCGGCGGCCCCTCTCACCTCCTTTCTGCAGGGCACCAAGGCACGGCCACAAACAGTTAAACAGCGGGCTGTCCATAGGTTGGACACGGCGGTGACCAAGTGGAGGCTGCTGCCCCTGCATTACGCTGCTGGCTGCCCTCACCATCATCTTGTACTGCCTCTGGCTACCAGTGGTCGTCTAGGCACCAGCATATTCCACCTGGGGCCTCCCTGCTAACGTCATGAACCCAGGCATAAGGAACTAGCAGAGGCACAGGGAGAGGATCCCCTGGTCCATTCTGTCTGTGGGTGTCATATACTGCTGAAGGCCCCCCCTTCTCACGACGCCACACATCTGCTGTTTCCTCACCACTAGAGTCCTATGTGCAGTCGCCCCTGGAATCGTACACGCCTGTTGCCCACCCCTGACCTCATCATGGTTTCCCACCCTGATGCCCCTTCTGATGTGAGCTGCTGCCTGGGCACGTCTGGACAAGCTGGGCTGCTTGTGCAGTGGCGTTTGAGTTGGCCCTCTGGCGCTGGCAAGCGGTCCCGCTGTCACAGACCTGGACCTCTCCCAGCTCAAGGCTCAACCACAAACTCATGGGGCACCTACGATCAGGCACCCAGAATGCAGCCTCACGACCACCTGCTGCTGCTGACAGCAGACGACAGCCCTCCCGACCACCCCTCGTACCTAGGGGACAAGTTGGACATTGTCCTGGATGCTGTGGAGAGGACTTGGGCGTACTCTGGAAAGCACTCAGGTTTCCTTGGAGATCAAAATAGACAAAATGGTGGCAGACCTCACGCTGCTACACGCAGTCCATCATAAGCTGGCTGACCAGGTCCGCACTGCAGAACACACTCTTGTCAAACTTCAACCAAAATCCAAGGAGATGGAGTCATCCATGCAGGCACTTGTGAACCATGTGCACACCCAAGCAACCGCCCCCTTTATATTCCAGCACCCTTCTTTCGTTCTCTTGAGAAGCTAATGAGGGAATTCATATGGAACAATTCTCGCTGCAGGGTGGCGCTCTCGAAATATTACTTAACCACAGATCAGGGCAGGCTCGCTCTACCAAATCTCAAACACGACTACCTCGCGTCCCAACTACAATGGGTAGCTAAATGGCTGGCAGGCCTACAGCTTGCCGACACTGCAATGACAATGCCTGCCTGGTGCCTGCCAAACACCCTTCATCTGTTCCACACTTGCACACGAGCCAAAATACACGACCCCTTACTTCTGGGAGTATCCTATCACAACTTTTGCCGATGCCTATACCTAACGAGATCAGTGACCCCCAACGCTCTGGCAATGGCCCTGCTCAGCACACCCAGGGACCAGATCACCACTTCATCGGCGGAACTAACTGCCTAGCATTTGGTAGGACTTCACACCTTGGGGGATCTCTACCGAGACAGAAGACTCCTACCGTACAAGTCATTGATGGAGGAGGATGGTCCACCCCCAGGCCATTTCCTCCTATACAACTCCCCGATTGCAGAGCTGGGGGACAGATGGGGCGACTTGGCACAGAAGCACCCGACATACCTCACTACGCAGTACCTTTATGTGATGAACACGCCAGCACCTAATATATTGGTTTGCTGACTGGCTGTGAATCCACACTACATTGTAGATCACTTCCCTCCACCATTGTTGGGAAGACAATTTGGCTCGTACCTGCCTGGAAAAAGAATGGGATGCCTAGCTGGAAAGCCCAGTTCACATCCCCCACAATGCCCGCTTCTGCCTTATTCAATTTTACATTATACACAGAGCATATCTCACCCCTGCCAAGATAAACCGCTATTTCCAGCGCTTGGATGCCACCTGCCCCTGTAATCACTTGGTAGATGCTGATTTCCTCCATATGTTATGGACCTGCCCATTCCTACAACGATACTTGCAGGGTGTTACACTCAACCTATCCACCTGTACAGGGCGCCCGGTGATGCATACATGGAAGTTATGTCTTCTAGGCCTTCACCACAGGACAAGAAACAAAGGGTCTCATTCCGCTTCCTTGACCTAGGGTTCCTGACAGCCAAACAACTCATTACCCGACGATGGAAATCACATGAACCCTCAGCTCTTGCAGCTTGGACGCAATGCCTCATTGCATGGGCCCAGGCGGAGAGTGTCACCTTGCATAGGGAGGACAGTCTAGGGCTATGCAAATTTCCAATAGCAAATAATTTGAATGCTATTCTGATTCATCTGCAAATCACCACTCAGCATGCCACAGATGCTCAAGCCGACTCGCTAACAGGCAGGGCAGAGGCAGCAGATAAACAAGGGGCTGCTTAATCACAAGGTACACACTGATGCATGCCTCTTTCTGCACAATATGTTCCAGGATCCAAACATGCTGTTTTACCTAGAAACAAGATGTCTTATCCTGCTTAAGCGCAATGTGTGTGGCTATCCTGGGAGAAGGGTAGGGCTAGAGTTTCTTTCATAGCAGTTTTGTTATATGTTTGAATAGCCTGTATATTTCTCGATGCGCATGTGTTACCCTCTTAGTGGGCTGCTACGTCTGCACTGCATCTTCTCCCCATGGCAGGTAAATGTATTCCGACAAACCCTTGCAGACTGCTGTATGGTCAAGTCCTCTGGACATTTTACATATCCGTTGAGCATAACTTGTTGTACCTCATGACACTGCGCTCGTGGAGAGCTGTAATGACAATTTAACTGTATTGGGTCTTGTCTGTAAACCTTACCAACAACCTGAAAAACCAATAAACAGATTCAAACAAAAAAACACAGAGCCTGAGGTCAGGTTAGCGTTCAAATGTTGGTTACATGAGAAGCTGCTTTCAAACACCATATGTGGAAGCTTGACCAAAACATACTTGATCCATATGTGTGCACCTAAACGTTAGCCTTACCTGGCCAAGATAGAGGTAGTGTTGGTTAGGGTCTGTACTTTAAGCTTAAATATAGAATTTTACCGATTAAGCGTTTTACTTTTAACAGTAGCAAACCGCATGGCCAAACAAGCAATATTATAAGTGCATGAACTGGGTCAAAGATGGGACACACTTATTTTATGTAATTTCAAGGATGAAACTGCTTCTGACGCTGTTGAGGGATTTGGGCCTGAGATAAATGCTGGAAATGGCAAAGACAGAAGCATCAAGAAGTGTGGTGCTTGCAGTACCATTTTTTGCTAGCAGCTTGGCCAATTACGCAACGGTCCAGCAACCTGTGACAATGCCATGTGAAATTTTTGTAAAATGTGTTTTAGTGAATTTTACAGGTTTACCTGAAATAAACCTTTTTACGGACTGATTGCATTAAGCATGTGCATCAGAGGGGTGACAGGTGAGACATTAAAGCAGGAAGTAAACAGATTCAAAAGGTAGAGCTGTAGCTTTGGCTGCCAAGAAGCAAAACAATGATTGGTCTTTCTATTCTCCACCAGCATATTGTGATTCCCTAACCCATTCCAATGGCCATTAGGGCCATTCAAGTGGATTCCATGTGATGATCTCACGTCTATACAGGTAGTAATGAAGTAAACCTACACAGAGTGCTGCAGCCACCCTGCCGTCTGTATAAAAAATGTACACCCACCCACTGGCCAGAAACAGTTCCAGGTCAATTCAAAAAGGAAAGGGCGCAGCCACATGCACTGTAACAGAGGCTTTGATGCTGTATATTTGCCATTGGGGCTGCTTTCAGTTAACCACCCCACAGTCCCCATATTTGGATTTTTGTAATATTGAGGCTGACCCTAGTAAGGTGATACAAGCTGCGAAGCACCAGTATGGTCACAGGCTGTGATGCAGAAAAGGAGATGAGATTATCTGTGTGGCTTCTCTTCATTGTGCTACATGTCCCTTTGATCCTAACCAGCTTTAGGGTACTGGGGGCTTTAGTTTTCTTGTTTGACTGGGGTGCTCCCACTGTGCTCCAATGTCATTGACATTTATGTCAGGATCAGGACAATGCCACTCAAAATAATTCGGGCAGAAGAATTTCCCATGATGTCTGTTATACCAGTGAAATTAAAACATACCAAAGATGTGTCATACATGTGGTTACACTTTGGGTGTATCCCCAAACCAGCAGGTTCTTGTCCTCTTCTGGTGATACCACAGATTAACATGAAGCACCTCCAGTGGGCTCACAGATGTCGAGGACACTTCAGAGAAAACTCAACATGACCTAAAAATTCGAAACCTGGAGCAGGACTTTATATGTGCTAAAACCTGCTCCAGCAAGCGTCAATATAACTGTAATCATTCAATAGAACGTTGTCGAAGCCTGCAGTCACGGATGACTCCACCGGCTGTCAGAGCTCTTCTGCAGTCAAAGGACTGGAACATGAACTTGAGGAAGAGTGCAGCACCACAGTTTACCAGTGCCTAAAGCAGTTGCGTTTGTTCCTGGGTTTGGGAGCACAGGAGCTGCGTTTCTCTGCTGGGGAAGGACGTGGTATATTCCCTCTTTTCCATTCTGGAGACAAGTCTTATGAGAAGGACCCAGTAATGTGAGTGAAAACACCAAGAAACGTCAGGCAAGAAAGGAACAACGAATCCATTTACCTGCCATGAGAATGCTACGTATACCACGGCGAGAACATGGACTTCTGGAGAAACCGAAAATGTGCGGACACACTGCGGGCTGGTCCTCGTGGATAAAAAGCCACAAAATATTGTTGAGTTGAGCTCTTTCCGCTAGGTGTCTTAACAGAGTCGCTGACACCTCTAAAGGTTTAGCAACTGGGACTTGTGGTAGATTGGCATGCGCTGGGCCTACGGAAATAGCAAAAACATACGGACAAAAAACAGTAAGATCATGAGAGGAGGGTATGATTGCGTTAGTTTTTGGGGACAAAGTGATAGAAAATAGAATGCTACGAAGATGTTTATCTCAAGAAAAGGCCAGCGACAAGGAAGAGGCATTTTAGGTTCATTGGTACTGGGTAGGCTCAGCTTAATCTTCTTGCCAACATATACCAATTTTCAACCTGCCAGGCCTCGCATCTCAAAGGTAATGGAAATGAATGTTCTGTCAGCGAGGCAACGCCTTCACAGCGTGTCTAAGGCTAGCATTCTCATTACCAGCATCATTTTACACCTCAGGGAATATGCTCTTGGAAGGGAGCTACAATTATTTTTAGAAAGTATCCTTTAGCTACATTATTACAGCTTCAGGCAGAGGGGTGTCTAACGTTCAGAGCTGCATTTTAATCCCTTACTACAAACACGCAGACACTGCATGCACACTAAAAGCATAGTAAGGAGCTCCAATACATAAAGCACGGAAGCACTGCGTTACATATCTAGGCAGTACGCCCACTGAGATCAAAATGACACTACAATCTCTTGGAAGGAACATTAAAAGCTCAGGCTATGATGCTCGTTTGCGGACGGACTGGTGAGAAATCGTGCACATCGTAGTAGAAACTTAATGACTTGTGGCTTGCCGTAACTTTACTGGGATCCTTAAAACTTGAGCGGCAGATAGGTGCCGCTGGAGTGATGAAAGAGTTGCTGGGCGGGGAGTTGGGTGAAGGAGTAATAGCAGCACTCGGAGTCAGGAAGAAACCATCGCAACTTAATACCGACATACTATTTACAAATGCCCGATTTATGTAATATCAACTTCACTGGGGTTATTTAGTCACTGGGGGGTGGGGGGGGGGGGTGAGAACGCGCAAGTGAGCGCGAAATATCTTAACAACAAGGCCTACTTATTTCAAAACGAGGAGCCAAGCACTAGGTGAAGAAAGTGGGCATGACAGTGATCAATTCTACTTCATTCTTCCCACCGCTAGTGCAGTGCTGCCCGATGAATAATAAACAGTGCCTTGCGAAGAAAAGCACCTCACGTCTGACACGAAGACATAGCCGAGTCCCATGAGAGCCATGTACGTCGAGGAGAGCCTCACTTCACGGTAAACAGTACTGTCCCTTGGTAGCTTTACAACACTGATATTCATCACCAACCTCGCACAGGCCAGAAGAATGTTTACGATCCACAACAACACATGCCGCAAACACAACATTTTCTATTGAGTGGCTGAAGGAAGGAACCGGAATTTTTGGGGTATAGCAAAATACACAACACCTAGCTTTAAAATATTTCTCCCCACAAAAAATGGTACTCCCGATGTAGCCGAGGCCACAAAACGTAACCATAGAAAGGTCAACAGGCATGATTTTAAAAGGTCTCTTTCGGGGATTTTTGGTTTCTTTTCTACAAGGGCCAAGGCAAAGTTGGACTCGGACAGAAAAGAGCCCCAGACAGCAATATAGAAGAGGCCCAGAGTAACGAATCAGCTTAAAAGTGGCCCACATTTGCAATTAAGGCAGTTTTAAAGGTGTAACGATACACTATATAGGTGATTTGTGAGGTATGATAGAATGCACGCATTTGTACTTGCTGCAAGCAAACTTTATGCTAGTTTGAGAATACAAAATGTCAGGAAGAAAATTCGTTTTCTTTTCTCATAGTGTGACATTTGTATGGACATTCTGGACAGGAAACAGTAGTGGGATCCAAGCACGACACACAGCCCTGAATTCCCCTGTATCTCTAGTTTTCATAAATGTCAGAGGATTGATCGTATTCCCTGGGTGCCAACTTATCTAGAGCCCAAATACAGCAGCAGCCTACTATGGAATGAAGCTTCTTGGTATACCTTTTCTATTAAGTCCAGCAAAAAATGCCACTGGATACGCAAGAGGGTAAGACAGCACAATGCTGCATTTTTCTATTTGTTCCCCAATGATTGTCAATTCTAAACATATTTATTTATTTAAGAGTTTTATATAGCGCTAGCCAGACCCGAAGGTATCAGGGCGCTTTACAACATATTTCGTGATGCAATCAGTTATACAGTATTACAATAAACAGCACTGTCTTGTGTCGATTCTTGTTCAGGCGGTCTTGGCCGCGAGTCAAAACACAGGCGCTGGAGAACTTTCTTGTTGAAGTGTCTATGTTCTGCGCTGGGCAGGATTCCTATGGTGGGAGAGCTCTGTCACACTGTGAGGCATGTCTCCATTCAGATGAGATCGGTTGAGGAAGAGGTCTTTGAGCTGGCTTTTGAAGTTTACGAAGGAGGGATTAGCCCTGATGTGGGCTGGTAAGGAGTTCCAAATTTTGGGTGCATTTCCCGAGAAGGAGCGAGACAAGAGTTTTTTGTTTGCGAGTTTTTGGTGGGATGAGAAGAAGAGTGTTGGTGCTCCTGAGGTTCCTCGTTTGTCCTGCCTTCTTGAGTTTGGAAGCCAGGTAGGCCGGTTTACCGGTGTGAAGAGCTTTATGTGTGAGGCAAGCAGTCTTGAAGTTGGCACGCATTTCGATTGGGAGCCATTTTAGTTCTCTTAGAGAGGGAGAGATGTGGTCTTATTTCTTTACTCCAGTGATCATCCTGGCAGCTGCATTTAGAGTTGCTCGGAGGGGAGCTAAGTGAGATTTTGCCGTGCCCGTGAGTGTTGCGTTCCCGTAGTCCAATCTGGACAGCACCAAGGATTGTGTGGCCAGTTTAAGGTCGTTGGGGGGAATGAAGGGTTTTATCTTGTTGAGTAATTTTAGGTTCAAGAATGCGCTCTTGGCGGAGTTCTTGATATGTTTGTCCATGTTTAGGCTTGGGTCCAGAGTGATTCCTAGGGATTTTACCGAGTCTGCCAGGGTAAGATTGAAGTTAAGAGCGTCAATGGCTTTTAGCCATTCTGTGACTAGGGGGGTCTGCTCCTTGTTGGATATGAAAAGGATTTCTGTTTTGTCTTGGTTGAGCTTTAGGTGGTTGTGGGATAGCCAGTGTTGAACTTCTCGTAGAGTGTTGTTTAATTTTTGAATGTCCCCAATTGAGGATGTTTCTAGGTAGATCTGGGTATCATCTGCATAGAGGTGGAAGGGGATGTTGGCTTTTTTTAGTATGGAGGTGAGGGGCTCCATGTAGATGTTAAACAGTGATGGGGAGAGAACTGATCCTTGTGGGACTCCTCTGGTTATGGGGAGAAGGTCAGACGTGAAGTTGGTAATTTTTATTCTTTGGGAGCAGTTCTGAAGGAAGGAGGTAAACCATTGTAAGACCACCTCATCTGCACCAATTCTCTCCCGGAGGACATTTATGAGCAGAGTGTGGTCAACCGTATCAAAGGCTGCCGATAGGTCAAGGAGTAGGAGTAGGCAGCCACGTTCTGCATCGAGTGATTTGTAGACATCATCTATGACATTCAGGATCGCTGTCTCTGTGCTGCAGCCTTTTCTGAAGCCTGATTGGTGAGTATCTAGAAGGTTGTTGCTGTCAATGTGTTGGTTAAGCTGGAGGAGAACGCATCTTTCCAGGATTTTGGATAGGAGAGGGAGATTGGAGACCGGCCTGAAGTTGTTGGGGTTGTTTGGGTCCGAGCCCGTTTTTTTTAATAATAGCGTGACTTGGCCGATTTTTTACAGTCTGGCATAATTCCAGTACTCAGGGAGCTATTTATAATCTTGGCCCAGAGAGGGGCTAGGGTGAGGTTGAGCTTTTTAGCCAGTTGAGCGGGAATAGGGTCAGCTATGTGCGAGGAAGGTTTGGATCTGGTAATCATTTCCGTGATGTCTGTTTCGGAGATGGGGTTGAAAGTCTTCCAGCTGATCGGAGGGTGCCGAGGGGGGTTGTTTCCTTCGTTGCTAGGAAGCGGGTTATCGTTGGCTGATAGGTGGTGGTCATCAAGGGAGCGTTCAATCTTGGTGATTTTATTGTGAAAGAAATTGGCAAAGGTATATATACACACACACATATATATATATATATATATATATATATATATATATATATATATATATATATATATACCTATATATATTTTTTTAACCAAACTGACCCAGCATTGAAAGGGCACTCGACAGCACCCCTCATCATCAGGTGTCTTTTAGCCTTGCTGCAGCCTGCCTCACATATGCCTTAGTATGTCTTTATGCCGCCGACGCGTTTCGAGGCTAGAACGCCTCTTCTTCATAGGCTTCAGTAAAACAGGCATTCAAAATACACTTCAATTCAGTGCGCTTTTATTTGAAAAAACGCCCCCAGTGGGCTTGGCTCAGTGCAATCATTATTGACAAGGCATTATGGGAATGATAGTCCCTTGAAGTGAATAACATTGTTACCTTAGTAGGTTGAATGTCCCGTTTTCGAAATTAAAAGCATTACTTTAATCCTTAGTAGGTAGGCAAAGTCCAGGCAAGCTTCTATCTGCAATTGGGGCGCTGTGCTACATAGCGAGAACAAGTTTCTCTCCACAGCCTTCCACTCAACCTGGAATGGTGCTCCTTTCCACGGCGGACCGACGTGCAAGTATTTTCTTAAACCAAACTGCCCCAGCATTGAAAGGGCACTCGACAGCACCCCTCACCATCAGGTGTCTTTTAGCCTCGCTGCAGCCTGCCTCACATATGCCATAGTATGTCTTTATGCCGCCGACGCGTTTCGAGGCTAGAACGCCTCTTCTTCATAGGCTTCAGTAAAACAGGCATTCAAAATCCACTTCAATTCAGTGCGCTTTTATTTGAAAAAACGCCCCCAGTGGGCTTGGCTCAGTGCAATCATTATTGACAAGGCATTATGGGAATGATAGTCCCTTGAAGTGAAAAACATTGTTACCTTAGTAGGTTGAATGTCCCGTTTTCGAAATTAAAAGCATTACTTTAATCCTTAGTAGGTAGGCAAAGTCCAGGCAAGCTTCTATCTGCAATTGGGGCCCTGTGCTACACAGCGAGAACAAGTTTCTCTCCACAGCCTTCCACTCAACCTGGAATGGTGCTCCTTTCCACGGCGGACCGCCGTGCAAGTATTTTTTAAACCAAACTGCCCCAGCAATGAAAGGGCACTCGACAGCACCCCTCACCATCAGGTGTCTTTTAGCCTCGCTGCAGCCTGCCTCACATATGCCATAGTATGTCTTTATGCCGCCGACGCGTTTCGAGGCTAGAACGCCTCTTCTTCATAGGCTTCAGTAAAACAGGCATTCAAAATCCACTTCAATTCAGTGCGCTTTTATTTGAAAAAACGCCCCCAGTGGGCGTATCATTACCATAATGCCTTGTCAATAATGATTGCACTGAGCCAAGCCTGGGGCGTTTTTTTCAAATAAAAGCGCAAATAATTGAAGTGGATTTTGAATGCCTGTTTTACCATCTTTTGGCCAGAACAGGAGTACATTTACCACCCAGCCCCAGAGCAGGGCAGACAAATACAACCCCCGTCCTAGACCGAGGTTAGGTCCAATATGGAACCCGACCTGCAGCTTTAGTACAAATTGAAGGGCAGATAATAACTTCAACTTCCTCCTTCCACCCTCCTCAGGCAGTAAGTTCACTAAGCCACGCAAAATTTACTCCCGGCAGTTGGGTAAGCAAAAAAAATACACTACTCCACCCCTTGACCAATATAGTAGTGGCAAATACAATCCTCAGCCTTTTGGCAAGAGGCCGAAAAAGACCTCCCAACATTGCACCCACTGTTCAAGACAGGTGCTTAAAAAACGTACAAATTCAATAAAATGTCATGAGAAAATTCTAGCTAAGGAAAATGCTACTTACCACAGTATGCATCTGTTCTTGGCATGTAGAGCTGTAGAATCTCATGCTATGCACAGATCGCCATCTAGTGTTGGGTCCGGATGTTTGCACTTTGTTTTCGTTCGAAGAAGTCTTTTCCAGTCACGAGGTAGGTGACTCCTCCTTTCAGTGATAGTGCGCATGGGCATCAACTCCATCCTTAGATTGTTTTGCCGTAAAGGGTGATGATGGAGTTAGTAAGAGTAGTAAAGAAAAGAAATGTCCATGTATATTGTATCTAAGTAAGATAGTACTGCAACAGGTATAGGTACCCGGGGAGGCGGGTGGGCGCATGACATTCTACAGCTCTACATGCCAAGAACAGATGCATACTGTGGTAAGTAGCATTTTCCGTTCGAGGCATGTGAGCTGTAGATCACATGCTATGCATAGACTATATAGCAGTTATGTCCCAAAGCCGTGGCTAACCTGTAGCTGTTGCAGCTGTTTGAAATAGTGTACGTAAAACTGCCTGGCCCACACTAGCCTGTTGTCTAGCTAACACATCTATGCAATAGTGTTTTGTAAAGGTGTGTGCTGTAGACCATGTTGCAGATTTGCAGATGTCATCTATGGGAATATTTCCTAAAAATGACAGAGGCCCCTAGTTTGCGAGTGGAATGCGCTCTAGGGGGAATTGTTAATGTGCGTTTAGCTTTAATGTAGCATATTTGAATGCACTTAACTATCCAACTTTCAATACCTAATTTTGATATTCGATTGCCTTTATGCGGTGGAGCAAAGGCAACAAAAAGTTGCTTTGTTTTCCTGAAAAGTTTTGTTCTTTCAATGTAGTATAGTAATGCCCTTTTGACATCCAATGTGTGAAGAGCACGTTCTGCCACTGAATCTGGTTGAGGGAAAAACACAGGTAACTCAACAGATTGGTTGATATGAAAGGCAGAAATGACTTTAGGTAAAAATTTGGGGTTAGTCCTAAGAACCACTTTGTTTTGATGCATTTGTAAAAAGGGCTCTTCTATGGTTAGTGCCTGAAGCTCACCTACTCTTCTCAGAGATGTGATGGCTATGAGGAAGGCTACCTTCCAAGTGAGAAATTGTAGTTCACATTTGTGCAATGGCTATAAAGGTGGACCCATGCGCCTTGTAAGAACTATGTTGAGATTCCACACTGGAGCAGGTGGAAGTCTGGGGGGAATGATTCTTTTAAGTCCTTCCATAAATGCTTTAATAGCAGGCACTCTGAAAAGAGACAAATGCTGTCTGTTTTGTAGATATGCAGCTATTGCAGCTAGATGTAAGCGTATGGATGTGTACGCTAAATTTGAACGCTGTAGATGTAATAGATAGCAAATAATGTTTTGTATGGAAGCGTTTAACGGATTGATTTGATTGTTGTTACAGTAAACCACGAACCGCTTCCACTTTGCTGCATAGCAAGCTCTTGTGGTAGGGCGACTAGCCTCTTTGATAATATTCATGCAGTCTGGCGGAAGATTAAGATAACCAAACTCTAGGACTTCAGGTGCCAAATACCAAGGTTGAGATGACTGGGATCTGGATGTCTTATCTCTCGATGGTTCTGAGTGAGAATATTGGGAGTAAGGTGTAGTTTTTGGTGAGGAACTACTGATAACTCCAATAGGGTTGTGAACTAGGGTTGACGGGCCCATGTGGGAGCAACTAGGATTAGTTTCAGGGACTGCTGTCTGAGCTTCCGAACCACTAATGGAATGAGTGGGGGAGGCGGAAAAGCGTAAGCAAATATCCCTGACCAATTCTGCAAGGAGTTATATTTTTTGAGATATGGCCCATTTCCAGATGCTCTGGGCTAGCTGTGAGAGCTGGAGAGAGTGTCCCCCCCCCCCTGTTTTTGTATGTAGTACATTGCTGTCATGTTGTCTGTGCGAATCAGGACAGCTTTGCCTAGCAGATGAAGTAGAAAGGCTTTCAATGCTAGAAAACTTGCTAGCAGTTCTAGATGGTTTATGTGGAGTCGTTTATGCTGCAGAGTCCACATGCCCTGAATGGTATGTTTTTGAAGATGAGCTCCCCAACCAGTGAGCGATGCGTCTGCTGTTAGTACTATCTGTGGAACCCGGTCGACGAATGGCCGCCCCTTGGAAAGGTTTTGTATGTTCCACCACTGCAGAGAGCAATGAGTGCGGCCATCCACCAACACTAGATCTGATAACTGACCTTGAGCCGGTTTCCACTGACGTGCCAAGCATTCCTGTAGGGTACGCATTTGGAGTCTTGCATAAGGAACGATTAAAATGCAAGATGCCATAATTCCTAGCAATTGCATGAACACTCGAGCTGATAATGAGTGTTGAGGCTGAAATTGCGCTATTAGAGCTTGCATGTTGCGTATCCTGACTGGGTTGGGACACGCTAGAGCTTTCTGAGTGTCTATTGTTGCTCCTAGATACATTGTGTGTTGGATGGTTGGAGATGAGACTTGGTGAGGTTTACAGTGAACCCAAGGTCGTGAAGCAGTTGGACTGTTTTTTGAGTGTGGCGTAGGCAGTTCTGTTGCGAGCTGGCTTTTATTAGCCAGTCGTCTAGGTAGTGGAAGACGTGAATGTGCTGTCTTCTTAGATGAGCCGTGACTACTGCCAGACACTTGGTGAAAACCCCGGGTGCTGTAGTTACTCCAAATGGGAGAACTTTGAATTGATAATGTTGTCTGTCCACCACAAACCTGAGGTATTTTCAGTGAGCAGGGTGAATGGGAATATGGAAATATGCGTCCTTTAAGTCCAAGGTGGACAAAAAGTCACCTTGCTGAAGGAGTGGGAGCACTTGTTGGAGTGTGACCATGTGAAAGTGGTCCGACTGAATGTACAGATTTAGTTCTCTGAGGTCTAGTATAGGCCTGACAGAGCCGTCCTTTTTGGGAATTAAAAAATACAGGGAGTATACTCCGGTCCCCTGGTATTGTAATGGGACTGGTTCTATAGTGTGTTTTCCCAAGAGAGAGAGAGAACTTCCTGCTTTAGGAGGGTGAGTTGCTCTGGTGACATTGCACGTGATCTTGGAAGGATATTTGGGGGAGTGTCTGTAAGCTCCAGGCAGTAACCATACTGAATCATTTGTAGTACCCACTTGTCTGAGGTGATTGAATTCCAGACAGGCAGGAATTGGGAGAGTCGTCCCCCGACAGGAGTGGAATGATCGGGGGATAACGGAAGGAAGTCACTGGTTGTTTGCAGGGGAAGTGCAGGTAGAGTTACCTCTGCCTCTTCCCTTACCATTGTTTCCTCTAAAACCTCCTCTGAAATAGCCTCTTGAAGAGGGGGGATTGGTTATTGCCCTTATAAGAGGAGGAGGGATTTTAGGTGGACACCGTTTTTGAACCACCCCTGTAAAAGGAGCGGCGAAAGGAGCCCCTATGGCAAGTAACTGCAAAGCCCCCATGGACTTTGCGACCTCAGTGTCTTTCTTCATCTTTTCCAGCGGAGTATCAACAGCTGGACCAAAGAGATGCTCCTTATCGAGCGGTTGGTTAAGGATGGAGGCTTGCACCTCCGGCTTGAAGCCTGATATTCTCAGCCAAGCATGTCTGCGTAATAGTATACTGGTGTTGACTGCACGAGCTGCTGGGTCTGCTGCGTCTAGGGCACACCTAATGGATGTATTGGTAATACGTTTACCTTCCTGAATGAGGTCATTAGCCTTAGATTTTCATTAGGGTAAATGTTGTATGAGTTTTTCTAACTCATCGTAATGAGCCCTATCATAGCGAGCCAACAAAGCTTGAGCGTTGGCAATGCGCCAGTGATTTGCTGCCTGTGAAGCCATTCTTTTGCCCGAGGCATCAATTAGCTTAGACTCCTTATCAGGAGGAGGGGCCTCGCGCCTGTGGTTTGTGAATTAGCTCTCTTGCGAGCGTTAGAGACTACAAGAGAGTCTAAGGGCAGCTGGCCTCTAATGTAAACAGGGTCGGTAGCAGCGTGTTTGTATTTTTTGTCCACTGGAGGTGTAATTATCCTGGATCTTACAGGGTCTTTAAATACCTCATCCGTGTGCTTTAACATGCCTTTGAGCATTGGTAAGGTGTGAGTAGCTCTTTGGGAAGAAGTAAGTGTTTCAACGAGGAAATCCTCTTCTAAAGGCTCTTTATGGAGCTCCACCCCATGATATTGAGCGGCCCTATTAAGGAGCTCAATGTACCCAATGTTGTCGTCAGGTGGGGAGGGTCTGGAGGGATACAAATCAGGGTCATTACATGTGATTGGGTCTGTCTGATAATCGTCCCAAGGGTCAGTGTCCTGTAACCTATCCTGATCCTCATCCCCATCCCCTTCATCCTGTGGGTCAGGTGAAAGTGGTGGTGGTGGTGGTGAATTTGCTGGTGAAATGAGCAAGTTAGGATCAATGGGAGAAGGAAGTGGAATATAAGGGGGAGAAGGGTTAGTACCCACACTTTCCCTTTTAAGAGAAATGTGGTAGTCCTCTGATAGGTCAATCAATTTTCCGTTTTTTGGAAGAGTGGCATGAATATGCCCTGTTTGAGGGTTGATCACCAGTTTTTTCTGCTTCGGATTAGAAGGTGGCGCATAGAACCGAGGCTCTTTAAGGGGAGAGTCTTTTTCTTTATGAGCCAGTTTCGGCGACGAAGGTTTTGGCTCCGAGCCTTTGGGCGTCGAAGGTTTCGGCTCCGAGCCTTTCGGTTTTGAAGACTTTGACTTGTGTTTCAGCACCAAAGGTGTTGGTTCGGCGCCGGAGTGGGGCCGGCTCGAGCCCGAGCCGGAAGGCTTGTCTTTCTGTTTCGGATCCTGGCCCGAGGGAGGGGCGTCGGAAACTTTTTGTCGGTGCCGACCTTGGCCCGAGAGCAGAGGAGGGACCGGAGCCTTTGTTTTATGTTGAGGGGGAAAAGGGGTATCTTTACTCACGGTACGCTGACCCGGAGTAATCTGCTCCTCTTCTTCCATGTCGGAGTCGGCTTCAGACACAGCGATATGTCCTTCTTCCTCCTCGAGGTTGATGTTCAGTGTCGAAATCTTCGCCGAAGATGTCCGGTGCGGAGCCGCTCTGGTGTTGCATTTTGTGTCGTCGAGCCCGACGGTCACAAAGTGTCTTTTTCGATCGAAACGATCGACACGCGTCGCAGTCGTTCTCGTTGTGTTCAGGGGACAAGCAGAGGTTGCACACTTCGTGCAAGTCGGTGCGTGGAAACTTAGCACAACACCCGGGACAGAGCTTGAATGGAGTCCATTCCATGGACTGCTAGTGCGGTCGGCGCGGGTAGGCCCGACGGCCTGCCACAAGTTTCCCGATCGAAGGTTTTCCGAAGTAAGACGATGCGCGTCGAATGGGGAACCGCGATCGATAACAATACCGTCGAGGGTAGTGGATTGCGTGTCGAAGGGGTCCGAAAACGGTACCGGAGCGCAGCAATGCACATCCGAACCCGATCGCGGAAAAAAGCAATCTAAGGATGGAGTCGATGCCCATGCGCACTATCACCAAAAGGAGGAGTCACCTACCTCGTGACCGGAAATACTTTTTCTAACAAAAACGAAGTGCAAACATCCGGACCCAACACTAGATGGCGATCTATGCATAGCATGTGATCTACAGCTCACATGCCTCGAACAGGGGAATTTCGGTTTATGGGGGAGTAATACTGGTTAAAGTAAAGAAATATATATATTAAATTCACAAGTTGTGGTAATTGCTTAACCTCAGCTCCAACCCTCACGGTAATCAGTCAACCTTCACTCCCAACTATGCCACACACCGTTTGCAATATCAAATAAGATTCTACACATGTAATATCACATTGTATAATGTGCACCATCACACACTATATTGAATATATATTCACATACTTATTCAGTATCTGTCTCACATCTCATTTAGACCTTCAAAAAGTAACTGCGGGTGGGAGCTAAAGTTCATTGATGATATTCTGGGGTAGGTGCTAAACTTAAGGCCTTACAATTAAACTTCATTACATAATTTAAGATGATGTTAAATGTTTGAAGAAAAGTTGCACGCCCAGCTGATAATACAGTTGCATTCTTAAAATGAATAGAATACATTTCAAAATTGTAGCTTGTCCGCAAAACCAACTCACAGTGTACGAGCAATCCCTAAACAATGATAGTAATGGAAATACTCCACCACACCAGTCTACATAATGTATTCAATTCGCTTGCTGCTCAACCCCGAGGTTCCACTGCCGGATAACCCCCTCAAAGGTTCATAATACATATACACAAAGGGGAGGCACTCCTAACTATACAGCAGTTCAAAAGTATTTTTAATAGTCCTTTGAAAATAGTATTGCATTCCTGAGTGTCCATGGTATTGCATCATCTTCAAAACAATATCGATTCAATTCAACAGACTTAGACACAGTGAATTATTAATGTTAAAATCTGGGTCTATTCTTCAATCTTCTCGAAAAAACACATCTTGTCAGCCCAGCCAACGAGTTTAGTCTACACAAGGGACTTCATCAGGGAAAGAAAATATCAATAGTAGATGGCTAGAACACGTCTTCTCACTAATCCTTCGCAATATTTCATATCTACTGAAAATTTTCCATAAGACGTTAGTTGTCTCCCTCCATCCACTCCTCCTGGTTCGAGAAGGCTGCAATATAGTTAGGAGTGCTTTCCCTGAGTGTATATGAATTCGAAGTGTACAAGCACTGCTGCCATCTTGGCAGTGGCGTGTGATATGTACTTGCAGACCCCGCTGTTGACGTTAATAAGTAAAAAAATAAAATAAAAAAAAGAATGGTGAAGATATTGCATTTCACCAGAGTTCACTGATGTTATTTGTGACATGTAAAGCAATGATCAATGCACTGAGGAAGTTTTGCTTGGATAGCTCACCATAACAGGCAAATATCAGTGTTTTTAGGTTTTAGAATAATCACCGTAATGGACATTTAATTTAAGTTTTTAGAGGAATCTCAATATTTTTATTTATAAGAAACGTTTCCATCTGAGTAAAGCACCATAAGAAAATGTTACCTATCTTTGGTAAGAATTTATCTGGCTGGTACTTGATCTACCTGCAGATTATTCACCTTGAAAATCCTCGAAGGCACCAGGCTGGATCTTGAAACTTCTGCCACAACTCCCCAGTGCAGACATGTGGAGGTGTGCAAATTCTACTACGCCTTGAGGCTCTCATCTTGATGTTAGCTCACCCAACCATGTAATGTCACCCTCTGCGATGACATTCATTCCTGCCCTTATTTCCATTAACTGGAAACAAGACTCGCAAGGCCAGCTGAATGATGGGCACAAGTGTACACAACAGAACTCGTTTGGGACCTCTTTATCAAAATCCTTAAGACCACACCTCAGAAGGAGATAGCGGGCAGCGAGGAATCTGTGAATAGAGTATCCAACACAAATATTGTTACAGATTGTTTCTACTGATGGATGAATCTATCTGCAGATTCCTCACCTTTTACAAGCAGTACTCTTAAGAAGGTGGTTCTGACCATGTGCGCTAACCTAGGAGTGAAGGCAGAAGTATTTTGTGAAGGTGAAAAACAAAGACAACATCGCAGCCGGATACATGTCTAGAACAGGAACTTCACTGTCCAAGGAAGGAAGCAGTCTTGGACACGGTGGAACACACCATGATGCCCACAGGCAGTGCAGTGCGCCTTCTTAACTAGAGTATAGCACAACTTACAATGCAGAGGAGATCGAGCATGCCGGAAATTGTCCTCTTCGGACTGTGTTGCCCTTCTTTGCACAAGCAAAAACAAGAAACACCTAAATTATCCACAATATGAGCTATTTTAATCAAATCATTCACAGGCTAGCAAGGGTTCAAGTGATGCAGTTCTCCCAGATCTAGTCTAGTGTTTTTGCACAGCGCATTGCTACCCAGAGGCCTCCCAGCTCTGCAACAGACACCATAAAATAAGGCTGCAAGGCGATCAGTCACAGAAAAGCAAAGATAGGCAGCGGAGGAGGAAAGAACATCAGTAGGGCAACCTATTGGTCATCATGAAGCTTGGAAACCCACCATTGGAAGAAAGGATGCCCTCGCACGAGGCACACTCCTGTTCAGAAAGAAATAGCTTACCTGACATTAAATAAAATGACTTGCAACTAGCTACCTCCCCCAGCCAAGGTGACAGCAATAAGGAAAACAGTTTTTAGAGTCAAAAGCCTGAGAAAGCAGCTCTAAGGCAGAATCTGGAAATGCCTTTGGCCATACCGTGTCCCAGAACCTGTGGGGGATGGTAGCGATCTCTGTGTACAAGTTTTGGTCTTTGCCCAAGCCCTTTAATCTAGGAGAAGGCATAGCCACTGCAGTCTGCACATTCTTGGTCTATTAACAGCAGTCTGTAGGTGCATGGTGTGGCCATTTTACCATGCAGTGCACAACTTTGTCCATGCACAGTGACTATTTACATGGTGTGCAGCATTTGGTACACTGTGCACCCAAGGACCAAGCACTCATTGTCTAAATGTCTCCAACCAGTCGATCGTGAGCTACCAGTAGCTCCCAGACACCTTCAGAGAAGCTCACAGCCTGGAGTTCATTTTCAAATAAGCGCAGGGTCACATTTTCCTTTTAAGGGGACATCAGTGTTTATTTTACATTATTATAATCAGGCTTGCAGATCTAGGGCCTGATAATGAGCAGTGCTTCAATCTGATTTTTGACCCAAGCTGCTGCACAGAGGTGAAGAACTGAGGTACTTAACTCAAACACACGGTTTTGCCAACTCAATATTGGAGTGTGAGAACAAAATTATGTTTCTGAATACTTTTAAATGGGATAAAATTAAAATGAAAAGTTACCTTAAATGATTGAGTTAACTCTTCATTTTGAATTTCTCCTATTTCAAAGTACTGTATTTATAAACAGCAGGCCTCCAGTGGACAAGGTGTCATGTGTATAACTGAAAAATGCAGTAATTTGTTTTATGTGTATAAATTTAAATGCAGAAAAATGTTCCTTAGTTCTTAAATTTTTGCAAAACATTTTTCTGCACTTTACTTTTCTCCCATTTAAAAACAATGGTTGTATGTTTGTGTAAAGGATGTAACTTTACCACATATGGTGAAAGGTATGTCCTGAGCCACAAGTACATATGACACAGGCTCTCAGTTGCCCATACACATATATCCCATTCATACGCACACATGTTCATACATCCCCAAAGACCACGCTCTCAATGACACAAGGCAGCCCTGTCATAGTGCCCCTAGTCAAAGTCTTTTTTTTCAAACCATACTATCTGGCTCTATGAACATATAAGGTAAATGAAGCTGGGTGTGGGAGTGTCTGGTAACAATGCACGAGTTGAGCCTTCAGTAGCTCACAATGATTTTCACTGATCAGAAGAAGCTCTCACTACAGAAAAGGTTAGAGTCCTCTTGAAAGCAAGCTTTGAAAAGCTTTCTCAGTCACCTGCTAACTTTAGATTTTTCTAATTTGCTAGTCCCTAATATAAACTTGCAGCACATAAGTAAACTATGAACTATATACCATGTTCTATGCATTATACCAGTTGTACAGATATTGCCAGATTAGACACTGATAAAACTGTCATGGTCAAGAACATAATGCATGTCAATTTTGACACTGCACAGTCAAGCAAACGTGGCATGATGCCAGTTTCCACAGATAGAAATTAACGAACAAGTTACTTACCTTCGGTAATGATATATCTGTAAGAAACATAGGTTAGTTATAGATCCCTTACCTTAGAATTACCCCCAGGCGTCAGACTGGATCCGGAAAGTTTTTCATCAGCAGTACCTCTGCGCGTCGAAAGGTGGCGTCGGTCGGCTCCGCGTCCGTCGTTGGCGTCGTCGTGATGACGTCGCGGTAGCTACTTAGACGCTGCCCTCGCGCACTGACGTCAGTTCTGTACACGACTTTCCGCACCAGAAACGCAGAGCTATGCAAGACACTGACCACTGGTGCACAAAACTAGGGCCCTGAAAGGATGACCTTAACCCTAGAAATCAGTTCGCAGAACAGGGAGGATGGGTGGGGCGGTAAGGAACCTATAACTAACCTATGTTTCTTACAGATATATCGTTACCGAAGGTAAGTAACTTGTTCATCTGAAAGAAACAGTTAGTTATAGATTCATTACCGGAGGTGGGCCGGCGAACCAATGACACACCAGAAAGTCCCGGAGAACAGAACGGCCAAAGAAGCCGTCACTCCGGACTTGGCTGTCCAGGCAGTAGTGTTTGGTGAACGTGTGCAGCGATGCCCACGTAGCTGCCTGACAGATGTCATTCAGAGGAACTCCTCGTCCCAAAGCAGTAGCGGCTGCCGTCGCCTTGGTGGAATGGGCGCGTAGCCCCACTGGAGGCTCTTTTTTAGCCAAAGAATAGCAGGGTTTAATACACAAAACGACCCATCTAGAGATGGTCCGCTTGTGTACGGCCCGACCTTTCTTGGCGCCTACGTAGCCAACAAAGAGTTGGTCATCCACCCGGAACTGTTTTGTGCGATCCAGGTAGAAGGAAAGCGCACTTTTTGAGTACAGACGATGGAGCCTCTCTTCCTCTTTAGAAGGATGCGGACGCGGAAAGAAGGTGGGCAAAGTGATGGTTTGCCCGATGTGAAAAGAAGTGACCACCTTGGGAAGAAAGGATGGACGAGTTCGTAGGACAACTTTGTCCGGATGTACAGCCAGAAAAGGAGGTTTAGATGAAAGAGCCTGGAGCTCACTCACTCTTCTGGCAGATGTGATGGCTACCAGGAAAGCAGTTTTAAGAGTTAAAAGTCTTAAAGGACAGTTGTGAAGTGGCTGAAAGTCCCACTGAGGCATAACGAAGGAAATAGGAGGAAAGAGATGAGTTATGCCTTTTAAGAAACTATTTATAACCGGGGACTTGAAGAGAGAAGGCTGATCAGGAAGCCTTAGAAAGGCAGAAATGGGCAAAAGATAGCCCTTGATAGTGCCCAGAACAGAGTAGAGCCCTGCTGGGCCAAGGAAAGAAGGAACAAGAGAACCTCAGAAAGAGGGGCAGAAAGGGGATCCACAGCCTTTGCTGGGCACCATGCCACAAATTTGTTCCATCGGCAGGCGTATACCGTCTTAGTGGAGGGACGCCTGGCTGCCAAGATTACATCACAGACTTCGGGAGGCAAGTCGAATGACGTCAACTGCCGCCGCTCAATCTCCACGCAAGGAGATGGAGGCTGGCAGGTTCGGGTGGAGGACCGTCACCTGCTGCTGCGACAGAAGATCCTCCCGAAGAGGCAGTATGGTCAGAGGATCGATGGCCATGTTGAGCAGCTCGGGATACCAAACTCTTCGTGCCCAATCCGGAGCCACAAGAATGACTTGGGCCCAGTCGCGCTTGATCTTCTTCAGCACTCTGGGCAGAAGTGGTATAGGCGGAAAGGAGTACAACAGACCGCAACCCCACTCGCGACGAAAAGCGTTGCCTAGCGAGTGCCGCCTTGGAAATTCCAACGCGCATAATTGCTGACATTGCGCGTTCTCTTCGGTGGCGAATAGATCTAGCCAAGGCTCTCCCCACTGCTGAAAGAGACCTTGCACCACCTCCGAGTGAAGACGTCATTCGTGATCCATCATGACCCAGCGGCTGAGTTTGTCCGCCCTGGCGTTCAGTGACCCTGCCAGGTGTTGAACCACCAGGGATATGCCCTGATGTTCCAGCCATGTCGAGAGGCGGAGGGCCTCTTGACATAGGGTCCACGACCCCAACCCGCCTTTTTTGTTGCAGTACCACATGGCGGTGGTGTTGTCCGTGAACACCTGCACTACTCTCCCCCGGACAGAGGGAAGGAATGCCTTGAGTGCAAGACGAATCGCCCGAAGCTCCAGAAGGTTGATGTGGAGCTTGGACTCCGCCGGAGACCAGAGGCCTCTGATCTCTGCCTCTCCCATGTGGCCACCCCATCCCAGAAGGGATGCGTCCGTCACCACTGTGTGGTCTGGTTGGGGAAGGGAGAGGGATCTGCCGTTGACCCAATCCAGGTTCCTGAGCCACCACTGCAGTTGATGAGCAGTGCCCTCCGAGATCTGGACGCAATCGGACAGATTCCCCTGATGCTGTGCCCACTGGAACTTCAGGTCCCACTGCAGAGCCCGCACATGCCACCTGGCATGATCGACCAGCAGGATGCAGGAGGCCATGAGGCCCAGCAGCCTCAGGGTCATCCTGACCAAAACCCGGGAAAGAGGCTGAAAGATCGGAATCATAGCCCGAATACCCCGGACTCGCTGTTCGGGAGGATAAACCCGAAACTGTGCCGTGTCCAGAACCGCTCCGATGAAGAGGAGCTTGTGAGAGGGGATCAGGTGTGACTTCGACACGTTGATGGAGAACCCCAGCGAATGCAGGAGGTCGGCCGTAGTCTGGAGGTGGGAGACGAAAGCCTAGGGCGAGCCTGCCTTCAACAGCCAGTCGTCGAGATAGGGGAAGACTGGAACCCCTGATGTGCGCAGATGAGCTGCGACCACCGCCATCACTTTCGTGAACACCCGCGGGGCGCTAGTAAGGCCAAAGGGGAGCACGGTAAACTGAAAATGCTCGTGGCCTACCGTGACCCACAGGTAACGCCGGTGGGCCGGCAGGACGGGGATGTGAAAGTAAGCATCCTGCAAGTCCAACGCTACCAACCAGTCTCCAGGGTCGAGGGCAGACAAGACCTGAGCGAGCGTCAACATCTTGAACTTCTCCTTCTGGAGGAAGCGGTTGACGTCCCTGAGAACCAAGATAGGACGCAGGCCCTTGTCCTTCTTGGGTACCAGAAAGTAGTGGGAGTAACAACCACGACCTACTTCTGGGGCAGGAACGCGCTCAAAGGTTACCTTGGCCAAGAGAGCCGTAACTTCCTGTTGGAGAAGGCCCAAAATGATCCTCCGACATACGATGGTACCGAGGTGGCATGGCTGGAGGGGTAGTCTCGAAGTGGAGGGAGTAGCCCCTTCGGACTATCTGCAAAACCCACCTGTCCGACGTGATGGTGCACCAGTGGGGGAGGTGATGGCGGATCCTGCCGCCCACTGGCGTTTGATGGGTCTGAAATGTCAGACTGGGAAGGTTTGGAGGCTGCTGCAGAGGGGGGGTTGGTGGACTGGCCCGCCCGCTGGCCCCCTGAACCACGACGGTGGTTCCCACGTCCCCAGCCGCGCGAAAGTTGGGGAGCTTGCGCCGGCCTGTGGCTCTGGGCGGGACGTAGTGGGGCACCCCTTCCGTAGCCACGAAAAGCAGACTGCGCAGGGCGGCTGGAGAGGCCCAAGGACTTGGCCGTAGCCCGTGAGTCCTTGAAATGCTCTAGAGCGTTGTCTGCTTTGTCGCCAAAAAGGCGACGGCCATCAAAAGGCATGTTTATGAGAGTATTCTGGACATCCCCCCGAAAAGCCAGTCGATCTCAGCCAGGCGTAGCGTCGAAGGGCTACCGACGTGGAAATCGTCCTGCCTAGAGTGTCGGCGATGTCCAGCCCACAACGGATGGTAAACTTGCCGCGTCCCTCCCGGCGGCGACAACCTGGGAGAGTAGTGTCCGGGCCTCCTCCGGGCACTGAGGCAGCACTTGCACAACCGTGTCCCACACAGAGTGGGAGTAACGGCCCTACAGACATGCAGTGTTTACCGACCGCAGTCCCAATCTTCTTTCCAAGATGATCCAGCTTCTTGGATTCCCTATCTGGTGGAGCGTTAGGGAATGCGCCCTTGGAAGTAGAGGCTTGGTCAATCAAGCTCTCAGGGGTGGGGTGTTGGAAGAGGAAGGTGGGGTCGCCCGGGGCCGGGCAGTGGCGATCATCCTTTCCACGGGAGCCCCGTGTTAGGCCTGGACCAGGTGCCCAAAAGGACGTAGGTGAGGGCCTCATTAAACAGAAGCAGGGGCTCCGAAGAGCTCGCTTGCGGTTAAAGCACCTCCGCCAGGAGGTTAGTCCTGACTGCCACGGTAGGAAGCTCGAGGTTGAGAGCCTCGGCCACCCTACGCAACACCACTGCGTATGACGCTCCCTCCTCCGTAGCAACGGTAGGAGGAGACAACATGCCAAGGTCAGGAGATGTATCAAGACCACTGGCATCCCCCAGGTCCTCTCTCCAGTCCGGGTCATATGCCAACTGGTCGGTCAAAGGGTCACCTGACCCCTCCCAGTCCTCCTCCTCGTCCTCTGGGTGCCAATCTGGTCTAAAAGGGACCCCAGAAGTGAACAGGGGCACAAAAACCCCGCTCGGCGCCGGAGCCTGCGTCGGGCGACGCCGGTCCGGCTCCGTGTCCACATCAGGATGGAGGCCAGGGTCGACGCTGGCCAGGGGGCCGACCGGCGTCGAATGCAGACGCGGTGCCTGTGGAAGCGGCGCCGGTGGAGGTGTAATGAGGTCAACCGGCGCTGATTCAGATCCAGGCCTGGATCCAAGGGGGGCCAGCGGCGCCGGAGCCGCCGGCGGAGAAGGCCTAGGCCCCCCAGCCGAGTCTGGGGGGCCCGAAGGCGCGCCGGCGGGTTCGGGCTGCCCAAAGATGGCGTGCATCGCCTCGTAGAACTTACGAAGCTGGGCAGGAGTCGCTCCGGGTCCCGGGAAGGGAGGGAAACTGAGTTGGCTCGGCAGGCTCCGCACGCGGAGTCGCGGGAGGGGCACCGCCCGCATCCTTCGTCGCGTCAGCCGACCGACAGGGAGAAGTCGAAGAGCAACGATGCTTCTTCGACTTCTTCTTCTTCGACTTACCTGACCCCGAGTGCGAAGACTAAGAAGACTTCGACGAGTGGTGATGGCTCCGCGACGGGTCCCTCGACCTCCCTCGCGACCGGGACCTCAAACGGCACGGAGCCAACTGCCGGCGCTCAAGAAGCTTTCGGGACCGCTCCCGCAAAGCCTTCGGAGCCATGGACCGGCAGTCGGAGCACGACTTGGGGTCGTGGTCGAGCTCCAGGCAAAAGAGGCACACACGGTGCGGATCCGTCACCGACATCAGTCGGTTACAGGAACCGCATGCCTTGAAGCTGGGCATCACTACGTGCACCATGAGTCGTGAGGACTCAAAAAGGGTGTCGACAAAAGTCGTCAAAAAGTCAGTCAAAAAGTGACTGGAGGTACCACTCTCTCCGGATCTGCGCTGGCTGGCACAGAAAAAGAAAGAACTGACATCAGCGCACGAGGGCGGCGTATAAGTAGCTACCGCGACGTCGTCCCGGCGACCACAACGCCAACGACGGACACAGAGCCGACCGACGCCACCTTTCGACGCGCAGAGGTACTGCTGACGAAA
The DNA here is from genome assembly GCA_963921515.1 of Calotriton arnoldi. Lineage (NCBI taxonomy): Eukaryota > Metazoa > Chordata > Amphibia > Caudata > Salamandridae > Calotriton > Calotriton arnoldi. Next base: position 1,916,633 of record CAWUFW010000021.1, on the reverse strand, counting down.
AACTTTCCGGATCCAGTCTGACTCCTGGGGGTAATTCTAAGGTAAGGAAGCTATAACTAACTGTTTCTTTCAGATAATATTTATAAAAGTGCATCATACTGTAGAACGGTTACATGTTATAGGAATTAAAGACACTTGAGGTTTCCTCACCACTAAGAGTTTGGGAAACCTGGTGCCATTTAGCCAGAAACATTGAAGTATACAAAAAAGTGATGGGTGCAAAGCTTGAATCATTCTCAGCCACCGGTAATCACTTGGGGCGGCATCCCAGTCCATCGTTATTTTGCACACCATGCTATCTCAGTTTGAACCCAGCCATATGCAAACGAGTCTTGACCCTGCACCACTAGGAACCGTCCAGCCCGAACTGCCAGGCCAGGTTCTCCCTGAATCAGTACACAAGAAACCCAAGAATTGCTTCTCCCTTATTAGGGCTCATCAGTAAAGTATAGCTTGACTCCAGTGGCAAAGTGTTAACTGGACCCACTTACGGGCATACCTGTCACACTGAAGTATACAATAAAATGAGGAATGGAATGCTTGAATCCATCTCAGCTATTGTAATTACTCGAGTCACATCCTTGTCCATCGTTATTCTGCCCACCATGCCACCTCAGTTTGAACCCAGCTATGTGCATACTAGTCTTGACTCGCCTCCAGTGGGAACCGTCCAGCCCAAATTTCCAGCAAAGGTCCTCCCTGAACCAGAACAGAAGCAACCCAAGTCTGGTTTCACCCTTATTATGGCTTATCAGTCAGGTATAGCTTGATTTCAGTGACAAACTTAAGATGATATGATGTGCAAAATAATGATGGGCTGGGATGCTGGCCGAGTAATTTCCAGTGGCTAAGATTAATTTAAGCATTCCATCATCACTTTTCTGTATACTTTCATGATTAGCCAGAGAAATTCATGGAAACTTATGATTTAAAGAGCAACTTTATGTGAATGATTGGTGGTTCACCACATAGCCAGATAAGCAGGTATAACCGTTTTTCACATTGTAACACAAAAGCATATATTGCTGTGCCAGTTCCAGTTTTGCTCCTGGAAACAGTACGCTTCTTTTTATATGGTCTAGTAAAATGGATTCTCTTTGATGATAATGCTTATTTTCACGTTTAGTCTACATAACTTGACGCGTGCAGTTCCAGTTTCCATAGAGAACAACTATAGAGATATACAGAGGTGTGCCATGCTTCTTATAATAATGAGTTTTCACTTGGCCCTGGCAGAAAACTTTGTCCAGTTTCCTACAAAAATCACCCCCGTCTTGAACAGCTCCTACAATCTGCTGGCCTGGGGGAGAGTAGGGGACGTTTACAGATTTCTTCTACATAACGTAACATGTATTTGTAAAGAGCATGATCACCGTGAAGGGTACCTTGGCGCTGAACAACAAATGTTTATTGTTACCCAACTCAATGGTACTCATTTTATCAACTGCAAAAGGATGAGTGGATCCGCTGGGATCTGAACCTGTGACCATGAGGTCACAGGCCCCTACTGTAGACGCATTAGTCCATTAGGCCACCAGACCCGACTAGTGAGTTTGGAATAAGCACCATAGCAGCTTCTTGGCCTGTGGCCTCCTCCTTTGCGAGTAGGACCTGTGCTTTGTTTTTGTTTTTTCAAAGGCACAGCCCACCCAGGGCTATAAAGCTCACATTTGTCTGTGGGTGAATAGGTCTGTTGGGTTTCGTTTCAGAGGATCGATATAACATGGTGCTAAAGCCTAATTGTCTGCCTTTGTAGCAGTGCTTAACTTGAGCCGGTGGTTGCCAGTGGGGCCCACCACACTCATTTTTGCGGACTGGCGCTTATTTTTCCTCATTAGACATTTACCAAGAGCAAGAGAGGGAAAAGACACAAAGGGGAGAGAAGCAGGTAGAAAAAAGACTGAAAAAACTTCCACAAAGGAAGAAAGCAGGGATTAAAAAAACTACAAAAGTGAGATCAAGGGGCAGGGAGTGTCTAGTGGTGGATTAGAGAGGCATGAGGTGAATTCAAGACTACACAGTACATTTAATAGCACTGGACGCTAGCTTCTGGGCAGACCTTTGGGCAGCAGCACTCATTCTTTTACAAATTAAGCACAGCTGGAATGTGAAAGAAGAAGATCCACTTAACATCGCATGACTCGCCAACTTCTGAACCTGGTTGTAGAATCTCGAGTATCCAATTTACTTTACTAGACTGATCATGGAGTACAATCCGAGCACATAGGTAGGCCATGACTTGTGGATACTGCTGGTAGGGGGACTAGTTCAGGGCCTGGTCCCTGTGAACTCTTGGGGCAGGTGGACTGAATGCAAGGTGTGACCCAGAGTCTGCCTGGCATGGCTGACATTTAATTGCAGTGTCCAGCATTCTCTGTGAGAAGGGAGAGGTAGCTCAAGGTATAACAAAAAGCCATACTTGGCGTCTAAAGCCTGCTAAAGCCATACACAGCATGCTGCGGTAACCAGCGAAGTGGGTGCATAGTATGGCACTTAGTTCGCAGTCAGTGACTACTTGATGCAACTGGGCACAGCCTGATTGATGTAGCTGGGCGCTGCCTGCTTGATGCAGCTAAGCACTGCTGTCAAAGGCAATGCCCAGCGGGCTCCAGGACCTAAGAAGTGGGTGAACTATGTGGCCTGGCACTTTAGTCTCGGGTGACAGGATTACTGAGTGAATCTTGAAGCTAAATTTCCTGACCAGTGTCTAGAGGTCATTGCACATGGATAAAGATCATGCAATGCACCAAACACATTCTGGACAGTACAGGGCATTGTGCACGGTGGTATGCCCTGCACTGTATCCAGTTCGAGAATGGTATTGGCATAGGCTACGGCCTGCCAGTACTGGCATTCAGGGCACTTGGCTTAGAATTTGGCTTGTACCAAAGAAACTCTGTTGGAAGGTTGACTGGGCAGAAAGTTGCAGGCAATCGATGCCTTTTATCAAAAGCTAACTGTGCACAGCTAAAGGCCATTCTAGCGGGCACTGTGGCAGACCAGGTGGTGTGCTTGAAGTCTATTTATCTAGCATTGCGCTCTTTGGAAAGAGCTTAAGTCTGCACCAACGGGCTCTTGGGTTATTTGCATAGCTCATGACTGAAAGACACTACTTGTTCCTAAAGAAAATGTGAGCAGGAGCCAACATATAGCATTTTAGAAGTATAGCATAAACATACATTTTGTTGTAATGCTCGTGTTCACATTAGAAAAAGTTACTTGGTGCTGATCACAGATGTTTGTTTACTAAACTTAGTGGTGCTCATTTTACTGACTAAGAACGATCAAATACTGAATGGACCAACTTTGATGTAAACCAGTTCAAAATATAAACGTAGTTTCCTGTAATATTAGTACACTAAGTCCCCAGACCAGTAACTAGATATCCTTACAGACAGTAGACCGCAAATTAACATTGTTGTAGTTAATACATAACCTTATTGCATTAAATTCACAAGCAAAGCAGCAGTATTATCCTCGACTGCTAGATATCCTTTCTGAGCAACCATGAAAATTCACTACAAACTTTTGTTAAGAAAATAAAGGAGAACCGTATATATACACATTATTAAAGTTTTAAGTAAGGATAGCACCACAAAGCGCCAATGATAGTAGACTGAAACTTAGGCTCAGTTTGAGGCTGACTGCGATGGAGTGCGGATCCGGTATACCAAACAGGTTCGTACTGGTCAAAGATTTTACCTTATGACTTAGTCCTTTAATTCATAGTCCACTACAGGAGTGTACTATTAAAACCCCTCTAGGACATCAGTTAGGTACTTAGAGACTCACAGGTTGTCAGGTAGGGGCGAACAGCAGAGTTCAGCCAAGGTCCATTGTCACTGGTCAGCTGGGCAGTTACAAGAAAGGTCTCACTGAGATTGTGGTCCCCAGATAGCCACAGAGGAGGTCAGCCAATTGACCCTTGGAGTCCACCTTTGTCCCTGGTACAAGAGGGAGCAGGTTCAGTACTTCAGGACTCCTCTCGGGTCACAGACAGCAGTGTTCTGAAGTGGATGCATTTATGTCTGGCACTTGCTAGTGGGTGGAAATGACTCCTGGGCATGCTTCAACCAATGGGGTAAAATATTCCGGGGCTATCCCTACTCACTTTGGGCATTTTAAAGATGCCAAAAGTCTTCTGCAACACTCAACTTTGGCGCTGGGGGGGGTGTGGTGGGGAGTGTACTATGGCAAGTCTAGTGTCCCCCCACATCTAACACTAAAATCCAGTTTGAAGCAGACACTGTACCCCCAAGAAAGCCAGAGACAGAAGTCTGGTAGGAGAAAGCAGGGTTCATCCAGGGCCGGACAGGCCATAGCGGGCACCGGGCGTTTTCCCGGTGACCCGGAAGGGTGGGGAGTGGTTTTCAAGCGGTGGGGGCCAGTCTTGTTACTGGGGGCTGGTTTTGCAGCAATGCTGCAATATCGGCCCCCTGTAACTAAACCGGCAGCAGTACTAAAGTGGAAGCAGTGCTGCTTCTCGCTAGCACCCCCCTCCCCCCTGGGGGCAGGTTCAGCAGAATTGCCAGGGCTGGTTTGTGGTATTTAAAGTTTGCCCATGCCCTACGCATAAGTAGACTGGGCTTTTCATAAGACTCTAGAGGTTCCAAGCAGTCAGCTGCTGTAGTGTGTTTGCCTCTCATTTAAATACAGTTTAACAGCACCCATATTCCTCCACCATTCCCCCATAGCAGAGGATCTGCGGTGAAAGATTCTGAGTAGTCAGTATTTAACAGATGTTTCTTCAACCAGATGAAAGGGCCAGTGACAAGACTGCCTGAAAGGTGTTTATATGGGTACATGTAAACAGCCTTCAATAAAAGCATGGCTTGGATTGTTTTTGTATCTTTTTGAAAATTCTAACTGAAAAGCTGAAAACTCACCATTCATTTGAAATAAAAACTAAACAAGCAGGTAGATGAAAACTAAAAATGTGGGAACTACACAAAATAGGAACATTCCTAGCTTAAGTAAAGGTCGCCAACAGTATGATGCGTCACGGGCAAGTGTTAACAGGATGCATTCGCTTAGTGAATTCAAATCATAAACGACCGGACCTCAAAAAGAACAGGGGTAACTAACAGCTGATAAAAATTGGACAAAATACATCATTGTCGTTTATTTTTCAGAGACAAAATCGACTAAACCCATCTTTGGAAATAATATGCTGTGTTGTCATCTCCAACTCAAAAATGCTCAATTTTCAATTTACTGATCTTGGATGAGGTGGTCCTATGGAGATTATAGCATGGGGCAGAGAAACACACACTATCAGATCCCGTTCGGGAGGCCAGAGCAAGCAGGGGCTACTATGGCACCCAAACTGTGGTGTCTGAGGCCGCTTGGCACTGATGCCGCGGGTTCTTTCCACTATGGCTCTGCAAACTTGGCCAAGTACACACTTTCTTAGCTTGACTCTCAGGGTAGCATTGGCAAGCAGTCGAAGGCTTCCCAGGTAGCAAGTGGTGGAGGTAGCGGGGGCAAAAGCGCAGAACTCAACAGTAACCAACAGACACTAATCATGTATTGTGCAGTGATTTAATTTCACAGCAAAAAGAAATACTACTTAGATCAATATGAAATACTGCACAGGTCAATAGGAATTGCAATTACAGTGCTGTGATCCCAGTTATGGTTGTTGACATGGTGCTGCACTTCCCTCCCATTACTCTCTGCTCGCTCTAGGTGATTTCTACTGGCTATACTCCCCGGTATACTGTATTCATTAGACCCAGGTGAACAGCACTTCTAGTTAACCTACTGAGCAGATGTGCAACTCAGTACGTCTTTCAACCCTTGCATTCACTTAGGAAAAGATTCTTACGTCTGCGCAGCAGATTCTTCTGCATGGCCTAGTCTCTCACCACACTTGTAGGCTCAGTCCCGTATTTACTAGGTGGATGGCTCAGCAGTTCTAGAGATGCAGCAGGTGCAGTTTGCATACCCCTGTTGATGCCGTACTTTTGTTAGGGTTAAGTAGGCGACCTAGTGTTGGAATAGGGACTGCTGGGCAGATTATGAGTGGCAGTCCTGTCTAACAGCACTCCTCTTTGTCAGTTCCGGCCTCCCTAGACAGGGGCATAGAGGTGTTCAGATTCAGCATTTCCAGCCTAAGGGCCAAGTTGTCCACAATGGTATGTCCTCAGAAGTTTGTCCGTCAGGCCAATCAGGCTTCTAAGGTGATGCAGCTCGTCTTCCTGACGTCAGCAGCTGTAACATCAGTGCTGTTCACAGCGATAACCATGCAAAGAGCATGAGGGGACCCTTTCCAGCATCGGTCGCTCCTGGCTTCATTCGCTGTTGAAATTCCCTTTTTCTGAATGTTACTCACATTGAGAACATGCAGGCCTTTTCTTCCTAGACACGTCTCTCCTCCTGCAGGACTATATATTCTCCCCCCCCACTCTCACAAGGCAGGTGGGCTTCTAGGCACTAGGCAAACCCTCAGCTGATCCAGCAAAAAGTGTAGATCTCAGGTGATGTACCCCTCACTTCTGGGAGACTGGATAAAAGGTAGACACCAGCCCTGGTCATGCAGATATCCTTCTATTGTACTCTGCAGAGCAGCCCCTTTCTTGGTAAATTAGAACTTGGAACTGGAGTGGTTTGGATCCTACTTTTATACACATTTTCCACACAGAGATTATGGATCCACTATCAAAGGCTTCAAAACTGGGTTGGATTGTTCACTTTCAAATCTCATTTCCAGGCTGTTCTCCAGAAACACAGGTAACAATGGATCTGGCTCCAAGCAGGACTATTGTAAAACAAGGTCTGTCAGCTAGCCTCCTAGTGGTGACGGGACATCACTCAAGTCAACCTCATGCTGAAAAAGCACTCACTAATCATGCAGCACCTAAGCTGGCCTGTCTGGTGAGTGATAGAAGGAACTTGCCAACACTGCCATAAGAGCAACTGTCCACAGGGAGCAACGTGTATTGAGACCCCTGTGTGGTGGGTCAGAATTAGACTCTGAGAGTGATGAGTGTGCCCTAGTGTCAGAATCTCCACAGCTATTCCTGGTGGGAATCCTAATGCTGTGGTGCAACATAAGCTGCTGTGTCCGAATCGTGAAGGTGCGGCATGACGTGAGCCACTGTGCCCAAATTGTTAAGCTGTGTCATGAACTCTGGTCCTCAGCCTGCCAATGAGGCCTTTGAGAGGCCTTGGCTTTTGCTTGAGCCCAGCCTGTGAATGGCCACATTGATTCAGACCTGGCCAGCCCAAGCAAGACTGCACCAGCCATGAGACATCCAAGACTTGCTTGAGCAGCTCCCCCTAACAGCAGGAGCCGCTGCATAATCAACATAACCGCTGAGTTCACTGCCAGCTTGCACTCAGCCCGGGATAGGGAGGGCAGGTGAGCAGGGTAGTCATCCGAGAGTGCCAATAGCCATGAACTAAGAGGCTGGTTGGGTAAAAAACAGTGGAATGAAAGAAAGACTGCATAATAACAAGTCTCCAGTGGTAATCTACACCGGAGCCCAACTATACCAGGTATTGAACCAAAGAAAAAAAACACCTGCACCGTAAAGGGAGAACTGGGGCCAGTATCAGGTGAAGGCACAGACCTACACCAGTGCCAGGACACTAAACTGCATTGTTTATATTCTCATGCTTGTAGTATTTAGTTGTAGTGTGTACTAAAGTACTGCTTCGTCCTGAAAATCAAGCACTGGGTTGGATAATCATTTATTATAATAATGTGTGTTTTTTGAGTGCTGAGCTCGAGTACCACCACACTAGTTCCCTGAAAAACCTGTGACTGCTCGCCATTGCTATATTATCTCAGTAAAAGAGAGGGAGGACTGGGTAGTACCCCATACAACCTGCCGTAGTTAACAGTGACGAACATGTGTGCTGCCAATGGTTTTATCTCAAAAAAGATGATTTCTATCAGTATTAATACTTGATATAATATTCTACCCCTAGGCTATTTCCTTCACGAGGTGAAGGTAGGAAATCGTTCTTTCACCCGCACGTACATGTCTTCACCAACCATATAGTGATCCTATATCTTAACTGCCCAGATAAATGCCCTGGGCCTTCTATACGTCGTCTCTTATGGGCAGAAACATGTTGCCAGGAGATTGGATATAGTGGCCATTGTATCCAAAAACATACCCTTGTGTTCCCATCAATAAAGGGAATTCCCATGGGTTTATCCTAACTATTTTTAACATCTGGATCCCCGTCTTATCCAGCTATCTTATTTCATTTAAGAACTCCCTCACAAATTAGTGGTTGAGCTCGCCCTGGTAGTACCATTTCACCAGGGTGGGGTAGGAAGAGTATGATGAAGCATGCCACATTACGCAGGTGAGGCTTCTTTATCCAGAAGAACTGGATCTGATTTCAGAGGTTAGTCTTGCCAAAATACAGAATAATCTATAATCCCGTATTTTCAAGAGCACCCCGTACCCCTTTGTGTTTGGCTGCTCGCCAATGCTACCACTGACAGTCAAGTTCTAAAGTGGATGTAAGTGGATGTACTTGGCACAGTTTGCAGACCCAGAACAGGATGGATCCTGGGACATCAGAAGCAAACAAACTCAACACCCACGGTTGAGGCCCAGTAGCTCCAGCTTGCCCCGTCGTCCTCTGATGGAACCTGACAAAAGCAATACACTTTCACTCTCTGGGGAACCTGTCCTCATTCTCTGCCTTACTAAACCATGAGCATACAACATGGACCCCACTGGCCCCAATACTCTGATTCATACCACACACAGTGGCCTACAACCACACATACTACACACAATGCACACACATGCATTTGACATGCATACAGAGCTCAGTGCAAGGTTCTGGCGGTTAACGTAACAGCAGAACTTTACATGAACCATATCAGGTGACTGCATTCTCTCTGACAGAGAAGTAGTTATGGTCACACTAAAGATTCACAAAACTGGGGGGCCTGACCTAAAGTTAATAGCATTCCGCTAAGCTTTCTGGCCACTCATTCAAAACTATGAGAATTCTGTTTTTGCATCGACTGTGCAGGGGTGCTACGACATTCGAGCTGCAAAGGAAGGTCAAAAATAATCGTGGAACTGCCCTCAAGTCGGCAGAGAGGTGTATATGTATATGGCCCCATACAAAAAAATGTAGTCTAGGACAATCAAAATGATGGCAGTGACTCCCCAGGAATCTAAGAATTGAGCACCGAGCCAAGAGGCTCCTACATTGGGTACCCTGACTAGGAACAGGGGAGAAAAGAAGGGATGAGAGGCAAGTGCCAATGCTGATTGCCTGCTGAAGACAACACAGCGGCATGGACCCGAACAGGCTAAAGTGGGGGAGCAGATGTAAGAAAAGGGAGCGGCCATCAGATTCTCCCCACGGATGACCAGGGCACAAGCTGGGAGGAAGGAGCAGTGAAGGGATCAAGGGCCTGGATTGAATCAGAATACATGAGTGAAAATACTAAACCAGTCTACCCCATCCAGGCACCACAGCAATGCTGATACGATTGGGCCATCGGCAATGTAACAATAATATAAACAGAAACCAACTGAGCAGGACAAGGCCTATAATATAGTTCTGTTATGCCCAGTTCGTTTGATCAGAAGCACAGTCCAGAATTAGGTTACGGTGCTACAAAAGGTGAACAGACAGTAATCAGACCAGAACTAAGTGTAAAGGCCTCCTACTGAACAACTTCGTGCCTTTCTGCAACTTTGCAGCCAACCAACACACATGCAAGACAGTCCTGTCAAGGTGAAAGAGGTCAGAACACCCCTGTAAGTACTCAACTACCCTTCTGACCGTATTGTATTGCCGACAGCAAAAGCCAACAGGAGTAAAGGGATGCACAGGAATCAGAAGAAAGGTCGGAATGATATGAGAAAATGTAAGGTGTTGATGAAATAACCATATGTCAGAACACCGGACTCAGTCCAAACAAAGAGAGAGTAATAGAAGACAGTTCACAAGGCCAAAAAACAAGAGGCCATACTACTGGCCATAACGGACCCACTGGAACACTAAATAGACTCTACGATGACTGGTCTCAACCACCTCAGAGAACACCACAGGAAGATGTCTGAAAGAGTTAGCAAAGTGGAGGTTGCACTGACCGATATACAGCCAGCAACAGAAGACCTCTCTAAACAGCTACTGAACCTCACTGAAAAGGTACAGTTTAAAATACACTGCCAAATATTCGGACACAAATGCTAAGATGAAAACCACCTGGGTGGCTAAACTACCTGAGAAGGAAATGGGCTCAAACATGGTGAAATTCCTGGGGGAATGGATAGCTCTGATACTAGTGCCTTAATAGCTGTCGAGGTTCTATGTGCTACAGCGGCTTCACAGACAAAACCACCACCACCTAAAGCTCCCCCAGGATCAGTAGTAGCAAGGCTACTGAACTTTCAGGACTAAAACCACATACTTCAGCAGGCGAGAGAAAAAAAGACACTATGATAAAAAAAAACAGTAACGTAACAATCTTTTCAAACTACATTCTTCCATCCAACACCATAGGGCTTCCTTCCTACAGAAAAAGCAGAGACCTCAGGAAATGGGGGTGAAGCATATTTGATCACAATAGATACAGAAAAAGCATATGACGTGCTGAGCTAGAGACTATTTTTCTATGATGAGAAAGATAGAACTTTGGGCCAGAATCCTTAAATGGCCCTATTGGTTATAAACAGATCGCATAGAGAGCTGGTCAGGGAACATTTTCTCAGACCCCTGTAAGATAGGCAGAGGGACCCATTAAGGATGCACCCTTCTCCCACTCCTTTCTCTGCCAGCAGGACAGCCATTTATAAATCTGATGAGGCAAGTATGCCACACTGCAAGCATAATGACCGATGGTAGAAACCACCATATCTCACTGTATGCGGACATTTTACTGTTCTTAAAAGAGAAACACAGCACGCAGCCACAATTACCAAGCGGTAATGGCCCTGATGAAAACTGGCATACTGTTCAACTTCAAAGTGAATTGGTGCAAGTCTGGCACATTCCCACTAGAATCCGCTTCAAGCAGAGACATGTTATACTTCAAATGTCAATGACTGATATGGGAGTCAGGCACAATTTCCTAATTGGAAGGGCATGTCGACCCTCTCGGTGGAAAATCAGGCCAGCACTAGCAGCAAGGGAGGACAACTGTATCGTTCTGGAGTATGCTACCTCTATTTGTGGCTGAGAAAATAGCCCTATTAAAGATTGCGACCATGCCCAGACGACTAGATTACTTCAGGGCACTACAGGTAAAGAAATCTTCCAGGAGTGAGACCTTTAATACTAGACTTAATCTGGAATAATCGGAGAAGCACAGTGCCCATAGCTAAATTCAGGCTGCCTATAACTGAAGGGGTTCTGAGGGGGGGTCACAGACTAAGAGATATACTATCTGGCAGCCTAGCTGCAGTTGGCGGAAAGATGAATGACTAAACAGAAGGAAGTGGTTGACTGGGAGAGAGTCAATACCCACCAACGTAAGAGATTTCACATGCACCCTTCACAAACCCAGAGGATGGACAGGGGCCCAACCCCAAATACTGGAGGTCCTTAGGTTCTGCTGGACTAGATACCTTCAGAAAATGCAAACACTTACACCCTATACCCTGAGATACCATTCACAGGACCATCAGACTTACAAGATGGCTGAGACTTGAGACATTACAGTGTTGGGAGAAAAGGGGAGTGGGGCAAGTGGGCAATCTAAACAAAGGGGGGACCATTGGAAACTATCAGGACTTGAAAAAAGACTATCTAGTGCCTAAGGGTTAGTTCCGAATACGAGTCATTATTATACCAAGCGTTTCTTGAGCAACCTAATTTCACACTGGATAAACGAAAAGAGAAGTGGTAGATCAATAAAGATAAATCCACTGATGAGGAAGATTAGACGAGGACTCTGAGGGACAACATGAGGGTTCTCTAAGATGGCTTGGTTTAAATGAATACAGTTTAACTTCCCTTAGGGTATACCTTAAGCCTTCTCCTTCCATCCAGAAAATCTTTCTGTTCTACGAGGTTGTTGCAGCAAAATGCATTCCAAAAAATAAAAAACGTACTATAACAAAATTAAAAGAACTTAAAATTAAATCACAAAAACTATATGTTTGAAAATAAAACAAAACAAATTTACAAATATTTAGACTCTGAAGGGGGTCAAATTCACTACTCTCAATCCAAGCTAAGCAACAGTAGGGAAAGCTGTGGACTCTGGGCAGGCCAATTTACTAGATCCACACCTACAATTCAAAAAGATTTACAAAACAAATAGTTCAATAAATAGTTTTTTACACATATATTATTCATCATATAATTTAGGTAAATAAATTGTAAGATTAAACCATTAAAAATTAAGATTATCAATATTTACCAATTAATAACAATAAAAAGGTACATATTTAAAACACTTTCCACCCTGTTACCCAAAAAATCCAAACCCACAAAAACAAATGAAAATACTACTAGAAAAAAATGAATAGAATAATTTAAAAAATAAAAATACTATCAATTTACTTAACATAATACAATTAACGAAAATAAAAATAATTTAAAGCAATGACATTTACGTGATCAACAATCTAATCAACCAAACAATAAAAACAATTACCTAATAAATATATTAATAAAATAATGTACATAATTAATAATTTAAAATTGATAAAATAATAATTCCATATTAGTAAAGCATGACTTGTCACCCCGAAGGGTACCAAGGCGCCGGGGGCCATCTGGTATATTAAGTGAGCTAGTGCCCAGAGTCACATGATGCTGAGCTGAGCTGCCGCCGGCGATTGAACCGCGAGCCCCGCACTCCGGAGTCAGCCACTCTGGCCGCTGCGCCACACCTCAACCCAAAATAAACTATTTATAAACAAGTGTAAAATATATATTTAAAAGAACTTTCTACACTACTCAACTACATACCCAACAACCCTAAAATAAATGAAGTAATCCAAATAAATGTCTTTAAATATATTACCAAGGCAAAGATAAACTATACTAAATATAATTACAAATAATTAACTTTAAAATAGTACCTAATAACGCATATATAAAACATTTCAAAATAATGAAAAATTATATTAAATTCAACTATATTAGAAAATATACTAAACATTTTTAAAATGATATTCTTTTCTGTGATAGCCTGTTGCACAATTTTCCTGACACCATGATATTGTTCACTTTATATTTGCGTCCAACTATATTTCTGCAATAATATTAATGTTGTGCACCTTAGCCTAAAGCATGAAAAAATAACCTAGGTTTACAAAAAAAACTACAAAACACTGTACACAGCCACCACTACTTTACGTGATGCATCCACGGCAGGAACATTAGTTCAATGTTCACTATCAGGGCATGCCTGGTGCACTCCTCCAGGCCACTGGACCACACTTTACCAGACACAGGCCTAGGCTTCTTTGCATGTTCTAGATTTGTGTGATGCCAGGGACAAAATAAAAGTCAGGAAACCAGTTTCACCTGCAGATGCACACCCGGGGGAGGGTTAAGTACCCGTTTACTATGCAAGAGACATTCCCATTCCAAAACACAGGCACATACACTCTCCTCATCCCCTATCTGTATTGTCTCAAAGTCAAGTGTTGCTATATCTGTGTCTCTAGCCAGAAAGCCCAAAGCTTTCAATTTCTGTTTTTTTCTTCTTCCTTTATTTAGTCTGATTCTGAATCTAAACTTTAAGCAGCAGCCTGTTCAGGCCTCCAGAAATCATAAAAGTCAGCCTGACCTAAAGGTGGTGAGTGTGATTTTTTATTTTATTTTGCTCAACTTTCACTAAGGTCTATGGGAAACTTTGGAAATTTGTGAAGGTTTTTATTTTTACAAGTTCTAATTAAAATATTGACTTTTGAGACAATTTATGTCACAAATCATCATTTACTGCTAATAGAATGGTTCTACATAAAAACTACTTAATAGCAAACAATGCGTCATCTCCTGTACATCACTGTGCACAAAAAGCTCTGCAAAAGGCAAACTTCCTGAGACAAATTTTGCACACATTTCCCAGCTTGGCTGGGCTTGATTTTTGTGATCATTATCCCACAATGGAGAGAAGAAAACTCAAGGGTAAACAAGGAATTTTCACTAACACTGCTAATAGTACATATTTTACTACACTCTTCATATTCCAACCAAGAGGCCAATTAACTACGTAACTGGTGGGCTTTCCACCCATAGTGCTGAGCCCTTTTTTGGCTATTTGGGGTAAATCATGCTTAAGCCTCCATAAATTTTTGTCCACATAAGGTATCCACGCCAAATCTGCGTCCTTTTTCCCAACATCCTGGGAATTCTAAAGGTACACAGGGTTTGTGAATTCCCCTGGAGATGACTGAGAAAATAGCCAAAATATAGCTACATTTTCATTTTGGGGGAGGGGGGTGGGGAAGGGGGGGGATGGGCGCCCGATAGGAAACAAGCATTGGCATGGCCAATAGGTCTCGCTTTTGGTACTGTCTAACTCTTTAGCTGTGCTTCAAATTATATAGATAATGAATCGTTTTAATCTGAATTACAAATAGTACAACTGAAGTCAAATGGTAGAGGTGGTTACATGAATGCAGAAGTATACTTGTGCGCTGCTACTTACTTGTCTCTGTATGCAATATGCTGTTGTATATTGATAATGGTTTATATAGTGATACATGACATTTTTTTCCTTTTGAATCTTTTATTGCAAAAAAATTTGGTGCAACATTTTTATTACTATAAAGTAAGTTTACTTTATCCAAATGTGTTTGGTTTCTGTTAAGATGTGCACTTTTTAATATGTAATTTTCATGTTTTTTTTTGACGTTGCGTTATGGAATAGTGCGCATATGCTTTGTAATAATATGCGTACTGTTTATTGTGGAATCTGCTAACGTTGGTATTTAATTTGTGATGTTGGTTCCCGATGTTAGCAAAGGCCAGGAGGGATTGCGGACGAGAGGAGAGACAGGGGAGGAGGTATGGAGAGGAAGGTAAGAGCGTTCCTAATATTTTCAAATATGTGTTGGGAATTAGTAATTGATTTCAATGTTATTGTTTCAAACTTATTAACTTGGCTATTTATTTACAGTATTTGGGGGATGCCCCAACACCGACTGCCGCTGGAAGAAAGGAGAAGCGTATGGAAAGGCAGGTAAGAGCGTACTATATAATATGCATGTTTTAAGTGCATTTTTTGTGTTATGTTGCAAATGTGTTTGTTTTTTTACCAACAAGCGCATTTTCCTGTATGTAATTTACATGCTTATTTGTGTGTTTTATTATGTTAGCGGGTGATTGTGTTTTATGTTATTTTATAATATGCGCGCTGCTTATTATTGAATCTGCTAACGTTGATATTAACTTTGTTATGCCTATTACCGATGTGAACAGAGACTAGGAGGGAGCGTGGACGGACGGACGAAGCGCATGCAGTGTAAGGTAAGAACGCAGTATGTAATTAGCATGCCTATTGTGGGTTTTTTTGTGCTATGTTGCAAATGTGTTTGTTTTTTCTAAGATGAGTACTTTTTATATGAAATTTGAATGCATTTTTTTACTATTTGATATGTAATAGCGCTAATGTGGTTTATGTTTTCGAATAATATGCGCACTGTTGATTATGGAATCTGCTAACGGTGATATTAATTTTGCGATGTTTGTTACGAACGTGAACAGAGATGAGGAGGGAGAGCGGAAGAGAAGAGAAACAGGGAAAGAGCATATGGAGAGGAAGGTTAGAGTGTTTTGTTAATATTTTGTGTAGAATGTGTTGGGAATTTGTAATTGTTTTAATTGGTTAACCTATTAACGGGAGTATTTATTTACAGTATTTTGGGGATGACCGAAGAGCGAGTGGAGCAGAAACAAAGGAGGAGCAGGTGGAGAAGGAGGTAAGAGCGTAGTAGATAATATGCATGTGTAATTGTGTTTTAAGTTATTTTATAATATGCGCGCTGCTTATTATTGAATCTGCTAACGTCGATATTAATCTGCTAACATCGATATTAACTTTGTTATGCCTAATCTATTGTGAGCAGAGACTAGGAGGGAGCGTGGACGGACGCAGCGCATGGAGTGTAAGGTAAGAACGCAGTATGTAATTAGCATGCCTATTGTGTTTTTTTATTGGCGCTATATTGCAAATGTGTTTGTTTTTTCTAAGATGCGTACTTTTTTATGTAAAATGAATGCATTGTTTTACGTTTTGACAGTAATAGCGCTAATGTGGTTTATGTTTTTTAATAATATGTGCACTGTTGATTATGTAATTTGCTAACGGTGATATTAATTTTGCGATGTTTGTTACGAACATGAACAGAGATCAGGAGGGAGAGCGCTTTTACAATTAGCCTGGTCCTGAGGTCACATAAGTCCTAGGCAGTGTAAATAACATCCTAATTCTATGTGTAAACTGCTTTGTATAATTTGCTAACGGTGATATTAATTTTGCGATGTTTGTTACGAACGTGAACAGAGATCAGGAGGGAGAGCGCTTTTACAATTGCCTGGTCCTGAGGTCACATAAGTCCTAGGCAGTGTAAATAACATCCTAATTCTATGTGCAGACTGCTTTGTATAATATATGCAGTACACAAAATGTGTAGTGCACTATATAAGATTACAACGCTCTTAGCCAGTAATATATGTGTCCATTATATATATTGCTATGTAGTAAATATGCACTTCGTGTAATGCTGAATACTATTTGCGCAGCGTTGATAGAATGTAAATACAGTGTAGTATAAACGCAGCATATTGTTTTCTGTGATTTTCTAGTAATGAGGTTTATTTCAAATGTACGTACTAGCAAACCCTGTATGGCTGCTTTATCGCACATGAAACTAAATCTGGCAGTTACGGTTTGTTTTTATGGCCTAGTTGCATGCAATTGTTAGCATTTTGCGTATTTAATGAGGCAAATTACTGGGTTTTGTTGTATAGAGCACGCTGGGTTTTTTTCTGCATTGCGTGGGGACCATTTTAAAAATAGCTTTATGCGATATGTAGAGTCTTTTACGCACTGTGTTGTGTTTTTTGTGTAATTTTGCATGTTGTAATACGGGTATAAACGCAACATGTATTTTACACTAATAGTAATAATGTTTATCTAATACTATTGCATTTCTGGTGTGTTTAATAACCGTTTATTGTATGTTTCTTACAAATGCGACTTGTGAGACGTGATCTATTGCTAAATGTGAGGTGTATACCCTGTTATAACAGAAAATACTATTTAGTTATGTTATGTTATTAGCCAGCAGTTGTATATTATGCACTATAGTAGCGGCCCGCGGTGGGAGTGCTACTGGCTGGTGACGCGAGGCGGGTGAGGGGCAGGGTGGACGTAGTAAAATACGGACTACAGTTGCACAAAAGTAAGCAAACAAATAAATAAATACAACTAATTTTGTTGCGCGCACGGTATCATATTGGGATGTAGCGCGTTTAAAAAAATGTTTTACTCCCGTTGTGTAAAAGGTGGTCGTGTGTTTTATATTGTAGAGTATAAGTAGTTTGTTGTGCTTGTATTTATTAGCTAGAAGCGAGAATGAAATGAAATATAAGGGACAGAAGGGTTATGGGGATGGATAAGGAAGCATGTAACATATGAAGGAACGATGGAATGAAAACGATCGCGTTGAAAGTAGGCATTTATTTTGCTGTGTTTAAACGTGGCGAAGGCGAACGCGCTACTTAAAAACAGATGGCGGCTCAGTTGAGACCTGAAGGGACAAACGCGGCGAACGCGAACAGTTGTATTAAAAAGAGATTGCGGCTGACGTGAGAGCTGAAACAACAAGCGCAGCGAACGCCCTAATTAAATACAGATGGCGGCTCATGTGAAAGCTGAGGGAACAAGCGCGCGAACCCGTGAAAGCTGAAGGAACAAGCGCGCAAACGCGGCGAACGCTTGTATTAAAAAGAGATTGCGGCTGACGTGAGAGCTGAAACAACAAGCGCAGCGAACGCCCTAATTAAATACAGATGGCGGCTCACGTGAAAGCTGAAGGAACAAGCGCGCGAACCCGTGAAAGCTGAAGGAACAATAGCGCGAACACGCTAATGAAAAACAGATGGCGCTCCTGCTCGTAACCGCAAGCCATAGGCCGTGGGCGTTGACATTTCCTGGTAAAGGTGGGACATGCACCCGCCTTTGCCCAATTGCGTGCTGTCTTTTTTAGAAAGACACACGTAAAGCCCAATGGAAAAAAAAGTCCAAAAAAACACACGCACGAGCGTGTGAAAAGTCCAGAGCGATTCCAAGAGGTCGTTTTCCTAGAGCAGCACATGCGCGCTGCTTTAGGCTCGACCTAAAAAGTGCTCTGGATAAAAGTGTCCGTTTTTTTAAATAAAAACAGCATCAATGAATGGTTTGATGTTCTAAAGTCAACATCTTCCCAGCTTTTAGAAACATGCAGAGCTGAATCAAAAAAACTAATTTTTCTCCACAGTTTTGGCATTTTTCAAAGGAGTAGCCCATATTTCATATTTTTTGTGCTTTCAACCTACTTCCAGTTTGTAGTAAAAACCAGTGTCAAACCCATGGGTGATCCAGGAAAGCTATGTATTTCTGAATAGTAGACAACATTTCGACATCAGCAAGGGATCACATGTGCAGACCCCTCAAGGGTTTCCCAAAGAAACTAAGGGACTCATTACGATGTCGGTGGGTCCGACACCGATGGCTCAGTGTCGGACCCACCTACATCTGCCCCGTGGGTCGCCCACCGCATCACAATGCAGTATGCGGAGGCATTGTCTGCGGCGCTTCCGACGGGCTCAAGGAGCCCGTCGGTGAGTTGGAGGGTCAGTAACCCCTACAATAAGAGCGGTGCCTGCTCAGTCACCGCCATAGGGATTACAATGTCCCTTTCCGCCCTTTCCGGTTCACCCGCCATAAAAAGGCTGGCGGAAAGTGACTTCTCCCCTGGCCCTCTGCTATGGGACCTTGGGGGCATGCCCCCCTAACCATCCCTGCACCATGTTTCAGGCACCACATGGTGCCTGCCACACTGTGCAGAGATGTTTCTAAAGTGTTTATTTTCTTTTGGGGCGTGTGCTGCAGCCCACAGCACACGCCGCAATAGAAAATATACACATTGCGACCGCCGTGAAGGCGGTTGCATTGTAATCAGGACAGTGGGACTGCCGACTTCTAGTCGGGCGGTCCTGCTAAAATCTACGGTGCCGGTCGGACGAGAGTCTGACCGGCATCGTAATGATGCCCTAACTGTTGATATAAAGAAATATTGAAAATAAGAAGGAAATAACAACCATTTGTGACAATGTTTTCATCTGTAACTTTTTGTCACGGTGCCCGATTTACAAAAACAATGTGCCATTATGTTTGCTAGACCCTTTTCATTGTGGGGCTATACCGGGTTTGTAGGTTCTCTAAGAACCCATGGTACCCGGAGCCAACAACTAAGCTGCACTGTATAATGATTTTTTTTTGTGTACCGAGTATAGACCAATTCATATGGTGAAAAATGTAAAGTGAAAAATATGGATTGAGGTAACCTATGTTTTCTGAAATGGAAACAAGATATGGAGTTTAGGAGTAGTGATTATTTGTACATCTCTGAATTTGTGGGTACCCGTAAAAGCATATGATTTAGAGAGTATTTTTCAAAATGTCTCTCCTACACACTGGCTTACATTTGCGAGACACAAATGCGGCGAAATCTAATTGGTAATAATAAATATCCTAATATTCTATGCTCCCACATCTTCTGATAAAAATAGTACCTCACTTGTGTGAGTAGGCCTAGTGCCTGTGACAGGAAACATCCGAAAATGCAAAGTTTTTCCACTCAAAACTGACCTGTTTTTTTCCAAAGTGGGTGTAGGAAGGTAGGATCCTTCTGCATGGTTACCCCCACTTTTTGCCTGGTGCTAAGCTGTTTTTGACTAGTCTGACTGGGATCCTGCTAATCAGGACCCCAGTCTATCTGCTTGCCTAGTATATGGTACTAAGGTACCCAGGGCATAGGTAGCCCAGAGGTCCCCCATGGGCTGAAGCATACATTATGCCACCCATGGGAGACCATTCAAATTGGAACATTGCAGCCTGTGTACGCTGGTGCTAGCACCACTTACTAAAGATATAGGTTTCCTATATCTAGGGTCACTGCACTTAAAACCTATAAGTCAACCCTTTAGCAGGCCTTTGCAATCCTGAAGGCAGGGTGCTTAGTTCTAAGTGAGAGGGTGCCCCTGCATGAGCAGGACACCCCTACGGCCTACGGAGTCCATTCTCCCGGGTTGTCAATGAAGCAGCCATATACCATATAGAGGGGAACCGCGTAATTACGCGATGACCATCTCGAAACTGGCTGCAACTAATCCTATAATGTTTGGTATCAAACATGTTGGAATCATACTCCCACACTGTAAACAGCGTGGGGGTATGATTCCAAGCACTGGAAGAGCCCTCCGTTAGGCTCTCAGTGTTCCCGGTGCCAACCTTCTAGACCCGGACAGCACAAAATGGTTGCTGCTGACCAGAGACACATTTCTGCCCTCCTGCTGCTGAGCTAAGCTCGAGCAGGGTAAAGCAGAACAATAGGCATCCTGTCACAGGGAGGTGTGACCACCTCCCAGACAGGATTTAGTGTATTGGGACAGGGTGGGTGCGCTTGACAGAGCCCCTAAGTCTGCATGTGGGGCACATTTGGTGTCTCCGTGCATAGTCCAGTTCAAACCAGTCCTGGGAGCCGTCGGCTCCCGCTCTGGTGCGAAACTGAACAAAGGACATGGGAGTAACCTCCCCCCGTCCAGACCCTCCCCTGGGAGGGTCCGCTGAATCGTTCAAACCCTTTCCTTAGGGTACTTAAGGGCTTACCTGGGTGTAGGTCCCTAGATTTGTCGTGGGATAAGATTCAGATCAGACACCACCTCTTCTTCTACCGTCTGGGCACTCTGGACTTCGCTGGACTTCGTTTGGGCCCGACTTCGTCTCCCAGTCTGCTGCATCGTCCGTGCCTGTGCACCGCACAGGAACTTTCCAAGGCCTGTGGCATCAAAGACACCTGAAGGAACCTCACCTAGAGTGAAGCAGTCACTCCTGTGCATTCGCAGGCACCGCAACCAAGTCGACCGGTCTGCTGATCCTGAGCTCTTCCAGACTCCGTAAGGTTCTGCAACACGGGTGGTGGTTCTCCACAGCTCCTGAAGCCTTCCATGCCCTCTCACCAAGTTTGAGGCCAGTATCCCTCGTGGGGGTTTCAATAACCAAACCCCTGTGCACCGTGTCAACTTGCAGTTGCAAAGGCTTGTTGGCTTCCTTCCAAAAAGATCTTCGGGCTCCAAGTAGCCCCAACCTCGAGCATCTCCAGTGACCAGAATCTTGGGCCACACCGCCTCGTGTGTGTGCAGTGTTTTCTGCATCTTTTGGTGAGCTGTGTAGGTCCTCTTGCGACTCCATGTCCTCCCTCCTGTGGGTCCATTTGAGGGTCACCTTTGCTTCTCTTGGGCTCCCCTGATTGCTCGGGGCCTGCCCTGACTCCCCTGCTTGTGGCGAGTCCCCTGGACCTTGCTGGTCCCTACGTTGCTCCTTCTCCAGCTCCTGCGTTGGTTACGCTTGCCAAGGCTTGTTGGTGCTCTCGCCGGACGCCGACCCCTCAGCACTTGACATCCTTCGTGGGACAGCTTGTGTACGGCTCCTGGTCCTCCTCAGCGTCCCCTGGGCCTCACAGCTGCAGAGTCAAGGTCATCGTCAACTGCCCTACAACACCTCGTAGGGCATTCGTCTTCCAAGTCTCCTGGTCACCCCTGAGTGACATAAACTCTGTCCCCTCTGCTTACAGGTACCTCTCAACTAGAATCCACCTTCAGATTCCACTGGACACTTTCTCCCTCTTCGGCAGCGGCCCTTTCCTGAAGTCCTCCATTGGGTTTGACGGCTGTTTCTGAAACCACTTGGCAGGTATGCACCCGGGCTTCCCTGGTGTACGTAACGTGGGTACTAGGGTATCCATGGGTGGGGTGGCTCTCCAACCTTCT
The DNA here is from genome assembly GCA_963921515.1 of Calotriton arnoldi. NCBI lineage: Eukaryota > Metazoa > Chordata > Amphibia > Caudata > Salamandridae > Calotriton > Calotriton arnoldi. The sequence goes on along the minus strand of CAWUFW010000021.1, from coordinate 1,894,646 downwards.
GTCTTTAACGTGGTTTCTTCAGGGTCCACTGGGAAGGGTCCTTAATCTTTAAAAATCCAACCGCAACTTACACGTAGACTTGTACGGAGCACGCAGTCGTGTTTCCACACAGCACACTCTCTCCGTGGGGTTCCTAGTCACTCACCTTGGGTGGTTCCTTGTGTCCCCAGCACTTCTACGTCCTCTCGACATTGTCTTGACCCAAGTCGTGGTTCTTATACCACTTTCTTAGTATATGGTTTGGTCCCCCCTGGGATCCACGGTGTATTCTGTACTTTTTACTGTATTTCTTTGCAAAGTATTGTGTGCATTGTGTTTATCTCCGGGTAGGAGATAGCTAAACGTGTAAGGGAGTATTATATAATAAATAAATATTTTTATAAATACCTTGTGTGAATCTTTTTCATTTAATCTATACAATAAGATTGCATTCTGGTAAAACAAGCTGCTTTACACTCCTTATGGACTAAGCCTGAAGGCTGCTCTCCACAGCTACCACTTAGAGAGCTTTCCAAGGTTGTCGAAGACCTCTTAAATAACCATAAGGGTTGTCTGGACTGGTGCAAGGTGCCAACTTACATAAGTGGACATCATATACCAGGCCAGCTTCTCACAGTGGGTAGCTGTGAGTTTTGGGCCTTAGATCAGCTGGCCTCAAGCGAAACCTAGCAAGGCCGCACATTTTTTAAAACTAGACAACTCGGGGAGCCAAGGTGGTATGCCTTGTGTGGATCTCATGACGTGTTTTTACCCATAATGTCATGCAAACTTCAAACTTTGCCTGAAATCACTCATTCTCTTTACATTTCTATGATGGAAACTTCCGGAATCCACAAAATTCCTACCAGCCCTTGCGTGGGGATTTCAATTGACCTCGGTGTGATCCGTCCCTGTCTCGGGCACCAGGCCCAACCACACAAGTGGTTCAGCGTTTTTCTCAGCACAAGTGGGGCAATGCAGGGTGGTAGGAATGTTGAAGATTCCCGAAGTTCCCAACACAGTAATGTACAGAAAATGCGTGATTTCAGGCAAAGTTTGAGGTTTGAACGTCATTGTGGGTAAGAAAACCTTGTGGGGTTCACGCAAGGCACACCACCCTGGAATCCCCTGGTTGTCTACTTTTCAAAAGGGTCTGTGGTTGGTAGGTTTGCATGGGTGGCGGCGGAGTATGGCCCCAAATCCAAGTAGCACTTTAGGATTTGTGTCAAGGTCTCTTGACACTCCCCCCACCCCCACACAAGTGGGGTACCATTTTTATCGGGAGACTTGGCTGAATGCTGTGTGGTAGGAAATTAGCGGCTCCCCACAGAATTCAGAAGTTTCCTCACAGAAATGTGAGGAAAATGTGTGTTTTTAGTCAAATGTTAAGGTTTGCAGGGCATTGTCTGTAAGAAAATGGTATAGGATGCATGCGAAGCATACCACCCTGGACTCCCCCGGATGTTTAGTTTTCTGAACTTTCAGGGTCTGGTAGGTTTTTCCAGGTGGCAGCTGTTCACCGCTGCAAGTGGGACGATATTGGGAGTTGGCCACACTCTTCTTTTTGTGGCGTGTAGTGGGCTTTATGTCCTCCCTGGGGTCAGATTGGGGGTAATTACCCCATCTGCCTTCCCCAGGCAGGGCAGAAAGACTTGCCTCATTTCCTTGGGGTGGGGGAATGGTTATGCCGTTGCTGGGCAGCCCCCACTCCTATATTTAAAAAAAAAAAAAACTCTTTGGCGTCTGGTAGGTTTTCTGCCCCCCCCATGGGGATGAGGGGGGTCAGATAGGGAATAATTACTCCAATCTTCCCCCAGGGAAGGCAGAAAGACTGTTGCCCCATTTAATTAGGTTGGGGGCATTGCCATACCCATGCTGGGCAGCCCTCACTGCTACATCTATACAATTAAAAAGATAGCTGGTGCCCTATTATGTAAAGGGTGCACTTTCCCGGTTTGCACCGGGCGCACCTTAAAACAGGTGCGCCGGGCGCAAACAGGGAAAGTGCGCCCTATTACATGGAATGCGCTGCCCCCAGGGCAGCGCATTCAGGTGAAAAACGGAGCAGATGCTTTAAAGCCGCTCCGTGCTTTTAGACTACAGGCGGCAACCGCCTGCACTTTAAAGGGGGATGAAAGATCCCCTTGCAGACGGGTGCAGTCTGTGACTGCACCCGCCTATATGGGGATGCCTGCCCCCCTCCAGAGGGCTGATCTCAGGGGGCACACTGACAGTGCGCCACTGTCAGTGCGCCTCCTGAGAGCTTCCTTGCCTCTGCGCCCGCGTCTGTAATACGGCGCGGGTGCAGAGGCAAAGAGATTGCCTCATTTGCATGGGGCACGCCCCTATGCAAATATGGGACCACCCCGGAAGATAGCGCTGTCGCTTCAGGTGCGCCAGCGCTATCGGTATTACAGAAGGGGCTGCACAAGCGACTGCAGCCCTTCTGTAATATCCAAGTGCCCCAGGGACGCGCAAAGCGGGCGTAAAAGCCCTTTGCCCCCCCCCCCGTGGTACCTTCTGTAATACAGCCCCTGGTGTTTAGTGAGCTCTCTGCCCTCCCCAGGGGGCAGATCGGGAATAATAGCCCCCATCTGCCCCCCAGGGGGGGCAGAAAGGCTGAAAAATAAAAGTTGCCAGGGGGAGCACAAGCCCTTGCCCAAGAGGCTGCTCCCCCTAACCCTGGTTGCGTGTGGATTCCTGCTTGGGGAATCACTCTCCTGTGGTGACTCCCAAGCAAGAATCCACTGGGCAGAGGTACCTTTGGAAAGGGGAGATTTACCCCTTTCCAACGATCTCTCTCCCATGACAATCAGTGCTGGGGAGGCTGAGGTATGCTTCCGAGCACTGATTCAGTTAAAGTAAAACGAGCCCATCAGTTCGTTTTACTTTCACTTTAATTGCAATTTCATTGCAGGGGGTTACAAAACACAATCAGGCTGTTCGGGAAGCTCTTCACGAGCTCACAGAGTATCCTGATGGAAAAAAAAAATAAAGGAATCCCTCTGGTACAGAGCACCAGAGAGGCCTTCATAACTCTCCCTAGTGTCGGCCAGTGGCCGACACCCGCACTGGGGAGAGAGTGCAGCCGCAAGGAGGTAAAACCATGATTGCGGGTTTGACAAAAAAAGAACGGTTGAGCTGAGATCATGGTTATAATACATCCATTGGTAAAATCAAGCATCTCATAAAGACACCGGAAGAACTACCAGACATCGCCACCATTAATATACCCCTGAGCCCCCTAAATTATTTTTGTAACCCTCACTTTACTCCCTATAACTATCATCCCCTGATCTTTAAGATTCCCTCAAAGGCCCCTTCATTAAAGGATGCCATGCTTCTGGCTACTTCCAACAGATGGGAGTCCCAAAGTCGCTCAAATTGGTCATTTAGTATCAATTTTAACACACAACATTACCTTTTACCCCCACATTTCACTGGGTGGGGAACTTAAGAGCCATAAACAACAGAACGAGCAAAATAATTCACCAATTTTGATGATAACTCAACTTAACAGTAAAAAACTACGGTTTGCTGTGTTGCAATTGCAAGCATTCTCTAGCAAATTTATATCAATAAGAGAGGATTACTTAAATGATAATAGGTTATGTGAACAGTTAACTCCATCAAAATAACGTCAACATCCTGGTCTGACACAGAGTAGGTTCTATGTTTATTCCCACTTGAGCTAGCGCCTGATCCAACAAACACTTGCATTTTCTGGCTCCACTGGAATCACTGCTATCTAACTTGTATCCCTCAAACTTAGTGAAGCAGTTTCGGCAACTCAGAAAATGCAATTTATTTTAACGCTGGTGTACATCGGTCGGAAAGACCCTCACTGTGAAAGCTACAATAGCATACTGACTTTAGAGATTAGTGGCCTTAGTGCCCTCTGTATTCAGATTGCTCAGCTAGTCAGACCTCTTACACAAGAGATTCAGCTACCGCACGTCTGACATCTGATTTTGGAAACCGATTTGTAATTCTGCTTGCTCAACTACACACACTTCATAGGAGGGGTGTGTCCATTTTCACCAGTTCGATCCAAATGGGTCCCTAACATCTCAAGACTTTGGATATACAAGATCACAATGAATCCTCCCCAAAGGACAATTATGTTTCTTGCTAGCATTGTGGTGCCAATAGTGATGTTCTCTGTCCTTAAGGTCTTTCTTGTGATGACCAAATGAAAGAATGCTGCACCTGTTCACTGCCTACACCAAGGACTTGTTTTAAGCAAACATATAGACTAGAACACACCTCTGCATGCTATGCAGGTCATTTAAGGAGATGTAGATCTGGGTAACCAACCAATCTTATCCACCACTCATCTGGTAATAACTCGGAACGCACATGTAGACAAGCAGAGAAGACTATAACTACATCATGAGTGGGCCTTTAACAACAAGACACCGGAGATGCAGTTGAAGAACTGATGTTGCTCTTTGATAAACCTCTTCGTATCAGAAGAAAATCATAAGTATCCGACTTGGAAAAGGAGTAGGGGATGTTCACCCATTGGCAATGCCTTTCCCCTACACGGATCAACACCTTTCTATGTGCATTTTTCCACTGGCATGTATGCTCTTGTGAAGCACTAGTGCAAATCCATATGTGGCCAAGCAGGTTCGGATCACAAGTCACCCATGACTGAAGACAAAATGACTGTTTTGAACACAGCCAAGAAGCCATCTGGTAGGAGGCCAATATAAAAGTCAAAAGGCTATCTACAATTGAATTTGAGGAAAAATACCGTCTGTAAAACTTGCTTACAGGACAATACTCTTTCCTTAATATACATACAATATAGACTATTTCAGAAACAACTCTGGGTTTAGCAGGCAACCAGTTCACGAAGTTCAACACATAACTTAGAAGAATCATTTTTCTTTCAAAAACCAAAGTGCTAAAATACTTTATGACAAGCAAACCCGCTTATATACCTTCCACTTCAGATACACCACCCAGAAAGGTATTTGAACACTTTCTTATTTGGCTGATACACCTTTGGTGGTCTTTCTGACCTTTCTAAATGTTGTCACAAAGTTTTGACAAAGGGCAAAAAAAATAACAGATTTTTCTCGAAACTAGTTTTAATTATCCTTTGCTGTACGTGGAAAGGGCCTTATGCCACGTGGATCATCAAATGGCCTTCCTAGCTCACTTACAATGTAAAACATAACTTTGCTATTGACAGCTGTGGCCATCTCCTAGTCCCAGTAATATTTGATGGTTTAAATTGCCTGCTCATTAGTATTTTTCTTCCTGGAATGTTATGGTTTGTCTTCCGGAAGAAGTGGTCTGAAAGAAAGCCATTTGCAGGGCTGCACAAGCACTTCAGCTTTAAAAGAGACGCTCAAGTTCAGTCGTACCAAAAACACACTGCCAGAAAATGTTAAATATTGACTGCAGTCACCTTTCTTCAACCTCATATAACATTATTCCTCAGAATCTGGGGCACAGAATTAAGGTGGAAGCTAATCACCAAACAGAAAAGACGTGTAATTACATCGTAAGAGCAAAAACAGACCTGGAAGTCCTGCTTGCGGTTTTCTAACATATGGATGGGCAGAACTGATAGACCTGAAGATTCTTGATAATAGTGATGTTCATTTATTAGCAGATGCCTATAGAAAACATCAAAAACTGCTTCCATGCCTAGATGTATATGACAGTAAGACCAATATCGACCCCCAGTCTAGTAGGTAGTCGCTGAAGTGACTGGAGACCTTTATGTCAGATTAGCTTTGCAGTCGTTATCAAATTAAAAAGGTCTTTCCGAAAACGATCAACATTAGAATGCTATGAAATCTGGTGCAAAATAAGCTGTGCAAATGGATTACAAATAAGCAGATCAACGAATTTGATTAAGCAATATAGAGAATATAACTTGCCATGCTAAACGTAAAAGAATGAAAAAATGCACAAGAATAAGATGTCTGCTAGTACGTCGCTCTAAAAGACGCTACTGGATTTCCACATTATATTTGGCCATTTGGACAGATTGCAATAGTTTGTGACACACAGGGCCTGATTATGATGGCAGCTGAACGAGCGTATGACCGCCATTGTTGCGGGATGGTAACCGCTCGACTAGTAGTCGGTGGTTCCATCCGACATATTACGATATGACCGCCCTGTTGGCATTCGTAAACATGCCCTTTTCTATTGCGGTTTGTGCTGCGGCCTGGAAAAGGGCCGCAGCACAAGCCACAATAGAAAAGGGCATGTTTGCAAACATCCATGCACCGTGTGCCAGATACCATGTGGTGCCTGGCACATGGATGTTTGGGGGGGCACAGGCCTCATAGCGGAGGCCCACAGAGGACGGGGGCCCTGCTGGGGGCCCCTAAAGTCCCTTTCCGACAACCTTTCCCTGGCGGTCGATCCGCCATGAAAAGGCTGTCGGAAAAGGATATCGTAATACCCCTATGGTAGGGAATACGATCCAACTGGTGGGAAGGCAGGCTCTTCAAGCCAGTCGTAAGCGTTGGTCGGTCCCTCCACCAATGCGGTCTAACCGACTGCATCATAATGCGGTGGTCAGACCGCTCTGCTGGATCTCGGTCAGACTGCCACCGACAGCCTGTCGGTGGCAGTCCAACCGACATCCTAATGAGGCCCAAAGTTCTGTACTGGTTACTAACACGCTGTGCAATAAGAGAAAAGACAGATACATGGTTTCAAGACACAGAATTAGAAGAAGGAAACAAATAAAAGCATCAACTTGAAGAAAATACAATTACTGAAGCAGGTCTGACAGGACTGAAAAACATTACATAATATCTACAGTGACAATTTTGCATTCAAGGTTTAAAATAAAATGTACCCGTGAAGTGTTTTGTGAGGGTTGTGAAAGTGGAAGGTGGGTGTTGTACGATTTATTTATTTGCATATATAGCACTCATCGCTGGGTGTGCTTTAAAGAATTTTAAGGGAGAAGTAAAATGAAATGGCAGAAATCTCAAGGTGTAAGTAAAGATAGAAATATGGTAATATTCACAGCAAAAACATTAAGTTGTGATTAGGTACAAGAGTAATGCAAGTGGGAGGTGAATGATGAAGACAGAAAAAAGTATAAGCTACAAAAGCAAGCAGAAAGCACAGGGAAGAGACAACTAGTGATGTAATCAAAGAAGCAAATTTGGGATAGTTTTTTTTATGCAAACGTTGCAAAGTTTTGGGGTATTTAGGAACTCAAACGTGGGTTTAGGTGTGATGCTGATTAAGTGACAGAATGACACTATTCACTGTAAACTACCTCTGATCAGAATGAGGGAGAAGATAAGCAAACATCAATACAAAGCTAGAAGTTTAAAATAAGAAAAGGAGGAAAAGAAAGAGGTGGTGAAACAGGTGTCAGTTGAAAGAGTTATGCCAGCAAAAAACAAGCATTGTCAATGCCAATAGATCTGGCTTTAAAGGAATATTTTACGGTAATGTGAAACATTTCAAGTAAATAGCATATGTATTAGCATGAAGCATAGAACTGTAGAATAATACTGGTGTAGGTTATAAGATCAGGTAACAGTTGCACTGTTAAGTCAGACTTAAAATCCATGTAGGTTAATGACAGCTGAACTGTCAAGCCAGATCATAAAAAGGTGAGAAGCTGACAATTTTGTTGTAAGAATGATACAAATAAAGAAATGTTAAACTCAACAGCTTGCCATCAGCAAACAAATGTATAAAACCAAAAAGGGAAAAACCATTAAAGTATTTCATTGGTGGTGTACCAAAATTATGTGAACTTAGAGTGCTTAAAAACCTAACCTAGTAGCTAAAACGTGCTGTTCAATGATCATGTTCGAGTTAGGTGGGTGCTGCCATGTTGTCAGACTGGACTTGAGGTTTTCATGTGACGAACCAGCACTCTCATAACAGATACAATGTTAAAAGTGAGATAATTGTTTCTGAACAATGCTGTTTTGCCTAACTGAACGCATTGCATTGTCAAAAGGAACTGCCCACCGTTATATGAGGTCACCTAGCAAGAACCAAAGTTTTTTAAGGTGAGCTTTACCTTCTAAAGGGTGGTAGAAAAGAACCCCATTAGAAGAGGTTGTGGGGCTCCGGCGATAAAAACACTGTTTTGTTGTGGATCTCCCCTTTAAGGCATAGACAGAAGACCAGAGGTCAAGTACAAAGGAGAGAACTGAAGAGAATTCAATATGGTGCAAAGCAAGAAACGTTTGGTTACAGGAGATTACCATATATGAAGTTTGCCATGGAAGTGAGAAGTGTTCAACTAGAACAATTTGAAATTATGAGAATCAGTGTCAGAGCTGCCGACAGTAATAAAGTATCTGAACTCAAGCAGGGCCTACAAGCATGAAAACACCAATTGTGTGTTGTGAAATAAGTGATAAGACTGACGCAGCATTCAGGATGCTTGGAGATGAAGGCCATGGTATTGCCAACTTAGCAGTTAGCAAGAATGGCATGCGGCATGATTTATGTATCAAAACGCTGCACAGAGGTGACACTGAAAAGCAGCAACAAATGACTTGGCAAAAAGTGGGCAAAAAAAGAGACAAAGTTAACAGTCTGGATTAGAAATGTTTGAAAGGGACACGAGAATGGCATTAAATTAGAGAAGATTGAAGTCAAAGGATGTAGGAGAACAAAGTGGAGAGTCGGTATTAGCAGGGGTTGATGTATTCAAGACAGGCATACAGTGAAGCAGGTCATAGGACTGTACAATAACCAATGCAGGCAATAGTTTATGAATATGGGAGGTGACAAGCAGAAAGAAAAGATATGAAAAGGAGAACTTTTATACAGATACTCTAAGGACGAAATGCGGCACACATGGAATTTGGCAACATCAAGCAAACAAAGTAAGGAAGAGCATGCAGCACGTGCCTACTTCAAACTCAACCCAATTCAAAGCAATGAATCAGACCCTCAGTTTAAATGAAAAAAAAGTGTCATGTATCAATCCCGACTTATTACTGATATCGCATCCAATGCAAAGTAGCAGCAAGAAACTAGGAGCTGGTGGCACAATTAAATATAGAGTATAAAAGTGCCAAACCACTTTAGGCTTTTTAATAAGTCAGCAAGGTATTGGACAAGAGTGCAAGCAAATGCAAATCAGGAACAGGGCAGCCATGATTAAATAAAATTAATGTGAGCAAACATCCAGTATCAATGACATCCGAACGTGAAAATATCAAGACCTTAATTAACCAAAGCATCATCAGAACATTTTTTTTTTGTATAACTAATACACATTTGATATCATGGAACACTCACATGCACTAGAGCACAAACAATCCTTGGCATTATATATGAAAATTGGGTACATTGCAAAAAGCACAGAAATAATGAATGAAACATTTTCCTTTTGAAGTCTCTGGATCAGAATGAACATGCCACGGTGTCTATTCCAAGGCTGCACTGATAGGAATAAGAAATGCATTACCTGCAACTTTTGATCCCGTAGCCGTGACAGGCTTCCTTGAGCTGTTTCCGGGGTTTCCAGGTTTTTTAGGGGCAGGGACCTTGAAGGCTGAAGCAGCTGTTGACTGCCTACTCCCGTCCACAGAGTCATCATCATCGAAGCTTTTATCTGACAAGGGAAAAGGAGAAGAATAACACACCCATTAATGCATGGCTCGAAACGAGCAGAACTGCTTTCAGCAACACCGCGGGCAGGCAGGAGTTTACAGAACAGCAAGTGAATCAATAGTAATTATTGTGTCCTTTGTCTTTGGTCGAGCAGTGGGCAGAAATTAAAACACATTATGTCGGATCAAATGGACGTGTTATTGAAATACCGATTCGCGTTAATAAGCCGCGGTTTAATATGAGCCAGGGACACGCTGCCACCACTAAACGAAAACATTTTTTTTTAAACAAAATAGGGCAGAAGAACGGCAAAAAGAAGCTAACCTAATTATCAGCTCCAGTGTGCCCCATGCAATAGGGTAATCTGGGGTTGGGTCTCGAGCATGACATTCTCTGATGCACATCCTCAAACACTCCCCACACTCGCTTCTCCATCTAGGTTCTGCAACTTACAATCACAGATCCGCTTGCAGATGAGCCGCCTCATTCCTCCAGCGCTCTCGTCCTCCCTGGCTCTGGGACGCTCCCGGTAGCTCACATGGCCGCTCACACAGCAGATAGACTACTCGGAGACACCGGCCTAGGCATCCTCAGCCGACCACAGATCCAGCACTGAGCTTGGAGCCGGCATCTTCCTTTCTCTTCCCTGCACTAGGTGTCGGGGCAGCCAATCAGCTGCAAGGTGACATCATCCCCGGGCAGCCAGTGCCAGATGAAAGGTGAAGATTCTCCCATGAATATAAATCTAGAGCCAGCCCCAGTCTGTAACCACAATTCTTTGCACGGTAGGTACGTTGTACTGACAACGCCCCCTTCTAGCGTCATTACCATCTAAGCATTTGAACGAGAAATGTTACCGCACGGTGAGCGGTACTCCACTTCTCGCATAATAACAATCTAAAACAAGTCAGAACATTTTCTCAAGAAAAAAACATTCCGCTATCTTGAGGGAATCGGGGCACCGGGTCTGAACCAACCCGCGGTTTGCAGCGCAAACATTAGGGACAGAAGAGTTGAAAAGGGAAAAAAACGGCTCGCGATCTGACTGCCCTGCCCTTCTTCTGAGCTCACTTAGGCGACCAAACAATGTAAACCCTTCCCAACAGCTCTCTGTTAGACAAATCCAAATCTGCTTTCAAATGATTACCAAAGTTCTTTACTTAATTATTAATTACATTTATGTTGTTCACGTTCACTCCTACCATATTCCTACTAGATTTGAAACCGCGTTGTTTATTCTGCGTGCCACAATTTACTGTAATATCGGGTGAACACAGTCTCCTCAGCATTAGACAAACTGTACATTGAACAGCAGGCGGTGCTGCGTAAGCTGTAAACAGTTTAAGCTCATGTCCTTGCTCCATAGCCATGTTTCCATGACATTACATATACTTGTACATATGTATTCGCTTTACACGAATGTAAACGTGGTCATGGATTCATTATTCCTGTATGCCTGCTGCACAGGAAAACTATCAGAATGCGGAAATGGAGTGGGAGGGGAAGAGAAGGCACTGAAACATGGTGCTGAGTGGGTTTCCATGGAAACAGTACTCAGGCCTTGCAGAGTGAAGCTAAGAGAATTTTACGTTTTTGTGGAAATAAATTAGACATATGTGGACTCTAATTCTTTCTGCATTTGTAAACGTTAACAGGTGAGCATCAGCTGCAACATGGACAACTAAGACTGTGTACATGAAATTATAAAATTACCGGAATCGAAATGAAAAGCTTTTTTTTTTTTTTTTTTTTTTTAAAGGAGTGCGCCCCCTTCGCATGACTTGGACCGGGGAATAGCTTAGGCTAACTAAACTAGAGTGATTTACTCAGTAGACATCTGGAATTATCCCCCGTGCATCAATAAAACAACGTATATTAATATAAATCATTTTAGAATATTGCTTTATCTGATGTCAGCTGGAGTTTTGAGTCCTAATGTGACAAAATTAACTGGATGGCCCCTGTAAAGGCTAGGCATAGCGCCGTCAGAACCTTCTTTCAGGCAAATAAACACACCATCTGCCCTCACAGCCAAAAACAGCCACATCCCTGTACTGACTGCCCACACATATTCACTTAACACTTGGATGTCAAACACCAAGAACTCCATCCACATCCCACTCACCATAAATTGTGCACATCCAATAGAGCACACACTCCCCCATCATGCTCATTCCTCAAAATCTTCACTGCTCCAACACAGCAGACATCACACAACACAACTTGGAAAGCCATTTATCATGGAAACGTAATTCACTCCCACAACCATATATATACACCTTAGATGGCCTCATCACCATAGGCTACAGCATCGAAAGCAGGCATCACCAACAAGTACCTCGTGAGCTACAGGTAGCTCTCCAGCTACCTGTGAGTAGCTCTCCAGCTACCTGTGAGTAGCTCTCCTGTGTGCAGCCCAGCCAACTAAATTAGAAACTTTTGTTTGGTTAAATAATATATGTATACCAAAATTGAAACGTGTGCAACAGAGATGAAAAGGTGTGTATTTTCACAACAAACTCATAACTTCCAAAAGATAATTAAAGCGGATATTTAAATAATAAATCATGCAGCATTGGGAGACTTATTACTAATTAAATTACCTGGGTATTATTACCTTGGCATGAGGGGTATTGTAACTGTGGATGTTATGTATTACCCTTGTAGAGGAATTTCCAATTCATAGAGCCTTTTTTTACATTACTGCTGGCAATCCTGCACTGAAGCGATCATGGCTGGTAAACTTTCATAGGGTGGCTACTAATACAATCGTGCCTGACGTGTACAGCACAAATAATATTAGCAGCTCAGCATGATTTTCATTGAACATAAATAGTTTTTATTAATTAAAAGGCTGGAGACACTTGATCTTAATCACTGACCACACAAGCCAGACAGAGAACTCGTTGACATCTACAAGCCCACTCGGCCATGCAAGTTTAGTGACCCAGCAACATTGAAGCCTTTCAAGCACTGCATCTGCCACTTACTCCTCTCAGCTTCCCAGTCTGCTACCTTCAATCTGATCTTTAGACTTTCTCCCCATCCCATTGCTCAACAAGGACTTATAAAAGATATCTCATCGTCTCAGCACACTCACCCTACATATTGTTCATACTATGCATACTTCAACCTCCAAGGAGTTTCAAGAATTAAGAAAATGAAAGAATCCTTCTACCTCACCTCCCAACACCCTTGACATCAAGCAACACAACCCCAAACCTACTCATTTCTTTAATTTACCAGGTCCGTCTCAACCTTAATTTAATGTAAGTACTCAATACATTTGTGGGTGGGGTGGCTGACCATTTTGCAATTGCCTTCCCTATATCAACACACCAAGGTCAAATGAAAAGAAAAAACACAAACATAACACTTACAAGAATGTTTCCAGGGATTTGTTCATGAGGAACTGATGGAATTCTCAAACTGCCACTTGCCCAAATCAAATGTCAGCTTGCATCATCATGCACACCACCACCCTCCTGAAAATCGACACAGGCTTCAACACACCACTAAAGACATCATCTTTCAAACACAAACCTTTAGCACCATTGTACTGCCAAGAGATCTTACAGAACGTGAGATGGACCGTTGTCCAGACAACCCCAACAAACACAAAACACTCTACTCTGCATGCACTTCCCAAATTGCCACAATTAAAGTCACCTTCTAAAACTGCCATCAGTGAAGTGAGCAATAAAAGCAAATCACTGTTCAAGGTAGTCAAATACTGCACCAATCACTCCTAAATTCACAAATCAATCAGGCCATCAATAACTTCTCCACTGGGAATGTGGGCAAAACCAGAAACACCACCAATAAAAACAGACATCCACAATGTCATCAATCCCTCACTATTCCATCTCCAAGTGGACAGCTTTCCATGTCCTCTCACACGATGAACTTAGATACCCTAAACTCCCTCCAAGCCACATTCAACAAATGCAGCCATCTCTGTCATTCATAATAAAATCCTTTCATACAGATGCAGTCACAACACTACTTAATATTGTCAACTCATTCCACACAAAAGGAACTCTCTCAGATGACCTCAAATGAGGTCAGAGCCCATCAAATATGTCCCTTGCATGATAAACACATTGATGAAGCAGTCTCCATTCACTTACAACATCAGATTTGCAAAAACACCTTCTTTCTGGACTAACAATCTGGCTTCAGTTATCATAGCAGCACAGAGATGGCTTCGCTTCAGCTAGACACGCCCCTAATTGACAAAAAGGCCCCTACCTCCTGATTCTACTCAACCTCTCTGCAGCCTTGGATAAAGTCAACCACTAAGAACTGATCCACACTCTGGAAATATGTGAGGGCTTCTCACAGACAGTCCTGTAGTGGTTAACACCCTTCATCCTAAACTCCATATCTCCTTCTAAGTAGCTTAGAGCTACATCCCGGTACCCATCCTCTTAATTCTCTAGATGAAACCCTTTAGAATCCTTCTGACCAACAGCAGTTTAATATTCATCAATAAAACGATACAGCAACCTTAAAGAGAATCTCCTTGGCTCAAAACATTCAGGTACTCGAAAACTGCCTTGATCTCATCCAGACTGCCCATGTCAAGCACCAACTTAAGCCTCACGTCGAAAAAGGTGCTCCCTCTAATTGCCAACAACAATGAACAATCACAGATTCAAACTTTTAGACTTAAAATTAAGCTAGGCAGTGTCACCCCACAGCTGAAAGCCAACACAAAGTGACTTGGCTCCATCCTTGAGATAGACCTCTCCAACAAAGTACATATCACCAAGAAAACCAAGACAGCATGGTACCACAGCTCTCCCTTCACAAAAAATGTAACATTTCCTCCTTAAATAGATTTCAGAGCAGTTCACACCTACTTTCTTTGTTACATGGACAGAAACGGCTCTCTGCTAAATGGCTTCCCAGACTCTACATTGGCCCCACTGAAAGACATTCTTCACTTTGCAGCACATCTCATTGAAGACCTGTAGAACTTTGACCACATAAAAAAAAACAAAGAAGGAATTACATTGGCTCCACCTCTGAACCCCCATCATCTTCAAGACCAGCTGTATCACTTACAAGACCACAAGAATGAGCTCTCATGGATACTTGGCTGACAACATCAGTACCTCACGTGAGCAGCACCACACCGAGAACCAAGCCATCACTAGACTGGAAACAAAGAAATGAGAAAAAAAAAACAGAACGGAGACCTTCTCCATCTACTCATCAAGGATTTGAAACAGTGCCATCAGCAACAAAACTGTTTCTATCAACCTGCAATTCAAAGGAACTAAAGACTCACCTCTTGAAAGAACACAACTTCCCTACACTATACAAACCAAACATACCTGAATATTCTGTCTAATTGTAAGCAATCATAAATAGTATCAAATGGCTTTGTCTACTATAGAGCACTCTTGCTATCCCAACTAGATTTGTGCTACACCAATAAACAGTAACATTCTTACATTAATGGATGAGCCTTGAAACCCAACCAGTCTATTTCAGAGGATGGAACTAGAGCATAAAGGATGAGATGGGTGGGCTGTACACACTTTCATAAAATCTTTGCTAGGAGGCACAGACATACTGTATATGCAGGTCCACTTTAAAGCAGCAGCCACAACTTGTTAACAACTGTGGACCATGGAGGGGGCGCTAGAGGGCGCCAAGCAAGATGGCCGCACTTGTGTGAGGCTCTTGCGGCTCGGGAGGAAATCCGACACTAATCCTCTCCATCTCCGGACTATCCTGACAATAAAAGCTATCGCCTGCAAGCTGAAACGCTGGGGCCCCCACAGAACCCGATTGCTGCCCACCTACAAGCCCGGATCCAGAGAAAACGGGAGCTGTTTTCCTCCTGAAGGGGCGCGCAAGATGGCGACAGCGCTGACCGGGTGAGCGAGCTGGGACGCCTCTACCCCTTGCCGCGGGCTGGTCTTGCCCATCCTCGACGCTGCCGCTCCAGCTACTGTGTCGAGAGGCTCGCACGGGGCTCCGGAGGATTGCGGTCCCGCCGTTCGCCCGCGACACGTCTGGAAGAATCGCCGCCTAGTGGGGCGCCCTGGGCTGCCGAGCTACGGGGCCTGCATCGGCGCCAGCGCCAAGACACTGCGACTTCCTGGAGGCCCACGACGGGCTCGGGCGGTGAGTGCGCGCTGTTGGTTGTTGACCCCCCCCGCTACCACCGAGACCTTCTTTGGCTGCCACCGGGACCGGGCCATCCACCTCTGTCGCACGCCTCTGCGTGGTGCCCCCTCCCTGATGCCGGGGACATAAGGCCCGGCTGCTTCGCGCTCCGAGCGGGCGGCGGAGACTGTACCGCAGCGGCCCTGAGCGGAGCGGGGGACTCGGACGGCTGCATCTTTACCACGACGCCAGGGCCCGCTCCCCCCCCCCCGCCATACCAGCTTGACTCTCGCCGCGGGTTCTGAGGAGTGCGGGGTAGCGAGCGGGCCCAGCGCAGACTACACTACGCTCCGGCCCGGGTGGGGGAGTCTCGAGTTGGCGGCGCTCCGGGGGGGGGGGGGCGACTGCGAGCCCGCATATTCCGTCTTAGAGATCTGCTCCTCCCCCCCCCCCATCCACTGGAACTTGTCCCCTGAGCTACTGGCATCTGCAGGGGACCCTGGTGCACGACCCTGGACGGCACTTGCCGCTGGATTGACCGGGGGAGGGTCACCTAAGGCACCAGCAGACGCGGACACTCTGTGACCTCCGGAATAACTCTCCACCCTAATCCTTGCCCACCGGCTTGCCCTGTCGGGGCTTGGGCTCTGTTACCCAGGATTCGCACCTCTGCGCTGCGCCCTTGTCGGCCTGGCGCTTGGAGAGAGCAGGCCGAGAACCGAACTCACTTATGAGGGTCTGGCTCATCCTCACTCTTCACCGTGAACCGAGACCCTAGCCCAAGGAAACAGGAAGTGCCTAGAGACGTCGAGGATTGACCCCCACCCGAGATTCCACTACACCGCCATACCCCCTGTCCTGACGCCATGGGGAAGACGGACGGCCGTCAGCCGAAATTAAACTTTGATGCACGTAAGAACGCCAGATCCCAGCCGGAACCTGATGAGGACCAAGCTGACGCTCCGGCCCCATCTACCACAGATCTCAAAGACCTCTTACTAATAATGCAGTCGAGCCTAACATCCATTGAAACGAAAATGGACACCATGAACGCCAGGCAGGACGGCCTCACTCACAGAGTGGAGCAGCACGACGAGCGCTTGACGGAGGCGGAGCGGCGCATATCAGACCTGGAAGACACCTCCAATGCCACTACCAGCCGTACCAATGAGATGGAGAAGGTCCTGAAGGTGATCGCTGCAAAAAATGAAGAATTAGAATCTCGCTCCAGGCGAAATAATCTACGCATTCTTGGGGTGCCGGAATCAACAGCCACCGGGAAGATGGAAGAGTATGTCGAGCACCTCCTCATAACGCTCTTTGGAAAGGAGCCCTTCTCGCCCGTCCTCGTGATTGAGCGGGCGCACCGTTCGCTGGCAAGTCGACCCGCGCCCGGTGCCTCGCCCCGCCCCATAATAGCTAAGCTGCTCAATTACCGAGACCGGGACACTGCCCTCCGCCTCTCTAGAGAAACAGGTCAACTCCGACACTAGGGAATGGAGATATCCATATACCCCGATTTCACCATGGCCGTTCAGGAGCAAAGGCGAAAGTTCCTTCAGGTTAAGAAAAGACTACAACAACTCAGCCTGCCTTACGCTATGCTGTTCCCGGCCCGCCTCAAAGTTACATATCTTGGAAAACAACATTTTTTCACAAATCCGCAACATGCCCAAGACTTCCTCAAGACCCTGCCTAAACAGCCCCCGGGCCGGACGTCCCCTACGCTCCGCCCGGAGGGCAATGGCAATGCCTCCGACATAGAATGAACTTGCGGGGAAGTGGCCCGACGCCAGGAAACTTGATCTTGCATCACTACTCAATACCTCGGACCCCTACGACCTCTGCGGAACTGACAATGTTGCAGATACCGCTGACCACACTACTGAACTGGCTGGGTTCGTAATACCTGATACACAATCTCCATGGCGGAGTCGGCAGAGGTCCGATAGTCTGCATACATCGGGACAGAGAGGGGTCTACTCCCTGAATTCTACTGGTAACACCGCCCTACGGGCCCTTCTTCTCTCTCACCTTTAACAATGACAGATGCAAGACATGAACTGCTATCCTGCCTTCGCTACACCTTCTCTACATAGTGCTTTCGACGCTTAATGCCAGTGCCTGAGACATCAATCATGCACTGCCCTGCGTCATCAGATAGTTTCCAGCAGCTGCAGAACTGAAATAGATATTGTGGCGAGATGAAGCTGTACAACTCTACCCAAGCACCCTCGCCGCTGCGAGGAGAGACTGGTCGCCCTCTAGATTCCACCTGACAGGTGAACCCTTTGTATCGACTTTTGAATAATCATGGTATTAGTTTGTCCGGTCTCCCCCGTTGGAAATCGGGCGCAAGGGGATCAATGGTAGGGAGGGAGGGTTATAGGCCACGGCATGTTTGTACTGCTGATGTGGGAGGAGGGAGGGGGTACCCGGTTCCAGGCTTTATCTGGAACTGGAGATTTTTTTGTTAAGCCACATACCGTTCTTTTGACACATGGTTCTCAGACTCAGCGACGGTGTCTAACCACACCATGCCTGCGCCATGTATTCTATGCTTCACATTCACGACATGGAAGACCGCCCTAGCCCTGCCACATACAACTTCCTAACATGGAAGGTCCGCGGACTGGGAGACCCCCGCAAACGCCGACACATCCTGGCATACCTCGACCGCCACAATATTCACTGTGCGTTCCTGCAGGAAACACACTTTAGCCCCACCTCCGCTATTTCGTTTGCATCGCGATGGGCAACACATGCACACTTCTCTTCCTACTCCTCCTATGCCAGAGGTACTGCCATCCTGATAAAACGATCTCTACCCTACACACACATAGGCTCTCAGGTGGACCCCCAAGGCCGCTACGTAATAAACTGGGGTAGACTGGCAGCTCAGTCCATAACTCTTGTCTGGTTCTATGGACCCAACACTGATGACCCGGAATTCTTCCGGATACTCTGGGGAAAGATTCTAGACATTGGTTCCACACATTTAATGTGGGGGGGGGGGGACTTTAATGTGACCTTAGACCCCGCTCTGGACCGTTCACACCCGCAACCGCACCGCTATTCAAAAGCACACCACACTCTAAAAGCAATTGTCGAAGACTATGAACTGCTTGATGCTTGGCGCCACCAATACCCACAGCGACGGGAAGGCTCCTGCTACACTACTGCCCGTGCCTCTTGGTCGAGAATAGATGGGTGGCTAATTACTAAAGGTCTTGCCCCCTGGCTGCGGGGCGCATCCTATTCATCTCGCACACACTCTGACCACTCCCCTGCACTTGTCACACTAGCCCCCCCCTGATGGAAGCACCGTTCCTCTCCTGGCGCCTTAACCCGCAACACTTACTGGACCCGGTATTCAAACAGGAGCTGGAACAGGAGATTACTGACTTTTTCCCACGGAATGAGGGCTCGGTAGCCCAATACTCCACAATATGGGAGGCCTTTAAAGTCACCATACGGGGGATATGCATTGCAAAGGGCGGGGGTGTTCTCAGAGATCTGCGCTCCACACTCCGCAAACTGGAAACTGACCTCAAACGGACGGAAAACGCGATACACACATCCCCCACACCGGCACTGCAGGCTCAGCTGCGAAGCTTAATCACTGAATATCAAACAGCAGCTGAACGAGAATGCAAATTTAGAGGAAAATATCACACAGCGCGCCGCTATGGGGAGGGGGACAGACCGGGAAAAACACTAGCTTCTCTAATCCGCCCCCCTCGCTTTGCTAATACGGTCCTGGAGGTTGAAGACGCAGATGGACAAAGGCACCGAAACACTGCTGACATAGTGGATACCTTTCACAGCTTCTATAAAAGCTTGTATAAAACCCAAAGAACCCGCCCGATTGACTTTACCCCCTTTTTTGAAGACACTGCCATAGCCTGGCTGGGAACACGGACAGCGGAAATCTCTTCTAGCTCACTATGAAGATGATGAAATTGTGGCTGCGATAATGCAGCTGCAATCCGGGAAAGCCCCGGGACCGGATGGCCTTCCGGCCGAATTTTAAAAGTCGTTCCGCCAATTACTTATCCCTGTGCTGAGACATGTTTTTGAGGAGGCCCGGGAAACAGGCATATTACCTCCAACAATGCGTGAGGCATGCATTATCTCTTTACCTAAGCCTGGCAAATCGTCCCTGCACTGCGACTCATACAGACCCCTCTCATTAATTAATGTTGATGCCAAAATCTTAGCAAAATTGATTGCCAATCGCATTAGTCCCCTCATGACTGCCCTGGTACTTCCAGACCAATCGGGCTTTGTACCAACCAGAGGTACATCCCACAACCTGCGCACCTTGTTTGCGGTCCTCCAAGACAGTGAGCCTAGCCTGAACGCAGCGGCGGTGTTTCTCGACGCTACAAAAGCGTTCGATTCATTAGAATGGGACTACCTTGCCTTTGTTTTGCAACGTATGGGATTTCCTGCGCCCTTCCTGGACTGGATAAACTTACTATACACAGGCCTGCAGGCTAGAGTCCAAATTAACGGCGCCCGGTCCCCCCCTTTCACCATCACCAGAGGCACCCGTCAGGGTTGTCCTTTATCGCCTCGCCTCTTTGCTATTGCGATTGAACCCTTGGCGGCTAAAGTTCGCCAACACTTCCGAGATCATGCGCTGATATACCCAGAGCGGCAGATTTTAATCTCCCTATACGCTGACGACATCACCCTGTACCTGCGCAATCCGGAAGAAAGCCTCAACCCCATTCTTCGGCTTTTTATCCATTTTGGTCAGCTATCCGGAGTTCACATTAACTGGGGGAAATTTCAGATCTTTCCCATTACTGAGACTACCAAACGTTTTGAACTGGACTATCCCCTCACGTGGTGCGAGGACACAGTCCAGTACCTCGGGATAGTTGTCTCTCGGAGCCGGGACGCACTGATGCTGTCCAACTATGGGCGGGCACTTGATCTGATAACAGAAAAGGTTACCCGATGGATAGCGTTGCCCCTCTCCATGGCAGGCAGGGCTTCCCTAATCAAGATGGTGATACTGCCTAAACTGCTCTACCTCTTCACAAACATCCCCTATGCCCCTAGCCAGCATTTTTTCAAGGACGTCAAAACCCAGATGCTCCAGCTTGTGTGGGGCGGGAAGCAGGCCAGGATTAAGTGGGATACCCTCACGCTTCCCTTTGAGGCCGGGGGGTTCGAAATACCCGATCTGGAACTTCATCTTCTCTGCGCTCAGGCCCATTTTGCGGCCTATTGGATACATCCTCCCCCTTACATGCCTCATCTTGCAATAGAGGACGGATACATGACCCCCACGCCACGCTCAGCCTATTTGAGCGCTCCGGTGGTCCCCAGACGGCGAGCATCTACCACTGTACAGTGCACGACTAGTGCCTGGACCGATCTAGCCTGCCGGACTCAACATTCCCTAATATATTCACCCCTACTCCCACTGCAGGGGAGACATGATCTCCCGGTTACACAAGAAGGAGGATGCCGCCGCCTGCTACGCAGGCTCTCCATTCTTACCTGGGGGCAACTCTATAAGAACGGGAAATTTTGCTCGAGTGAAGAATTTTTCGGAGCCTCCTCTCCTACCGCGCTAGAACGATTTTATTATATTCGGCTCAGACAAGACATGCGGTCTCTCACCCCCAGTTTCCCGCTCGAACCTTCTCTTATGCCCCCCTTGCACGCTCTCCTGCAACAAACGACTCCCATACATGTGGTCTCACTATTATACCGCACCACTCAACATAGCGGCGTACACACCCCATCCCCTGCAAAGATCAAGTGGGAGGACGAACTGGGGCACCCCATTAATGAAAAACAATGGACCTTCTTCTGCCGTCAAACGGGGGAAGTCTCCGCCAGTAGCAGACTGCGCCTAATACATTATAGATACCGCCATCGAATGTACTACTCACCCGCGCGACTATGTCGCCTTCACTTAAGGGACGACGATCGATGCGATCGCTGTGGAGTTGAGGGAGCCGACTTCAAACACTTGGCCTGGGATTGCGCACCTGTGCGCCGCTACTGGGGGGAAGTTCTACTTGCTTTGAACCATATGACGGGATCACACATCCCGGACGACCCCCTCACTACACTCCTAGGATACACTGAACTAATACACGGCACGGCGATATGTCTCACTAGCACTCCTCCTAGCTAAACGGCGTATCGCATGTAAGTGGGGCAGGGGCAGAGCCCCCAAATTCAAGGAGTGGCTTCACGATCTCATATACTGTCAAGAACAATCACAAACTTACGCTGACCTTTTGCCGCCCTCCTCTCGCCCACGAGACATCTGGGGCCCTCTCCAGACCTACCTCCTGGAACATGCCTTATCAGACGACACGGGTACTAACTCCCACGATGACAGGGGCGACACATACGACAGAGACGGAAACTGATACCCGAGAGCCACCACACGGGCGGTCCCGTGGACACCACAAGGGAATTCTGGGCGAACCGTGTCTGTGCATGACCGTGATACACGACGCAGGCAGACACACAAGCAACTGCGCTACTTAGGACGGACAGTGGCACTATGTTGTACTCTCTCTTGTATTTCTTGATACAGTTTATGTACCATTTCATTGCCATGCGCTCTATCACAGGCCCTGTCATGTGGAATGTTGACAGTTGCCTGGACGCGTGGTCACTGTGTTCGAGTGTTTGTTTCAAATGAGGCTGTGGGCGGTTGAAGCGAGTCGTTGTTCCCGACTCTCCTGTCTGCTGTGTAGCTTTTTACCAATAAACTGAAATCAACTTACCTGACGCCTTGGAGTTCTTCACAACAATTTATTGGCGACGATTCCTGCTACACAGCCACACGCTGGACCCTGCGTGCACCTTGTTGTTTGGCTGTCAATGCGGTCACAAGACGGTGAGGCTGTTCTGCTGTAAGGCGGTAAGACTGTTCTGCTCGCTACCCTGCTCGCTTTTCAAAGGCCGGTTATTTGCTGCTCCTCACGTCGTGCATCCATCGATCTCTCTTCACTGCTCATTCTGCGCGATAGTGAAGATCTATCCAACTGCATCTGTGCGCTGCTGACTCCAGATCGGTTTTGTCTTCACCGTGTTCCTTGTCAAATTTCTCCCTTTAAGACAGTTTCATACCGGGAGAAGTGATTCACCTTTATCGCGCGTGCGCACTCTTTGGGCCTTGTCTGCCAGGCCTGGTCACTTTACGCATGCACAAGGCTTCGCCTGTTCTGCCTGACGATTGACGTATCACGGCAGCTCTCAGCGCGTGTGTCAGCGCTTAGCAACATAACCAAGCGTTGCTTAGTGACTGTTCTTTTATTGCTACAGCTTCCGTCTGCAGTCAGCTTATGCGAATTTCTAAACGGTGATTCGCACACCAGCTCAATTTTATTTTATTTGTCTCCAGCATACAGTCTAACATGATCTCTCATTACAAAAGCGGATTTACAAACTGTGATCCGCACACCTGTATGTTTTCAGTAATAACTTATTTCACGAATTTGGGCAAGTCATTTATTGCTTGTTTCCACTTAAAGCAACACGGTGACTCACACACCAGTTACTTGTGAGCACTTTCCATTTAAAACAACACGGTGACTCACACACCAGTTACTTGTGAGCACCTCTGCTTGTTTTTTTTTATTCTATCCTTCATTCGTTTTGTTCTCCATCTACCTTCTTTTTCCCCGTTTCACGCTTCTCTTTCGTATTTTTGTGCTTTCTTTTGTTTTTTTTCCTTTTGGTTGTCATGCAATCTGTAACTCCTCCACCTTCTTTTCTGGAATCGCCAGGAGAACCTCCTGTTCGTTGGGAGGTTTGGTTTGACGCATTCCAAACATACTTGGGAGCTATTGGTGCTTCTAGGTTTAGCAGCCAACGTAAAAAATGTCTTCTTCTCCACTCTTTGGGATTTGAAGGAAGATCAATCTTCAAGCACCTTCCTGAAATCACTCATCTTCCTGAAGATGACGTTGATGATTACCAAGACACTATTTCTAAACTTAAAATAAGGTTTGACAAGAAACCAAACTTGATGGTCCAAAGGCGCAAATTCTTCAAGAGACAACAAAACGAGAATGAAGACGTGGACACCTATATTTCTACCTTATGTCAACTGGCGTCCACTTGCCTACTCGAGACATTCACTGACCAATTGATCAGGGATCAATTTGTGTGTCATTGTCGAGACAAACACATCCGTCAGAAACTACTAACGTTAGATAATCCCACTCTTGAAGACACAATTAAAATAGCAAAAAGCATCGAAACTTCACAAGCATCGTTAAAAGAACTAGAGGACAAAAATTTAGATACTATCAATGTTGTCTCTAGTAGTTCTGTAAGTAAACCAAATGAATCTCGACAATTTCCTTTTAGGAATTCAACATCAAGAAACAATGTCCCAGGGAAAAGTGCATCTGATTCACGTAATGTCAAACAAATCTGTTATCGGTGTGGCAATTCTCCTCACCAAAAAGGAGGAAAGTGTCCTGGTGCAAATGTTGTTTGTGGTTATTGCAAGAAAATAGGGCACTTTGCGAAGGTTTGTTTTAAGAAAAAATTCAATGTTCAGAAAAGATCTGTTGCTTGTGTTCTGGAGTCAGATCAAGAATCTGATTCCGAAGTTATTTCTGTAGTCACTGAATCTATTGTTCATGTTTCAAATGTCAATGATTCTTCCGAATGCGTTGATCCCATTGTCGAAATTGGGATAGGAAGTAAATCACTAAACTTGCTGGTTGACTCAGGTGCCAGAATTAAAATGCTGACACAAAAGTTCTTTTTCGAAACGTGGGGAGATAGATCTCTTCAACCGCCTGATCGCTCTCCTGTCTCATATGAAGGTCGTAAAATTGATCTTCTGGGGTATTTTGAGGACGATTTAACGTTCAAAGATAGAAAGATTAATGGGAAGATTTATGTTGCGGTCAAAGGCTTGAACATATTAGGTTGGTACCATCAAGGCCTGTTCGGTATGGTTCTCAGGCCTGGATCCTCTGAACAAGTTCTTGTTGTTTCTGATGATCACGATCTGAACATGTGGCAAGAACACTATCCGTCTGTTTTTTGTGATGGGCTTGGAACCATACGGGGTTTCAAACATAGGATTATAGTTAAAGAGGGAGCCTTCCCAATAAAACATAAGTTAAGGGGTGTACCCTTCAGTGTGAGAGACGATCTTGAGACTGAACTCAAGTCTCTATGCAAACAGGGGATTATTGAACCAACCGAGTCCTCCCTTTGGCTTTCGCCTCTGGTGGTCGCGCGCAAAAAATGTGGAAAGTTGCGTGTTTGCGTGGATTTGAGGTCACTCAATAAAGAAATCTGGATCGACTCTCACCCACTGCCTAAAATTTGCGATTTGTTTTCCAGTGTCAGGGGAGCACGCTATTTTTCAAAACTTGATCTTGCCAGCGCATATCATCAAATAGAGCTGGACCCTGAGTCACGCCCCCTCACTGCATTTGAATCACCTTTGGGTACTTTTCAGTATAAACGGATGCCGTTCGGGCTTGCCTCTGCGGCTTCCGTTTTCCAACGAGTGATGCAGGACATGTTAGGTGGTATCAACGGAGTTATTGTTTTTCAGGATGACGTGCTCATTCACACTAAGGATATGCCATCACACAACTCTGTTTTTAAAAAAGTGTTGGAGACTTTTAAAGATCGTGGTGTTGTAGTCAAATCTGAGAAGTGCAAATTCTTCTGTGATGAAATTGAGTATTTGGGTCACCTTATTTCCGGAGAGGGAATTAGACCAAGACAGGGTTTGCTAGATGCCATTACTCATGCCCCTGCTCCGTTGGATAAGACTGGTGTTAAGTCCTTACTCGGTCTTCTGGAATATTATTCAAAGTTCATTCCCAATTATGCCTCCTTAGTGCGACCAATTAGTTCTCTTCTTAGGAAAGGTGTTGTGTTCTCTTGGTCAGGTCAATGTGCTTCTGCCCTGAATTGTGTTAAAGAGTGTCTTACCAACAGCGGGGCTCTTAAACCATATGATCCAGAGTTACCTTCTTGTATTACGGTTGATGCTAGTCAGGTTGGACTGGGTGGTGTGTTGACCCAAGATTCTCGCGGTGGGGAGAACACAGTGGCTTTTGCCTCTAGAGTCCTGAGGGATGGAGAACTTCAGTATTCAGTTATAGAGAAGGAGCGGTTGTTGTGTCTTTGGGCTGTCGAGAAGTTCCGTCCTTATGTCCGGGGCAGGCGGTTTTTATTGAGGACAGATCATAAACCTCTTGTCAATATTCTTGGTGATGGGACCAGTAAAAGTTGTTCTCCAAGAATTCTTCGCATGATTTCTCGTCTTATGCAATACCAGTTTGATGTTGTTCACATAGCTGGAGGCAGAAATGTCAGAGCAGATTTTTTGTCACGGTTCCCCATGGGTGATTGTTGTATAGATGTCACGGACTGTGGGGAGGATGATTCAGATGATTGTTTTATTGCTACGGTTGATTTACCTGAACAAGGTTTGAGCACGGAAGAGAGCTGGATGAATGCTCTTGCCAGTGATGAAATTCTGCAACAAGTGTGTGAATATGTTAGATCAGGATGGCCCAGAGAACGTGTTCTTCCTCACTACTTGCAATCTTTCTGTAAGGTAGAGTCGGAAATCTCTCTAGAGGGTGGAGTTTTGCTTCGAGCTGACAGACTCATTCCGCCACAGTCTTAGAAGAAGTATTATCTCCAAGGCTCATGAGGGACACTTGGGGTCAACATTTACCATACGGCGTGTTCGTGATTGTTTTTGGTGGCCCTCTATGGACAGTGAGGTTAAGGACATTGTTGACAAGTGTTCTATCTGTCGGTCAGCTGATAAAGGACTGAAGGTATCCACTCCACCACTTGTTCCCATTGAATGTCCGTCTGTACCGTGGTCTAAAGTGGGGTTGGACATCATGGGCCCCTTTGATGTTTTATCTAGTGGATGTCGGTTTATTATTGTGTTGATTGATTATGCTTCAAAATGGCCAGAGATAAGACTTGTTAAAGAAGTGTCTGCTACCACTGTTGTCTCTTTCCTCAGGTATGTTTTCATGAGGGAGGGTTTTCCTGAAACGGTTGTGACAGATAATGGTACGCAATTTATGAGTGTGGTTTTTGATTCATTTCTACAGTCATGTAATGTCAAGCATGTGAGGAGTTCTCTTTACCATCCCCAGTCGAATGGTCTGGTGGAACGGATGAACAGGGTTGTGGGGGATTGTGTAAGGTGGGCAAAGTCCTCTAATTGTGATATTTCGAATTCCTTGGACAGCATGCTTTGGTTCTATAGAACCACCCCACACTCCACAACCAAAGTTTCTCCTTTCAAGTTACTAAGGGGAAGGAAAGCCAATACCTCTTTCAAACCAGGATGGATGAACAAATGGGTTAGGTCTGTTCCCAATGTGGATAGTCTTATGGATATAGTGAGAGAAAATGTCTCTATTTCTCAGAACAAGCAGAGGTCTTGGTTTGATAACAAAAAAGCTGTAAAAATGGTGTCTGTTGCTGTGGGAGATCTCATTCGTGTGAAATCTTCTGTACATGTGAAAAAGGGCGAGAGCAAGTTTGGTCCACCTATTCGTGTCATCAGGGTGGGAAGGAATGCCGTTCAGGTTAAAGGTGGAAACTGGTGGAATGTTTGTAAAATTGTAAAAGTCAAGAATGCTGTTCCTTCTTGCTTGCCTTCTTCTACCCCTCTTCAGGATGATAGTCTTGCTCAGGTCCCTCTCAGGAGGAGTTCAAGGCCTAGAAGCCTTCCTAAAAGGTATCTGATTTGATGTATTGTTGGACTCTGTCCATATTATTGATTTTGTCTTTGCTATGTTTATTTCTTTAGTTAAGTTTCCTTTTTGTTTTTTTAAATTTTATTTTTTCCTTTGTTTATTGAGAAAAGAGGATATGTTGTACTCTCTCTTGTATTTCTTGATACAGTTTATGTACCATTTCATTGCCATGCGCTCTATCACAGTCCCTGTCATGTGGAATGTTGACAGTTGCCTGGACGCGTGGTCACTGTGTTCGAGTGTTTGTTTAAAATGAGGCTGTGGGCGGTTGAAGCGAGTCGTTGTTCCCGACTCTCCTGTCTGCTGTGTAGCTTTTTACCAATAAACTGAAATCAACTTACCTGACGCCTTGGAGTTCTTCACAACACACTGTTATTATGTTTTAGTTTATATTGGTTCACAATTAGTTGTAACTCCTTTCTAGTGGATCCGCTTCATTTTAACTGCCCACCTGACGCGGCCGGCCCATAGTGGTTGTAGGCGGCATGCTGTGTACACTACTCCCCGCCCCCCATCTTCTAAAATGTGTAAATTCGCAGTGCCGGCCCGCCTGGGATGTAGGCATCATGCTGTGTGTGGAGTTACTTGGTACCAATAAAGGTATTTAAAATTTAAAAAAATTAAAAAAACAACTGTGGACCATGGAACTTGCAGAAAAGAAACTGCACCCTAATTCCAGCGGTCAGCAAGGGCAATAGATATGTCTGAGCCCATATAAAGCTAAATGGTACCACAATATGAAGAATAAAAGAAACCAGGTTTGGCTGACATTTAAGTGCTGGTAGTGAAGATCTAGTATCTTCATACATATGGGGTTGATGTATGCGGTCATGGTCTTCATTCTAGAAGCATAAATTATTTTTAATTCTTTATTTTTCATTTATATTTACATATTAACAAGAGCAAACAGCAGCACCCAAGGACAGTCATCACAATTATTAAATCATGCAATTAATATGTCAAAACCTTAAGCTAAGCTTTCAATTCGAGTTTAAGTAATAGTAAAATAGTTAGAGAAGTTTAGCAATTGAGTAATTTAATTATACTTAATTTATAGAAACAAAAGCAAAAAAGACAGAAATATAGAAACACAGACAGTTTATAAAAAATGGGAGAACGCTTACAGATAATGAAATTTACATACAGCTGTCTAAAATAGGTTCCAAGGTTTTTATTAGAGATTTGGATCTTACAATGAGATCTACAATATACAAAGTTACAACTTTAAAAAAGAGCTAAAAATGTAGAAATTCTACAACACATTAATTCATTAACTGGGGAATTAATCATCTCCATTCAGCTTCTGCAGTTGAAATACCATTTTTTTCAAAAAGTGGTTTTAATCTCTGTTGATAAATGTTTAAGGCAGGACAAGCAAATATAACATGTTCAATAGCCGGCACAACATTGTAACATAAGGTGCATATTCACTGTTCCCAAATTACATTCTGCCATGCATCCGTCACAGTTTTTAACGGTAAACATTTCCGTCTACATAGCATTATGCATCTTCGTACTCTATGTTTCAGATTCCAATTAAAATACACTGGAGGAACTGCTGCCTGACATGATTGAATAATACTATGGAAACGACATTTTGCTTTACATATCTCTATATCATTTTCCATGGAGAAATTCTTCATAGTAAAAATTTGGATAATTTTAAAGATGAACATAGTTCATACTCTGGATATCTAATCTAGTCAAAGAAAAGTGCTGAAGTGCAGTAAAAATATTAGTAAAAAATGATCCAGTCTCCAGAGTAGGAGCAAGACATTCCAAAGCCATAAGATTCCTTAAGGACTTTTCTTTAGCAAGGAATAGACAATGAAACCATAGTAAAATAGCAGCCAGTTCTCTTATGAAAGTGCTCACCTATCGTAATTCCAACCTTAGGGCTTCTATTGAGACCATAGAATTTAAAGTGCAAATAGTGTGAATAATTTTCCCCTCCACCTCATGCATAAAGTGCCATTGATTAGTATTTATTGTCTACATAGCATATAAAAGTGTTGGTGGGATCTTCATTTTAAATACTGTTAAGAGATGATTACAGTGCCTGTCTCCTGTTGCTTCATAAAGTGCCTTTGGTGCATTTCCATGGGCAAATGCCTTATTTGATATCTGTGCAATATGTTCGCTGTCAGCCAAGTTTGCTCACATAATTCTTACAAGATAAGGGCAGGATTTTACTACTTCTATGGCAGAATTATTATATGACCACTTATATTTTGTATTTATCTGACAACTCTTTGGACGAAACCTCATGACCTTAGTTTTATCAATATTTATCTTCAGGGACTGAGTGTCTGAGTATGATGACAGGGTATCAAGACATCTCTGTAGACCTTTAGGAGTCCAGTCTAGCAGGACAATATCGTCCGCATAAAGGAGTGTGCCTCAAGGATAAGAGACTAATTTTGGGGCATCACCAGCTACCTTACTCAACACATCAAGCAAATCCGCCATATATAGCAAAAAAAGGAGGGGGGACAGGCATTCCTGTTTCAAGACATTTCTGGTAGGGATTATCAGAGTATAAAATATACACACAAGAAAATTTAAGGCATATGTTCCTAAGTCCTTGGTTGAAACACCCTTAAAAGCATATGATGCAAAAGTTATTTTAGAAATGGAACCTTTCCAATGTCAATCATGCACCAAGACCAGATATCCAAGTGTTGATGTTCAGACATCTAGAATTCTTGCACTTTCTCAGAATGATACTTTTCGCTATCCAAATGGCCCTCCAAACAATTTTCTTTTCATGCTGGATTAGAAACCTAACAGTCATTATGACCCATGATTACGTATGTTTTTAATTTTCTTGTGTGGTATGAGAGAGACATTTTCTGTAACTGTCACAGAGTAGAGATGCCCAAACGCAAGACTAGACCATGGGAGACACAAATTATTTAGGTACACTGAAGCCCCAACATCTGTCTTTATCCTTGAAACACAATTTATCCATCTTTAGTGTGAAGCATTATATGCTACGATTAAAGTTTGTTGCAGAATGGCTAAACCCATGACCAGATGAAGAATGAACATTTGCAGTCAGTGATAATTGCTCGAAACATTCTTCTTCAAACTCAGCCAACAATGCCACACACAGCTGTTTCAAACTTCTATTAGTTGTTGTTGGGCTGAAACTCACTTGCACAGAAGCCATGGTCCATCATGCTCCTCGATTTCGCAGTCTGACCAACCCAGTATATTTTCCTGTGTAGGAGACTTATTTCACTAGTTCCACAAGAGGTGCCCTTCACGTTTTTGGATGCTGCTCACCAAATGACTGATAGATTCTGATGGGTGATGAGCATATACCCAAAGTAGTACTCCTTTTTACATGGTGATTGTTGTTCACATTCTTGGACTAAGACATCACTTAAGGTTGGTGATAGCCTCTTTAATGTTCTTGGTTTAAAGGCCTTTTACCTGCACTCCAGTGGGAGGAACGGGCTCTCCCAGTATAAATCTGTGTAGTTTGTCATGACTTTACCCCCCAAATCCGCTTGGTGTAAGGTGTGTGTGGGGCAGAAGTGCTTGGATACATGCAGGATGGGGTACTAACATTGGGGCCTCTCTATAGTATGTACTCCTTAAGGTTGCAGGGTGTTGTAAAAGGTTTAGTGGTAATCTGCACGGTCTTCCATTCTCTACACCCCACAGAAGCTAATGTAAATCTAAGTGCATATCGGATTTAAAATCAAATAACTTGGGAGCATGAAAAAAAATCAATGTGTTTACCTTCTCAGGATTAAAGTCACCTCCAGAAGATTAGCCTTTGACCAAAAAGGTGTGGCAACTGAGCACAAGGCTATAGCCAAGGATATGATGCACTGTTTACAACTTTCACAAGAGAAATGGGCTATCCGCCTATCCTTCATGTCTTGTGCCCTGGGCTGCTAGAAAAGCAAGAGCCCATCAGAAACCCCTAATTAACAATAAGTCATCTGAATCCAATCCACAAAAAACAAGTGGGGATGATAGTATGTTTGCTATCTTCAAGAAAACTGGAAGGACAGTATTCCTTTATGTGCCAGTTGCCATTTAACTATATAACATCCACAGGAAGATACACTTTTGAATGAATGATTCCAACCAAAAGTTTGGAGCAAATGACAGATCTGAATGGTTAGTTAGCTTTGGCCCCACTGCTATGTTTTGTTAATATAAGCTGACCCCTTTCAACCAATTCATATTTCCACACTTCATCTGGAAGCACTCTGTACACCTGTGCAGAGAGGGGCTGAAACTAGAGGCAGGCTACATGGATTACCTCTCCTGATAAATCAGGCCATATACTCCAAGACTGAAGAAAAGACTTTGCTACTGTTACAACTCAAGCATGTCGAGACCCTACTTTACTTCAGCCAAGACCCAGAGCCCAGCTCTCCCATGTGCTGCCATCAGGATCTCTGCTCTAAATACTCCAGAGTGAGTCTACTGCGGTTCCCTGCCTGCATTTGGTGAACCTATGTCCTGGTGTCCATCTGGGGTGGGGCTACGTCCCCACAGAGAGAAGTGCGGGGCCTGGTGACGGCTCGCTATAAAGCGCCTATGGACTCCCGCACAGCGAGTGATTCTACAGCAATTCCCTGCCCGCATTTGGTGAACTTCTGTCCTGGTGTCTGTCTGGGGTGGGGCTACGTCCCCCAGGCAGCAGTGCAGGGCCCGGCGAAATGATCGTTCTCATCCTTGGTGTCACATTTTGAGAATGGGTAAGCAGCCGTCTGCTCTGCCCCTCCACACAAACCCACGAGTATTGACACCATGTTGGAGCGTGTCATTGGGGTGGTGTTAAATGAAATCTCCTTGACTGAGCACAGGCTGTAGATAGGGCAGGTGACTTGTCATGAGGGGGTAGTAAAATGGTATTGATATAGCCCCAGGCCGAGATCTAACAGAGGGGGCTGTTTCAAAAGCAAAGGGAAAAGAGTCTCCTTGTGTGGCCCTACTGCAATGCACTGCCCCACTATTGCTACAGCTAGGATGGGATCTTCAGTGATACCCTTGAGGCCAAACAGCCCTTCTTCCCCCTCTGAGCTGATCATCAAATGGAAAAAAACAAATGTCCGTGCTGTTAAGGTGAATCCACAGTGGGGCTCGTCCTGCCCCGAGAGGGGAATATTCTGCTCATCTTAAGGAACTCGATGATATGCTTAGCAGACTTCCAGCAATTATAGAGGCCCATCTAAGCCTGATTAGAGACCGCCTGGGACTAATAGAATCCCGACTTGCGTCTATGTATAAAACGCACACCCCACCTGTCATTGAGACTAACTGCCCGCAAACCCAATGACGTCTGACACTGGAGAGAGGTGCCCGGGACGTATGGGGGCACACAATGGGCAGGAGCAGGTAACTTTACATACTGCGGTTTATCCTTTGTCTATCTCATAGCGGGAAGGAAGCCATTTGGGTGCAAATCTTGTTGTGGGGGTGGCCCTCGCAAGTGCTAGACCAACTTCAACAACTGCCCCTCAATCACAGATATCCAACTAAGACAATCTCTCTTCCCAGCCAATGTAGCACTCAAGGCTTTGTGGCCTTTCCCCCTCAGGCCCAAAAAGTGGCACATACCCCTGTCCAAAGGTTACACCTTCCCCATGAATATACCCCACTGGTAGCGGTTTAGGCATATGTTCCACCCCTGACAGCAGGAGGGGTGGAATCAACCCATGATCTTATTCGTAAAGCCAAACATTGGTGCGCTTACAAAGGGGAGTTGGGTGGTTATGATTATGATAACATTATCATGGCAAGACAGGTGGGTTGGTTAGGCCCTAGTCATAAATCATTTAAGGCGGACTGTATCGTACTAAATTTTAGTCATCCAGGTATCGCTGGTCATATGGTCAGTCAGTGGGCTTCTACGGGCATGCAAGGATCAGGAATCAAGGTGCTCCTGCTAGATTTTTTTAATCCCCCGGCAGCTGTACTTGGGAGTGGAAGAGGGGCCCCTAAGAATGGGTTTTTCCAGTATAATAGCATTATAGACCCCCATAGTAGGGTTCTTTCACCACCACTTCAGCTGAGAAATAGATTTCTTCCCTTGGAAGACCTGGATTGTAACGATTGACTTAATCCTGCACATAGGAGCCCCCTGCAGCCTTTAGAGAGGTGCGTCAACGATAGGGTGGCACCCACAGTTATAGACACTGGTAAGGGCCCATCCCATTTAAACATCTGCAGCTGGAATATTGCCAGGGTGGCTAACAAAAGGGATAATGAGGCCTGGATAAAGCAATCTAAGTTGACCAGAATATAGGATCACATGAAACTTGGGACCCAGAAAATCTGTTCTACCTGGATGGCTATATCTCTTTCTATTCACCTGCAATTCTATCGCCGGCGGGTAGGGCGAAGGGAGGTTCACTTACCTTAGTATCATTTCAGCTACAATGTACCTATACCCAGGTAGAACCTGACCACAGCAATCTGCTGGTTGTTCACGTAGACTTTGATGGGCCTACCTAGTATCCTGTTATTAAACTTAAAATTTCTTCGTGCGGCCAGCCCCTATAGAGCATTTGAGGGTGCTAATTTCTTTTTTACAAACATGTCATCAGAGTCCTAAACTACCTTACTCAGTAATTTTATTGGGAGATTTTAACTGTCATTTATGCCCCTTGGATTGCCTTAACTTAGTGAACGATCACGACATAGATACTAAATGGGGTGATCATTTTGAGCACTCTATGGAGTTAAGTATGCTTGAGGAAGTCCTTGCAGATTTTAACTTGGTGTCCACGAGCGATGGTTTAGTAGGAGAAATTATTCCCACATTCAAGGGCAGAGGTGCTGATACGGTCATTGACTATATGGTTATTTCAGTTCATCTAGCTCAGTTTGTGTACAGTTTCATGGTCAATGGTCCGAGTTTAGCAGAGTTTAGCAATCACAACCCGCTAAGTTTATCTCTCGAGTGGGGGAGGACAGTTGAACCAAACAAAATTATCGGCCCTAGTAATAGTGACATTGCCCCACAAGATCAGGGATGTAGCTTAAATCAGAGCAAGGTCCTACTTGGCGCCTTTCTTAACAGTTTATATGCAATTTGTGGCTAGGATATCCAGTTGTGTATGAAGGACACCACAAACGATGAGTTACTCCTGAGTGCCTTAAACAGGATTAGCCTTCAGATTGCTAATAGTCTGAAGGACACCAGTACCAAGAGGGCCAATGCAGGGGAGAGATGGTTTGATCCCAGCTGCTCAAGGGCCCATCACGAGTTATTATCCGAGCTAAAGAGAACCCCTAGAGATAGGGATGAAATAGCTAGAGGAAGAAAGGACTACAAGCAGGCCATGTTAATCCGAAAAAAACAAACTCAAAGAGAAAACCTTGGAGGAACTTTTGGATCCCCACACACTCAGTAATAGTGGAAAGTTCTGGGGAATTGTCAACCGCCCCTTTTTTAGGTCTCGCCCTGAGCCAGCGCTTGCGCTGGTCTGGGCGAGACATTTAGTCAGTGGGCTTTCAGAAATGCGACCACAGCTTTTTGTGTGGCATTCTGCGCGCGATTACGCGCACAGGCACGAGCGCCATCGGGCTTTCCTCTCGCTCTCCCGCGCGCGCCTCGCTCTGCCTCTCTGACTTGCTCGCCCCTCCCCCACCAGAGCTGCCATCTGGCTTTCTCTGCACGCACCACTCGCGTGCTTGTTTTCTTTCACTTTCGCGGCCCCGCGGCCGCGTCACTTTCACAGCCGCATCACTTTTGCGGCCGCGCGGCCAATGCTTGTTTTGGTTGGGAGTGTGCAGCAGTGCCTCAAGCTATGCTGGGCACAAAGCCCCGCCCCCTCCCTCCAAGACCCCGCCCTTTCTTCGCACATGGCAAAGTACTTTTCCAAGTTGGCAGATCTGTAATGGTAACTAACTCGACAAAACGCTTTGCGTTATTTTGCACCAAGCGATTGCCTGTACAACACCTTGAATATCCCCCCTCGTGTCGCTAGGTACCAGGAGCATTCCACGTTACCCCTCTGCATCGCATATAACTGTTTGAACAGATTCCCTCCACCTCCATCATTTCGGAGTGTCAGCTGCTGACTTCCTCACTCCCCGGTTCCTTCCTCTTCACTTCGCCTGGCGCGCTACGATCCGCATCTGCCGGCTTGCCATCCAAGTGGAACAAAGCATTTTAACCACCACAAACAGTGCCTCAAAGTACCGCACAGCCTGCTCCTCACATCATAATTACACAGATCGCATGGCACTGTGGGAAGGGCGGCCGCGTGGGCCCACGCGTCCCCCTCTTCCTGTGTTTGCCCATTAGTATTCTAATGGCAGTCATCTTCTTCGCGCCAGCTTGGTATCCAGGTTAGGAGCTGCTCAATGCTTCCTTTTACCGACTGCGACGTCTGCAATTTTTTCACGCCTCTGGTTCTGAAAAGTTGGGGTGCGACATTTGGAATGTTGCACACTTTTATTTCCATGAACAGCCCCAAGTTTTGACTGACTCGTATTTGCTCAGGCAAATGTCAACAGAACACAGCCAGTAGCGCAGCTATGGTGTTTTAGGCCCTAAAGCAGACAAGGAAAAGTCCCCCAGTCCCTTGGTTTGGTAGTATAACAAGCATTTGCAATGCAATAGGTCTCGCATTTGCGAGAGTTTAAGCTACTAGCATTACAAATGACAATGTCTTTTATTTGTTTTAAAAACCAAAACATAAATAAAAGACATTGTAATTTACAATGCGAATAGCTCAAACTCGCGTAAATGCGAGACCTATTGCATTGCAAATGCTTGTTTAAACAGGGCTGTTACGCCTAACTTTTGCATTTAGCTACAAACGGGGCCGTAATGTTTTCGCCTGCAAGGAGGGACAAGGTTGTCAAAATTCTTGTGGGGATAGTCGTGCAGTTGCTGGTTTATTTAACGCATACATATGTAATCCACAAAGTGGCCCTTTTCGTTTTGCCTGCCTCTGCCCAGTGCTTGCATGCACCTCGGCTGCAGCCTGTACCTACATTCAGAATGGTTAAGCATATGCTGGCGGGGACTGTGCATGCTGGTGTAGCAACAGATTTACAGAAATCTCTACAGGCACAGGTTTGGCATGCAGCCGAATTGTGCATCTTCTACCACTCTGACAAGGCGTTAACTGGTGTAGGAGCTGAGGAGCTGGGATGGGATGATGACGGACGCAGAGCGCGGGCTTTTAAACGATCACTCTCTTGACTTCACTTTCAGAGCACAGCTGATCTATCGGTCACTGACGGGTGTCTGAGTCCTACGTGTGCGCCCTGGTGTTTGTTGGCAGCCACATCCTCTGCAGTCCAGCCGAGCTGCCTCGGCTGCCTTCCTATTTGGTAGCAGTGCTTGCTTTTTTCAGCGCTGGTACCCAGTGCAACTTACATTTTCGAGCTCCCTCCTTCTGTTTTTTCTGGGTATTTTTTTATTTTCTGCTCTTTGAAGTGCCTTAACAACGAGTGGAAGACTGCTCCTCCCTCCACCTGGTTCGCACTCTGTAAAACTGAGACCCAACCCCTT
Source organism: Calotriton arnoldi (assembly GCA_963921515.1). Lineage (NCBI taxonomy): Eukaryota > Metazoa > Chordata > Amphibia > Caudata > Salamandridae > Calotriton > Calotriton arnoldi. The sequence goes on along the minus strand of CAWUFW010000021.1, from coordinate 1,857,707 downwards.
CAGAGCTTCACTCGGTCTGTCGGCTGCCAGTCTCGACAGCCCAAATCACACTGCGGTCTCTGTTGCAAACCTCAGGACTGCTGCAAAGGTCGCGCAGCTGTTATGTTGCAAAGTACGGCGATGCCACAGTAATGCCCGATCGTGTGCTGTTCAAGTGCCGAATAACTCCAAAGAGCAGGAAGGTGTAAATTGCTGCCACCAAACCCAACATTCTGTATGTTCTTGAGCGCAAGCCAGATGTCCCCCTCAGCATTGCCTTGCCCTAGAGCCGTTCATGGTCAGGCATGGAGAGCACACAGGCTTAGGACAAGCCTACTCCCATTAAACCCGTTTGCATAGTTTTAGACACACATACATTGGGGCATGCACTTCGATCACCAGCACATCTAATTAATGGTTGCCGTCTTTACCACTACCATGAAGACTCTGGAGGGACGGATTTTGAACAGAAAACTACCATCAGTTAGAAACCTATGCAACCGCTTTCTACGTGCACACCATTGAATGCCTGCCACATCTCAGCGCCTAGCAACAATGCTCTATGCACAAAGCTTCTGTGTTAAAGAACAATAGATGTTGTAGCACCCAGTATAAAAAGTGCTGCATTGCTAAATACTTATGAGGTCCCAAAGGCGAGACCTATTGGCTATGCCAATGCTTGTTTTTTTTTTTTACCAGAGTAGTGAATAGTACTGTAGCATGTGCAATTTCAAGGATGCGTGGGTTACGCATTTTTTCAGGGATTTATGGTGGTCAGTCAGAGGTCCCTTTAACGTTGCCTATGGGCCCTGCAAGGGGGGTTCCTCCCTCCTGTTTTACGGAGGAAGGAGTAACGGTCGCTATTGCAACCATGGCCAAGAACAAAGCTCCAGGGCCAGACAGGGTCGCTGCAGATTTATTTAAACAGGACCCCCTGGTATGAGCAAAGATTCTAACCCATGTGATTAATGTAGCTTGGAGAAAGGGTCCTCGTCTCTTGGCAAAGGTCTGTAACTATTCAGGTGTTTAAAAAGGGAGATAGGTCCAACCCTCGGTGCTAGAGGCCGATCTCCCCCATAGATTCAACAGTTATGGTCCTGGGCAGGGTGATTCTGGCTAGGTTGTCCGATTGTCTAGAACAAAATAATGTAATCTCCTGTCTTCAGTAAGGGTTTAGACAGGGGAAAGGAACAACTGATCAACGCCTCAACCTTCATTTGTTAATTGGCAAATACACTGTGGCCAAAAGAGGGAAGGGTGTACATTTATCTTTCATGGACCTATCTTTGGCCTTTGACCGTGTCAATAGAGCTAAACTGTGGTCTTTGTTCATTGACTTAGGTTTAGATTGCCACATTGTTAATTTCCTCCACAAACTCTATCAGGACCTGACAGCTGTAGTTAGATTTAACCAGGATGGGTCTTTGTCATCTCCAATAAGGGTACACAAAGGGGCCAGGCAAGGCTGTATTTTAGCCCCGCTTTTATTTACGTTATATATTAACAACTTAGGGCCTTCTTTGTGCGAGGCATCTAAAGATATCCCTCGGCTTATCCTTGTCTTTATATACGTGGATGACTGTCCTGAAAGCCAGAACAGAGTTGGGCCTCCAGCATTTGCTTAGTTCTTTTACGGAGTTTATGGAATCACTAGGCATGAATACTTATAACTCTAAATCCCATACAATGGCCGTTGGCTATAATAACAAGTTGCAAAAAAAAAATATTTGGTGAAAGCCAGGAAATCACTAGAGTTTCCACCTTCCGGTATCTGATGTTATTTTTGATAAGGGGATCCTGGGTTCTGCAGAGAAAACTCAAAAGAAACCTTTGGCCAGAGTGGTAGCTTCAGTCTTTTATTCTGCGAAGAGACTGGGGGCCAAGTACATACAGGCAATGTTCAAAGTGTACCAAGCAAAGTGTTTATCAGTCACCAGCTTTGGGAGTGCTTTATGGGGTTACAAGGACTGTAGTGCGATCCAGAGTTTAGAACATAATTTTACTAGAAGATTGCTGTCAATTCCCCAGTCGACAGCCACATTTATAGCCCACGAAGAATGGGGTTTGGATTATATTTCTGACAGATTGACCCTCTCGCCTTTAGACAGATGGTGTAAAATCTGGGCAGAATCGGAACTGGTGTTGAATCAGGCAATCATTGGAGATTGTCTTTCTCTGGATAAAGGCCATACCATCCCCTGGTCCCAGTACATTAAAAGCTCATTAGAGAAACTGGGATGTTCGGCATTATATGGGTCCCCAGAAAGGATTACTAAAACAGATCTGCCGTGGATCAAAAAACATCATATGCTAAGAGCAAAAGCAGACAGAGAAGCTAAGCTGGAGAACTCCTGAAACTCTCTGTTAGGGCACACACTCTTTTGAAAACTAGTCCATCTGTAGAGCCTTATCTGAATCTAGTTACTATACCTCATCACCGCTTCCTGTTAACGTGCTTTTGATTGAATCTTCTACATTGGCTCTTAGCGGAGCCCCAGGGTAAACATAATGTAGAAGACCAAGGGACCTTGTTCATGGGACAATTTCTGGCATCAAGATACACTGCACTATATCATGTTTTGGGATCACTACAGTGCTTTGAGACATTACTATATTGTACCTTTCTTAAAAGGAAAGGTTTTTAGCAAGTAAGACCGGACCTGGTTTATCTTCAAATACTGATGAGCTCCCTAGTTTGTTTTAATGTGGCGAGTTTCTTGCCAGGTGCACTTAGACACAGGTTAAAACGTTTGAAATGCTGATGTCATTTATGGAATTTTTAATTATCGCTTTGTATTTTTAATACTGATGAAATGTTTGGTAATCTGTTTTTAACTTATTTATTGTTTTTATGTATGTGACGATATTATGGTTTTTATTAACCGAATAAAGTGTCTTGACTTCTTCTATGCCAGAGTATGCAGGTTTGCAAACACACTGCTGCTTGATTTAAGACTGCACCTCAAGTGAGGAGAGAGTGAAGATATCGTTGTCGCAGATCACTGAAGTAGACTGGGTTGCCAAAGGCCTCTCCTACAACTCTGTCACCTGCAAATGAGTACCATGCCCTGAGTCTGCTGCTGATCAACATCCACTGCAGGCCCATGATACCTCACCAGCACTGGCGCACAGTTTTCAAAAAGGGCACAAGAGACCCTGTTCTCATCACTGGTGGTGTCGACTCATCCATACCAGTATCTTGCCCAGCAACCTTTCCTGCTGTGATTCCAGCTGCTTGAGCCATGGGAGTCCTGCAAACTGATGACTCTCTCCCCTTTCTGAAGACCGCACATGCAAGAGCCTGTCACTCTCTTGGGACACTTGCTGCAGCACAGCATCTGCAAACCGAAAGAGAGAAACAGACCGTTGCAAGGGACAATAATAGCTGGAGCATGTGGTTGCTGTCTAGAGAACCGCTCAAATGCTCCATGTGCGCCCCTTTTACAAGAGAGTAAGACTGAATTGGAAACACTTATGCTCAAGAGAAGCAGTGTATCGGCGACGATGAATTTCAATTGCAGAATTGTGCACCTGCTTAAGAAACAAATAGACAACAAACAAAGGCTAGAGTATCTGCAGAACCGTATTCAGAGCTAATAGTATTGCGATATTGACCTTCCATAATCACTAAGCATTATTTATTATACTTATTATAAATAAAGTCTTCTCTCTTTTTATAAAATGAAATAATAGTGCCTGTTCATAGTATTTATTGTGAAAGACATTTCAACTTTCTGCTCTCCCCCCACAACTAAGCTTCATGAGTAAAGCCTTTACTGTCCTACCTCACTACTCTCTGCAAATCATGGGTCTTAAGAGAAAGTAACTGGCAATTCTGTGAGCTCTCAGTAGCATTGGTCTCCTGACAACAATACTTGTCACAAAGATTGCTTAGTTGCCCTTGAGTTCATCAGCCCTGGAACAACAGCCCTGAGAGTTGCAGACTATTAAAGCTTAGAGTCTCAGCAAAAATAGACAGTTACATTTCAAAGAAAGGTTTTGTGACTCTACTATCTGGAAAAGATCTTCAACTATTTTGCGTTTTTGTGTTTTTTAGTAATGGAACTAGAATGATGAGAAGGCTTTGTCTCATGAGGGTGGTACGCAGGAAGGGAGATGGAGGGAAATTTCATCTATGCAAAGCTGTTTTTCAATAAAGGTGCTCAATAACCAGAAGATGCTGTGCCATAACACAATGTCATGAAAAGGTTTATAGAAAATACACTACTATCCACACAATAGTGTAATACACCTGTCCTGAAATTAAGAATGTATATATCCAACAGTACATATTAGGACCATATCCCTAAATGTTAACAACCTACAAGACCCAATCAACAAACAAAGATTACGCTGGCTGGCCCAGAGGAGATTCTGCTGTTAAGCCTGTAAAAGAAGATCTTTCTTCAAGCCGAAATAACTCACTCTGAAAGAGAGACACATTTCTGCTAAGAGGAAATGTTTAGTATTACCACTCTATATTTTTAGTTATAATTAACTATATGTATATATTCAGTTGACTACACACAGTCCCCTCTCCAATGCAAACAAAGCATACAGCATTGGAAGGATAATTAATACATGAATCTGAAGGCGAATTGCCCAGTTAATAAACAAAAATAAAACAGAACACCAATTTCTAGTGCAACTCCTAGCTCTTAAGTTAAGCAGGTACCTTAACCCCTTCGATGCTCTTGACGGAGCGGTTCCGTCATGAGCATCGGTTGGGCTGTGCTCATGACGGAACCGCTCCGTCATGAGCACAGCCCATGGGGGAAGCGCTGGCGCTCCCCCCATGGGTTGCCGATCTTGCCCCCACAGAGGGGGATGGCAGCAGAAGAGTTTCCGCTGCCACCCCCGACCCCCCCCACGCATTCCCATGACGTCAGCGCGCGCCGACGTCATCAGGAAGCGCTGGACGCGCTGGAAACCATTTGTTTCCAGCGCGTCCAGGAGGAGGGTACGTTTTTGCCGCTCCGGTGGGCCGGGGGGGGCACATTGCGGCACATTGAGGCATCGGGGGAGAGGAAACAGTATTTCCTCTCCCCTGATGTCTCAATACAGGGCATTCCTGCTGCACGATCGCGCATAGCGTCGCGATCATGCAGCAGGAATGCCCCACTAGGCACCAGGGATTTCTTTTTTCGTTCAAGGAAGCGACCCCTTGGGCAAGGGTCGCTTCCTCAAGGGGACAAAAAATTGAAAGACTTTTCTGCCCCCCCCCCCCCCTGGGGCCAGATCGCCTTGGTTTTTGGGCGTTTCTGGCCCCAGGGGGGGGGCAGAAAAGCCCACTAGAGCCAGGGATATTTTTATTTCAAAAAAGGAAGCGACCCCTTGGGGAAGGGTCGCTTCCGGGGCCCTAAGTTTTTTTAAATGTGTATTCTGCCCCCCATGGGGGCAGATCGGGCCGTGTATTTGGCCTTTCTGCCCCCGGGGGGGCAGAATACCCCACTAGACACCAGGGAGTCCTTTAATTATTTAAAGGAAGTGACCCCTTGGGCAAGAGTCGCTTCCTTAGGGGGCCCATTTTTTAAAGACTTTTCTGCCCCCTGGGGACAGATTGCCTGGGTTTTTTGGTGTTTCTGGCCCCAGGGGGGCAGAAAAGCCCACTAGAGCCAGGGATCTTTTTTTTTAAAAAATGGAAGCGACCCCTTGGGGAAGGGTCGCTTCCAGGGGCCTCATTTTTTTAAATGTGTATTCTGCCCCCCCTGGGGGCAGATCGGCCCGTGTATTTGGCAATACCCCACTAAACACCATGGAGTTATTTAAAATTTAAATGGAAGCGACCCCTTGGGCAAGGGTCGCTTCCAGGGGGGGGGGGGGATTTTTTTTTAATGTGCATTCTGCCCCCCTTGGGGGCAGATCGGCCCTTTTTTTGGCCTTTCTGAAAACCCCAGTAGACAACAGGGACTTATTTGAAATTAAATTGGAAGCGACCCCTTGGGCAAGGGTCGCTTCCAGGGGGCAGATTTTTTTATATGTGTATTCTCCCCCCCCCCCCGGGGGCAGATCGGCCTGTTATTTTGGCCTTTCTGGGGGAGGGGCAGAAAACCCACTAGGCACCAGATGTTGTTTTGTGTGTAATGGAAGCGACATGGTTGCTTCCAAGGGGGTAAAATTTGGTCAATGTTTTTTCTGCCCCTCCTGGGGACAGATCTGCCCCTTTTTTTGGCCTTTTTGCCCTGTTCGGGAGGGGGGAGGTAGAAAACCCTACTAGGCACCAGGGATTTATTTCTTTTGCAAGGGGGCACATTTCTGTCTGCTGTTTTCTGCCCCACCCTCAGACAAGCTCACCCGATCCCTTATGCAAGTTCACCCCCATTTGTCACAGCACTATTTGAAGGCCCATCTGGCAGACTGACCATTTGGGTAGTGGCATAGCGTGTTATAATGTTAATTGTTTTATTTCTTGTGATTTGCAATTGTAATGCTTTATTTCTCCCTTTTTGTTCTACGTGAAAGCTTTTGCTCTTTAGACTGTTGCAGGTTGCGGTTTCGTAACATTTGGTTCTGCTGTTTGTGTAGTTGCTTGTGTTTGGTAAGAGACTTTTTTTGTACAATGTAAATGACTCATTTCTCTGCATGAATGTGTTTTTTTTGCAAATGGTGCAATAGCAGTATGTTTAGCTTCTGTTTTTTGTGTCTCAAAAACTTTTTGCATTTGTGCTCGATGTGTATTTTGTTGTCTTGTGAGTAATTGGTTTTGTTTTTTCTTTCTAGTGGGATATCGTTGGTTTTTGCTGTCTCTCTGCAGAGTAGGTGCTGGCGAGTGTAGCTGTCTCTTGCAAGTGAATTGTATAGTTTGAGTATATAGATCTTTGTGATAAAGGCACACATTTTTTTTTACTTACGTATTTTGCACAGTGTTGGTTGTTGTTGAGTTGTTTGTGCAGTCTCCTTTCTTAGTAAGGATAATGGCTAACCGCAGGATTACTGCTCAGCAGGTTGTTGGTATGCTCTTTGAGTCTTCCTCTGACCATGGTTCAGAGACTGACTATGCATCTGAGGCAGAGGAGGGAGGGGAAGATTCAGGCAGTGAGTTTTCTCTCCACATGGAATCATCGGATGATGAAGCTACTCTCAGTGCGGATGAAGCTACTCTTAGTGCAGATGAAGTGCCTGTGTTAGAGGAGGACATTGATGTGCCGATAGTGCGCCAAGAGGCATCTGGGCTGCAGCCTGGGGCTGCAAGGCTTCCCGTTGGTATAGTGCGGCAAAAGGCATCTGGGTTGCAGCCTGGGGCTGCAAGGCTTCCAGTTGAAAGTGATTACATCTGGGTTGCCCCAGGCATGGTGCAGCCGGCATTGCCAGACTTTAGTGGTGTTCCAGGGTGTAGAGTGAACACAGAAAATGTTTTGCCGATAAATTATTTTCAGTTGTTTATGGACGATGTGTTTTTGGCAGAGATTGTTGAGCAGACTAATTTGTATGCCGAACAGTTTTTGAGGGACAACAGTGCCAGCCTTAAGCCCCACTCTAGAGCTACCCGGTGGACTCCCACAAATCTGGAAGAGATGAAGAAGTTCTTGGGTTTAACTTTTTTGATGGGCTTGCTAAGGAAGCCATCAATGTCTTCATATTGGTCTACTAGTCCCTTGATGGCAACGGCTATATTTCCGGCAGTCATGAGTCGTGATAGGTATTTGCTTCTGCTTCGGATGCTGCATTTTGTCGATAATGGTTTAGCGTTGCCACGAGATCACCCTGAGTGTGACCGTCTTTTTAAGATTCGGCCTGTCATTGATCACTTTGTTGATCGATTTTCTGAGATCTATGCTCCAGGCAAAGAAATAGCTATTGATGAGTCTTTGGTCCTGTTCAAGGGCCGCTTGGTTTTTAGGCAATACATTCCTAGTAAGAGGGCACGCTATGGAATTAAGCTGTATATGCTGTGTGACAGTAGGACTGGATATGTCTCTAATTTCAGGGTGTACACCGGTAAGGAATCCAGGATTAACCCCCCTGGTTGTCCGTCCACTTTTGGAGTGACTGAGAAAATTGTGTGGGAACTTAGTAGAGGACCTTTTAACAAAGATCACCATTTATATGTAGATAACTTCTACACTGGTGTGCGGTTGTTCAGGGAATTGGCCAAAGTGGACACTGTTGCTTGTGGCACAATCCGCTCTAACCGTAAAGGTTTCCCTAAAGAACTAGTTTGTCAAAAGCTTGTGCGGGGACAGTGCAGTGCGTTGCGTTGTGAGGAACTTCTAGCTGTGAAGTTTTCAGACAGGAGAGATGTCTACATGCTGACTACCATACATGATGAAAGCACTTCACCTGTGACTGTTTGGGGTCAGGTTGCTGAAGGGCGCAAACCTGTGTGCATTTTAGACTATAATAGGCACATGGGTGGTGTTGACAGAGTAGATCAGAGGTTGGAACCTTACGCTGCTCTTCGTAAGGCTTACATTTGGTATAAGAAGTTGGCTATCCATCTTTTCCACTTGGCAACCTTTAATGCTTTTGTTGTATTCAAGGATTCTTGTCCTGAGTCAAAGATGACTTTTGCTAAGTTTCAGGAGTCTGTAATAGGCAGCCTTGTTTTAGTGGAACAGGCAAGTGTTCCTAGAGTTGGAGTGGTGGAGGATGTGGCTAGATTGAAAGATCGCCACTTTCCTGATCACATTCCTCCCACACCCTCAAAAGACTTTCCCAGGAGATGTAGAGTCTGTTGGCGAAGAGGTACGCGGAAGGAGACTCGTATGTACTGCCCCGAGTGTCCTTCTAACCCTGGGCTGTGTGTGCCTGCTTGTTTTAGAATGTACCACACGCAAAATAATTTTTGGGAGCATCCATGAGTGGTAAAGTGAACTGCCTGGCTTCTATTGTTTAATATTTTTTGTTCAGTTTCAAGGTTGGCATTTGTGTAGTGTATTTAGTTTCAGATTTTGTGTTAGTAGATTTGTATCTATTTGCAATTTGTTTGTGTTTTCTTATTTGTATAAAAAAATCCTAAATGTGATGGCGGTGTGCGTGGAGTGGCGCTTGGCTGGCGGTTGCATGGACTGGCGCTTGGCTGGCCGTGTGTTTGGATTTGCGCTTGGCTGGCGGTGTGCGTGGACTGGCGCTTGGCTGGCGGTGTGTTTGGACTGGCGCTTGGCTGGCGGTGTGTTTGTACTGGCGCTTGGCTGGCGGTGTGTTTGGACTGGCGCTTGGCTGGCGGTGTGCTTGGACGGGCGCTTGGCTGGTGGTGTGCGTGGACGGGCGCTTGACTGGCGGTGTGCGTGGACTGGCGCTTGGCTGGCTGTGTGCGTGGACTTGCGCTTAGCTGGCGGTGTGCGTGGACTGGCGCTTGGCTGGCGGTGTGCGTGGACTGACGCTTGGCTGGCGGTGTGGGTGGAGTGGCGCTTGGCTGGCGGTGTGTGAGTAGTGACTTGCTGCTGGTCACTACACACACTGCTAGCCAAACGCCACTCCACGCAATCCGTGAGCTGGTGTGGGCGTGTGAAAGTGATGGTCCCTTGAATGACGCTGTCTGCTGGTGTGAGTGTTGTAATGTGCTGGGCCCGCGGCTGGCGATGTGAATGGTTTTGCATGTGTCACACGTATGAAAGGTGTATGAATGGCCTGTAAAGAGGTTGGTGCCTTGTCGTGGCTTTACAGCTCACGAGCTGTGAGTCAATGGTTCAGTTTCTCGTCCTTTCAATTATTAACAGTGCATTTCATTTTTGTGAAATCTCTGGTTAATACAACTGTATATACTGAACCATCACTCACCCTCGTGCCAAATCCAACCAGTATGCCTGTGTGCTTGAGGAATAGGTGGTTGTGCAGAAATATTTGTCTTTTCTGTCTTTCTCAAGCCGGGTGTACCTTGTCCCTTTTTAGGTCTCGCCTAGCGACGCAGCGCATGCGCTGCTCGCCTTGGTGAGACCTATTGTTGTCGGTTTGGCTTCCGAAGGGAGACAGGAGATGTGCGCGCCCGGACAGCCGATGTGCACGCTCACTGCGTGTCTTCTCTGGCGCCGGGACAGCAGATGTGCACGCTCACTGTCTGGGCACGCGCCCAGACAGGCGATGTGCACGCTATGGGTCCCGGCGTTTCAGCACAACGCTTCAGTTGCTGCACGCAGCTGCCTCAGACAGCACACCTGAGCAGGGAACGAGCTCTCGGTTGGTCAGGCTGCACGCGCCGCTGATGACGGTCATGCGCGTGAACGCTGAACGTGCAGTCCGTCTGTGAGGGCGGAAACCCTCGCCGTGAGTATGAAGTGTGTGCAAGCAGATGCAGAACCAAAAGTATACTCTGTATTCAAGCAGGCTGGGGATGGAGGTGGATTAGGAAACAGAAGTGTAACCCAAACACGAATTAAACCTGCGGGTCAATTGTGAAGCTGACCGCTCCCATGCACAGATTGTAGCTACTACCTCTGTGCACAGATTGTGCTTGCAGCTTGAGTCTGGAGAATGCTCAGCTCTCCTCAAGTGTGCAAAGTGTGTCACTTGATGAAGTGTGACGTGCAACTCTCCCAAGTGTGGAAAGTGCCTGCTGATGATATATGACGTTTAACTCTTCCCAAGAGAGACCATTGCTCTTGGAGGTGAAATGTGACGCACAGCCCTTCCCCTGTGTGGAAATTGTGTTTGCCTGAGAAGCATAAACCTTCCTAAGTGTGGAGATTGTGTCTGCATGACAAACATGAAGCGCAGTTCTCAGTGTCTGCTGGTGAAATGTGAAGCACAGCTCTCCCACAAGTGTGGAAACCGTGTCTGCTTGTGAAACATGAACCCAATCTCTCCCCAAGTGTAGAAATTGGGTCATTTTTCACTGTGAAAATGTGGTGTGTCCACGTTGCGTTTTGCGCTATTTCCTGTTGCGGGCACTAGGCCTACCCACACAAGTGAGGTACCATTTTTTTCGGAAGACTTTGGGGAACGCGGGGTGGGTGGCATTTTGTGGATCCACGCAGATTCCAGAACTTTCCACCACAAAAAAGTGAGGAAAATGTGTTTTTTTGACAATTTTTTAGGTTTGCAAGGGATTCTGGGTAACAGAACCTGGTGAGAGCCAGTCAAGTCACCCCATCCTAGATTCCCCTGGGTGTCTAGTTTTAAAAAATGTTTATGTTTGCTAGGTTTCTCTAGGTGCCGGCAGAGCTAGGGTTCAAAAACTACAGCTAGGCACTTTGCAAAAAAAGGGTAATTTTTCATTGTGAAAATGTGGTGTGTCCACGTTGCGTTTTGAGCCGTTTCCTGTCGTGGGCACAAGGCCTACCCACACAAGTGAGGTACCATTTTTATCGGGAGACTTAGGGTAACACAGAATTGTAGAGCAACTGTTATTACCTATTGACTTTCGGTGCATTTCTGCCTTCCAAATGAAAGACAATGTGTAAAAAATAAGTCATTTTGAAAAATGACCTATAATTCACATGCTAGTATGGGTACTCCCAATTTGGGAAATGTGCAAATATATACTGTTTCTAAACTCTACATTTTGTTCCCATTTCAAAAATACATAGGTGTCTTTCATACCGATTTTTCCATGTATACATTTTCCCAAAATAATTGCTATATACCCGGTACATAATAAAAAACCATTGCAAGACGCTGCTCAGTTATTGGCTCTGGGTTCGTCGGGTTCTTGGTGAACCTACGAGTCCTATATATCCCCACAACCAGAAAGGTCCAGCGGATAGAACGGTATATTGCTTTCAAATAGCTGTCATAATTAGAAGAAGTTACAGGTGAAAACGTTGACACAAATGGTTGTTTTTTTCAACTAATTTTCAATTTTTCCTTTATTTAACTGTTAGTTTCTATAAAGAAAACTTAAAGGATCTTCACAAATGACCCCTTGCTGAATTCAGAATTTTGTCTACGTTTTAAAAATTTTAGCTTTCCAGGATCCATTATTGCTTTCGTACCCATTTCTACCATTAACTGGAAGGAGGTTGAATGCACAAAAAATAGCAAAAATAGGCTATGTCCCAGAAAAATGCCAAAACTGTGTAAAATAATTTGGTTTTCGGACAAAAGTCTGCTTGTCCCTGAAAGCTTGGAAGATGGTGATTTCAGCCCCACAACCCCTTTTTTGATACCATTTTCAGGGAAAAATCCAGACGCTTTCATCTGTAGCCCTTTTTTTGCATTTTTCCCCAAAAACCCCAAAATTTAGCTGTATTTTAGCTAATTTCTGGGTCCCCTCCAGGGGAATCCACAAACCCTGGGTACCTTTAGAATCCCCATGATGTTGGAAGAAAAGGACGCAAATTTGGCGTGGATACCTTATGTGGTCAAAAAGTTACAGAGGCCTAAGCGCGAACTACCCCAAATAGCCAAAAAAAGGCTTAGCACAGGGGGGGAAAAGGCCTAGCAGCTAAGGGGTCAAGCAATTTTCCAGCTCAAGAATATCTGTGTCCGGGGGGCGTGGCCACGCAACATGGCCGACAGGACGTGAGCTCCTTCAGCTCCCGTCCAGCCAGCCGCTAAAATCCTGCAAAATCCTGCCTGCTGACGCCCGCGGCGGCTTCTTTGGGGCGGCGCGGCATCTCGATACTGTGGAGATGCCTTGGGGGAATCTGCTCCGGCGGAGGTTCCCGGAGCACGCGACAGCAGATCTCAGCCTGCCGGCCTGGCCGGAATCACGCGAGGCCGGGGATGAGGCCTACGCTGCTCTGAGTCTTCTCGGGAGCTGCGGCTGGTGAGTCTCCCGCTGTGCACCCGGCGGCTTCTGCGGCTCCGCGGGGGCGCCCTCTTACATCAGGGGCCTCCGGCTGTGTCCTGGTGCCGGCCTTCCCTGCAGCACGCCGGGGAGTGGAGTGCCGGCCACAGAGTGGACGCTGACGTGAGGAGGCCTTGGTATGCGCGGGGAGATTGCGCCCCTCCCCCCGCTGGCCCCACGGTGTGAGGTGCGGCATCAGCTGGGCAGTGGAGACCCTTGGCTCGTGCCGGCCGCACTGAGGGACCATGTGCTTTCTCCTGGCCTGCGGGGGGGGCCCTCTGTGCATGAGAGACTGAGCGTTGCGGTGAGGCCCGTGAGACTGCTTCGCCCTACTGGGAGGTGTGCTCTCTGATCCTGCTGGTGTGGAGTTCCCTCGGTTCCCTCAGTTCCTTGAGGGGGGCCTGGTGGGGTGCGGTGTCGCTGCCGAGCTGCGACGCTCCTGGACGGCGGCTGCCTGGGTGCTGGTTCCCTGGTCCTGCCCGGCGTGGGGGACTGCCTGGCCGGACCTTCATCCTCGCATCCGGCCGGCCCTGCTCGGTGCCCGCGGGGTGCCTGACCCTTCTTGGTAAGCAATAACTATCTATTCACGGACGCCTGGGGCTCCACTGGGGCGGCCATCATGGGCAGAGACAAGCTGCCGCGTGCCTCCAACTCTAACACCATCACGCAATACACCACACAGCGCCTTGGCCCGCAGCGCATTACACGCCAGACGGGTTCGGAGGGTGAGGGTGGTACCCCCACTGAGCCGTCCTCGGGCTGAGCTCCTGGAGGCGATACAGGGGTCCCGCACCGCCCTGGAACATCAAATTGAGACTGTTTCTATCGATGTTAACCTACTACGGGCGGACCTGCGCAAGGTGGCGGATAAGGTCTCCACGGCGGAGGGCGACATCGTTCAACTTCAAGGGGAGGTGGCCACCCTGAGACAGCAGGTATCTCAGCTCACCAATACAACCGGAGTACTGGAACGGCGTGCGGAGGAGGCAGAAGGTAGGGCGCGCCGCAGTAACATCAGGGTCCTGGGCATTCCGGAGCGCTCGGAGCAGGGCAATGCGGAGCGCTTTCTGGAGAACTGGATACGAACCGAGCTCTGCCCTACTGGTCTATCGGAGGTGTTTGTGGTAGAGAGGGCCCACTGGGCGTTAGTCCCTCCGCCGAAACCGGGGCTCCCCCAGGGCCCTCATTGCTAAAATCCTGAACTATCGAGACAGGGACTGTATCCTTCGTGCAGCTCGAGAGGCGCCCGCCCTTACCTTCGACAATGCCAGGGTCTCCGTCTATCCAGACTACACCCGCCAGGTGCAGGAACAGCGGAAGTCTTTTCTTGGAGTCAAGCAGCAGTTGCGTGTACTCCACCTACAGTACATGCTTCTGTACCCTGCGAAGCTAAAGGTGCTCATGAATGGGAAAGCCCACTTTTTCGAATCTCCGGAGGAGGCATGGGAGTGGTTGGAGATTAGGGGGGATGCCCTCCCCCCGAGCGAGCGGAGGGGTCCCCGGCGCAACTGGGGAACCAGGCCTTCTGGAGGACGTAGGAACCGACGTGGGAGCCTGGCCGTCGTCGACGCCCCGGTGGAGGGACAGCGCATCACGGTGGGAGACGACGGCGCCCTACGTGTGGAGTCCTCTGACTCCGACGGGCCTCCCCCGGGGCCGGTGGAGGGGACGCCTGGGGAGGGCCTGGTGCCGGAGACTCTCCTGTCCACTTCCCATGTGATTCCAGAGACAGCTATGGACCCTTCTGCGTCTGCTACAGGATCATCCTGCAGTTGATATCCTTTCTGTTTCTTATCTTCCACTGTTGGGGTGGGGGGGCAGATGCTTGGGCGCCTGGCATTCTTTCTTTCCCTCGCTGGGTTTTAGGGGCCTTGCTCACCTGCAGTCCCTGGGCAGCCGTTGCACCAGCGTTGGGGTTTGCCGGCTGCTCTTCCTTGGGAGTTCCCCGGACACTCATGCAGACAGGCCGAGACTTTGAATAATGATATGGGGCGGCTGGTTTGAGTCGGGAGCTGGATGTGGGGGAAGGGGGTTTTGTTTCTCTTCTCCTCTTGTTGGGTAGTTTAGCCTGGTTGGGCTCATGGGTAAGCTGTGCACGTCCTGGCACCAGCATGGGAAGGGCATTGCTGCATGTTTTGTTGTTGACAGTAAATTGCTCGAGGGAGGGGGGCGGGTGTTCTTAAGGGGGGGTCATTGGTTGTTTTTAGGCATCGTATGTATTGCATTTCGGGCACGGGGCTGGGGTGGCTACACGGGATGCGGAATACTGAGGACCTGGTTGTTTCACCTCACATGGGGCATAAATTTCTGAGCTGGAACGTGAGAGGGTTAGGTACATGCACCAAGAGATATAGGGTCCTGTCCTTCCTTCGCAGGCACAGAGTTTCGATAGCATGTCTTCAAGAAACTCACCTCACAGATGAAGGAGCCCAGAAATTAGGGAAAAAATGGCGGGGACAGGTTTTCCACTCTTTGTTCTCTACATATGCCAGGGGGTCCTAGTTTGGGTGGCTCCCGGGGTCCCATTTGCCGTCCAATATGTGGAAGCTGACGTCTATGGGAGGTATCTGCTCCTTAGAGCTAAACTGGATGGCAGGGATGTCGCCATACTGAATACCTATGCCCCGAACACAGATGACCCAGAATTTTTTCAGTCTCTACAGGAGGTCCTGGTCTCGGAGCTGGAGGTACCATTACTTTGGTTGGGGGACTTTAATTGTGTCCTGGATCCCACTCTTGACAGGTTCCCACCCCGGGCTGGTACAAAACCACGAATGACAGCGAAACTCCGGGAGGTTATGGGGAATATAGGGGCTCAGGATGTCTGGCGCCAGGGACACCCGACTCAGAAGGAATACACCTGTTTTTCTTCCACTCACAATACACATAGTCGCTTGGACAGGGTCTTACTCGCGAATCCGGAGGCCACTATGTCCCTTGAGGTGACCCATCAGGCACGATTCCTTTCTGATCACTCCCCTGTGGCGTGTGTGGTGAATTGGGGGGCCTCGTTGTGTCGCCCGCGGACTTGGAGACTACATGCAGAGATCCTTGAGGACCCGGTGGGGAAGCATCAAGTGGAAACTGCCATAGCTGATTACGTTGACCTTAACTGGGATGGGGGGGATCTCTCACTGGCCACGAAGTGGGACGCCCTAAAGGCGGTGGTGAGAGGGGCGAGCATGAGCCTTACCTATGGGGTTCGGAAGCAGCTCCATCGAGAGCTGCAGGAGGCGGAAAGCCACCTTTTGGAACTACAGACTTCTGAAGCCCCTGACGCCACGGCGAGGGTGGCGGAGCAGGACACTCGGACCAGCATCCATGATATCCTGGATAGACTCGATAAATACACCCTCACACAGTACAGGCAACGTCTCCACAGGGAAGGGGATAAATCGGGCAGACTTCTGGCCTGGATTCTCCGACGGGAAAGAACCCCAGAGGCGATTGTGGCCCTACGGGAGCCCATGGGGGGCTTAGTCCACTCTGAAGTGGGACTTCTACGGGTCCTTAGAGCTCATCTCCAGCGGGTGTACGCCGCGGACCCGGCCGTTTCCGAGGCGTCCTATCTCCCTTACCTTCGGGACTTGACCCTGCGTTCTATCCCTAAGTCGGCGCAGGAGGCTCTTGACGAAACCCTGACACTGGGCGAGGTATGTTCCGCCCTGCAGCACCTACCGAGAGCTAAGTCTCCGGGCAGTGACGGATTCCCTACTGAGTTTTATCAGGCATTCGCGGGTACACTCCCCCGACTCCTATTACAGGTCTACCTTGAGGCATTTGGGAGGGGGACTCTCCCGCCAAGCATGACACTGGGGGAGATATGTATGCTCCTGAAGCCGGGTGGGGACGCCCATGAGCCTTCATCGTATCGACCGATCACGATGATCAACACAGATGTTAAGATCTTGTGTAAGCTCCTGGCTTCACGCTTAGCGCCGTACATGCCTCATTTGATACATGAGGACCAGTGCGGTTTTATACCAGGGCGCAATACGGCTATGAACCTGCGGCGGTTGAATCACATTCTACATGAGGTGCGGGGTCGGGAGGAGCAGATGGTGTTGGTGTCTATTGACCTCGCCAAAGCGTTTGACACAGTCGATTGGGGTTATCTCCTCGAGGTCCTCCGCGCTGCGGGGCTGGGTCCTAATTTTTGTCGCTGGATTCGCATCTTGTATACGGCTCCCCGGGCTAGTGTGAAGCTTGGGGGCGCGAGGTCCGAGGAGTGGCGGTTGGGACGGGGTACACGCCAGGGGTGTCCCCTCTCGCTGTTACTATTTGCTCTCGCCATAGAGCCCTTCGCTGTCCGGGTTCGAACAGATATGGAACAGTGGGGAATCAGGGTGGGGGACACGTGCAACGTTATCTCCCTGTATGCAGACGATGCCTTATTTTATTTGGCCTCTCCCCGGGATGCGCTTCCGATACTGCTGCAACAATTGGACCGGTTCGGGGAGGTTTCTGGATTGCGACTTAACCGTGGTAAGTCGCTGATCTTTCCACTGGCGGGTCTGGCTTCGGTGCCCTCGGGAGACCTACCGGATCTCGGGCTGCGTTGGGAACGGGAAGGGTTCCGTTATCTTGGAATACAGGTGGCTCCGACGGACACGCAGGCGCTAGTCCGGAATGTGGAGCGCATACTCACGTCCTTACGGCAGTCAGTGTCATTTTGGAATTCGCTACCACTTTCGTTGATGGGACGGCTGGCCGTCGCCAAGATGGTAATGCTCCCTAGGACGTTATATGTCCTTCAGAACTCACTATGTCCGCTCCCACCCCGGGTTTTCAGAACCTTAAACTCGTTACTCACATCCCTGTTATGGGCGGGCCGACGCAGTAGGGTGGCTCTTCACACTGTCGTCCGCAGCTACGAAGAGGGGGCCTCGAGGCACCACGCTTCGATTTATATTATTACGCGGCCCAGTTACAACACGCAGCCCGCTGGTTTACGGACACGGACAACTGGGAGACGCGCCTTTTCTCTGGCAGAGTGGACATCCAGACGCTACAGGTAGCCCTGATGCAGGGTAGGGGGTCAGACACATCCCTTCCCTGTATTGTGCGGCATACGGCTGGTATATGGCAGCGGTTTGTTGAGAAGGTCTTACGGAGGGCACCCTTTCACAGGGAGCTCCCGATCTGGATACTGGCCCCCTTCATCGACATGGACAATATATGTCCTTTCAAGTCTGGAGGGAAGGTGGTTGCGAAGTTCTGGCGGATCTTTACCCCAACGAGACCTTCCTTACCTATGAGCAAGCGAAAGAGGCCTTTGGCCTTGGACGGGGACACTTCCTGCACTTCCGGGGAATTCAGGATGTGGTGAAGGTCACCTGGCCCCAGTACCCAGACATCCCACCACTGACCCACACCTTAGATGTCCTCCTTTCCTGCGGCGGGGGACGTAAACTGATTTCTCTCCTGTACAAGGCCATGAAGCAGGACTCAACCCCCCCGGTGCCGCCGTCTCGGGCCGCCTGGGAGGCGGATCTCGTCGCCCCGCTGGAACAGGGACAATGGGCGCGTATAGGTTCCCTCACACGCACGGTCTCATGCAACGCGAGGTTTAAACTGACGCATTTCAATTTTTTACACCGCACCTACCTAACTCCGGTATCCCTGAGACGCATCTCTGGAGACAGGGGAGATGGATGCCCTAGATGTGCCGCTGTGAAAGCGGGCTTCCTACACTTAGCATGGGACTGTCCTTTGGTCAGGCAATTCTGGGTGGGGGTGATGGACCGCATCGTTGCAGCTACAGGCCTCCGGGTGGCGCTTGAACCTCTGCAATGTTTACTCGCATTAGTCCGGAAACCTAAGAAAAGAAACTGTCGTATAAACTCCTACAATTAATGTTGGTACTAGCCAGGCGCAGGGTGGCGATAACTTGGATGGGGCAGAGGGCCCCGGAGATACCCACTTGGCTTAGGGATGTCCGCGAGTGGTCCCTGGCTGAGGAAACCCACATGCAACTCACTCGATGGGATGAGAAACTGCAGGACGACTTAATGGCTTGGCGCGTCATGTGTGCGACTGGGCTTGCAGAAGGGGAGCTCTCCCCACAGGACACAACTGATAGTGACGGCAGTGGGTTGGATCTGCCCATTGGGTCTGGGTCTGACGGGGGGCGAGAGGGTCGGCCCCGGTAGGGTTCACCGACTGCATTAGTGCCATGCCTGGTTCCTGCCTCACGGTACTTTAAATCGTATGTTATTTTCCCTTCCCCCATGAGTCCGTTTCTCCCCGATGCCGCCTGTAGTCCTAAGCGCCGCTAATAAGGCTGTCGCTTTGTTTGCATACTGATTTGATGCCAATTTGTGTGTATATGGTTTTTCATGATATAACTTGAAAATAAAGTTTAAAAAAAATGTAAAAAAAATAAATAAAAAAAAAGAATATCTGTGTCCCATTGTTACCCAGATTCGGTAATCCTCCACGCACATTTCCATCAGATGCAAATGTAAGGGATCCCTTATTAATCACTCAGTTTCCCACCACAAAATCTTCTTCAGCGCCAACCACAAAATGTACATTTCATTCTACACTCACATCTTCAATCACACCCGAAGCATTTTCCTCTGCACCCATCAATTTTCCACCCATAAAGTGCCTACTCTTGTTAAGTCGAGTAATAAGCAACTCAACCGGATATTTCTTCAACATAACTATATTGTGCTTAGAAAATCAACATCTGTCCTCCAACTGCAGTGTACCATGGCACCACTTTCCACTGCCCCACAAAGAAGAATTTAAACTTTCTTCTCCATTAACAATTCCTTATGACAAGGTCATAATCTCCAATTTACACAAATAACTCATTCACACCATGCCTTAGAACAAAATAACTCATTATTTTGATCTTTGTCTTTCTTCCACTCATCCCGTGACTACAGAAGGGGATTTGATTCAATGTACAGAATTAGACAATTTATGCACCCTATCTGGAAAGCACTTAGTTTTACTCTATGCTTATGAGTCGAATTGTGATATTCCCAAATTTCTTTCTTAAGCATGGACTCAGCGTCCTTGCCAGAAGCAGTAGCCAATTGGATAACTTCCTTAATAATTCTGTTTGCACTTTTCACCAAACCATTGGTTGGGGAGCTGAACAATGAAACAGTATAATGCTTAACATCATACCTCTTTAAAGAAATCTCCTTCATTTCTCAAATAAATCAGACACCATTGTCCAATATCAACTCATGAGGGAAACCCTCAGTACTGAATTCTCTGAAGTCATACTTGTACATAGATGTACCTATATTAGCACTTTCCACAAATTCATGGCAAATCCATTTGGAATAATAATCAATACGTACAATCAAATATTGTTAATTACCAGGCATGGAGCTGATGGCCCCTGTAAAATCCACAGCAATCTTCTCCCAAGGCCCACTAGGAAGCGAAAGAGGTGCAGTCCCCCCCCCCCACCCATCATTTATTCGACCTAATACACTCATCGCGCATACTCCTCTACTTGCCTATCCAGTGTAGGTCACTAGATTTTTTGACACAGAATAATTTTTGTTACAGTGCACCCCAGATGCCCCACATGGGCTATAGTTCTAATTTGCTGTTGCAAGCAGCCTGGTTGAATGCATTTGTCTCCCTTAACAAAACACCAGAAATCATACTCAATTAAGCAGAAATGTTTAATTAACTTTGTAACTCATTTTATGTTCTTAGTCATGGGCCATCCATTGCACACATACTCACAACCGTTCTGTAAAACAGGGTCATTCTCCATGTTTTCCCCTCCATTCTTCTTCTGAGACAAAACATATTAGGACCATATCCCTAAATGTTAACATATCAACAGTTGTCACATAATACTCTTTATCTATCAACACATCATTGCAGTCCTTGGTCTCAATTGTATATCTTGACAAACAGTCTATCCTTGGATTAGAGTTAACTGAAATGTATTCAAAGTTGTACTCTTGTACTTTGGAAATCAATGTACCATAAGAGCAGAAGTGCGACCCAATCCATGCTCAACCATCATGTAAATTAAGGGCTTATGATCAGTTTGCAGTTGAAAATGCATTCTTCAAGGATATGTCTTATATTTCTCAACCACACAAGAGCATGCAATGGCTTCTCTTTCAATTGTACTATACCCTTTCTCTGCCTCATGCAATTTTTTTGATGAAAATGTAATGGTGCGTTTTTTCACCTATCACCCATTGAGTAAAGATTATCCCCCACACAATCACCATGCATACACATCCTGGTATGTAAGGTTTAATTCAGTGCAGGGTCATCCACAATTCGTTCTTTCACTAAACTGAATGCTCTTTCAGAACCTTCATCACATTTAAACTTCACATTCTTCTTTAACATTTTCTTTAAATGTTCCATTTTTTACTCCAGTGTGCTTATTTACCATTTCAACCATAGCAAATCAATTCAGTACATCACATTCGTTATCACAACATGTATAAATGACCCTCTAGTTTGCAATTACAAGGATATATAGACAACTGGTATGTATCGTGTTACATAGCCTGGTTAGGTCAAACAGGGTTTATATAAAGAAAACCGAACAATTAACATCCCCCAATAGACACTTTCAGGTGGAGATTTAGATGGATCTTGTCATAGTCTTCTGACCAACAGAGTACTCAGCAGCCATAAGTCCACGTTCGACCTTCAGTGAGAGGATAGAGACATCTTCTAGTGAGGCCAACACAAGGCATTCTAGTCTGCAGTGTTAGGATGGTATGTATTAAGAGATACATATCAGCAGGTACATCAGAACTCAGGGATGGGTACGGTAATGGAGTAATTCAGAGTAGCAATCAGGTTTATCCAGGAGTGTCTGCAGGTGTCTCAAGCAGGTTGATAGGGGTATTTTCCAGGGTGTGAGCTTGGGATTACTGGCGTAGGGGGGAGCCTACTCCCTATCAAGGGTGGCATGGTATCGTCTTTTTCCGTGTCTGTCAGTGTGCAATAGGGCCTCCCATCCCTCAGAGATGGGTCTTTTAAACCAACCTCTGTATTCTCTCCTCAGTGCTTTATATTCTAAGTCTTTTTAAAAAACAATGGTTCACTTTGCCAATTAGTCACACAAACGAGAGAGAACATAGTCTTACTTAATTATAAGATGAGGTAGTTATTTAGATCACCAGGTCAAACAAACAGCAGGCTGAAAAACTTTGTTATATTGAAATTAACTTAAACATTGCATATTATTAGAGATCTAAGGATTCAGTGCTCAGAAATGGGTGAGAGAATGTGCAGTGACAAGTGAATGAAAAAGGAAAGGTGCATCATATAAAAACTAAAAGACGCTTGACTCCTTTAGCTATTTTTATATAGTAGAATAGGAGTCGATATGTGTCTATAGACGACGGCATTTCAACCTCTATTGATGTGAGGTCATCATCGCGACGAGGTGTGTGAGCGCCTAGTAATTAGAAGTGAAGAAACATCGGAGTCAGATTTATGAAGAGAGTGAGGGGCCTAAATATAATGAAAATAGTTACTGAATTGCACTTGCCTAGTGGGAAAATAAGGAATCAGTCCGGAAAACAAGGTAATCCCAGTTGGGAAAATAATGTAGGAGCGAACAAGGAGCCCTATGAGAGAAAAAAAAGAAGGTCTAAATGCTTCTATTTAATGTGATTAAAGCCAGGTGAAATGGATTCGTTAATAATTTCACCTGCGGAATGGTACTTGAAGGAAGGGTGTAGTGAGCATTCAGCCCTTAATAGATCAAATCAACTTGCTCGGGGGAACACGTATGGATTTGTGGATTCTAGAAAGATACCCAACAAACAGCCCTCTATGGAATGGAAATCCTTACGCCCAGTGACTCACGTCACCGCCCCAAGGAGAGCTGCCCAGTATGTCTGAAGTCTGGGACAAGCCCACATCATGTGTAGAAAGTCGGTGTGTTGATCCTGGCACCAAGGGCAGAACGCATTGGCACTAGGGAAGAAGAGTTTATGGCATGTGAAATGAGATAAGCCCAGTGCAGGAAGCTGAACTGTATGAATTTTACACGGGCATTGAGCAAGACCCTGTGGGGTTACTCTAAGGTAATTTGCCATTCTTTATCGAAGAGGCTGCGGCCAAGTGTGGCGTCCCATTTGTCTCCGAGAGACTGCAGATTTGCACTGGTATGTTCCATCAGTGCCTTATATACCCATGTGATCATGTGACAGCCAGTCCTGATCATATACATTGTATGTGCTTAAGTGTGGGTGGGGGATTCAGTGATTCCCACTCCCCAGTAATGTTGCGGTGCAGCTCACATCCTACCATATAGTAAGTATTGACCCTTTGGGAGTCCCAGTTGCTCAACTACTGTGAGGAAAGGCATTAATGTGTATTCCACATATAGGTCACCAACAGCATCGATGCCCACCACCTACCAATCGTGCACCTCCCGCCAGGTCAGCTGTATATCCTGAAGTGGAATCACGGGGGAGTAGGGGGTCGCATCCCATGTACGTGACAGAGCCCACTTCCAACAACTCAGCGCCGTAGCCGGCAACAAGTCCAAGGGCGGAAGCTGCCGCTGTCCTGGGAAAAAACAGTTTAGGAGGGCATTCTACGGGCAGACAGGTCAGTCTCCTCTAAGTGTTCATCCGCAAGCCAGCAAGCCTGACATTGCAACTGCGCCGCCAGGTAGTAATCTAAATAATCTGGTGTTTCCTTCCCACCCCGGTGTCACAATTTACTCAAAGCCACTTTGCGTCTATCCCCGGCCCATTTCAATTGCCCTAGCAAGGCATCTAGGTCACGGAATATTCGTTCCCGTAATGCAAATGAGAGATTAGCAAAGTAGTACAGAAGGTGAAGAAGAGTCACCATTTTGGATAAGGCTATAAGGCTATACATCCCACCACCTACAACAGAAGCCTCGTCAAAAAGGATACCTGAGAAGGCAGTGATCGTATTCCACACTGCAGGTTGCCCGACAGGGTGCCCAGCTCAATATGATATATGTAGATTCCTAAATATTTAAAGGTGTGGGGCTCCCATTGGAGTGTTTTACCACCTAGTGTCAAAGGGAGCTAGGGCTAGAATCTGCAGAGAGACAAAAGACAGGTTTTCGTATAATGAACTATTAAGCTTGAGACATCTTTGAAGCATTTAAGTAACTCATCTATTAGTATCAGGGGACAGCGGGCGTCCCGTATATAGAGTCACATATCATCAGCATTTAAAGAGACTATAAGCATCCAGCCGTCTGATTTAATTCTGAAATCCTCGCCCAGCTCCATCAGATGGACCACGAGGGGTTCAAGGGCCAATGTAAATAGGAGAGGAGATAAGGGCACCCCTGCCTGGTACCCCATGCGATATTATACGTCTTAGAAATGTATCTTCCCGTTCTGGCCGTGGGGTCGGAGTAGAGCAGTGTAACTCACTTCATCAAGACTGCACCAGGGGGCGTGGCCGGCAGCCGAACGAAATGGCCGCCGACTAGTGTAGCTCCGGGACACCCTAACTCCCCTAAGTAATCCGTCCACAAGACCGACTGCGGACCGCCAAACGAGGCGGAAAAGAAAGCGGAACCTATCGGGACCAGACCGCTGTGGTCGAATCCCCGAAAAAGCCTGAAGCAAGCCGCTAGCGCCGCCGTGAAGATCGAGGCCTGGACAACGACGTGAAGCCGGGACCTCGAGTGAAAGCGGGCTGAAGCCAAGGACGTTGTCACGCATCCTCAAGCGCCGGAGTACGAGACGCCTAAAAAAAGAGACCGGGGCCACTTCCGGCTGCCGACTATTGAGGTGATCAGAGGGGGCAAGGGAACCCGGTGATTGAGCCCAGACCGCCGGATGCAGGTGGAGAGACTGCGGCCGGCCCACAGAGGGCCGCACCAGAGCCGGGGCCCAGAACACCGCTGGCTGCTTTCTGGGGAGTCTAAATAATCTACAAGTCGGGAAGGGAGGGCAGAGCTGCCCCCCCCCACCGACAGCAACAGAATAAAGGCCTGGGCAGGGGACGGAATACACAGCAACCGGGGACGCGAGAAGACCCCACCCCCCCCCACACTTTTTCATTACCGCAACTGTGAGACGGGGCGAGGAGGCCTTAAACAAAGGAAATACAGCGTAAGGCATTGTCTGATACGATGTCACAGCTCCCCCTGCCGCAATTGCTGATGGCAGGGGACTAAGCCAGCAGTGAGTTGCGCAGGGGAGGACTGCGGGGGCCGAAAGCAAGACAGAGGGCCCACAGAGACTCCCCCTCGGACCGACCTGGTGCACCAATCCCCTAGTGGCCCTATTAAATTCAACCTCAACAGCAGTCACACAGTGCCGCCATACCTTGGGTGTCCCTGGGGTGGACGTGTCTGGGACAGCCGGAGAAGAAACATATCTGAAGAGTGACCCTCACAACAGTTCAAATTGGATTAAAGCACTCAAGGGACAAACTGAGGTAGGAAAACCGAAAGGCCGCGTGGGGCCACTCCCTCCCACAGGCAGGCAGCAGTGATTGCTCCCGATCAGAAACAGTAAAGCAGCGCAATATAGACACAGTCCCAATGACAGGGGTAGAGGGCCACGCAATGCGCACCAAACAAAACTGGACAAATTTGCATGGGCAAAAGGACTACCAGATCATGCAGTTCAAGCAACTGCCCAGGCAGAAGGCCAAATTCCCACAGAGGGGGAAGAAATCACGCTTCAAGACATTATGTCCACTCTTAATAAGGTACACTTCTCCTTGGGAGCTCGTATAGACTCTGTCTCTATAGAATTCTCACTGGTTCGAGCAGATCTTAAAAATAGTACAAGAAAACAACAGCTGCCTTGCAGGAAGACACAGATCACCTTAAACTCCAAATCTGAAAGCTACAAGACTCAAGTAAGATGCTTAGCGCCAAACTAGATGATTATGAGGGCTGTTCAAGGCAAGACGTCAGGATTATTGGGTTCCCTGAAAAAGCGGAAGGCCCAGCCACCAACTTGTTTGTAGAAGAACGAATCCAAAAACATCTACAACCCCGGGGGACTATCAAACTACTTCCCAGTGGAACGTGCCCACCGGGTGCCAGGAGGCAGACCCAAACTGGGAGCCTCCCTGCCCCCCACCCCGAGACCAATTCTGGCTCTAATTTTTAACTTTCGCGACCGAGACAATCCTCTAAACGGCTTGTGCCGCCTCACCGCTACGCTACGCCCAAAGTACAATAACATTCTTCACAGACTACACAGTGGTGGTACAAAAGCAGAGGCGCAGCTTCCTTGAGGTAAAAAAGGAAATGAGACAACGTGAACTTAAGTACTCAATGCTGTTCTAGGCAAAATTCCGAGTAGAAGCGGAAGGAAAAGTATGGTTCTTCATGAAACCAGAGGAGGCTTGGGACTGGCTTGAGGGATGGCGTCAAGCCACCGGCCATGGCAGAAGGGGGAAAAATCATATTAGACAATCACCTGCATCAAAACAGTCGGAGGCTGAGGGGAACGCCACAGGTAGCGCTGAAGATAACCCAGTGAACTCGGCCGCATAAACTCTCATCAATCCATAGAACATTAACTAGCCCTGGACCGGATGAACTCCATCAGAGAAAACAAGGGTCAGGCACCTCAGAACTGGAGGTTCCGTCAGATGAGAACTGGAACTAAACTACAGGCACTTGGGAAGGCAAACATTTAAGAAGACACAAAGACATGGGTCCTCAATCGACCTCAAGAGACTTCCTTGAAGATAACTTTTAGCGCATGAAAGAAATTTTTTTTGGGGGGGGAGTTGACATGGGGGAAGACGGGAATGCTCCCTTCAAAGAGGTACGGGGGGGAGGAATGGCAGGCACTCTGCATTGTTGAGGAGGGGGTAGTTTTAAGTCCGTCAGGCAAGGAGGCAGGGTGGGGGGAAGGAAGGGGGTTTGGGAATTACAAGAACTGTAGTCGTAGTCATAGAAGATCGACGCTCAAAGCAGCAAAACACGAAATGCATTACTTGGTAGAGCAGCATCACCATCCCAACGTATACACCACCACAGGGGGGGGGGGAGGTGACAACAACGTCCAGACAGCCAGATCTTACATCCATCTTAAATAATGCAAAACCACAAGGCACCACACACCTTCAACTCCTTTCATGAAATGTGAACGGAGTTAAAGAAACTGAAGAGAGGGCTGGTATTACAATACATTAAACGACAATCGCCTGATGTGGCCCTACTTCAGGAGACCCACCTGGTAGGCACCTCATGTAAGGCTCTTGATAGATGGGGTTTCAAGCTAGTGGTACACTACGGCTTCACCTCCGTATCGAGAGGTGTAGGGATCTTAGTTAGAAAACAGTTCCCTCTAATCATACAGAAGCCATGGGCAGACGAACAAGGTAGATTTGCAGTGATATCGGGCCACTGGGAGGGAAAACCCATTAATATTGTCACACTTTACATCCCGCCGGCACTATATACCATGTCCCTACCTGCACTAAGCACATTTCTTCTCAACTTGCGGAGGGCAAGCTGATAATTGGGGGGGGGGGGGGGGCGTTCAACATAACCCAGTGTGACCAAATAGACCATCTCCCCCCCCCCAGGAAATCGACCCGAAACACGAATCAGTACTCTGACTTCCTGGGAGCCATGGGACTCGTCGAGGTCTAGCAAGCACAATACCCACAACTTTGACAATACACGTTCCACTCTGGAGCACATAATAGTTTATCACAAATAGATTTCATACTCACAGTGGCAGACAGAGTTGCTAGGTTCACGAGGGTACGCCACCTGGCGAGGGGTTTCTCTGACTACTCCCCTATCCTGGCCAGCTAGGCTGTGGAAACCCAAAGCCAACGTCGCACGTTTTCAATATACCCAGGGTACTTTAAAAAACTACAAATGCGTAACGGCCTCTCCAAAGCCACAAAATACAATTTCGCAGAAAACGATCACTCGGTCTCTACCCCAATCACTCTTTGGGAGGCATATAAACCAGTAATCAGGGACAAGCCATTTCGCTCATATCAGGCCACAAAAAGGAAAAAAAACGAGCGACTGATGCACTAGAACAGGAAACTGGACCTAGAAGTACTACACTCTCAAGACCCCTCTGAGCCTAACACACATTGACTTAATAGAAAAAAGCAGGAATATAAGGAACACGTGGGAGAAAGCCAGAACTAGACAGGCAACTTCCCGATATAAGATCTATGAAGTAGGGGACAAAGCAGGTAAACTGCTTGCCTGGCTGGATAGATGCGACCGAGCGGATAGATGGGTGGCCGGGATCCAGACTGACTCTGGGAATGTAAAAAGTTCTGCAACAGATTGTAGAAGCGTTCGCAAACTACTATGCTAAGATCTATACCCCAGTAACCACTGCCACTGCACAAAATACAAATGAACTCCTCAGGGACATTCAAATAGCCACGCTCACTGCAGAAGAAACACTGCAGCTCGAGAGTGACCTCACAGTATCAGAAATAACCTTGGCAATGGGTAGTATGCAGTCAGGGAAGGCCGCCGGACCCAACGGCATCCCAATAGAATTGTACAAAATGATAGCGACACAACTACCATCACATCTTACAGAAATGTACCGGGCCAGCTTGTAGGCCAGGGAGCTCCCCAGAGATCAGCGTCTGGCGACAATAGTCACAATCCGCAAACCAGGCAAACCAGCGGAAGAGTGTGCCTCATACCGACCCATCTCACTGCTTAATGCAGAAGCAAAAATACTGGCCAAAACACTCGCAAATAGATTGACACCACACCTCACCAAACTCGTAAACCCAGATCAATCCAGCTTCATGCCTGGCAGGAACACAGCCCTTAACTTACGCCGTCTTCATGGGGTACTGGGAAGAAGAAACACCATCCAGGAGAAGGCCACTATCCTCTCCTTGGACGCCCGCATGGCCTTCGATACCATCGAATGGACCTTTCTTTTTGCAGTCCTAGAGCGTATGGGGCTCGGCCCCAAATTCAGGTCCTGGGTCCGTCTCCTGTATACGAAACCACTAGCACAGGTAGTGGTCAATGCCAGACTATCAGCAACTTTCGCCCTTGGGCGTGGGACACAACAGGGATGCCCCCTGTCGCCAATCCTTTTTGCTCTTGTACTAGAGCCTCTCGCGGCGTGGGTGAGGGGGTGAATGCCCTAATACGGGGACTCGCTGGATGGCGGACTGGGAGGACCGTATATCATTATAAGCAGATGATATTGAGCTGTACATCGCATCTCCAACGCTCTCTCCATCTAGAATAATGAACATTTTCACAAAATTTGGGAAATATTCTGAGTACCAAATAAATTGGAGAAAATCAATTTTATATGTCCTCAATGGTCCGCCCCCAAGGATACCCAAAGAATGCGAGGTGACGGTGGTGACAGACAGCTTTCGCTACTTGGGTATCTTCATCACAACGAACCCTGAGGAGTTCATGATTAGGAACCTCCAAGAACCCTTGAGACGCCTGCGAAGTGATGTCAAACATTGGCGATCCCTCCCATTAACGTTACTAGGACGGGCAGCACTTTTTAAGATGATGACATTACCCAGATTTTTATATGCTCTCCAGAACACGCCATTCCGTATACCACATACATACTTCAAGGCAATAGATGCTGATGTACGTAACCTGCTATGGGATGGGAAACCACCCCGCATAGCCACCAATAAATTAGTTAAGGAATGGTACTATGGCGGAATAGCACTCCCACACATCCAAACGTATTATTGGGCTTCACAGCTCATAGTCCTTAACCACTGGACACACTGCCCCCATGCTGACCCCGCATTTTGAATGGATCGATACATCCTGGGTGAAGGGGGTGCCCTGCGCGCACTATATGGCAAAGCGAACAATAAAAGCCTATCAGGGCCTACAGCACAAACGGTTCACCTATGGCACACGGCACATAAGAAGTTGGGCTGGCACAACAAACTGACGCAGTTTACCCCACTTTGGGAGACTGGGAAACTAGGTAGATTGATTAGCTGTAAAGGATTCCAAAAATGGGATCTCAATGGAATTTCAAGGGTGGGGGATCTCTGGGATAAGGGGAAAGTTATCCCTTTCGAAAAACTGCAACAACAATACAACATGGCCACAACAGAAACATTCCGCTATTTACAGATCAGGCATGCCCTCATGGCAGTGATCCCTGCTGGCACGACCCTCCCGGAAGCATCACCATTAGAAGACAGGCTACTCACAGATAGGATGGACCCTAGAGCAATCTCCCTTACTTACCAAAAATGTATCAATAATCTGCCAGACCCAATGCAAGGCCTCCGTGAGAGATGGCAAAAAGACAAGGGGGAACTGGACGACAAGGACTGGCAGGAAGCATTGGAATCCTCGTGGGAGGTGGCAATACCCTCTAGATTGCGTCTAATACAACTCAAGGTGCTCCACAGAAGTTACCTACCCAGGGAAACACTAGTTAAAATGGGGAAAGTTGAATCCCCACTCTGCATGCGGCAATGTGGAGGAACAGGTACATTCTACCACATCTTATGAGACTGCCCCGAGATTAGGAACTATTGGAAGACAATCATGCACGCAATCACACATGTATGCGGGACCCCTATACCACCTGAACCCAAAAGATGCCTTATCAATGTATGGGAGGCCACAGACCTCAATCGTAAACACCGAGACTGGGCGACACTAGGTATGAGGATCGCACAAAGCTCAATGTCACTATACAGTGGGGAGCGCAGTCTACACCAACACATGCCGAATGGTGCAAAAATATGGATTGGGCCATGGTGGCTGAGAAGGCAGTCTATGTAAATAGGGGGATGCCCCAAGAAGTGGGAACAGGTAAGGGGAGAATGGAATATGTACAGGGGAGGGATATGCACCCCATCTTCTCCGGGCTTGTCGCTGGAGGAAATCTGAAGAGCACACGAGGACACTTTGGAAATTAAGCCTCAAAAACGACATGTGAACAATCTAAGGGATGGGCATAAGTTTATTACAGATAATTTGTTGTAACATTGCCAAGATTGTCTGAACAGTATTAATAACCTGTGCTTCTATCAATAAAAAGAGTTTAAAAAAAAAAAAAAAAGACTGCACCTAAGCCATAGTGGTTTAGTACAGCATAAATGTATTCTCAGTGTATAGAGACAAATACTTGCTCTATGTCTATGGCTAAACATACCGAATGGGGAAAGACAGATGAAGCTCATTCTAAGATGTAGTAAAGACTTCTCAGGTTCAGAGACTTGTTCCTGGATGGGCTAAAGAAGTTTTGGTTCACATGGACCAGTGTGGGCAGCAGTGGGAGCAATCTGTCGGCAAGTACTTTGATTAGGAGCTTATAGTTTGTGTTCAATATTGAAAGCAGTCGGTAAGCAGATAAAGACACAGGGTCTCTCCCCGGTTTCAGGATCGACATTACTAGCGCCTCTCTGGCAGTCGTTGGGAGCATCCCCTCTTTATCAGCGGTGTTATATAATGTTAATAATTTGGGAAATAGGAGTGACTCATATGTAGTAACGAATTCTGGAGGCAGGCCGTTGGATCCTGGGGTCTTACCCGAGGCCAACGTTCGTGGGCCTGCTTTATGTCTTGCTCAGTGAGCGGGCCGACAAAAATTCCCGCTGTTCTTGCATGATACGTGGGAGGAGAGATCCTGCCAAGAATTCCAAAATGCGAGCCCTGGCAGGTGGAGCGGTCAAGGAATAGAGATGTGATTAATAAGCCTTAAAGGCTGCATTGATTTCTAATTGTGTTCGGACCACATGACCCTCACAATTTGTAACAGACAGGAGTTGAGGGTCTATTAAGGGGGGGGGCTTGATAAGTCTGGCTAATAATCTGCCCGCTCAATGCCCTCAGTGTGTTGAAGTTCAAAACAGCCCAACACTACCTTCTGCCTTCAAACTGCTTTCTACCATTTTTGGCGACTTAAATTTGTAACCTCCATTTCTCTAGGGGAGAGGATAAAGTGGAAACATCGGGGTTTGCACATGTTTACACCGTATGCACAGTGCTGACATTTCTCATGGACAGAAGCTCTTATCTGGCTGTCATGCTCCTCTTCATCTGTTGCACCTCTATCCTAGCGCCACCTACTACACTTTCAACAGGTTATTATGGTATGGAAGTCATGCACCATCAGTGTGCTTGGTCATCTCACATAGCCATATTAGTCTTCCTATACCTCCCAATCATAGTCATTATTTTGCCACACTGCAGCAGATGAGAGGGGTCATTTGGAACAGGTTCTGCTTTACTACATCACTTCTCTCAGAATTTGACACTTTTAATGGCTACAAAACGAGACTGCCCAGCAGATCCTCAATCTGACAACAGTGATCATATGAAACCCTCTCTAAAGTCTTTACAGTGGCGTCCTGTGTAACACTGTGCCTGGTCAACAGGTCGTTGCACAGCCTCACAGCCACAAATATTTCCAAGATCTTCCAGCTTTACCATGCCTCCAAGAACCTGTGGTCAAACAAACACTAATTATTTGATGGCCAGCCATACAGATACAAACAAATCATCCGAGGTACCTCTCTCAATGTGCAAGTATACCGACTGTGCAAAAACCTGCCACTACACCCAAGACTCAAAATACTTCCTCATGTTTCAGAAATGTTTAAAGTCCCACCACCTTTTGGAATATGCCCATGACTAAAAAGTAGCTTTTCCTTCAGTACAGACTTTACAACACACTTCAATCTTGCCAGAGATCAAGCCCAGAAGCTCCTTGATGCCACTGTGGGGCATGAGGTTTGTTCTTGCAGAAGCCTTTTCATTCTACTTTGTATTTTACCTTCCAACAGTTGACTGAAGTCTCGCTATCACATGGAACTAGAATCGGTTCATGCTCAGCCCTCAAAAACTACTTTTGGGATTGAAATCTTCATGCCATCCCACCCAAGATGCCCTGTGGCAGCTTTCAGCTGCACGACAGGCTTTACAAATTCAATGAATAAATGAATACATTTTGCCTAGAATCAATCAATCTCCCACTGTATAGAAGGCAGTAAACTTTCAATGTATCTAGTATGTATTCTAAGTATAACGACTAAGGAATTGTTTCAATTAGGTTTGCCTTATTGTCTCTACTGAGGTCTGTAAAAACTCAACTTTGCATGCATGTGTCTGGATATGCACACCCATCGCTGCTGAACCACCAATTATTTGCTTTCTTGTTAATTATGGCTCTCATTGAGCACTGCTATCGTAATACCAGATTCTGAGTCTGGTTATTCAGTGTTATGAGGTAGCAACAGTGGGAAACAAAAATCCGTTATAGGAGAAAGGAATTCCGGGGAGCTTTGAGAGGGCTCTACAAAATTATTGAAGGTCACAAAGATCAGAAATTTGCCATGGATTACTAGGCTTCAAAAATCTGGTTTGGATGCTCTGGTAGAATTAGCTGCTGTGTCAATGGCTTTCTCAAAGTCTACATAAGTCTGACCTTGGAAGAACAATTGCTATAGCAGCACACAGGTGCAATACAGATAGTCTACTGCATTCCATGAAATATATCTAGAAGCATGATGGGGTGTGAGAGCTACTTCTCATTATCACGGAGGGATGTCAAGTATGTTTCGCAAATTAAATGCTATCGGATGGAACAGGAAGAAAAAAAAATAATACCTCTGAACCAAGGGTGGACATCAAAAAATTAGTAATGACATGGTAAGTTGCTTCTGTATTGCCTACAAGTTATAACTATGGAACAGTCGTCACAACTAACACTTCACCACCAGTGGGTTCTTAATTTGCTGGAGGTATCAATTTGTGACACTACACAATAATAATAGCATTTGTAGAGCGCAACAGCTACCTCAAGCAGAGGTGTCCCGGCGCTTCGCAGTCAACAGCAGGTGAGGGAGGTCCAACCGAGGTACTAGCATTGGCTGAAGAGCCAAGTCTTCAAGGTATTTCTGAACTCACGTTCGGACTTGATCAGGCACATTTGGGAAGGCAGGGAGTTCCACAGTTTGGCCGTCCCCACAGTGAAGGACCTGCCTCCCATAAAGGTCTTAGCAAAACGAGGTACACAGAGCAGGTGCTGGGAGTTAGATATCAGCGTGCCTTCTTGTTGGTATAGGCAGAGCCTACGCTTAAGATTGCCCGGGCCACCATCTGGCAAAGCCCGAAAGGCCAGAGTAAGGGACTTAAACTCTATACTTTTAGCTACAGGTAGCCAGTGAAGTTGTCTGATGTGCAGAGAGATGTGGTGACGGAACGGGACCCGACAAATTAATCTCGCTGCCGCATTCTGTACCATCTGTAATCTATTAATCAGATAGGCAGGCAGCCCAAGGTAAAGACAGTTTGCGTAGTCCAGCCGAGATGTCACAGTAGCGTGGACTATGATCCTGCGACAATCCTCTAGCAATAGATGCAAGAATTTCCTCAAACTTCTCAACTTCCCAAAGCATGATACTGATATATGACGGACTTGGGCCAAGAAAGAGAGGTCTGTCTCCCATTTGACGCCCAGGTTTTTCACCGTGTTTGCCGGTAAAGGTGGCGATCCCATTTCTACTGGCCACCAAAGTCCGGCGGGGGTAGGAAATGTCTGGCCGAAGAACAAGACCTCCGTCTAGTCTGCATTAAGTTTTAAGCTGTTATTATTCATCCAGTGTGAAATGTCCTTCAAACACCCCCTAAATCTAGTAAAAGAATCAGCAGTGATTCTTAAAAGAGAACACCAGCTGGGTGTCATCCGCATAGGAGACTGCCTTCACTTCCCAAGAAGCAATGAGAGAGTAGAGTGGCATCAGATAGGTGTTGAAGAGCAATGGGCTCAGGGATCACAAAGTAACAATATATAGCCCATAAACAAAATAGAAGCAACTTATGCTTAATAAACGCATGAATTAAAGCTTTGAGGCTTCTGTCCCCGATTCAAAAGTCATGGAAACAAAACCTGACTACCAGGATCGAATTGGGATTAAAAATGGGCCCAGGCACCCAAAAAAAGTGGGCCACATTGACGGATCGAGACTTTTCGCAAAACATGCTTATTCAGGAGCTGTTAAATTCATCTTGACTTCCATAAATGTAAATACGAGTGCAAAGGAAAAAAAGGGAGAAGCCATCCAGTTTTTCATCAACTCTGCCTTTCCCTGTTTGGCTCAATTGAATTCCTCTACTTCCATTTCTTTTCTCGTCTTCTTCCATCACTTCGCCCATTTCGGAGGCTCTCGGGTAGTCTCTGCATAAGTGCTTGGCCACAAAGCTCAGTCTGAGGAGGGACTGAGCAGGAGCAGGGTGCGTCCTGCGTCAGACAACCCCAAAACTCGCTACATACCTATCCTGCCTAGCTAATTTGGGGCTGGAGCTTGTGCATTTTTATTCAAAGCTGGGCTTCCTCAATCCTCTTTGGCTGCATGATGCGCAGGCTGCTCTGTGCCGAGACGGGAGCCTGTGCTGTGTAGTGCTGCTGTGATGCCACCCACAAACTGCCCTTGCCGTGCTGGCCCTGGAGTAAGGAGCTGTGCAGCGTACATGGGCCCAGTGTACATAAATCGTGGGCGCACAGGCGACCCTCAGCCATCTGCCCAATACCTGTATCCCTAAAAACCCCTAGCAAAGCGACCCTGCTGGTCACCCCATGTAAGGCTAAACGAATTACCTCCCGCCTTCAATTACTGGATGGTGCATCTAAGATTTCAGCAACAAAGCACGGTAGCACAGGCTGCAGCATCACACCCACGAAATCAATGAAGCAAAGTGAAGATAAAATAAGGCCTTCTGAGTGTAAGAAACACCTCAACTAACTCTATCGTATTTAAATGAGTCCTTCGCTGCCACAGTACACCTAAAAAGCATTCTACAATGGCCGGACTGTTACTGTTCCCGAATATTTTGTCTACATGTATGCAATACTAAAGATTGTATATTTTGTTTAAAAAAAAAACAAGTAAGTGCGCTAAATACTGCTGCTTTGGACCTCGAGTAATTGAGGCAGTCTCTTCACGTGCTGGGCAAAAAGACTTGGCTTTATCAACACCTTAAATAGTGTAGGGTATTTTTTTTTATACCCTAATCTACTAAAATAAACCAATGCCTGGTGTTTCTTTTTAAGTACTTTTTAATCCACACAGGCCAAACATTTCTACCATGACAGTTAAATTGTCGCGCACAATAACAAGGTGCTGGTCCATTGTCTTCTGGTAGGCAAGCACAGATCTTTGACTATATTAGGAGGTGACGTAAGAGTGGGAGGAGCTGGCAGAGAATATGAAGAGCTGTGCAGTGACGTTACCCACATCTTGAAAAACTAATCTGGTTAGCGAGGGATTTAGGAAAAAACATCGCATTACCGTCGGTAAGAAAAGCTATCAGACAATACAAAAGTACAGTCCGATGGCCCTGGTCCAGACCGCCACACTGGCAGGAAATGCATGTGCGCACCCTTCTCTTACAGCGCCGTACATATTTAGGACAGATGAAACAATGTGTCCTAAATCAAGGCAAAAAGTGAAACACTTGAACATATGACAGCTTTATCAATCTGGCATTTTCTATTTAAAGGTATATAAAGCAACATTTTCTCTAAAACCAGTTAGACTACAACAAAGTAACCACTTGTCTATGCCCTGAAGTGTCTTTAACTGAACTATGCCCAGTAAAATATATTTTAGTCATGAGGGGTGTTTAAGGCCTTTGTCCTATTCCACTTTGTCATTTCAAAATAGCTTTTACCAATTTTAATTTTAGACCTGCTCCTGTTAACCTTTCATTTTGCTCACTTTCCTGCCATTTCCAGCGGGTTTTACATTGTTTAGTGTTACAACTTTCACATAGGTATGTATTCATGTACGTCTTCTAATGATCTGTGACTTTCTAATGTGCATATGTACTGAATTCCACCTGCTCTTGTCGCCCTGGTTTTCGGATCACACTTAACCGACGCGCTAATGCTTAAGCACGGCATCCATTCGCCATTTTAACTAACGGGTGGAGAACCATTCGCCATTAGGTGTATAGTGAATCCCGGATTTTCACATTGCGTCCTTTCTAATACAGATTTTCCACAGTTTTGATACTCCCCCGACGGGTTTGTCAACAACTCTGGGACGACTGGAAGAAGTACCGGGTCGGCAATCAGCATTTCCAGAATGTCTGGAAACCAAACTTGAGAAGTCCAGAAAGGAGCTACTAGCAGTAACGCGCCTCTTTCCCTCTTTACTTTCAGAAGCACCCTTTGAATTAACGCAAAGGGGGGGAAAAGCGAATTCCGATACATTCCCCAGACCTGCAGCAAAGCATCTACTGCTTCGGCTGCTGGATCCGGCTTCCAACTGAAGAACCTGTGAATCTGGGCATTCACCCTGTTTGCAAACAAGTCTATCGCCAGAGGACCCCATCTTCTGTCTAAAGCAACGAACATTTCCCTGTTCAACCTCCAATCGCTGAAATCCATCAACTGTCTCGAACTCCAGTCTGCAACTGAATTGTCTACCCCCGAAGATATTGAGCTAGAATCACAAACAAATAATTAATGGGCGGGAATTAAACAGGGAGGGATAATATCAGCCTCCGTGTCTGTAATAAATTCATGATTTTCTACCCATCCTAGCTGTGGAAAATCTGAATTTTATGGCAAGGCACAGAGGCCAATATTATGCATGTTTAAAGCCTTGCCATAATATTCCTAACAGCAGAGTCCACAGGCTTAAAATAGAATTTCTTAAATACGGAATCTGATGACCAATCGGCCGCGGCTAAGATGCCATGCAAACCACCCCCCAAAAGGAGGGCTTTTGAAGCCATAGCCCCTCTAGCGGAATGCGCTCCAAATTTAGATAAATCTATCCCCGCTCTTCTCATGACCTCCCTGACCCATCGACCCAAAGTAGGCACAGACACCGCCTTATGCGGGATTCTGTAAGAAATTATCAACTTTGAACCCGCACTGCACCTCAAACATTCCGTTCTTCTCTCATACTCACGCAAACATCTTACCACGCACAGCTTCCTGCACTCATCCAAATAAGGATAAAAAATAGTTCGAGACATAGTTTTGGTCCTTTTAGAGATATTGAAACAAACCCCTTCTGGTACAAAGCTACGTCCTGAAATCTCCAGAGCTCTAACATCAGAAACTCTTCTAAAAGAAACCAAACAACAGCATAACCAACTTCTGAGAAAGATCCCTCAAGTTTAAAAACTCATTTTCGCTCCAAGACAGCAACTCCTTAAGGACTTGATCAACGTCCCAAAGGGATGAATATTTCGCCCCTGGCGGCGCCTTTAATCGTACACTTAACAATCTTTTGACCACATCATGTTGACCGACTGGCAAACTGTCTATTAAATCGTGGCGTGCCGAGATGGCAGACCTAGCAATGTTAACTGCACTGTAAGATTTTCCTTCAAGGAAAAATTCTGCCAAATAGTTCACTACTTCCACCAAAGGTGCTGAAACGGGATCCAGACCCCTCGCAGAACTTCAACACAACCATCTTTTCCAGGCCGACCTGTATGCTTTTGCAGTCCCAGGTGCCCAAGACTCTTTAATGAGTTTCGAAGCTTCCAATGATAAGCCCGACACTGTTGCTGCTGTGTTTGGGTTGCAATAAAGGTATTATGCTGTGTTTGGGTTGCAATAAAGGTATTATGCATAATGTTGGCCTCCGGGCCTTGCTGTAAAATTGTAAGCACTATACATTAAGTAGCCTCCCTAGTTTCACCGGTATTGAATTAAGCTCTCAACAGTCTCGGAGCAGAGGGGAGGAGCTGTGGTACTGGGTTGTGGACGTTGCTGCGTCTAGAAAGAGTACACAAATTCTTAACTCTAAATAGTCAGGGAGCAGAGTTATAAAATGCGACAATGATAAATAAAAAAAATCTCTTACTCAATTTCTAAGGCAGGAGATTATTATTCCAACCCCAGTGTTAAAATAGATGGGGAAAAATAGTTTCGGGTACGAATGCAGCCGCCTAAAGCCCTACGTTTAACTCCCAAAATATCTGAGAAAACACAGAGGATGGATGCGGTAACCCCTTACCTCCCACCCATAGGTTCAACAGAACGCACAAGTATAATGTCTTTCGAAACAATTTTAAGGGGCGAGGGTGCAGAAGAGGCCACTGTTAAAACTGGAAGGACCATCAAATATATATATACATTTTTTTTTCTCTCTCAAAGGACCAAGTAGGCGCGCACTCAGGATGTCTGCAATTCCAACGATTTTATTGCCAGTTACGCGTTTCGACTGTCAAGGCAGTCTTGATCACACACTGGCGTGATATCTCAGCGCATGTTTTACATACAAATTCATGGACATAAACATAGGACAATTCATTTGTGCCTTACAAAACAGGGTTAAAGTGGCATCCATTTTGTAGCGGTGAATTATACATTACAACATAGTGAAATAATTCTGCTTGGGCATTCAAGTTCAGTGTATTTGAGCATTTCTTATACTGTTTGGCCTGTTAAGAATTATTGTCGTGCCGGAATTATTGTCTTATTAACAGAAATAAGATTGCTAAATGCACTCATAGACAAACAACAGACCGAAACAACAGACCGTCAGCATGGGCTACTAGTACCATAGTTCTAATTGCACATTTTATATAGTGGTTCGAACCGCATGAGATTCAGTTAAAAATTTCACATCTGTTAAAGCATTTATGTGGTGCTCTCTAAACTGTATATTACGCGCGCATTCGAGTAATGACACTTATTGGGTCCTGCTTTCCGTATAAACAAGGTTATCCCCCATGTTGTTCACTCGTTGTGTCAATAAAGTTATCTTTGTGTGTTCACGTTGGCCCTTGGGTTAGGGTGACCAGGCGTCCCGGATTTGCCCGGACGGTCCCGGTTTTTCACCAGCTGTCCCGGCAGATTTCAGGGAATGTAGCTCCTGTCCCGGTTTTTAGAGAGGGTCGACTGAAAACGGCAGGAGGTGCTTTTTAATGTTTTACAAAGCAGGGAAAGATATCAGTTGTTTCAAGAAAACAATTTAATTATCAGGCACGCTTCTGGGTTTAAAAAATTGCTTTTTATGTATGTTCTAACTACCTGTTCTGTAATTCTTTGCTGAGGAGCGCTGTCATTCTGTCCGCTCGCTTAAAGTAAAATTGTAGTCCTTCAATTTCCTTGAAATGTCCCGGTTTTTGGCTTTAAAATTCTGGTCACCCTACCTTGGGTACTAGGGCTACCTGAGACAGTGCTTACCTTTACTAGGTTAGAGAGAACACGCATTTAGCCACTAGGCGCAAACAATGCAGGATGTAAGACCTACAAATATACCACTTTGGTAGAGATTCAATCATTATGAGCGCAAGTCAGGGGTCGATTACTATGACCCAATTTACTAGATAGACATCATATGATTTGCGCACTGTCTCAAGTAATCGAGTGTTTATATATATATATATATATACACGCACACACACACACGTATATATTTATGTTCACCTAACACATAGTGCAATTATAGTTACAAAATAAACCTGAAAAATACCTATAATTCTCTAGTTATGGTTTGCGCCGGAAACCATAGCTCTACATCATGCAAACTATGACTTGCACACCATACACAATGCTCATGCTCAAAGTGAGTTTGTTTTAGAAAAATTAAAAACTAATGAACCACACACCATGGGAATGTTCTCCCATGGTGAGGGTGATAGATATATATTTTTTTTTACTGTCCCTCACTGCCAGGCAGCAAAAAAGTCATCTGATTTCCCACTCTAAAAAAATGAGGCCAGGTGACAAACCATCCGCCGTCTACATACTTAGGGCCTGCCCACTTCTTAATTGGTCAGGGCAGAATATGTGTTTGAAGGAGAGGATACTCTGTCGCTAGTGCAATGGAGTATCAAGTCTGGACACTTCACTACCCAACCACTAAAAGGGAAATTATGTCCACATTCGAGGGACTAGGTAGTAGCCGGTTTTAATCGATTGGGAGAGGAGCACAGGGAAAGGCACCTAAATAAAGCCATAGGAGGAAACCAATGGGAGAAACCAATAAAATCCTGGAGGACCCTCTGCTTTACAAAAAGCTAGCTAGATGTATAAGCCAATGCCTAAAAATTGATAGACATCTACTGATTAAATTGAAGATTTGAGGAATTATAGAAAAAGTCAATTAATGACTAGCCTGAAACTCAAGCCTTTCGAGCACCGTGACTGTCCATAAGGCCAGCTCAAAAGATCGAGGGCATGAGCATTTCTGCACATATCCCCAAGATAAAAATATTAAAAATTATATTTTTGTGAAATTGAGTGCATAGTCACCCATCATACATTAAACAAATTGATTACAATGTTTTAGAAAATGGCTAAAAAGTTTTTTTTTTTTTTTTTTAATTAAGGATTCAAAAAACATGCCAGTTGGAGCTCTGTGGTGCAACTGGGCTTGGTTTCAGGTGATGCACTGATTTGAATACAAAGTAATATCAGAAAACTCCTTATCAATTTTGGAGTTACTCTCAAATGAGATTGGCAAAAAAAAACTTGCAAAAATAGATTATGCAATCCTAATCTAAAAACATAAAGGTTGCCACCAGATGTCCTCAGTAAGTAGTAAAATGCAACTCAAATATTTGAAAATATAAAAAAAAATTAACAAACCTTAAAAAATAATCCCCATCACGAGTCTTGCAAAACATTTTAAAGCTTCCGCTATTTGCAGAGCACATGTTTTTCTATCGCGTTCTCAAAAAGGTAGACAGACAGCGATGCTAAGAAGAGAAGATACTGGAGTAAGGGGCAGAGAGAAAGGACAGGGAAAAATATTAATTTGGGATGTCTGAGAAAGGAATGGAAAAAAAGATGCGGGGTTGGTGAATATAAAATGAACAAAAGTGAAAAATACAACATGAATGATAATTGATCTTTACGCCTATAAACACAGTTTCTCAATGTTCAATGCCACGTTAAATATTCACAATTGCAATTATGCAGGACACAGAACTAAAGATGCACGTGAGCGAGTCAGAGTAGAGGTTTTTAATCATGAGGTTTCAAGCAACAACAGAAAGACAATGAGGAATGCAAGAATGTATATGTCGAATAACAATTACTTCCCATTGGTAATGTTGTGTAGGCTTCTTGATTGATCTTCCCAGGTGCCAGA
Source organism: Calotriton arnoldi (assembly GCA_963921515.1). Taxonomy (NCBI): domain Eukaryota; kingdom Metazoa; phylum Chordata; class Amphibia; order Caudata; family Salamandridae; genus Calotriton; species Calotriton arnoldi. The sequence continues at coordinate 1,816,051 of CAWUFW010000021.1, read as the reverse complement.
CTGGATCCAGAAAGTCATCCATAGCCAAAAACGTCACTGATGCCGTAACAAACAAAGCTGTGCGACATTTCCGGAAGTGACATCCCACCTACATAAAGGGCACCTAGACTACCGGTGACCCAGCATTTGTCCAAGTCTCCATTGAGTCCAAGGAAATTAAGAATGGAGCCAAAATCAAATATATAAATGAAAACATTGGGAGGAGGGTAGGTTTTGCGGGAGCTCACATATCCGTAATAATAAAAAAGTTACTTTGTAACCATGTGTTTGTAGCTTGTAGTGCTGTAGATTTACAGGCTCTGCATTCTACTGCTATCTTGTGGTTGGCGTAGACTTTTGTAGTTCTTTTTCTTCGAAGAAGTCTTCAGTCTCGAGATATCAAGAAAAATCTTGGATTATTCCTTGCATCTGGGGAGGTGGGGAGGGTGTGTGAGTGTGTGTGAATCTAACCCTCCACAAGCTACAAAAAGATGGTTACAAGGTAAGTAACTATTCTGTTTGTAGCATGTGCAACTAAAGTTCATTTGCTCTGCAAGGATTAGTAACCATACTCGCCAATAAAGCGGTGGCTAGCAGGCAGATGATGCAGGTGTTTTAAATAATGTTTTTAATACTGCATGTCCAACTAGAGCCTCCTGAAGAGTGTGAATGTCCACACAACAGTACTTAGTAAATATGGTGTTATCAATGAAGCAGCTTTGAAGATATCTGCTATTTGTATGTTCCCCTAAGGCCGTCATAGTTATTCCCTTCTTTCTATGCCCTGGGTACTGACACGTTGATATATTCTTAACTATCCATTATGCCATGCCACCCTTGGAAAGGGGCTTTCCTAGGTGGGGTTTTGTGAAAGCAACAAACAGATGCTTTGTGCTGCGAATGGATGTTGTCCTATCAGTGTATCAAGATTAGTGCTCTCCGCATCTAATATGTATAATGCCCTTTCTGCCACTGTCTGAGGTTGTAGGAAGAAATTATGCATCACAATGGTCTGGTTCACCTGAAAGGGGAACGGCCTATAAGGGAAAGCAAGGATTTATTCTCAGATTAACTCTAACCCTGTGAAACGGGATGAAAGATTCCTCACCAGTTAGCAATAGCAATTTAATAACTCCTCAAAGAGGTAATTTGAATGAGGAAGGTTACCTTCCATGATAGAAATTGAAGGTCGCAACAGTGTAGTGACTCAAAAGGAGGTCCCATAAGTCTTGTGGGCATGCTTCAGTACCAAGTAGGGGCAGGTGGAATCCTAGGAGGGATATATTCTTTTAGGCCCTCCATGAAGACTTTATAGACAGGTATCTTGAAAAAAGAACTGTGTTCTCTATTTTGCATATAAGCTGCCCCAGCAGCTAGAAGTAATAAGTTAGAGGAGCATGCTAGTCCAGCCTTTTGAAGATGTAGCAGGCAACAAATAATATCCTGCACCAATGCAGGGAGTGGTTAAGCCTATTTCCTTATACAGTGATGGACAAATCTTTTCCATTTTGGGGCTTAGCACTCCTGCATATTCCATTTGTGTGTTTCACGCAGGATTTGCACAGACATTGTAGCTAGATGTTAAAATCCAAACTCTAAGATCTCAGGTGCCAACCCAATAGGATCATTTCCCTGAGTTTTAGATGTTTCAACTGACCCTGGTGATTAGTCAGAAGCTGTAGTCTGATGGGTAACATTTTGTGCAAGTCGACTGACATTTCCTGAATCAATAAATACCATGGCAGTCTCGCTCATGCTGGGCAACTAGAATGAAAGATATGGGCGTTTGCTTCATCTTACTCGCTATGTATGGAATTAGAGGAAGAAGAGGAAAAGCATCAGCAAATATACCTGACCATCTCATCCATTGTGTATTGCCCATGGGCCGAGGGTGAAGATGGAGATTGAGTATTTAATGTTTTTGGCTTTGGTGAAAAAAAGCTTGACTGTGTGCACTCCCCATTTCTGAAAGTACTGCTGAAGTACTTGGGAATTCATCTCTTATTTGTGTACTTGTTGAAGCGTCCTGCTTAGCAGAGCCGCAAAGTTGCTGTCCACCCCAGGCAGGCCGGGCAGGTGCTCTGCTAGGTGTTGAATATGGCTGTGGAATATCCGATGCCAGATTGTTTGAGTAAGGGCTCACAGCCGAGGAGAGGAAGTCCTCCTCCTTTTCTGGATGCAAAACATGCGGTCATGTTGTACATCCTTACTAGGGCTATTTTCCCTCAAATAAGTGTGTAAAGCGATCCCAGGGACAACTGAATTGATGTTAGCACTGAGTAACTGTTAGGACAATCCCTCTGCTCCAGTGTCCAGGAATCCTGTACATTCATGTGGTTGAGATGTGCTTCTCATTCCCATGAGTGATGCGTCTGTGTTAATGGTCCCCCATGTTTGAGAGTCCAGGAATGGCCTGCCCAGTGGTAAGTTTTTGGTGTTCACCATTTGAGACTAAGCTGAACTCTGGTCTCCACCAATACTAGATCTTTCCAATGGCCTGCCATTTATGACTAGTGCACACCTAGCTGGCTTACAGAATGCGCATGTGCAATCTTGCGAGCAGCACAACAGCTATACATTTAGCTATCATTCCCAGCAGTTTCACTGCCATCCTCACAGTCGTGGCACATGTCTGAAAAAGGGAAAGCAGCCTTTAGAATGCCATAGTGTTCTCTTGGTTCAGACAGGCTTTGCCTGTAAAGGAGTTTAAGATACTTCCCAGAAATGGTTGGATTTACTGTGGGTTAAATGCAATTATTTCATAATGACCGTGAACCTTAGCCTGTATAAGACACACACTGTTACCTGAGTATGTGCTAGGCATTGTTGTCTGCTGCTGCTCTTCATCAGCCAATTGTTCATGTATGGGAATTCATAACCACCACTGCAAGGCAAACGTGCTGCCACCACTGCTACAGATTTGTTAAACATCCTCAGGGATGCTGTTATACTGAAGATTAGAACTTTGAATTGATGGTGTTGTCCACTTACTAAAAAACACAGGTAGCTGTGATGCCCAGGATGTTTGAGAATGTGGGAGTATTCCTCCTGGAGGTCAGGAGTTACAATGTAGTCTCCTGTGCCAAGCACAGAGACTAAGAGGCTGATTTATATGTTGGTGCAAGAATACCCTGTTGCAACAGAGTATCCTTACCACCAATATAATGGTCTGCACGTCTGATTTAGATGCAGGCGGATCATAGGATTGGCTTCAGCAGTGACAACTCCTTCACCGTCATAGCTAAACCTCTCCGACAGCCTGACCGAGTAAGGGCTGTCGGAGAAATGGCTATATGTCCGCCCAACCAATAAGGATCAGCAGACAAATAGCCATATTTTTTTTACTGTTCGCCACTGCCAGGCACAACCTGGCAGTGAGAGACAGTAAAATGCTAATAATGCCCACAATTCCATCGGAGATGACTCCCATGCCAAGGGGATCGTTACTTTTTATTTATTTAAAAAAAGAAATCCAGTTTAGTCTGTCAAATTATAAATGAGACCCAAAGTCCTGCAAGGTGGTGATGTTGAAGTGCTTTGACCGGAGGTATCAATTCAGTAGCCTGACACTGAGAATAGGCTGAAAAGTAGCATCCTTTTTGGGAATTAAAAAGTACAGGGGGTAAATTCCCAGACCCTGTTTGTGTGTGGGAGGGGCGGTGTGGGGGACACCAACTCAATGACTCCCTTGCTTAGGAATGCCTGTCCTTTTTCGCGCAACAGCTGCTGGTGTTGCTGACTGATTGTGTGCTGGCACAGTGGTATGTTTGGTGGTGTGGTGTGGAACTCGAAGCAGGATCCTTAGTGAACTACAGACAGGACCACCTACCTGAGGTCATTACCACTGCAGAACAAATAACCTAAGTCTCTCTCCTAAAGGTGTTCTGTCACCGAGGGGATAGAGGGCAAGTCACCACCGTGCCCCTGCCATTGTCTCTACACCACCACAACTTTAGGACTAAGAAGTCTGGCCGTGACGCAAAAGACTGCTGCTGTTGAAAGCAATCATGTTGTGTGGTAGTCACAAACTAGGCTTCCAATCTTGGAGGCTGCTTACGAAACTCATTTCTGAGTGACTGGCTTTGAAGGACCTCCTTGGCTTGGAAAGTATTTGTGTCTTTTTTTTTTTATGTTCTCTAACATACTGTCGATCTGAAGTCCAAAGAAATGTACCCTATCAAACAGTACACTAATAAGGTTCTGTTGAACCTCAAAGCGAAATCTGGATACTCTTAGCCATGTATGGCGGCAGAGAATTATGCTTGTGTTGACCTTCTTGGAGGCTGTATCAACTGCGGTCAGGGTGCACTGAATATTGGATATGGAGATGATCTTGCCATCCTGCACTAGTTCCATTCCTCTTTTTCGGTATACCACTGGCAGGTGTTTCTGCAGCTGCTCCATTTCCTCCCAGCGACCGCGTTGTCGCAGGAAAAGAGCTTGACAGTTGGTGGTTATCCACCGAGTTGTCACCACATAACACACTTGCCAGCAATATCAACCTTTTGTTAGGAGTACGGGGAATCCCCAGTAGTTTGGGCACAAGCTCTCTTCCTGGCCATATATGGAGGACTAAGGAGTCCGGCAGTACATGTAACTTGATGTGCAAAGGGTCATTCAGGGCTCCTTTGTATTTTCCCTTACCCTCAGGGCCACCAAACAAACCTTGACAGGTTTCTTAAAATTCTCCACAGCACACTTGGTCATGCTTTTGAGGATTGGTAGATTCTGCACCGGCCTTTCAGTTTTGGAAAGTGTTTGCATGAGAAAATGATTCTCCTCTTCTACCACATTGAGTCTGAGCTTGTGATGGTCAGCTGCTCTATGTATTACAGCATGCACGCCATGGTATCGTCTGGAGGTGATGACTCAATAGAATAGAGCTGTGGGTCGACACTGTAATCTTCCCACTGATTACTCCCATCCAAAGTTTGTACTGGGTCGAAGTATGGGTCGTAATGGCTCTCCTGTCTTGAATCAAAGTGGAAGGAATGTGCAGATTTCAAAGGTGATGTTGGTCTGTGTGGTGGCTAAGCAAGTGGGAGAGTGTGGTGAGATGGCGGTGGTTCAGGAGTAAGTGGGAGAGGCTGTAGTACAGGGCTAGAGGCAAGATCCCTATTTTGCTCTGGCAACTCTGGGAATTTGATGGCCGGTGTGGTTCATTTGACTCTTGGTGTAAAGATCTTATTTGGAGCTAGCTTTGGAGCAGAATAATATCATAAGATGGCTGGTCCCAGCCTCGAAGTGGAGACTATATCAGAAGAGGTAAAGTCTGGGGCCCTTGGCTGGATCGGTGTCAGAGGCCAAATGAGAAGGTCAATGCTTCTTATGGCCAGTCTCGGGGATGGATGCCTGACTTTCTTGGGAGTGGCACTTGACCTCTGGGAGAGACAGCTTTCGAGGTTGGTCCACTGAGGTCGATCCTCTGGTGCGGGCCAAGGAATGGTGTCTCTGGACGTGATCTTTGTCTTGAGCCCTGGGGTTACTTGTGGTATGATCTTAGACATCGGAGCCCTCGGACAAGTGTGTCTCAGGACTTAGTTGATTGTGAGCCAGTGGCAAGCCTGATGGGCTCGCACCCTTGTTGCAGGCTTGGTCGGTGTTCTGAGAGCCGCAAGGTTCCGACATGTGGGTGTGGTCTCAAAGCCACATCATGCAGTGTACTGAGTGGCATTCTCTCCAGTACCAGATAGTCTTTTTATTCCTGAAATCCTTGCCGGTTGAGCAAATAGATTTTTCGTGTTCTTGCGGTCATTACGAACTCCACAGCTCCATGATGGCTTTACTGAATGCTAAGGAGTTTAGTATCAAACTCCTCAGCATAATAAACCCACACTGATGCCAGTGTTGGATTTATTACAGAATGCACTCAGAGGGCATCTTAGAGATGCCCCCTTAAAAACGACCAACTACCTTGTGTCCAGCGGACTGGTCTGCACCAGCCTGTCACACACAAACGTTTCTGACTCCCTGAGGTGGGAGCCCATGTGCTCGTGTGGGTCAGGGACAAAGTCTGCTTGGGGTGGAGGTGTTTCACACCTACCCCCAAGCAGGAACAGCATTCAGGGAGGTGACCCTCAATGGCTTCCTGTCCTTTGATATGCTAGCCAGGGCATCTCCAGCTAGCGGAGATGCCCGCCCCCTCGACCAAGCCCCACTTTTGGCTGCAAGGTCGGTGGGAAAATTAGTCAGGAGAGGAGTGTCCCCTCTCAGCCAGGACAACCCTTTAGGTGTCCAGAGCTGAAGTGACCCCCTCCTTAGGAAATCCTCCATCTTGGATGGAAGGATCTTACCCGATCAGGATTAGGGGATGCGCCTTCCCAAAAGGAAGGGGACATTCTCAGGGTGAAGCCATCCTAAAGGCAAGTAGCCCATTGGCTACCATCTGCCAGTGCATGTAATGCCCCTGAATTCAGTATTTAGGGGCACCCCTGAACCTTGATCCTCAGATTCCTGCGACCCAAGAAGAAAAGGACAAAGACGAAGCTGTGCAACCGAGCCTGAAAGACGACTACTGATTTGGCCCAAGCCCTAACGGCCTGTTTCCTGCTCAAAGACCCTGCGAAGAAGACAACGCCTGTTCCGTGGCCAGCGACTTCCAAGAACTCCAGGAAGACTGCCATTCTTCAGAAAAGACCAGATCTCCCAAGGACAGCGGCCCTGTCCAGAAAACTCCACCTTCAAGAAACTCCTGATCCGCAACCCCTGCCCACTCTGCACCCGCTTCCCAAGGCCCGAGTGGCTTACCTGCCCAGTGACGTCTCCCCAGCGATCCAGACTCTGACTCCATCAGAGGCTGACCTCTCTTGGACCCCACGAAGTCGCCTGCAGCCTCAACACAAAGCCCCCCTGACCGCGACCAGTTCCGGTGGAGAAAACCAGTGCATCCTCAGCCCCCTGACTTTGGGGAGGCCAGCCGACGGTGCCCAGGTGCCCATCAGCCCTCCAACTTAACTGCCCAGCCGGTGGTCACCTTCATCCAGCCTCCTGGTCTGAGCCTGCAGCCTCTTTGTGCGACTGAGATTCCCCATTAAAGAGCATAGGGCGCCAAACGCTGATTTGCACCCTGCACCCGATCTCTCCTGTGCCGCTGGTGGTGTAACCTTGGTGCTGCCTTGCGGCCCCCGTGCTCATCTTAAACCCTGGGGCATGTGCCCTGAGATCGCTGGTACCTACCTGCAATCCGCACCTTGTTCAGTGCCCCAGTCTCCATTGCCTAACAATTGGAAATCAGTGACCTCTGCACCCGGCCGCCCCAATGCCGCTGGTGGTGCAGTACCTACCCTAAACTGAACCTTGCCCAGTGTTGGTTTAAACCCCGGAAGACTAGAAGAGACAGTAGTGTACTTACCTGTTAATGCATATACCGGTTTTCCTCCCACAGGATTGCATTTTTCTCCTATCACATTTAAAAGTCTATCTTTTACCACTGCTAAGTTCAAATGTTTCTGATTGAAAATACTAAAGTAACTATTACTGTAAAGCATTTTTACTGCCTTGCAAAACAATTCCAACTGCATCTTGAAAAGTATTACTGCTATAATTGAAACTGTTACTTACCTGCAACTGAGTTCCTCTTGGTTCTAAAAAATAAAATGAAGTAATAACTTTTTATACAAAACAATTGGTCTTGGATTCAGTCTCTGAGTGTGTGTAATCATTTCCTGCCTGAGTGTGTACAACAAATGCTGAACACATCCCTCTAATAAGCCTAACTGCTCGACCACACTACAACAAATAGAACTTTTAGTATTATCTACTTAGGCCTCTGTAAGCCGCTGGGGATCCACTGGACTCAGTGCACACTATACCTTACTTTGGTATAGTATATACAGAGACAGCTTCCTACAATAGTGCCTCGTAAATGTATGAAGCAACGCCCACATAGGAGCCTGACAAATATCGAGAACCGGCACCCCGCATGCCAATGCAGTGGTAGCAGACTTGGCCCTGGTAGAATGTGCTCGCAATACCTCAGTGGGTGCTTTTTGGCCAGAGCAAGATGGTCCATTTCTGCACAGCCTTGCCTTTCTATGGTCCAGTGACCCGATAAAGAGCTGATCGTCCACATGATGATCTTTGGTACAGTCAATGTAGAAACTGAGAACTATTTCGGATCCAGCCGGTGAAGTCTTTCCTCCTTCTTAGAGCGGTGAGGTGGAGCAAAGAATGCTGGGAGGATAATGTGCTGACCAACATAAAAGGGGGTCACTACTTTTGAAAGGAAGGAGGCTCATGGCCACAGAACCATCTTGTGCAGGGAGAACATAGTGTATGGCGGGTTAACTGAAAGGGGCCTGCAACCCGCTGACCCATTGCATCGATGTTATAGGGGCAAGAAAGACTGTCTTGAGGGTACGAGGCCTAGGAGAACAACTGTGGAGGGGCTCACAGGGCGCGCACATGAGGACTGTGAGGACCAAACTTAAGACCCACTGGGGATAACGGAGGGGAGGAAGAACATGTTTTGTAACCCTTTGAGGAAATGCATCACAACGGGTGATTTCAATAATAATGGATGGCCCGGCAACCATAAGATGGCCAAAAGAGCCAACAGGTACTGTTAACAGCACCCCTGGCTACAAACGTATCATAAAGGCAGGTGTATATGGAGTCATTTGAGGGTCGCCTGGCTACCAAGATGACATTCAAGACTTTGGGAGCAAGTTCGAAGGCTTCCCAACTGTCGAACGTTCAATCTCCAAGCATGGTGGTGTAGGCTGCACAGGTTTGGGTGTAGAACCCTGGCCTGCTGCTGCGTTAAAAGCTCCTCCTGAAGAGGTAACCTAATTAGAGGACAAAGCTCAAGCCCAGGAGTTTGAGATACCATACGCTCCGTGCTCAATCTATGGTCACTAGGATGGCTTGGTCGGTCCTGATTTTCAGAACTCGGTGCAGGAGAGGTATCGGCAGAAAGGTGTACAGGTGCAGCGAGTTCCACTCTAAGCGGAATGCTACTCTGAGCGAGAGATGCCTTGGTAACTCCAACACGCAAAAGTGCTGATATAGTGCATTCTTGCCAGTGGCGAAAAGAGCGAGCCAGGGTTTTCGCTATTCACGGAATAGACCCTGTGCCACAACTGTTTGCAACTGCCATTCGTGATTCGCAAGGTGCCGACAGCTTAATTAATCCATTCTGGCGTTCAGGAAACCAGCTAGGTGGTGTGTCATCAGAAAAATTCCTTTGCGGTCTAGTAACGTCCAGAGACCCAAAGCTTCATGGCACAGGTTCCCGATGCCATCCCTTTTTGCTTGTTGCAGTACTACATGCCGGTTGTGTTGTCCGATTGCACCTGCACCAGCTTCCATTTGATGGAAGGCAAGCGGATGTCTCTCAACTCCAGAAAGTTGATATGGAGCCAGGCCTCTGTCAGAGGCCAGGCACCTCAGATCTCCACCTCTACCAGATTGCCTCACCAACCCAGAAACGATGCATAGGTCACCTCTGTCAGCTCGAGGTGGGATAAGAAGATGGGTCTGCCACTGACCCAATAGCAGTCCTCACTGCAGAACTTTTGCAGACTCCTACGAAATCTGAACCAGAAAGGAAAGATCCCCCTGGTGCAGTGCCTACTCGGACTTTAGATCCCACTGCAGAGCCCACATAAGCTATCTGGCATGCTTGACCAGCAGGATGCAGAAGGTCAGCAGCCCAGAGTCATCTTCACTAAGATCCAGGACAGAGGATGAAACATTGGGATCATAGCCAAATGTCCTGGTCTATCTTTTTGGGGGATTTACACGAAACTGCACTGTGTCCAGAATGGCTCTGATGAAAGGGAGCATCTGCGATAGAGTCAGGTGTGACTTCAGCACATTGATAGTAAACCCCAAGGATGTCAGAAGGCTGGCCATAGTCTGGAGGTGGTTGACGACTGCCTGGAGCGAACCCACCTTCAACAACCCCCCAACCTCCAAAGATGTGCTGCTTCCACTGCCATCATGTTCGTTAACACCTGGTGTGCGCTGGTAAGACCAAAGGGGAGCACAGAAAACTGAAAATGCTCACTGTCTATCATGAACTGCAGGTAACATATGTGAGCCTGTAGGACGGGGTTGTGGAAATAAGCATCCTGCAGGTCCAGCACTACAATCCAGTATCCATGGTCGAGAGCAGGCAAGACTTGGGCCATGGAGCGCATCTTGAACCTGTTTTTCTTTAGAAAGAGGTTGGAAGGTCGTAGGTCTAAAATGGGATGGAGGCTCCACTCCTTTTTCATTATCAGGAATAACAACCAATTCCCTATGGCTCCTTTCGCTAAAAGTGCCTGTACGTACTGCGGCAAGAGTGCAGATGGTCCTCTGTCCGTCTATCTGGAGACGGTGGAAGGTGTCACTGGGTCTCAAAAATGGTTAAGCATAAACCTGCAGAAATATTTACAGGACACACTTGCCTGAATTTATCACCTGCCATCCTAGCAGAAAGAGGTGGATCCTGCCTCCGACAGGGTGGCTGTGTGTCATCAAGGGCTATTAAAAGCCAGTACCATAGCCACGGAGCTGGTGCAGCTGGTTTGGAAGAGCAGAAAGTCACAGGGAGTGTACTGTGGCCCTGCTATCTTTAAAAACTTCAGGGCAGAGTCTGCTTTATGCTTAAGATGTTGGGAGCCATCAAAAGACTTGCCCATAAGACTGGTGTGACCAACTCCTGAAAAGTCAATGTACTGCATTTAGACATGCCTACAAATGACTACATTAGTGCCAATAGCCCTACCAAGGGAATCAGTGGTATCCAGTCCGCAGCGGATAGCGTAGTTGGTGCATCACACGCAACTTTCAATAACCAGGGAAAGTAGGACCTGGGCTTCTTCCGGGGCCATGAGCAATACTTGGGCCATGGAGTCTCACAAGGGGTAGAAGTAGCAGCCTAAAAGGCAGCAGGCATCTACTGAGTGAAGGGCCAAACTTGCAAAGGTAAAAATCCGCTAACTAAAACTCTCTATCCTCTTCCATTCCCTGTCAGAGGGAGTAGTAGTAAACAAGTTTGGGTTTACCTTACTGGCTGAAGCCTGCACCACACAGCTCTCTGGAGTGGGTTGCTGGGTGAGGAAAGCTGGATTGCCCAGAGCAGGGTGATGGGGTCAGCCGATGCACAGCTGTGCCTGTGTAGGGTTTGGCCCACACACATAATAATGGATCAGCAAGAGCCTCACTGAATGAGAGTAGGGCTCAGAACTCAACCGGCAAGGTTGTAACACCTCCATAAGAACACTGGTTTTAACTTTCTGAGTGGGAAATTAGAGATCAGGAATCTCTTCAGTGCCTTTGCATAACCATAGCAAAGGAGGTGCTGTCTTCCATGGCAGGCCCTGCGTTGGGGGGTGGTGGACGTGTCCAGTGTCTGGGGAGGTATCTAGACGCGAGCATCTTGGAGGTCCTCATACTAGCTGTGATCTCAGTAATTTAATTTAAAGAGTTTTACATAGTACTGGCTAGACACAGGACAATCTGAGCGATTTATAACATTGTCAAGGGCAGTAACAGACAACAATTAAAGTATAAAACTGTGTTGACAGATGCATTCAGGATTGAAGTTGAGAGAAAAATCAGAACATATATATATATTCACTTAAAAAATCATAGGTTTCAGGCACGTTATAGTTAGAAATTAGCATTTAAAAAACCTTTGAAATTCACTGAAAAAACCATAGGTTTCAGACACGTTATAGTTAGAAATTAGCATTTAAAAAACCTTTGAAATTCACTGAAAAAACCATAGGTTTTAGGGACAGTTATAGTTAGATGGACATTTCACTCGTACAAAACCATAGAAATTCCCCCGTTATAGTTAGTTCAGCTAACTATAACTCGCGCCCGCAATGCACTGCTGATGACGTCACATATTACATCACTCATGACATGGTCAGTGACATCACTGATGACATCACTGATGACATCTCAAATGAAATCACTGATGACATCATCCAGTGACTGTGTTTCTGTAAAGTTTAAATATGTTTAATATATATAGGGAAAGGCGTATTGAAGAATGAGTGGGTCTATAAGTGTCTGAATGGATGATTTAGTACGTGCGTGACTGACTCTACAAGTGAGTGATTAAACGTATCTTACTGAATGCATGGGTTAGTGACTAAACTGTGTGAATGTCTGTATCCGTCTGTTTGTTGGTGTGTAAGTGGATGCATGGATTTGCGAATAGCTACATGAGTGTCTATATGGGTTATTGATTGGTTCTCCGAGTATCTGTATGGCTGCCTGAGTGTTTGTGTGGGTGGGGTGTGTGTGACTCTGTACATAGATGTGTGAGTGGGTGATTCACTGGGTGCATGATTTCAAGAGTGCATCTGTGATGGACTGCTTGGGTGGGTGAGTGTGTGTATGGGTGTGTTAGTGAGTGAATGTATATCTCAGTGGTACATGTGCGAGTAACTACATATGTAAAAGGCAGTATATGTGTGTGTTAGAGTATTTAAATGGCTATAAGTGAGTGTGTGATTGTGAGAGTGGCTGTATGGATGCGTGTGTGCTTGTATCAGTTATTGTATAAGAGCGTAAGAATGTGCTAGTATTTGTATGAGTAAGTGAGCTGGTGTGTGTATAACTGTATAGGTGAGTAAATGGGTGTGTGATTAATTTTTTGCATGACTGACTAGGTGTGTGAGTACCTCTATGGATGAGTGGCGGTGTGTGAGTGTTTATATAGGTGTATGAGTGCATATGATAGTCCTGTACTGAGTGACTGTAAGTATGAGTGACTGTACGGGTGAGTGAGTAGATGTGTGTGTGTGTGTAGACCTAAGAATCAGTGAGTGGGTATGTAGTTATTGGTATTGGAGTGTGTATGGTTTTGAGAATGGCAGTCTGTAATTTAGAGTGGGTGTATCAAAAGCTATATTAGGGTGTGAGAAGATGCATGAAATTATCACATGGATGATGTCATCAGTGATGTCATTTGAGATGTCATCAGTGATGTCACTGACCATGTCATGAGTGATGTAATATGTGACGTCATCAGCAGTGCATTGCGGGGCGCGAGTTATAGTTAGCTGAACTAACTATAACGGGGAATTTCTATGGTTTTGTACGAGTGAAATGTCCAACTAACTATAACTGTCCCTAAAACCTATGGTTTTTCAGTGAATTTCAAAGGTTTTTTAAATGCTAATTTCGAACTATAACGTGCCTGAAACCTATGATTTTTTAAGTGAATTTCAAAGGTTTTTTAAATGCTAGTTTCTAACTATGCCTACAGAGGTAGGACATGTGAAGAAAGAAGAAAAAACGCGCAGAAAGAAGCAAAAGAAATGCAGAAAGAAGCAACAGAAGTCCACAAAGACGAAGAAAAGTGCAGGAAGAAGCAAAAGATGTGCAGAAAGAACCAACAGAGGAGCAGAAAGAGGCCATGTTGCAAAATCATCCTGTGCCCACAACTTTTTCAGACGGGTACTGGTGGTAACTGACTGACTAACCAGAGTCAGTGCTATGCTAAAAGACACTTAGAATACAGTGAAAACACCTACATACACTAGGGAACACTATGCGTTGGGGTACCCCTGTGATTAGCATGACCTCCTCTGTAAGTCCCTAGTACATAATAGGGCAGGGGGATTAAAACTAGCTCTTAAAACGCGTGTGCAAACGCGCCCCGTGGCGCGTTTTAAGTTGCGGGATTAAGTCCCCTTGAATCCTGAGGGTCCCTGGGGCCCAACTAGCCCCCAGGTACCTACAGTTAGGACCACAGAGCTGAGTTGCAGAGAGGCGTTCCGAGGCCACGCACCTTTTTTCACCTCTCTGCAACGCAACTCTGTTGTGCTTACTGAAGGTACCTGGTGGGCTAGTTGGGCCCCAGGGTCCCTCAGGGTTCAAGGGGGCGTGTTTGCGGACATGTCACCTGAGGCCCCGCCCCCTCCCTTCACCACTGTGCAAACGCGCCCCGTGGCGCGTTTTAAGTTGGGGGATTAGGTCACCTTGAATCCTGAGGGTCCCTGGGGCCCAACTAGCCGACCAAGTACTTCCAGTAAGCACCACAGGCCTGCGTTGCAACGCCTGTAACAAATTGTGTAGTTGTGTTTAGGTAGTGAAGGGGGTCGTGCTGGGGGTAGTGTTTTAGTGTTTAGGGTAGTGCAGTGGTGTTTGTGTAGTGTAGGGGGTCATGCTGGGGGTAGATTTAGGGTTTAGGGTAGTGCAGTGGTGTTTGGATAGTGTAAGGAGTCGTGCTGGGGGAGTGTTTTAGGGTTTAGGGTATTACAGTGGTGTTTGGGTAGTGTAGGGGGTTGTGCTGGGGGTAGTGTTTTAGGGTTTAGGGTAGTGCAGTGGTGTTTGGGTAGTGTAGGGGTCGTGCTGGGGGTAGTGGTTTAGGGTTTAGGGTAGTGCAGTGGTGTTTGGGTAGTGTAGGGGGTACTGCTGGGGGTAGTGTTTTAGGGTTTAGGGTAGTGCAATGGTGTTTGGGTAGTGTAGGGGGTACTGCTGGGGGTAGTGTTTTAGGGTTTAGGGTAGTGCAGTGGTGTTTGGGTAGTGTAGGGGTTCGTGCTGGGGGTATTGTTTTAGGGTTTAGGGTAGTGCAGTGGTGTTTGTGTAGTGTAGGGGGTAGTGTTTTAGGGTTTAGGGTAGTGCAGTGGTGTTTGTGTAGTGTAGGGGGTCGTGCTGGGGTGGTGTTTAGGTTTAGGGTAGTGCAGTGGTCTTTGTGTAGTGTAGGAGGTCGTGTTTTAGGGTTTAGGGTAGTGCAGTGGTGTTCGGGCAGTGTAGGGGGTCGTGCTGGGGGTGGTGTTTCAGGGTTTAGGGCAGTGCAGTGGTGTTCGGGTCAGTGCAGGGGTCATGCTGGGGTGAGTGTTTTAGGGTTTAGGGCAGTGCAGTGGTGTTTGGGTAGTTTAGGGGGTCATGCTGGGGGAGTGTTTTAGGGTTTAGGGCAGTGCAGTGGTGTTCGGGCAGTGTAGGGGGTCGTGCTGGGGGAGTGTTTTAGGGTTTAGGGCAGTGCAGTGGTGTTCGGGTAGTGTAGGGGTCGTGCTGGGGGAGTGTTTGAGGGTTTAGGGCAGTGCAGTTGTGTTCGGGTAGTGTAGGGGGTCGTGCTGGGGGAGTATTTTAGGGTTTAGGGTAGTGCAGTGGTGTTTGGGTAGTGTAGGGGTCATGCTGGGGGTTGTGTTTCAGGGTTTAGGGCAGTGCAGTGGTGTTCGGGCAGTGTAGGGGGTCGTGCTGGGGCTGGTGTTTCAGGGTTTAGGGCAGTGCAGTGGTGTTCGGGCAGTGTAGGGGTCATGCACGGGGTGGTGTTTCAGGGTTTAGGGCAGTGCAGTGGTGTTCGGGCAGTGTAGGGGGTCGTGCTGGGGCTGGTGTTTCAGGGTTTAGGGCAGTGCAGTGGTGTTCGGGCAGTGTAGGGGGTCTTGCTGGGGGTGGTGTTTCAGGGTTTAGGGCAGTGGTGTTCGGGCAGTGTAGGGGGTCTTGCTGGGGGTGATGTTTCAGGGTTTAGGGCAGTGCAGTGGTGTTCGGGCAGTGTAGGGGGTCTTGCTGGGGGTAGTTTTCAGGGTTTAGGGCAGTGCAGTGGTGTTCGTGCAGTGTAGGGGGTCGTGCTGGGGATGGTGTTTCATGGTTTAGGGCAGTGCAGTAGTGTTCAGGCAGTGTAGGGGGTCGTGCTGGGGCTGGTGTTTCAGGGTTTAGGGCAGTGCAGGCAGTGGTGCTCGGGCAGTGTAGGGGTCGTGCTGGGGGTGGTGTTTCTGGGTTTAGGGTAGTGCAGTGGTGTTCGGGCAGTGTAGGGGTTCGTGCTGGGGCTGGTGTTTCAGGGTTTAGGGCAGTGCAGTGGTGTTCGGGCAGTGTAGGGGGTCATGCTGGGGCTGGTGTTTCAGTGTTTTGGGCAGAGCAGTGGTGTTCGGGCAGTGTAGGGGGTCGTGCTGGGGGTGGTGTTTCAGGGTTTAGGGCAGTGCAGTGGTGTTCGAGTAGTGTAGGGGGTCGTGCTGGGGTGGTGTTTCAGGGTTTAGGGCAGTGGTGTTCGGGCAGTGTAGGGGGTCTTGCTGGGGGTGATGTTTCAGGGTTTAGGGCAGAGCAGTGGTGTTCGGGCAGTGTAGGGGGTCTTGCTGGGGGCAGTGTTTCAGGGTTTAGGGCAGTGCAGTGGTGTTTGGGCAGTGTAGGGGTCGTGCAGGGGCTGGTGTTTCAGGGTTTAGGGCAGTGCAGTGGTGTTTGGGCAGTGTAGGGGGTCGTGCTGGGGGTGGTGTTTCAGGGTTTAGGGCAGTGCAGTGGTGTTTGGGCAGTGTAGGGGGTCGTGCTGGGGGTGGTGTTTCTGGGTTTAGGGCAGTGTAGTGGTGTTCGGGCAGTGTAGGGGGTCGTGCAGGGGGTGGTGAGTCAGGGTTTAGGGCAGTGCAGTGGTGTTCGGGCAGTGTAGGGGGTCATGCTGGGGGTAGAGTTTTAGGGTTTAGGGCAGTGCAGTGGTGTTCGGGCAGTGTAGGGGGTCTTGCTGGGGGTAGTTTTTCAGGGTTTAGGGCAGTGCAGTGGTGTTCGGGCAGTGTAGGGGGTCGTGCTGGGGATGGTGTTTCATGGTTTAGGGCAGTGCAGTGGAGTTCGGGCAGTGTAGGGGGTCGTGCTGGGGCTGGTGTTTCAGGGTTTAGGGCAGTGCAGTGGTGTTCGGGCAGTGTAGGGGGTCTTGCTGGGGCTGGTGTTTCAGGGTTTAGGGCAGTGCAGTGGTGTTCGGGCAGTGTAGGGGGTCGTGCTGGGGCTGGTGTTTCAGGGTTTAGGGCAGTGCAGTGGTGTTCGGGCAGTGTAGGCGGTCGTGCTGGGGGTGGTGTTTCAGGGTTTAGGGCAGTGCAGTGGTGTTCGGGCAGTGTAGGGGGTCGTGCTGGGGGTGGTGTTTCAGGGTTTAGGGCAGTGCAGTGGTGTTCGGGCAGTGTAGGGGGTCGTGCTGGGGCTGGTGTTTCAGGGTTTAGGGCAGAGCAGTGGTGTTCGGGCAGTGTAGGGGGTCGTGCTGGGGGTGGTGTTTTAGGGTTTAGGGCACTGCAGTGTTGTTCGGGCAGTGTAGGGGTCTTGCTGGGGGTGGTGTTTCAGGGTTTAGGGCAGTGGTGTTCGGGCAGTGTAGGGGGTCTTGCTGGGGGTGATGTTTCAGGGTTTAGGGCAGTGCAGTGGTGTTCGTGCAGTGTAGGGGGTCATGCTGGGGGTGGTGTTTTAGGGTTTAGGGCAGTGCAGGGGTGTTCGGGCAGTGTAGGGGGTCGTGCTGGGGATGGTGTTTCAGGGTTTAGGCCAGTGCAGTAGTGTTCGGGCAGAGTAGGGGGTCGTGCAGGGGGAATGGTGTTTCAGGGTTTAGGGCAGTGCAGTGGTGTTCGGGCAGTGTAGTGGGTCATGCAGGGGGTGGTGTTTCAGGGTTTAGGGCAGTGCAGTGGTGTTCGGGCAATGTAGGGGGTCGTGCTGGGGCTGGTGTTTCAGGGTTTAGGGCAGTGCAGTGGTGTTCGGGCAGTGTAGGGGGTCTTGCTGGGGGTGGTGTTTCAGGGTTTAGGGCAGTGGTGTTCGGGCAGTGTAGGGGGTCTTGCTGGGGGTGATGTTTCAGGGTTTAAGGCAGTGCAGTGGTGTTCGGGCAGTGTAGGGTGTCGTGCTGGGGGTGGTGTTTCAGGGTTTAGGGCAGTGCAGTGTTCGGGCAGTGTAGGGGGTCGCTGGGGCTGGTGTTTCAGGGTTTAGGGCAGTGCAATGGTGTTCTGGCAGTGTAGGGGGTCGTGCTGGGGCTAGTGTTTCACGGTTTAGGGCAGTGCAGTGGTGTTCGGGCAGTGTAGGGGTCATGCTGGGGCTGGTGTTTCAGGGTTTAGGGCAGTGCAGTGGTGTTCGTGGCAGTGTAGGTGGTCGTGCTGGGGCTGGTGTTTCAGGGTTTAGGGCAGTGCAGTGGTGTTCGGGCAGTGTAGGGGGTCGTGCTGGGGGTGGTGTTTCAGGGTTTAGGGCAGTGCAGTGGTGTTCGGGCAGTGTAGGGGGTCGTGCTGGGGTGGTGTTTCAGGGTTTAGGGCAGTGGTGTTCGGGCAGTGTAGGGGGTCTTGCTGGGGGTGATGTTCCAGGGTTTAGGGCAGTGCAGTGGTGTTCGGGCAGTGTAGGGGGTCTTGCTGGGGGCAGTGTTTCAGGGTTTAGGGCAGAGCAATGGTGTTCAGGCAGTGTAGGGGGTTGTGTTGGAGGTGGTGTTTCAGGCTTTAGGGCAGTGCAGTGGTGTTCGGGCAGTGTAGGGGGTCGTGCTGGGGCTGGTGTTTCAGGGTTTAGGGCAGTGCAGTGGTGTTCGGGCAGTGTAGGGGGTCTTGCTGGGGGTGGTGTTTCAGGGTTTAGGGCAGTGGTGTTCGGGCAGTGTAGGGGGTCTTGCTGGGGGTGATGTTTCAGGGTTTAGGGCAGTGCAGTGGTGTTCGGGCAGTGTAGAGGGTCTTGCTGGGGATAGTTTTTCAGGGTTTAGGGCAGTGCAGTGGTGTTCGTGCAGTGTAGGGGGTCGTGCTGGGGATGGTGTTTCATGGTTTAGGGCAGTGCAGTAGTGTTCAGGCAGTGTAGGGGGTCGTGCTGGGGCTGGTGTTTCAGGGTTTAGGGCAGTGCAGGCAGTGGTGCTCGGGCAGTGTAGGGGGTCGTGCTGGGGGTGGTGTTTCTGGGTTTAGGGTAGTGCAGTGGTGTTCGGGCAGTGTAGGGGTTCGTGCTGGGGCTGGTGTTTCAGGGTTTAGGGCAGTGCAGTGGTGTTCGGGCAGTGTAGGAAGTCATGCTGGGGCTGGTGTTTCAGTGTTTTGGGCAGAGCAGTGGTGTTCGGGCAGTGTAGGGGGTCGTGCTGGGGGTGGTGTTTCAGGGTTTAGGGCAGTGCAGTGGTGTTCGAGTAGTGTAGGGGGTCGTGCTGGGGTGGTGTTTCAGGGTTTAGGGCAGTGGTGTTCGGGCAGTGTAGGGGGTCTTGCTGGGGGTGATGTTTCAGGGTTTAGGGCAGTGCAGTGGTGTTCGGGCAGTGTAGGGGGTCTTGCTGGGGGCAGTGTTTCAGGGTTTAGGGCAGAGCAATGGTGTTCAGGCAGTGTAGGGGGTTGTGTTGGAGGTGGTGTTTCAGGCTTTAGGGCAGTGCAGTGGTATTCGGGCAGTGTAGGGGGTCTTGCTGGGGGTGGTGTTTCAGGGTTTAGGGCAGTGGTGTTCAGGCAGTGTAGGGGGTCGTGCTGGGGGTGGTGTTTCAGGGTTTAGGGCAGTGCAGTGGTGTTCGGGCAGTGTAGGGGGTCGTGCTGGGGGTGGTGTTTCAGGGTTTAGGGCAGTGCAGTGGTGTTTGGGCAGTGTAGGGGGTCGTGCTGGGGGTGGTGTTTCTGGGTTTAGGGCAGTGTAGTGGTGTTCGGGCAGTGTAGGGGGTCGTGCAGGGGGTGGTGAGTCAGGGTTTAGGGCAGTGCAGTGGTGTTCGGGCAGTGTAGGGGGTCATGCTGGGGGTAGAGTTTTAGGGTTTAGGGCAGTGCAGTGGTGTTCGGGCAGTGTAGGGGGTCTTGCTGGGGGTAGTGTTTCAGGGTTTAGGGCAGTGCAGTGGTGTTCGGTGCAGTGTAGGGGGTCGTGCTGGGGATGGTGTTTCATGGTTTAGGGCAGTGCAGTGGAGTTCAGGCAGTGTAGGGGGTCGTGCTGGGGCTGGTGTTTCAGGGTTTAGGGCAGTGCAGTGGTGTTCGGGCAGTGTAGGGGGTCTTGCTGGGGCTGGTGTTTCAGGGTTTAGGGTAGTGCAGTGGTGTTCGGGCAGTGTAGGGGGTCGTGCTGGGGCTGGTGTTTCAGGGTTTAGGGCAGTGCAGTGGTGTTCAGGCAGTGTAGGCGGTCGTGCTGGGGGTGGTGTTTCAGGGTTTAGGGCAGTGCAGTGGTGTTCGGGCAGTGTAGGGGGTCGTGCTGGGGGTGGTGTTTCAGGGTTTAGGGCAGTGCAGTGGTGTTCGGGCAGTGTAGGGGGTCGTGCTGGGGCTGGTGTTTCAGGGTTTAGGGCAGTGCAGTGGTGTTCGGGCAGTGTAGGGGGTCGTGCTGGGGGTGGTGTTTTAGGGTTTAGGGCACTGCAGTGTTGTTCGGGCAGTGTAGGGGGTCTTGCTGGGGGTGGTGTTTCAGGGTTTAGGGCAGTGCAGTGGTGTTCGGGCAGTGTAGGGGTCGTGCTGGGGGTGATGTTTCAGGGTTTAGGGCAGTGCAGTGGTGTTCGTGCAGTGTAGGGGGTCATGCTGGGGGCGGTGTTTCAGGGTTTAGGGCAGTGCAGGGGTGTTCGTGCAGTGTAGGGGGTCGTGCTGGGGATGGTGTTTCAGGGTTTAGGCCAGTGCAGTAGTGTTCGGGCAGAGTAGGGGGTCGTGCAGGGGGAATGGTGTTTCAGGGTTTAGGGCAGTGCAGTGGTGTTCGGGCAGTGTAGTGGGTCATGCAGGGGGTGGTGTTTCAGGGTTTAGGGCAGTGCAGTGGTGTTCGGGCAATGTAGGGGGTCGTGCTGGGGCTGGTGTTTCAGGGTTTAGGGCAGTGCAGGCAGTGGTGCTTGGGCAGTGTAGGGGGTCGTGCTGGGGGTGGTGTTTCTGGGTTTAGGGTAGTGCAGTTGTGTTCGGGCAGTGTAGGGGTTCGTGCTGGGGCTGGTGTTTCAGGGTTTAGGGCAGTGCAGTGGTGTTCGAGTAGTGTAGGGGGTCGTGCTGGGGTGGTGTTTCAGGGTTTAGGGCAGTGGTGTTCGGGCAGTGTAGGGGGTCTTGCTGGGGGTGATGTTCCAGGGTTTAGGGCAGTGCAGTGGTGTTCGGGCAGTGTAGGGGGTCTTGCTGGGGGCAGTGTTTCAGGGTTTAGGGCAGAGCAATGGTGTTCAGGCAGTGTAGGGGGTTGTGCTGGAGGTGGTGTTTCAGGCTTTAGGGCAGTGCAGTGGTATTCGGGCAGTGTAGGGGGTCTTGCTGGGGGTGGTGTTTCAGGGTTTAGGGCAGTGGTGTTCAGGCAGTGTAGGGGGTCGTGCTGGGGGTGGTGTTTCAGGGTTTAGGGCAGTGCAATGGTGTTCGGGCAGTGTAGGGGGTCGTGCAGGGGCTGGTGTTTCAGGGTTTAGGGCAGTGCAGTGGTGTTCGGGCAGTGTAGGGGGTCGTGCTGGGGGTGGTGTTTCAGGGTTTAGGGCAGTGCAGTGGTGTTTGGGCAGTGTAGGGGGTCGTGCTGGGGGTGGTGTTTCTGGGTTTAGGGCAGTGTAGTGGTGTTCGGGCAGTGTAGGGGGTCGTGCAGGGGGTGGTGAGTCAGGGTTTAGGGCAGTGCAGTGGTGTTCGGGCAGTGTAGGGGGTCATGCTGGGGGTAGAGTTTCAGGGTTTAGGGCAGTGCAGTGGTGTTCGGGCAGTGTAGGGGGTCTTGCTGGGGGTGGTGTTTCAGGGTTTAGGGCAGTGCAGTGGTGTTCGGGCAGTGTAGGGGGTCGTGCTGGGGATGGTGTTTCAGGGTTTAGGGCAGTGCAGTAGTGTTCAGGCAGTGTAGGGGGTCGTGCTGGGGCTGGTGTTTCAGGGTTTAGGGCAGTGCAGTGGTGTTCGGGCAGTGTAGGGGGTCTTACTGGGGCTGGTGTTTCAGGGTTTAGGGTAGTGCAGTGGTGTTCGGGCAGTGTAGGGGGTCGTGCTGGGGCTGGTGTTTCAGGGTTTAGGGCAGTGCAGTGGTGTTTAGGCAGTGTAGGCGGTCGTGCTGGGGGTGGTGTTTCAGGGTTTAGGGCAGTGCAGTGGTGTTCGGGCAGTGTAGGGGTCGTGCTGGGGGTGGTGTTTCAGGGTTTAGGGCAGTGCAGTGGTGTTCGGGCAGTGTAGGGGTCGTGCTGGGGCTGGTGTTTCAGGGTTTTGGGCAGAGCAGTGGTGTTCGGGCAGTGTAGGGGGTCGTGCTGGGGGTGGTGTTTTAGGGTTTAGGGCACTGCAGTGTTGTTCGGGCAGTGTAGGGGGTCTTGCTGGGGGTGGTGTTTCAGGGTTTAGGGCAGTGGTGTTCGGGCAGTGTAGGGGGTCTTGCTGGGGGTGATGTTTCAGGGTTTAGGGCAGTGCAGTGGTGTTCGGGCAGTGTAGGGGGTCATGCTGGGGGCGGTGTTTCAGGGTTTAGGGCAGTGCAGGGGTGTTCGGTGCAGTGTAGGGGGTCGTGCTGGGGATGGTGTTTCAGGGTTTAGGCCAGTGCAGTAGTGTTCGGGCAGAGTAGGGGGTCGTGCAGGGGGAATGGTGTTTCAGGGTTTAGGGCAGTGCAGTGGTGTTCGGGCAGTGTAGTGGGTCATGCAGGGGTGGTGTTTCAGGGTTTAGGGCAGTGCAGTGGTGTTCGGGCAATGTAGGGGGTCGTGCTGGGGCTGGTGTTTCAGGGTTTAGGGCAGTGCAGTGGTGTTCGGGCAGTGTAGGGGGTCTTGCTGGGGGTGGTGTTTCAGGGTTTAGGGCAGTGGTGTTCGGGCAGTGTAGGGGGTCTTGCTGGGGGTGATGTTTCAGGGTTTAAGGCAGTGCAGTGGTGTTCGGGCAGTGTAGGGTGTCGTGCTGGGGGTGGTGTTTCAGGGTTTAGGGCAGTGTAGGGGGTTGTGCTGGGGCTGGTGTTTCAGGGTTTAGGGCAGTGCAATGGTGTTCTGGCAGTGTAGGGGGTCGTGCTGGGGCTAGTGTTTCACGTTTAGGGCAGTGCAGTGGTGTTCGGGCAGTGTAGGGGGTCATGCTGGGGCTGGTGTTTCAGGGTTTAGGGCAGTGCAGTGGTGTTCGGGCAGTGTAGGTGGTCGTGCTGGGGCTGGTGTTTCAGGGTTTAGGGCAGTGCAGTGGTGTTCGGGCAGTGTAGGGGGTCGTGCTGGGGGTGGTGTTTCAGGGTTTATGGGCAGTGCAGTGGTGTTCGAGTAGTGTAGGGGGTCGTGCTGGGGTGGTGTTTCAGGGTTTAGGGCAGTGCAGTGGTGTTCGGGCAGTGTAGGGGTCTTGCTGGGGGTGATGTTTCAGGGTTTAGGGCAGTGCAGTGGTGTTCGGGCAGTGTAGGGGGTCTTGCTGGGGGCAGTGTTTCAGGGTTTAGGGCAGAGCAGTGGTGTTCAGGCAGTGTAGGGGGTCGTGCTGGAGGTGGTGTTTCAGGCTTTAGGGCAGTGCAGTGGTGTTCGGGCAATGTAGGGGGTCGTGCTGGGGCTGGTGTTTCAGGGTTTAGGGCAGTGCAGTGGTGTTCGGGCAGTGTAGGGGGTCTTGCTGGGGGTGGTGTTTCAGGGTTTAGGGGCAGTGGTGTTCGGGCAGTGTAGGGGGTCTTGCTGGTGGTGATGTTTCAGGGTTTAGGGCAGTGCAGTGGTGTTTGGGCAGTGTAGGGGGTCTTGCTGGGGATGGTGTTTCAGGGTTTAGGGCAGTGCAGTGGTGTTCGGGCAGTGTAGGGGGTCGTGCTGGGGATGGTGTTTCATGGTTTAGGGCAGTGCAGTAGTGTTCAGGCAGTGTAGGGGGTCGTGCTGGGGCTGGTGTTTCAGGGTTTAGGGCAGTGCAGGCAGTGGTGCTCGGGCAGTGTAGGGGTCGTGCTGGGGGTGGTGTTTCTGGGTTTAGGGTAGTGCAGTGGTGTTCGGGCAGTGTAGGGGTTCGTGCTGGGGCTGGTGTTTCAGGGTTTAGGGCAGTGCAGTGGTGTTCGGGCAGTGTAGGGAGTCATGCTGGGGCTGGTGTTTCAGTGTTTTGGGCAGAGCAGTGGTGTTCGGGCAGTGTAGGGGGTCGTGCTGGGGGTGGTGTTTCAGGGTTTAGGGCAGTGCAGTGGTGTTCGAGCAGTGTAGGGGGTCGTGCTGGGGTGGTGTTTCAGGGTTTAGGGCAGTGGTGTTCGGGCAGTGTAGGGGGTCTTGCTGGGGGTGATGTTTCAGGGTTTAGGGCAGTGCAGTGGTGTTCGGGCAGTGTAGGGGGTCTTGCTGGGGGCAGTGTTTCAGGGTTTAGGGCAGAGCAATGGTGTTCAGGCAGTGTAGGGGGTTGTGTTGGAGGTGGTGTTTCAGGCTTTAGGGCAGTGCAGTGGTATTCGGGCAGTGTAGGGGGTCTTGCTGGGGGTGGTGTTTCAGGGTTTAGGGTGCAGTGGTGTTCAGGCAGTGTAGGGGGTCGTGCTGGGGGTGGTGTTTCAGGGTTTAGGGCAGTGCAGTGGTGTTTGGGCAGTGTAGGGGGTCGTGCAGGGGCTGGTGTTTCAGGGTTTAGGGCAGTGCAGTGGTGTTCGGGCAGTGTAGGGGGTCGTGCTGGGGGTGGTGTTTCAGGGTTTAGGGCAGTGCAGTGGTGTTTGGGCAGTGTAGGGGGTCGTGCTGGGGGTGGTGTTTCTGGGTTTAGGGCAGTGTAGTGGTGTTCGGGCAGTGTAGGGGGTCGTGCAGGGGGTGGTGAGTCAGGGTTTAGGGCAGTGCAGTGGTGTTCGGGCAGTGTAGGGGGTCATGCTGGGGGTAGAGTTTTAGGGTTTAGGGCAGTGCAGTGGTGTTCGGGCAGTGTAGGGGGTCTTGCTGGGGGTGGTGTTTCAGGGTTTAGGGCAGTGCAGTGGTGTTCGGGCAGTGTAGGGGGTCGTGCTGGGGATGGTGTTTCAGGGTTTAGGGCAGTGCAGTAGTGTTCGGGCAGTGTAGGGGGTCGTGCTGGGGCTGGTGTTTCAGGGTTTAGGGCAGTGCAGTGGTGTTCGGGCAGTGTAGGGGGTCTTGCTGGGGCTGGTGTTTCAGGGTTTAGGGTAGTGCAGTGGTGTTCGGGCAGTGTAGGGGGTCGTGCTGGGGCTGGTGTTTCAGGGTTTAGGGCAGTGCAGTGGTGTTCAGGCAGTGTAGGCGGTCGTGCTGGGGGTGGTGTTTCAGGGTTTAGGGCAGTGCAGTGGTGTTCGGGCAGTGTAGGGGGTCGTGCTGGGGGTGGTGTTTCAGGGTTTAGGGCAGTGCAGTGGTGTTCGGGCAGTGTAGGGGGTCGTGCTGGGGCTGGTGTTTCAGGGTTTTGGGCAGAGCAGTGGTGTTCGGGCAGTGTAGGGGGTCGTGCTGGGGGTGGTGTTTTAGGGTTTAGGGCACTGCAGTGTTGTTCGGGCAGTGTAGGGGGTCTTGCTGGGGGTGGTGTTTCAGGGTTTAGGGCAGTGGTGTTCGGGCAGTGTAGGGGGTCTTGCTGGGGGTGATGTTTCAGGGTTTAGGGCAGTGCAGTGGTGTTCGGGCAGTGTAGGGGGTCATGCTGGGGGTGGTGTTTCAGGGTTTAGGGCAGTGCAGTGGTGTTCGGTGCAGTGTAGGGGGTCGTGCTGGGGATGGTGTTTCAGGGTTTAGGCCAGTGCAGTAGTGTTCGGGCAGAGTAGGGGGTCGTGCAGGGGAATGGTGTTTCAGGGTTTAGGGCAGTGCAGTGGTGTTCGGGCAGTGTAGTGGGTCATGCAGGGGGTGGTGTTTCAGGGTTTAGGGCAGTGCAGTGGTGTTCGGGCAGTGTAGGGGGTCGTGCTGGGGCTGGTGTTTCAGGGTTTAGGGCAGTGCAGTGGTGTTCGGGCAGTGTAGGGGGTCTTGCTGGGGGTGGTGTTTCAGGGTTTAGGGCAGTGGTGTTCGGGCAGTGTAGGGGGTCTTGCTGGGGGTGATGTTTCAGGGTTTAGGGCAGTGCAGTGGTGTTCGGGCAGTGTAGGGTGTCGTGCTGGGGGTGGTGTTTCAGGGTTTAGGGCAGTGCAGTGTTCGGCAGTGGGGGTTGTGCTGGGGCTGGTGTTTCAGGGTTTAGGGCAGTGCAATGGTGTTCTGGCAGTGTAGGGGGTCGTGCTGGGGCTAGTGTTTCACGGTTTAGGGCAGTGCAGTGGTGTTCGGGCAGTGTAGGGGGTCATGCTGGGGCTGGTGTTTCAGGGTTTAGGGCAGTGCAGTGGTGTTCGTGCAGTGTAGGTGGTCGTGCTGGGGCTGGTGTTTCAGGGTTTAGGGCAGTGCAGTGGTGTTCGGGCAGTGTAGGGGGTCGTGCTGGGGGTGGTGTTTCAGGGTTTAGGGCAGTGCAGTGGTGTTCGAGTAGTGTAGGGGGTCGTGCTGGGGTGGTGTTTCAGGGTTTAGGGCAGTGGTGTTCGGGCAGTGTAGGGGGTCTTGCTGGGGGTGATGTTTCAGGGTTTAGGGCAGTGCAGTGGTGTTCGGGCAGTGTAGGGGGTCTTGCTGGGGGCAGTGTTTCAGGGTTTAGGGCAGAGCAGTGGTGTTCAGGCAGTGTAGGGGGTCTTGCTGGGGGTGGTGTTTCAGGCTTTAGGGCAGTGCAGTGGTGTTCGGGCAGTGTAGGGGTCTTGCTGGGGGTGGTGTTTCAGGGTTTAGGGCAGTGGTGTTCAGGCAGTGTAGGGGGTCGTGCTGGGGCTGGTGTTTCAGGGTTTAGGGCAGTGCAGTGGTGTTCGGGCAGTGTAGGGGGTCTTGCTGGGGCTGGTGTTTCAGGGTTTAGGGTAGTGCAGTGGTGTTCGGGCAGTGTAGGGGGTCGTGCTGGGGCTGGTGTTTGAGGGTTTAGGGCAGTGCAGTGGTGTTCGGGCAGTGTAGGGGGTCGTGCTGGGGCTGGTGTTTCAGGGTTTAGGGCAGTGCAGTGGTGTTCGGGCAGTGTAGGCGGTCGTGCTGGGGATGGTGTTTCAGGGTTTAGGGCAGTGCAGTGGTGTTCGGGCAGTGTAGGGGGTCGTGCTGGGGCTGGTGTTTCAGGGTTTTGGGCAGAGCAGTGGTGTTCGGGCAGTGTAGGGGGTCGTGCTGGGGGTGGTGTTTCAGGGTTTAGGGCACTGCAGTGTTGTTCGGGCAGTGTAGGGGGTCTTGCTGGGGGTGGTGTTTCAGGGTTTAGGGCAGTGGTGTTCGGGCAGTGTAGGGGGTCTTGCTGGGGTGATGTTTCAGGGTTTAGGGCAGTGCAGTGGTGTTCGTGCAGTGTAGGGGGTCATGCTGGGGGCGGTGTTTCAGGGTTTAGGGCAGTGCAGTAGTGTTCGGGCAGTGTAGGGGGTCGTGCAGGGGTGGTGTTTCAGGGTTTAGGGCAGTGCAATGGTGTTCGGGCAGTGTAGGGGGTCGTGCTGGGGGTGGTGTTTCAGGGTTTAGGGCAGTGCAGTGGTGTTCGGGCAGTGTAGTGGGTCATGCAGGGGGTGGTGTTTCAGGGTTTAGGGCAGTGCAGTGGTGTTCGGGCAATGTAGGGGGTCGTGCTGGGGCTGGTGTTTCAGGGTTTAGGGCAGTGCAGTGGTGTTCGGGCAGTGTAGGGGGTCTTGCTGGGGGTGGTGTTTCAGGGTTTAGGGCAGTGGTGTTCGGGCAGTGTAGGGGGTCTTGCTGGGGGTGATGTTTCAGGGTTTAGGGCAGTGCAGTGGTGTTCGGGCAGTGTAGGGGGTCTTGCTGGGGGTAGTGTTTCAGGGTTTAGGGCAGTGCAGGGGTGTTCGTGCAGTGTAGGGGGTCGTGCTGGGGATGGTGTTTCAGGGTTTAGGCCAGTGCAGTAGTGTTCGGGCAGAGTAGGGGGTCGTGCAGGGGAATGGTGTTTCAGGGTTTAGGGCAGTGCAGTGGTGTTCGGGCAGTGTAGTGGGTCATGCAGGGGGTGGTGTTTCAGGGTTTAGGGCAGTGCAGTGGTGTTCGGGCAATGTAGGGGGTCGTGCTGGGGCTGGTGTTTCAGGGTTTAGGGCAGTGCAGTGGTGTTCGGGCAGTGTAGGGGGTCTTGCTGGGGGTGGTGTTTCAGGGTTTAGGGCAGTGGTGTTCGGGCAGTGTAGGGGGTCTTGCTGGGGGTGATGTTTCAGGGTTTAAGGCAGTGCAGTGGTGTTCGGGCAGTGTAGGGTGTCGTGCTGGGGGTGGTGTTTCAGGGTTTAGGGCAGTGCAGTGGTGTTCGGGCAGTGTAGGGGGTCGTGCACGGGGTGGTGTTTCAGGGTTTAGGGCAGTGCAGTGGTGTTCGGGCAGTGTAGGGGGTTGTGCTGGGGCTGGTGTTTCAGGGTTTAGGGCAGTGCAATGGTGTTCTGGCAGTGTAGGGGGTCGTGCTGGGGCTAGTGTTTCACGGTTTAGGGCAGTGCAGTGGTGTTCGGGCAGTGTAGGGGGTCATGCTGGGGCTGGTGTTTCAGGGTTTAGGGCAGTGCAGTGGTGTTCGTGCAGTGTAGGTGGTCGTGCTGGGGCTGGTGTTTCAGGGTTTAGGGCAGTGCAGTGGTGTTCGGGCAGTGTAGGGGGTCATGCTGGGGCTGGTGTTTCAGGGTTTAGGGCAGTGCAGTGGTGCTCAGGCAGTGTAGGGGGTCGTGCTGGGGGTGGTGTTTATGGGTTTAGGGTAGTGCAGTGGTGTTCGGGCAGTGTAGGGGGTCGTGCTGGGGCTGGTGTTTTAAGGTTTAGGGCAGTGCAGTGGTGTTCGGGCAGTGTAGGGGGTCTTGCTGGGGTTAGTGTTTTGGGGTTTAGGGCAGTGCAGTGGTGTTCGTGCAGTGTAGGGGGTCGTGCTGGGGATGGTGTTTCATGGTTTAGGGCAGTGCAGTAGTGTTCAGGCAGTGTAGGGGGTCGTGCTGGGGCTGGTGTTTCAGGGTTTAGGGCAGTGCAGGCAGTGGTGCTCGGGCAGTGTAGGGGGTCGTGCTGGGGGTGGTGTTTCTGGGTTTAGGGTAGTGCAGTGGTGTTCGGGCAGTGTAGGGGTTCGTGCTGGGGCTGGTGTTTCAGGGTTTAGGGCAGTGCAGTGGTGTTCGGGCAGTGTAGGGGGTCATGCTGGGGCTGGTGTTTCAGTGTTTTGGGCAGAGCAGTGGTGTTCGGGCAGTGTAGGGGGTCGTGCTGGGGGTGGTGTTTCAGGGTTTAGGGCAGTGCAGTGGTGTTCGAGCAGTGTAGGGGGTCGTGCTGGGGGTGGTGTTTCAGGGTTTAGGGCAGTGGTGTTCGGGCAGTGTAGGGGGTCTTGCTGGGGGTGATGTTTCAGGGTTTAGGGCAGTGCAGTGGTGTTCGGGCAGTGTAGGGGGTCTTGCTGGGGGTGGTGTTTCAGGGTTTAGGGCAGGCATGGTGTTCAGGCAGTGTAGGGGGTCATGCTGGGGGTAGAGTTTTAGGGTTTAGGGCAGTGCAGTGGTGTTCGGGCAGTGTAGGGGGTCGTGCAGGGGGTGGTGTTTCAGGGTTTAGGGCAGTGCAGTGGTGTTCGGGCAGTGTAGGGGTCGTGCTGGGGGTGGTGTTTCAGGGTTTAGGGCAGTGCAGTGGTGTTCGGGCAGTGTAGGGTGTCGTGCTGGGGGTGGTGTTTCAGGGTTTTGGGCAGTGCAGTGGTGTTCGGGCAGTGTAGGTGGTCTTGCTGGGGCTGGTGTTTCCGGGTTTAGTGCAGTGGTGTTCGGGCAGTGTAGGGGGTCTTGCTGGGGGTGGTGTTTCAGGGTTTAGGGCAGTGCAATGGTGTTCGCGCAGTGTAGGGGGTCTTGCTGGGGCTGATGTTTCAGCGTTTAGGGCAGCGCAGTGGTGTTCGGGCAGTGTAGGGGGTCTTGCTGGGGGTGGTGTTTCAGGGTTTAGGCAGTGCAGTGGTGTTCGGGCAGTGTAGGGGTCTTGCTGGGGCTGGTGTTTCAGGGTTTAGGGCAGTGCAGTGGTGTTCGGGCAGTGTAGGGGGTCTTGCTGGGGCTGGTGTTTCAGGGTTTAGGGTAGTGCAGTGGTGTTCGGGCAGTGTAGGGGGTCATGCTGGGGCTGGTGTTTGAGGGTTTAGGGCAGTGCAGTGGTGTTCGGGCAGTGTAGGGGTCGTGCTGGGGCTGGTGTTTCAGGGTTTAGGGCAGTGCAGTGGTTTTCAGGCAGTGTAGGGGGTCGTGCTGGGGGTGGTGTTTCAGGGTTTAGGGCAGTGCAGTGGTGTTCGGGCAGTGTAGGGGGTCGTGCTGGGGCTGGTGTTTCAGGGTTTTGGGCAGAGCAGTGGTGTTCGGGCAGTGTAGGGGGTCGTGCTGGGGGTGGTGTTTTAGGGTTTAGGGCACTGCAGTGTTGTTCGGGCAGTGTAGGGGGTCTTGCTGGGGGTGGTGTTTCAGGGTTTAGGGCAGTGGTGTTCGGGCAGTGTAGGGGGTCTTGCTGGGGGTGATGTTTCAGGGTTTAGGGCAGTGCAGTGGTGTTCGGGCAGTGTAGGGGGTCTTGCTGGGGCTGGTGTTTCAAGGTTTAGGGCAGTGCAGTAGTGTTCGTGCAGTGTAGGGGGTCATGCTGGGGGCGGTGTTTCAGGGTTTAGGGCAGTGCAGTAGTGTTCGGGCAGTGTAGGGGGTCGTGCAGGGGGTGGTGTTTCAGGGTTTAGGGCAGTGCAATGGTGTTTGGGCAGTGTAGGGGGTCGTGCTGGGGGTGGTGTTTCAGGGTTTAGGGCAGTGCAGTGGTGTTCGGGCAGTGTAGTGGGTCATGCAGGGGGTGGTGTTTCAGGGTTTAGGGCAGTGCAGTGGTGTTCGGGCAATGTAGGGGGTCGTGCTGGGGCTGGTGTTTCAGGGTTTAGGGCAGTGCAATGGTGTTCGGGCAGTGTAGGGGGTCTTGCTGGGGGTGGTGTTTCAGGGTTTAGGGCAGTGGTGTTCGGGCAGTGTAGGGGGTCTTGCTGGGGGTGATGTTTCAGGGTTTAGGGCAGTGCAGTGGTGTTCGGGCAGTGTAGGGGGTCTTGCTGGGGGTAGTGTTTCAGGGTTTAGGGCAGTGCAGGGGTGTTCGTGCAGTGTAGGGGGCCTTGCTGGGGATGGTGTTTCAGGGTTTAGGCCAGTGCAGTAGTGTTCGGGCAGAGTAGGGGGTCGTGCAGGGGGAATGGTGTTTCAGGGTTTAGGGCAGTGCAGTGGTGTTCGGGCAGTGTAGTGGGTCATGCAGGGGGTGGTGTTTCAGGGTTTAGGGCAGTGCAGTGGTGTTCGGGCAATGTAGGGGGTCGTGCTGGGGCTGGTGTTTCAGGGTTTAGGGCAGTGCAGTGGTGTTCGGGCAGTGTAGGGGGTCTTGCTGGGGTGGTGTTTCAGGGTTTAGGGCAGTGGTGTTCGGGCAGTGTAGGGGGTCTTGCTGGGGGTGATGTTTCAGGGTTTAGGGCAGTGCAGTGGTGTTCGGGCAGTGTAGGGTGTCGTGCTGGGGTGGTGTTTCAGGGTTTAGGGCAGTGCAGTGGTGTTCGGGCAGTGTAGGGGGTCGTGCACGGGGTGGTGTTTCAGGGTTTAGGGCAGTGCAGTGGTGTTCGGGCAGTGTAGGGGGTTGTGCTGGGGCTGGTGTTTCAGGGTTTAGGGCAGTGCAATGGTGTTCTGGCAGTGTAGGGGGTCGTGCTGGGGCTAGTGTTTCACGGTTTAGGGCAGTGCAGTGGTGTTCGGGCAGTGTAGGGGTCATGCTGGGGCTGGTGTTTCAGGGTTTAGGGCAGTGCAGTGGTGTTCGTGCAGTGTAGGGGGTCGTGCTGGGGCTGGTGTTTCAGGGTTTAGGGCAGTGCAGTGGTGTTCGGGCAGTGTAGGGGGTCATGCTGGGGCTGGTGTTTCAGGGTTTAGGGCAGTGCAGTGGTGCTCCGGCAGTGTAGGGGGTCGTGCTGGGGGTGGTGTTTATGGGTTTAGGGTAGTGCAGTGGTGTTCGGGCAGTGTAGGGGGTCGTGCTGGGGCTGGTGTTTCAGGGTTTAGGGCAGTGCAGTGGTGTTCGGGCAGTGTAGGGGGTCGTGCTGGGGCTTGTGTTTCAGGGTTTTGGGCAGAGCAGTGGTGTTCGGGCAGTGTAGGGGGTCGTGCTGGGGGTGGTGTTTCAGGGTTTAGGGCAGTGCAGTGGTGTTTGGGCAGTGTAGGGGCCGTGCTGGGGGTGGTGTTTCAGGGTTTAGGGCAGTGCAGTGGTGTTCGGGCAGTGTAGGGGGTCGTGATGGGGGTGGTGTTTCAGGGTTTAGGGCAGTGCAGTGGTGTTCGGGCAGTGTAGGGGGTCGTGCTGGGGGTGGTGTTTCAGGGTTTAGGGCAGTGCAGTGGTGTTCGAACAGTGTAGGGGGGTCGTGCAGGGGCAGTGCAGTAGTGTTCGGGCAGTGTAGGGGGTCGTGCAGGGGGAATGGTGTTTCAGGGTTTAGGGCAGTGCAGTGGTGTTCGGGCAGTGTAGGGTGTCGTGCTGGGGGTGGTGTTTCAGGGTTTAGGGCAGTGCAGTGGTGTTCGGGCAGTGTAGGGGGTCGTGCTGGGGCTGGTGTTTCAGGGTTTTGGGCAGAGCAGTGGTGTTCGTGCAGTGTAGGGGGTCGTGCTGGGGGTGGTGTTTCAGGGTTTAGGGCAGTGCAGTGGTGTTCGGGCAGTGTAGGGGGTCGTGCTGGGGGTGGTGTTTCAGGGTTTAGGGCAGTGGTGTTCGGGCAGTGTAGGGGTCTTGCTGGGGGTGATGTTTCAGGGTTTAGGGCAGTGGAGTGGTGTTTGGGCAGTGTAGGGGGTCTTGCTGGGGATAGTGTTTCAGGGTTTAGGGCAGTGCAGTGGTGTTTGGGCAGTGTAGGGGGCCGTGCTGGGGGTGGTGTTTCAGGGTTTAGGGCAGTGCAGTGGTGTTCGGGCAGTGTAGGGGGTCGTGAAGGGGTGGTGTTTCAGGGTTTAGGGCAGTGCAGTGGTGTTCGGGCAGTGTAGGGGGTCGTGCTGGGGGTGGTGTTTCAGGGTTTAGGGCAGTGCAGTGGTGTTCGAACAGTGTAGGGGGTCGTGCAGGGGCTGGTGTTTCAAGGTTTAGGGCAGTGCAGTGGTGTTCGGGCAGTGTAGGGGGTCGTTCTGGGGGTAGTGGTTTAGGGTTTAGGGTAGTGCAGTGGTGCTTGTGTAGTGTAGGGGGTCGTGCTGGGGGTAGTGTTTTAGGGTTTAGGGTAGTGCAGTGGTGTTTGTGTAGTGTAGGGGGTCATGTTTTAGGGTAGTGCAGTGGTGTTTGGGTAGTGTAGGGGGTCGTGCTGGGGGTATTGTTTTAGGATTTAGGTTAGTGCAGTGGTGTTTGGGTAGTGTAGGGGATCGTGCTGGGGGTAGTGTTTAGGTTTAGGGTAGTGCAGTGGTGTTTGTGTACTGTAGGGGGTCATGCTGGGGGTAGTGTTTTAGGGTTTAGGATAGTGCAGTGGTGCTTGTGTAGTGTAGGGAGTCGTGCTGGGGTAGTGTTTTAGGGTTTAGAGTAGTGCAGTAGTGTTTTTGTAGTGTAGGGGGTCATGTTTTAAGATGCAACGCTCCAATACCTGACCAGTCTGCACTACATAAAACTGCAAAAAAACTAAAAATAAAAAGTGTTTTGCACACTTTTGTCATTGGGCTATATGTGGGCTACATCTGGGTAATATTTGTGCTACATTTGGGCTCTTTTTTCTCTGGTGGCCATCTTGGAAGACTTCTTTGTTATGAAGTTTCCTAATTTCCTCATTTACTGCAGTCTCCTCAGTAGGAAATGCTTTCAGTTTTTACTTTGATTCCATCAAGAAGGCATTCAGATGTGTCTCACATTTGCCATAAATTCAGAATGTTAGCACTCTAGTTGCTCATTAGATCACTGTACTAAAGCTACTGCTCACCAGGGAGTTAACTGGAAGTCTGCTGCTGGTATTGAAAGTGATTGTTTCAGTCTGCATGTCAGAATTTTCTAATGAAATAGAAGAGGATTTGAGATCTCACTTAAAACATGCCCTCATTTTTCTTTCTGCAGCACTAACCATAATTTCTATTTAAAAAAGAACCCCCTCAGTTTGTTCCTTTTTAAATTAAATGTTTTAAGTATTAACGGTTTATTCCAATCAAGATGGCTTCCGGTGTGCCATACTTTTGTCATAAGTAAGGCTGTTAGCGCTCTAGTTGTTCTTTAGAACACTCTGGGAAGCTGCAGTAGAACACAAAGGCATCAACTGGCAGGCTGCTCCTGTTGAAATATAACAGGAAGATATTTGAGATCACACTTGAAACATGTCCTAATTTTTCTTTCTACAGCACTACCCATAATTTTTATGACAAAATTAACCCCATCATTTTGTTCCTTTTTAAATTAAATGTTTTAAGTGTTACCAGTTTATTCCAATCAAGATGGCTTCAGGTGTGCCATACTTTTGTCATAAGTAAGGCTGTTAGCACTCTAGTTGTTCTTTAGAACACTCTGGGAAGCTGCAGTAGAACACAAAGGCATCAACTGACAGGCTGCTCCTGTTGAAATATAACAGGAAGATATTTGAGATCTCACTTGAAACATGTCCTAATTTTTCTTTCTATAGCACTAACCATAATTTCTATGACAAAATGAACCCCATCATTTTGTTCCTTTTTAAATTAAATGTTTTAAGTGTTACCAGTTTATTCCAATCAAGATGGCTTCAGGTGTGCCATACTTTTGTCATAAGTAAGGCTGTTAGCACTCTAGTTCTTTAGAACACTCTGGGAAGCTGCAGTAGAACACAAAGGAATCAACTGACAGTCTCTGCCCTTGTTGGATGTACATGTTTTACTGAGAATGTCAGACTTCATTCTCACATGACTGAGAAAGATAATGTGAATTTACAGAAAATATGCTCTCATTTTAGCTTCTGGAGCACCTTCCAAAACTGTATGGGACAAGCATGTGAAAATAGTTTTCTCTCAAACATGATTCATGATATCCCAGCAGAAGGTTTTTCACAGGGTAAAATCACCTTAGAACACACCACAATTCCTGAAATTAGTATGGTACCATCAACAAATGAATTCTAATGTAACTAAAGTCTGTTATCACCCTTAATAGTTCTCCTTTTGGTAACCCTCAAAATCTTTGATTCACTACAAGGCATTTCAATGGGGTACTATCATGTATATTGGTCTCAAGATGGCTGCCAGCAATTCCAGGATGAAGTGCTGACAGCCAATCAGATCTCACGATGACATGTGTGGTTAGGCTCCGCCCAGATATATGTGTTTTTACTTTTGATTTTCTCCGCAACTACTGAACGGATTTACACCATTTAACAAAAGGGTTCTTTCTGAACCAAGAACTACCTCTTTGCCAAAGTTGGTGTAATTCCGTTCAGCAGTTCGGGCTGTAGCCGTGTCTAAAGTTTCCTATGGGAAAATGAATGGGGAAAACACGTTTTGGGACCCCCTTTTTCTCGGCCCCCGCTTGATGAATCACCCCGAGACTTTCAGGGTAGGAGCGGACCGGAGCGGGCCATAAAGTTTGAAAATTTCGCGAAGATTCGTCAACCGGCAAGAGAGTTATTTCAAATAGAATGTCGCGGATTTCCTATGGAAAATAGGTCCTAACTATAACTATCTACTGGCGACCGCCAGTAGATAATATATATATATATATCTATCAAGGAAGTAATAAACGAAACGCGTCAGGCGAGACAAATTGACTGCTTTTATTTCTGCCTGCATGCTGTGTGCCGCCCGTACCAGTGATGAAAGGCTAAGGTTGAGCCTTACGCAGCTGCTCGAGTGCTTCCCAAGTGTGTGGCAACCATGGAGCTTGATGTTTAGGCGGCAACGCAGCCGTCGGGAATGCACCACCCCACGAACATTGGGGGCCACGAGGAACGGTATCTACCTACCTTATTGTGGAGCAACTGCGCTGGATTGAGGGCAGACACGCTTGTGGGGGCTCATACAGAGCTTGAAAACGGGACGCAGTAAAGAAATGTGCATCCATCTATGGACCAATCAGGAACACTCCAAATCCCAGAATGCAACATCCACGGTCCCATCTGGGCAGCCCATCATGGGCGTGTCATAGGTATAAGATTGGGGGAGTGTTCAGCACGCCATTATCGTCCAAGCATCTGAGGAAGTAATAAACGAAACGCGTCAGGCGAGACGAATTGACTGCTTTTTATTTCTGCCTCCATGCTGTGTGCTGCCCGTACCAGTGATGAAAGGCTAAGGTTGAGCCTTATGCAGCTGCTCGAGTGCTTCCCAAGTGTGTGGCAACCATGGAGCTTGATGTTTAGGCGGCAACGCAGCCGTCGGGAATGCACCACCCCACGAACATTGGGGGCCACGAGGAACGGTATCTACCTACCTTATTGTGGAGCAACTGCGCTGGATTGAGGGCAGACATGCTTGTGGGGGCTCATACAGAGCTTGAAAACGGGACGCAGTAAAGAAATGTGCATCTCTATGGACCAATCAGGAACACTCCAAATCCCCGAATGCAACATCCACGGTCCCATCTGGGCAGCCCATCATGGGCGTGTCATAGGTATAAGTTTGGGGGAGTGTTCAGCACGCCATTATCGTCCAAGCCTCTGAGGAAGTAATAAACGAAACGCGTCAGGCGAGACGAATTGACTGCTTTTATTTCTGCCTGCATGCTGTGTGCCGCCCGTACCAGTGATGAAAGGCTAAGGTTGAGCCTTACGCAGCTGCTCGAGTGCTTCCCAAGTGTGTGGCAACCATGGAGCTTGATATATATATATATATATATATATATATATAGATATAGATCAGAGTAGAGATTATGCACAAGGCGTTACTGCCCAGGGGGTTAAGCTGCCAACTGAAGAAAAAATCCTTTAATTGTCTCTTAAAGGGCATTGCCCAAGAAGGAGCAAGCCAGGGCTTTATGTTTTTTGGGGGAGATGAGAAGCAGGATGTTGGTGTTTCTTTGGGTTCTCGTCTAGCTTGCCATTTTGAGTTTGGCCGCCAGGTATGCTGGTTTACCAGTGTGAATGGCTCTGTGAGCGAGACAAGCAGTTTTGAAGTAGCAGCAAGATTCAATTTCGATCCTTCAGGGAGGGGGAGATGTGATTATGTCTTTTGACTTCTGTGACCATTTTTGCTGCTGCATTTAGAGTCATTCTCAGGGGAGGGGGCTAAGTGGGACTCCGCACTGCCTGTGAGGGTAGCGTTCCTGTAGTCTAGTCTGAACAGAACCAGAGCTTGCGCTGCAGTTTTGCATTCATTCTGGGGAGGAAGGGATTGATTTTATTTAGGAGTTTTAGGTTGTAGAAGGCACGCTTCACTGTATTCTTTATGTGTGAACTCAGTTCAGACTTGGATCCAGTGTCATCCCCAGAGATTTGACAGAGCCAGCCGGGGACAATTTGCAGTTTAGAGAATTGATCAAATTAAGCCACTCTTTGGCCTAGGGGGTCTGTCCGTAGCTGGACAGGAGAAGAATTTCCATCTTTTCTTGGTTGAGTTTTAGGTGGTTATGTGATAGCCAGTTTTGGAGAGTGTCATTTAGTCGGCGTATGTCATCTAGTGAAGATATTTTCAGGTATAGCTGGATGTCGTCTGCATAGAGATGTTCGGGGACGTTTACTTGTTTGAGTATGACGGTGAGGAGCTCCATGTAGATATTGAAGAGTGTAGATGAGAGGACTGAGCCTTAGGGGACACCTCTGGTTATAGCACATGTGGCTGGAGTTGAGTTGTTTATTTTTATTTGTTGAGAGCAGTTATGCAGAAATTATGTGAACCATTGCAGAAACAAGCTGTCAGCTCCAATCTGTTGTTTGAGGGTGTTTAGAAGAAGCTTGTTGTCGACCGTGTCGAAGGTCACTGATAGGTCTAGGAGGATGAGCAGGCAGCATTTGTCTGCATCCAGAGATTTAAGATAAGGCTGAGCAATCTCAACTCCCGCATCCATTATTGGAGTCATGCCAAATAATTTATGAAGGACCAGAAGGAAGAGGCACTGTGTCTGAATCAGAAGGGGTGTAAAGAGTTTGTAGCTCAGATGAAGGAGTGCACGGTCTTGAAGTCAGAGCAGCACCCTCTTGGCGTCGGAACGCACTATGGGTTGGCCGTCATCTGAAGTTTATGAAGCCGATATTGCCGCCGGTGGATCAAACTCCAGCTTGGGTCATGGAGTCCGGGAGGGAACCTGTACCAAAGGCAGTCAGGAGCCCTGAGTGGATCCAAAGGGCCCTACTAGCGCAGAAGGTGGACCTCCTAGCAGAAGCCATTTTTGGAGGCATCTCGGCTGGGGCTAGCACGCGAGCCAGAGGGAGCCAGCAATGTGCCAAAAAGCCACAGCATGGCTTCACAGAAGTCCTTGATTTGCTGAGACATTGCTGAAAGCCCAGGAAATTCCAGTTTTCACAAAACAATGGTCAGAACCAACTCTGAAGTAAAGTGACTTCGGAAGCGTGACCTAGAGGTACAATGACATTCTTGCTCTACTTGGGAGATCAAGAGGGGCGGGACTGGACAGAGTACAGCAAGAACTTCTAGCACTACTTCTTGTTTTTGCCAGAGGACTTGGATCTTGAAGATGACCTGTTGCAGGAGCGACCTCAGTAGCGGGACCGGTGAGAGTATTGATATGCTTCACCATGAGGTGCTTCCCGGTCTTGAACGGCCTTGGGGTGCATCAAGGCACAGTCGCTGCATGCCTAGGAATCATGGTCTGACCCCAGGCACCACAAGCAAACCACATGTGGGTAAGTCTCAGACATTGGTTTCCAACATTCCCAACATGGTTTTGACCCTGTAGATTAGGGAAGAGGTGTGGTGCAGCGGCCAGGGCGGCTGACTCCCGAACACGGGGACTCTGGTTCGATCCCCGGCGGCAGGTTAGCCCAGCACCTTGTGACTCTGGGCAATAGCTCGCTTAATCTTCCAGGCGGCCCCCAGCGCCGGGACACCTCGCCTGAGGTAGCTGCGCGCTTTACAAATGCTGGTATTTATTTTATTTATTTATTAGGGAGGCAACATTTATTTCCCTTCTTAATAGAAATCATTTTTGTAGAAGTGTCTCAATGAGACGAGGGGTAGATCTGAAACCCCATTTGTTAGCGTGGAAAGAAAGGAACAGATGTCGGCGCGACTACATGGCGCCCATATAGGTCCACATGTGCCAAATCCAGAGCGGAATGACTGATGCAAAGCCACTAGTACCACCTGTCGGCACGCAGGGGTACTGCTCAAGATTTTTCAGATCCAGTCTGATACCTGGGGGAGTTTTCAAACGGTGAAGAATCTGTGGTTAGAATTCTCTATCACAAAAAATGTTTTCAGCTTGAATGCTAACCTAAGAAGACAGCTTCTTCAAAACTTAACCAAGTTTGCCATATTCAGTAACAAGGACATCCGAAGAAATAAAAAAGTCACTTCAATAACACTATTCAGAATGCGGTACCCTACATCAAACAAAAATTCTAAGTACAAAACAATCTCACCAAAGCAAAATACAAATTGAACCATGACTCTCCAGCAATCTACAATACTTTTCCAAGGACAAAGCAATAATGCCCCAAAGAAACTTCCACACTCATTTACCTACTTAATACTTCCCTTTATCACTTTGGCCCATTCATCATAGAAAAGGCAGTAGATGACAAAAAAATTGCAGTTCTGTCCTCTTTGCCTCTTGACCCTGTGTCTTAGTCCCTGCCATTCATTCCAATCAGCTTTTGAAGACATCTCATTGATAAAAACCCTGACCACAAGACTGTACTTCCATCATGTCTCAAAGACATAGTAAAGAAACCTTCCCTTGATCCAGAAAACCCAGCCAATATGCACCCCATCTCTAACCTGCCTAGGATCAACAAGATGGCTAAACACCTTGCAAGTAAACAGCCGCAGAACTGGCTCTTAATAAAACAGCTTTGAGACAATCACCACTAAGTAATTAGGCCAAACGAGTAAACTCGCTATGCTATACTAAAAGAGGCTTATCAAAGATATCTGATTACTATTCTTTTTTTTTTTTTGATAATCAAATTTATTAGCATTTGAAATTAACGAAACATACAAAGACAGCATGAGCGTGTACATGATATCAAAGTCCATCGACAGTAGACAGCGGGATATCAAACCTAGGAACAATGCCCCCGAAGAGGCCACCTTGTGAATATAGCACAACTGAAGAGAAACGTGCACAATAATCAAAACAACAAATTTAGCCACTTGCCCCAAACCGTCTCCAATTCTCGGGACATCCCCTGGCCTCGAAGAGGGGTTCTTCTTGGGCCGCGCACCAGTCCACCCCTCGACGCCATTTACGCACAGTAGGGGGTTTGGCCTAGGACCAGGCCACCGCAATGTCTCGTTTAGCCACCGCAATCACAGTGCCTAAGAAGCGTTTGTCGGCTCTGGCGCCGTCTAGGCCATCGAATACTCCCAGGAGAAGACGCAAGGGGTCGTGGGGAACTGACCATCCCAACATCTGCGTGAGCTCTGATTCAACACCCGCCCAGAATGAATCAAGAAGAGGACATTGCCAGACCATGTGGTAAAAATCAGCCGGGGCGTGGTTACACCGTGTACAGGCTGGGGAGGAGCGTAGTTTTGCCCTATACAGACGCGCGGGGGGTGAGGTATGCCGTGTGAAGATAGTAAAGTTGGATGAGACGTAGTTTAGAGGAGGTCGTCAGGGTTTTTGGAGCCATGAGCGTGTCTCGCCAATCTGCTTCTTCTAAGGGACCCAACCAACCTTCCCAGCGGGTGCGCAGCGAGTCTAGGGTCGCAGGGCCATTGTTTACCAGGGAGCGGTAGATCCGTGACAACCCCCCTCTACCCAAGTTCCCCATCATGACCTGGGCCTCTAGCGGGCTGAATTCAGGAAAGGAGGTGGCTGGTGGGAGGTGCGCACTAAGGGCGTGTCGGAGCTGCAAATATTTATAGAATTGGGTGTTATGAAGGGAGTGGCGTTGCTGCAGGTCGGAAAAGGTTCTGATGTGATCTCCCACCCAAATGTCCCCAAGGAGCGAAATCCCGATCCGATCCCACTGCCGATAACCCTAAAGGGCCGATGCCTCATGGAGCCAGGTGCCGTACCACAGGGGTGTGTGTTGAGTAAGTTTCTTGTCCCATCGCGTGTAGCGCAGAGCAGAGCGCCAGACCGTTAGGACTGCTCTAGTGACAGGTGGGATGGTTTGTGGTATGGGAGCCCCGTATAAATAGGCCAGTAGCTGCAGAAAGTCCATAGTCCTGAGCTCGGTACGATAAGCCGGGTCGGACCAGCCACCAGCGAACCCGTCGTGAACGACAATAAGTCTAGTGGCCAGATAGTAGAGGTGGAGGTTGGTCACACCCATGCCACCGTCAAAGGGAGGGATCCGGCAGCGAGCCAGGGCCATACGTGGCCTCCCACCTCCCCACAAGAACCGGGTGAGTATGCCATCAATCTCGCGGAACCAACCACCCGGAAGATGAAAGGTAATATTTTCGAGAATGTAT
This sequence comes from Calotriton arnoldi, assembly GCA_963921515.1. Lineage (NCBI taxonomy): Eukaryota > Metazoa > Chordata > Amphibia > Caudata > Salamandridae > Calotriton > Calotriton arnoldi. Next base: position 1,775,437 of record CAWUFW010000021.1, on the reverse strand, counting down.
AGAAAATGGGAAAGAATCATCATTTTAAAAAGTGCCCCTCTTCCGAGGGGGTTAAGTGGGAGAGATTGCCAGCGTTTGAGATCAGCCTTAGCCTTCGTGACTAGTGGTGTGAGGTTGAGAGCCCACTCCAGCTCCGGGAGCAAGGTCACCCAGATCCCCAGGTATTTGAACGATTGTCGTCGCAGGGGGATGGTTGACTGCCAGTCAAAGCAGGCCCTCGACAGATGGAGGGGAACCAGAGTGGACTTCGCCGGATTGAGCCGTAACCCCGAGACATCTTCAAAGTCACGTAGGACCTCCAAGCAGCGTGGCCAGAGTTCTCCGGATCGGCTAGAAAAAGGAGGACATCGTCCGGATATAGGGCAATTTTATCAATTTGATGGGGATCCCAAGACCATCCTCGAATTTGGGGGTCGTTGCGTATGAGGCAGGCCAGGGGCTCCATCGCCAGCGCGAATAAGAGTGGTGAAAGAGGGCACCCCTGACGGGTGCCTCTCTGGATAGAAAAGGCCCCGGAGAGGGCACCGTTGGTCAGGACTCGTGCTCTGGGGTTGGAATACAGGACTCGGATAGAACGTCTAAAAAGGGGACCAAAACCCATCGTGGTGAGAACGTCCTCCAAATAGCTCCAATCGACCGTATCGAAGGACTTCTCGAAGTCGATGAGAAGCAGCGCCAGGTACGTGGTGAGTAGGTGGCGGTGGGCAAGGGTGAGGTGGAGGCGTCGTATGCAATGCCGTGTACCACGGGCATGCATAAAGCCACACTGGTCCGGGTGGACCAACTCATGCAGTAGGGGACGAAGGCGTTGAGCCAAGGCAGTGGCAAAGATTTTCATCTCAGTGTTGATGAGAGAGATCGGACGGTAGTCCGCGCATGAGAGGGAGGGCGGCTGGGTCTTTGGAATGACCACGATAGTAGCCACATCGGACTCTGAGGGAAAGGAGCCAGTCTCAACCACATGTTGGAAGAGGTCGACTAAGTGGGGGACCAGTACATCGCGATACGTTGCGTAGTATTCCTGTGGAAAGCCGTCTGGCCCTGGTGTCTTTCCAGAGTGCAACAGGGAGATAGCTCCATGTATCTCCTCAGGGGTAAAGGGAAGTTCAAGGTCCGTGGACTCCTCCTGGGCAAGGCGGGGAAGCTGAACCTCTGCCCGTTCCAGCAGTGCCATCAGAGAAGCCCCAGGGGGCCGGGCTGAGTTAAGCTGGGCGTAGTAGCCCGCGAAAGCTTGGGCGATAGCTTGCGAGGTACAGTGATGGGTACCGGCAGCATCACAGACTTCAGGGATAATGCGGTTAGCCTTGGGATAGGAGACCAGGTTATGGAGTAACTTTCCGTTCTTGTCGCCCCATCCATAAACGCGGGCCACAGATGAGCGCCACAGCGTCTTAGCTGAGTCTAGGGAGACCTGACGGATCTCCTCCCGAAGCATCGCGAGCTGCCTAGCGTAATGAACATCGTCCGTGTCGCCCGGGTTCAATTCTAGCTGTGCGGCCTGAGTCTCGAGCTGAGTCAGACGAGCAGTCTGTGCTGCCCGTTTCGTGTGAACCGGACCCCTGGCCACTCCACGTAGGGTAGCCTTACCGGCCTCCCACAGTGTACCCGATGAAGGGACCGAGCCCTTGTTGATCAGGAAGTATTGTTTCAATTCCACTGCGAGGTTGCCCCTGATTTCCGCGTCCTGTATCAACCATGCATTCAACCGCCAAACCGTACGCGTCCCACCGGAGGCATGTCCCAAACAGAGGGAGACAGGGGAGTGATCTGAGATTCCACGGGGGAGAATAGAGACATCAGAAACCAATTGACAGTCAGTGGCTGGCAAAAGGATCAGATCAATGCGGGAGTGGGTGTGGTGGGCCGCGGAAGTGTGAGTGTATTGTTGCCGGCGGGGATTCCAAATCCTCCAGGCGTCGCACGGGCCCAGGGCGGATGACCAATCTGAGAGTCGTTTAGCCGAGGTGAGGCCCGAGGAGGAGGGGTCACCCGTCGTATCAAGGGGTGGCTGTAGAACCGCGTTGAAGTCACCCCCAATTATTGGCTGACCCGGAGGGAGAGCGGAGATGACCTCTGTGAGGTGCTGAAGAGTAGAGGGTAGTGTGGCTGGAGGGATGTATGTGGATAGTAGGTTGAGGATCTGTCCTTCAAGCCTACCAGTCAAGGCCGCATAGCGGCCCTGTGTGTCGGTCGTCACATGTACTGGGGTGAAGGGGAGACCTCTTCGAGTCAGTATGGCCACCCCTCGGGAGCCCAGTGTGAAACCGGAATGCCAGACCCTGTCGAACCCGTAGCGGGTGAGAAACGAACAGTGGGTTCCCAGGAGGTGTCTCTCTTGAAGGAAAAGGACGTCAGGCACCTGGCGTTGGGCGCTCCGAAGGACTGCAGTACGTTTGATACGATCTAACAAACCATTTACGTTCCACGACAAAACGTGGAGGGGTCTACCGTGGGTGGGCATCTGTGGTGTGAATGGTGCGGGAACAAATATGTGAGGGGGCCCGGGTCCCAGGTGGGGCGACTCCTCGCGACTAGGGTAAGGGGATGTGGCCTGTGCATAGTGGTAGGTTCCCTGTCGATGGTGGTGGTACGTGCGCAAGATGAGCTGTCATAAAAAACAAAACCTAATGGCTCAAACGAAGCCAAAAAGGAAAGGGTCCAGAGGACAACGGCCCTCCCTCCCCCACAACACTCCCCACCCTATACTTCCGGAATCAGAGCATCTGTCGCCCTGAAAAGAAAAAGATTAACAATAACAATAGCAATAACAATGAGCTAATCTAAAACGGTTAGCAGGGCAGTTCGTGGCAGTAATGGACCCCTCCATGTAGACGGATTTCTGTTTGATTGTTCTGGATTTCTTAGTGTCATCAGCGTGCGGGAAAACGAAAAACAAACTAGAGTTCAGCCTCAAAACCATTCTCCTGGGCCTCCATTATCAGGTTGCGACGTCATCTCCGGACCCCGAGAGTGCAGGACTTCTAGAGAGGTCGGAGTCCGAGAGAACGGGGCGTAGTGTCTCGGACGGGCCAGGACCTTGGCTCAAGTCAATCAGGGAGTTGGTTCGGCTGGGGCCATCGGGTGATGGAGGGATCCCAGAGGAAGCCAGCAATTGGGTCCCTACAGCAGGCGAACGGGAAGGCCCCCTGTCTTCGGTCTCCCCTCCTACGGGAGCGATTAGGCCGTCGCTGTGGTTTGGGAGGAGATGAGTGCGACCGTGGAGATAACGATAAAGCAGTGGGGGAGTGGGGCCGGGTCCGCAATGGACGCTCTTCCGTGAGCCAAGACCAGGCCGCCTGTGGAGTGTCAAAGAAGATTGTTTTGCTCTGGAAAACAACACGGAGACGGGCGGGAAAAGAGAAGGCCGTACCGTAGACCCAAATTGCAGAGTTTTTGTTTGACCTCAGCGTATGTGCGACGTTGGGTCTGCACTTCCTTCGTGTAGTCCGGAAAAACCATTATCGTATTGTTCTGGTATTTTAAGGGGCCATGAGCTCGCGCCTCCCGAAGGACTGCATCCCTTTCCCGGAAGTTGAGAATCCGGATGAAGAGGGGACGAGACAGCGCCCCAGGAGGAGGCCTGGGCGCCAGGGAGCGATGGGCGCGCTCGAATGCGAACCACACCGAGAGAGCGTCTTTGAGAATCCATGACTTCACCCAGGTCTCCACGAAGGCGTCCGCCCGCCCCTGCTCGACCCCTTCGGGGAATCCTATGAGGCGCAGGTTGTTACGCCGGGAGCGGTTTTCCGCATCTTCAGCCCTTCGGTGTAGTTCGGAGGTTTGAGTCTGCAGACGGGCCACCTGGGTTTTCAGCTGTCCCAACTCGTCCTCAGCCACGGAGAGGCGCGACTCAGCCTCCGAAATTCTCGCTGTGGCGTTGCGCAGGTCCTGGCGGATAAGGTCCACGTCAACCCGTACCTCGCCAATCTTTCCCTCAACCGAGGCCTGAGAGGTACTGATGGCCTGTAGGATGGTCGCCGGCAGCGAGGGGGGGGGCCACCAGTGGCACCCTCCGCCAGGCTCCGGTCTGCGGTAGTGTATTGGTCCATTTTTGTTTGGGTCTGCGGGGCTGGTGTCTTCGGGGCGCGATCTCGACCCATCTCGACTGACGTGTCCCGGGCCGATGAACCCCAGCCAGAGGAATCCGACACCCAGACCGTCAGTGCTCAGGCCTGGGCGCCTAATCCACCCAGGCACCAGTCCCCAACACCAGGGGACCCGTCAGGACAGCGCAGGGAACAGTGTCTCTCCACCGCCCGAAACGGAGGCCGAAACAGGAGGGGGGGCGTCGACAATCAGCAGGGTCAGGCCGGGCCTCGCAGGGGGCTTCAAGGCCACGAAGGTACGGCAGAGTGAGGGGGAGGGCGGTGCCGGGAGATCCCCGCCGCCCGATATGTGCGGCCGATAGCACCGGGCACAGGCCAACACACGGGGCACCCCAAGGCTCGGGACTCCAGCCATCTGGTCAGCACTCCTGTATCTTCACTGGATGCCCCCAATCGCCACCGCTATGCCCGCCGAGGCAGTGCCAGAGCAGGAAGTAGGGGGTAGGGGGCAGGGGGGTGTGGGGCAGAGGACAGGCCCCCCCGAAGCACAGAATGGGGCGGGGGGCCACGGACAAACCGGTGGCACCGGGAACCCCCCCGCTCCCCCAGTCATCGAAAGAAAGTGCACCCACCTCCTCACAGCTTCACGGTGTGGGCCGGGCAGTAGGATGCCAGCAGACGCCTCCAGTCCCCGTCCAGGCCAACCTCCACGGGGGAACACTGCATCCGGAGGTGAGGGGGCCCAACAAAGACCCGGTGGGTCCACAAATGCCGGTGAAATGGGGGACACCCCAGCAGTCCCGCAGTGGCAGCAGCCAGGCCCCAGAGCAATCAACAGGCCCAGAGGCCCCGAGGGGGGCGTCGCGGAGTTCGACGGCGGAGTGGAACAGCCGCCAGCCACCACGGATGTCGACCCTGTCGGGTAGAGGGAGGGGTGGTGCGGCCACAGCGGCAGCTCGATCAGCAGCGAGGGCCGGGCCAGCCAGCAAAGCAGTTTCGGGGAGGCCCTGCCCGCAAATAGGGCCTCAGGGAGCAGGCACTGCAACACAGGGGGGCTTCAGGAGCGCCCGGGATCCCAGGGCTCAAGCGGCAGCCGCATAAATAAGGGGGCCCATGCAACTGGACTCCGCCACCCGACCTGGTGGCCGATACGCCTCCCGGGCGGCCACAGCCCCAGACGCCTCCTCCCAGCGCCGCGTGGAGTGCAAGCAGCGGCAGCAAGCCCGGCCGGGCAAAGGAGGGGGCCGTCCCAACAGAGAAACCAGGGGCCAGTTACAGCAGCAGCGGGAACTTCGTCGGAGGGGGCCCCATGCCGGTCACCAAGGCCTGTGAGTTCCAGGAGGCCAGCCGTCAGTCCAAGCACCGGGGCACAGAAGGGCCTCAGGGAGCCTCCACCGCCATCTTGCGGGGAAGGTGCGTCAGCAGCCGAGGTGGGAGAACCGGCCCCAGAAGCAGGCAGAGTGGCAGCAAGCGCCTCGTCGGGCAGCGCAGGACAGGACGGAGGCCTCAGCAGCCGGCGTGAGGGTATGTAATGGGCTGATGGCAGTGGATTGTAGCGCGGATGACGGAGGGGTCCAGAGCACTCTTAGAGTGCGGCCGCCATCTTGACGCGCCAAGCCACGCCCTGATTACTAGGCTTAATCACTACCTTCAATTCAGTAGACCATCACCTACTTCTCAAAGAACTTAGGGGCTCGTGACCACGGACCTTTCACCGCATGCTTCAGCAAGTAAACTTGGGTCTTTCAAACTCACAAAGCCAACCTCTTTACTGCAGGGCTCCTGAGAGTTAATCTCAATCTATATACAGTCTGAAAAGGAAATGTAGAACAAAGAATCTCAGTTCTTGATATATTCAGGGATCCAGAACATCGTGTATAGTCCTGGCACTTCTCTTTCTTACTTAACAAATTCTTCAAAGAAATACAAAAATTCAGACCCACTGAACCAAGAACTAAAATTCCCAATGTTAACATTCCTGAGTCAGCTGGACAGCCATTGTTATGTTAAATACAAATTGTTAGCCTTTGCAGAAAATAATGCTGCATCTTCTTCAGACAGCCACTTTAAGGCCATCAACACCTATCCCACTCTCAATAACTTATATTTGGGAACACTGGTCAGGGCACTGACTAATCCAGTGTCTTGGGTATCACTGTTCAAACTGTTGATAGAACAGAATTCATGAGAAGGAATATTTCAAACATAAAGCTGTGAAGGTAATAACTAAGAAAACAACTATTGAGAGGCCCAGGAAGAACTGTTAAACATTACAGTCTACCTGATTGCTCAAAATCTCAGGTGAGGGCCTGAACAGATTAGGAATGGTCCCAAATGTGTTTCTGCTGCTGCCCACAACTTACTCTTAGCACTGTCCCTGCCTCAGCAGGGCCACCTTATACTTAAGTTCCATGTACTGTGCTCGTCATTATTCTAAGGGAGGTCGATCTATCTAGGCTTGACTATGAAAGCTTCATCAAACTTGGGCTACCAGTCACACTGAGTAATAAGCTTCAAATGGCATGCTCAGCAAGTAGCTTTTCTTTTCACAAGCTATATTATTTGGCACTTAGAGTTGAAGACACAAGACGCATGACAAATGGCACTGTGAGCCATAGTCCCACATGCCAACAAGTGAAATGGCATTCAAGTGGCCAGTGGGTGGAACAGCTTTGCAGTGGTCCAAATGGCCCCTCCCCACGTCTCGGACCTAGCTTACATAGAGTACAGCATTGGACCACCCAGTTTTATTTAACCAATTATACGTTTTACATATATTCCAGCCCAGGTATGGGATTGTTTCTTTAAACTATGTAGCTCATTAGGAATACTCAATTCAAAGAGGGATTAATACCACTAGATTGGCATGGCTGCCACTCCTATACTTCCTCGAACAGCACAGCTGCTTTCTGTGCTGTACCTGCTCTCTGTTTGAAGGACGGGTGCACTGCAGCTGTGTGGAACATTCCAGCTCTGCGTGCACTCCTGCTGCAGGATGTACTCATTTTGCGTGGCGCAAGTTTGTATTGTTGCTGCCCGCATTACACGTGTGAATATAGCATGCTACAACGCATGCTTTTACATCGCGTTCCATAACAACGCGGTCGTTACAACGACCGCGTTGTTAGAACGCGATACCTTTACAACGCAAGTCCCTAAATCGACTTGCACTAGATGGCGCTCCAACATTAGGAATAGTATAATTTACTGCTCCAACTCCACCCTGCGCAACAGTAGGGAAGGTGTTGGAATAGTAAATCATACTATTCCTTAGGTTGGAGCGCCATCTAGAGCAAGTCGATCTAATGACTTGCGATGTAATGGCATTGCGTTGTAATGCTAACGCGATGTCACAACCGCGTTGTAAAGGTTGTTTCCCCACACGAGTGTCAAGAACTGGTCCAGCATGTGATAACACTGCTGATGTTTGTCTAAAACTATCTCTTGCACTGCAGCCACCACTTGTTATCTGTGTCTGAGTGCAGCTGGCAGTGTCGCTGTCTGTGTAGAACAAGTTTGGAATATGAGCAATTCTCACTGCTGCAACTTTGCTGCTCCATTCTTTCTGAGGGACACCCACTGTAAATGTTGTTCATTTTGCTAGGGAAGATCCTTGCTTATTATAGTTATTATGTTTTTGTCCCTGCTCAACAAATTGTTTAAGAGTTGGGGGAGGGGTTGTGTGTATGTGGAATCTTTACTCCGCTGCCAGTAGAATACCTGTTCTGTCTGTGCAAGTATAACATGCTTTGCTGCTTCCCATAGTGTCTCAATATCTGAAGGAAGTTTGCTCTTCACGCTTATGCTGTGCCTACCCCGTGTATACGGAGGGTTTGCAACACTGCTCTCTGTGCTGCAGCCTGAAACTTACAGGTAAAGGTTTATTGTTGATTGTTTAAAATTATTACAGTGTTCAACCCTTTGATCATTTAATTCAACACACATTTCCAAAATATTAGACATTGTGTAATTTCATAAACACTAAAAAAAGTTTTTTTAGGTTTAAATCTGTTTGAGAAAAAAACAACAGAATGCAATAAGCAATACGAAGTCCCCTGTCGGGAGCCAAGAGCATTTGCGGAATGATATGACATGACATAAAAAGAAAAAACAACATCCCAACTGCCCTCCCTCCCCCACCCCCTCCACCCCCTGCTTCATTTTTTTTTTTTTTTATGAGAAAAACATCTACGGAATGAATAAGGTGCTCTACACTGAGAAGCTAATATGGTTGCCAGTGCACCATCCAATTTCCTGTCTGTCGATTTTGAGGTTCATTATGCAAAGCTGCCAAAACTTTATTAATCATACGACTTTATCAACATACCCTTGCCTTATTCTAATTGTTAATTGTATTTATGCTGCGCTTACTACCCCTGACGAGGCATTGAAGCCCTTTGCGGTGGGCAGCCCGCAAGCTACTTCAGAACACAAGGCTAGAGTTAAAAAGTCAGTAGATTATCAAGTGTTTTTTTTTGTTTCCTTGTGGATAAGTTGTGCTAAGTGTGTAAAGACACCTTCGGGTAAACGAGCACTCTACACATTTTTTAACATTAACCTTGAGATCTCATGCATTTACTGTATTGCTTTGAAGGTGTTATGGAAGAAACAAAATATGAAAACACAGCCCAACAGCAGACAACAGTAGAAAGCGTCACACTATACGTGGTGAAAGAGCAGTGCAGGCCAAAAACTCGTGCTGATGAGAAAGAGGTGAAGAGTTCACTTGAAGACAGAATTCATTACCTACAAGGTCGTAGTTAAAGGAAAACTCGTGTTTGACAAGCTTGAGGGAATTAATGGCCTTACCACACTGGCATGTATTCTATGTTTTCAATAGATTGAAAAATGATTAGACAATAGGAGCAGGAGACTGAATTAGCCAAGAACACACGGAATCTGATAAGAGGTCTTAGGAGCATAATGAAAACACAAACACACACACCCTCCCCCACACTCCCCAAATACACATGCATTCAAGAGTAGAAGAATACTTAGTTTGTTAAGCATTGTTAGAACTGCAATAAAGGATGTGTAGAGAATTAGGTTATAGTTTAGGGTTACAGGTGACTTCATGTTTTGTAACCAATGTGTAACTTCTAATCAACTTAATATTTAATCTTTTGTAACAAGCATTGTCTGACTGTGTATAAAAATAGCTGACTGTGAAGCAGCAAATTGAGACCGGCGGTTTACTTGTGTGAAGACGGTCGCTCTCCCTGCTGTGACAGTAAAGAGCTGTTTTTACATTGCCAAGAGGAGTCTGTCTTTTTCTTAATTTTTAAGTTACCCTGCAACAAAGTGAAAGATTAACTGCAGTGGATTCCTAAAAGGAAGCTTATGGGAGTGATGGACATGTCCACCTGGTAGTTGGATAAATTGGATAATGGAGGGAAGAGTTTGGAAAGATTGTTTAGGAGTCCATAGTGGTCAGCGAGATTTGGGATGAGTCGGTGATTGGAGGTACGGTCATAAGTTGAAACAGAGAAATATTTTCCCTCAACTCCAGAGAGTAAAAATTAATATGTCATCGATATAGACATGTGTGTTGTATGTTAATAAACATACATTGTGTAATTTGTTTTTAAATATCTATATAAATTGTTAAACACTTCCTCATACTTTCCCTATAATCATATTTACAGACTGTGATATAGAGGTAGTATCATAGAAAAAAACTCATAAACCCATATGCTCATTCATCTGCCGAGAAAGCGCTTTGACGCCTCGTATGGGGTAGTAAGCGCTATATAAATGCAATTACAATACATATGTTATCTACATATTATGACAGACATACATGTTAAGCATACACATTTAATTATTTACCTTATTATATATATATACATACACACACATATACATGAATAACAAAAAGGAAAACATACATGTATGTAGATAAATCCACATATCTGAATACATACACATCATTAAATGTATAAATATACACATATAGACATACATGCATTACACTTCACAATATTTCTGTACAATGAATTGCTCCCTATATATCTACACCCATATGTACATACATCTAAAAACATTACATGGTCACACATGCATGTTGCGCATAATTATCTAATGCCAACAAGTTTCAATGAGTGATGAAATTTTAACAGGATTCATGAATTTTAAAAAATTTCAGCAAGCATTATGTCCTGAACACTAAACAAAAGCCTTATGGCCTTTATAAATGTCTGTATGGCCATGTGATATTGGCTTCTACTTTACCCAACATTAAGAAAACACTTTCCCGATACAAAAGCCAACCAATGGCTGTCAAATTCTTGCTTCCTTGCTGGATGCTACTGGTAATAAAGAACAAACAGTCATTGGCAAAATCAATAGGTCTGCTATTGGCTGCACGCCTTTTGGCTTTGTGAATGCTTGTTTTGTTAAGGTTTTTGAAAAACTTTGTTAGGGAAGCTGCTGGGCCCTCGATAAAAGAAAAATAAAAAAATGACCAAAAGCATAAATATTTTTAGGTCTCAAAAAGCACACATTTGCTTAGCAGTAACTGGTACTGAAGGGAGCTACTTTGCACACGTGCCTCTTGTGAACACTCACAGTGTCATTACCCAGCAGCTGAAGTGGGCTGGGTGTATGATGTAGTGAGAGGAAGAAAAATACAAATGACACAACAAAGTCTGAAGAGGGCTAGCCAAAAGTCCCAAAAAGTCAGCATATTAATGAAATAATTTGAGCAAAATCAAAAAAGGTCGTCGCTTATGTCAGATCTAAACAAATATGCTGCAAGCACTCAGACCACCTTAAGTTATGAACAACCAGAATGGCAGGGTACCAATAATCCCATCATACCTAGAAATATATTTACCAGTTCCGTTGCTCTCGTTATAATCTTTGTTATAACCAATGCTGCATCAGCCTGTAAACTAGTTATGTATTCTATTCAGTCCTTTATAATTTAAATACATGTCTAACTGTCTTGATATGACCAATATGGTCAGTAAAGTGAAACCATTTCAGTTAAATGTCAAATTCCAGTCTGGACTGAAACAATAGAAACGATAGCAGAAATGCCGCCAGTAACTTTCGTACTCATTAACTAGTTAAACATGAAAAACACCCTGGTAATTTATTCAAACATGCCATTCAAGTCGGAAGCGTTTACTTTGATACGATACAACGAGCACCAGTTTTTCGAACCCAGTTGCAAATATTAACGTGTATAATTTAAGGAAGGAGGTTTGAGACACAAAATTACAAAATGTCAACAACTTATTCGGGGTGCACGTTTAATAACTGCATTTTTTATCATTAGTTCATTTTTTTGCAGTAGAGCAATTAAATACCATTGATATGCAAGTAAAATGGTTTTCTATCTCATCTAATGAAATAACTAAAAGCCTGGCATAATCCACTAGTAAGGTGTCGTCATCTCATGCAGGTTCACAAATAAATATAAAAATAAAAGTAACCACAAATCGATTTCCCAACAAAGGCAAGGGAATTTTGATTAACAGGGTTCTTGACAATTACTTAAAAAATGTAGTAACAAGCTGACAAAACCAGGCTGATTAAAGTCAGTTCTCGAGGGAAAAAAATCAAGTCGGTGAAACGTCAAATTGTTGGGAAAATAAAACCGAAAACATCCTGGAACCAACACTGAAATGTAGATCCTGCTCTAAAAACAAAAACGACCAAAATAGCACAAAAACCTAAGCCAAATCATAAAAAATAGGGAATTGGAAAATTATTCAAGTAAAAACAAAACGTAAAAATAAAAGTAATTAAATTCTTAACAGCAAGTAGAAATGCCAGGGTACTGTAGTCTCTTTTCGATTTCTACCATGACACTGAAAGGAAAAAAGGAAAAGAAAACAGGCAGAGGTGCCCTGAGAAACTGTCACGAACAGAAAAAAGAATAGGACAGTGGACTTGAAAAGTAAGTAAATTAGGAAGTGATAACTAGGGAATACATATGAAGAGATAAAGAAATAAGTCAAGAGAAGGAGAATATAAGGTGAGGAATTAAAACAAAGAGAATGGGATAGATTAGGAAAACAAAAGCAAGCTACAGGACAGATGTATGACAAAACAAGCACTGACAAAGCCAGTGCATCTGAGTTTTATGTGCTAACGTGCGCAAAGCGTTACACTTGAAAGCCAAATAAACGTTAGGAACGAAAGTCAATTTATATTGAAAGTACACCTGCCTTCAATTCAATCCTGTTTTTGTTTCTATGTGAAAAAGGTCTCATGGTAAATGCAGCTTTAATTGCAGTCAGACTTTCATTTCTATGACAGAAAGAAAAACAGGGCTATAGAGAAGGTTCCCTTGCCACTCAACCTTCGTTTCACCTAGAAACAAAATCAGGACTGTAATGATTGAAGGCAGGGGAGCATTCACCATGGATGACCTTTCTTTTCTAAGAAATAAGACAACAACGGAATAGCAAGGGAAGCCTTAGAAATAAACAAGATCATAATAATTTGTTAATTAATAATAATTTGCTCTACCCTGGCAGCAATGATGAGAAGTCGTCAGGAGCTGCAGTGATCCCAGTGAAACAGAGAAGGGCGGGAGGAGGCAAGGTGACGGAAGGACAAGGAGCACAACACACGTGAAAAATGGATGGATTAAGCAAGGTTATTAGCACCTCTATTGTTCTCTTTATATGTAAGAGATCTTCCGGATTGTTTTTCCTTAACGGAAGGAGATGCGCCAAAGATAGGTGGCCGCTCCTTTTCCTGTCTCATGTATGCAGACGATATTGTAATTTTGGACCTGACCCCTATAGGTTTGAATAAAAAATTGTCACGACTCCAGAGTTATACGTCTGCACAATTTTTGAAAATAAATGTATCCAAAAGTAAGGTCTTGGTTTTAAAACAAGGAAAAAACAGAAAATTATGTAATTTTAATTGGACAATTGTTCCTGAAAAATTGGAGATTGTTGATTCCTCTCTATACCTGGGGAAAGTTATTTCAAGTAGTATGAAGATAAATTCCCATATTGCTCATAGCTCTTCTAAAGCAATGTCACATGCAAATGGCCTACGTCTATTTTATACTACGATGGGTCGAAGACATTTTTCACATTTGCTGTTAGTTTTTAAAACTAAAATTCCTCCTACCTTGTTATATGCAATTGAATCTTTACCACTAAGGGAATGGAGCTTTTTGGATAAAATCGAAGGCCAAATTTTCCGTAAACTATGTAATTTTAATACACTGGTTCCAATAGCTGCTATTAGGGTAGAATTTGGCTTGGTAAGCTCCTTTTCACAAGGTCTAGCTAGGGTAATTCGTTGGGGGTATCAACTAAAGAATAGTGAACCTTTCTCTTTGAGGAGTTTTATCCAACAGGAAATTTTTGAAGGACAAATGTACACATACTCTTTTTATAATGATTTCCGCCTGGCACTGCAACATTTTAATGTGCAAGAGGATTTTGTCTTATCCTTATCTCCTATAGAATTAAAATCCTTTTTAAAGATTTCTAGTGGCCTAATTAGCTATCAGAGAGAAATTAGTATTTGCAGAACGAGGGCCAGACTGGAAACAATAGTTAAGAATGCTTCCCCGAGAGTTTCTCAGAAATATCTCTCGTGGAACTTAGGCCACGGTATCCGCAGATGGATTACTCTTTTCCCTATGAACCTCTTACCCTTAAATGATTTAATCGGAAATTGGTCATCTAATAGGGAAGGTGGAAAAACTGTAACTTTTGTAATCAGGCTACTCAGAATCTTGATCATGTCTTGTTTGTATGCCCGGCGCTGATTGTATTCCGCTATAGGTGGCTACGTCCTATGTTTATCCAGAATGGCATTAAAAATGTTACAGCTGCTAGAGAATTTTTGCTTTGTCCAAAAAATGAAATTGTATGCACTAAACATTTTAACTTTTTTAGGGAGTTTATGAATATATTTTAAATGGTTTTATTAGACCCCGAGTATGGTTGGTTATACAACTTATTAATTTGTGCTTGTGCATTGATTTTTTCCATTTGTGGAAAATTACAAATATATGACTGTTGCTAATTCTCTGCTGTTCGCATTAATTAGGTATTTTTTCCCACCATAAAAAAGTCTTAAGGGAAATATCTTCGCTGCTTTTTTGATGCACTTTAGATAAAAATATATGATCCTGTTATGATAGGATTCTTTTCCTAATTGCAGTTAAAATTAACAGGACCTGATCTTTTATTGTTTTAGTACAGGAGATAATAGTTTGATTGCTGCTTCCCTATTGCCATTGTAAGATGCACTTTACATAATGAATTGTTATTATTGTTGCAACATGAAGTACTTTATTCTACAATATGCCATCAGTTGAAATTGCTTTTTAATGTTAATCCATCTTTTGTACATGCCCTTTAATTCATCAAGGAGTGATTATTTTAGCTCTCCTATATTGTTGGGTTTTATTGATGTTTAAATAATATCCTAGTGGTCATTTTGGAAAAATGTTATGCTTTGTATGACTACCTTTGTATAAATTGATATCGTGGTGTAGATGGAATGGTTTTAGTGAAGTATTGTTTTAACGGTTGCTGGGTTTATGATATGATTATCCATGTATGTTTTAAGTGGACCTCATTAGAGATCCAAATGCTTAATAAATATATTGAATTGAATTGGATGGATTAAGGCAGCAACTAAGAGGCATAACACATGGTAAAGAGGCCATTAGTTGAAGAGGGCAGACCCACAGCGTGCACTATGTACACTGAAAGCAACAGCGCTGGATGACAGCTGCACAGTCAAATCCCATTCCTGAAAAAATGGGTTTAAGAGAAAATAATGGGGGAAGCAGGAAGAAAAAAATAGGTCCTGGGGTATTACATAAAAAGAAAACACAAGGTCAAAAAGTAAACATAAGGTCAAAAAGAAAATATTTGATCCCTGGAAAAAACAATAGCATTTTCTCAGATGAGTGGCATTTTCAGGCTATGATTAACTAACTGAATGGATATTTCTGCATCAACAGGTCTGTCAGAATGCATTTAATCAAGTTTTTACTGACTAAATATTACATAGGGTATTACTTGATAGCGAGTATTTCAAGTTGTGATCGTCAAAATTTAACTTTATTGCCTTTAAATTGGCACTTTGCCTCCTTTCTAACATTTACATTTGCTCAGCTTCCATGGATGCATTGATCAGTCATATAAATGAGGGTTTGATCCAGATCTTTAATTTTACTTTTTTTTAACTGGTTAATTTTGTATTATATTTCTTTTTGAGTTTTATATAGCGCGAACTAGACCCGAGACATCGGTTATCAGAGCGGTTTACATGAGCACCAGTTTCGTTACAGATAGACACATTCATTTTTGTTAAGCACGGGGAGATTAAGTAATTTTCCAGAATCACAGGCTGTTGAGCGTTGTTGCCGAGACTCGAACCCGGTTCCCCAACTTCGAGGTCGACCGCTCTAGCCGTAAGGCTACCTCCTCTCCCTCTTTCCTTGTTACTATTTCTAATTACATTTATTTGATGCAGTACCATGAAAGGCACATTTTCCAGACAGAAAAATGAATATTGAAAAAAATAAGCTATGTACTGGAGTACATCTTTCTGGTTGTCTGTAGGCAAAAAAATAAGAAAATGCATGATTGTTTTTTTCAGAAGGTGGGGCTTGAAGCTACAGTCAGACAAAATTAGCTAATAAAAAAGTGTGACTGCAATTAGAACATTCAAGTTCCTTTTACTGTTCATGAAGAAGGTTCCAATTAAACAAAGGCAAATGAGAAACTTATGATTTGGTCCTTTCGCTATCTACATACATCATTGTGCTTGGAGACTATTTAGCTTGTGAGAAGAGATTCAGACAGTCTAAGCTTCCCACAAGTTGCAATTCATAATTCCTACGATGAACATTTATGAACATTATGATAAACGATTCATGTTATTTATACAATTCCCATGTGATCTGGTTTCAGAAACCACTGCTTAGTGTGCATCAAAAGTAGGCAAACATACAATACATAAGGAAATAAAGAAGGGTAGCCGTAAATAAAAGGCTGATTTGCAGCACGGAGTTCCATGTGACAGCAAACAGAACAAAACTGATATTGTCTATATTATCATTTGGAACCCAGAAGTGGAAAACTTAGCTACCTCATCCACAATTTTATGTTGTGTATTATTCCACCCACACCAGGAGTATTATCCCTTGTAGGCTGACGACATGTAGGGAGAGAGAAATCCGAGGGGAGCCATATACAACATAACATTCCTTACTGTTGGGCCTTCAAAAATGCAAGAAACAAAGCGTGATGACTAAAAGAAAATTTTCCTCTTCTGGGAAAGAAACAATGGAACGTGGCTTCCCTTGATGACTGCTCCAACTCCAGCCAGTTGCCTGGTGGAGCCTGGAAGTACTCACCAAGACACACCAATGAACATTCCAAAAAAAAAAAAATCTGCACGCAAAAATAACACACCTTCTCCTTACAATAACAACCAACATAGACTTTCGCCATGAACAATGGACATATATGAACACACACATATATCTGCATGTTAAAACTGAACAAGAATCTAAAATTCATAAACAAATTCATGAGAAAACGAATATACTTTAGGATACCACATAGTCATCCAAATACCTTGGGGCTTTTGTTTGCGTTTTTGCTTTACCACCAACAGAATGAATATCCATACAAGAAGGTGAGCACACCTCAATTGACACACTTAGGTGGGACCTTGACTGGCTGAGTCCACAATTATCCTACAGGGTGCAGGATCATGCGATACACCAGTATCATCAAACCTCCAATCGTACAAACTTGCAGCATCAGATGCATCTGAGTTGGTGAGGCTTAAATGCAAATTGTGAGTGCTCATATTTTTAAATCTAGCTACACTTTTTTTTACTCAATCATTTACCACCATCTACCAGGATTCCATGCTTAAGACACTTGTACAATCCTGTACACGGGTAATACTCCGTGTTTCCCTCCCTAGAAATAGGATCTCTCTCAATTTTCACTAAGCCCCTGACTTGAAAATCCACACCCTTAACAGTCTTCAGGTCACCCTATCTTTATTTACTCTTCACTTGAGCAACACTTACTCTATGCCACATATCCCCCACACGGTGAGTTATTTTGTTAATGTATGTGTTTTACAAGACCCAATTAGGCGACAGCTTGCTGAAAGAGTGCCTACGGCTCAACAACACAAAAGGGACATCACCTGGTCTAGAATGTGGAGTGTTATGATAGCTCCATAGCCTGTTTGAAACCATTTCACAAACATTCAACCCAGAGGATCATGCTAACGGAATGGTTTCTTCTAACATGCAGTTCACCCTCTCTGCCATATCCTTACCTTGGGGACTGTACAAAGCCACAGGTAAGTGTTTGATGCCAAAGGAAGTTAAAAATGTCTCCATGGATTGAGATTTAAACGGTACACCATCATCTGTTACCAGAGCTTTGGGAACACTGTCTCTCTCTGAAAGAGAACCCTCAAATTTCAATGAGCGACCTAGTATTGGGCTTGATCTATTTAGACTGCTAAATGACTAAAATTAGTGCATACCTCAAATTTTCCTGTAAATCATACGTATGTCCAATGAAATCCATCCCCAATGTCTCCCAAGGTGACTTTGGGAACTTTACTAGGCTCAACTGAGTATTACAAGTGCCTCACTATATTCTGCACAACTAGCCATAAACACCTCCACTTCTGTACCCATTTCCAGACAACAATAATACAAGCAAAGTCTTTTCCTCACTTCTGTCAAGCCAACTTGACCCTGATAAGCAAATCTAACCAAATGTGAGCTCCGGGCTGTTAGATGGATTAATAAGTGCCCTCTCAAAATTAGTCCTCCTTCGCAAGTTAACTCATCGTTCAACCTGGAGCCCAATTTGACTTCATTTTCTAAAACATTTTCTCTGGGACAACCATTACTTATGAATTCCATTAGCGATACATGACGCACATTATCCTTCAAACAAAGTATCCATTTTTCAATCGTTATGACATTTTCAGAAATTACGACCCCATCAATCAAACCTACCATACATTCCAAGTCATCCATGTTGAGATCCTCATTTAACATTTCTACATGGCATCTTGATAGGAAATCAGCTATGAAGTTTTTTCCTCCACGAATATATATAGTCACACTGAAATTGAACTCCTACATTTTGGACAACAACCTCACCAGTCTAGGACTTGCTCTGTTAAAGTTTCCATCACTCAACAAAAAGAACAGAGGTTTGTGATCAGTAACTAAGGAGAAATCTCTTCCCTCACAGATACGTGGAACAAAATGCCTGGTTGTCCACACACATGCTAGCACCTCCCTCTCTATTGTATTGTAATTACACTCAGGTGTAGTAAGTCACCTAGAGGAGAACATTATGGTGTTCTCTTTTCCTTCCCACTATTTGACACAGGACTGCCTCCTACTCCAAAGCACTGGCAGCTCCTGTTACTTTCGAACAGACATCTCTAAATGGCTGCAGAGCTGGGACACCAATGATCAATGTTTTCAAATTCTCAAAAGTCTCCTTCTCTTCAGTTCTCCATAAATATTTCACACCTCTTCCCAATATTTTTCGTAGAGACTCCGTTTGTAAGGAAAAGTTGTTGTCAATGAACTGCGAGTAATATTCACCTAACCCTAGGAAAGACCACAACTAGTCTTTGTATTTGAGAGTAGGACTATTTCTTATGAATTCCACCCAAAAAGCTTTCGGTTTGATGACTTCTGCAGAAACAGGATGACTAAATAATCCATCTCACTTAACAAGAATTGGCACTTCTACTTTTTATCAGTGAAACCATTATTTTGTAAGGCATTCAACATTTTACCCAACAATTTCAAATGGTTCTGTTTGTTATCGATAAAGAGGAGTCTATAATCTTGGTAAAGCAAGCCATTTTTAAACTCCCTTATGATTTTAATTAATTTTTTGAAATCTGACACTGCAGAGGCTAAAAGCTCCAAATTGAGTGTTTAAAGCTGTTAAAGAGCTATATATATGTCACTTTCAGTGCCACGATGGTTGTAGAGTTCTGTATATGTCACTTCCAGAACCATCAACAATAAAAAAGGACGAATCATCAGATTAGAAGAAGAAGTTGGGCTAGATAGTGAGAGGGCAAGCAATGGAGAGGCGGAACAGAGAAGCGTGAGAGACAAAAGATTAGGAGGCAAGCCAGAACAAAAAAGGAGATGAGGAGCGAGAGAGACAAGAGATGAGGAAGCAAGCGAGGGACGATGAGAAGAACATAGAAGGAGCTAGAAAGAGGAGAGATGAGGTTGCAAGCAGGAAGGAGGAGGAGAATAGCACCAAAGGTTACTAACATCAGAGGAGCCTGACAGATGGTTGTTGAGATGGAGCAAAGATACCATACTCTCTTGTGATACAGTCGCCACAAGGAGAGAGGCATGACATTTTCTCTTGCCGCAGCCCTGGGACCAGACCCTGGCTGCAGGCAAGTACTGGGAAAAGTGGTGGGCCAGAAATATAAACATCAAACAGTGATGTATCATTTTCAGTGTGAGGGTTGCATCAATTTATGTAATGAGGAGTAAAGAATCGCTCGGAATCAAAATACCTTTATAATACAATGAGTTTTGATGAATGGAGGTATCCTAAGACCAGCAAGAGCAGTGACAGACCATTTTGGCACCAGGGTGGTTGAAATCAGAAACAGGACTTGGTTCTGAACTAATTCTAGCCTGTGTTTTTAGGTCTCGCCTAGCGACG
This sequence comes from Calotriton arnoldi, assembly GCA_963921515.1. Classification (NCBI taxonomy): domain Eukaryota; kingdom Metazoa; phylum Chordata; class Amphibia; order Caudata; family Salamandridae; genus Calotriton; species Calotriton arnoldi. The sequence goes on along the minus strand of CAWUFW010000021.1, from coordinate 1,755,687 downwards.
CAGCGCATGCGCTGCTCGCTTGCGAGATCTATTGTCGCCGGTTTTGCTTCGGAAGCGAGGTGGAAGCTCCACCCATGCTTTTCATTGGCGCGCGTCAAAAATGCTCGCTTTTGATTGCAAGGGAGGCATGTTTGTTCCCTCCCTGTCTCCTGTTTGCTGTGCCTGCCCAGACAGGAGATGTGCACGCGCATGGCGTCTCTTTTGCTCGCGGCGTCGCTTTCACTGTCTGCAATCTGCTTGCTTCCATTTTCATCTCGCTCCCTTTCAGCACATCGCGGCGGTTCATTCTTTTTTAAGTGCCTTTTGTGCGCGTCTTTTCCTGTGAAGCCATTCTAAAGTCATTAAACTAATATTAGGCTATACGGTATCAAACCTGATGCAACAACTCGAGGAAGCTACTGAGTGGACACGTCAAGAGTGCTGTGCGCATGCGCGCTATGCCCTCTGGTGCCAGTCTGGGACAGTATCAGGTGGATGTCCTGGAGGAGAAGCCGCTCCTTCACAGCTGAGGAGCTGTAGCGGTGCCCGCTCGGCTTGCCGTCATGTCGGACATCGGGGATTGGTTCCGCAGCATCCCCCTGACGCGCTACTGGTTCGCCGCTTCCATCGCAGTGCCGTTAATTGGAAAACTGGGTCTTAACGGCCCGGCCTGGCTGGTGCTGTGGCCCGACGCTTTCCTGCATCGCTTCCACGTGAGTGCGCATCAGAGGCGACTGTCACCCATGTGACAGCTGGTCTCACTTATTTATGCTTTTCTTAGAGACCTGAGCGTGAATACCCCGCTTCTCCAAATTGTTTGGCCTGACAGTTTCCCTGTTTTATTGACACTGCTTTCTCCGTACACCTTTTGACGTTCATTTCTCAGCCCTGCTTTGCACTCTGCGCACCTGCGCGCTCTGTCTTTGAGTTAGGCATTGGCGTAGAAAAGTCACGCTTGATGCCTCTGTATTTTCAGAGTTTCTAAAGTATCTGTGAACGTTCCTAGCACTCATTGAGTTTCAGTTCTCTTAAAAATTTTCCACTTCAATAGTCAGTCCCGTGTATGAAAATTATGAATGCCAAAGGTGTAACTGTAAGAAGCAAAAAACACAAAGTTCATGAAATACGGAAAGTCCAGGAATTGGGATTTATAAGAGACTACACTTGAGTAAAAACAAAACACTGTGGCCTGGTTCCTTACTGGTTCGCACCCCAGGCAATACTCAAACACTGCACACTACTGCTACCTACTCCTCTTGCCACCATCACTAGCTGGAACATAAGTTACAAATCCACATACTTACTACACACATACATGCCACTCCTTATCTGTGAAATACATTCACTGCACTACAAACAAAACCATTAAGCAAGATTGTAATTACAATGCCAATAACTCTAACTGATGCGAGACCTGTTGCATTGCAAATGCTTGTTCTTTTCTCTGGGAAGGCTGAAGGTAGAGGGTACAGGGTAGACGGGGTGGGCAATCGCGTTCTCTGGAAACGGTCAAGCAATTCTGTGATTCTGAAGACAGCCTTGAAGAACCCTCGATTCTAGTTATCACAACAAATAAGAACTTTACCTGCCCTGCCAGTTTCAGAGCAATGAGAATATTGGAACTTTACGAAGCGTCAGGTTTTAATAGTTTTGTTTCAACTGTTTAGACCTTCTGCTTCCAGGGAATAAGTATGTTATTTCATTCAAGTGAGCAACTTTGTTTTCTTGTGTATATATAATGCTTAACATTCTATCAAGACTGCGGAACCTATGCATGCTGCACTTTGATGGAAAGGGAAGTCTGATTAGTTCTGAAATTAAACAAAATTCTTCTAAAGTGATCAGTACTAAAGGCTATACTTGATCAAATATTCTACAAAAAATAGGACTATAAAACTAATAAACAAATTTAAGAATAAAATAAAACCCAGGCCTTTAATAACCAAAGGCTAGTATAAAGAATGCCCAACGTAGGGGTTTAAAGGGTTGCTACAAGGCTTTATCCAATACCATATGTTTTGGTTATCTACATGTAATAAACAAATAGTAACAGAATCTTAATTAGAACTGTGTTCCAAGATTATGGCTTGGATGAAAATATGGCATGGATCTACTCCTCCAAGACAAACTTTGGACACCCCTTGCCTAAGAGTAGAAAACAACTTTATAAACAATGACTAGCACTGGAAACAGCTTACTTCACGTAAGCACAATGGGATGCTTGTAGCTTGTTCTGATGAACACTAGCCAGTAGAGTCCAGAACATATGCACATCGAGACTTATGGAAAACGCAAGTCCACATTTGAAGTGAGTACTCTAATCTTATGAGTTTGAAGTAGTGAAAGACATCCCTTTTGTTTCATCCTACTTTTTATTTGAACAAATATTAGGGCAGGAGTCTCCAACCTTTTCTATAGTGAGAGCTACTTCTACTCCAGGTAAATCCTCCCAAGATAACAGCAAATGTTGTCACTGCAAAATAGTGACCACATATCTTAACATTACACTTTGACCCCCCCTACGCAGGAGTATCAGCAGTGACCACACAAGCAATGCCAGTGGAAATGCTAGGAAAAGATATTCAGCAAGTAACACTCCAACATGGCTAATGAAATAACAGCCAGAGCTGCATGAGCCATTTTGCACAGAAGACATAACCACAGCAATAAGTCTCTCCAACTCAATTTGACGTATCATCATCAGGTGTAAATGTGTTTTAGAAATGCAACGTTTTCTCTTTATCAGCATACAAGTTTCTGAAAATATACATTTTTCTTTCAAATACCACTTTCAATTTTGGGCAAACCGACTTAATTTTTCAGAAGAAAAAAACTCTTCTGAAAAAACTATTTGTCTTCAAAATCTCGGCTTTCATTTTTAGGAACTACTCCATCCCAAACATCAATTTGGAATTTTCATCAAGTAATTTATGTGTACAAATGGCTAAAATTGACAAGTTCTCCCACAAATGAACAGGCATTACATTCATATGCCATGGATGCTCATCCTTAACATCAAGGATGCCTGTAACATACCAATAATGCCCACCATTATACTGGGCAATGCCAAGACTTTAGCTTTAAAGTCTTAGCCCAACGGAGATGCGGTTTTTATTTTTGAATGCAGCATTATTTTTTGTGTATGGCATAGAACAGCATATCCATTTAGATGTAGAGCAAATGTCATTATACCATGTAATGTATTTTTCTCTTATTTTTTGGATAGCTCAACGTAACTTTCTCAATCATACAACAGTGACTACGGTTTCTTAGTCTGAAAATGTATTAAAACTCTCCATGTGGGAGAGAAGCCAAGGTTGCCTCAGGATTGTCTTGGAGGCAAACTTCAGGTCAAGCCTTTATTTGATCTGAACTGTCTTATCTTTTGCCTTTATTTATTGAGCATTTCTTTTATCAGATGCTCCTTGATTTTCATTTGACTTGTGTTAGACTGTATTTAGTGCTGGCTATTGATTACATTAGGGCTTAAATTTCCGCTGCCAATGATCTTTTACTTTTATTTGCATGATGAGCATTTTGAATCGATTGACTAATCAAAGTCTTTTTGTCTTCTGTGTTTGATTTAGTTTTAATAAACCTTCATGGTTTGTATTGTTGAATCCTGTCTTGAGTAGATTTTCCTGAGTATTTTTCCTTTGTCTCTGGGTAAATTCTACGATAACGTTTAGGGCTCTCTGTTTTAAAGACTCACAAATAGCCCCAATTCCTCAATCAGACCTTTTGATGTAAAAAAGCACCAACACCATAAAGACCAGGCTGCACACAGCATGCAAGGGCTGGCAACCATTATGTCATGGATGGCTAACATTTGGGCAGTCATGCTCTTAATATGTCAATAATGGCTACCAAATATGCACAAGGATGACCATCTTATGCCATTACCTCTATTATGCCACGAAAGGGCACTACTGTGCTAAAGACAAACCTCTTATGATGGGGGGCAGCATATACTTTTGTTGGTCCTTGACACCACCTACAGCTTTCAATGAGCAGTACTATTTACTAGGGAGAAAGGCAAAGCAATACATACTCATAAATGTGCCAACTTGCATATACACACAAATATATGTATATGAGGCTCAGACTCAATTGTCTAAGCTCTGGATCTACACCTGCGTGCTCTGCTTCAGGACTGATAATGCATCCAGCTCACACATTTTCATTCTGGCTCCTGAAGTCCCCTGCACGCCCACTGGTCTGCACTGGCATACTACTGACACTTTTCTGGCCAAATTTTCACACACAGAGTGACTACAAAGAAACAACGCCTACAGCATGGGCAATTTTTTTGAGACTTTCCTAGATTGAGAGTGGAGACCGATGGTTGTGTGGCAGACTCTATATGAAGACAGCGTTTGAGTGTTATTGCGGCCCTGCCATTGATATGGCTGGCTGCCACTTAAAGTGTTGAAATGAGCAGTGCTGCTTTTCTTTTTAAATAGGCACAGGCCTTTGAAATTGGGTCTTGCGCTAGGCTTCAGCTCTGAAAGCTACTTCTAGGGTGATGGTGAGCTTCCAGTAGCTCAAGACCTACATGTTGAAGACCCATGCATTAGCGAAAAGTTTCATTACAAATCTGCAAGTGAAGTCCATCAATGCTACAAAATGTGTTATCTTTCTAAACCTCCACCGGAGAATGAAAATACTTGCACAATAAGTTTCTGCAAAAGATCTTTCACCAAAACAATTATTTTTTGTGAGAGGGAGGCGTCAGTAAACTTTCTTCTGTAAGAATTATTCAGACACTTTTCTTTCAATCATTCCAAACCTTTACCAAAGGGAATCCTATTGGTTTTTCTTCCACCACTTGCACACCAAATCTTCTAACATTAGTACCAAGGCGGAACTTCTAGATACGTAGCTTAGGTAAGATAAGGAACTCTCTAAGACACTGCCACAAAAACACCACAAACGTTGGGAACTTCATTTGTCCCTTCCCTTTTTGTTTTGTCTCTGAAGAATGTATGGTTTGAATATGGGGGTTAGGACATATTTCAGTATGCCTATAGGTGTGCTGGGAAGATGTAGGCATAAATCACATTTTTTTAAAGTGTTTCCTGTTGTGTCCATCCCCCAAGAAGCAACAGAGAGGATGCCAAAACAAGGCCATATTCAAAATGAGATTGATATTAGATAACCTTCTGTCTTGACAGTGATTCATCAAACAAAACTGTACTCCCCCATTATGAAAAGCAGAAGAGAAACAGCAAAGATTTTCTCAAAAAACATGTGAAATGAATTTATTTGACATGGTGACAATCTCGGTTTTCTATAGTGAGAAAAAAAGTATCAAGTCAAGTGTTCCTCAGAGATGGTGAATGCTTTTTGTTTGTGCTTCTGTGGAGCCAATCTGGATGGGACTTGTGATATGACAGATACTCTAAAGAATATTTTCCTGTCATAGGCATTCCTCGCTGCGTTCCCCTGCTATATCTTCTGGAAAAGTCAACTGTTCTCTACTGCATCCAAATATCTGCTTCACAGTTCAGAAATAATTTAAAACACTGCAGAAAGACTCCTCTTTATATGCCCCTAAGGGACCACATCATCCCAGTCCTAAGTGCCCCATATTGGCTCCAAGTTAGAAGGAGAATTTTTTAAGGCCCTTTATATCGGCCATCATACATTTTTAAGAAAATCCTTCCTCCAGAGGAAAACCTGCACAGGTCACCCTACAAGTCTGTGATCAAAGACGCAGCCAGAAAACAAAACTCCAGCATTCAACAAAATCTAGAACAGAATCAATATAAATCTCTGTAAAGCATACTACAAATCCCAAATTCAGGAAATATTCTCAGTAAATACATAACACGCTGGAACAGGCGCCAATCTCAGATAAGAAATCTCCACAACCACGTAGCGTTATAGAAATCGCTAAAAACATGGCTATTTCCATTCAGCTGATCCTCACAGTAAGCATGAAATGGCCATGTGCACTATACACACCACTGGAAATATTATCCGGCCTTTTGGCTTTGCCAATGCTTTTGGCCTAAGCTATTAAGAACAGGCGAAATGAAAAAATGCTGTTTGCCAATGCAGAACAGCAATGTCAAAAACAAAAAAACCTGCTGCACCGTAATGAAATATATATGTGCATGTGGGCACCATCCATGCCTCAAGTTACTGCTGTCTTTTTTCTTTTTTACTTTTAATTTACCATGGTGGATCCCAATCTTCGAGCAGTAAATTAAAAACAATGGGAGAAAAAAAAACATCAAAAATATACAAAAAAGTGAAGAAAACTAACTTTTTTAAAACCCAACAGGGATGGGTGGGGGAGCTACGGAGGGCAGGTATAAGGTGCAAGTGACTAATGCAGGTAGAGCAACACAGGGGCTTGCAGGTGTAGGGGGGGGAATGGGGATAAATAAAACAAAAAAAACATACCAGGTAGGGAAAGCAATGAACAAGAAGAGAGGAGGAAGCAACAGTGTGGGGGGAGGCAGGGATGTGAGGACAATGCTGCACAAGTTTGAGAGAGCAATGTAACACATGCACTCCAATAAAGTGCTGGAAACAAAAGAAACCCGCATGATGAGTCCAACAGGTCTGGTTTTGGCCGCCAGCCTTCTGGCTTTGTCAATGCCTGTTTTGTTTTGTCATGGTTTTTGCACGAGGGAGCAGGCCCCCCATCAATCTAAAAATGATTGGTTAAAACAAATGATTGTTTTGGGCTCAAAAGCACTCATTGGCACTTAAGGGCACTACCTTGTGTGTGAATATACTCCTTGTAAAAGGGAAGATTCTGTCACTCACAATGAAGTTAACTCATAGCTGACCTGGGCATGCTGTAGTGGGCGGAAGAAAAATGTGAATGACAAGAACAGACCAACGGATGAAGACAGCTGGCTAAAAGCCCCTATTAGTATATTATACATACAATTTTAGGAGAAGCAAATGGTCTTGGCTAACGCCAAACCCAAAAAAGTGGATCCCTGGTATGGAGCTGTCAAATAATACAATTAATCCAATCAAAAGAAAAGTTAAGAAGCTATGCCCCATAGATGGGACAAACACAATAAGAGGAAGGAAAACCACCAAATAAGCAGCAATCAAATGAGAATGCCAGCGAATGGTAAAAAAAGGACAAATCCAAAGTCCGTTGGTAGTATTGGTACTCTCCCCAATTGGTCTCTTCCATCAACCAGCAAAATGCTGTCTGCTGGCAAGACCTAAGAAGGATAGACCATCAAGAAGCAAGTCCATATTCTGACTCTTAGTCACATTCTACATTTTGATTGGTGTTATCCAGCCTCGGACTAACATTCGGTATTTGAAAGGGACGCCTTAAACACAAACCCTCTAAATACCGAATCACTAAGTCAGATGATGATTTGTCTGCAGGAGGTGCCAAAGATATGACATGTGAAAACAAGTTCACAAATAATGCCTCAAAAACATGCAAATCTGCATTCCAGAAAACTTCCTACAAGCAAAGGGGCGGGAAATCTCAACCACAATCCTAGATTACTGCGCTCATACATACCCAGCCCACAAATCAATAGGTTGCTTAGGATTACTAAAAAATCCACAGCGAGAATTGCACTGTAAATTGAATCACTCCTTTACTCATTTAATTTGCAATGCAACAAAATATCTAGAAGACCACTTTGTGCAACGTGTCAGTTTTTCTTGGGTGGCCACGATCCTCAAGATAAGTGTGACAGTATTGATCCAAGCGCCTGCGCCACATGCACATCTGCCAGCATAAAGGAGGGCCCTCCCCACCCCCAAGGATATAAAGAAAAGGCTTGAGTTTTCCTTAAAGTCTTTAAGAAAGATGGGGATCTGAACTCAGGTTCTGGATCATTCCAGAGATGTGCAGAGTGTGAGTGAGTGAGTGAGTGAGTGAGTGAGTATATATATATATATATCATGTGATCAAGCTCGCTTTGACGAGCGAAACGCGTCATGGCAGGCATTATGCCTGTGTTAATTTTGTGGTGTATTTTATAATAAATTTTCTGCATACTCCACGAACAACTTTATTCGACCCTTTATTCTGAGTGTGGCTGAGGTCAGTGCCTACTGGGTCTGTCGACATTTGGCAGACAGGAAGCGTTACGAGATATATATATATATATATATATATATATATATATATATATATATATATATATATATATATATATATATCTTCCTTTTCCAGTATGGTGGGACAATTAGCCTGAAACCGTTTGAACTCAAGACTCCTATTTGGGATGCAGTCCTATGTCTGTAAATAATCTCTGCTACTTCCCCCATAAAAATTAAACATTTCCCTTGGAGCAAGAAAATTTCCAATTCAAATTCTCACACAGGCCAGCCATGTCCCAGCAAGCAGTCCTCCAAATTTAAAGTCCAACACTTCATCTTTTTTTTTTTTTTTTTTACCTATAATGCTCGAATTGGGCTCTAGCATAAATCCCAACTTGTGCTTGGACTTTAGGAGACGCCTAAGAATGTCAGTGACTGGTCATTTATTGAGTTACATCATACTGCGAAAAAAATGATTTTCCGTGTGAATCGTACTAAAGACCAATACACCTACAGAGGTTCCATTGAGGGCGACAGAAGCCTCTTACAATCAACAAAAGCAAAAACAAAATGTAGGGGAGGACGAAGAGTAAAAGCCATGAAGTTTATGACGTCATCTGTAAGTGAACTCAATCATTGGGCTAGTGATGATTGGTGGGGGGGTATAATTGAGGGTAGGAGAGCCAGTTTACATGGTAGCTTTATAAAGAGATTCTGAAGGAGTTCATTGAGAGGTAATTAACATTCACATTTTGACTTTCGCACGGTTTGACAGAAAACCCACTCTCCCACTACAATTTTGATAACTTTTGTCCAGCAGTTTAGACTTCTGAGCGGCATACTCTAGTTATGGGAAAACACTTGTTAAATTCAAAAGGGACACATTTCGGGAACCCCAGCCCTCTTCTATACCATGCGACCAAGCTGCACCGAATCTAACATGCTCATGGTTTCAATTTTGTGAATAAAGTTATTAAGGATGCAAAAACGTTATTTGCTTTGGATTGAGGCGTCTACAAGCAGCAAATCATATTCCTAACTTTATCAACTTGCAAAACATGTAGTAATCCTGATATCTCGTCTAAACTAACACTCACATAACATATTTATAAACACAATTTTTGTAACGTGTACCTTGCACTCTGCAAACGAAATAAAAATTACTTTATAAAAAAAAACATTATTTATGCTGAATAAAACATTTGGACGGGGTGGCGAAAATAATGATCTCTTAGTTAAAGGCTTTACCGCAGATATTAAGCACTACCAAAGAAATATGGGTTGGACAAATTGCTAAGTCAACCAGAAGAAAAGTTGGGCATGTCATAGATGTGAACAGAACGTGGAAACATGGACATCCTACATGACACGATCTACAAAATAATCCAATAACGTCATTATTTTTAGCAAAAAAATGTTTACGAAACTTGGATACCCAACATATCAGCTTGATAAATAAAAATAAAATAAAAAAAAGAATAGGTCAGTGACAGCAATAAAAATCGTTTCACCAATCTCGACAAAGCAAGCCGGTAGTAATACGCCTCCTCGTCCCGCCCCACTACATCCCCTTGCCTTCAATCCCTGCTATCTTCATTCAGGCAGCCCAAGATTTCTGCCAAATGTGGGGGAGGGTTAAGTGATGTTGACATCTGTCCCCTTGAAACTAGCGACAGACCACCAACTTGTATCATGAATGTATAATAGCTGGAGGAAGAACCTAGCAAGCTTTGAATCAGCAACAAGAAGCAATACTTTTATTAATTAAAATATACACCAGCATCACAAGCTTATAAGGCACATCACCCGCAAAAGTAATTCTAGTGTGGGTAAAGGTATATATTTTCAAGAGATCAGCATTAACGGCACCCAAGCACATCAGTGAATTAAGTTATCCGCTATTCTGGCTCGCTGTTATAGATGGGTAAACAAACACTTCCAGCATGCGAAAAACAACAAAACGTAAAAGAAATGGTAGCATAAAATGTAGTAAAAATAGTGCACTGTGGCGCTACATTTCGGTATTCTACAGCAACGTTTACCCATTCCGTACTTCTCCAGACTCCCTTCACAAAGCATGAAGGTCAACATGGGCTATACTTAGCTAAATAAAAGAACAGGAAGAGAGGCTGCATTCTCGCTGTTGTTTCGTCAAAATAGAACCCTGGAGACTGTTTGTTTAGTTCCTTATAAACATTAACTGTTTTGAGACCAACTGCGGCCCGCTAAACCAGGACATGGTTCAAGCCTGTCATGCAAGTGCGGTTCGTCCATTTATTATGATCAACAGAGACACAGAAGGCCATTTTTCTACGCAGCTGAAGAAAAACCCACCTTCCCTATAAATATGGCATAGCTCTTCTGCCATTTGCGAGCAAGCGGCAGACAGGAAACCACGTATGATTTAGTCGTGGGCACATTTTTCAAGGTGAATGCAAAAGAAAGATAAGAGCCATTGCAGAGCTGCGCTCACCGGCAGCTGAGGAAGCCATCGCTAAAAAGATCTGTCACCTCAGATGCAGTGCTCAACGCGAACAGCGCCGTTGTAAACTCGAAGGAGGCTTCACAAAAGGGGTGCCGAGAACACACATTGTTACCGTGCCGTGCGCCCACCGCTCGCTACTCACCATCACCGACAGCCATTGCGGAGCGAGGATCCTCTGGCAGGCGCAGGGGCACACACGCAGCCCCGGCTCTCCGGTGCCGCTCCGTGTAAGCCAGCAGAGCTGCAGCCCCTACTGCAACAGCAAGAAAGCTTCAAAATAGCAGTCCCAGTGCGAGCGGGGATGAGAAAAGCTGCGGCTTAAGCCAGCCGCCGAGCGCAGCAGCCCACAACGCCGCCCGTGACCAGAACTTTCTGTTTGGGTGCCTTCTCCCGGCTCACCGAGCCCTCACAGGGCTGACCGCGCTCACACGGGGGACCTTTAAAGCCATTTAGCAAAACACAGGCATGTGCTCACTAAACACTGTGCGCCTGCCCCCCACCAACATTCGCATGCAATTAAAAAGTCACGTGACCAGATGCATCATTGGTTTTGTGGGGATTTTCTTCCTTAATTATGCAGACAATATTTATAGGCGGCAGAGCCAGAGCTGTAAACGGCCCCCTCGACTGGCCGGAGCCCGGCGCTGGCCTTTGAGCCGCTGTAAACAAACCCCGTCAAAGGCGACTCTGAATGCTCCTCTGTGCATGACCAACCAGCGAGGGCGGCTTCTGACACACACAGCTCTGGACCAGCAGCTGCACACAGCCGCAATGACTCTTTTGTACGGGAGGCAAAACAGCGGGTTTATCTCATGCCCTAGAAATAAACCGAACTATGGGGCGCCCAGATTATAAACACAACTGTTCAGGAATACACTGTACTCGTTCTTAAGAGTATAAGCAACTCTCGTCGCTCCAAGCAATTGTTTCACTATGTTGTGCTACCAATGGCACACGTACAAGGTAAAAGAGTGTACGGTGTCTTGAGTCAATGCAGGCTTCATAACAAACGGCGTTCTTCTTGCTGGTACCTGTAGACCCACACTGAAAATGACAAGTCCCAGTATGCAAAGTGCTTCTGGGTGAAATCAAACGAAGAGCTGACAGTTTCATGACGCATGACATGGGCCTACTTCACAATTAACACAAAGTGAAATAAAACTACTCAAATTGTATGTTGTGTTAACGAACTTTGACTTCCAGTGGTACATGGTTAGGAATGAGAGTAGGTGACCACAACAGCACAATGCTGCCGCAAACCCAACAAGCCACAAATGCCTCTAAAAGCAAAGCACAACTCAAAGTTGTATGTCAGTACGCACTACTGGTCCTTTGGACCTCATTTTTATCAGACTCAATTTTAAACTATTAGTTATTATATTTGGTGTTCCGAGAGGCTACACATTTGGGCCTATTAATAGTTGCATCTTTAGGTTTTTAAACTTTGAAACACACTGAATACTCGAACCCTTTCTCAAGGCACTGGTGTAGTTGGACTTTGTCTGGAAACCACAAACGCTAAGATTTTAATTGAATCCTTTTTAAAGAGCCCTCCAGATGCGACACCCAACCCAAGCATACCAAGCCACTGTCGCCTCATGTTGGCAAGCTTAAAACGAGAGGCAATACCAGCCAGCTATTTATGATCGGACACACTCAACTGTTTGAGGGGTAGTAGGAAGAGATTTGTACCTGCAGGAAAATAGAATCAGAGCTGTGTATGCATTTTAGCAGTATGCAAGTGACTTCTGGATTGTAAAGGGAGCCAATGTAACGCACACCTGTCACAAGTGACTGTTTAATTCGCATTCAATGCACTTGACCATTCTGAGCCTGCTAGCGTTGGTAAACTATGGTTAGGATATCTAGGTAAAAACGAGTGCAATATTCTAGGACTCAACACCCCACCCCCACCCCCAGACAACACGTTCAGTGGTCTGAAGGGGATTCAACTGGTAGCATATAGGTTATATAATTTTTGCAACATTAAGTTGAGAAAGTGCAGATTTTTAATTTTTGGAAGTATATTCTGTTTAAAGTAAAAATGAGAGGGAGCTTCAGCCCAAGTATGACAAATGCTGAGGAATATATGAGTATTCGTATAATGCTCTATGAATTAACAAAAATACGTTAAAAGGAACGAAGTCTTATCCAACACTTACACTTTTTATCCTGCAATCCTTACCCAGAGTGGGCTTCCTTACTCCTACAATAAAATGTAAAAACCCTCCACAGTTACTATCCGTTACTTCTGGGGGGCTAATTTAGCCAGTCTAAAGCGGTGGCCATCAACGGCTGGTAACTTCTGTAAAGTTTTTCAACCGCAGGTCATTATTCTCAGACATTATTGATGTGGTTACGCTTTCAGTTAAAAACAGAACACAACTTTCTTTAATAACAGCGACCAGGTAACAATCATCAGAAAAAAATTATATCAATGAGAAGGTACTCAGATAACCAGATAACACAGAAAGTTAAGTCAGAGGTACACTGTAGCCAACTAGAGACAATTAATAGCAACGTCACACTTCATTCATCAAGTGTTTCTCAGTTATTGGACAGATATACCCCAAGTAAGAACCCAGGTACACCTGGTCTTCTAAGGGCCAGGGATTTCCTCAATGTACAGATCTTCAGTATTGGCACTATCTACTGTGACTATCAGATTATGAATCCATAATTTATAGCACAGAGCTTGTAAGCCTTACTTACCATTGCTTTTGTACTGACAACCAAAAATGTTGCTATTCAACCAAATGTTATCACCTTCCCAAATACTTCATTAAATAGCACTGGAAGCGTCCTCCATGACAAGTTCTGATTCTTTCGAATGCAATGCTAATGATCTCTCCTAACTTGTGTGTGGCCAACAGCCTAGTCAAGCATCCCTTAATTCAATTACAATCTACAATAAACAGTTTTGGGTTCGAATTTAAAAAAAAAATTTTTATTAAACTTTTGTAATATACGATACAAGGCATATAACATGTTTTTAACATTGGAGCATGTAGCGATAAATAAGGATCCCGACAACGTTTTATAACAACACCAAATAGGTGTTGATATACTCGTGTATTTAGTGCTCAAGACCATGAAGTCAAATACTTTTTGGAAGAGTATTCAATATTTATAGTGAAAGAAAAATAACAAGGGAGGGAAATACAATTCTGCAAGAGAAGGGGGGCGGACAACTTGGTAGGCTCAGAGATGGGATGAGTATCTTCGATGAGGCTTGCGTTAGGCATGGATCATAATTATGCCAGACACAGTTTCAGACAATCGGGCACAAAGCTATAGAGCATCCATATATGAGACTAATTGGAGTTGGTGGACATCGAGAGGCATGTAATGTGGGGGGAGCTTGGCAAAGCCCACGAGAGATCCGTAATACTGGAGAGCGTGTCCATGATGAAGGGAGCTTTGGTGATTACAGCGTGCTTGGGGGGGCGGGGGAGAGAGAGGCTGCGATATGGAGAGGTACATTCTACCATAGTATACACAGTGATACCAGAGTGCTACTTTATAGTGGATAACCGTCGGCATTGGATGGGTAGAGAGTGGTTAGCTCGTCCCATTCTAGGGATAAGGGGAATTTACAGAAGCCCTTAGCTTCTTTGCACCGGGGGGCCATGCTCTCTGATTTGGAACATGTGGCTACCGCGCCTGTTACCACAGTGGGACTGACGGGGGCACGCTGGCTTTCCAGAGGCACGTTATGGAACGTTTAACCAGCAGTAGTGCTAAATCCAGGAACTGAGCTAAGGCCTTGCTTTTTTTCGAACGTTTAAATAAGCCAATAAGCCTAGTGCATAGATGACCCAGCTACAAAGGTTAGTATGTCCTAAAATTTGTCTCAGATATGCAGTGACCACTGCCCAAAAGAAGGAGAGTGCCATGCATGGCTACAGCATGTGCTGTAGGTCTGTATCTTGTGACCTGCATTGAGGGTATTGGGCATTCACCCCTGGGAAGTAACCATTTTTTTCTGTGGTCAGGTAGGCTCTGTGTATTATGTGGAATTCTGTTAGCTTGAATCAAGCATTCTTCACTAGAAAAGAAGGGTAGGCAAGTACATGGTCTCACTCCTTGTCATTAAATCGCCTACCTGTATCCTCCTCACACTGCTCTTGAAGAGCGTCAATAAGACTCATGTGTGAGCCATAAATGCCCTGGCTATTTTCCAAGGTGAGACAGCTGTGGCAGTGTCATCCAGAAGGGCTCCAGTAGCCCAGCGGTACAGCCACTGAAGCTGCGAGGAAAGAGAATATTGTTCAAAGATTGGTACTCCAAGACCTCCTACATGGGAAGGACGTCTTTGGGCTGTGAAACCCTACATCGGCAGTTACCCTATATTAGTTCTCCAAATAGAGTGTCCAGGGAGTGGAAAATTGTTCATTTAAGTAAAGTGGCAACAAAATAGTAAACGTGGAAGCATGACAATTTTGGAGGGAAGTAAAGTCTTTCAGAATGCCACTTGACCTCGTAGTGCCGTAACAGCACTATATATATTTATATATTACCAAGTTATGGTCGCCACTGGGTAGTTATAGCTAGGTCGGCTGTTCCACAGGAAAAGCGTTTGTGTTGCTAATGTCTTTGGCCCCATTCGACGAATATCCATGAAACATTCCAAAAAGGTGCTTTTTTTTTTTTACTAGTTTGTACATGGAAAGTTCCAAGGTGATCTGTCAAGGGGGTCCAAGAAAAAAGGGGATCCAAAACGCAAAATCGCCATGCATTTTCCATAGACTTCTTAAGGCAGGGCTACAGCAAAAACAGCTGAACGGAATTACACCAAATTTGGCAAGAATGTCGATCTTGCTAGGCAGATTGTGCTTTTTTGTGATTTGGTGTAAATCTGTTCAGTAGTTTTTAAGAAATTAAAGTTAAAAAGAAGTAGATATCTGGACAGTTGGGTCCACAAGAGGCTAAAGAGACTCTTGCAGGAGCATCAATTTAACAAGAACTGGCAAAGCGAATAGGTCTCGCCTATGGGAGATCTATTGTTTTTGTCAATGTTTTATACATATTGTACAGCAGCGCTGGCTTCAGTGCAGCATGGCTGAAAGTAAAAAAAAAAAAGCGCTTTGAAGCGGTCAACGCTAGCTGTGTCATACAGCTTTTTTTGTTCACTTTCAGCCATGTTACAACATGGCTAAGAAACATTGGCAAAGCGAAAAGATTTCACATAGGCGTGACCTATTGGCTTTCCCAATGCTTGTTGGTTTTATGTTTTGTGCCTCTATAATGGCAAACCACAGAGCTCGGAACGGCAAAGTTCAAAAGAAACAAACTGGTGAAAATCTTAGAGGAAACTAAAAAAAAAAGTATCCCTTCTGTGCTATATATTCCTTTGTCAACCTACAGTCAAACAAAGTGCACTGCGCCAGAAGTGTACCAGGGAGTGTATTAATCTAAAAAACATGTATGGTTCTGTTTCCTCTATACATATTTAAACAAGATTTTATTATAAAATTATACTTCAATACATTCATGAAGTACTTATTTCGTATTTAGTACATACTAAAAATAGTATTTATAAAAGTTCAAAAAATATCTTTTACACAGTATCCTAATTCAATAGAACATACGCATGCACAAATACAATCATAGTGCCAATTCACATAAAAAGCATTGAAGAAAATATTTTTTCTTTTGCATATAGTTCTCTACCACATAAAAAATCTTAAGACTATTGTTCAAGTTCTTCATGTGCTTATTGTAAATGAAATAATGTCATTACATTAGTATGTACTAAATACGAAATAAGTACTTCATGAATGTATTGCAATATAATTTTATAATAAAATCTTTTTTTAAATATGTATAGAGGAAACAGAACCATATATGTTTTTTAGATTAATAAACTCCCCGGTACACTTCTGGAGCAGTGCACTTTTTTTGACTATAGGTTCACCAAGTAATATATAGCACAGAAGGGATCCTTTTGTTTTTAGTTTATTTAACTACCCAGTCCCTTTTGGCTTAGTTTGGGTGACTCTGTTTTTGGAGTAGAAAATCTTAGACTAACACCAAAAGTAGCTTAACGAAAAGAGGGCTGTCTGACCTCTTCACGGATTTAATGCCTTTCCTCCTTCACAGCAGAAGAAAATAAAGCTCAATAGAAAGTATGAAACCACCCACGCATTAGAAACTTGTCTGCATTTGATTGTGGAATATGCACCTGAGATGTGTGTGTGTTTCCCCCCCTCGCTCCCGAGTACAATGTATAAAAATATTAAACATTAAATAGATCTGAAGCCATCTCGGAACGGATTGTTAAAATATGCATCTCCCTAGCATTCCTCTGCTGAAAAATATTTGGTATTTTATTGTGATGAGGTATTCATATGCGATTAAAGTGTCTGCTTGAAGCAGTCGCCTTATTACCTGAGCAAGAGAACATTTGAACAAGTACAAATACTTCATGAGTCTAAACAGGAATGTGTTTATATGTTTTGATAAGTTGTCGAGCAACTGTAAATGTTAAGAGATTAGAATGTCCAGAACAAGGTGAGAACAGCTTCCACAGCACGACTGGTTACTGTTTATCAAAATCTGATTGCGTTATTAATTCAGGAACATGCCTCACCTACGCGCAGAATGACAATCACTTGCTGTGAGTGTGTAATACAAATGAAACTGGAGTGATGTTTTTTTCCCGCACAGTCTGACGCAGGTCGCATGAAGAAAACTTCCCCATCAGAGGGTCGGTGGAGTAATGGATTCATGTCAGTAGTAAGAGCTACATAAGGTGCCAGTAAAAAATATTGTAAACTCTCTTATGGAAAGTTCAGTTGCAGATTAATTCTACTGGGTTCAATTATGGCATGAGGCTTTCTTCAAACGTTGTGCAATAAATGATCAGAAGCAAAAAACAAGCCAGATTTTCCCCCGTTGAAATAAAGACACAAATTGAGGCTAACAAACACTGGTAATGAATACTGCCAGCTAAATGCTGCTGTGAGACATCTTAGGAAAGAGGCAGAGTTTGGCAGCAGCAGCCAGGTTATCACCAGTCCCCTCCACCCCTTTGCTGCCTTTGTACTCAGTATGATAGTAATGCCTACAGTAATGGAATTACTGCTGTAAGGCATAACTGCAGTTCGAAACAGAATACTACAAAGGGATACATACTACTCTCAGGGCGACTGGAATTCTACCATTCTACAGCCGCTGTGCTTTCCGCACAATTATGGATTTCCTGCACTTAACTATCTAACTCACCAAGTGCTGCATAATTTGCAGATTTCCACAAAACGAATCAAAAGGGACTAAAATAAAGTGTCAGTTATGGTACCACGCACTGCCAGACCTTTTGCAAAGATTAATTGGTCACCTTTCAGCTGCATACGGCTGTACTTCAGTGTTAAACTGGTATTAATAAGGTGAAACTGTTGCCCACGCAGTGTTAACAAGTGTTAAAATAAACCAGATGTTAGTGTGTGCCTCATTTCGAGGTCTGTTGGGCCATCACACTCAAAACGAGCAAAACTTTTGTATGCCTTCAACCTGCTACCTATGCAGTAACTGCATGTGCCACGAGAGAAAGACAAAGGTCTTGTGCAGCTGCAGAATGAGATAACCATCTTAAAAGGCGCGTCTAAAAAACGGGAAAGTAATCTGCATTCCCCTTTCCTGTAAATACTCTCACTTTGAAGTCAGCGAAAGCTAAGTAAACACCAAACTCCCTGGAAGACATAGCTTGACATTTGACCACTATCTTTGAATGCCCATAAAACGTGACAAGATAAGAACAAGATTTAAAGGTCTGTTTATAGAAAACGAGTTCGTGGAAGAATACTGTATACACGGTTCAGGCAACAGGAGGGACAAACAACCTCGACAGCCTAAAGCAAATAAAGCCAGCAAATGGAACAGAAGAAAACGTGAGTTGCAAACCACAAAGCCAATAAATAGCACCCCCAACCCCCTGGACATAGCAGTTTCCCTGCCTGCACCGGCTCCCCCGCGGCCCCCAACGAATGTATAACGGGTGCCCTGGGTAGGCACCAAGGATCCTATCTTTAAAGTGCTGGCCCTGGGGGATGGGGTCCCAAGGGCCAAAAACGGCTCAGGGAGAGGGACTGCGCAGCCCTCCTCCCATTTATTTTAAGAAGTGGCCCTGGGGTCCCCAGGGGCTCATTAGGCTCAGGGAGGAGTACCACACAGCCTCCCCTCCCCTTTCATTAAAAAAAGCCCCAGGGGATGGGGTCCCCAGGGCCTAAAGAAACTTGGGGAGGGGGCTGCGCAGCCCCCTCTCCTTTTTTTTGTATCTTTTGGCCCCAGGGGTGGGCTCCCCGGGGCCTATAATAGCTTGGGGATGGGGCCCCCCTGGTCTTTAAAAAAACATATGGTCTTGAGAACTGGGGTCCCCAGGGCCTAATAAGGCTTGGGGAGGGGGTCCACGTGGCCTCAGTCTCCTTTAAAAGAGATATGGTCCAGGGAGATGGGGTCTTCAGAATCATTTAAATGCTCGCGAGGAGGGCCACATGGCCCCCTCCCCTTTTAAAAAAAGGGGAGTCCCCAGGGCCTAATAAGGCTCGGGAGGGGCTCTTGCCCCCCTTCCCTTAAAAAAAAAAAAAAAGTATGTGGGCGATGGGGCCCCTAGGGCCTAATATGGCTCAGAGGAGAGGGAGCTGCCGTTAAAAAAACATAAGGCCCGGTGGCCAACATCCCGCCGCGCTCAGCCAAAGGCTGTGGGCAGGGGGGTTGGCTTTACATATGGTGATAAAATTATACTTTATGGTAAAAAAAACTAGAAATTCACTGATAAAAAAAAAGAGAGATTAAAGTAACATAGTTAGGTGAATATGACAACATTAACGTTTTGAACAAAAAAAAAAAAACACAGAAATTCACCAGTTTTAGTCAGCAGAGCTAACTATAACTTGCACTACAGCCATGCACTGCTTATGACCTCACATATTACATCACTCAAGACGTTGTATGACATCACTGATGACATCATCCAAACTTCTTTTGTACACAATGCTCTATAAACGGGTAGAGTATTAGAGTTATGAAAGGAAGTGCAAAATAGCTCAGAATAATGTAAAGCATTATTACTCCTATCATACATACAACCCCCAGGGTAAAGCAAGCTTGTGTTATGTGCAACATTGACCCTATACCTTATGGTTAGCCGAGTTCATGTTGCTAATGAACCACAGATGAAAGGATAAACTATCCTGGACACGGTGTTCACTCTGTATACAACCTTTCAGGTAAAACCAAGTTCCTCCAGATACTAAAGCCCTATTACATAACCAATGCCCTACTACAGACAGTCTTTACCTGTATCATACCCCTGACACTACTGAACATACATTGAGAACTGAAGTGGATATAAATAGAACAGTGGATATAAATAGAACAGTGGGTACTGTTGACACTGTCACCTCTATGGAGAGAGTTTACTCTGTACCACACGGTTTGCAGTGAAACTCTCAAGAGAAATACACCAAAGAGTATTAAAAAGTATCTACTAAGAACAGTGTACATTCTATGCAAAAATTGTCCAAAGAACAACTACTCACTTAAAATAACCAAGGTCTGAATGTGCTAAAAGGTCATACTACTTGCAGCCTTTATACTGTGGTGAAAACTTTACAGATAGCCCATCTTCTGAAGCAAAGTAAACACATGTACACAGGTTAGTACCTGGTACACAAGTCTTCTTTGTTAAATAGAAATTGTCATGCTGAGACGATTCGGTCTAATAACTCAAGGCTGCTTACAATATTTAGTAAGCAGCACGTAGAATCTTTTCCCTGCTGGAAACTTTTTCTGCAGTACAAAAAAAATGTGTGTGGAACATAATGTACAAAAGTAATCAACTGTCACCTGAACACATAGTTACTATTCAATACAATGATTTATGTGTTCAATGCCTCTACACACCTATGGTGCTTAGGAGCACATGTATTTTGTAAACACCTACACCAATTAGCTGGACACAGGTTGAATGAAATAAGGTAGAAAGGTAATGTGGTAGTTACAAGCCACTATGTAAACTATAAAACAAACTAACACACTCATTGGAAGATGTCATCAGTAATGTCATAAATGATGACATAGAACATGTCATGAGTGATGTAATAAGTGAGGTCAGAAGCAGTGCATGGCGTGGGAACAAGTTATGGTTAGCTCTGCTAACTAAAACTGGTGAATTGCTGTGTTTTGGTTTCTTTAGTTCAAAACATTAACGTTGTCACTGACAGTCATCTAATTAAATCTTTACTTTAACCTTTGAGATATATATATATATATATATATATATATATAATATAGCGGAAGCGGCGGCAAACCCACTGGGGTATTACTAATGCAGAACCACTATGACCATAATGCATCTTACTCACATTGAGGTCCACTGTGGGCGGAACTGTTTAAAACCATGTGACTGCAACAATGCCGCTTTTCTCATTGTAGGCCTGTGAACAAGGGCGTTGGCCCGAAACGCGTCAGGCTGCTGTTTAAAGGATCCAATACGCACTGCTGACTACGCTACTAGTTCCATTAAAGAGGCTAAACTCACCTGGGAGTGCGTCTTCTCTCGAGGGGCAACCCATTTGCTAAGTATTACAACGGCCGGTCCAGCCATGGAGACGCACCGCCGCTTCCAGATGGCGGATCTGTGGTGACATTGAGATGGAACCAAAGGCAGAACAGTGAGTCCATGATGGAATATGGATTATAAGTAGCGGACTCAAAAAGGCGGCATTGGTATCAACCCACTGGGGTAGGAAATGTTATGAAATGGAAAGCGGCGGCAAACCCACAGGGGTATTTCTAATGCGGAACCACTATGACCATAATGCATCTTACTCACATTGAGGCCCACTGTGGGCGGAACTGTTTAAAACCATGTGACTGCAACAATGCCGCTTTTCTCATTGTAGGCCTGTGAACAAGGGCGTTGGCCCGAAACACGTCAGGCTGCTGTTTAAAGGATCCAATACGCACTGCTGACTACGCTACTAGTTCCATTAAAGAGGCTAAACTCACCTGGGAGTGCGTCTTCTCTCGAGGGGCAACCCATTTGCTATATATATATATATATATATACACACATATATATATATATTTGTTGGAAGTGGAAGGCAATTCGCCGAAACGCGTCGGTCCGGGATTGTAAACAGAAGGACTGTGTAATGCCAATTGTTAAAGCCAAATAAATATACATTTTTAAACTGACCTGAAAAGTGGAGTCGGAGTTTGTTGGACGGGTGCCGCCGGATTGGGTGTTCAGGAGGAGGAACACCAAAAAGATATATATATATATATCTATATATATATATATCTAGATATATATATATATATATATATATATATATATATATATATATATATATATATATATATATATATATATATGACATGTCTTTGGGGCATTAGAGGTAAGACGTAATAGACAAGATTTCTGTCAGTTAACTTTGAGGCTAGATACTTTGTGGAAGGAGTTGAGCGCTCACACTATATCCAGGTGGTCCATAGCAGTGTCTTTCAGGTAGAGTAACATATCATCTGCACATAACGAGACGTGTTCTGTCCCTCTCCAGATACAGGCGAGTAGCCATAAGTTCTATAACAAGGGCGAAGATTTTTGGTTCTTCTTATATGGTACACAGTTACTAGGTTGAACCATGATTTACTTTGCACTGCTTGGCTAGATGTTAATCTTGGTTTGCCTTTTTTTTTTTTTACCAGTTTTATATAACTGACATTTGTTTTGGTTTTTCATAAGTTCCTTTATTGATACGTAATGATAACTTACATTTCATTGTATTTCCTGAACTTGAGGCCCTAATGTTCAGGCCACACTATCAAATTGGTACTTTCAGTGGTTAAGGTTGCAGTGTGTAATGAATCATAATGAATTAATCCTATTCTTGGAGTGCCCAAATACACTTTGAGAAAGCTTTCTTCAGGGGACTACACTTACAAGTCCACATTTGCTTTCAACCTCCTCTCTGTGTGCAGTACGACGACCTTCATAGTTTAACTTCCTCTGCGGTCCTGTTCTCTTTGACAGTGAAGCTATCACAGTTACCGCATTACACATAGCATTGTCAGTCCCTGACTTGGAGACATTCACAGAAGCACGCAAGATTTACAAAACGAAGGACCGCAGCCCCTGTTACAGAGGAGAGAAAAGAGTAAAGGCACAAAGGAAAAAACAATATTATTCACAAATGGGGCACAAAACTGATTTAGGTGGATTTCAGGACTGCAAAGAACTGGTCGAGTAATACCATACTTGCTGAAACCTGAAATACAGCCACTGTGCCCTTAATTCAGATTTATAAAATATGTGAACTGGCATGCTCTCAGCAACTGCTCATCAACCAGTCTATTCTCAAATTGTATCTTCTACTTCAGTCTTGTTTTAGTTGCAGTCGAAGGGACCTCAATTGGGCCACTGATTCAAACCAGAAACCAATCTATTATTGAAACATTTTGAGGTTACTGATGCTTCGAGAAAAAAATAACAAGACCTAGAGAGGCTAGCGTACACTCACGCTTGTGGCCTTTTAATGTGGTGGGACGTAAAAGTCACCATTAAGTGCCACTGAGCAAGCAAAGCGAGTGACAGCAAGGGACCCAAGGGGGTTTCAGGCTAAAGTACATTGTTTCCACATTCACTAGGTAGGCAAATGTATGTAGATGGTAATTACATTAGAGTAATTCCAAAACATGACCCTGATGGGGTGGGAAGGCAAATTGTAACCGCTATATTAAACAATTTAGGTAAATGATGGACAACATTTAGCCTTCTGTCATAATTTACCTAGTTACTTCTCACATGGAATAGTGTCCTTACACTCGTACATTAATTTTATACCAGTTTAGCTACTGAAAGTATGCTATACACTGGTAGAGACACATTAGAAGACTGTTTCAGGTGTGGTTACAAAAGTCTGTGAGCGAGTAACTGGCAGTTGTGGCAAAAGGAAATGTTTTAATCGACTGAAAACTAACTAGTTCATGGCTTATAGGCAGCAGTGCTTCAGAAAATCTAAAATAAAAAAGGACATATGGTCTTGGCAATAATCAGGCAGACAAATGTATGCAGACAGATTTTACATGCACAAAGCAAGGCAATATTGTAATGTTTCTTTTAATTTGAGAGTTTTACTAGATTTTACTAGAATGGAAAGACTTCAAAAAGGTTTCTTACTGGGGGCGTGGGCAACAGCCGGAGAAGATGGCCTCACACTAGCGCGGCTCCGGCCTTCTCCGCCGTTTTCCTAGAAATATCCACCATTAATCCGTCTTCTCTGGACACTCACTGGAGTGCAGGGACACCCGGCATGGCAGATCGGTGCTCCGGACGGCCGTCGGCGGCTGGCGGGGCTGCCGGACGCCCGTGAAAGTTGAGGCCTGTGTAATCCTGAGAAGTCACGGTGTGACGTGTGCCCGGCTTGGAGACTGTGGGCCCGGCAGCGCAGTCGCAGCGTACACAGCGATACAGTGGTGAAGGGGTATCGCCTCACCGGCGGAGTGACTAGTCCCTGGGCCCAGCAGCAGACAGGCGGAAGGCCGGGGGCGGAGCTCTCGGCTGGCCGAGAATTAGCGGCAGAAGTCGGCGGAAAGGGGCCTGAGCCCATCGCGATATGGACGTCATCCAAAGACCGGTGAGGAGCGTATTGGACTGCCAGGGCAGGCGATGACACACTGCACCTACAATTAAGGGCAGGAAGCCTGTGAGCAGAGAAGAAAAAGAGTGCGCTGGGCACTCTGCAGTAAACCTGGGCGGCCTGCCCCGCGTGCGGCCAGTGGGATCGCTGAATAAGCGCAAGATTGCAGCAGCGCCATAACTTGCCTCTCAACCACACCCTAATTGGAAAAGCGTGCCACTGAACCGACAGCAGCGCAGAAGTCAACTCCTGGGGAGAGAACCCCCCAGTAAGACCAGCGAACAGTGTGCAGAGATCCCTGGACAGGCAACGGCGAGTCACGCCACTATTTGATTGCGCCATGGGTCCTGAAAGCTGGGGAACGGTGTGCGCAGGGGACACAGCGGCAGGAGCAGACAGTCAGCTTTATCTACAGCCGGGGCGCCGCTCCGGGCACACAGCAGCTCTAAACTACCACCCGGCCACGGTTAAACGGCGGAATTGCACCTGATCATAGCAAGCAGCACAGGCACGTATTGTAAGGACGAGTAAGTTCGTAAGGGGGAAGCCGACAGGCCGCGTGGGGGATCCCCGGCAGGCGGCGAGTACCCAGAAAACACTTGCGCTAAGTCATTACAGGTGCCATTCCAGATGCAATAATGTCGGGCAATAGAGGCGGGAGCGGCTCGCATCAACCCAAGCTCGATAAATATTCATGGCAGAAAGTGCGAGATGGGGCGACGGTGCAGCCGGACCCAGGGCAAGAGACACAACAGACACAAGCTGAAAAGGAATCCCCCATACTGCAGGATATAATGGCGGCCATCACCAGTGTGCGAACCTCCTTAGAGGAGCGCTTGGACTCAGTATCCACAGACATCTACCTGCTACGCGCGGACTTGAGAAAAATGGTCAATCGGGTCAAAGAAGTGGAAGATGTGACCAGCGGTCTGGTCTCAGACATAACAGCCCTGAGGAAACAAGTCTCAGACCTGCAAGCTACCAGCGAAGAATTAGCGGCGCAGCTGGATGATTATGAGGGCAGATCAAGGAGAAATAATGTTAGAATTCTGAGAGTGCCGGAGCGAGCCAAGGGACCAGCGGCGGATCTCTTTGTGGAGGACCTAGTCACGAAATATCTGCAGCCCCGAAATCTCTCCAACTACTTCTCTATAAAGCGGGTGCATCGTGTCCCGGGAGGCAGATCCAGGCCGGGAGCGCTCCCCCCCCCCCCCCGACCCATCCTGGCGCGCGTGTTCAATTACAGAGACCGGGACATTATTCTCCAAACCATCCGTAACGCACCGCCTCTCAAATACGGAAACAGTACAATAACTTTCTATCCTGACTTCACTGTGAAGGTGCAGAAACAAAAGGCGCAATTTCCTGGAGGTCAAAAAAGCTCTCAGAGAGAAGGAGTTAAAGTATGCCATGTTGTTTCCAGCAAAGCTCAGGGTTGAGGCAGAGGGCAAAAGCTTGTTCTTCAACGAGCCAGGAGATGTCTGGGGCTGGCAGGAGGGATGGCAGAGAGTAGGTGTTAGATTTGGGGGTCTCTAGTTGGCAGAGGTAGGTACCTTTGTCCAAATAGGGACCCTTGAGTCTAGTCAGGGAAAGTAGGTACACTCCTGAAATAACCCCTGCTCACCCTCTTGGTAGCTTGGCACGAGCAGACAGGCTTAGTTCAGAGGCAGTGTGTAAAGCATTTGTGAACACATACAGTAATCAAGTGACAACACTACAAATGGACACCACACAGTTTGTATATTTTTAAAAATAAGAATATTTTATATAGAATTACCACAAGACCATAAACGACAAAAGTAATCCACAATACTGTCAAAAATCAAGAGTTCTGGTTAAAAATGCTTAAATCAAGGTTCTGTGCGAGTCGGTAGCCTTCTCCGGCTACTGCGATGTAAAGAACAAACAGAGTCTATCAAATCCAGCTGACCGCGTCGATACGGGCCAACACAGCGTAGACGGACTCGGTCACAGTACCTTTTACTTGAAGCGGCAGGCACGGGCGTGCGAGCCGGACGGCTGAACGTCGCAGTCGCGATGCAAAAATGGAAGCGTTGCAGGACGCGTTGTCCCTCGATGCGGTGCAGGCAGCGGCTCGTTGACGGAGTCGGTGAGACCAAGGCCGTGCGTTGCAGGGCGAGACGGTGCTTCGATGCAGTGCTGGCAGGTTGCGGTGCGGCGACGGAGCCGGATTCAGGAGCTGGCGTCAATCAGTCCAGACAGCGGTGCGAGTCGGGCGGTGCGTCGCGAAGCTTGCGAGGCGGTGCCCAACTCCGGTGCGGTCACAGGACTCGAACTCCGCAACAGTGACCGTGTCGGTCGGACCAGATGGATTCGGTGTAGCGAGGCGTTGCAAGGTGCGGTGCTCACAGGTTATGGTGCAGGCAGCGGCTCGTTGACGGAGACGGTGAGACCAAGGCCGTGCGTTGCAAGATGCAGGCGTTGCTCGATGCGGTGCCAACAGGACACCGAGCCGGTCGGAAGAGTCGGTCACAGCTCCCTACCTCTGTAGCCACTGAAACAGAGTTTCCAGCAGCAATTCACAAAGGGGGTGAAGTCCAATGGTCCTGGGACTTCGATCAGGGGGCAAGCTCTCTTCCAAGCCCTTGGAGATCCTTCACAAGTTGATGAAAGTCACAGCAAAGCAAAAGTTCCTTTCTCCTTTCTTTGGCAGTCAGGCAAACCACTGCAGGCCAATCCCCCAAGCAGCACTTCAGGCTTAGGGATAGTCTCTCCTCAGTTTCTTCTTGGTTCCGCTCCTCAGCAAAGGTTTCTTCTTGTTCCCAAAAGTGATCTAAAGTTCCTGGGTTTGGGCCCCAGTACTTATACTCCTTTTCTCTTTGTTCTCTGAAGGCAGAGAGGCCTTTGCCTAGCTTAAACCAGTTCTGTGCAGCTTTGGAGCACTCTGTGTACATGACTCCTTCTTTCCTTTCAGAATGTGGGGCAGGGTACTCAGACGCCCGGCAGGGGGTGGAGCCAGCATTGTGGAAGGCAGGCACAGCCCTATTCAGACCCAGATGCAACTCCTCCCTCCACTCTGGATGCAGATCTCTCTATTCAGCCCTATGCTGCCTCACCCTGTCTCCTGTAGCCACCCCCAGCCCCTGTCACGCACAAACCAGACACACAATACACAAGCTGGCAGAGGCAGGCTGGATAGTTAGGCAAGAAAATACCCACTTTCTAAAAGTGGTATTTTCAAACACAGAATGTTAAAACCAACTTCACTAAAAGATGTATTTTATCATTCTGAGTTCAGGCATACTAAACTCGAATTTCTACCTAGTTCCCTGAGTCGGTTTAGGATTATAAGATGTTATAATCAAACTGCCCATTCTGGCCTATGGGGAACAGGTAGCCTTACAATAGTGAAAAACGAAAATGGCTGTAATTCACTATTAGGACATGCCACACACACCAGGCATGTCCCACCTTATCCTTACAATGCACCCTGCCCGTAGGCCTACCATAGGGGTGTCTGATATGAAGAAAAGGGAAGGTTTGGGGACTGGTAGGTGGGTGCACTTACCAAGTCGACATGGCAGTCACAGACTGCACACAGGCTCTGCAATGGCAGGCCTGAGACACACTTTACAAGCTACTTCTGTGGGTGGCACAACCAGTGCTGCAAGCCCACCAGCAGCATTTGATTTACAAGCCCTGGGCACACTCAGTGCACTGTACTAGGGTCTGATAGTAATTCAAATAAGCCAAACATGGAGTCACTAATTCACATCACAATTTACAATAGGGAGCACTTGCACTTTGGCACTGATTAGCAGTGGCAAAGTGCCCATGAGCATCTAGTCCAGCAAAAACATATCGACAACAGTGTAGGCATTAGGAAAAAATGGAAGGGAGACCCACGCCAAGGATGCCAGGTCTAACAGTAGGGGATCAAGAAAACCCAGATTGACGAGAGCGACGACAGGGGAGAACACAGAGACAACAGGATCCTGATCAAGAAGAAGGAAATCTCGCCAATAAAAAGACCAACATATAAGCCAGCACAGCAGGAACTGCACTTGGAGATTTGACTTTCTCGGTGCCCAAGAGACGCTGGCACATGACTCCTCCGACTCAGGGATGGTTGGGCGACGGGCACTCTGCAAAGTTGGGGAGGCGGGCATTTCTGAAACCGTCATGCAGGGAGGGGGGGAAGGGCTGTTTTTATGGGGGGGTCCGTTGTAAATGTTGTTATACTGTTCACTTGCAACAGCAATATTGTTAGTTAATGGCACTCCAGAGACCATGCCTCTTATTGCAGACTAAAGAATCGCTCATGCAGCACAATACACAAGTCAACCGAGCCCACATACCGGGCAGATCCACCTATCGCTCCTCACGCAACGACTATGTAGATGGCCACTGAAAATACGCAGGGGACAGGCATGCCCGCAATGGAGGAAAGGGCAGTAACATCATTCCGAATACTCTCTTGGAACGTTAACGGCCTAGGGGACAAACTCAAAAGAGCGATAGTGCTTCAATATATTAAAAGGCACGCTCCAGATGTGGTGCTGCTCCAGGAGACCCATCTGGTTGGGAATACCTGTGAGGCACCTAACAGATGGGGATATAAACTCATTGCACATTCAGGGTTTACCTCAGGCTCTAGGGGGGCAGGGATATTGGTACGTAAATTATTCCCCTTCACAGTGGCGAGCATACTCACGGACAAGCAAGGCAGATTTGCAGGGGTAACTGGTTCCTGGGAGGGCAGAAGGATCAATATCTTGTCGGCATATGTACCCCTTGCACTACATAATGTGCCATTACCCGACTTGAACAAAATGATTCTGGACTTCCCTGAAGGGGCACTAGTGATAGGTGGTGACCTAAATAGGACTCTTAATGACCGGTTAGATAGATTCCCGCCATGAACTAATACACGCACCCACAACACTGTGGTGGAATTCCTGACCGCCCTTGGCCTTGTAGACGTGTGGCGAGAAGCCCACCCCGAAGCACGACAGTTCACGTTCCACTCGGGGGCACACAACAGCTTGTCTCGAATAGACCACATCCTCACTGTTGCAGAAGACAAACAAAACTTCAAACTTCAAAAGAAGTCAAACACCTGGCCAGGGGAATTTCGGATCATGCACCGCTGTGGGCAAAATATAGCTTGGGTAGGAGATCCACACGGAGATCCATATCGATCAGTCCTTGGCATCTCACAATTCCGCATATTAAAGCGGTCATCGTAAAAACCATAGAATGCTACTTCAAAGAAAACGTGGGGTCGATCCAGTCTCCTCAGACCATTTGGGAGGCCTACAAGGCGGTTTTGAAGGGGCAGGCGCTTTCCCTTATGGTCGGACATGGGAAAGAGAAGAAGGCAAAGCTAGATACAGTGCAGCGGGACTTGCTGGCTCTCAAGCAGTCCCCCACCCCTTTAGTAGACGAAGACACCAAGCATGCACTAGAGGTAAAGCGGCAAGAATATAGAAACCTAGTGACAGGAACAGCCAGAGGCAGACTCCAGGCGAAACAGCTTAGAGTCTACGAGCTGGGAGATAGAGCGCGCAAGTTGCTTGCCTGGCTGGATAAAAGAGAAAAGGCGGATAGATGGGTAATGACAATTCGGGGAGCGGAAGGGGAATGGCTGCGCGACCCGCAAGAAATTGCGGAGGCCTTTGCGGGCCACTATATGCATCTTTATTCCCCGGAGGCACCAGGCACGATAGAGGAATCCAGAGAATTATTATCAGACATCACCATTCGTGCCCTCTCAAAAGAAGATAGGAAATCGCTTGAGGAAGATCTCACGGCGGAGGAAATATTTGCAGCTATAAATAGCGTACAATCCGGTAAAGCTATGGGACCAAATGGTAACCCAATTGAGCTCCTCAAATTAACTGCCACTAAGGAGGCGCCTCACCTCCTCAATATGTATGAGGAAAGTAGACAGGTGGGTTTATTACCCAGCGACCAGAGACTAGCATCGGTTGTAGTCATACATAAGAAGGGCAAGCCAGCGGAGGAATGCTCCTCTTATAGGCCGATCTCCCTCCTCAACGTGGAGGTCAAAATTCTGGCCAAGGTCCTGGCTCAAGGGTTTATCCCAGTGGTGGTCATGCTCGTGCATCCGGACCCGCCCGGATTTATGCCAGGACGCAATACTGCTCTCAACCTGAGGCGACTAAACGCAGTTTTGGGCCAAAGGGACTCTATCCGGGAAGATGTAGCAATACTATCACTGGACGCTCATATGGCCTTCGATACGGTTGAGTGGCCGTACATGTTTGCAGTCTTAGAGCGTATGGGGTTGGGCGGAAAGTTTATCGAATGGCTCCGACTATTATATACCGCACCTTTGGCCCAAGTCGTAGTAAACGGGCGAACACAAACACTTTTACGTTAAATCGGGGAAGGAGGCAAGGCTGCCCGCTGTCTCCACTATTGTTCGCCATAATTCTGGAGCCCTTAGCAAGTTGGATACGTGGAGACCCAATTATCCGGGGGCTACGATGGACAGAGGGACGCGAAGATAGAATTTCGCTCTATGCGGATGATGTGCTCCTATACGTTGCATTGCCAAGACCCTCCATCGACAGGATACTCCAGATCTGCTCCACTATTGGAAGATCCTCGGGCTATACCATCAACTGATCCAAGTCAGTGGTGTTCCCCTATGGGGGCCTGCTCATGTTCTGCCTGCAGGCTGTGAAGCAAAAATTGTGACAGAAGGATTCATATATTTAGGTATTTGTCACTTCCAGGGAGGATCTTTTTTATGAGCGTAATCTCCTCGCTCCACTGGTCCGACTAAGGGGAGACGTGCGGCACTGGCGTGCTCTGCCGAAATCCCTGTTGGGAAGAGCGGCGTTATTCAAAATGATGGCACTGCCTCCGTTCCTCTATGCTCTGCAAAATACGCCCTACGAGATTCCCGAAGTATACTTTAGATCAATAGACGGGGAGGTCAGGAACCTGCTCTGGGATGGGAAACCGCCCCGTATAGACGCCCACAAACTTGCCAGGGGCTGGTACGATGGAGGAATCGTGCTACCCAATATTCGGGCGTACTACTGGGCAGCCCAATTGGTAGTCATAAACAAATGGGCCCATTGCACACAGGGTGATCCGTCGTGTCATATGGACGAGTGGTTGATGGGAGTCGGAGGGTACAGCGAAGCCTATACACCAACCCCAAAAAGCAGAAGCTCACGGGGCCTACGGCCCAAACGGTCGCCATCTAGCATAGAGTCACTAAACATCTTGGATGGGGGAACAAGGTGGCGCTCGCACACCCCTCTGGTGGGCAGAGCGCCTGGGAAAGTTGGGCCGCTATGACGGCTTTAATAAATGGGACACCATGGACATTACAAGGGTGAATGATCTTTGGGCAAGGGGGAAAATATTCCCATTTACGGAACTGCAGAAAGAATATGAGCTATCTGAGAAGGAATTCTTCAGATATTCCCAAATACGGCATGCCCTCAAGGGGGTGGCCCAGGGAGGGGAGGACAGGCTCCTGTCGGAGCATATGCAATGCAAAGCTATATCCCTGACCTACAAAAAATCATCAACTTACCTGATCCGCTCCTTACTCTACGTGAACGCTGGCAGGCTGACATTGGGTACCTCGATGAGGAGGAGGTGTGGAGGGAGGCACTTGCGTCGCCCCGTGAAGTGGCAATATCATCACGATTGCGTCTCATCCAGTTAAAAACACTCCATAGAGCATACATCGCATGCACTACACTCGTCAAAATGGGCAAGACTTACGAGGCTGGCTGTAGAAGGCTATGTGGAGATACTGGCACTTTCTTCCACATTTTCTGGGACTGTCCCTTGATTAAATCATACTGGGAAGCAATAATCACGCATATGAAAGATGCATGTGGTGGGGTTATTCAATTGTCACCGAAACTGTGACTGTTAAATACATGGGAGGCAACTGATATGAATCGAACTGAACAGCTCTCGACTACTATGGGCCTCATGATTGCAAAAAGTAATATTGCCCGGAGGTGGGGAGCAGTAGAACCACCATCCTTGGCAGATTGGGAGAGGGACATGGACTGGTGCATGATTGCTGAAGTCGAGGTCTATAAGCACAGAGGATGCCCTCGGAAATGGGACCGGGTTTGGGGAAAGTGGAATTCGTTTAGAGGGAATATTTGTAGTCCCCCCCACGCCCAGGGTATCAATACCAATGGAGCAGCCGGCAGAATGGAGGCACCGGACGAGGACATGTGAGGTGGTCTTAATGTTTGAGTACATAAGAAGTCTTAGTAGCTGTAATCAACTGTCACGTTCAGTGAGACTGGTCAATGTATCACTGCTGCAATGTTTTGTTGATATGCTTAATAAAATGATTATAAAAAAAGTTTTCTTATCATACATTGTGGGTGTGGATCCCATATCTCAGAAGCACACACACTGCCCAATTGCATCACACTAGTAATCCAGTCCCATCTCTCCTTAATTGGGGATCTTTAGACTCATTCATAACCTAGAGTAACAGCTCCATGACCTTTCCCCTGAGAACGGCCCTAGTTACCCAGGATAGACAATCTCATACTCGTGGCCAGAGCGACCTACTTGGCTCTCTTCATTTTCTGTCTCTTTCCTTTACTCTCTCCCTACAACTCACTCCCCTCGGAGTGAGGCGTATCCTTCCTGTCCTCTTTCTCTCTCCTAATGATGCTTTGTGTTTATGATCACCCACCAGAATCTAGTCTACTAGTGCTATAGATGTCTATTTGCCTTTACTCCCATTCAAATGTACGGAATTGAGCAAATGTACAATCTTTTGTATGATATGTGTCTGAGATTTCATTATCGCAATGCTCTTCGATAACAATGTGGATGCCCTCATATTTATACTCCAGAATACTGATTAACAAACTAGAATGTTGCAATCTGGGTGGAGAGATTTTCTCTTTTGTATTGCACTAAAACCACTAAAACTTTTGGAACAGAAAAAAAAGTTCTGCTACGGCACTACCAATATTTTTTCAAATTAGCTCTTTTTGTTTTTAGTGTCTTTTTATGAATGATGTTGGAGTGGACTGTAGTTTTATGCCCCAGCCCATGATGACTAGTGGGAGGGACTTTCAAATTAAGTGATTGTGTGTGAGCTATAATGGCACAATCATGTTAGAAGCCTCATGGGAGTAGTTTGCTCATACTGTGTGTAGGAAAAGGCACATTTTTGTATGGTCACCTCCCACGTTTTGCTCTAAATGCTGATGGTTATGACTGATAGTGCACTCGAGTTTGCTGCCAAGACCCCAGTGCCTGTGCCCTCTCCCAAAACTGTTATGCCCGCATTTGTAACCCCAATTGGTAAGGATTCTACCCCCTTACAAGTCCCTAGTATATGGTACCTGTGGTACCTAGGTCATAGGTCGTAAAGGGGTCCCCCCAGGGTTGCAGCATGGCTTTGTGCCATCCTGGGTGACCCAAGCAAACTACTAACAGCAGGCCTGCCATTACAGACTGCAGGAGCACTGCAAACTGCTCGAACTTTACTCTGCCCTTACCATGTGTGGCACAGTCCAATGCACTACCTCTAATATACGTAAAGCACTTCTACTAAGGTAGGCCTCCTCAGCCCAGGAGGCAGGGTGCAGTATATTAAAGGTGAGAACATATAAGTGCAAGTCTATATGTCCCTGTAGTGGTGTCCCCCATTGTAAACTACTGCAAGTGTTACCGGTCCATAGGATAACACGGGCTGCCAACCGGGTACTCTCGAGATTGGCAGCTCCAATACGGTACCACTAAAATATGTCATATTTGGTATCAAACAACATGTCTTCTCACCCCTGACACAATTATTGTGCCCTGGGTGACGTGGCATGCACCCAGGTGGCACCTTAGAGGTTGCCCACCTAGTTGCCCCAGCTTCTCTGTGATCTGGCAGACCAGACTGCGCTTTCCCATGCCTGCAACCATCAAGACAGGGTTCTGACCTCCTGCCAGGCAGTGTGATCACTCCCAGGAATCGGGAACAAAGGCCTGAGCAGGACAGAGGTTGCACCTCCTCCCTCTCAGGCAGGCTGGTGAAGTGGCATCAGAGCAGTGAGCTTCAAAGGCTGCACCACCTCTGATATGCATTAAAGCTGACTCCCAGTGGAAAAAACAGCCCTCCCCCTGCCACTGGAACAATTGCACCGGGGCAGGCGGAAAATTAGCTATGCAGGGAGGTGTACCCCCCAGAAGACCAACCACACCTTCAGGGATTTCTGCCATCTTTAGGAGTGGTAGAATAGAGGGTTTTGGGTAGAAAAGGTACCTACACCCCCGGATGTGATCACCTCAAGGGAGGATTAGCTGCAGGGACTAGCTGCCCATTGGAGACTATCTCCCACACCCCTAACTCCCCTAAACCTAGAATTTAAGGGAACCCCCTGACATCAGAACTTGCATAAAGGAAGGACCAAGAGGAGACCTATGTCGTGGACAACAGGACTTTGCCAACAGCACAAAAGCAAACGAGGGATACTTTGTCCCTGTGGCAACAGACTTGGAACCGAGTGAATGACCCTCGTCCTTGGCTAAAACTCGCCACTCCCGAACAGAGTGACCCCTGTGGAAGCCAGAAGCACTCTCGAACTCCCCTGGACTAGTGGCACTAGTCCCCTGCAAACTGCAGGTAAAAACACTCACCAGATCCAAACAAATCGCTGGCCATCTGCCCCTCCGTGGAATCGCCCAAATCCAGGTGGTCCAGTGTATTGTGGGAGTTGTAGTCTTGCCTGCCCCGAAATCTCAGGCTGCTACCTCACTAACCCGGACCCAGTAAAGTTCCAGTACCTTTTCACTGTGCTTACCACTGCCAAGGCTTGTTGGTCGCCAGTTCGGCAACAGACCCCTTTACTCGACGCTGCAGCAAGAGGGAACTCCAACCAACCTGTGACAGATGTGAGCAACCTCTCCATTGTTGTCCTTTTACATGTTTTTACAGCGCAGCATCGTTTCATTGGTAAAAGCAGCTCTCCCGCGGCTCCCGTTCAGCACCACTGACACCCAGGACAACACTGCACCTGGACAAGCCAGGAAAGCTGGACAAGCCAGGAAAGCTGAACTGACTGTCATGGCTTGGTCCTGGGACCCACATCACCTTTACCCTGCAAGGGTACAACGCAACTCGACCTGCAAGTGACCGATTGTCAATAGTGGTATTTCCTATTGACCGCAATATTATCTTTTTCATGCATTATCCTGCACTGATTTAATATTGCTTAAAAAATCTCTAATTCTGGTTATACGTGTGCGATAACGTTCATTTTGGTGTCTTAATTTAACAAAAAATAAAGTATTTTTATAAATTGGTGTCGCATTTCTCTCGAGTGGTGTCAATAACTTATCGTCCATGTTAGTACTCTGAGATGCTTAACACATGTTTCTCTAGTAAAGCCTGACTGCTCTTTACCACTGTACCAGGACTGAGATAAGGATTTATTAGTGTGAATCCAAGCACCATCTTTGGGGTACTGTGATAATATTACATGGTAAGGCTGCCCAGCCATACCACATAATATTCCACTTTCTTACAATGTAATACACCAAAAGATGGTGTAAATATAAAAAAAGCAGTGCGTTTCAAATCTTAACCACATAGAATAATGCCACACGTAACCAGAAAATTATCACCAAACGCTTATGCTTTAAAAGGCACAAATGCAGAAAGACTCTCATTGAAATGAGCATTTTATCTTTTTCCAAACGTCTCAGGTAAAGAAAGAAATCCAGAAACTAGGCCCGATATAAATATTTGGCTATTGGTGGTGCTCATTATTTTTTGCTTAGTTTCATTCAAATTGCCGTACGATATATTCATTTTCTATTAAGCAATTGGTAAAAAAAAATGTGAACATGTTGAGGAGGTATTTCCCAAGGTGCCTGCTTCACATGCTGTTTTTTTCTTAGAAAGACCAGTCAGACTCAGCTCGTGTTAATTAATTACAATGTGGCACCCATCTCACATCGATCTCAGCTATTCAATCTGAAAAATACTGAGTACTTCTCTGGTACGACGGCCGCAGACGCCTTACCTGTCTGCAGTGAGTGTCACCTTATAAAAGCATCAGCTAAAAGGCAAACAAAACCTGCATGCGTTCTCGGCGACTATCGGCACATGCACAGCTATGCTGTCAGTGCCAGCATGGACTTCTCTAGTCCGTATCTACACACGAACTGTCTTAACGAAGGAAGCCCACAAGAGGATAAAAAAAAAAAAACATGGCCAATCGTTGTTCGTTTTAACATAAAATAGCAGCATAATTGGCCATGCTGTATGCTCTCCCTGCGCTATCTGGCTCTTCTGTGCCTAAACTTGGAGCTTTCTGTGGGTTAAGAACCTATGCAGACGTAGCTCTTATGATATTTACTTTATTAAATGGCATGAGCGCTGCGCCGGGATCAGTTGGACAAGGCAACACAGCGCCCCACTGAAGAAAGAGTGCTGCATTAGCTGGCCCAGCCCCTGCCTTCTAGGCAGAGTGGATTTAGACTGATGAGCCTGACGTACACATGTCAGGCTGGCCCAGTCCACAGACCGGTCAGTCTGTCATGCGCACTTTAAGTACAGAGTGCTGCAGCTCGCCATGGAAACAGCCACGCCCCCTTAGTACGTGATGACATTCACAAGTAACTGCAGTCCAGTCTGCCCCAGTATGAATCCCCACCAAACGTGAATTTTTATACGCACCAAACATTAGATTTCACAGTTAAGACCTCTATATCTTTATCTCCAGGGTGGGTTGCAGATGAAAGCAGTGGGTCAACGCACTTCCGCCCCTTAAGAGGAGCCGCCGCTGCTGGCATAGTCAAAGAGTAATATATAGAAACCAGAGTAGAAGACCCTTTCTCATTTAACTCTTCCGTAGAAAACATGTCTGTAGGGAACACATCTCCCAAAATCAATAATTTCAAATCAGTAAAATGTGACTGACTACCTTTTCTTGACTCTCTTATAAACTATATTCCTAAAGCGTATCAATAGGGTAATGAGACAGGAATGCTATGCCTCCAATCATACTAATGTCAATTTGTATTGATTTACATTCACCCAGAATCTGGGTGTAACTGCACAGAGTGCCAGAGTTCTCATAAGCCGCTACCGGGCGTTCTATGGTATGTTGACAAATGGACACAGGCACTTCAGTGACAGAAACATTTTAACTCTATGAGCGCATCAGCAATAGTGAAAAGTAAATCCATCTTTTCACCAAGTGGAAAGACAACTAAAAGCTTTGAAATTAAGAGAAGCATTGCATCTCAGCAAACTTCAACTGTCAACTAAAAGAGTGCAGCAGCTTCATAAAAGAAAGACTCATCAGTGCACAGTGGAGTGCTCCAATGGGAAAAGCTCAGTATTGTCCAGTTAATAAGCAGAAATAATGATGTCTACCAGCTGGATGACTGTCAGAGGGTCTTTAACATAAAGGACCACATTCCCGCCATAAAAGAAAATTTTCTAGGGGTAGATCATAATGTGTATAATTTTCTCTCTCATCAGTTAGGCTTACGAAACGTTGGCAAAATGCTGTGAGGCCAAGGCAACCTTCATATGATGCCTTAGCTTCTCCAGTTTATCCTTGGCCCCCAGAGCGGAATCAGATTGAGCAGCCTCACCAGGTAGAAACAACAGTTGTCTGTCCCATCGAGGATAAGCCACTGAATAAAATGCTATTTTATTTTATTCATTTAGCAACCATAACATTTAGAACAGAAACATTGTTCACAAGAATTCTGTGTCAAATTGGGATAATTGATTGACATTTAATGGTTTAAGTGAGGATTAGAAGTGCAAGCCTTGCGGGCTGCAGTTATGAAGACGAAAAAATGTAATTATACGTTGATATTTAATGAGACAGTACAGGCAGACGATGGAAATGTTGCCCTGCAGGGCCATCCTGATTTTTTTTGCCTTTTTGATGGACCCTCTTTTTGATGGTTATAGAACTCTGTGCACTTTACCTCTACTAACCAGTGGTAAAGTGCTTGGTTCCTCCTTTCAACATGGTAAAATTTGGTGTACTCCCGATCGGCCTATTTAACTTGGCTACAAGTCCCTAATATATGGCACCAATATGTACCCAGGACCTGTAAGTTAAAAGTCACAAGTGGACTACAGTACCCATTGTGCCATCTACTACGGTGACAATGTAAACATGACTGCAGGCCTACCTCAAATAGCCTGGTTGTGCAGGTTTCAACTGCAAATTCGACCTCCCAAAATCACCACTTTAGACAGGACTAAAACTCTCCTTTTAAAAATGTATAATTTACCCCTTTGTAAGCCCTACTGCCCCATTAAGGCAGGGTACATGAAATTTAAAGTAAGATATGTAAAGGTTACTGTTAAGCATGTCCTTAAGGTGACTAGCACTTCAAAGCTATTTTCACTGTAATAGGATTGGCTGTTCAGTAGGAAAGCATTGGAATACAATATTAAGTTTAATAAATATTTTCTCTGCCTAGCAAACAGTTACAAATTTGGAAAGATGACTTTTAAAAAGTCACCTTTGCCCTGCCCGACGTCCCTGGAAGCTAAATCTGCATTTTGTGCTCTCCCTTCTGCCATCCAGAAATCAGCATTTCAATAGGTGTGAAAGAGGTTTGAACTTGCTCACAGGACAGGGACAAAAGACTTTGGGAATGGGAAGACAGTGTTGTGCCCTTGAAAGGTTAGACTGTGGGCAAGGCCCAAGGACTTAATTAACTTTAAAGAGGCCCACCCATTCACACAAGCACAAGTAGCTACCACCCAGGCCTGCATCTTTCTTTTGTCCCTCTAGTCAGACCGGCCCCATCAAAGTGGGCCTCTTCTTGACATCACAGTGCCATATCCTGCAGGAGTATCAAGACTTGCTTGACAGGTCTGCTGGGGTTTTTCATATGACATTGTGGGGACACTTCAAAGGAGGGATAAAGAATCCACTATATCCACTGTCTGGTTGCTGAAAGCTCAGCTTTGTCCTACCAGAGGTCCATCCACCTCAGTGTGGCAAAAAACTTCAGCCATCTTAAAAATGTACAAAGTGGGTAAAGTTAGCCTCAGGAACCTTTACCACATTGGTTAGGCCCTCCCCATGAGTCATTCCCACCCACTTGCTAGTGCCAGGCATAAAAGTGGCATCTCCAGGCTTCCACTTCTGAACACTTCTGGACCTGTGGAATATCAGAAGAGGACTGAACCTGCTGTCTGAGACATGAGAAGAGCCTAGAGGACTGGGACTGCTCTCCCTCTTGTACCCAGGACAAAGAAGTGGACTCCAAAGTCCATTGGGCTAACATCCTGTTATAAATGCAATAACACGACAAACTAAAGGAGGCCTTTCTCTTCAACTGCCAAGCTTACCAGTGGCTAATTGACCTGCACTGTACCCTCCTGTTGGCCTCTGTCAACCACCATGTGAGTCTGTAAGTGCCTCTCCTGAGTTCCTAGGGGTTTTTGGAAGTAAACTTCCATGGTGGACTGGGACTTAAAGTACTAAAGGAAGAAGGTAAATTCTATGACCAACACGAACCTGGTTAGTGTATTTGACCCGCGTTCCATCACCGTCAGCAGTCCTGCTCTACAGTGACCATTAACTATCTTAGGCATTTTATGCTTCTTGGAGCTATTTCTACTTAAAACTTTAAATATCCATATCTCTTGTTCCCCTTATTGGATTTTTGTCATTTTGGGGTATCACATTTTATTCAATTGATCTAATTCATTTTAGGATTTTATTGTTTTGTATTACAACTTTATTCCTGTTTCAGTGCTGCATAAATAGTTTAGACCTTGCCTCTAAATTTCTGTGTCATAGTTACTAGGGGACTGAGCTCATGTTTATTTAGTGACTTTAGTGGTTCACCCTGACAAGGATTGTGATTATTACTTGAGGGAGTGTCATACCCCCTTCAACTAATAAGGAATATGTTACTTACCCTGCAAACATCTGTTTGTGGCATGCAGTGCTGTAGATTCACATGCACTGCAAACTCCTGCCATCTAGTGTCGAGTCCTCGGTCGTCAAAGATGTTTTTCATCAAAGAAGTCTTTTCGAGTCACGAGGTCGAGTGACTCCTTCTCGCGGTGGTAATGAGTATGGGCATCGACTCTACTGTTTTCCCGCAGGTAGGTGAGAAAGGAGTGAAATATGTGTAAGTAATACACGACCATATCAAATGTATAAAAAGTGAAAACTGATAGATATAAGAAACTGCAATGGCCACAGATGTCTGGGGAGGAGGTTGGGCGCATGTGAATCTACAGCACTACATGCCACGAACAGATGCTTACAGGGTAAGTAATAAATTCTGTTCAATGGCATGTGTAGCTGTAGACGTTCTCTGCAGAGACTGTAAAACAGTTCCTCCTGATAAGTGGTGGCTAACTTGTTGGTGTTGCAGTGGTTTGAAAAAGAGTACGTAGCGCTGCCTGTCGTACATTGGCTTGTTGGCGTGCTAAAACATCCACACAATAATGTTTGGTGAAAGTGTGTGGTGTGGACTAAGTAGCTGCTTTACATATGTCAGCTATGGGAATATTTCCTAAAAAGGCTATGGTGTCTCTCTTTTGACAAGTAGTCAGTGCTCTGGAAGGAACAGGTAAAGGTCTTTTGGACTAAGCATAGCAAGTCTGAATGCACTTTACTAACCATCTGGCTATGCCTGCTTTGGATATATGTTGCCTCTGTGTGGTGGTGAAAAGGTGACAAAAAGTTTCTTAGACTTTCTGAAAGTTTTAGTTCAATCAATGTAGAACATAAGCGCTCTTCTGACATCTAATGAATGAAGAGCTCCTTCTGCAACAGAATCAGGTTGAGGGAAGAAAACGGGCAATTCGATGGATTGAGTGATGTGAAATTG
Organism: Calotriton arnoldi; assembly: GCA_963921515.1. Taxonomy (NCBI): domain Eukaryota; kingdom Metazoa; phylum Chordata; class Amphibia; order Caudata; family Salamandridae; genus Calotriton; species Calotriton arnoldi. The sequence goes on along the minus strand of CAWUFW010000021.1, from coordinate 1,714,716 downwards.
TGAGACTACCTTAGATAGGAATTATGGGTTGGTTCTAAGAACTACCTTGTCTTTGTGTATTTTGAAGAATGGCTCTTGTAAGGTTAATGCCTGGAGCTCACGAACATGTCTGAATGACGTTATGGCGATTAAAAAAGCCACTTTCAATAAAGGAATTGAAGAGGGCATGAGTGTAGAGGCTCAAAAAGAGATCCCATGAGTCTTGTGAGTACTATATTAAGGTTCCATGAAGGTGCAGGAGGCATACTAGGTGGTGTAACACATTTAAGTCCTTCCATGAAGGCTTTAATGACTGGAATTTTGAAAAGGGAAAGGTGTTGTCCATTTTGAAGATAGGCAGCCATGGCAACTAGATGTAAGCGTATAAAAGTATACGCTAAACCCGCCTTTTGTAAGTGAAGTAGATAACAGATAATGTTTTGTACTGTAGCTGTGAAAGAGTCAATTTGTTTTGAGTGGTAGTATCAAACAAAATGTTTCCATTTTGCTGCATAATAGGCACTAGTTGTAGGTTGCCTTTATGAATGTTCATACATTGTGCTGGTAAGTTAAGATAACCAAATTCTATGACCTCAGGAGCCAGATCGCTAGGTTGAGAGGTTTGGGATCCAAGTGTCTGATTTGTCCATGATTTTGCATGAAAAAGTCCAGCCTTTTGGGGGGGATTCTCTGGTGGAATTACTGAATGTTCTAACAATGTTGTGAACCAAGGCTGACGAGCCCAAGTGGGAGCTACTAGGATCATTGCTAGAGATGTCTGGCTGAGCTTTCGAACCAGAAAAGGAAGGAGAGGGAGAGATGGAAAAGAGTAGGCAAATATCTTTGACTAACTCATCCATAGTGCATTGCCCATGGATAGTGGGCGTGGAAACCTGGAGGTGAGGTTTGGGCATTTTGCATTTTCTGCTGTGGCAAAAAGATTGTTTTGAGGGAAGCCCCACTTTTGGAAGTAGGGTAGGAGGACTTGAGAGTGGAGTTCCCAGTTGTGGACTTGTTGCTGCATCCTGCTGAGCGGGTCTACAAAGTCGTTGTCTGTTCCCGGAAGGTATTCCGCTAACAGGTGAATGGGGTGATGTAGAACCCAGTTCCAGATGGTCTGAGACAGTTGTGAGAGTTGTGTAGACCGTGCCCCCTCCCCCTGTTTTTGAAGATAATACATTGCTGTCATATTGTCCATCCAGAGTAGGGAATACATGTGTATCAGGTGAGGTAGAAAAGCTGTCAATGCTAGATGAACAGCTTGAAGCTCTAGGTAGCTGATGTGGAGAGCTTGGTGCTTGACATCCCATATGGCATGTACTGTGAGGTGTTGGAGGTGAGCACCCTATCCCGTCTTTGATGCGTCTGTTGTGAGAGTGAGGTGGGGAACAGGGTCGAGAAAAGGCCTTCCCTTCAACAGGTTGGTGGTGTTCCACCATTGCAGAGAAAGGTGTGTGTGGCAGTCTATCAACACTAGATCTGCCAAATGACCCTGTGACTACTGTCGAGCTAGACATTGTTGTAATGGACAAATATGTAATCTTGCGTGAAGAACTATGGCAATGCAAGAAGCCATCATCCCTAGCAGACTCTTGACCACCCTCACTGTGAGTTGTTGGGGCAGTATTGTCTGAAAGTTTTGAATTCTTATGGGACTGGGGTAAGCTAATTCCGATTGTGTGTTCAGGATTGTCACTAAATATGGTTGAACCTGTAACGGTTGTAAGGGAGATTTGGGGATGTTGACAGTAAACCTCAAATTGTGGGGAAGATCTTGTCATCTGAGTATCCTGTTGGCACTGATGAAGAGTGCTGGCTTTGATAAGCCAGTCATCCAGGTATGGGAATACGTGGGCAGCTTGTCTTCTGAGATATGATGCAACCACTGCTAGACATTTGGTGAACATTTGAGGTGCAGTGGTTACCCGAATGGCAAAACCTTGAACTGGTAATGTTTGACTGCTATGACAAATCTTAAATATTGGTGCAGTGGTATGTGGAAGCAGGCATCCTTTAATTCTAGTGTTGCCTTAAAGTCGCCTTGTTGAAGAAGTGGAATGACATCTTGTAAGGTAATCATGTGGAAGTGTTCTGGTAGGAAGTATTTGTATGAGGGCCTGAGATCTAAAATTGGCCTTAATGACCCGTCCTTTGGGGGGGATTAGGAAGTACAGAGAGTATACCCCGAACCCTAATGTAGAAGAGGGATGGGCTCTACTGCACCTTTGAGGAGAAGAGCTTGAACTTCCTGTTTGAGTAATACTTGATGCTCGTGTGACATCCTGTGAACACGAGATGGAATGTTGGGTAGTGTGGTAATGAGCTCCAGGCAATAGCCATGCTGGATAATGGCTAATACCACTTGTCTGATGTGATAGATTGCCGTTGCCGTGCGGGTAGGCAATTGTGAATTCAGCCCCTGACAGGTGTTATGTGACCAGGGGATGGATAGGATAGTCACTGTTTGGTAGAAGGTGTTGCTCCACTGGAGGAGCCGCCCTTACCTCTACATCTGGTGTTGCTTCCTCTATAGGAGCCAGAGTAGTGGCCCTCAGAGCAGGGATACTCAAAGTACGGCCCGGGGCTGCATGCAGCCCTCCTGACCTTTAATTGCGGCCCCCTGGTGAACAGCAGCTCTGGGCTGTTTTTCACTTGACAGAGCAGGAACATTCAGGAAGCTGTGAAACTGGCGTACTTTATTTGCAGATTAACTAAACTAAAGGTAAAGAAGCATAGAATGTTTTATAGACATCTTATCTTTAGCATGATTCTGCTTTGCGTCCCTCTATGCCCACCTTTCAACACCCCGACCCTCTCCTGCTGGCATCAGTGGGGCCCTTAGGAAGCCACAGACAATACTTTGAGGCCCCCGGGGAAATGTTTGCGAGTACCCATACCTTAGCGTATGAGCCCTGACCCTGCTGCTTTTGTTGGGAGGTGGAAGCCTCAGAAGAGGTGGCTTTAGAGGCTCCACTGTATCCTGAGTGACGAAAAAACCCATGGGTAGCAGGTGTTTGAAGTGCCCCTATAGCTTTGGCCATCTCAGTATCTTTTCTTATTTTTTTTCTAATGTGGAATCCACCCGAGGCCCAAACAAATATTCCTTGTCAAAGGGCATGTTTAAGACAGCTTGTTGAATCTCAGGCTTAAACCCTGAGATTCGAAGCCAAGCGTGTCGCCAAAGTAAAATACTCGTGTTTACTCCCCTGGCTGCGGTGTCTGCAGCATCTAATGCACACCGTATGGAAGTGTTAGTGACAATTTTACCTTCAGACACTTATTGTTGACCGTGTTTTTTGTGTTGCTTAGGGAGATACTGAAGTAGATCTTCCATTTCGTCCCAGCGGGCATGATCATAGCATGCTAGGAGAGCTTGTGAGTTAGCAATAAGCCAATGGTTGGCAGCCTGAGCTCCAATTCTTTTACCCACATAATCTATCCTTTTACTCTCTTATTCAGGAGGCGGAATGTCTCCAGTGCGCTCAAATTTGGCACGCTTCCATGCTGTGGTGGAATCTAAGGAGTCTGGTGGTAACTGTCCTCTAATAAAAATAGGATCAGATGGTGTGGGTTTGTATTTCTTATCTACCCTTAGGCGTGCCAACCCTTGCCCTAATAGGGTCTTTAAATATTTCCTCAGTATGCCTAAGCATACCTTTTAACATGGGCAAATATTGAGTAGTAGTGGTGGAAGAGTATCAAAGATAAAGTCATCCTCTAAAGGCTCTCTATGAAGCTCCACATTGTCAAAAGCAGCAGCCTTCAATATAACCTCCTAGTAAGAGGTAGCATCTTCAGGAGCAGAAGTACGTGCAGGACAAATATCAGGATCCATGTCAGCAGGGGGATCGGTGACATAGTTGTCCCAGGGGTCATCTCACTGTGGCTCCCCATACCCACCAGTGTCTGACTGTGGAGACCCTTGTGGTGAGTTATCTAGTGGCTCTCCTGGAGGATATGGTGGTGCAAGAATGTGTGGAAGTGGAGGAGATGGTGGTGGAGGTGGAGTTGGCATGGGAGGTGGAAGAGGTGGAGTGCTGGTAGCTTTGTCCATAGTCTTCCTTTTCGGAGGAACTGGCATCTCTAAAGCTTCTTCAAAAGTAAGCTTCCTTTTAGGTGGTGGAGGAGAGGAAGGTGAAGCCAGTATACGTCTAGTATTCGCCTTGAAAATAAATGTATTCTGGCGCATATCCAGTTTCTCCTGTAACTTGTGCAGGATTGGTTCCACCTGAGAGTTGGAATCAAGGTTGGAGATCGGCCTGGACTGTTTCCGCTGCAAAGCTTTCGGCTTGAAAGTAAACAGCACACTTGATACCGAGGTGGAAGAAGCCGGCTGGCGGCTCGGTACTGAAGATAGACTCAATGCCGGTTGGTGGTCTCGGTCCAAGGAAGCCGAAGATGGCTTCGACTTCTTATGCGCTTTCGGTGCCGAGTCCGAAGGTGGGACCTCCGTAGCGGTTTTTCAGTGCTGACCATGGCTAAATACCAGTGGCAGCCCAGGGCCCTGAGATTTTGAGACCAGCAGTGCTGAATGTTTTTTAATAGGATTATGCTGGTAGACAGGTGGAGGGGGAGGTGTACTCAAAGGTTGTTGAGCTGGAGTAATGTCCTCTGCCTCAAAGTCCTCTTCAGGCCCCCTTCTCATCGATTGATGGCTGCTGCAGGGCATGCTCCTCACCAAAGATGTCAGGAGTGTCGTCGGTGGCTATGTAAGACTTTGAGGCGATGAACTCCATATCCCCAAAAGTCTTTTTAGACTGAAAGGACTTGCAGGCGTCGCAGACTGCTTCATTGTGCTCAGGGGACAAGCACAAGTTGCACACCGAGTGTTGGTCTGTGTGAGGGTACTTCGCATTGCAATGCAGACAGAACTGAAAGGGCGTGCGTTCCATTACTAGAGAAGCATTTTCAGAAAAACTGGCAACAAGGGAGAAGGTAGGCCCTTAAGGGCACTGGCCAGAAGGGGATTCATCGAACTGAGATGAACCGGCAGAGTTTTTAATGGGAGTCGCAGAATGAAAAGCGTGAGTGACGACAATACCGTCGAAGACAGAGAAAAGAAGAGGAGAATTGAACTGAAACGGAGTGGAAACACGAAGCGGAGGCACATATGTCCAAATAAGACGATGGAGAAAAAACAATCTAACAATGGAGTCAATGCCCATGCGCATTACCACCGGGAGGAGGAGTTACTAGACTGCGTGACTTGAAAGACTTCTTCGAAGAAAAACAACTTGCACAACTCCGGACCCAACACTAGATGGCAGGAGTATGGAGAGCATGTGTATCTACAGCCACACATGCCATCAAACCCTGATTTTCTTCCACAGAGATTCTCCATATTTAGAGATTTTGTATGAGTGGCGAGTACTCACCTTTTTTTAAACTTGTGGAGAGAAGATCATGCATGCATGGATGGTGGTAGAGTTACTGTTTAGAGAGCTCTGAAAGTAAAAGAATCGTAATCTAGAGTTAGAGCAGGTGGGCATCAGTGCAACTATGAGATTAAGGCTAGCAGGTCCTAGGTTCCACATTGGAAAAAAGAATGACCGGCAGTAAGGTGAAGCACTATCAATTGATTTAAATAAGCTGCCTTTTCCGGAAAGTTCGCTAGCATGACAGTGATATGCTAGGCACACTGCAAGAGGTACTAGTGGCGATGTTTAGGACCATTTTGAGAAGGGAAAGGACTATTTTGAGTTCCGGTGCAGATGTGGAGCAGGCGCGCCCTACCAGTTTGGGAGAGCTATGAAAAGTTTCCGGATCCAGCCTGAGCCTGGGGATATTCAGAACAAAAGGAATCCTCAGGTAGAAGTATCCCTCAGAAAGGCTTTCTCCACTGCATCTTCAAATACATCTTTAATGGGGCACTCAGTGGATTCTGCATTATGCGTTTTTGCTTTGGTTTTGCAATATTTTCCAGTCTGGACTGTTAAACGCTGAGATCCTTTTATGTCTGCACATATATTTAAATATTGAGGTCAGCTCCGGAACCAATCACCCGCTGCTAAAGATATTAATACTGTTACAATTAATGGGCAGGCCTATCCCTCATGATAAGATAGGTCTTCCAATGAATTAGTGAATTTGCAAAGTTCAGATCACCCTAGATGTTTCTGTAGGCAACAAAATGATATCCAGTGACTGATGGAAACTAAGGGCTTCATACCAACCTTTTCAGCGTTGATTGCACCTCAAATTATCATTTCAGACAGCCAACAGCTGTTCCCATTTACATCTTCAACACCAAACAGTTGCATCCAAATACTACTCAAGAGCTACAAGGCACAGTTAGAGACTTAGTCACAGGGCACTTTAAGATATTAAATGCTGCTTATAGAAGCAGATAATCGTATGCTTTTTCCCAGTTTCAATTGCAGCCAGACAGATTTCACATCTTTCAATGGTGGCCACTGGCAGTAACATCAGTCACTTATCTTCAGTGCCAGGAATGACATCGATGTTCTTATCCCTACAGAGCAAGAAAGGCACATACCAAAAGACTTTTGATGTCACATATTTCAGACCCAAGTTGACTCAGCTCCCAGTGCAGATAGCCTTCTTTTGGAGTATGGTTCTAACAGACCTCACACTCCATATTTGAACAGCTGAAAAGCACAGACAGTGCAGCAAACATGCACACTAAACAAACACCCTTAAGCCATGGCCAACAGCAATAGAGGCAAACAACTCAGGCAAGCCTTCTGAGACCCTCTGTCATGTAGTTCCTATAGCACAAGTTACTAACTTGTGTAACGATATATCTGTAAGAGACAGTAGTTAGTGATAGATTCCTTACCTTAGAATATCCCCAGGCGTCAGGCTGGATCCGGAAAGTTTTGCGTAGCAGTACCCTTGCGCGTCGGTAGGCGGCGTCGTGCGGCTCCGCGTCCGTCGTCGGCGTCGTGATCGCCGGGATGACGTCGCGGGCAGTACTTAGGCGCCGCCCCTGCGCGCTGACGTCAGTTCTGTACACGACTTTCCGCGCCAGGAACGCAGAGCCATGCAAGAAGCTGACACAGGTGTCTGAAAAATACTAGGGCCCTGAAAGGGATGTCCTTAACCCTAGAAATCAGTTCGCAGAACGGGGAGGATGGGTGGGCGGTAAGGAATCTATCACTAACTACTGTCTCTTACAAATATATCGTTACACAAGTTAGTAACTTGTGCATCTGAAAGAGACACGTTAGTGATAGATTCCTTACCTTAGAATAGATACCCCAGCAATACCAACCCCGGTGGTGGGTCTGCGAACAAAGATCAGACAAGGAAGTCCTGGAGGACAGAACGGCCAAAGAAGCCGTCCCTCCGGACCTGACTGTCAAGGCAGTAATGTTTAGTAAACGTGTGCAGCGAGGCCCACGTAGCCGCCTGACAGATAACCGGCAGCGGAACACCGCGGCCCAAGGCCGTGGTAGCAGCCGTTGCCCTGGTGGAATGGGCACGCAGCCCAACAGGAGGTTCCTTTTAGCCAAAGAATAGCAGGTCTTGATGCACAAGGTAACCCAGCGGGAGATGGTCCTCTTGTGCACCGCCCGACCTTTTTGGCGCCCACGTAGCCAATAAAGAGCTGGTCATCCACCCGGAAGTGTTTTGTGCGGTCAATATAGAAAGAGAGCGCACGTTTTGGGTCCAGACGGTGGAGCCTCTCTTCCTCTCTGGAAGGATGCGGAGGCGGAAAGAAGGTGGGCAAAGTGATGGTCTGCCCAATGTGGAAAGCAGTAACCACCTTTGGCAAGAAGGACGGACGCGTCCGAAGAACAACCTTGCCTGGATGAACAGACAGAAAGGGAGGTTTGCAAGATAGAGCCTGGAGCTCACTCACCCGCCGAGCGGAGGTGATGGCCACCAGAAAGGCTGTCTTCAGAGTCAGAAGACGAAGAGGACAGTTATGCAGAGGCTCAAAGGGAGCGCACATTAAAAAGGTAAGAACCAAGTTCAAGTCCCACTGAGGCATTACAAACGGAACAGGAGGGAAGAGGTGAGTAATGCCTTTGAAGAACCTGTTAACAACAGGGGACTTGAAAAGGGAGGGCTGATCAGGGAGCCTGAGGAAGGCCGAGATAGCACAAAGATAACCCTTGATGGTACCCAGGGCAGAACCCTGTTGGGCCAGAGAGAGAAGGAACAGAAGGACCTCAGAAAGAGGGGCAGAAAGGGGATCCACAGCCTTTGCTGTGCACCATGCCACAAATTTGTTCCACCTGCAGGCGTATACCACCTTAGTGGAGGGACGCCTGGCTGCCAGAATCACATCACAAACTTCGGGAGGCAAGTCGAAAGGAATCAACTGCCGCCGCTCAATCTCCACGCAAGCAGGTGTAGACTGGACAGGTTCGGGTGGAGGACCGTCCCCTGCTGCTGCGACAGAAGATCCTCCCGAAGAGGCAGACGGATCGGGGGATCTACGCTCATATTGAGTAGCTCGGGATACCAAACTCTTCAAGCCCAGTCCGGAGCCACAAGAATGACTTGGGCCCGGTCGTGCCGAATCTTCTTCAACACTCTGGGTAGAAGTGGTATAGGCGGAAAGGCGTACAACAGACCGCAACTCCACTCGCGACGAAAGCGTCGCCGAGCGAGTGCCGCCTTGGAAATTCCAACGCGCAGAACTGATGACATTGCGCGTTCTCTTCGGTGGCGAATAGATCTAACCAAGGCTCTCCCCACTGTAGAAAGAGTCCTTGCGCCACTTCCGAGTGAAGACGCCATTCGTGATCCATCATGCACCTGCGGCTGAGTTCGTCCGCCCTGGCGTTCAGAGAACCTGCCAGGTGTTGAACCATCAGGAACATGCCCTGATGTTCCAGCCATGTCCAGAGGCGCAGAGCCTCCTGACAAAGGGTCCAAGACCCCACCCCGCCCTGTTTGTTGCAGTACCACATGGCGGTGGTGTTGTCTGTGAACACCTGCACTACCTTCCCTTTGACAGAGGGAAGGAATGCCTTGAGTGCAAGCCGGATCGCCCGGAGCTCCAGAATGTTGATATGGAGCCGGGACTCCGCCCGGAGACCAGAGGCCTCTGATCTCCGCCTCTCCCATGTGACCGCCCCATCCCAGAAGGGACGCGTCCGTCACAACTGTATGCTCTGGCTGGGGAAGGGAGAGGGATCTGCCCATGACCCATTGCCGGTTCGAGAGCCACCACTGCAACTGTTTTGCAGTCCCCTCCGAGATCTGGACGTGATCGGACAGGTTGCCCTGGTGCTGCGTCCACTGGAACTTCAGGTCCCACTGCAGAGCCCGCATATGCCATCTGGCATGATTGACCAGCAGGATGCAGGAGGCCATGAGGCCCAGCAGCCTCAGGGTCATCCGTACCGAAACCCAGGATAAAGGCCGAAAGATCGGAATCATAGCCTGAATATCCCGGACTCGCCGTTCGGGAGGATAGGCCCGAAACTGCGTCGTGTCCAGAACTGCTCCGATGAAAAGGAGCTGTGGAGAAGGAATTAGATGCGACTTCGGCACATTGATGGAGAACCCCAGCGAGTGCAGGAGTTCGGCCGTAGTCTGGAGGTGGGAGACGACTGCCTGGGACGAGCCCGCCTTCAGCAGCCAGTCGTCGAGGTAGGGGAAGACTGAAACCCCTGCCCGGCGCAGATGAGCTGCGACCACCGTCATCACTTTCGTGAACAACCGAGGGGCACTGGTAAGGCCAAAGGGGAGCACGGTGAACTGAAAATGCTCGGGGCCTACCGTGAACCGAAGGTAACGCCGGTGGGCCGGCAGGACGGGGATGTGGAAATACGCGTCCTGCAAGTCCAACGCTACCAACCAGTCTCCAGGGTCGAGGGCAGCCAAGACCTGAGCTAGGGTGAGCATCTTGAACTTCTCCTTCCGGAGGAAGCGATTGACGTTCCGGAGGTCCAAGATAGGACGCATGTCCTCCTTGTCCTTTTTGGGCACCAGAAAGTAGTGGGAGTAGCAACCACGCCCTACTTCTGGGGTCGGAACATGCTCGATGGCCCTCTTGGTCAAGAGGGCCGTGACTTCCTTCCGTAGAAGCACCAAGTGATCCCCTGACATGCGGTGGAATTGAGGTGGCATGGCTGGGGGTGGTCTCGAAGGGGAGGGAGTAGCCCCTTCGGACAATGTCTAAGACCCACCTGTCCGAGGTGATGGTGCGCCAGTGGGGAAGGTGATGGCGGACCCTGCCCCTACTGGCGTGCCGTGCACCTGAAAGGAGGGACTAGGAGGGCTTGGAGGCCGCGGACGGGTTGGAGGTGGTGGCCTGACCCGCACGCTGGTTGCCCGATCCGCCACGGCGGAATCCACGTCCTCGGCCACGCGAAGACGCCTGCTGCGCGGGCCGGTGGCTGGGCTGCTGACGTGAAGGGCGCCCCTACCGTGGCCACGATAGGGGCGAAAAGCAGAAGGCAGCGGAGGGCGTGTAGCAGAAAGGCCCAGGGACTTTGCAGTAGCCCGTGAGTCCTTAAAGCGCTCCAACGCATGGTCTGCTTTGGACCCAAAAGACCGACTCCATCAAAGGGCATGTCCATGAGAGTATTCTGGACATCCCCTGAAAAACCAGTGGTTCTCAGCCAGGCGTGGCGCCGGAGCGCCACCGTCGTTGCAATCGACCTGCCCAGCGAGTCGGCGGTGTCAAGGCCACAACGGATAGTGTATTTGGCCGCATCCCTTCCTTCCGCAATGGCGCGGGAAAGCAGTGCCTGGACCTCCTCAGGGCACTGGGGCAAAACATCCGCCACCGAATCCCACAGGGAGTGGGTATATCGGCCCAAAAGACAAGCGGTGTTAACGGACCGCAAGCCAGCACTGGAGGAAGAAAAACCTTTCTTCCCAAACTGATCCAGGCGTTTGGATTCCCTATCCGGAGGAGCGGTAGGGAAGGCGGTTTGGGAAGCGGAGGCTTGGACAACCAAGCTCTCAGGAGTGGGGTGGACAGAAAGAAACAGGGGTCGCCCGGAGCGGGGCGATGGCGTCGTGACACGTTCCGATCCACAGGAGCCCCTGTGTTGGGCTTGGACCAGGCGCCCAAAAGAACGTCAGTGAGGGCGTCGTTAAACGGCAGCACAGTCTCCGCAGAGGAGGCTGCCGGCTGAAGCACCTCTGTCAAGATGTTAGTCTTGACCGTCAAAGTAGGGAGCTGGAGACGTAAGGCCCCAGCAGCCCTACGCAACACCGTACCAAAATTGGCCCCCTCCTCCGTAGCCACGGGAGGAGACAGCATGCCAGTGTCAGGAGAAGTATCCAGACCACTGGCCTCCCCTAGACTCTCTGTCCAGTCCTCATCATACTGACAGTTGCGTGTCAGAGGGTCATCAGACCCCTCCCAGTCCTCCTGGTCCTCCTCTGGTTCAAAATAGGGAGGAGGAGGGACATTTGGGACCCAAGGTCCCATCGGCGCCGGAGCCGGCGTCGAGCGACGTCGCTCCGGGTCCATGTCCGGAGCCGGAAGGAACTGGGGACGACGCCGCCCGGAGCCCAGGGCGGCGTCGAGAACGGCACCGGAGACATCGGCGCCGGCGGAGGTGTCGTGAGGTCGACCGGCGTCGATGGGGGTTGTGGAGCCGGGATGGAGGCCGGGGCCGAAGCCGGAGCCGGGATCGAGGCTGGAGGCTCGGGCGACGCCGGGGCCGGAGCCGCCGGCGACGCCGGAGCAACCCCATCAGGGCCCGCGGGGCCCGAAGGCGCACCGGAGGGGCCTGAAGGCCCGAAGAGGCGGGCCATGGCCGACAGGAACTCCTGTACCTTGGCCGGATCCGCCCCGAACCCGGGAAGGGCGGGTATGACGGGGCGACTCCACAGGCAAGTCCGGGGCCGCGGGGCGGGGACGGTGCCGGGAGGGGCCTCAGCCGAGTCGCGAGACCGGCGAGGCGAAGTCCGAGAGCGACGATGCTTCTTGGACTTCTTGTGCTTAGACTTACCGGACGAAGAAGTCGACGACCGGTGTGCACTCCGCGAGCGACCCCTGGACCTCTCACGCGACCGGGGCTTCCGCGGCGCCGAATGCCGGGCCTCGAGGAGCTTTCGAGACCGCTCTCGCAAAGCTTTCGGGTTGAGGGCCCGGCATTCGGGACAAGACTCGGTGTCGTGGCCTCGGCCGAGGCAGAAGAGACACTCCCAATGCGGGTCGGTGACGGACATCATCCGCGCACAGGCGCCGCATCGCTTGAAGCCGGGCATCCCTACGACACCTTAAAGTTGGAAAAAAAAAAAACCAGTGAAAAAATCACCAAAAAGTATGGTCAAAAATTGACCAGGGCACTGCTCTTCCCGGATCTGCGCTTGCTGGCGCGGAAAAAGAAGAACAGAACTGACGTCAGCGCGCAGGGGCGGCGCCTAAGTACTGCCCGCGACGTCATCCCGGCGATCACGACGCCGACGACGGACGCGGAGCCGCACGACGCCGCCTACCGACGCGCAAGGGTACTGCTACGCAAAACTTTCCGGATCCAGCCTGACGCCTGGGGATATTCTAAGGTAAGGAATCTATCACTAACGTGTCTCTTTCAGATTTACCTATACAGGATCAGCGCGTTTGGATAACAAACTGTGGGATTGGTGGCGGACGGATTCCGTGCACCCCCACCGGATACGTTAGCCTGTCTGTATTAGCTAGCTCACAGTGCCACTAGAGTCTCCTCTTATCGGGGAGAGAATAGTTCTTGGCAACCTCAGAACATGACAACCCTGATCCCCCAGGATCGTAGAAACAATATACTACCTTTCGCTCAGTCACTCGTGCTTACTTAGTTTGTCTCAGAGAGTTACACAGAATAAACAGGCTGGGCGTTTCAATAAGTATTTATTGAACAGTTGTTATTCTAGTGTATAATAGATGAGCTGCAACAACCATTAGACAGTAGCAGAGATATAGGATTAGCAATATTATGAAAGCAAAAGGATGGTACAGCTCTACCATCTTGCAGGAATCATGAATATATACATGTACATAAAACACATGATAAAAATGCGTACTCCTACGATGTCTCCCTAACTAGATGTACCTAAATGTACCTAGCATCTATGTAGGTGTTATGCCAAGAATCCCTCTAGGATCTAGTCCACCCCCTTACCTCAGAGTTTAGAGAATGTGGGACCCCGTCCTGGTCTTGAGTTGGACACCCAGCGAGGGATGTTAGACCACTGCTAGCTGGAGCGTCTGCATGCAGGAACCTCAGCGTCTCAGGTCAGTGTGTCAGCCGGGAAGTCACGGTCTCCTCTGTCTGTCTAAGCAAGACATGATGTATATATACCCATAGGTCTCTCCAGGGGTCCTACCTTGCTGTGTTACTGTGTCGGCCTAAAGGATGACATCAGGCCTGAACTTTATACAGAGATATTATACAGGAGATGGTAATCCTACTGTTAGTCCTGCTGTGCTTCCAAGAAGCCTCATGCATAATGTATGAGAATCGAACCAGGGAAAAACCCGCGTTCTGAATGCAGTGTCATATCTGGGTAAAAGGTCAGTGCCTAAGAACAGTTATGTATGTAATGTAGGGAAGGATAGAGGTGAAAGGTTGCAGTGTCACCTGCGCCTATATAGGGTACCTATATGGAATATAACACCCACTCCTCTTCCGAAAGGACGACATATGTAACCTATTGCTGTACGACCATTCAAACTAAGCATTGGTACGCACAAAGTGTTTAAAAACCTTTCTTTTGCTAAAATGTTTAAAAAGTCTAAAAATTCCTAAACACTTAAAAAATTTTAAAAGGTTTTCCCCCCAAGTCCTAGCTCTAAAAGTGTTTGTAATTATAGTCCAAACAACTATAAGCATTTTAAAGCCATGAATACCCAAAAAATGAAAAGGAATGTCAATTTAGTTTCATAGTTCCAAATTTGAGCTTGTTCAAAAAAGGGCGAATTTCTTCCCAGCACACAACGAGCCAAAATGAGTCAAAATGTTTATGTGTCCTGGCTGGTAGACGCAACATTTCCGTTTCTTGCTTCCGCAGTAGACGGCCCCTGTAACACCTCGCAAAGAATGTCAATTGAGCACAGATGATGTTCCTCGCTGTCCGCAGCCGGTGCTGTGACAGCCTGTGCGCCGTCCAAAGCCTGGGTGCCAGTGGAGGAGCCGGTGTCCATACCAACAGGTGGAGTTACTACCTGCGGTGGCTTAAGGAATGCCGCCATGAACATAGGAATACGCTGAGGACACTGCAGAACATGGGCCGTTATCGGGTCCAGTAGAGCATTCACGTCCGGTTGCGCACATGATGGGAGTGTTAAACAAAGGTCTAACACGCATTCTTCTCCGCAAAACAGGCATCGGAGGACAGGTAAGATGCAGTCCATCCAGACTGGTCGAAATGACAAGAACCAAGATGCACTTAGTTCTCTCAGGTGAGGCGTCCCTAGATGCTGTACCATTCGGTCATGGTATTTTCGCTCCAGGAGTGCTTTTTCCACCTCCTTGGTGACTGGGATGTCCATTGCGTAGCACAAAAATAACAATCAGGATACCTGCTATTAGAAACAGGATCAGCGGAAGTCCTCCAAAGATGCTTCCGAATACGGAGTGTATGAAGTTTGGTATAACTCCAATTACCGTCTGAAAGGTGCTTAGAAGTCCAGAACTTATGGTCTTAAATAGGTGGACAATGCCAGTCGTATCAGACATGTTAAAGATACGATTCACCATTTCTACGAAATGGAAAGGGCAGTTTGTATTAATAAGCGCCTGTATCTCAGCTGAAGACCTTGCGATCTCGAGTTTAAAAGTCTCTCGAGCGGAGGTTAAGGGCACAGACTTCTCTAAAAGAATGGCTTTCATTCTGCCTAGAGTATCAAACCGTATTAAAGAAACATTGAGTGAAGGCCATAACGGCGCCTCCCTGACTGTATGTGTCGGTGGAAACAATACTTGCATACAACAAGTAACCCTGGCGCTCACGGTTACCAGATATGCGATGCCCGGGAGCATTCCACAGCAGCCTTGACCGTTCAGCATCAAGTAACTCCCATTCGAAAGTATCCCAAATGCTGGAGTAATCACTGCAGCTGGGGCACCCCTCACATGACAGGACAAGTTCGCCACAGAACCATTACAAGCCCCGTGCAGTAGAATGTCCTGACATATGAGCGATCCACTTAAAAAGCTCTCACAGTTTGTACCACTGAGAAACACTTCTCGATCCCCACTCCGGCATCGAAATCTGTATGGTAATTCCCAAGATTTTCATATTTGCCTGCCTGCTTTTGTTCAAGGCAATATTGAAACTGAAAAGTTGTGACCGGTAGAGTTATGTGGTCATGGATTAGCCATTCTGTGTGCGGTGATTCTGCCACTGTGAATGGTAATCTATCCAGTTTTTCGATACGTAGCTTTGTATATTTTGCTCCCCTTTGTGCCATTTCTATCTGTTAGATTGTATTCAGAAAACAGAGACGTACTGTTGATAAAACGCCTAGGCACATAGCCTGCACGCAAAGATTTCAGCGTCCAGCTCAATAACATTCTAGAACGTAACTGAGATAGCCCGTGTTGTAATATGGCCAAATCTTGTTCTTGAATGTCTATCGCAGAAGATACAATGTTGCCTAAAGAATATATCCTGGAGGTCAATGTTGTTAACCCATTGTCTACCACTGCTAGAGATTTCTCTAAGTTAATACGGTCTATTTCCCGTATTCTTTCTGCGGCCTCCTGTTGGGATATTTTCCAATTTTCATTGTAGGCAGCATAAATGCCAGCATATATGAAGCGTTTTTGGCGTGGTTTCCTGGGACCTAGTAAAAAATCCCTAAGATCCATGTCTTGTGTGGGTAAGGATAAGTGTTGTTTCACCTCTGTGAGTGTTGAGATTTCTAGCCAATTAAGGCACAACTTCCCAACACTGTATGACGTCACTACCCCTGGATGTTGTCTCTGTACATAGCGCGGATCTGGCCTATGGATTGTGAACCCTTCGGTTTTACCCATGAATCTTTCCTGACAACCATTTGTGTCTGTGGGCCAAATCAACCATTTCTTCCAATCGGGGTCCGTTCTATTGTATTGTATGATGTCATCTAATGTAATCCCTGTTTGTGATGTTTAGTTTCCCTCGGTGTTTGATGGAGTCGGCACTCGAGGTGTGTTCAAGTCTTTGTTCTTGGCTAGTCCAAGGCAAGACGTCTGTTGCACTGTCTCGTTCAAAAACATGATCTGCTGAGGGATGAGACATGCTCTAAACAAAGCTTCTAACCCCTGCACCTGCCATTCTCTAGTACCTCAGATTGATTTTAAGTCTATGGTGTCTTTCCATAAGTCGTAACCTTGTTCGGACAACTGGGCAATAAAGGATGCAGAGTAAATCGGTTTGGTGTTTGTTAACATATTTTTCTGTGCTGATGTTGGTGCAACCTTAGAATAATATGAGGCTGGGTCAGACATTAAACCCTGAAAAATATGGAAACTTCTGTGCAAATGTTTTTGAACTGCCTTTCGGCGGTGTTGGACAATGTTCCCACTGGTGGTATGTGAACACATTTCTCGGATTAGCAGATTTATGCAAAAAATGATGACCATAATGCTGATAACAATACATTGATTCATAGTCTGATGTGCCTTCCAATGTTTCATTATTGGAAAACGCAGCAGATTTTTCCAAATCAGACAACATGTTATTAACAGTTTCAAAATCCCAATCATCGGAAAATGTACTTGAGGTAATGATATCACTTAATGATATTTTAAATGTGGAATTTTTAAAATTTCAGCCGGGCCAAATATATCGAAATCAACCTTGTCCCACACTATACCATCAGGTATAGGAACTGCTGTAATGTTCACTGACGACAAGTCTTTGTTCTCGATGAGATGATTGATGTGGTTTTAACATTAAGTTCACTTCTTGGGCAGCAGAGCTTTGCTGAATGTATTGTCCACTGATAAGCATGTTAAAAACTATAACTAAGCCTAACCAGAAAAGAAAGAAAAGAATCCTGGAAGTTACCCATAGTTCTACCCATGGTGATACCAGGTAAGTCTTTCTAAGAAAGTTCATAAAGTCTTTAACTTGCTGCTTGCGTGATTTTTGGGCTGTCATCGTTTCAGGTTCACTTGGATCCAAAGAAAACGTATCAAAGTTTATGAAGTAGCCAGAAGCAGTTCGATCAATTGTTGGAATTGCATCTGGATTTGTTGAAATCGTTCTTTGCTCTTGTCGAGGTATGTTGACGTAGACGTCTGTATTTGGTCGAATAGCAACTAGTGCGTTATTTTGAGTTTGATTATGAATTTGAACTTCAGGTTCAAGAGGAACGAGTTCCATAGCATTGTTGCTTAGTCCTTCATTCTGTGTTGGAGGCTCTTCGAACGTGAGGAGTCCTTCCGTTTGAACTTCTTGTATTGTAGCAAGTGGAGGGCGTCTGCTACTTTGGAGTCCACGTGGCCTACTGCTTAGTATCGGCCACATAGTGTGGTTTGATTAGGATAATTGAGACAAATCTTTTCTCCGGCAAGAGGCGGTAGAAGTACAGTTCTTGTTACTTCAATTGCTAGGACCGGTACAGGCTTTCTGTAGGATGGCCCAAATTCTTTCTTGTCCGCTATTTCCTCTCTGACTAGATCCCCAACTTTTGGGATCCAGACAGGTCTTGCCGTGACTGATTTGACTTTCCCAGTGGCGGTCTGTTTCAGGTGGACGTTACTTTGTTGTGTCCTGGATTCATTTAGATCCTGTAAAACAGCCAAATGATCATGGATGTCAAAAGGTTTTTCATCCGCCACTGCGCCTTCACAATAAAGATCACGTACCCACATTCTTGTCCCAAATAGAACCTCATATGGAGTGACACCCCCTAGAGACCTTCTTGGCATGTTAAGTGCACGCTGAACTCCATACAGATGTTTTACCCAACTTTCACCTGTGCCTAATACTCTAGCTGTTAAGGATTGCTTTAAGTCTCGGTTTTTTCTCTCCGCTACCGAATTTCCCTCTGGATGGTACGGAGATGAGGACAGCAATGCTACACCCAATCCTTGCATGGCCTCTTTTCTTTGTAAGCCCGAGAGCTAAACGCAGGGCCCTGGTCAGAATGTAATGTGCCATTTGCGTATGTCCCTATAAAGACTCGCAAATCTTTTATAACAGTTCGAGCGTCAGCCGAACGCTGGGGCCACACGCATAGGAATCTCGAGCAGGAATCCACTGCAACCATGATATACTTGTAAGCCCCTTCAAATTTTAAGGGGCCGCAGTGGTCCAGGTAAGTGCCCGCGAATGGTCAGTCTGATGCTGTCTAATAATGGGACCTGTGCTGGGCGAGCTACGGCGGCTCCATTTATCTGTTGACAGATATCGCAGTTTAAGACGAAGTCTTTGGTCTGCTTTGTTAATCCTGGCCACCGATAGCTTTGTTTCAGAAAAGAAACTGTTGCCGCAGCTCCTGCATGTACAGAACCCATCCCTTCGTGTGCTGCTAGAATTAAACCTAACCTACGATCCATGTTTGGAATTACTCTATCCCCCACTCCAGGAATTTGAGCAAATGGAATGTTATTGGCATCTAACTTGTAGGAGTACTTGAGTGGAAACCATTTTGGTACTGCTCCGCTGTTTTTGCGGGTTGCATTAATAGCTACCATAATCTCACCGTCTATTCTCGTTTTAGAACGAGTGATTGCAGCTACGGAAGCCGTGCATACAGCTTCATCAGCCAATGAATTCCCTTCAACGTGAACGCCATCACGCTGATGACTCAGTGTATGTATCACGTGAGCCCTCGGTAGTTCGGTTTTCAACTCCACTACCTGTTCCCATAGCATTTTATGCTTAATTGTGC
This sequence comes from Calotriton arnoldi, assembly GCA_963921515.1. Taxonomy (NCBI): domain Eukaryota; kingdom Metazoa; phylum Chordata; class Amphibia; order Caudata; family Salamandridae; genus Calotriton; species Calotriton arnoldi. The sequence goes on along the minus strand of CAWUFW010000021.1, from coordinate 1,695,989 downwards.
CACCTTTTGCATCTTTGAACCCGTTTTGAACCCAGTACTGCAAATATTCATTGTAAGACTGCACACAGTAAAAGGTATCGCACACAATTAGTGTGGGGAATTCTCAATCCGTATTTACTAGTGCCAGTATCAGCGCTTTTAACTCTGCCAACTGTGCCGTGCAGTCTCCTAGAGACTGCGTCTTTGTGCAACTTGGGTGGAATTTTCCATCCCGCATGAGACCTTTAACGATTGCACATGCTGCGCTATATTGTTGCTTACTTCCTTCCTATGGCCGGTTGAGCAGATCCGTCAGTGTAAATGATATATTCATACTGATCTAGAGGCATTATTTCGTTTGGAAGAGGATATTGTTGTTCGTATTGCAGGAATGCTTGTGTCTTTAAATTTGGGTCGTACCTGTATTCTACATCTGTTGCAGTTAGAGAATTAGCCCATTGTATCCATCTCGGATGTAAAGCTTTAGCATTAGGAACGCTTGCCTTTGTCGCAGCCTCGAAGGCTGGAACTGGAGTAACTACTATTATTCGTTTCCCCTGAGCCAGTGCTCTCTCTCACTACAGCAGTCTGTACCGCTGTCAGAATCTTTTCAGTGGATGCGAAGCGCATCTCAGCATTTGTGTACAAATGTGACTTGTATGCAATTGGTACTGTCTCTCCTTCATTATAAGTTAGATAGGTGTACCCTGATTGACCCGCGATTATACGGATCACCAGGTTGCGTACATTTACGCGTGTCTGTAAGTGTTTGGAAGCTATCATGCCAGCTTGTAAGGAACGAAGTGTATCTGTGTGTTCCTGTGTCCAATTTCTGGCTGAGAAATCAGGTTTAATTAAGTCCTAGAAAGGTTTTACTCTTTCTGCGTAATCCAAAATGTATGTTCGACCAAAATTTAGGAATCCCAGTATTGATTGTAAATTTTCAATGATTTCAGAGGTTGGAGCAGCGCGCATTTTTCTAAAAAATTGGCTGCCAGGCTCTTTCCTTTACTTGAAAGTTCGTATCCTAAAAACAGGACACTGAGGTGGGCAATTTTTTATTTTTTAAAGTTAAATTTGTAGCTCTCAGATGCAAATCCCCAAATTATGGTATTTACTCTGTTCAAGTGTTCCTCCAGGTCATCGTCCGTCAGATAAATATCATCCACATAGGACAATGCCTCTTCATCCAATTTTTGAAGTAATTCGGTTACTCTGGCAGAAAACAACCCCGGGCTGTTCTTATACCCTTGGGGGAGTCGCCGAAATTGACGTTAAGTCCATAGCGCTGAGAAGGCTGTTAGATACCTGCTTTCAGGCGCTATATTTTGGCAGAAGAATCCATTTGAGATATCAAGTGTACTTTTATATTTTTTCCGCACAATGTTATTCATTAATGCGGCACTGTGTGCATTTTGGACTGCAAATGTCTTAGTGCAAGCGTTTAAGTGTCTGTAATCCAAAACTAGACGATATGTATTGTCAGGTTTCATGACAGGAAACAAAGGATTGTTCATCTGAGAGGTGCAAGTTTCAATCACCCCTTGGTATTCAAGTTGATCTAAGATCTCCCTGACCTGTTTTTTAGCATCTTGCTTTATTGGATACTGCCTCTGTGCAGTTGGAGCATTTTTTAAAGGAATAATGTGGTGGGTTGAATCCTCATCCCATCCAACATTGTTTTGTATAATGCCGGAGCCTAGGCTACCGCCCATTCCTGCGCATGTGTGTGTCGCAAATGCCTGGGAATATCGTCTGAGAATGCCGGCATAATTACCGTTTCTCCTTTAGGACAATCCTTGACGAATGCTGGCGGCCAATCTTGTTCAGCTAATAAAATATCATAGCCAAACGTCAGGTTCTCCCAAAAGAGACCTCTCACTGTTCTACATTTGTCCCCCTCCATGTGGAGCGTTATTTCATATACTTTATGTGGGACACTTACCCTAGTATCGGGTGTTTCTACCGTGATATAATCATTCAAGTCCGCTGTCACCAGAAATTCCATCAGGTTCTGGCGAGCTATTGTTATTTCTGCTGCACTGTCTAGCATCGTCAGAGCCCATTCCCCGTTCAGTAGTCGAGTCCTCAGAATTCTGGGCATGTCTGATCTTTAGATCTGCAACTTTCTTCTTTTTGAACTGTGGCTTTTGCTTTGGCTTTTCTTCTTTTTTAGAAGTGTAATCTTGAGCGTGCTGCTTGTCTCTGGACTTTGTATGCTCTTCTTGTCTTTCTGACCGTCCTTCCCTCTCTGAGTTTTTCGATGAACCCTGAAAGGAACGAGAGGAACGTGTATCAGTATCCTGATACCTGTCAGGTTTCCTAATGTTATCCCTATTCCTGAGATTATACCTCTTTTCGGAGGGCTCCTGTGGAGGAGATCTACCTCGGGATTGAGATCTATTTCCTTTAAAGTTTTGTTGTTTTTTATTATCCCACTTCTTTTTAGAAGAAGCAGGTTTCTGCTTGGAAGTGTCCTTCTCAGGACTGCCCATCAGTTGTGGTTTTAAAGCTTTCCCACCCAAACTGTATCTGCCTAATTCTGCATATGCAGTTTCAATTATTTTGGGTAGTTCGTGTTGTTGATCTATCGGACTGAATTCCCTTAGGCGTTGGCGGATTGCCACTAAAGCTCCTTCCCCTTTAATATTAGCTAGTATTATGGCTGATACCTGGTCATAGTTACCTAGTAACTTCATTCCTAAGTTCAGAGCAGGTTCTGCTCCGTACTCGTTTTGTATTTGTCTTAATACGTCTGGTACCACCGCTAATGAAGGAATACCATGAGTCCTGGTATAAATGGCAGCAAAGACTGTACCCCAAGTGGTACAATCTTCTACTTGTGGTGTTATCCCCATGGGCAAGCAGATTGTTAGCATTCTATGTTTTTCATAAGGGGTAGTATTCGGGAATACTGCCTCGAGCGGTGTGATTTTCTGAGCTACCCAGAATGGCATTTGTTCACGTTTTAGAGGGCATTTTACCCAACACTGCGTGTAATGTTTGTGGTGTGATTTTAGGTGCTGTACCCTGTACTTGAGTTCCATTAGTTGCAACTATTGCTGGTTGGACAGTGAATGTCCTCATGACGAATTGTGTCATGTTTCTATAGATTTTAATTAAATCTTTATGTTGTATGAGTAAGTCTCCTGGTGGCATTGTTTCAATGTCAGGATGTGGTGTGTAGGCCGCTAATATCGGCCATGTTGCCCCTTCTCCTCCGAGCGGGCCTAATCTTACTCTTCTTCTTATGTGGGGAAGGGCGCCTTTGAACCAGTATAAGTGTTCCTGGTACGTGAGTGGAACCTCTATGTCCTCGAACGGACAATATTCCACTGGTGCATCTCCTTCTGTGTAAGAGTGAAATGTCCGTGTTCTTGCATTTGCTGCTGGGAATGTAACCCATGAATAAAATACCTCTGTTTTATTTGATTCGTGTGCCTCAATCACGAAAACTACTAAGCCACCCCTAGCTGATAAACCATTTTCTAACAATTTCAGGGTAATTGTATGTCTGAATTTTTCTGCAATCGGAATTGCGTCTGCATCTTCTTCTCCCCCCGAGAGGTGTAGATTTACTACTACGTTATCTCTTGTCTCAGTCATTTTTGTAAAGAAGAAGTTTGTTCAAGGGAACTAAGATAAGGTTTTTATGCACAATTTTAGGAACACTGTGTCCTTCAAGCTTGATTAACCAAGAGCCAATAAATAGGATTTCTCACCTACTCAGCTGTGGCGGAGTTGGTGCCCACCCACTCCAGACGTCTCTGGTGTTTTGTGGGTAGGGGTCTCTGAGAATAGCACGACTGAACTACTCAGATTCTACTGTTAAATAAGTACCCAACCAACGTTGGTGGCGCCATGTCGTGTAGTTCCTAGATTACCTATACAGAATCTGCGCGTTTGGATAACATAAACTGTGGGATTGGTGGCGGACGGATTCCGTGCACCCCCACCGGATACGTTAGCCAGTCTGTATTAGCTAGCTCACAGTGCCACTAGAGTCTCCTCTTATCGGAGAGAGAATTGTTCTTGGCAATCTCAGAATATGACAACGCTGATCCCCCAGGATCGTAGAAACAATATACTACCTTTCACTCAGTCACTCGTGCTTACTTAGTTTGTCTCAGAGAGTTACACAGAATAAACAGGCTGGGCGTTTCAATAAGTATTTATTGAACAGTTGTTATTCTAGTGTATAATAGATGAGCTGCAACAACCATTAGACAGTAGCAGAGATATACGATTAGCAATATTATGAAAGTAAAAGGATGGTATATCTCTACCATCTTACAGGAATCATGAATATATGCATGTACATAAAACACATGATAAAAATGCGTACTCCTACGATGTCTCCCTAACTAGATGTACCTAAATGTACCTAGCATCTATGTAGGTGTTATGCCAAGAATCCCTCTAGGATCTAGTCCACCCCATTACCTGAGAGTTTAGAGAATGTGGGACCCCGTCCTGGTCTCGAGTTGGACACCCCGCGAGGGATGTTAGACCACTGCTAGCTGGAGCGTCTGCATGCAGGAACCTCAGCGTCTCAGGTCAGTGTGTCAGCCGGGAAGTCACCGTCTCCTCTGTCTGTCTAAGCAAGACATGATGTATATATACCCATAGGTCTCCCCAGGGGTCCTACCTTGCTGTGTGACTGTGTCGGCCTAAAGGATGACGTCAGGTCTGAACTTTATACAGAGATATTATACAGGAGATGGTAATCCTACTGTTAGTCCTGCTGTGCTTCCAAGAAGCCTCATGCATAATGTATGAGAATCCAACTAGGGAAAAACCTGCGTTCTGAATGCAGTGTCATATCTGGGTAAAAGGTCAGTGCCTAAGAACCATTATGTATGTAATGTAGGGAAGGATATAGGTGAAAGGTTGCAGTGTCACCTGCGCCTATATAGGGTACCTATATGGAATATAACACACAGCAACACCTTTACTCATGGGGCACTCGCTCAGATGCTTCCATATCTTCAAGGGGACCTCTCCTGACCTCAGCGTACACACTTCTCTACAAGGGGTCGACTGTCATGGAAGAATCCCAGGCCCAATCCACCTGGCAGACCTGAGTTACAACAATGCCCAAACTTCTTGTAGGAAGCTGGCTCTTTAAATGATATATCAAAATGAAATATATTGTGCAAAGAGTCCAGGGGTTCCCTTGTGAGTGGAGAGAGGCTTGCTCTATCAATCCCAAGGTGCTCTTCTGGGGGTAATGTGGTCAAGCAGCATTAGGCTTATCAGAGAGGAGCGTAAGACATCTGCAAATACACAAAATAGTCAATAAGGACATCCACACCAATTTATAAAAATAACACGTATCTTTATATATTTAGGCACCAGAATCAGTCTGGCCAGTTAAGTACGTTTTTCAATAGAAATACTTTTGCATTTAAAACGTTGACAGTGCAATTTTCAGAAGCCGCAATGCTATCCTATGGGAGTAAGAACAAGTACGGCATTCAGGTACAGTACAGTGACTTACGGGACCAATCTCCAGAAGTTAAGGTGAGTGGTGAGCAAGGTACAAGGCGGTACAAGGCAGTACAAGGCAGCACCAGAAAAACACCACCAGCTGCACTAGGGCGGCCAGGTGCAGGGGTGCACAATGTTAGTTTATGGGGATTGGTCTTCACGTAAAGAGGCTGCAGGCTTAGACTGGGAGGCCAGTCGGGCTGAACCAACACGGGGCTCAGGCTTCACGATGCTCAGGGACGTAAGGACACCTTTGGACCTCTCCTCCACTGCCCAGGGGCAACTGGTGCAGATGTGTTTTAGGCATCTGGTTTTCCTTACCAGGAGCAGTCGTGGTAGAGGGGGCCTGTGTGCAGAGGCTGAAGGCGACGTCAGGGAGTCCACGAAAGGCAAACCCACAGTGGATTCTGTCTTCGGATAGCTGAGGTACCAGGCTGGCACCATTGGCCCACCTCAACTTGGGCTTGGAGGGACGGGTTGTCAAGTTTACGCGGTCTTGAAGTCCTCTCAGGACTCTTTGGATGCCTGAAGGGATGCAGGTCTGCTGCTTCACTGGAGTTCTTGGTTCCTGGGTTAAGTGCTGGCAGGTCTCCCAGGCTTTGGGGATTCAACATCTGCCGGACAAGTGGTCTTTTGGCAAAATTGTCAAAGTCAGCAGGCAGGCCGGCAGGATTGACGCCAAGTCAGTTGCTGGGTCTTAAGTTTTTGTTCTTTGCGACTCTTCATGTCCGTCTACTTCTTTCAGGTCTGCAGGATCTGATTTTCTGGTGCCATGGGCGCCCCTAAATACTAAATTTAGAGGTGTTAGGGAGTGTAGGATAGTAGCCAATGGGCTACCTACCCTTGGGGTCACTACACCCCCTATATGACCACTTTCTGTGGGAAGTGAGCATAACCCTGTCCCAGAGTTCCTAAGTTTGCCATAACAAAGATGGCTAACTCTGAAAAATTGTGTTCACTTCAGATTTGGCCACATTAGGGGTGGAACTAGCCTGGGGGTGGGCACGCCTACCCGACTAGCTCATTTTCCCGCCTGTCCAGGTGCCAAAGGGCTCTGGTAAAAGGGGGTCGGCTTTCTCTCCTGTGAGGGGAGCCCAATTTGCATTTCAAAGGCAGTGGCTTTTTTGAAGCTCCCCTGCCTTGGAATGCTAATCAGCAGGTCATCCTGTGGGAGGGAGTGTGAAAACCCTCTTCCCGAGCAGGTTTTGCTTCTGTCCTCCTAAGAGCAAAGGCTCTCACCCTGGGAGGTCAAAAACTTGTCTCGGGTGGCAGAATGGCAGAGACCCGTCAGTCAACACACTAGAGTCTGGTAGGTTTCCAGGGGGCACCTCCAAGTGAGTGTCCTCTGTGTGCACATATTTTAAAATCCACTCCTGGAATCAGGGTAGGTTTGTGAATATGAGATGTTTGATACCAAACATCCCCATTTTCAGTGAAGCCATCATGTAGCTGGGGAACTCATTTTCACCAGTGTCCAGCACGTTTTAAAATGGCTTCCCTTTTCACTTGTACTGGCAGAAATGGAACTGATCAGCACAGGGACATATCTGCTCATGCAGATATGACCACACATGTAATATAAGGCACTGTGCTTTAGGTCTGTAAGGCCTGCTGTAAGGAGTGACTTACAAATAATACATGCAATGTTCTGGAACATGGCCCACAGGGATGTGTGTCATGTTGTGTTTTCACTTTTGTCTGCACCAAAACGCGCAGCCTACAATGGCAGTCTTGCATGAGTTTGGTGAGGGGTCCCTTAGGGTGGTACAATTTGTGCTGCAGCCCTTGGGGACCCTCTTTAGTACCTCAGTCCCTAGGTACCAGGGGTACCATTTACTAGGAACCTATAGAAAGTGCTAAAGTATTGCCTATTGGGGGAACAATTGTACAGTTTTTGGGAAACAGATTTGGCACTGGGGACCTGGTAAGCAGGAACAAAAAGCACTTCCAGTCGAAATTACATCAAGGACCAGACAAAAAAGTGGCAGTGACCATGTCAAAAAGGGGCAATTTCCTACACTTCTGTTTTGCAGTCAAAGGCTGCTGTATAATGCCACAGACCAGTCAGAAGTGTCATTCTTCAACTGAAGGCTCACTGGGAACCCAAAAGGTTGCTGGGTGTCTGCAGTGTGGACATAAAATGGTAGAGGCAGGTAAAAGGGAGATCCAAACATAGGTTGCGTTTATGTCCAGTACTTAATTGAGACAGTAGCTGGGCAAAATCTCAATTGACAACGTCCTTGATGGAAGATGATCATCAAACTGTGAAAGGCAGCACTGTGAAATGAGAATGATTTACAATGGTAGGTCCAATGGTGAGAGCTCAGCTAACAGACGTCTTGTTCACCACTTTTTGGCAACTCCCTAGTTACACCATTTTTGACAGCCCCTCCTAATTCTCCTGGTTTTAGTTTTGTGAAGTAAGATTATTATTTTTGCACATGGCTCCCAATGCTGCTGCCATAAGAGCGAGGTTTGCCCAAATCAGCTAAGGCTGGCTTTGTGAGCAAGGTGAGTATCAGAATTTGCTGCGCTGGAAAGTTCTGTTTGTCCGCCGATATCCAATGTAGCCTGTAGCCTCACTAGTTCTTCCTAACTGCCAATATCTTTGACCATGAAAGCAGGGTGGGTAGGATTTTGGATGTGGAGAGTCCCTTTGTCCCAACTGGGTCACATTATGCACAGCCCACTTTTACTCACCTGTCCAACATACCTTGCTCACAGCTGGAAACACCAGATGCTAATCTAAACGATCCTACCTGGGAAATTCTATTGATTGTTTTTAAAGAATTTTAGTGAGTAAACACTTGTTTGGACCTTTGCATGCAAAAAATTAAACCAATTCTTTTAAATTTATATTAGAGCATGGTAACTATGATATTCCCTTAATAAGAGGTCATCAAAAGTACACAGTACCAATGACAGCAGTGCAAATGAATGGGGGTTGAAAAGAGTGCGGGCATTTGTACCCGCCACTTACGCCATACAAACAAACTGGTACTGTTAAACACCTGTATAGGAACTTTCACTGTTCACAGATCAGATATGTGTTGTCTATATGCCTATGCCTCTTTTTCTAGAAGAGCCGGTTTCCTCTTCTACCACACAATAGCTTAAACGATTTTTGAGCACCCGTGGAGAAACAAAAATAAAGACTCTGATCCAATCTTAGGCCCAATTCAGCCATGTCTTGGTTTCTTTTTCTTGAAAAAAACAGAGCTTTCTGGTTCATAATGCTTTCCTCAGCTCTTTGGGGAAATTGTCCTCGTCTTTCTTGTTTTGGTCCTGCAAAAACAAGGATGTTTCGTTGAAAAATCTTCTGATTACTATTCCCTCATAATACATTCTAGATGCTGTTAACTATCTTTCAAGCATCATCTTGACAATACAAGGTCCTTCCAAGAAGTTTTGACCTCTTCTGGTGAGGAGTTCTGCATGGAAGGCTGGACCTTCTCTTAGACGTATACTGGTGGGTTACTGTGCATCGCCTGTAACCTCTTTGAAGAAGGAGCATCTTTTCTCATGGATCCTGAATTGACAAACTTGTGAAAAGCAATAGCCTCTCACCATAGAATCATCTTGCTGCGGGACAGCCAAGATCCCTTGGTAGAATGCTGGAATCATGTCACTGGAAAAAGAATAAATGCTTACATGCCTACCGTCAAGATGCAGAGTTTTCTATTCTGCATGTAACTGATGTCTTATGGTTGCAGGCAACAGGCATTACACAGGAAAATAAAGGCACATCCATAAAACTGCCACCTGATGCGTTTGAAGTGGTGCGTAATACACAGCAAACGTGATGATTATGATTGTATGAGTGACTTGATAAAGATCCTTGGGGAACAAACTGCACGTATCACTTCTTGGACTCAATACGAACTCGCAACACAGTGTCCATGCAGTACACCACAACATAATACAAGTGCAAATAGTAAAGAGTGCCAAAAAAAATTCTGAGAAAAACAAAAAATTTAAAAACCAAGAAAATGAAACTCAAAAGAAGAAGTTTAATGAGTCCAATCACAAGTCCATTACGCATTCTTATAGCACAATAATTGGGGAAAGTGGCACCACCAAAAACAAGTTATTCCGAAGCTAGTCAGTGGCGCAAGCTACCAACACAAGTGAATCAATGGTGCTCCCTCAATCAAGTCTTATGACTAAACAGCTTTGAAATTATTTAAAAAACGGCCAATTAGCTAATTTCTAAACATAAATGCTGCAGTCCGGGACTTTGTCAGCCTCCCTTTCGTTTCTGTCTTCCATGCTATGTCAAGAAAAGTTTCCCTTACCCTGCCACACAGACTCTGTGGATAAAAAATACAGCATTAAAAAAATATTTAAACTAGTTCAACCCGGTTTGACAATTTTACTTACAACACTATTTCCTGCTTGTGCTTTTTTTGTTCATAATCCCTGTCCCTTCATAAGTGAGAATTTGAGCTTGGCCTGTTATTATAAACTGAGCATCTTTACTTTATTTCAAAGCTTGAGTTCTGTTTGAAGGGGAACTCAAGTCCTTCTGTACACTAATGACGAACAAAAATCTTTACACGCATAATCAGGCAGCCTGTCACCACTTTGAATAATTAGAGTCCTACGTCACACTACCGACAGTACATGGGCACTCTGATGCTCAGATGAAAAGTAGGTGGCACTTTGCATGTTCATCTCTAAACTCGGCTTAACAGGCTGTATAACCTGAAGCCAAAACACGAGAAAATGGTGGCGCCCCGGCTGAAGATGTAAGGAAGATTTATTCTCCCCACGAAGGAAGGAGTCGGCTCCAGTAGCGTTTTGTGGGGATCCTCTCGCAGCGTGTAACGGAGAACATGCGACATGTTGAAATCTAAGCTTAGGGTGATCAAGTGTCCCAGTTTTCACCATCTGTCCTGTGAAATTTCTATATAGTTAACATCAGGGCTTTAAGTGGGATGAAAAAATGGGGGGGGGGTCTCTCAAAGGGGCTTGGCTTAAAGTTATTAAGGGCGTGGCTTAAAACAGTGAGCTAAAAACCTGTGCTTAGCATAGTGTGCCACCAGACTTGTATTTTGCTGTTTCTGTCATTGCATCCAGATATATGATACAACAACATCATACCTACAACAAGTCAGGACTATTGGCTTTGTCAATGGTTGTTAGTTGCATAAGATAAATAAGCAGCAACTATGGCTTGTATATAATATTGAAAAAGCTTCCACTTAAAGCCCTGGTGACACCACGGCAATGTTGCTGCTCCTGAGTTTCAAAAAGAGAAGGGAAATCCAAAGAGAAAATGACTCTCTTTAAAGGATGTCCCTCCCCCTACAACGCTCACCTGGCATGACATCATATGGTAACTTCTCCACTAGTGAGAAGTGAGCAGCGCACATCGATGTGCCTGCTGCCACTGCAGTCCGGGGAAAAACGGACCGCCTGTGCCAGGGCACAAAACAGAGCCCGATAGAGAACCGTTTCGAGGCCCCCTTTAAAAAACTGCCGGTGCTCAGCACCGGTGAGACCCGGCTCACTTAAAGCACAGGTTAACGTACGTCCCTGCTTTCGGAGAGGCTTGCCTTGAGAAATTGACAAGTTTTCTTGTGTTCCAGCACAGCCGGTAGCCGATTATACTATGCGTGTATACGCTGAATTTCCCCTCGGTGCCTCACTGACTCTGCTCCATGTTAGTGAGCACTGCTAATTGCATCTGTATGCGCCCTTCGGTTTATGCAAAACTGCATTCCTTATTTTATGTTCGTGGAATGTCCCGGTTTTTGGTTTCCAAAATCTGGTCATCCTAAAATACACCCTGCGTAGCTGCTCTGTGCACAACACAGCACTCGGCGATACATATCATGGTTTTCAAAACCAGATAAAAGCATCACAAACTGCAGAAATCTGGAACTTCTGCCGAAGGTAAGCGGCAGGAAGAGGTGTACAACACTCGTCCCTTCTGAAGGAAATAGTGGCGCGGGTCCATTTCTGTCCACCCCTGCTGCTAGGTAACACGAGACAGTCAGAGGCTTCGTCGTCCAGACTGTCTGCCAATGGTAAACTTGCAGGGGGCGCCCGCAAATCATTCCCCTAACACTCATACAAGCCGAACTCTGACCTGCTCTGAGGAAGAGCGAACATCTGCGATAATCCGGCTCTTGAAACCGGAGCGGCCCCGCGTGCGGTGGGAGGAGGCGCGGGACCTATTTCCTGCACAGAGTGCCCCATATCAATAAATGACGTCCATCAGGAACAGCAAGGATTGCTCACCATCAAGCCCCTCTGACGCGCAGAGCAGAACCAGTGATGGTGGATCACACGTGAAGAGATGGAAAGCCAACCAAACTAGGCCACGAGCCAGGATATATAAAGCGGCGATGGTTATAATGTAACCACGAATTAAATGCTAAACGCACGAATGTGCATCAGTGACAATAAGCTTATTCATGACATTGGTACTTTACGTTACAATGTAATAATCATACTGTGTAAAAGTAAGCAAAAAAGAAAAGAAGGTGCATATTTCTATTACAACACGGAGATCGTCATTTTTTTTTTCTCCAAACAACTTGAATGCAACTTTTCACCACATTAGGCGACCTTCTCGACTCCCATTAATTTCGTGTTTTATAGCATCAATGCATTTTTCGTAGACTACAAAATCGACCGGAACACTGTACCATAACAAAAACAGCACATTTCAGAATCTACTATAATTAGCACTTGTCGCTGAATGACTTTTACAGCCACTGTTGGCCTCCTTAACATTTTAAACCTTCCCTAATATGAACAGAATGAGTCGCGTCTGCCGTGTTCTATGGCCCCGAAGTTTGGCTGCTTAATGGCATGCTATCTAATCGCCTAATTTAATGACATGTTTCCCGCCAAATGACCCTGGAAGTTGACAATTTAGTGACGGTAAAACACCATTTTACCAGCACTTCTGATTGGGAAGATGGCTACTAGCCTTCCCCGGTAAGGCATTGTAGGCTGCCATTATCAGAAACCCTTACTTTCCTTGGAGCACAGGGAAGTGGAAAGTTCGTGTGTGTGTGTGTGTGTGTGTGTGAGTGTGTGTGTGATTGAGGTGCATATGATAAGTGGAAGTACCTCAGGGTCTGCAAGTGTGCCTGTACCCAAAGAAGGTGGGTTCCCATGATAGCACAGCTATGGAATGCCCCCTGCATGTTCCTGTGAAGTTCACCCTTCCCCCCTCTTTGCCCAGGCCTTTTAGTTAGACATGTAAAAATCTCTCCTGTTGATAACATTTGGAAAAAAAACCCTCCTGCACCAACACTGGCAAACTGTATGTTGTCAACTCTGTCTTGATGAATGGTAATCTGGATTTACCAGATATTTAGCTACGCACTACTGCCACGTGGCAGCTCGCGATCCAACCAAAAGATCTGATCTTATTCAGTCGAAGGTCGTTGTTTTGCTACTGGTTTTGCACAGCTGTGGAGTTATTCACTTTTAAGCCTGTGCTAGACCTTAGGGCAGCCATTTTATTATTGTCATTTTTATTAGGTTGGGTGCGGGTCGAGGGGAGCTTCCATTTCACCATCACATTTGAGGCTCCAAAACTGGAAGAAAATCTTCTGGGAGGGAGACAAGGCTACTTTCAACCTCACCTCCTGCAGCGGTCGCCTCAGTTCTGCTCATGAATGGACAGCTGTGGTGGGCCTATTGGTTCAACAACATTCCACCTCATGAGCCCTGCAAAAATGCGCCCACTATGCTTGCCGTCAGGTCAGGACTCTTAGGACATTTGTTTTTAAGAGACCAAATTACACTCAGTGCAAAAGGCTCTTGAACCTGACCGAGAGAATACCCCAAAAAACTAGAACTGCTGCAGGAGCTCAGAGTGGTTGGTTTGGTTCCCTCAAATTCCCCACTAAAAGTATATGAATTGGACCTGGAAGCCAGCATAATGTGTCCACTTCGACTTTCACTTGGCCCAGCTACAGAAAGATTGGAACAAGGACAGGAAGATAGACTGTTCTGCCCCACTAGACAGAATCAGACTCAAAAGGCTACATGTGAGAACCGAGTTTACCTACTCTGTGACCTATTGTCCTGCTGCCTAACGTCTGCTACTGGTGTGCTGCTGCTAGAAGCACTGACTGAATTGACGAGTTCTGGAGACTTGAGACCCATGTGGCTGTCCAGCATAACCCAAAGACTACCACTGCAGGAAGCAGATCACTCATTCGCTGAAGAACCAACGTAAGGACTTGTGCTTGTCCCCAGGAGAGCAAGCACACAGATCAAGATACTGACACGGTGATCCTCTTTTGCACTGTGGCTTGGTAGAGTGCACTCCCTACCAAGAGACCGATGTGGAGGTGTGCGCTGATTGTGGTGTGAGGACCTGGCTGCAAGCCCTGTGAGGTACACTTCTGACCTTGCAGCCCACTGGATAGGTTGTGTCTCGCCCCGACATAGCACAATTATTTTCCCCTTTTGAGGGGCATCGAGCAGTATTCAGACAATTGATGAAGTGGGACGATGTCAAGCCCAGCCTTTCTCTCTGTACTTCACATTGTACTTTTCTTGAAGAACTGATGACATATGGTTTAACACGGTCTACAGCTAGACTTAAGAAGAAGTTGGTTGGCACAGGATTTCAGTATGGTACTACTTTTCAAGCAGCATATTGGCAGGTGAATACTAGCCAACACTTGCTTTAACTTGCCTACGTAAAACTTTGAAAGCCAACTAGATGCATGTGACAATTTCTACTACCCACTTTTGAAATAGACTTTAATGAGCTCGGTTATCAGCATTTAAACTAGTGTATACAACTGCAACTTTTGTTAGTTAGATGAATTTCTGCATGGAAATTGTAATGATGTATTTGTTTTTATTTATTCAAAGACAGTTGGAAAATGAATGAAGACCTCCTTTCCTTTTACTTGCCACCATCTTGGTTGATGCAATGGTTGTGTGTGTCAGAATATGTGTCAGCAGCGTCGTGGCTATTTAAATGTGACTGCAGCGCCACCATATTTCTAACCAATTTGCTCAACAAAACACAGTACCTAACTTCAAGCAGTTAACTTTATTTATACTGCTTTATTTTTAGTGTTATTCATATTTCATAGCGTGGGACTGGTTCTTGACTTTTTGAAAACATTTTTTCTGTGCTTCAAAGTGGATTATTTTGGGGCCAGTGTTCTTTTTTGCAGTGATACCACCTCTTCCCTCTTTAGGTTATTCCTTTTTAGTAGCTGCCATCTTGGTTGATATGCTAGTTTGTACACGTCTTGTACCAACTATGTGTTGGCTATTTAAATGCGCCTGTAGTGTGACTGTGCTGCAGGTGTGTTAAAGGCAAGTCTATCTATGCCTGGTTCACGCAAGACAAGCTGCCAGTCTGACACTCCACAATGTGGTAAGGCGGCTATAACTTATAATTGTAAATCTTTAATGAACGTGTTTTCCCCGTATTACACACAGACTCCTCTGGCTGAGTCATTTCTCAAAAACCGCAACCTTCTTTCCACCCAATGTCTTCCGCCCCTTTAAATGTTTGCCCCTAGGTGCTATATCTTGGTGTGCAAATGTTGTAACAGGCCTTTTAATGCGCAATTGGCAGTACAATATTGTTTTCCTATCAAAGATCTGATTTCTGAGCACATTGGTGATATTGTCCGTCTTTCTGAAACCTGGCTTAAGCAATATTTTAGTGCTACCAAGAATGATCTTACTCCCACTGACTAACCTTTGATTTCTACTCACTACGCCCGTAAACAAGGTAGGAGGGGTCGCAGTTCTGGTCAAAAATGGCCTGAAATGCTTTCAACTCTACAAATTCATAAGCTAGCAGGGAACCAAACTTGCTTACATCTCAATTCCTTATTCATAGATCATAACTTAAGTTGTTAATTTTGGTTTCCTTTACTAAATATATATACACAGTCTTAGTTTTACATCACAGATATACATATGAGACCTTCATACATTCTTTTCAATATACAAAGAACTTCTGTCTACCATTGAAACAATGTTCTAGTTCATTCGTGTCCCCAAGATCAATTTTGCAAGCGCACATACAGCCACAACAAACGTGTTTCGCTGTAAACTGACTGCTTCTGCAGTGCTCAAAATCAAAGGAGAAGGATAATTTTAGGGTTCCATCTATAAGATTCCGTCAGGTATCAAGGTCATCTTGTGTATTGAGGACACTAATCCTTTAGATTAATGATGCCCTTACACCGTCATCCCCAAATGATCTCCCAAGATTTCAATCACTGTTGATTCCGATGACAGCTATGTCGGTGGAAGTTCGTAAGGAAAGATGTGCGCTGGTCTTTGGCGCCATTGCAATTTATGAAACGGATTGAATCGAAATAAGCTTAATATGGTGACACAAACGTATCGGGATCAACCCTGTGATATTAGTCAACTGCTTTAAACTATTCCTGCTCCTTCCATGCACTCAAAACCCTTTTAAAGAGACGTATTGGCCCTTCTGGGCCCCATTGGAATGTTCTCTTTTATTGACCTCTGCAAGGACGGCTGGAGGCCTAGGGCCTGGTAGCTTTCACTTTAATTTGCTTGGACTCGAATGTTGCTTACACATTAGTTTTGGGAGACTGCAGTATGTATTTTGATAATGCCTCTCAAGCCTTACCTGCCATGTGAAAATAGCCTCTTTCCGTTTTTTGATCTCACACTGTGCTCCCTGCTCATCCAAAGGAGTATGTCATCAATATTGCTTGCTCTGAAAATGCATCTATGCGAAACCTACTGCCCTTTTGCTATTTGTTGGTGTGATCATTACCGAAGTCCTTTTCCTTGCCAATTCCCTCTCTCCAGTAGGTGAGTGGGTTCAAACTCACTCAGTGTTCCTAATCCTCTTCATCTGCTCCAAACAAGCTCTCTTCGATTCGGCAGCACCAAAATAGTTGTGGTGGTTCCACTTGATCAAATACGCCTCAGCTGTGTTGACTTTGTATAATTTGTTCACAGCATTCAATACCTTAGACCACAAGATTCTGTTGTCTAGGCTTAACGAAACTGGCATCAAAGATACAGCCTTGACAGTTTTTTTTTTTTTTTTTACAGGTCACCACAGGTTACTCTACCTTCTTCAGTTAGACCTCTTTAGTGGGAGGACCCTGATTACTTATGCCTCTCCATCACCTATGTTGAAGTGTGATTCTTTACATATTCTCTCACTTAACATAAAGGAGCTGAACCATTCGGTTAAAAGGAGGAAAATTATCGAGTGCACATACAAATTCAAATGTAATATACTACTACTACAAGAATCTAAACTTTCTACCTCAGACATCTCCTCCTTTAATGCCCCAAGGTTCTCGGAAATCATAGGTTCACCAGAGCACAAGAATTAGAATGGGGTTCTTACCGTCATTACCAAACAGGCAAAAATTACTATTTTAAAAATGCTCTCTGACCAAAACGGGAGATGGATACTCAAATTGTCGAAATCTGGTAAAGAATTTTATTTGTTGAACAACTATGCGCCAAACACTAAAGACATACATTTTTAGAAACACACTGACAAACTGATCGCAGGATTCCCCAATGACTCCTGACTGATAATGGCGGGTGACTTCAACCTTCCACTTGACCCCACCATAGACCGCTGTTCGAGAGCCAAATTTAGGGCATCCTCATCCCATCACTACTCTTAAACTATGTTCTAGCTTTTCTCTTATAGACACCTGGCGCATTCAACACCCAGACACTAGAGATCATACTTTCTACTCCCCCCAATCATTCTCCAGAATTAATAACATATTAGTAGCTAATATTTTGGCAAGAATGATCGCTGATTCTCCATCGCACCCAGACTGGTCTCAGATCATTCGGCCATTTTGCCTTCGCTAGATTGGGCCACAACTACCCCAACTGACAAGCCTTGGAGACTTAGCCCTGGCATACTGCAGCAGTGGTTCCCAAACCTTTTTGACCGGCATCTCCCTTGACCTATTGGCCGCGGCTCCCCATTACATTACTTATTTTTGGCGGATCGGGGGATGCAAACCCGACTTCTGGAGAACTTCCACTTTTCTCCCTGAAAATAATTGGTATGAAGTCGTTGAAGGTATTATAATCATAGATGTAATCCTATCCTATCCACTGCGGAGCCCCATGCAGTGTCAGTGTCTGATTGGAGGGACACAGGGTTCTCGGAGATGTGAACTGTTACTACATTGTGATGTAGAGCTCTTTAAAGAGTTGTGTCTTTATATCGTTCCTGAGCAGTCTGTGAGGCCCTGATAGATACAGGAATGTTGTTTCAGATCCTGGATGCATTGACAGAGAAGGTCTGCGTCTGCAGTCTGTTTTTTTTCTTTTTTTCACATTATTGCCTCCAGTCCGATGGTACCAGGCTATCATTGTTTCCTTAGCAGTGTGGACCTTGAAACTGAGGTTGGTGTCTAGGGTGAATCCAAGTAACTTGTATGAAAGGTGGGGTCTGAATTGGTCCCCGTTCATGCAGCTGACTAAGGTTTGGAATAGATATTGCTTGCTTTTCTTGGCAATTAACAGATCCTTGTGAGGCTGAGCTTCATACTGGTGCTGAATATCCAGTTCTGAATGAGGGGCAGGCACTGTTTGTGTTGTAGAATGGCTGGACCAGAGGACACTTTCAAGTTTTCTGACCTTTCCCCAGCAGTGCCATGTGAGTGCTAAGACTGTAGCAGTGACGTCCCCCTGTGGTGTACCTCATAGAACCCCAGGAATGTTAGCTTCCTCAAGCAGCATGTCTTTGACATAGGACTCAGCAGTGTGAGCTTTCTACCAGCAGAGCCCTGTTAGTACTGTCACCATAGCACTGTGAGTATCCTGCCCTACCCTCAGTGCTGTTGGACCCCAGCAGCGTTATCTTCCATCCATTAAATTAGTGCACCGACGGTGCTGTAGGAAACCAGCAGTGTCGACTTCTCCCCAACTAGAGATGGGCAAGACAGACAAGACTGGAAGCTGGCTCCAGTTGAATATCTACACCCTGGCCCTGCCATTGCCCCATAGAACTAGTGACCCTAAACGAAGCTGGACCCAGCACCCTAGACAGTGCTGTAACTTTTCTGTAATCTCTCTGTGATCAAAGTTGTCCACATTATCAAATCATTCAGCTTTGGTCTTTTCGTGTACGCCAACAGAACTTCTAAAAAATACAATATTTGTAAAGTGAAAAGGTCTGGGTTTAATGCGCTTACCCAAGCAGTGTTAGCGCTTCAGTATGAAACACCTGGGTAGGAGCAGCCACAGAGGGCTACAGTTGTAAAGCTGTCCCTCATACAGAGAATTTCGTCACACCTCTATCTCTTACGCGGACGATACCCAACTTCTATCATTTAATAAAAGCACTTTGACCACTAAATCCCGTTTTTCGGAGGGCATGAGAGCAATTTCTTCATGGATGACAGCAAACTCTCTCCAGCTGAATGCTGGTAAGACTGAGATTATGCTCTTTGTCAATGCCAATACACTTTGGTCCGCAGAGTGGTGACCTGCGGAGCGGAGCCCAGCCCATATCCCTAAGACAGTGGGAAAAAACTTGGGTGTGCATTTAGTAAGGCCTTCTCTATGAAGGATCAGGTAGTGGCTACCACCGGTACCTGCTTCCATGTGATACGCCTTTTGAATAGAGTTTTCCCCTGCTTTCGTTATCTGTGCGCAAACCCCTGGTTCAGGCGCTGGTTATCAGTCGGCTGGACTATTGCAATGCACTTTTGGCTGCAGTTAATGAATCAATTTTGAACAAACTTCAAGTGGTACAGAACACAGCAGCGCGGCTAGTCAAGAATATGCCTCCTAGAACAGCTTCTCTCCCTCTCTTGCAACAACTCCACTGGCTCCCCATTCGCCAGAGAATCAAGTTAAAAATTTGCTGTATAGTACACAAAGCCTTAAAGGGCAAAGGACCCAGTTACCTAGCTGATAAACTCATCCCCTACCAGCCGGGTAGGTCCTTACGCTCAGGGGAGAAATCTCTTCTCATCACTCCCCGCTTCAGAAAATCACGGACAGGAGGTGAATCTTTTTCTTATCTGGCCCCCATGCTGTGGAATCATCTACCTCAAACTTCGGAGATGTGAGGATCCCTCCATTTTTAGGAAACTCCTGAAAACTGAACCTTTTGCCAGTTAGGTCCCCGACGGTTCTGTTTTGTACTGCCCATAGCGCGGAGATACCCCTGTGGGAGTGATTCGGGTGCTCTATCAACTATAAATTAAATTAGTACAAGTACTGGAGTGGAGGTGCAAGGATACATGCAAACAGCCAATAGCATTGGGTGAGATAAAAATACTCCACTGGGCTGAGCCACGACGTGATGCAAAACAACTGAAAGTGGCTGGTCGAAGAAACCTGAAGCCCACTGATTGTGTATTGTAAGCAACAGCTCTGTTTGACAGCTGTGATGTCAAAACCAGCCCTAATGACACTCACCCACTGACCACACCTCCATAAAACGGTTCAGGCTGCGGTCTGCGAAGGGAACCTGTAGAAAGTCACACACCAAACTACCGAAATGTGCTGCGATGCCATGATAATGACAGATGTTGTAAAATGCATTTCCACTGCAAAGAAGAGAGTATTGTGTGGAGCTATAATTAAATGGAATGCGGACTGTGAACCTGAGCGTTATGTTATAGGTCTCAGTGAGACAAACATGCCAACCTGAAAATGAACTACCTAAGAATCGTTCAAACACAGTGGTTCTCATTTGTATCATTCAAAACTCATTTTCAATAAACAGCAAAATTACTGTATACAATTAAATGGCACTATTCAAAAAGCAATATAAGACCAAAACTCTTGGATTTGTATAATAAGTCTTTAACCTCACGTATTAACCAAAGAACAATGTCAAATTGCACAAAAAAAACAATCAAATTATGGTAGACAAGTGCGTGAAATGTATCCCCAATCCAGAAAACAGAGAAATCACAACCAAAAAGTAGCAGAGACAAAAAGTGACTTTGGTACAAATGTTTGTGTTTTTATAATAAATAACTGCTTGTGATCCTTAATGGTCCATTGGTAAAATGGAGGTTGTCTGTTATTATGCTGTTGATGATGTATTAACCCTCCATAAGGTACCGAGATCTCATTAGGGCAAAAAAAGACATAAGGACATCTGTAATGAATTAATCAAAACATCAGTTACTGTGCTGTATGACCCCTTATGCTGCAAATAGGATTAGGAATAGGTAGGTACCTGGGGTGGCAAAACTGCTACTTTAAGGCATAGGATGGTCCTGCTGTACTTGTGAGCAGCACAATGGGAGGTGCCCACCAGTGGAGGTAAATAAAACTAAGAACATACTCACTGATGTGAATCACATTCTAAAATGAGATGGGAAAGTATAGAGCCATTAATGTACAGGCCTCGACAAATCTGCTCCCCCACTCACTATGGGCAGTCAGATTTTATCAGCACAGGCTATTTCTGGGCCTACTGGCACGTTCTGGCAAGAGAGCTCGAGCTGGCAAAAAAAGGCTTTCTGTTCATTCAGAAAGATAACGAGCAAAAAAGATGCCTTTGAATCTTATTTTATCGTATCACATTTGCTGGGCTCTCAAAGACAGAAATCAAATGTCAGCTTATGTCTTCTTACAAATTGCTGCTTATTTTATCCTAGAGATTGGCGTTTACTTTTCTTTCTCTGACTGCAAAGTTAGCGGATTTTGTAAAGTGAACTGTCTGGCAATCGTAAAGGGAGTGTGTTTGTAAGATGTCAGTTTGTTTCTATCATAAAACATTTAAATAGCTTGTAAATGAACTGTATAAATATGGCAAAATATATCAGCAGTTAGGAAAACACATGTTTTAAAATTCTGAAGTGTAATGGAAACAAGTATTGTAATAGGATCAAAACAAATCAGAACACTTTACTTGGTAATGAACTAATAATAAATATTCACTGAAAATATTTGGTGAAACCCGATTTGCACACATTATTTGTACGCTATATAGTTTTATCAGTAAAACTGCACGTCAGTGGGGAAGCTTGTGGCCAATTCAATGGAAAATGTATCTGTAAATGACAGTGCACTGCCACATCATGCTTTAGTAATAAATGTATTAAGTATGAGAGCTGTGTGTATCAGGTTGATGGAAATAGGTTACTTCCTACGGTTATATGTTTTCTACTCTCTATGTGGTTCTCCACTTTTTTATTTACGTTCGGATTTATACTCCTTTAATGCTCCTATAAGGGCTTATTTCTGAGCACTTACTGTGTAGGGCACAATCATGCTTTATTGGGGGCAGGGTGCGCCAATACGTTATTCTGATTTTTTCCAAACCTCCAGCTGCAAGGAAATATTAATGAATGTGCATTTCCACAGCACAATGCCAGTATGGTACAAACCGGCTTTTCTCGGACTGCCAAGCAAGAACAGCCAGTGTTCTGTCTCATTAAGCACTTGCGCTGCTTTAGTTTTCCAGTGGAGAAGAATGTCAAACCCATTCATTACAGACCTTCAGTATGGGACACACTCTCAGACTTATTCTACGGCCAATGACCTTGTGGCTCCCAGCTGTGTCTCAGAGTTCATAAGCCAAACAGCTGACCAGATTTAAAATTTATCTGTATTGACGGAAGTATTGAATTTATGCGGCCCCTTCATCACAAAAATGAAAACGTACACTTAAAACCCCTCTGAAGGTTGTTTTTTAAGTTACAAATGTACTAAGTTCGTGACTTTCTCCTCAAACACTTCTCAAGTAATCGGTCTCTTTAAATGTTCTTTTGTTCATTGACACATTATAGAACATTGACTGGCCCTGTGTGCCAAACAGTTCTCAGATGCGTGCCAACCAGCGCTCCGAGTTTGTACCTAAATCATGCACAGTAGATACCAAGTTTACATCCGGAAGGATGCGAACAGCTTCCCAAATTATAAGAAAGACATTCTCCACCAACTATAAAACATAACTTTATATAAAGTTTTGAGGTTAAGACCTCAACCCAAAGGCAGCACGTCCCAGTTTCCCAAACGACTAAGGCTAGCTGAATAACGTGGCTACTGAGAGCATTGCGCAATGAACAGTTAACTGATATGTGGTCTATTCTATATAAAATTGCACTTTTGGTGCAGAGCAATGACTGAAAAAAAGTTGGTAAAAACTAGATCTGGGCGTAAAATTCTGCTCCGCTTGCAGAGTTTTACCCACTCTACAGAGCGGAGTTTTTTTCCTCGCTCATGCTCACCAACGTTAAGTTGGTGAGTGAGGAAAATCTTACTCCAGACCACCTCCTGGCGAGATTTCTCAACGCGGGAGGTCGCGGATGGTCACTACCGCTTGCGATGAGAAACCTTCCATTCGCCTTGAGGAAGCTGCCACTCGAGTAGAACATCTATTCGAGCAGCAGAAAGAAGCAGCGCCCTCTTGCACTGCGCGTGGTGCCGTTTGCACCGATTTTACAGCGTGGGACAAACATCTGGCGCTAAAAATCAATGCAAACGACGTAACGCACTCTGCCGCTTGCAAAACTCAGCATAGCGTGGCAGAGTTTTTGGGTCACTTCGCAGAGTTGTGCTTTTTAGGTCTCGCCTGAGCCAGCGCATGCGCTGCTCTGGCAAGACGTTTAGTAAGTGGGCTTCAAAAAGCCGACCACAGCTTTTTGTGTGGCCTAGAGCGTGCGGTTACGCGCACAGTTACGAGCACAGGCGCCATCTGGCTTTCCTGTCTCGTCATGGCTCATTAAGTGCATCGCTCGCGGGCACCCTTACAGCCCGCGATCGCTATCACTTTCGCGGCTGCATCACTTTCACGGCCGCGCGGCCAATGCTTCTTTTTTTAAAAAAAACTTTTAGCGCGAGGCACAGCTGACCTCGGCCACTGGCCCCTCGGGCAGCGTCCAATTGTCCGTTTTGTGAATCCAACCCTGTGTGTACCATTCACAGCTCACCTCATGCAGCAACCACTACTGCCAGGAAGTTGTGCTTTTTCGCGCCATCACGGATTTGATCTTTTAAAGTACAGTACACCTATAGTGACTTTCAGAATGGTAAGCCTGACAGGACTCTCGCGGAAGCTGTCACGCACTGCACACTGGGCAGCCCGTCCGCAGTTTCACTTCAGCAGAGCGGCGCTGGCTGTCCACGACGCACGGTTGTCCACTCGTCTTCGGGTCACTGGCACTGAAGTCGGGAGTCAAGAAGTGCCTAAAGAAGTGGTAAGTCTCCTTTCCCCATGCTGTTTTTACCTCCTCCCCTCTCCCTACTTAGGTTTTTCTTGTGTTATGTTACCCTGAGCACCGACCAAGAAGTTTTATGTCAGCGCGTTTTATAAATTAAATGACCATAAAAAGAATAGCTCCACTGACGTCCCGATCGTAGTTCATCGCTGACAGATGCCATAATCAGTAAAGGCAGCTCACCAGCAAAGGCGGACGAGCTTCACATTGAACCCTCGTGGCCACTGAACTGTGAGTCAGCAATATTTCCGCGCTGAACCATGTTTACTGGCGCGAGAACTCGAACGTGACGCTGGCACGCGACAAACCTGAGCCGACAGCAAGTTCATATTCATCAATCACAAAACCCACCGACCACCAGAGCACGCAGTGGAGCACTGCTACCTCAAGGAGACAGCTCGAAGTTCTGTTGTCACTTCAGCACAATATCCACGGAATGTAACCTGCTACGACACCTCCACCTCTGGAGAGTGCTGACCCAGGAACTGTGGGTCCTTCCACCGCTGAGGGGAGGAGACCTCTTCTTCCCGGGCACCGATGAACATGGACAGCGGCCTACGATGACACATGATGAGATGCTATTGGTGAAAGTCAGCAGATATTCCACACACTCTACGAACAGCTGAGGGCCGGTGTATTTATTTCCTTTATAGGGTGATATACAGTATCATGAGGACATTCCTCGCAATCGGTGAAAAAGGTGGTCTTTTAAAAGAGAACAAAAAGTAGGGTGGAGGTGGTAAAGGGAGGGCATGCCATGCCAGTGTTCGGGGGGGAGGAGGGGTGAAGAGCTTTAAGGTGGCTGTCATGTTAAAGACTAGTGGGAGTCAGAGGTTGTTTACAGATGATTATATTTGTGGTTTTGCACAGTCCACATTTTGTGATTATAGACGTTAGAACGATTTACTTTTACAAACTGTGTGAACCAAGTATAATAGACACAGTATCCGCACAGATTTTGACACATATCAAGTTGACATATAATATAAATGCACGTAAGGATGTTACAGGGGATAGTTGATATACCCTGTATGCCACAGATTAGCATAAATATTAAAATTCCAGAAATGTTAATTACAATTAGTTACATAGGGGGTCATTTGGAGTTTGGCAGGCGGGACCCCTGCTGTGAGTCGGTGGTGCTCTCGCGGTTCCTCTACCCTATTCAGAGGCATGGGGATTGCAGACGTTTTGATAGTAGAGCAATAGCTGACTCTGCCATCGCAACACATTCATTCAACACAGGGCATCAGGCTATAGATGGTTGCCCCACTCTATTCAAACCATCACTAGCAGGGCACAAGTCGGGGGTACACCAGGCCCGGCTCTAGGATTCTAGCTCGGGGAGGGCCATGAACAAGGATGGGTGGGCCACGAGAATGAATGGGAAGTGGTAAAAAGAATGCAGAAATCTAATGTTTTAGGTACTAACATTGTCAACTTTTGACATATTAATACCATAACCACCAACCAACGAGGTACCTTCTTCGCTTTCCCTGCTTCGCTTTGGCTTTGTGGAAGGGGAGGGACGCAGCATACAGATTGGCTACGCCTGTCCTGGTCATGTGCAGCAGCAGAAACATTCCTGCTGCTGCACATCTCTTTGGAGCGTTTCATGTGTTTTTTAAAAACAAAATAAATTGTCCGCTTTGCAGTTTGCAAAGCACTGAAGTTTAAAAATGCAGTGCAGTAAGCCCTCTTACAACTTTGCACACCCCTACCTAATAAAATAATGCAGACTTTACCATTATTTATCCTCCCTTTCTATGTAAATGTTCATTAAAAAACACACAGTTAAAAACTGAGTTATGGTTTTGACAAACGTGAAAAACCAAGGAAACTCACCAGTTATGGTAACCAACACACACAATACAGGCCATAACTCCTGTTGCCAGTCATGCTCAAAACCCATTCTCAACTGGGCCTGAGTCTTTCTCCCATCTGTTTTAAGGCAATCCAAGTTTTTTTTTTTTATGAGATATTGCTTTTTTGGCCATTCTAGCCTCTGGCAATACTTCCAGCATTCACATCTCCCCCTTAATGGAGTAACATGCTTGAACTGCTAGTAGTTCTGGTTGTTTTGTATCGTGTATTTGGTTTGCAATATGTAAACGGTAATTAATGTGTACCAAGTAATAAAAGAAGCTTTATTCAGGAAAACAATACTGCAGTGCCCTGTACCAAACAAACATGCTCAGAATAGAAAGCACAATACTGTGCACTATTGAGCTCTGCTTAGCCACTCAAATAATAACAAGCATTGGCATAGCCAATAGGTCTCACCTTTGGGACCTTATAAGTGTTTAGCCATGCAACAGTTGATGTTGTTGCACCAAGGATATTGTGCTGCATAACTAAATACTTATAAGGTCCCAAAAGCGAGACCTATTGGCTATGCCAATGCTTGTTCTTATCTGCCATCTTAATGCAGGATGCTTTGTCACATGTAACCTGTACATTTGAAGTACAAAATGTAATTCCAAGATTTTACAAATTAGCTTTAAAAACTAAATGTTGACAATCTGTGGGTCAGAAACTTAGTCCAATGCAGAACGTCCTCGACACAGATGATGTACACGTGGTACGTTATGGCAATGGACACGACCAAAGCCAATTTTGCGCTAATAACCACAAACGTGCATGGATCGGAGTGGAACCCAGGCGTCATTAGGCATTGTGGGTTGCATCAGGCAAAAAGCACTGGGGGCTTTAACTCGTGCTCACCCTGGTAAGTCACCAGCAGCAAAACACAGGACACTGCCTTTGGAAAAAATCACTTTTGGAACAATCATCTTCTGAAAAAATAACCCTAGCTAATAACCTTGGATATGCTTCACTCAGATCGCCAGTGCTGCTAACGGCCAATGAATGACCTGATAGGGAGGACCATTTCTATCGACACAATATACCCCTCATCTTGCTAGTCAGGAAACATTAGGTGGCAGATTTGGGCTACTCAATCTTGAACGCTGAATAGACTGTAGGCATTTGGAAATCTCTTTTAGTGTTTAAAACGCCCACTACAGGTTCCATAGTCCACAAAGGGCTGTACAAGACTAAGGAGAAATTGCACACTATGATAATAACGCATATTTAAGCCAAAGTACCCAAATAGTTTATTCTAACACAATATACTCAAGTTCCTAGAACCACGTGTGCCATGGAAAGTAAACAAAACGTTAGCATCATCCTCAGTACTTCTCTGATTGTGACCACACCTTTATAGTTTTTGGGTATGATCAGAAACAAGTAGAAGAATAGACTAAATTCATACAATAAATAGGCCTTAGGGATAGCTAAGCGAAGAGAATGCTACAATTACTGCATCCTGCTCTTCCTAATTTCACGGTTTGTAGAGATGAGGCGGCAGTAGTGGCGCACAATGTAGAGGAAAGGCCAAAGGAATATGGGAAGAATGTAGAGCGGACGCGGCTGAATAGGCACATTGCGTAAGCCATCCTGGTTAATCAAGAGCGTAGTTAAAGAGCATGATATTCCCCATTAGTGATCTCAGTAACACTTTCCAAGACAAATCTTCACTGAATATTCGGTTACTGCCTTGCATCTCAACGTTGATGCTCGGTGCAGTGCCTAGCCATGTCAGGTATCCATTGTTTCGCGATGCTGGTTAAAAAACAGATATTGAAAAAGGATTAAATTATCCTTATGTTGATTCTGTTATTCCTACCCTCTTATTGGGTGCACAGCGTCTCTCAGGGTGGGAATAGAAATGACTTTCCAGACTGGTAAACCAAAGCTCTTGCCAGCCTGTACAAACCACGAGGGCTCCTGTAGCTGTGGCGATGTCCATTTATTCATGTGGCTGTGCACCCTTGTAAGCGCCCTCTGGTAAGAGTGTACCTGTGAGATGACAGACTAATCGGTCTGGGGTAGGAGAAAAGCGTTCAAAATAGAAATACCTACAGAATAGGAATAAAACGCCTTCGCAAATATAACTTGATCCAAGTACTAGGTCCTACCTCTCTCTTATAACCAAAGCAAAATTAAAAACTCAGTGGCATGAGTTGATGAGGTAACATGAGGTGCAAGTCAATTTACTATAACCTCTCGGCCAAGCTGCGCATTCACTTGTGATGAAGCACAGAGCTTAGACCTTACAGGATATGTACCCTTGCAGATGTCTACATGGGTTACAAGCCTGAACAATGTGCCAAAATGCACATTCACTTGTAGTGAAGCACTGAGCTTACAGGAGTACGTGAAACACCCTAAGAAGAAGCCCTGCAGATGTCTCCATGGGATACATGCCTCAACAATATAACTGAAGCCGCCTTATCAGCCAGTGAAATGGGCACTGACACTCAACAAAGGGAAAGTTATATCATGTCATTTAAAAAAAAATCTAGGTAATCTCCAGAAGATTCCTTAACTCTAACAAGCTTTGGCAAAGCCAACAGGTCTCACCTATGTGCGAGCTTTTGGCTTTGCCAATGTCTTTTAGCCATGTTGTACAGCAGAGTGGCGTGTCAAAGTGGGGTGGAGTGTCAAAGTGGGGTGGAGTGTCAAAGTGGGGTGGAGTGTCAAAGTGGGGTGGCGGGGCGTGAAGCAGAGTGGTGTTGAGTAAAGTGGCACACAGTGGAGTGCTGCAGAGTGGAGTGGCAGAGAACGCCGTAGAAGGAGAGGAATGGAGTGGTGCAGACTGGAGTGGCGCAGAGAGGAGTGGAGTGGCGCAGTGTAGAGCTGAATGGCATGGCGTAGAGTGGTGTTGAGTAGAGTGGCATCGAGCGGAGTGGTGTAGAGTGCATTGACGTAGAGTGGCATTGTGTGGAATGGGGCGGGGTAGAGTGGTATTGAGTGGGGTAGAGTGGCATTATGTGGAGTAGGGTAGAGTGGCACTGTGTGGAGTAGGGTAGAGTGACACTGTGGAGTGGGGTAGTGTGGCACTGTGTGGAGTGGCATAGTGCTGTGGAGTGGGGTGGCTTAGTAAAGTTGACTGGCGGAGAGTGTAGTGGTGCAGAGTAGAGTGGCAGAGTACAGCAGCACAGATTAGAGTGGTGCATAGCAGAGTGCAGTGGTTTTAAGTGGAGTGTTGCAGAGTAGAGCAGAGTGTCAGAGTGTAGTGGCATAGAGTAAAGTGGTGCAGAGTAGAGTGCCATAAAGTGCAGTGATACAGAGCAGATTGGAGTACAGTGCAGTGGCATACAGTGCATTGGTTCTGAGTAGAGTGGCGTAGAGTGCAGAGTAGAGTACAGAGGTATAGAGAGCATTGGCAAAGAGAAGAGTGGATTAGAGTGCAGTGGATTAGAGTGCAGTGGCATAGAGTGACATAAAGTGCAGTGACAGAGCAGAGTGGTGCAGAGTACGGTGGAGTGCTGCAGAGTAGAGTGGCATAGAGTTCAGTGGCGGAAAGTGCAGTGTTGCATATAGTGCATTGGCGTAGAGTGCAGTTGCATAGAAAGAATAGTGTGGCGTAGAGACCAGTGGTGAAGAGTAGACTGGCATAGAGTGCACTGGTTCTGAGTAGAGAGGAGTAAAGTGGAGCGGTGCACAGTAGAGTGGTGTACAATGCAGTTGCATAGAGTGGAGTGGCGCAGATTGGAGTGGAGCAGAGTAGATTGCAGTGGCGTAGAGTGCAATGGCATGGAGTGGTGCAGAGTGGAGTAGAGTGCAGTGGCTTAGAGTTTATTGTTTCTGAGTAGAGTGAAGTGCCATAGAGTGGAGTGGCGCAGGGTAGAGAGGAGTGGCACAGAGGGGCGTAGAGCGCAGTGGCATAGAGTGCAGTAGTGGAGAGTAAAATAGAGTGGCATAGAGTGGTGCAGAGTAGAAAGGCATAAAGTGCAGCGGCATGCAGTGGAGTTTCCCAGCGTAGATTGCAGTGGTGTAGAGTGCAGTGGAATGGAGTGGTGTAGAGTATATTGTTTCAGAGTAGATTGAAGTGGCATAGAGTACAGTGATGCAGGCTAGAGTGGAGTGGTGAAGGGTACAGTGGAGTAGAGCGGCATTGAGTGCAGTGGTGCAGAGAAGATTAGAGTGGTGTAGAGTGGAATGGTACAGACTAGAGTGCACTGGTATAGAGCGTATTGGCACGGAGTACAGTGGTATGGAGTAGAGTGGTGCAGAGTAGAGTGGAGCAGAGTACATTGGCATAAAGTAGAGTGGCTTAGAGAAGAGAGGCGTAGAGTGAAGTGGCCTAGAATGCAGTGGCATAGAGTGGAGTTGTGCAGAGTGGAGTGGCATGGAGCGCTTCAGAGTAGAGTCCAGTGGCGTGGAGTGGTGCAGAGAAGAGTGGAGTGACAAAGTGGATTATGCATGGTGTGGTAGCACACTGCCATTACAGACACATTTTCAATTGAAATGATCATTACATTTACTCAGACATACAGTTTTACTGATAAAAGTATACAGCGCACAAACGATAATGTGTAGAAATGTCATCACCTAGTGTATTAATTTGTTTTGATTGTATTAAAATATTTGTTTTCACCACACTTTTGAATTACAAAAAGTGTGCTTCATTTGTGCTTTCCTAATTCTTATATATTTTGAAATATCTGCACAGTTTCTTTTACAGACATTTCAATTTAATGTTGTGGTGTGCTAGAATAAAGCCTTTCCTTTCATAGCAAGATTGCCACATATCCTTTTACATCAAGATTGTCACAGACATCATCTCACTTTCAAGTCAGAAATAAAAGTAAACACCAAGCTCCCTGGAAGAAAGAACCTGCCATTTGACTCCTATCTTTGAATGCACAGCAAATGTGACAAGATAAGAACAGGATTTAAAAGCCTGTTTACAGAAAGCAAGCATGTGGAAGAATACAGTAAATAGGCTATGCTCCATGGGAGCTGGACAGCCTAAACCAAGTAAAGCCAGGAACTAGAAACTAAGCAAATGTGAATTACAAACCACAACGTCAATGGTAAGCAATGGGCAAAATGCATTCCCAAGGAAGCTTTGCGAATGTTCCCAAGATGTCTTTAGCAAACCAGACAGCATGGCTGTCTGGTAGGCTTTGACCTAAAAAAGCGGGAACCACAAAAACCATAAACAGCTGTCTATACATAACAATCTGGAAAACAGCAAAATTTCAAAAGCTTCCTAAAGTGCATCAGGTCATAGAAACACCAAACAAAAGACAGAAGGGAGTTCCAGAGTTGAAGTTAACCAACATATCAAATGTTCTGCTGTCAAGCCTTTGTTTACTGATGCAGCGAAACACTGTTAAACAAAAAAAAACAGAGGAAAGACCGTACCATAGTATAATGGAGCATAATGGACTAAGTGTTTGTTTAAAATCTGTGAGGCTTTCTTCGCAGACTTATTTACCATACAGAGTACCCTGAAGAAGAGGCACACCAGAATGGTGAGTTATTGCAATAAAAAGGTGCTGCATGATAGAATTTAGAAAGCCTAGTACTAACTAGGTCAGCAGAATTGTGAAGTACCCGCAGACAATTAATCTTAGAGAGACACAAACTGTAGGGAGGTTGGAGATCTTGGCTCAAAAGGAGAGGGACTGCTACCCCTTGATAGAGGTGCAGCAGTTATGAATGAGATATGGTGGAACATGCCTCCTAGGACACCCCAGCTACCAGAATTAGCGGCAGTAGTGATAAAATGCTGGACTCACAATCTCAATACAAAGGTCTGAGGAGGGACTAAGCCCTTGATCTTTTGTTATGGTCCATGCCCAACCTGGGTGTAAATGCTGAACAACAGGTAGAATAATTTATGTAGGGCAACTATACGAAGCAAACATACTAATGATGGTCGAGGAATTTTGCATGTCCTACAATACACCATTAGGGCACTTCCTAAATCACAATTGAATAGGTAACAAAATTAGTATTCCCTGGAGATACGAAAGGGTGGAAACACTAATAACAAGAAGTTAGAGGCCCTATTGACAATTTGACAGGGACGTAAGATAATCAAGCAGCTATACGAACAAGTTACTTATCTTCGGTAACGATGTATCTGTAAGAGACATATGTAGTTATAGATTCCTTAAATTTAGAATTACCCCCAGGCGTCAGACTGGTTCCGGAGAATTTTTTCATAGCAGTACCCCTGCGCGTCGGTAGGTGGCGTCAGTCGACTCCGCGTCGTCGGCGTCGTGGTCGCCGGGATGACGTCACGGTGTCTACTTAGACGCTGCCCCTGCGCGCTGACGTCAGTTCTGACACGACTTTCCATGCCAGAAGCAGAGCCATGCAAGACACTGACCACTGGTGCACATAACTAGGGCCCTGTAACAGAGTCCCTATCCCTAGAAGTCAGTTCGCAAAACGGGGAGGATAGGTGGGGCGATAAGGAATCTTTAACTACATATGTCTCTTACAGATACATCGTTACCGAAGGTAAGTAACTTGTTCATCTGAAAGAGACTGTAGTTATAGATTCCTTACATTTAGAATAGATACCCCACCAATGCAAACCAAGAAGGTGGGTCTGCGAACTAAGTTCACACCAGGAAGTCCTGGAGAACAGAATGGCCGAAAAAGCTGTCTCTCCAGACTTGGCTGTCCAGCGTTAAGGAATCTATAACTACATATGTCTCTTACAGATACATGGTTACAAAGGTAAGTAACTTGTTCTTCTGAAAGAGACTGTAGTTATAGATTCCTTACCTTTAGAATAGATACCCCACCAATGCCAACCCGGGAGGTGGGTCTGCGAACTAAGTTCACACCGGAAAGTCCTGGAGAACAGAATGGCCGAAAAAGCTGTCTCTCCAGACTTGGCTGTCCAGGCAGTAATGTCTGGTGAACGTGTGCAGGGATGCCCATGTGGCTGCCTGGCAGATGTCAATCAGCGGAACTCCACGTCCCAAGGAAGTAGTGGCTGCCGTCGCCCTGGTGGAGTGGTCGCGCAGTCCTATTGGAGGTTCCCTTTTCACCAAAGAATAGCAGATTTTGATGCATAGGACAACCCATCGAGAGATGGTACGTTTGTGCACGGCCCGACCTTTCTTGGCGCCCACATAACCCACGAAGAGTTGATCGTCCACACAGAAATCTTTAGTGCGGTCAAGGTAGAAGGACAGCGCATGCTTTGGGTCCAGGCGGTGGAGTCTCTCCTCCTCTTTGGAAGGGTGCGGAGGCGGGAAAAAGGTGGGCAATGTGATGGTCTGACCTATGTGGGAAGAAGTAACCACCTTGGGTAGAAAAGAGGGCCTAGTGCGAAGGACCACTTTGTCCGGATGAACAGCAAGAAAGGGAGGCTTGGAGGATAGAGCCTGAAGCTCACTCAACCTGGGAGCAGAGGTGATGGCAAGCAGAAAAGCAGACTTTAAAGTAAGAAGACGAAGAGGACAATTATGTAGTGGCTTGAAGGGAGCACACATAAGATAAGTGAGGACAAGATTCAAGTTTCATTGGGGCATTACGAAAGGAGGAGGAGGAAAGAGATGAGTAATGCCCTTCAGAAATCTATTTACAATCGGGGACTTGAAAAGAGAAGGCTGATCAGGAAGGCGAAGAAAAGCCGAAATGGCCGAAAGATAGCCGTTAAGGGTGCCCAGAGCAGAGCCCTGCTGGGCCAAAGAGAGAATGAAGAGGAGAACCTCTGAAAGAGGGGCAGAAAGGAGATCCACAGCCTTTGCTGTGCACCATACCACAAATATGTTCCACCTACAGGCGTATACCATTTTAGTGGAGGGACGCCTGGCTGCCAAGATGACACTACAGACTTCAGGAGGAAGGTCGAAAGCTGTCAACTGTCGCCGCTCAATCTCCACGCATGGAGGTGGAGGTTGGACAGGTTCGGGTGAAGGACCGTCTCCTGCTGCTGCAACCGAAGATCCTCCTGAAGAGGCAGTCTGATTGAAGGATCGATGGCCATGCTCAAGAGCTCTGGGTACAAGACTCTTCGTGCCTAGTCCTGAGGCACAAGAATGACTTGGGCCCGGTCGCGCTTGATCTTCTTCAGCACTCTGGGCAGAAGTAGTACAGGCGGAAAGGCGTACAGGAGGCCGCAACTCAACTTGCAACAAAAAGCGTCGCCGAGCGAGTGCCGCCTTGGAAACTCCAACGCGCAGAACTGCCGACATTGCGCGTTCTCTTTGGTGGCGAACAGATCTAACCAAGGCTCTCCCCACTGCTGAAAGAGACCTTGCACCACCTCCGAATGAAGACGCCATTGATGATCCATCAAGCACCAGCAACTGAGTTCTTCCGCCCTGGCGTTCAGGGAACCTGCCAGGTGTTGAACCACCAGGGATATGCCCTGATGTTCCACCCATGTCCAAAGGCGAAGGGCCTCTTGACATAGGGTCCACGACCCAACCCCGCCCTGTTTGTTGCAGTACCACATGGCGGTGGTGTTGTCTGTGAACACCTGCACTACTCTTCCTTTGAGAGAAGGAAGGAATGCTTTCAGTGCAAGACGGGTCGCTTGAAGCTCCAGAAGGTTGATGTGGAGCCCAGACTCCGCCGGAGACCAGAGACCCCTGATCTCCACCTCTCCCATGTGGCCGCCCCATCCCAGGAGTGACGCATCTGTAACCACTCTGAATTCTGGTTGGGGAAGGGAGAGGGATCTGCCGTTGACCCAATCCTGGTTCGCGAGTCACCACTGTAACTGATGTGCAGTCCCCTCCGAGATCTGGACGACATCGGAAAGATTCCCCTGATGCTGCGCCCACTGGAACTTCAGGTCCCACTGCAGAGCCCGCATATGCCATCTGGCATGATCCACCAGCAGGATGCAGGAGGCCATGAGGCCCAGCAGCCCCAGGGTCATTCTCACCGAAATCCCAGATAGACGCTGAAACATCGGTATCATAGCCCGAATATCCCGGATTCGCTGCTCGGGAGGATAAACCCGAAACTGCGCTGTATCCAGAACTGCTCCGATGAAAAGGAGCGTCTGAAAAGGAATCAGGTGCGACTTCAGCACGTTGATAGTGAAACCCAGCGAATGCGGGAGGTCCACTGTAGTCTGGAGGTGGGAGACGACAGCCTGGGGCGAGCCCACCTTCAACAGCCAGTCATCAAGATAGGGGAAGACCGGCCGCAGTCCTAAGCTGGCGGAAGAAAACATCTTCCTAAGGAGGTCCAGCTTCTTGGATTCCTATCTGGGGGAGCAGTAGGGAATGCGCCTTTAGAGGACGAGGCTTGGACCTCCGAAGAGGCCGCTGCAGGCTGAAGCACCTCTGTCAGGAGGTTAGTTCTGACTGCCACCGTAGGAAGCTCGAGGCCCAAGGCCTCAGCGGCCATACGCAACACCACTGCGTATGAAGCTCCCTCCTCCGTAGCTACTGTAGGGGGTGAGAGCATGCCAAGGTCTGGGGAGGTATCCAAACCACTGGCATCACCCAACTCCTCTCGCCAGTCCGGCTCTTCAAGCTGGTCAGCTAAAGAGTCGATTGACCCCTCCCAGTTCTCCTCACCCTCCTCTGGCTGCCACTCAGGGCAATCGGGAACTCCAGGGATGAACAGCAGTACAAAAGTACCCTCCGGCGTCGGTACCGATGTCGGGCGACGTCGGTCCGGCACTGGGTCCAATGCGGGGGTGAGGCCGGGGTTGACGCCGGTTGGGGGTGTTGTCACTGGAATCGGCGCCGGGGAAGGTACCGTGAGGTCGACCGGTGCCGACCTGGATCCAGGCCTGGATCCTCGGGGGGGCCCCCCTTCCGGCTGCCCAAAAATACTGTGAAGCACTTTGTAAAAAGATCGAAGCTGGGCAGGAGACGCTCCGGCTCCGGGAAAGGGAGGGAAGCGCGGAGCCATCCCAGAAGCAGGCTCTGAAGATGGAGCTGGAGAGCGACTACGTTCCGGGTCCTGCGTCGCGTCGGCTGACGGACGGGGAGAAGACGAAGAGCGACAATGCTTCTTCGCCTTCTTCTTGTGCTTTGACTTACCCGAGGAGTTCGAAGACTTCGAGGACGAGTGGTGGTGGCTCCGCGACCGGTCCAGAGACCTTCCTCTCGACCAGGACCTCGAAACGACGCGGAGCAGACTGCCGGGCCTCAAAGGGCTTTCGGGACCGCTCCCGCAAAGACGTCGGATTCAAGACCAGGAAGTCGGAGCACGACTTCGGGTCGTGGTCGTGCTTCAAGCACCAGAGGCACACGAGGTGCGCATCGGTGACTGACATCGGCTTGTGACAGGAGTCACAGGGCTTGAAGCCGGTCCGACGATGGGACATCCCTCGTGCACCAGGAGTCGAAGACTCAAAAAAGATGTCGACAAAAGTCGAAAAAGTTTAATCAAAAAATGACTAAGGGGCACGCTCTCTCTGGATCTGCTTTGGCTGGCGCGGAAAAAAAAAGAACTCACGTCAGCACGCAGGAGGGGGGTCTAAATAGACACTGTAAAGTCATCCCGGCGACCACGACGCAGACGACGGACGTGGAGTCGACAGACGCAACCTACCTACACGCGGGGGTACTGCTACGAAAAAATTCTCCGGATCCAGTCTGACGCCTGGGGGTAATTCTAAAGGTAAGGAATCTATAACTACAGTCTCTTTCAGATAAAACCGTTAGTGGGATTATACACTCTATGTTGGAAGAACAAAACTTGTACTGGGAAGGAGACCTGCAGGCACCCCTTCATGATGTAGAGTGAGTCAAAGGTAGGGAATTTGTAGTCAAGCTATCTAGGAATGTCTGCTTCAAATACACAGAGTTCATTTTTTCAAATCTACCATATACCTGCCTTAGATACAGGACATAAGAAGCTGTTTTTCCCATATGGTAGGGGCCTGCAATGCACTCGGGTACAATTGAGACAAGGTCACAAACCCACTAACTACTGGTACAGGCTAGGTGGACCCAAAATACATTTTCTGGGTACTGATGCTGCACCCCTAACATCAAAAATCCTAATGCAAAGCATAAATGTTGCTATGCTGCTAGCCAAACGTCAGAAAGTAATGTCATATAAGGAGGCACGACCTCTCCACTAGCAGGCAGGTTGACGGCAATGACAACTGGTCAGGTCCAGAATCAGCAATTATAAGAAAGAATAGTAAATAAATTGGTGCAGTAGAAAAAGCAATGAGCAGAGATGATTCTGCTTCTACGACTCCTGGCTGGAAATAGTGACATGAATACCATCATATTCCCTACACCAAATCCTTAAATGCACATCTGACCACAGTCTAGGTAAACTCCCATAAAGGGGTTAATGGGGGGACATCATCAATAGCAAGTGACAAATTGGCAATCAGGGAACACCCAAGTGCCGGGGCATACACAGATAGGCGCCTCAACAGCATTAAAACTATATCTGTTGTCGTGTACAGCTAGATTAGTTCCGTTGTTTCGGTTATGCTTTACATACCCTAACTCTTGTTTATTTTTCTCAACTTTGGGTGCAACACTGGCAGTGCTTAGTTTGTAAAATAAAGAATGCCGGTGCCCAAATTTCTCAGAAGACCGCAACCGGCGCTATTAAATGCCATCCTGCCGAATACCAAGGCTGCACAGCCTTCAATCTCTTTAATCCTATACCAGACACTCTCTGCCCCTTTATCCCACTCTTGCAGGTTCCTGTTTTTTCCCTTTGTGACGGGTTTTCATCTTTCTCTTCCTCCTCCTTTCCCCTGTATGCGTTTGCCATCCAATGATTTCAGTAAATATCTGAAGAGGAAAAATAAGAGTTGGCCCCTAAATCAAAAGCCAGTGGCCACCACAAGCACAAATTAAGCACTGGACAGATTGGGATGTATCAATGACAACAATGCTATGTACTAAACTGAGGAACGATTTATCCAAGTAACTGGCATGTTACTGTTGCTAAAACATAAAAAACCCACGACACAGATTATAAAATAGGAAAATGCTGGACTGCTTCCAAAAGACAGTGCTTTTCTTTGTTATACACATGGACGTCATTTAGGGGTCGCAGCTGCGATCCCTGGCTTGGCTCCTTACGACCCCTGGCACTGACATTGCGACCTCTGGCCTCAGGTGTGGCAAAATCAGTGCCAAGAACATGCAGGGCTCTGTATTCCTTATTGTCTACCTGATTTTCATTATATTAATAGTGAATAATACTTTAATATTCACTATTAGTGTAATAAAAAATGGAGCACACTTAGGACGCATGGTGGCAACTATGGTAAGTCAAAATGGTTTTACTGGTTTTGTATCTTGTATGCGTACTTGCGGGTGAGAGCATGTTTAAGTTAGAGAGTGCAATAAAGTTAATGGGGCGACCCTGTGTCCCTCAGAACCTGGGTATTAGTAATATAGAAAACAATTGGTTCTGTTGGGTGGGGGTAATTACTCTAGTGCATGTATTGAATACGAAAAAAACACAACAACAGGCTTTCCTAATTAGATACCAAAAATTAATTAAACAAGAACACACCAGGAGAAATATTAGATAACGGAGTTAATTTTACTCTTTTGTTTTTTTTAAAGTAATTACGAGAAAACATATATGGCTGTCACACATGCAAATTGATTGCAACACAAAAATGTGACTGTAGTGAACAAGTGACATGTGGTGACTAGTGAAATCGAAGGTGCACTATATACAAGACATACGCAAGTGACATAGAATGATAATTATTCTTTTTCCTGTCTGAGTATCCACATGAATGCCAGACCCAATATTATTTCAGAGTTAAGGTCAAGACAACTGTGTAGACATGTATGATGGTACTGTCGACGTTTCGACCCTATAAACAGCGCGAAAGGATGTGCGTCAGGCCGGGTCTTCCTCAGGACTGTAAAAACACGGGATGGACAGCCAAACGAAACGATAGTTCAGTCAATGAAGGATGGTGTAATGGTAATCCAGTTGGAATACCGGGGGTAGGTTCAATTAATGCAGGTCATGGGAATGCCGGGGGCGTCTTTAAAGAATCTTGATTTATAGATCAACACTGAAACCGGCGTTGCACTCCACCAAAAGGTTGGAGTCTTAAATAAAAGCACACAAGACTTCCACCAGCCGGTTGGAGTCAAATAGTGTAGAAATTATTCCTAGGTTAAGTCTACTGTTCGTTTGCAAGACATTCATAAATAACTTAAATAAAAGCACACGGGACTTCCACCAGCCGGTTGGAGTCAAATGGTGTGCAAATTATTCCTGGTTTGAATTTACTTTTCGTTTGCTACTCTAAGTCGTCTGCTACCGTCAGCCGTCAACTATGGAATATTAGTGGTAGTGAGTGAGACTGTGTGAGATTGAAGCTGAGATTTACTATTCTTTGACGCACAGCAATGTTGCACCAAAGTTGTTGCTCTGCTTGCAACAAAGAGGGAGAGAAAAAATGTGCCATATCCAATAAGATATGGTGCATTTTTTCTCTCTCAGTGTGCTGGCACACTTTTCGGAGCGATGCACCACGACCCAAACCCTGTGCCTGAGTGCAGGGGGTGTGCATTCTCAGAAGCATAGGTTTTGAACTAGAAGGGGTCCCCTTCCAGTACAAAAAGTATGCCTTAAGGCTTTTCCCACTTTGTATGTGTGCTGTATAATGCAGCACACATGGAAAGTTGGAAAAACATTCTCCTCATTACGTCTGTCTCAAAGAGGCATAAATAAGATTTTGGTACAAATTCCTGTCCACCAACACTTGCAGATAGGGATTTGCATCAAATCCCATGGGTATGTGCATGGGAACTCACATGCACCATCCATGGAACACTCCCTTGAAACAAAATAATGCAAATGCAAAGCAGCACATTGTGCAACTTTGTGGTTCTGTGATAATATCCAACGCAAATCTCCAATTGTTGTCATGTTAGATCATGTGGCAAGCCCTCCTGGGAAAAAAAAGTCAAGGGTCATATCATGTTACTTCCTGTGATGTCATTACAGTCAAACGGTATGTGATGTCACTTCCACTAACCCTGGCATTTTGGTGAATCGAAATCCATGGTTATATGCCAGCTGACCTGGGAGTATGCACTTAACTGAAAACTAAAACGAAACGCGAAGAAGACTTTAAGCTGAGAAAAAGGAGGCTGTGCGTTCACATAAGCGGAGTAGTGTCACACTGCGCTGAAAAGTCATTAATATACAGAATATCCATGACCTATACTCATTCGATAAAAAAGTGTTCCAAAAACTAACCACCCCTTTCTGAAAAATTGCTGTTGGCTTATAATGTTCAATATTTGTCCCAACAAATGGGCATGTGTGCATGTCACAACTAAAGCTTAATGTGCTTTCAACAAGGTGAACAAGAACCTATAAATGCAAAGACATAACAATAGCAAACCTGATGGGAAAAAACAAATCAAACCGAGCTGGCGAGAATGCAAAGATCTGTGACATTTTATAATGATCTAAGATCATTCTGTGCAATTTCAACATTTGTTCACCTATCCAACAGCCAAGAGGGGATGGTACAACGGGAATGAGGTCTGCCCACATTACAATTCAAAACTGACAAAAAAAAGTCCAAGTTCAACCTCTACAACGTGTGAAGTATCCTGTATGGACAAGAATATCTACTTCAGCAGCAGCAACATTTTTGTAACCATCACCTTCAATACATAAACCCAAAAATGTAAGTCAATTTGCCTATATTTTGTCGAAAATATTTGTCTAATAATTTCAAAACAAGGATGGAAACAGCATATGTCCTCATTTAACACCCTAATTTTGAATGACAGAACGTGAAGTAAATAGTTGATAGAAATCAAATGTCAAAATCACTGTTCGAAAGAAATGACAAATGTCCCCATCTTTATTCTTTTTTTTTTTTAAAGACTATCATTTTATCATGACTGAAACAAATTAAGCAACAACCCCAGGATGGGGAGTAGCACAACATATACAGTACAACCAAATATCATAGAGGACACATACATAGACAGGTGGTATATAACACAATAGCAAATCATGATGCATAGAGAAAAGGGGCAGGCGGTAGGGAATCCGAAGATGTGGGGGCAGTAGGCCGAGCCCACGCCCACGCCCGCAGTCAAGGAACTTCGAGGCCTGTAGGAGGTATGGGGTGACAGGGGCCATGTTCAGGAATCCAAGTCCACGGATTCCAACTTCTGGAGATAATCCTGCAGGGGTTGCCAAATGTCCTACGGCCTGCAGGTGGGGGGCTGAAGTGAAGCATACAGTTCACTGTTACGGTACATTAGGCTGCTTACCCAGGCCCTGGCAGTGGGAAAATGCCTGATCCCCCCCATGAAGAGCAGTCTCTCGTTTGGCCAATAATAAGGCAATAGCGGTGAATCGACTAACCCCCCTTGCGATCTCATGAACATAGCCCAGCAATTCTAGTAGCGAATCAGGTGCCAGCTCAATATCCAACATCAGGGCTATGCAGAGGAATATTATGTCGCACCAAAAGGACTCAATGTGACAGCAGCTCCATGTCATATGTATCAAGTCTGCCCCAGCAACATGGCACTTACGACATTCGGAGGATCTCGTGGGGTCTAGCCGTGCTAGGGTGTGAGGTGTAACGTAGGCCCTGCGTAGGAATTTATTATGTATGAGCTTGTGGAGATGGTTGGGTGAAACTAGGCATATCGGAGAGCAGCAACCAAACCAAATTCTGTCGGGCCAGAGGGAGTCCCAGACGTCCCTTAGTCTCCAATCGCGCGATGGTAGGAGTGCTGTGCAGGTGCGGGACAACTTGGAGACCAACCTAACACCATCACTGTCAGTGATCACAAGTGTCAAATGAGCAAACTCGCCCGGAGCCAACAGATATGAAATGATCCAGGCACACAGGACGCTGTGGAGGCGAAGAAGGACAAAATGGTCCATTTAAGTGGCATTAGCGAAGTGAGCGCCGTCGACTTGGGAAATAACGTGACCATCTAGGAAGGGGTCGCCAAAAGTGTGCAGGGCTTGTTGTGTCAGCGTGCGTTGGACCACCTTCTCTTGTGTTATGGGTAGCCACTTGTCCGCTAGGAGTAGTGCAGGGGAGTACAGAAGCTCTCCCTTCAATAAACTAATAAGTTTCCTCCAAGCCCAGCTGGTGGTGGAAAGAGTCTGAATGACCATGGGGTCCAAGGGGAGCCCTGCTGGAACTATT
The DNA here is from genome assembly GCA_963921515.1 of Calotriton arnoldi. NCBI lineage: Eukaryota > Metazoa > Chordata > Amphibia > Caudata > Salamandridae > Calotriton > Calotriton arnoldi. The sequence goes on along the minus strand of CAWUFW010000021.1, from coordinate 1,654,418 downwards.
GTGCTCTGGGGCATGGGGGAAGCCTGGTAAATTTCAGGTTTAGAGTATGGGATGGGAGCATCCGCATGGTACAATAGTGAGCGAATTGGCACAGCGCGGCTAAATAGCACAATTAAAAATGCTGGAACACCACGCTCATATGAGAGCACCATGGAATCCAAACCAATCCAAGGGGGGTGACCATCACAGATGAGTCTCAAGAGTAAACCTCTCAGTGATGCAAACAGAGAATTAGTAAGAGGATGTATAGGTTTAAAAAAAAGATATAAAAACCGGACAAGGACCACCATTTTTATCACTGCGATACGACCTGCTATTGAAAGGGGAAGTTGGAGCCACCAGTTCACCGGGAAAGTCAGTTTATCTATGGCAGGGCCGTAATTCAGTCATATCACTTACTCTTTGTCACGGTGCAGGAACACACCTAGATACTTGACTAGACTGTCACACCAGGGAAGGGAGCCTCCGTAAGGGGTAACAGTTCAGGCTTCGTCCAATTGATATGTAGGCCAGAAAAGCCCCCGAATTGAACAATCTCGCGGAGGATCAGGCGGTTAACAGTGGGGTGACGTACAAATAACAAAATATCGTCCGCGTACAGTGAAAGTTGTAAGAGGCCAAGCTTAAACAGCAAACAGTGATGCAGATATTTCTCCTTGAGATGCTGCACCAGGGGGTGCATTGCAATAATTTAAAGCAATTGGGATAGGAGGCTGCCTTGCCGGGTCCCCCTAGTAACGGCAAACGGTGCTGTGAGTGAGCCCTTGGCCCAGATCCTGGCTACCGGTTGGGAATACAAGAGCATTATCAGTGAGAGAAAACTGCGCGGCACACCCAGTTTGAGAAGTGTAGCATGGAGGAAAAGCCACTCCAAAGAGTCGATGGACTTTTCAGCGTCCAACAGGGCCACCTCAGCTGGGACATCGGGGGAGATTCTATGAAGTGCGGAGAAGACTGTGCACAGGTTCAAGAATGTGGAGCGGTGCGTGACAAACCCCAATAGAATGGGGATATCATCTGGTCCATCAGAAGAGAGAGGCGAGTAGAAAGGACCGTAGCCAGGATCTTGTTATCAAAATTGAGCAGCAATAAAGGCCAGTAGGAGTCACAGACGAGCAGGTTTTTGCAGGGTTTCAGTAGCAAGGTGATTACCGCTTCTCACAACGTCAGGGGAAGCACCCCTGCTTCTAGGGATTCTGCATACATGGCCAGTAAGTGGGGAGCCAGAAGATGTTTAAAAGAATTATAAAAGACTCCAGTGAGTCCATCAAGGCTGGGGGGCCTTGGACCCATCAGGTAATCTATGGCCTGCACTATTTCCTTGGACGAAATATGCTCACTAAGGAACTCCTGCTTGCCCCCGTTAGCCAGGCCATTGCTATTACCTCTAGATAGATGGTGAGGTCGGGAGAGTCCCCAGTTAGCCGGGAGGTATATAAAGCTGGGTGCAGTATGTAAGTAGTGTGGAGAGAAAATCTCTATTGTCAGTCACCAGCGTCCTGTCGTCCAGCAGCATCCCCAGGATATGAGAGATACCCTGGAGGGACGGGGAGCGGGGGAGGCATCATGCCAAATGTTGCTCGGCCTCTCCCCTTCCCAATAACAGCAGGCCCTAGCATATTTTCCTAGAAAGTTTGCCTCGTGTTCAGCCTGGTCCCGATATTCAGTCAACAGAGTAGCTCATCTATGTAACTGTGGCACCGGACGCCGCTAAGCGACCACATGGTCCAGGTCCACCAGCTCATCCTCTATACAGGGCAGGCTCCCACGTATGTCATGCAGCACTCCAGAGTGCTTGCGCAGATATAGGCCTTAAAGGCCTTTCAGAGGGTGGCTTGTGAGGCGACAGAGCCGGTATTGAGTTCAAGGTAGTCCACCACTGCAGTCGGAAGTTCAGGGCGGAACAGCTCGTCAAGTAACGCCATGACCTGGAAGCGCCATTGTCGCTTCAGGGCCCCTCCAATCGGAAAGTGTGACACCATCTGGACCGAGGAGGGGTCGAGAGCGTGCCCGCAAGGTGTGAAACCGTACCTAGCCATTGGGTGAGGGTGGTAGAGATAGGCCAATAGTCAATGTGGGTCCATGTATCATGTGGGTAGGACTATAATGTGTACGATGGGGTGGAGTCATGTCAAAGGCACCAAGGGTCACAGAGAGAGTATGTGTAGCAGAGGTCGTGAAGGATGCGCAGCGAACGTGGTTTGCCCGCCAGCTTGGCAGCCCAATTGGGGGTCCAGGAACGTGTTAAAGTCCCCACTCAGTATGATGTGGTCAGAACCTATGCGCCCGATCAGGGAAATAAGTGTTTGAAGGAAGTTGGGCGTGTCAATATCCGGGGCATACATGTTGACCAATAGCACCCTCAGCCAAGCCTGTATTCCAGCCACAAGGAGATACCTGCCGTCCTCATCAAGGACGCTGAAAGAGGAATGGAAAGGGAGACTCTTATGTTATCAATGTACAGACTCCACCCGATTATGAGCTATAGCTAGAGAAGTATTTGTGCTCACCCCATGCGGAGGCAAAGGTATGTGAATTACCAGGAGGGAGGTGTGTCTCTTGCAGGAATATATCTGTGTGCCATGTCGTGTCAGGTATTGCTGTACATGTTTACCCTTGCGAGGATTGTTAAAGCCTCTAATGTTCCGAGATAGGAATAAGAAGTCCGCCATTGACCTCCCATTGTCACGTGTCCCCACCATCCAATAGCATACTCCGATTATGCCAACATCAGTACATACAGTGTCTTCTAGTACTGAAGGATACAAACTTACATAACCAAACAGCCCACCAACCACCCCTCTGCCCCCCTCCCACACTGGGCAAGAAGTCCAGCAAATCCCAGATTAAGTACCCAAAACAAACAAAAACCTGCATCGTCACCAGGGTGGTGTACACCTCAGGGGGTAGCAATGTTGCGGCGGATGGGCCCCACATGTAGGATGACAGAACGAAGTTTATGTAGAGATGGGGCAAACATCACGAGTGGGGTGCAATCTGAGGCATGACTGCCTAAGCAGTGGTGCCTCTCATACAATTCGTAGGCATGTCTACTCTGGGGACCAAAAAGGAAGGAACAAGCACATGTGGCTCTCCGTCCAAGGGGAACAAATCGACACTTGCTGCGGCATTGAGATCAGGAGGGGAGCGCTCAGGCGTGTTGCTTCTTGATGGAGAACGTTCCCTTGGAATATTATTTACAGAAAGTTATGGCCTCTGCCGGAGTGTCGAAAAGATGGATCTTACCATTGACATTCACCTGAAGGCCGGCGAAGTAGAGCATGCCATGGCCCAATCCCAGCTTCCGCAAAGCTGATTTAGTGTAGGTAAATTTACGGTGTGTCTCCTGAACCGCCAGTGTGAAATCTGGAAAAAGGGAGATCGCAGATCCCTGGTATTAAAGCAAGCCCTGTTCACGTGCCACTCGCAGGGCTGTATCATGGTCCCAGAAGTTCAGAAGCCTGGCTATTATCGGCTGTAGTGGTGTACTAGGAAATGGACGTGGATCAAGGGATATGAAGGCTCTCTTAAAGCTGGATGTAAAATTCTGGAAGCCAAATAGTTCAGAGTAGGCGTTCTATGAACAGATCTAAGCGTCCAGTGTCAGTGGATTCCGCCACCCCTACTATGTGGACATTGCTGCGACATCTGCGCACCTCCAAATCCTCATTCTTGATCGCCACAGTTTTTAGACGCAGCTCCAGTTTCTCCAACCTCTTGGCCGGCGTGGTGGCTCCATCCTCTCGGCCTCATATGCACTCCTCTGCGCCGTCCAATCGAGTGTTCTGATGGTCCAGGCAATCCCCATACGATCAAGGCAGCCATTGAGGGTGTCGGACCTAGCAAATATGGCACGGAAACCGGCCTGAACTCCGCCATGATGGCCTCTGCGTCTGGCAGTTGTCTGGCGCCATGATCCCAAGCTGCACCTGCCTCCATATCCAATGTTGTCTCCGGTGCATCCGGTTTGGACTTTTTAAATGGTAATTTGCACTGTCTGGGGTCTTCACGAGCTAGGTCTTGTGAAGGGGTACCCCGGCGGGTGAGACCCTGAGGCCAGGTGGGCAGACCAGCACAGGCGAAGGGTGCCGATGTGGCCCAGAAGGGATCACTTTGTGGGTCGTATGCTCAAACAGACCCTTTCAGCAAGCAGTCCAGTGGTGGCAGCCACAGCGAGATAGCGCCTCAGTCAGGCAGGTGGCAGACGGCCGGTGCAAGTACACCGGTGGACTATCAGGCCCAATACAGCCCTGCAAAGACCAGGAGCAAGCCAAGAGATGCTAGCGTGGCCAGCACGACCCCAGCAGTGATGTCAGGCCGACAGGTCCCCAGAGTAGGCCAAAGAGCTTTAGTAGTGGAGGTCACCGTGCAACTATAGGCGACAGTGGCCCCAGCACAGAGCATGCCAATCGATCGGGAGGCCCATCAGAAGATGAGCATGGGGGGCATGTGAAATGGGCCCCAGGCCGATGCACCAGGGTTGTCCCCGCCTAGAGCTTGGCAGCAGGAGCAAGTGGTTTGTATTGTCTACTAGTGTCCGCAGGCATAGCACTATGGAGCCAGTGCCTTCAGCAGGGCGGGCAGCGCTATGGAGCCAGTGTCTTCAGCAGGGCGGGCAAAAGATAGGAAGCATGTTCAGGCCACAAAGTAGCACCTGTGGTGCCAGCGGCGCCTACAGGCTCACTCCGATGGGTGGCGGGTCCCCCAAATGGCAGCGCGAGTTTGTTGTGCCCAGCACATGTGGGGGATTGTGCATTCCAGACACCCCGCGAGGCCCGATAGCCTTGACCACAGGCTGACCTACGGCCCATGTCGTTGCAAGGCCTCCAAGGAGTAGCCAGGCCAAAAGGAGCGGAGTTCAAGCGAGCGTCGAAGCGACGCCCAGCGGCACCACGCCCGCTGCCTACCAGGCTGTTAACATCGGAGGCAGCCAGTAGCCACACGCTGGGAGTGTGGGCAGCCGGGAAAGGACTGTCAGCCTCTGCTGTCCTCAGGCTCCCCCCCAGCCCGTCTCTCCACGGGCCTGATGTGGTCAGGCGCTGCAGAGGGGTCCCAGCTTCCCAAAATCACCGCACATCTGACCAGCGTTGTTGGGGGATCGACGAAGAGCACCTCGAATTGTTAGAGATCAGATTTGAGGCCCATCTCTGTGGAATACAGGGCCAGTGCTCCGAAGCTTCAATGCCGTGCCCATCTTGGGCGCCGGCGTGGCAACACCCCACAAACTGTGCACATCTTGATCATCAATAAATATTACACATAATGGGAGTTCAAAAGAAAAAAAAACACAATGGTGTATCCCCATTATATCGAAGGCTGTACATCCGCAGTCAATACATCATAGGTACTACACTGGAAGTTACTACATCGCCTCGCAGGTAGGTACAGTTAGGTATTACTATTTCAAAACACTAGTTATATGGTCTTAACACAAACCTATATATAAAATACACCTATATAGTAAAAAAAAGTAGGGAATGCTTAAGAACATAATAAACTATTACAAAAAAGTTAAGTACTTAAAAAAATAAATAATAATCTTTATTAATTTTGTATTAACACACCAAACAGTCCTCCCCCCAAAGCCCCTCCCCACCCACCCCCGCCTCAGACAGGTAAAAGCTTCCATCTAACAAAATCAATCAAGTGTAGCACATTACATCATTTCAAAAATACAAAATAGAAACCCTCCAGACAACATGACAATACTATACATCCTTAATAAAGTGCAGCAAATAGATCAACCATAAAAATCCTAAAGTGAAATGTGCAGACTACTTCATATAAAAAAAAACATAATTCTTCACCAGAGCAGACCAAAAATGGTACTAAATGCATATGGTCCGTCATCATCATATCCTGCTTTGATCTTGAATCCATGTGCCCAGGGAATTCCAGATTTTCATACCCTTTCAGCGTAAATGCCTCCCTTTTCGTTTATATATAGCTATTTCCAGACTATATATTGCTAATAACCTGGCTAACCATTGTTGAAAGACTGGTGCTCTGGGGTCCAACCAGGCGGAAGCAGTACATATCCTTAAAACTGCCATAGATATAAAAACAAATTCATGTCCTACCCCTAAAAGATTTGTTTCAGAGACTCCGAACAAAATTACCTAGTTTGTCATTATTTCACTTTTTAATACTTCCGATAAAAAATCCGCTATATCCTTAATTAATTTCTGCAAAACATTTCATGATGCAAAAATGTGAATGATGTCAGCATTATAAAGTGCACAACCTGGACAAAATGTTCCCTTCCCAGTCCCCCACTTTCCTATTCTATCTGGCGTATAATACAGGAAAAAGCATGTCTTCTAAAACTGTGCTTGTAACCTGGTGGACATTAAAATAGATTGCGACAACTCATATGCATACAAAAAAGTCTCATCTAAGACCCCCACTTTCAGCTGCCACTTTTGGGAACACTTGTCTAAATCGTTTGGCATAACAGCATTTAACAGGTTATATACCTCCCCAATAGAGCCTACTTTGTCTTTAACAATTCGTTCAATAGTATCCACTCTTTCAAACTTGGCCCGTCCACCTCCTTTTCGTAAAAGAAAATCTCTGACCTGGAGAAATTTTAAAAATCCCTCCATTCAAGAGTATATTCTCTTTTCAGCTCTTCGAAGGACCAAAGTCCAGAGGGTGAGAAAAAACAACCAATCTGATCAATTCCTGCCCTAATCCACTTCCCCATGGACGGATCTCTAAACAACTCGGGAAGATTAGAATTATTAGCTATCGGTGTAAAAAAGGATAACCTACCAATTCCCAGGGTTCTACGTATAGCGCACCATACTTTAAAAGCACTAATAAGAGTTTTAAAACATACTTTTTTGTAGTAGCTATCATGTATTTGGCGCCAAAAACATCCTCCGGTCTCACTCCCCAGCATAAGTTCAAATGGAGAGGGGATTTTATCAGTACGGGTATTATTTGTGTTCGTCCTGAGCAGCTCACGGCTATAGATCAATGTAACAGCCCAATAATATAATTTTAAATTCGGAAGAGCTAAACCCCCCTTGTTCCTAGGTAAGGTAAGAAACCTGAGGGCTCTACGAGGTTGCGCATATGACCATCTAAACCGGGAAAATATACTTTCCATTGCTTTAATCCATTGAGGCGAGAACTCTAAACAAATAGCCCTAAAAAGATATAGAATTTTCGGGAAAAAGAACATTTTTATTACGTTACACCTACCGCCTATAGACGAGTGTAAATTATTTAACCGTGCAAGATCTTTTTTAACACTCTCCATGAGAGGCTCCGTATTATCTTTAACCACATTATCTAGTCTGGAGGATATACTAATACCAAGTTATGTGGCCTTTTCGGCCACCCTTTGATCTAGCGTCCTAACCTTATCATTAAGGACTATCAGCGTCTTGCCTTGGTTCAGAGCATATCCGGAGACATGCCCGAACCGCCCAGCCTCCTCTTCAATTGCCATTATGCTAAATTTGGATCTGCTGTAACCAAGGCAATATCATATGCGTAGGCCAAGGTCTTAGTTGCCTAATTCGGTGACCATATTGCCGGTATATGTGCATTATTTTCTAGTCTACGATTAAAAGGATAAAATAAAATCGCAAATAAAAGAGGGGAGCAGGGGCAGCCCTGCCTAGTTCCACGGGAGATTAAAAGATTTTCTGAGAGTATACCGTTCACCATTACAGCCGCCAATGGGTCGACATATAGTTTTTGGACCGCTCGGATAAAATCATCTCTAATACCAATCCTAGCCATTGCAGTCCAAAGATATTGCCAGGAGACCCTATCGAAGGCTTTCACTGCATCCAACAAAATGAGAGCCATAAGGTCTCCTGCAACATTGGTAATATCAAATAATGCTAATACTCTCTCAATATGATCTATTGTAGATCTCCCGGGGACAAACCCATGTTGGGGTTCGGAGACAACCTTATGAATTAATGGTCCAAGTCGACTATCCAGCAATTTTGAATACATTTTCGAATCACCATTTATAAGGGTGATCGGACGGTATGAACCCAGTTGCAAGGGGGATTTATTCTTTTTTTTTTTTTAAACACAATTTTTGCCATAGCCCATGATCCAGGGGGTCGCCCACCATTAAAATTATGAACAAACAGTTTGTTAATTATTCCTTTTAACTGGCAGGAAAAGGGGACATAAAATTCAGTCAGGATGCCATCTGTACCGGCTGCTTTGCCTCTTGCTAAACTGTTGATGGTCAGTAATATCTCCGCCCATTGTGGCGGGCTGTCTAAACTATTCTGATCTTCTTCTATGAATTTCAAGTATGGAACTGAGTCTAGATATGCCTTGATGCCACTTTGTTCAATCCCAATATCAGCCGTATATAGGGTCTGATAATACCTCTTAAAATCATCCCTAATTAGATCTGGGTTGGTGGTTGGTCCTAACACAGGATCACTAATTGCCCGAATTATATTTGATGTTACTTGTTGTCTTGTACGGACTGCCAAATGGGGACCAATCTGTTCACTAAACTCATATACTGTCTCTTTTTGGGTTATTGCTTTGCTTATTGCCTTATCCGCCAATATATCAGTGATGGCGGCCTTCGCAATCGCCACCCGTCGTTGCTCTATCTCCGAATCCCAACCCTCATGAATTGCCCTTACCAGCTCCTGCTCTGCCATCCTTAGATTATCCTGTAGAGTCTTCATTGTCTGTTTGGTACATTTGTTAAGATTTAGGGAAAACCGCAATGTTTCCCCCCTAATGCCCGCCTTCAAGGCGTCCCATACCACCTCAATTAATGTGCTCCCCACATTCTCCCCCAAGAACACTGTCTCATGTGTGTACCATACTCAGCATTTAACAACAGTGATCCCTCAAATGTCCATGTCCTTAAATTAGGTTTAGTTAGCTCCAATTCTACATCAAGGACCAACGGGTTATGGTATGATAGCACCCGTGGCAGTTTCTCAATTTTACATTTCGAGCTTAGCGTATTGGAGATAAACACATAATCCAGTCTAGCATGGGTCCTATGCGGATTAGAAAAGTAGGTGTACCCTGGGTCATTCGGTTTAAGCGAGTGCCAGCAATCAATTAGACCGTGAGTTTGACTTAAGTTCCTCAATGCCTGAAACACTTTTGGTTTCCTACCCTTATACTTCCAGTCTGCCTCCAGAGACCAATCACTGGGTAGATTAATATTATAATCTCCGTACACGATAAGCGGGAGAGGCCAATGGGCCAGTTCACTGTAAATAGTATCCAGCACACCGGGGTCATCACTGTTACATCCGTATAGTGTGCATAAGGTCATTCTCTTTCCTGCGCTATATTGGCACTCCGTGATCGCCAACTGCCAAATTTATCAGAGCATGATCGCATAAATTGAATCCCGCCTCCCTTTGCCAGTATCACAACACCCCGAACCCTGGCCCCCTGTGTTGTTGCGCTAATCACCCTAAATCCCAGTATTTTCAGTATGTGTAATTGAGACCCTTCAATATGCGTCTCCTGGAGACATATAATATTTGCCGCAAGCGCTTGTAGCCCGACCGCTACCCTCTGCCTTTTATTGACATCATTAAGACCACAGATATTAATAGTTGCGACTTTAAGTCTGCCCATGCTGGTTTGTATCATTGACCTGACTCTGGTAACCCATCTCGACACCACACCTCCACCCACCCACAACCATTTTCCTTTTAGCTACTGTAACACATGTGCTAAATGTGACAACACTATTAAACCTATCCTTCTCATTGCCCATCTGAGGCACCCCCCCCTCCATTCCCCCGCACCCCACCCACCGCCTTGAATAAGGCAACCAGGCTCAACCATGAGCCTGTGTGAGGACGTCTGTGCCACTCCTCCTGTCCCTACACCTCTCTCCCCTCCGCAATACAATACATCCTCTATCCATCACATACCAAGTTTCGTTACATACTTATGCTTTCACACCAAAGGCCCCTGCTAGAATATCATCCAGAAGCTTCTGGGCTGGAATTTCAGACGTGAAACTAAAATTCTGACCACAATAGACAAATTTCAGCCTTGCTGGATTTTGTAAAAATGCTGAGGCCCCTGCAGCCTGAAATGGAGTTATTAGTTGTCTGAGCCGCCATCTCCTCTTGACAGTACCATGTGCAAAGTCAGGTTTAGTAAAAAAGGAGAATCCCTCAAAGCCTCTTTTTGCATTAGGTCTGGCTAAGTCATACACAGCTTGACGTTACAAGAAATTGCCAAAGTAGATCAATATAGCACGGGGGAGCGCATTACCGGATGAATGTCTCGGAGGTGACAAAGGGAATCGGTGAACACGTTGGACTTCCTTGTCCCAGTCCCATGTGGAAAGCTCGGGAAGAGAGCCCTTCAACATAGTAATTACAAATTTCCTTATATCGCTGCCCTCACAATTTTCGGGGACTCCTAGCAGCCTTAAGTTGTTGCGGCACTGGCGATTTTCATAGTCCTCGAGTTTCCACATGATATCTTTAATGGTGCTCTCCTGAGATGTAGCCTGAGCCTTCAGTGTTTCGACCGTATTTTCTAGCACTTCGGTACGTGTCTCAATTATGCTTAGCCTCTCCGAGATATCAGAACATTTCTTCCCCACCTTTCGTACTGATCCTTGAAGTTTCTTAGAGGCCAGTCGCGCTTGGCGATTATCAGACTTGACATCATCCTGAAATGATTGCAGGGATTGCAAAATTAAGGATAGTGGGGGTTCAGCTGGTTTGCAACCATCTGACTTATCCGACCCCCCCTTTAGGTTCCCCGCTGACTGTTCCGCTTCCCTATTTACAGCTTCTGGGGGTAACAATTGTATGGCAGAATACTCCCAGCCTAGCTCTTCCCCCATCCCGTTGGCTCCTGGATTTTTCCTATGGATCTTTTTCCCGGATGTACGTTTAGATTTCTTAGCGATAGTGCCCTTTTCCTGTAGGCTACGGTTACTTGAAGGGGAGCCTCCATCATCCCCATCGCTGCTCCCAAATAGGCTGGTGTCAGATACCTCAGACTCTTCAGTCAAGGAGAAGAACTTTTCCAAAGGGTCCGGGGACAGACAGCCTGTGTCCATGGTTTCCTTTTGGCTTTCGTTCCCTTTAGATGGACATTGTCTATTCCTGCTGGCAACTTCCAAGGTTCCGTCGCCCCTCTCATCGTTTGGTTTATCGATAGTCACATTAGGGGGACAATCATCATTAATTACAGCTCTCTCTACCTGACAGGAATGTGGGGATTCTTCCACAACCGTATTATCACAGTTCGCCAGCCAGGTGGTCATACCCCTATCGGGCGATTTCTCTGGTTCTTCATTTTGACTCCCAGGTGTTGAGGTATGGGTTAAATTACTCGCAAGACTGCTTTCTTTCCCGTTTTCATCACCATTACCAGAACTTTTCCACCTCTCCAGCCCTGCTTTTTCCTCTTCCAGGGGCAGAAACAGACTTGAGATGGAAGGTTGCGAACTCCCTAGCTCTCCAGGGCCTTTCAGACGGCGGGGGTTTGATTTTCCATTAGGTTCCAATTTATCATTTCCTGACTTTTCCCCCTTGCTGGTGTGAAGGTCTCCTTTCTTGCCCTCTGTTTTTAATTCTGCACCTTCCCGTCGTGGCTGTACGGAGGAGGTGGTGGAAGCAAGGACTGTTGTCCGCGATTTCCCCTTTCCGCGAGCAGCCCTTGAAACTGACACAGCTGCTGACACCTGGCTGGGAAGCGTTGCTGTTCCCAGGCAACCACAAAGAGTGGAAGCTTTACACGTGTCCGGCCCCAGCTGCAGCCGTCAGCAGTATCCGCGTCAGACCCTCCCAGCGTCCGCAGCAGAAGTGCCTCTTTCCCCCACAGAAGCGTGCACTGTGCCCAGTTCGCAGCTCTATCAGCGAGAACGCATGGAGATTGCCGCGGGAATAACCGGTCTGGTCATGCCCCCAGCGCATTTCGATGTCGGCACCCCCTCGGCACCACATAGTTTTTTTTTCCCGGCGGGAGAGGAGAGAGGTAAGTGGTGGCCTCAGTCAGACGCCATCTTGCCTTCCTGAGATGGTTTCAAAGTTAAGTACATTTTAAAGTAAATCATGAAATACAATTAAATAAAATAGGTTTAGGAATTTACTAACATTGGCTAAAAAATTTGGTTTACACATCTATAAAACAGGTGAGGGTTGTTGGGGACTTTACCTCTCCATAAACTATTATAGATATATTTATCATTAACAAAAACAGGGGTTGTAATAGAATTTTAAATTAATTATTAAAGATCAACACAAATTTAAATTACATTTAATTTCAGTTCAACAAACTAGAATATAAGCAAAAAGTAATAAATTAAAAAAGGAAAAATAAACATATTTGTGGACGAGAGGATGTGGATGAGTATTTGTTTGTAGGAGTCAACTAAGACATAGCTTCCAAAAAGGCTTTCCACCCCCCCAGCCCCCCCCCCGAGGGATGGAGTGTGGTTTACTAATTCTAGGTTGGCTTAGATGGTATTATACGAATCCAAAGCGGTAATACTGTACCTGGAATAGTAGAATGCCCTTGTCACTTTTCGGCTCAACGCGGATAGCGCTAGCTAATTCAATGCTTAAACCCTTTACTGCAAAATTGGCAAAAGGCTTTGTCACTTTTCTAGCTCGGCATGTATTGCATTGTGCTAAACCAATGAGTAAAACCTCTGCCAGAAGAACAGGGATATGAAATGGGTCTATTCAGTGTCTTTTTAGATCTGCTTCATAAACCAGGGAACTACCCACAGTTTCTAGCTTGTGATTTGCACATATTATATATACATGTGTATATTTATTACAGAGGTGGTGAAACAGCTTCTGTAGTTACGGTTAGGTCAGAGTTATCATTGAAAAGGTATTTTTTGCTTCCTTCATTTTGTTCCTATTTGACGAATCTGCATAAAACTTGCCCCAAAAAAATAATAATAATAATAAAAGAGTATATCTACTTCGGGTTCTTCAAGGCAGGTTCAAGCAGATCCGTCAAGTGTGGGTCTAAAAATAGAGGAGGGGTGTCCATAAAGTGACATTTCCCCTAATTCCATTTGAACTCCCATATGATTCTTTTCTCCTTGACACAGCAAATAATGATGAACAGAATTACATCAAACTTGGGCTTCAAACAGAACCTCTTTGAAGGAAGAGCCTCTGCTTGTTTGGTGTGGTGTAAATCAGTTCCGAAGTTTGAGAAATTAGATATTAAAAAGAGTTCTAATAATGGTACAAGGAGGTTACATTTTAGAGATGTCTGAACTATCAATTTGCTGATCCACGAAATCTCAGAAGATCTGCTAATTCAATTTAAAAAAAAAGGAAGGCACACAATTGGACTAGGGAAATAGATCAAAAGTTTGCTCCCAGCCGGTGGGAGTATTTTCAAAGGCCCCGCCTGCTGGATACAGACTGTTTTGTCCCGCATGGCTGTAGTTTTGAAAATGCTACGGCTGCGCGATAGCAAACACAGGTTTTATTGCCCGCGCGGGCAAGGAAACTGCAATGTCGTGGGGGTAGGCTTCCCAGGACATAGCTAGTGAGTCGGCCGCAGGGGATAGGGTCCCTGGGGCTTTAGAGGCTCAAGGAGGAGTGCTGCACCCTTAAAAAACACTCCTCCCACTGAAAAAGACCGCAGGCCCCGGGTTCCAAGATGGCTACCACCACATCCTAGTTGAGGATTGCAGCCAATCAAATCTCAGCTTGAGATCTGTCAGGATCCGCGGAGGCTCCCATCCCTTGTTATATGGCCATTAGGGTCATTCTCGACATTGCTAAGTTAGCATGAGCTTTGCTGCCATGATGCAGCTTTTGCGCACGTTACTACATGACTTTATTTCGCAAGACTATTTATGCCTTTTACATGAGAACTATCTGCTTTTTGCGTTCTCTGCTAAGTTCCTGGAGTTTAGTCTGAACACGATGTGCAAGGTCGATAAACAATGCCCCTTGTTATTCTGTTCTGGCCAGTCCCTAGCACCTAGACATAACATGCTAAACACAGCTGCATTGCTAGAGACTCGTGCTTTGATATTACGGGGATGCATGTTGTTTTAACACACACTTGGAGAGAGCCCTTTCCATGAAGAAGAGCTATGCTGTTCCTATGATGTAAACCTTACATCTGGGCTTTAAGGTATGGGATCTGCTGACAAAGCCCAGAGATGATCTTTTTTATAATAAACTTCTTCCAGTCAAGGGGAGGGTGGTTAGGCCTTATAGTTCATTTTCCACTGTCTTTATATAATGACATCCCCCTTTGTACTCTATGGAATTGTAACAATGCTAATTGTTCTGAGTTTATGCATTTTGCTCCTGGTAGTGGCTCCTATATTGTATAATAGAGCACGATAGTTAAAATAAACATTTTGTACAGTGACTCTGCCAATTCTTATCTGTGGACAAGTACGAGTGAGCGAGCGAAAGGGTATGTCTTGCCAACGCGATTCCTGAGAGAGTCGGGAGTGTTGTGTTCTGGGTTGTCTAATCATTTGTGGCTTCTCAATTTTGGAGGAGAACAAATGAGACACTATAGCTAGTCGGTGTTGGGATTTTTGGGCACTAAGGTGGTAGGTTGGTACACCCCTATACACCGAGGTCCTGTTTTCCTGTACATAGTTCTGTGTAGGTTCAGAATCCCCGCAGCATGGCGCCGCCAACGTTTGGTCTGGTTCTTATCTGCGAGACTCTTGAGTAGTGCTTGTCCACAATCCCCTCACTTCTGTTTCCGGAGACAGCTGTGACGGTGTAGCCTCCTATATTGTAATATATTATAGGTTTTTCAAGCTTGAATTTTAAAAGGTCTTTCTTTTCTTTTAACCCTTTGTTGCGCTGCCACGCTTAGGTTGTTCTTCTCTCTTATTCATTATGGCGGTTGCCATAACAGCTCCTAACCGCGCACCGCTCAGGGATTACTTGAATCAGTACGGGGTGCCTGATGCAGGTGTTGACGTTATCTTTGTAGTAGAGGCGGATCCTGCTTTCCGCTTTGAGGTATTTTATTCTTGGGTCACCTTCCCGGCAGTCGATGGAACAGACCATTTATTTCACTAGTATACTGCCACCGCGATTCTGCGTGAATATAGACCTTATAGAACTCTTGAAGTTCCGCTTACGGCTTGGCAACACCAAATTTGGTTTAATGGTGCCCTTCCTCACCCAATAACGCAAGTCCGTTTAGGCCCTTTATCGATAGAGGGGGCCACATGGCCAGTTTTGGCAGGGTATACCCCACACCCATGTTACGCTACAACTGCAACGCTTGCAGAACTCCGCGCATTACATACTTCATTAATACGTATACATAGAGCTGTTATACAGTTCATGTCGCACAACTTTCAGGTGGGACCACCTGGCGTTGCTGCGCAACCAGCTGGACCTGGTGGTGTAACCATCAGTCCTCTTATGGTTAATTCTGTAATGGGAAAGCGTCCACAAAATAAGGATGAGTTACCTTATTGGCTTGCTGAGAAATTTGGACAAATCGAAGCTGTTTTTCCGAATACCACTCCTGTGGAGAAACACAGGATCTTAACCATAAGTTTGCCTAAAGACTTGATTCCCGAATTGGCTGATTGTAATACCTGGGAAAAACAACAGTTGATGGACAGAATGCAGAACAATGTCATACATTCACCCCAGTACAAAGATCTGGGCCTAAATCCATCGTTTTTTTGCTCACCATGCCATTCCAGTTTGAACCCAGCCATATGCAAATCAGTCTTGACCCTGTGCCTCATGGGAACAGTCCAGCCCGAACTGCCAAGCCAGGTCCTCCGTGGACTGGAAACAAGCATCCTAGGTTTTTGCAGCGGTATATTCGAAGTGTTTCGGCATTCCCTCCATGACCGTACTCCCTTCTGTGATAAAATGTGTTCAGGATGAACACTGAGCCGAGGCGGCTCTGGAATTAGGGATGAGACTGGTGGGGGTGTTCGACGTGGTTGCTGATATGATCCTTGCTAATGTCAAGGGTGATGCTGTGAGCTTACAAGTGGCTAACCGCTTGGAGGCCGTCGCAGACGCAGATAAGCCACGCGAATTACCTAAGATTATTGCTAATGCTTATAAAACTATTGGCCGGAATAGTCTGGGAGTTAAGCCTTTTATTCAAACGCAGACGCAATCTCAAAGACAAAAGGCCCAACCTGATAAAGACGGGTGCCCGTTCTTTCCTAAAAAGAACTGGAAAAATAAAAAACAGGGGCAGCAACAGCAGAAGCAAGGTTTGCGTGCTGGTTCACCGACACCGGAGTCTTCTGTGCGTACTTATTATTTGCATGACCGCGCGAAAATTAAGACTCCTGATAGATTTCAGATCCCTGATCAACGCTCTCCTCGTTCTTTACAGGACACATCGGACTCTCAAGTTGGTGGAGGGAAGCGCCAGGTTCGTGGCAAAGGTCCAACTAATCAACAAGGACGAGATCAGCCTCGACAGTTTGACAGGAAAGCCAAACAAGAGGACCTGCCTCGTTTTCGACCCCGTATCAGAAGAAGAAAGTTGCCGCTTTAACAGCGAGGTATGCCTCAGACGGTGAGAACGCGACTCCTAGACTGGACATGGGCAGTGACTCTGCTCGACAGCGCAGCGGAAGTTACCATAGTGCGGGAGGCACTGCGTCCCTGACTGGCGGCGACAGCAACCGATACATTCATAACAGTCGAAACAGCAGATACCCGGGTTGCCCTCCCGGATAGACTCTATGAAATTATTTTCCAAATTGAAGGTGATGTGCAGCGTCCAATCAAAGCGGTTTTCTGGGAAAATCTAACCTCCTCGTATGACATTTTGTTGGCGGAGGCAGATTGGCCTCCACCATTTATGTTAGTCGCTTCTAAAGGGGAGGACATGATACTTCCGAGTTTTTCGCGTTTCATCCCTGAGGAGCATGCAAAGGCTTTAGCAGCTGAGTGGGCTTTGGCCCTTGCCCCAGCGGTGTACCGTAATCAGGTTGGCTGGGATATAGATTCACCGGCACACGAGATACCTTTACGGTCTACACCACAGCCACAACCGCAATATCCAATCAAACGTGAAGCTAAGGCACACGTTTGTGATATTCTAACAGTTGGAATATCAGGGTGTGATTGAATCATGTACATCACCGATGAATAATCCTCTCTTTACGGTATCAAAACCTGACGGTTCATATCGCATTGTGTTGGATTACCGAAATTTGAATAGTCATTGTCGCACGTTTGCGATGCAAAACACGCACAGCTCTGCGCTGGTGAATAACCTTGTTCGTAAAAAATACAAAACTACACTGGACATATCCAATGGTTTCTAGAGTCACAATCTGGCTCCTGAGAGCTGTGACTTGACAGCATTCACCGCCGTCGGAAATCAGAAAAAATGTACACGCCTGCCTATGGGGTATAAGAATAGCCCTGGGGCATTCGCTGCGCGTGTTGTGTCTTTGTTGCATGACATAGATCCAGATGCGTTCTCGTAAGTAGATGATATCTATCTAACGGACGATGAGCTTATGCCGCATCTTGTCCGAGTCGACTGCATAATTTCAGTGTTTGCCGACTATGGATATAAATTCAATTTTGCAAAGTCACACATCGCTCATTTGGCGGTGCTCTTTTTGGGCTACGAGCTCAATAATGAAGGAAAGGGTTTAGCCCCCCACTTCCTGGAGAAATGTGCACATTTGCAACCCCCTTCTACACTGAAAAAACTTCAGTCCTTGCTGGGATTTTTGAATTTCGGGAGGACTTACATTCCCGATTATGCCCAGCGTATCAAGCCGCTTTATGCGTTGATACAACCGACATATTCTTCTGCCAGCTGGCTTCCGGAACATACCTCTATCCTATAATCTTTGCAATCTGACATGCTTGCAACTAACTACTTGTTGACGCGTGATAACACCACGAACCTGGTGATATGTATAATACCTGGGAAGGTGGGTTTCACTTACTTGACGTTCAATGAGGGGGACACAGTACCTATAGCATACAAATCACATTTGTACACTGCAGCTGAAATGCGTTTTCCCAATGTTGAATTTTTTTTAACGGCGGTCCAAATGGCGATTTTGAAAGAACGCTCACTGGCGCAAGGTAAACGCATTCTTATGGTCACGCCCTTCCCTGCTTTGGAGGCCGTGATTAAGGCAAGTGTACCCAACTCTAAAGCATTACATCCCCGTTGGATACAATGGGCTACGTCTTTGACATCTGATGTCACGTTTATCTTTGACCGTGCACTTCAGACACAGGAGTTTTTACAGTATGAACATGTTCATCCTCCTCCGTTGTCATTGCTTCCTTTACATGAGTACAAATGTATAATTTACACCGATGGCTCGGCTCAACCGGCCTCCGGCTCCAAACACGCTTATTCTGCAGCTTGCGCAATTGTTGCTGGTTCCATTGTTAATGGAGAGTTTAAGTCTTCCATAGTGCATACTCAAGCGCTTGGGGACTGTATGGCACAATTGACGGAGCTGCGTGCTCTTGTTCTTGCTCTCGAGTTTGCAGATCAGAATGTGAATACTCTTATTGTGTGCGATTCTTACTACTGTGTTCAGTCCTTCAATGACAACTTATTCTTTTGGACTCTAAATGACTATCGAGATTCTAAAGGCAGCGCAATTAAGCATAAGATGCTTTGGGTTCGAGTGGCAGACCTTAAACAACGTCTGCCCCTCACACATGTTATACATACTCTTGGCCATCAGCGTGTGGGAGCACATGCTCTTGGTAATTCTTAGGCTGACGAAGCGGCCAAATCTGCAGTAGCCACGCATTCTGTAGCAGCAGTTACAAGGTCCATGACTAAAATAGATAATGATATTCTGGCAGCGGTAGCTGCTACAAGGGAGGGAACTGCTTATCCTCAGGATTTCCCTTCGAAATACTCATCATATTTCTCCCAAACAAGTTCCTTACGCTTCTATTCCATCTGTTGGGAATCGGCTGATTCCCAACATGGACCGCAGACTTGCTTTGATCAGAGCCGGACAGGAGGGCATGGCTTCTGCACATGCCGGGGTGTATGCGGCAGTCTCGATTTTACAGCAACGTTATTGGTGGCGTGGGTTATACAAACAAACCCGTAATTATGTGCTTTCTTGTGACATTTGTCAGCAAATCAAGCCTTCCACGGTCTCACGTCCACCACAAACACAGCTATGCATTTCTAATCAACCATTTGGCTGTGAATATCTTGATCACTGCGGTCCATTTTCTTCTGATACTGCATATAAATACATTTTAGTTGCAGTTGATTCGTGCACTAGACTCCTTTGGGTTTGGCCACAACGCAGTGCTGACGCTCGAAATGTCATCAGGGATTTGCGTGTCTTTGTCGGGTATGCTTGCCTGTGGCACCTTCCACTCTGACCAAGGTCTAGCGTTCGCCTCTAAGGCGTACAAGGACGCAATGAAGTCAATGGGGGTGCTGGTGCAGTTTTCGTCTCCATAGAGGCCTGAGGGAAGTTCAATTGTGGAGCGGATGAACCGTGACTTAAAGCAATCCTTGACAGCTAGGGTCTTAGGTACTGGCAGGAACTGGCTGGCCCATTTGTATCTCAATAATCTCCCTAGAAGATCTTTGGGTGGGCGGACCCCATACAAAATGCTCTTTCGCATTAAAATTTTTGTGCCAGACCTTGATGGTCTAGACGTTGTGGCGGCGCCGCAACCTTTGACGTAGATAATCATTCTACTGTGTTACAGGATCTACAAAAAACCCGTAACAGCTGCGCAACTCAACATTTACCCTCTTCCAATGATGCAGCACTGCTGATTCCGGTTGCCGGCTGGCTTCCCAAGATTGGAGATCTGGTACGAGAAAAGCTTGAGACCAAAAAAGAATTTGGTCCCTTATATCGTGCACCAGTGCCAGTACTTGGATTGAAGGGTACACGTACAGTCATTTTACCACCTTTACCTGGTCGCAAAGACAACAGATACATCTCAGTAGACAATGTCAAGTTACAACGTCTGGCCGATTCTGAATAGTGTCACACCAGCTGTTTCGTGCAACGCTATCTCTTTGAATCCGGTCGCCCCAACCTCTACGACTAATGCCTGCACCAGTGAGGATGAGATGGAAACTGCTGTTGACCTTTCGCCTGTTTTCCCTCCAGACTCTTCCACCACAGATGTCGAGTATACGTATCCCAGAGATGAGTCCAACAGGGAAGTGCCGAGCAATCCTCGACAACATCATGCGGATACCTCTCACCCACCTTTAATACCGAGGGGTGAAAACTGGTATTTTGGGGACCATGCCAGCTTCTCTCATGACTCATCCTCCTCGTCTTCAAGTTTGGCAGTTTCACCATCTAAATTAAGTATTTTCCTCTCTTGGTTCAAAAAGACGTACCTGGTCCCCCCATGGACCTACATCTGGTTGGTGTTTATCCTGCTTCTCCTCTTTATGTCGATTGGATTTGTAACCGTATTCTTCTTACTCATCAATGGTCATTATTTGCCAGAACGCTCTGCTGTGAACTTAGTCGATGGAATTCTGGCCCGCACACATCGTCCCACATCATGAAACGTGATCAGACTCTTGTGAACATTTCAGCATTCCCGGTTCCAGATGGCATCGTTTGGGATAAAGTAGCTTTCGAAATTCACGGCCCAACAGAAGTGCTCAGGGTGCCATACGTGTTTCGAGTCTCATTAGGAGATGTGGTAACACAGGACATACATTCCGATGATTGGGATGTGCAAGCAGTACATGCATTGTTTTCTGATTTAAAATATTATGCTGCTTTTGATGCTGAAGATTTGTACTTAAATTCTGCCAATTATGCTGATCTCTTCTGTTATCAACACTATGGGCATCATTTTTGGCATAAGACAAACACTTTAAGACTGGTTTTCAATCACACTCAAAGGGAACATTGTCCTACTCCCCTAAAGGGGAGTTCGAAAATTCTTAGAAATAAGTTCACATATTTTACAGATTATAACACATCCAATCCGGAATCCTATTTCTTTAAACTACAATTGTCATCTCAATCCAAATTTATCCTGACCCACACTAAATTGATTTATTCCAACTCTTTTAGGACTATATTGGCCACACAGGGTTATGATCACTGGAAAGAGACCATTGATTTAAAATCAATCTGGGGCACAAAGCCTTGGCAGGTTCAGGGAACTGAGACTCCGCATCGTGCCTGCCTAATCCCGGCTCAAATTTTATTTTTAAATGATACAGTGTACCAAACCACGTGCTTTGGTCTGGCAACTGTAAAAAATTTGAATATCCCATCCATTCCATCTTTAGCAGAATATGACAATTGGCGTGCTCGAACGAATTATACTATCGATGCATTGCAGGCTTTGTTTCAAAATGACACTTTTAATGTCTCAGAAATTGATTCATCCGGTTGGTTGGTGAGGCAAACAAATTCAAATACATGTCAATTGCGTTTTTATAATGTAACACCTGGTTTCACACAGACTAGACCGGAGCCTCGTTATCCACGTTCACATTCGGTCACCACATACTCGGTGGGTAAGTTATGCCAACAATGGTTGGAACATTCCACCCTATCATCAGTGAAACAACACCTGTCGCTCTTGTCGAGTGACATCAATTTGGCAGATTTTATCTTAGGACCCAGGGTTCTCAGATCTAAAAGGTTTATATATGCGGCTTACAATGAAATTTGGAAATTTTCGCAGATGAAGGCAGCCTTTCGTCTGCGCCAAATTGATCAAGCAAATTTAGAAAAAGTCCTTGCTGTGGTCGACAATAGCATTAATACACTTTCTTCACGCATTTATACGTTGGATAACATTGTTTCTTCTGTTATTAATATTGATCTGAATGATGTATCTGTGTTATATCATGGTCAAAATCAATTACGATCAGTTATGCAGTTTGCATGGACGTTACAGACCCTTAAAATGGGAAAGGTCCCCTGGGATTATTTGAATGCTTCTGCTCTGTTTTTACCATTTAATCTCACTGATAAACAGTGTTTTGTGTCCATGAAAGGTGCTACATACACACTATTGCACATTGAACAATTGGAGCCCTTGCCATTCTCTGTGGCGGAGACGGACTCAGCAGTTTGGTTAATTCATGGGGTTATTTCTCTCCCATTCTCACTGTTTCAATTTAAATCTTGCATGCAACATTTTCCAATTGGCCGCTTTGAACCCCTGGGTAGTGCATTTTTGCATGAATTACGGTCCCTACCTTTCACTTACAGATGTCAACGGGAAGATAAGGAGGTCTTCCTAACAGGGGAGGACTGCGATTCCACAGTAGGACATTCCCTAGTTTGTAAACACGTTAAATTACACGGCGCATGTAATGTATCAGCGCCTAATCTAGCTTGTTTTTTGAAAGGGACTCCAGTACCATCAATAATTCCCGCTTTTACCCTTCTTACTAACGGCAGTTATCTTATTTTGAACAACCTAGACTGCTGTGGTTTACGGGCTGGAGTCCCGTATTTAGTGACTGTTTCACAACGCGTTACTTGTTGTAGCAATGTGCTTTTTTCGCCCCCGCATGGGAAGGCAGATAGTTCCATTTGGCCTTCCATTCCAACTTTGAAAACAGATTTCAACAAATTGAGCAGGCTCAAAGCGCTATTGTTCCAACAAGAAGTGGCTCTCACTTCAGCTCGAGAGACCTTCGAGTTACAGGTGGCTAGAACATCAAGTGAGATTCAGTCACTTCTGAACACTAACCTCCCACTCCACTTTGGGGAGCTTATACACCAAATATTTAATGCGTCTGACACTAAAGGCCTTGCACATTTTTTTAAACAGGTGGGAGCAGGCCTTGTGACTTCTTTTCAGACGATATTTGGAGTAATACCGGCTTTTATTCATTCTATTTTTTCCAGCATCTTCGGAGGATTCCCTTTGTTGCTAGCGTTAGCTGGTGGAATCCTGCTTCTTCTGTTGCTGCTGCACAATGGCTGCTCATCTTGTGGTAATGCACAGACCAGGTCAATTGCAACTGTACTGTGATCGAATACAACAGGTTTTTGGATGCCTGCCATTAGCAACGCTTGGCGTGAGTTATGGATTCACTTTTCGCTTTGCCTACTTTACTTGCGTGCAACCAGTTTTCTACTGTCGACGGTGCCCCTTCTATTGGGCTACGGATTTATGCCTCTCAAATACGTCATGTCCGGTCCCGGATTTTATCCAGTTAATGGGTCCCTTAGCGGCCCAAGACCAGGCTTGTTCTGGGGATGGCTGTATGGCGCTTGCAGCAGCACTTGGAGTATTGGCTGAATGGGATATCTGTGCGGCTGCACAGAACCTCTTGCATCAGAGTTTCATCGAATATCACGCAAGTTGTCCCATTATGCTTTTGGAAGCATCAGATTACGAGGAGCACGTTTGTTCCTTCGACCTACTTGATTGGATGGCATCCCTTTTTTCTAATAACGATAGAGGGAATTGCATTCTTAAGTTCACGTACTTTGATGGATTTACCACCTCCTTCATCATACCATTTTCCCGGAGACGCCACACCTTTACTTTTCAACCATAAAAGATTATAACATTTTTTATTTTTTTTCCCAATTTGGTTTTTTCAGACGCCTTTGAACTCTACTTGGCTTTTGAACTCTGTTTTGGTCCTTAGTCTATGTCCTATGACCTTACCAGGGGGAGGGTGTTATATGGCCATTAGGGTCATTCTCGATATTGCTAAGTTAGCATGAGCTTTGCTGCCATGATGCTGCTTTTGCGCACATTACTACGTGACTATTTTGCAAGACTCTATTTATGCCTTTCACATGAGAACTGTCTGCTTTTCGCGTTCTCTGCTAAGTTCCTGGAGTTTAGTCTGAACACGATTTGAAAGGTCGCTAAACAATGCCCCTTGTTATTCTGTTCCTGGTCAGTCCCTAGCACCTAGACATAACATGCTAAACACAGCTGCATTGCTGGAGACTCGTGCTTTGATATTACGGGGATGCATGTTGTTTGAACACACACTTGGAGAGAGCCCTTTCCATGGAGAAGAGCTATGCTGTTCCTATGATGTAAACCTTACATCTAGGCTTTAAGGTATGGGGTCTGCTGACAAAGCCCAGAGATCTTCTTTTATATAATAAACTTCTTCCAGTCAAGGGGAGGGTGGTTAGGCCTTATAGTCCTTTTTCCACTGTCTTTATATAATGACATCCCCCTTTGTACTCTATGGAATTGTAACAATGCAAATTTTTCTGAGTTTATGCATTTTGCTGCTGGTAGTGGCTCGTATACTGTATTATAGAGCACGATAGTTAAAATAAACATTTTGAACTATTACAGTGACTCTGCCAATTCTTATCTGTGGACAAGTACGAGTGAGCGAGCGAAAGGGTATGTCTTGCCACCGCGATTCCTGAGAGAGTCGGGAGTGTTGTGTTCTGGGTTGTCTAATCATTTGTGGCTTCTCGATTTTGGAGGAGAACGAATGAGACACTATAGCTAGTCGGTTTGGGGATTTTGGGCACTAAGGTGGTAGGTTGGTACACCCCTATACACCGAGGTCCTGTTTTCCTGCGCATAGTTCTGTGTAGGTGCAGAATCCCCGCAATACCCTATACAATTTCTTTTTACCATTAATTGCTCATAACCTACGGAACGGATTTCACCAAAACACAAAAAGCACTCTTTGTGCCAAATCTGGTGTAAAGTCATACAGTGGTTTAGGCTGTAGCTGTGTCTAAGTGTCTATGAGAAAGTGAATGGGGAAAACGTGTTTTGGGTCCCTCCTCTGACAGATCACCACTGAAACGTTCTATAAGCAAATTACTATAAAAAAGTAGCTTTTAAAAAAAAAATGTTTTGTGAAGGTTCGTCAAATGGCAGCAAAGTTATTAGCAACACAAAAGATGCCTTTTTCTATGGAAACATGTTCCTAACTATAACGGCGGCGGTGGGTGTGTGTTCGCACCTGTGAATGCCTGTGTTGGTCTGTGAATGCATCTGTCAGTGCCTGCGTGGGTGTGTGAGTGGCTGTGTGGGTCTAAGAGTAGGTGTGTGGGTCTCCGAGTAGGTGGGTGTAAGAGTGCCTGCGTGGGTCTATGAATGGGTGTTTGAGTGCCTGCATGGGTCTGTGAGTAGGTCTGTGAGTGCGTGTGAGTGCGTGTGAGTGCGTGTGAGTGCGTGTGCGTGCGTGTGTGTGTGTGTGCCTGTGCGTATGCCTATGTGGGTATGTGAATGTCTATGTGGGTCTGTGAATGTCTATGTGGGTCTGTGAATGCCTATGTGGGAGTGTGAATGCTTATGTGGGTCTGAGTGGGTCTGTGAGTGCCTGGGTGGGCCTGTGAGTGCCTGGGTGGGCCTGTGAGTGGGTGTCTGTGTGGGTCTGTGAGTGGGTCTGTGAATGCCTGCATCGGTCTGTGAATGCCTGCATCGGTCTGTGAGTGCCTGCATCGGTCTGTGAGTGCCTGCATCGGTCTGTGAGTGGGTGTGTCAATGCTAGCGTAAGTCTGTGAATGGGTGGGTGGGTGAGGGTCTATGTGGGTCTGTGAGTGGGTGCGTGACTGCCTATGCGGGTCTGTAAATGGGTGTGAGAGTACCTGTGTGGGTGTCTGAAAGTGGGCTTTTTGGGGGGTGGGGTTCAAAGTACAGCACGATTTGCGGATCCGTAGTGGATTTACACATGGGGCCACGCTGAGCCTCACAGGGGATCCTTGGATTTCCGAAGTGCGTGGAGGAAACAATAAAACTCAATTGCGTACCCAACATAGGTCCCTCTGACACTCCTAACACACCCATGGGGTCAGGGTACCTCTACCCTGACCCCTTTAATCATTTTGCAAAAAAATTGTAAGACCCCAGGACTGTTCCCAGATACTTAAAATAGCGGACGCAACCCCCCGGTCGGGTTGTGGTCAGCCACTCCCAGCACTGCTGGTGGCGCGCGACTTCATGGATCCACTGTGGGGGATCCGCGGAGGATCCTCGTACTTAAATATACAATTTTGTTTTTCCTTTAATAACTACACAACTACTGAACAGATTTACATCAAATCACGTTCTGAAACAAGAGCTACCTCAAATTTGGTGTCATTCCGTCCAGCAGTTCGGGCTGTAGTCGTGTTCAAAATCCTAATGGAAAACGCAATTTTTTTGCCTTACCCCCCCTTCTCAGATCACTCCAACACTTTCCATGCAGAACTAGACAAACCATTCCACTTTTTAAAAAGAACTTTCGTGAAGATTCGTCAAATGGCACCAAAGTTATAAGCAAGTCAAAAAACTATTTTCCTATGGAAACTATGTTCTAACTATAACTACCTACTGGCGAAGTATTCTCCAGCTATCATCCAGCTATCATCCAGCCATCCGCCAGCCAGCCATCCGCCAGCCAGCTAGCCAGCTATCAGCCAGCCAGCATCCAGGGGCTACTGGGCCACACAGTGGTGGTTGAGGCCTTTTACTCCTGATGTCCCAGGAGCCAACCTACTATGGCTCATAAGCAACTGGTCTCAAGTACCCCCTTTGCAGCTGACTCTTAGTGGTAGCTGTGGTCAAGCAGTCAAAGCTCCCTCAGGGGGGATGTAGATACACATCAGTGAACATGAGTCATAACTCAAAATGCAAACAGTGCATACAATAAATCAATGTCCAGTTCAAAACTTGCTTTTCTGAAAAAAAGAGCAGCATTTTATTCCTACCTTTATATATGCAAAGGTATACAACATTCAGAAGCAGTAACAATTCCCCCGTTGAGGTCGGGGCACTAGTAGTTATCAGGAAAATCCCTGTCCGACCTTCTTATCGTCATTTTCCAGACAACAAATGTGATTTACGGTCTAAGTCTTTGAACTTTTATATTAGGGTTCCGCTTCTTTTGAAGTGGACACTACTCTCTTTCTGCTTTCCTCATGAAAGATCTCTATCATAGCAGGCATGACTCTGAGGCTGACTGACCCTCAACACAACTCATGGGAGAGACCAGAGTTCACACCTGGATGTCAGCCACAGTGATATGTGCATCAAAAGGTTAATACCAGGCTCCCAGCCCTAATCTTTAGGTTTCAATTATCAGCCCCATCTCCCTTCCTGAGATATGTCCAGGCCCCTTCCTTGTGATCTATCACTGAATTAAAGAGCAACCTCGTGAAATGCAAAGGAAGTTTTCCCTTCTTCCAGATCACAGGAATGCAGCAATCCACAAATCTGTCGGGGGATGCCAAAATGGAACTCGGATTCCCCCATATAATGCACCCTTGCAGGCACATTTCCTCAGTGTACACTCACAGCACACTTTCTACCCAGCACTAATTGCTCTATGCAATGTACCCTTGCATGTACACACGCATTCAGCACACACACTCAGTCTGCGCAGACTGTTCAGTACTGAAGATCTCCTATATTTAACCATGGTGTGCTTATTTTAAAACACACACACTGCCATCACACACACTAACTATGTGTTCACTGCACAGCACTATATCTCTCATGTAATGTATTCCTCTCAGGCATACCTACACCAAGTACATGTATTAACCACACATGCACTCCACATTGCAACTCCATCCTTGTACTGTACCCTTACCAGGCACACATACAACCAATGGAGAATCAGTACTCCTGTGTTACGCAGCACTCCAAATCTACCCGATGTAGTTCAAGGGTGAGCTAAGCACACAGCAGCGGAACCTTTTAAAAGGTGAGTGACCATGTAGGCCTCACTCCAGTGACACAGGGTAAAAAGGTCCTGTTCACTACAATTGATCACTACACAGTATGTTGCCACCACCACGCACATGCTTCTTAACTTCAAGTGAAGGCTGTAGACTTCCACCACTATGAGAATAGCATTTTGGGCACCTTCCCGCTCCAAACAGACCGTAATCCATGAGACAGGCATTGGTCATGGCACACACGCATGATCCATTTTGCCTATGACAAAAAAGTCAGCTTTAGGGAACCAGATAACAGTACAGCGGGGCACTCAGAGCAGTGGTGCATGTCTTTACCATGCAGAGGACTTTTCCATAAAAACAATATTTAAAGAGGAAATGGGAGTTAACCCCCTTAAATAAATTAACTTATTTACTTACCTGTAAAGTTGTGATGTAA
The DNA here is from genome assembly GCA_963921515.1 of Calotriton arnoldi. Classification (NCBI taxonomy): domain Eukaryota; kingdom Metazoa; phylum Chordata; class Amphibia; order Caudata; family Salamandridae; genus Calotriton; species Calotriton arnoldi. The sequence goes on along the minus strand of CAWUFW010000021.1, from coordinate 1,626,411 downwards.
TGGTGACCGCGATTAGTGACTCCCAATCTACTTATCTACGATGCAGTGACATAAATCCAATAAAATGAACATTAAAACATACCGTAAGCAATATTGCTCAAAGAAATTTGCACCATCTTACTGTATTTACAAGCAAGGCTTACTTTGTGATTGCACATTAATAAAACAAAACTACTAATACTCACCTATATTGAAGTTTAAAACCATACTGCCAGAATCCCTTACTTCATCAAACTTTGAAAATATTGTTTGTAACCTGCACAAAATTAAATTTAAACGTTAAAAATGACATGGAGTTCGAAGTTACAAATTTTCATCTCCATCTGTAAATGTTTTAACGAAATCCAGCAGATTCTTTAATTCATAAGTAGTCTACACACCAACAGCCCTTTATCATCTGACAGCATTACCAAGCACATTTTCTATCAGACATGGTATTAGAAGCCAAGTAGAAAGAAGAGTGCAGTATAGAAATGTGTATAATTGACCTGCTGGATTTTTACTTATATTTATCCCTATTACATTTAGATTTCAAAATGAAACAATAAACTCCATTCCTTTGCCCTTTGTTACACAATAATTTAAACTTTTCACAGACTGTCTTTCACTTCTGGCCATGAGCACTGCATCAGCAGTAAAGCAAGGTGATGTTTTATCAAATAATTATTTCTAGGACTGCAACAACTTGCTCCTGAGAGCGTCTGGGCACGGCCCTAGCTCTTCTGACTCCGTCACTCTGAGGGTCTTTGTAGAGAAAGAGCCAAGCCGCATGTCAGTGGAGCTCTGTACAGAGTCAAAAGCAGAGATATAATCAGAGTGAATCTGGGTGGGCAGCTAGGTTCTGACAGGGGAACGGAATTATTACTGTTGCAATATAGTGTTCTTGAAAGATGAGTATCTTGAGTTCCTTTCTGCGCTGCCCCCAGGCATTGACAAGTACTCCCCCCCTGCTGATTTACCCTCAATCAGTTCCAGAAGAGCAGAAGTCCACTAGATGCCACATATCTTTTTTTTATTTTATTTTATTTAAAAAGTGGGTAGGGGGTTCCCCCCACCCAGGCATCAGGCAGTTTCTTACCCCTATAATGTATACAAAAACTAACATAAACAAAAAAGTGACGGATGGAATGCTTGAATTAATCTCAGCCACTTGCAATTACTCTGGCCGCATCCCAATCCATTGTTATTTTGCATTTTCTCACCACATAACGGACCAGCAGACATTCTGCCCTACCTGGGGGGGGGGCGAGGGGGGGCCAAACTGATGGTTTACAACCAATCTGCTCACCCTCCACTTCGCAAAGTACACTAAAAAGCAATAAAAAAATAATAATAATAATAAAAGAAGGGGTGGGCACGACCTGCCTAGACGACATGCTGTGCCCCCACTCCGTAACAGGCCCAAAAATCTCTCTGCTCCCACTGGGGGGTAAAAAGCCAATTAGGCACCAGGATTTCTTTCTTTTGCAAAAAAGTATGCAGTGGGGCGCCCATCTCAAGCATTGGGCCTGGTCCCCATACCTAAAGAGCCCACAGTCTTTCTGTCGCAGACTGGGGCTTACCAATTCCCTCCTCAATCTCACTCTCATAGGGCAGAAAGCCCATTGAATGTCAAGCATAAGGCCACAAAAAAAGTGGGTGGGTGGGTGGGACGTGCCTGTGCTGACATTAGACAGCAACCCAACACCTAAAACCTAAACAGTCTTTCTACCCCCCTCGGACCTAAAGTATCCCCATCATCATGGCAAGCTAGAAGACATTTTGATAGTTTTAGGTATTATTTTGATATATGGGCCAAAAGAGAGGGGGTAAATCTAAATTTCCTCTCACTTGCTGTGGAGAATGGCCACAATACTCTGGCTCACCTGGCCACCAGGAAGCCCAACAAACACTGAGTATTTCTGAAACCTAAAGGCCCTGGTAAATCCAGGGTGATGTGGCTTGACTGACTCCCACCTAGTTACTCTTACACAAAATGCCCTGAAAGTTCAAACTTTGTACTATTTTTATCAGGAGAAGTGTGGGAATGCGGAGTGGTAGGAATTTTGTGGATCCCCACAGATTCCTGAACTTTCCTTTAATCAATGGGAGGAGTTTTGCCATTTTAGCCAAAGTTTCAGGTTTGCAGGGCATTCTGGGTAAGAAAACATTGGGGGATCCACTCATGTCACACAACCCTAGACTTCCCTGAGTGTCTAGTTTTTATTTTTAGAAACGGCTTGGTTTAGTAGGTTTCCTTGAGTGGTCATTGAGCTTGGCCCCAAATACCACTGCTTGCCACATCACCAAATGGGTACATTATCACAACTAAAATTTGAACTCTCCACATTGCGTTTTGGGGCATTTCCTGTCGCAGGTGATAGGTCCAGCGACACAAGTGGGGTACTGTTTCTATAAAAAAAAAAGTATATAATTTGTTATTAAAAATGTAATTTCTCTCCCTTTTTGGCTTCAAATGGAAGCCAGTGTACAAGAAAGAACACATTTTACAAAATATCCTCTGAATCATATGATATGGGTAACTCCAAATTCAGAGTTGTACAAATAACGACTGCTCTTAACTCAGTACCTGGAGCACATTTAAAAAATGAATAGGTTTCATACTTATTTTTCATTCACTAGATTTTACCATATGAATTGATACACGGTCGGTACACAGTGATAAATCATTAGAAGCTGCAGCTCAATTGCTGGTTCTGAGTATCACATGTTTTGGGCAACCAACAAAGACTACATATTCCTGAAACCATAAGGGTCTGACAGACGTAACGATATATAACTTTTGTAAATCAGCCATTGGGAAAAAGTTGTCACTTACTACTATTTTTAATTTTAACAATTATGTTCTTTGGGAAACCTATGAGCTACCTACACAAATGACCCCTTGCTGAATTCTAAATGTTGGCTACTCTTCAGAAATGTATAGATTTCAGAGTACACGCATATGTTTCAAACCTGTTTACATTACAGACTGCAAGTATGTAAAAACCACAAAAAATAGAAAAAAATCAACAACCCCCCAAAAACAAAAAACTGGTAAAAAAAAATTCCTCAAGTCTGCTAATTTCAGAAAACCGAGAAAATTTGTATCTTGGCACAGCAAACCATTTGTTGATGCCATTTTTAGAATTAAAAAACTCTTTCTTGCAAAGCACTTTTTCCAAAAAATCCTAACATTTTGCTATATTTTGGCTATTTTCTCAGATCCCTCCAGACAAATTCACAAACCCTGGGTACCTTTAGAATCTCCAACAAGTGGGCGAAAAAGGACACAAATTTGGTCTGAATATCTACTGAAAAAAAGTTGTGAAGGCTTAAGTGTAAAATGCTCAAAACATCAAAATAAAGGGCTTGACAAACTACGGGGATGTAGGGGAAGCCCTCAGCAGCTAAGGACTTAACACCTTCAACGCGAAAGCCACTGCACTATGATGAACGGTTACCATAGTATGTAGTTAATTCAGAGCTAACGTTTTTAAAGTGCCGAAACAATGACTTTGGTCCTGTGAAAAATGTATTCCAGTATCCAAGTGCATGTGGAGTTAGGAGAGAGACATAGGGAAACAAAGAGAGACGCTGACCTGAAAAGCCCTGGCTCCCATGCTGGAAAAGTTTAAATCATATATTACAGACCATTCTATTATGACGTACACGGTAAGCCAGCCTGCACACAATAAAAGCCGGCTCACAAACAAATGTGCATACAATGCAGTTCCAATTCAGTAGCTTTCCAGAGAGAGGGGCAGGCCTGGCTATTTGAGAAAGATTTGTTTTTGCAAGACTCGCATCTCTGAAGGGTGGGAAGGTCTGCAGCAGAGGCATTCGCATACGAGACTAAGAGAGCTTTGTGTGTTACTGACTTTACGACAACCCTTCAGGCCTTTCAAGGACACCAGCCGGTTGAAAAACTCTAGCTTCCCCATCGGGCCACACCTTTGGCTTAGCCCATAGTGTTCAACATCTTGAAGTTGGTCTGTGAATAAAGTCATTTAATCAAATTGTGCAAAGGAACATGTCACAGAGATCGGCTTCAAGGAGTCTGAAGTGCTTTTTAGGTTTCGCCTACCAGACAGTGCAAGATGCTCGGGTTGCGAAAGAACTATTTTGAGCTTACAGCCCACCCACTACTTACCATGAGTTGACTTTATTGTTACTCATTTGCTTGCTTCTTATTCAATGGTTTGCCTAGTCTTGTGTTTGTCCCTCCCCCCATGGAGCACAGCCTCTTTTAAGTCCCTTTTGATTGGCTGATTAGTATCCTCCCACTGCTCACATTTAGGTGACTACTTTTTTCTTTTTTATACAGCACTCCATAAGAGTACAGTGTTTTCTAGCTCTCTCCCTTATGCGCTACTCTCCCTTCCCAAAGACCCAACCCTGGCTGTCTTGCTCCCCACCCCTTCCACCTTCTCTGTAAGAGCACAGCAATAGGGATTTTTGTTGTTGTTGCTAGAGTATGTCAGATCAGCAGACTTTAAGGGTTGAGTTTGTTTCATCTCCTACATTCCACAAATTGCATGAAAAACCTAGCTTTGGCATACAAAGGCTTTTATGGTGCTGGAAAAAGGGTCACCTGCCGCATTCACTTATCTGGTGTCTGCAGCAAAAGGTGTACTTAGCATTAGAGTTCTCTAGCAGGCTCCTTGGGCTACTACAGAGGACCAAATGGCTGAATCCTATGAAAAGTAATTTGGCTTTGGCAAGTATTTGATTCTCTTTACATTCTGACACTTTCTTATTCATTTTAAATTCTGTTCAGAGTTTCCTAAGTGAAAAGCATTTAAAAAATAAGTCATGTCATTTATAAAGATTGAATTTTGAAATGTTTTTTCCCTTAATTTTTTAAAACATTTCTTTTAAGACAAACATTGGCAAAGCCAAAAGCTCAGTACTCTCATTATAAAGATGAGTCTCATTGCCTTTGCCAATGCTTATTGTATGTGCTAGCACTATACTGTTTAAATTTCAAGTTATAAGCGGTGGGCCAAATCATACAGCACATTTGTATGACGACTGAATGATACAAGCTTCACAGATATGCAACGGGATGATTAATCAAGATCTTCCTATAGAATGGCATTTTCAGTAGCTTTCTTGATAGGAAAACCACATTATAACAGTAGACCTACTATCATAATGAGCTTAGAATGTGTAAATGTTCTATGCAGGACCCTGTCCTTCTGGAATGGTGTGTCGAAGAGATTCTATGATGACAGTTGGAGGCTGAAGCTGATGGTCGCTGTCTTTCAGTTGGTGCTGTAATTACCAATAAAATTCTGTAAGCCTTGGTGTCTGCTCTTCACTTAAATTTTGCAACCCTGGCGACAAGTAGCCTAGGAAGAAACAGGCTTCTAAAATCACACAAACCTCTCCTGAAACAGCACCAGAAGCATTTGGACGAGGAGTTTCCGCTCGGTGCCTCATCAGTCATCATTCCTGCTGATATGCCACATATTTAAGGTATATGCAGGGAATAACTCTACTGAGGCAAGAATCCTGACTTTGGACCAGTCTCAAGCTTTAGTAGCAGTGCCTGTCTTGAGCTTCATACCCTGCGTGTGGTACGGCACTCGATTCCAGCTCCCCTGTAGTGCTACGTGTCAGCCTTCCGTTGTGGAACAACTTGCTGACACACTATGAGAGGTGCGCATCGATTAACAGCTCCATATCATCGAGGGATCAGCTATTTAGATTTGGGATGTAAGACATTGTGACGCATTATGAGAAGAGCGCATCGATCTGCAACGTCCTCACGTCGAAGAATCGGCCATTTTCAATTGGGATTCAACATTGTAACGTAACTTAGTGTTCTTCTCAGCAGCACTCTGCACGGCAGGATTCATTACAGCAACACAACGTGTAAATGAAAGGAGAGGCGCATCATAACGTGAGGAGGACCACTGGAGTGGAACTCTGTTTTACAAGGAGCACATATTAGTATATGTTTGGAAGTGGTATAGTTTGACACTTCTTCATCTTAATTGGGGGATTGTATTTATTTTCCTTGTAGCACCTTGGAGATATTTGGGGATATTGAGGATGTAGTACTGTACTTTGGGAAGTCTTGTATAACTAACCCCGTCAGAATGGCTAAGGCTAAAATCCTGTGTTTCTATTTGACAAAGGTGAACCACTTATATCATTTTCATTCATACCTGGTAGCCATTGGAGGTGAAACATTTTCAGCTGTCAGGTAACAAGGAGTGTTACTCCACAATTTAGGGGTGGAGGGTCGCAATATCTATGTTAGTCTTGAAACCAGGGCCGGACTGGCCGTAGCGGGCACCGGGCATTTCCCCGGTGGGCCGCAGGGTGGGGGCCGTTTTTGTTACCGGGGGCCGGCAATATCGGCCCCATGTAACAAAATCGGCCGAAACCGGCACTAACTAACAGCTCGGCCGCACCTCCCTCTCTCCCCTCCTGGGGGCCGGCCAAGAAGTTTGCCAGGGCCGGTTTCACTTCCCAGTCCGGCCCTGCTTGAAACCATTCCAGTTGAGAATGCAGAGGGAGAGAATAAAGAGATATTTATGAGTTGTCTGTATTAATGTTGGAGAGACATTTTGAGACAAGGATCAACGTGGTTTTGGAATACCACAAATTTTCCTCAGACGCAAGAGAAAAACATTATTATCAAAAATAATGGTTTAAAGAGTCAGTGCGGGTCTTCTTCAGGACAATAGGTATGTCAGACAGCCGATTCCACAGGTTTGGATACTGAGTAGCGGGTTGTGCCGTCCAGACTCATCCACTGAGCCAGTCTCAGAATAATTACAAGACTGTGGGCCTCGGTTCCGAATGAAAATATAAGCCGTCTAATGGATTTGTCGGCGTTGTTATTAATCAATTTCATACTCACGAGTCAGTCTCCTTAAAGAATTGAACAGAATATCAGGGCCTATTCACGTTCTGGTCTACAAAGTAGCCACTCAATCGGCTAATTCCTCAAAATAATAATTTCAACATCGATCCAAACCTGTGGAATCGGCTGTCTGACGTACCTATTGTCCTGAAGACCCGCACTGACTCTTTAGATCATCGCTGCATTTTGGGTCGAAACGTCGACGTTGTTACAAATCCAAGTCTACATAGATCTCATCACTCAAAACATGGAAAATAATCCTTGAGCATGAGATACTTATATGATATCTCTAGATTGGACATTGGAATTGGATTTTAATGTTTAGTATTCACATTGTCACTTTGACATTATCACAATCGCACGTTATTCACTTCTGTCACTGTAAATATTTGTCACTTGCGTTGTTTATTTGATCAAATCATCAGACAGCCTTATTGTCATTTTTATTATTAATTGTATAAATAAATGTATGATTTTTTCATATATAAAACTTCAGAATTGACTGTGAAATTTCTGCATTTGCGCCATCACTTGATGTAATTGTTCATAGGATTTGTTGACTTTATTTAAGAAATAAGTTATACCCGACAGAACCATTGTTTTTGATAATTGTGCCCGGGTTCTGAGGGATACTGGGTTACCCCTTCAAGTTTGATTTTTTTTTTTTAGCAAGAGAAAAACAAGCATTGGCGTAGTCAATTGGTCTCGCCTTTGGGACCTTATAAGTGTTTAGTTTTCCAGCACAATATCCTTGGTGCACCAACATCAACTGTTGCATGGCTAAACACTTAAGGTCCCAAAGGCGAGACCTATTGGCTATGCCAATGCATGTTTACAGCAGGTTTCGAAAGGAGGTCACGGTCAGAACAACATTTCTGCAAGGGGAATGCGATGGTGGAGTTTAGTGTTTAGAAAGAGAAAGGGGATAAAGAATTGGGAGTCGCTGCTGACGCAAGCAGCCCGGAGGTACCCGAGTTGGGGCTTTGGGGCCCCTGATATCAAACCATAGAGAAGGGGAGCTATATCCCTTGCTAGCACTGCGCTTCCTGGCACCCCTGCTACGTCACTGTCTTCTGCCGGACGCAGAGAACTTTTGAGACCTAAAACAAAGACAAGACTGTGCCTTAGCCTTGGGGGAAACCATTTCTGAGAGATGGGGGCCAAGTAGGCCTCCGCTTGTAGAGAGAAGTGACAGTAAGATCGAGAAACCTGCTGGCTGTCTGCATGTCTTTAATTTGAGGGGGAGAGTACCGGCACTTCTCAGGACAAACGAGTATTCTGGGATACTGAGGACCTGTTTTTATATTTCCATTTCAGGCCCTGGGATAGCTGTGTTCCGCAGGAAACAGGTTAAGGAAGTGTAGAAAATTGCCATTTACTCACCTCGGGGTGCACAATGCTTGGTTTGATCTGTTTGTGTTGTAAAGCATGCGCGTCTCTGCCTATGCACCTGCAGCGCCGCGGGTGAGGCCCGCACACCCCCCCCGAGGGAACGGGGAGGGGGGGTGTCTCTGACCGGAAGCCTGCCCGGGAAAGGGGTAGTTGTCGGGGGAGGGGGTGGAAATTCCAAACCAGACGGCCCTATAAGAAGGAGCAGGGGCAGTCAGTGTGGACAGAAGCTTGCACGGTACCTAAAGCCCATCCTGCTGGGGGAGCGGTACAGACAAGCAGCAGGCTGTGAAATCCTTACAGACCTGGCCAAAGTACCTTCTCTGAGGAAACAGACAGACCCTTAATAAAACGACAGCCCCCGAGAGGCCGACGCAGGGAGACCCTCCGAGGCACAGCAGAGAAAACAACCACCCGGAGTCAGGTATGGATTCCTTTTACGCACTTAGGCATCACTGTATTATGCCGTGTTTTTAAGCTGCTGGGGAAAGGATGCAAAATCATGGAATGGATTGGGGCGGCTCTAACTCTTAAGTGTGTGAGGCCTTACAGTCTTCTAAAAACAGAACTGCACTCAGTAATGCACGTTTTAAAGACCGAATAGGCATAAAATGTACCCTTCCCCCTTCTGTTATTAGGTGCAAACGGGTACATAAAAGACGTGGTGGAGCGGGGCTATAGCAGGTGTGTTAAAAATGCTGAATGTTGCACTATATAACAAGCGCACTGCACTTTTCAAGCACTCGTGCTTGTGGCGGCATCCACCTTGCGGGAGCGAGCAGCGGCGCGCAAGGGCCATATGTTTGTAATTAAAATGGCCGTGCCGCTGCTCGCTCCTGCAAGGTGGATGCCGCCACAAGCACGAGTGCTTGAAAAGAGAAGACCGATTCCTAAAGGCCCTCTCCTAGAGCAGCGCATGCGCGCTGCCTAGGCGAGACCTAATGAGTATGGGAAATGACAGCTTGTTTGTGAACGTTGGCACACACTTGTGAATTTGATCTGTTAACGTATTCACTTGTTAGGGATCAGTTAGTGCGATGCACCAACAATATCAGAGTTCTGGGGAAATTACTGGCAAAAAATGCCGATCTCGGAACCTGGGCGCTGTTGCTGGAAAAGTGCGATCCAGCATCAAGCTCTGGGCGGGGCTGCCATTATATTTATATGGAAGATCTGCTAACTTCAAAATGGTCTCCCAGCCAGAGCTGCTTTATCATTTACAGTACCACCCGTTTCCGATCCAGCCTTCCTGGTTTAGACACCTCAATGCCTTGTTGGGGCAGTTTCTAAGGGGGGGGTGGTGCATCCCGAGTAGCGCTCCGTACATGTTTTCAATCTATGTACTGTGGTGGTGTTGCAGCCGCAGACATGCGGGCCTATTACACAGCTTCACATCTTCAGGTGATTAATGACTGGCGCTATGGACCTAGCGACAACCCAGCATACGCAACAGAACGATGGATATTAAATGACCCTACTCTTACCTCCCATTTATACAGTAATTCAAATCACCGCATGTTGTTACCCGCCACAAATAAGTTATTCTTTCTTGGCAACAATCCCTCCGATGAATGGGGTGCTGGGGTCGCATCACCCATGAAACGCCTCTCTGGCATAACCAGTTATTATTCCACTTGACAGGGCTCCAAGGGTTTCACGAATGGGATTATATGGGCATCTCGACCATTGGCGATGTCTTTCAGGGTACTGTCCTCAAATCGCTACAGGCCCTTAAGAATGAATTTTCCCTACACAAATCTCAGTGCTACAAATACTTGCAGTTTTGTCATGCTATTACTCCCCACATTGATAAAGTTGAATCAATTCCAGAATGTACCCATTAGAGGCCAAACTCCTCATGGGGGATTTGGGCGAGCATAGGATTTCCAAAATATATCAATCTCTCATCACTCACAGCGCCACTACTCTTGAGAAACTTAAAGATGCCTGGCAAACAGATATCGGCCCTCTAGATTCCGACGATTGGACTGAAGCCCTCGAGTCCCCCAGAGGGGCGGCCATATCCTCTCGATTACGACTCATTCAATTTAAGTACCTACATAGGGCTTACTATACACACTACAGATTATGGAGAGCAGGCCTAATAGAACCTTCTACGTGCTTACGCCGTCAAAGCGATGAGGGGTCCTTCATACATATGGTGTGGGAGTGCACAGCGCTGTATAGATTTTGGACAGGGGTGCTGGCATGCCTAGCCGAGGTACTTGGATGGGAACTACCTAGATCCCCTAGACTGACACTACTGCATATAACAAACACAATAAACGGTAATAAATATAAGCGACATCTCCTCTGGTTGGGCCTTACCATTGCCAAACGGGATAGCGCCAGAACATGGAAACTAGATACACCTCCTACTATTAGGGCCTGGTGGAATGGAATAGATTTTTGCAAGGGTTTGGAGATCCCGGTCTTCCAGGCCCGTGGATGCCCACAGAAACATCCAAAAATTTGGCAGAGATGGGCGGATTACCGGGGCTGGTCCTGCCGGGGCTAGAGACAGCGACTGATACAATAGACTCTGAAATTAGATCTTATGAAGCACAGGAAAGACAAATGCCTTGAAAGAAGAATGAGTATAATTATGACATATATCTATCTTTTACATATGCAAATCACTCATATGATAGCATTGGATTTATTTTGTTGGAAAGTTATGTTTGTAATAAGTATTAGCATTGATAACATGTATACGTTCTCAAAATAATGATGTAAACATGATAAAGATCTCAGTAATTGAATGTATGCCAATAAAATCTATTATTAAAAAAAAATAATCCTGATCTCAGGGAGGAAAATACTATTGTTAAAAGTATAGAAAGCACAAACACATGGGTGCGTCAAATGCGTGTTACGCCTTCTTGAGTACTGAATGACACTACCAATACGCCTGTAAATGGAATTATGAGAGAGCTTGGGGACAAGATCACACAAGAAGGTAAACAAAGTTCTATCAGTAAGGAGAACAAGAATAGTAGGATAAAATGCTATGGTTGTGGTGATTCTGGCCACTCTACTAATAGTGTTCAGTGCTACGCCAGGAATTCTGTTGATAGGAAATTTGGTAAGAAGGGTCACAAAGCCCAAGTTTGTAAGGGTGATAAGATCCAGGCTGTTGATGCGGTGGGTAAAGATCTGTTTAAGGTGATTTGACCACCAAACCTAATCTAAATGAGAGGGATATGGGTCCAGTGACAATGCCAGAGTGCCACATCAAACTTGATAGGGAGATTGTTGTTTTAGATGACTCAGGTTCACCCTACACAATGATGGGTGATAAAAATTGAGAGAAAGTGTTTGGTAGTGAACAAGCTTCTCTTCTGCCTCAGATATAAATTATGTGAGCTATGGAGGTTCCAAAATCGACTTATTGGGGTACGCTGTTATGAAGATCACATTTTCAGACAAGGAGACAAAAGGGAAGGTGTATGAGGCAAAGTGAGGGGATAATTTGTTGGGCTGGCGTTACCAATGTGACATGGGTGTTGTTGATTCATAATGCTTTGCAACAGGTTATGACAGTGTCAACAGAACATGAACATGAAGATGTATTGTTGAAGTTTCCTAATGTGTTCAGTGGTATGTTGGGGCGATTCACAAATTTTGAGCACAGAATTATTCTGAAGAAAAATGCTGTTTCTTCCATACACAAAGTTAGGAAAGTTCCCATCTCCTGCCGGAACCAAAGAAGGTGGAGATCAGCAGACTGATTGGTGAAGGTGTGATTGAGCAGATTGAACCCTCAGAATGGCTTGCTCCAACTGTATTAGCACTGAAAGTGGGGGCATGCAAATAGGATGTGTGTTGACCTCAGAGATTTAAACAAGAACATCTGGGCTGATCGTCAACATCTTCTCAACATCTCTGAGGCCTTAACCATGCTTAGCAGTGGCAACATTTTAGTGTCACTGATCTCTCATCGGCCTACCATCAAGTTAAATTGTATGATGAGTCCAGGCACTTAACTTAATTTGTCACGTCTTTGGAAGCCTACCACTTTGACTGCCCTTTGGTCAAGCATCTACAGCTGCATGTTTCTGAAGAATCATGAAAAAAGTGTTGGAAGGTGTATCAAACATACTTTTCTTTCAGGGTGACATCCTGATCAATGGGAAGGCCCTTGTGAGAGTGCTAGAGAGATTGTCAGTAGCAGGTTCAACATTCAACAAGCATTGGCATAGCCAATAGGTCTCGCCTTTGGGACCTTATAAGTGTTTAGTTATCCAGCACAATATCCTTGGTGCAACAACATCAACTGTTGCATGGCTAAACACTTATAAGGTCCCAAAGGCGAGACCTATTGGCTATGCCAATGCTTGTTTATATTCTGCATGTGCAATGCTTCATAGCATGTGTTGACTCCTTAAACGCTGATAACAACTAAAAATGCAGTACGTCAAGAAGTAGAGCAACTGGTCCAAGAAATTGATGCCAAAACCCTACAGTGTGTATGTCTATTGGCATTTCCTTGTAGGTTGCATTGAATTCGGTCCACAGCTGGCTTCCCTTCTCGCACTCGGTTGTTTGATTCGTGTCTGCATGCGTGTCCAGCACACCCCTAAGTTCAACGCTATAAATATAAAGTCGATGTATTGACAGCACAAGAAAAATATTTGCTGCCGTCATTGTTGGCCTTCAGTATGACCTACTGCCTCTGGGGCATAGGAAGAGCCAGAAAGCTGTATGTGCCAGTATATTTTATTGTAATTCTACGTTTGCCCCTGTTCATAAAGAAAGCCTTAGTTCTTGGCAGACTGGAGCAGTTCTGTAAGTTTAGCTGTGATGTTTCGCAGATATTTCAGGTTTGCGAGTAAATTATAACACTGTACACATCCCATCATGACTGAACTCCAGGAAATTAGTTTGCATGATCTTTCATAGCCAAACGGGCATTTTTAAAAATTAATATTGTCATGTAATGGCCGGCCATTGAGTTACCCTCTGGGAGTTTTGAAGAGAAGGGTAATGTCTTACAGTTCTTGGAGCGCTCCGCATGTCTGTGGGGCATGGGATGGTGAGGTAGGGGGTATGAAATAGTACCTTAATCACATTTGGAGTAGCGGACTTGCACTGATTGAGATGAATCAATCTGTGCTTGGTCCCTGCTCCGCAGCAAGCATCAGAAGTGGCGTTTAGGCTGCACTAGCCAATTGGAATGGCTGCAAAGAAGAGTGACCCTGAAGCAAACAAATGGTAACCATTGGACGGGCTTCAAGTCTTTTTTTAAAACAATAGTGTGTCGCAAGCGAGATGCATGCGTTAGTGCATGCTCTCGCCGGCTCAACCCTCAAAAACCAGCAGCGTTGTGGCGTGTCACAACAATATCACAAAACGGAAGCAAACATTGTGCATTAGGCTAGAGATAAGGCAGAAGAAAGCAGAGACAACACACAAAACGCTAAAAGCACAAGGGTTGGAGAGATATGGGGATGGTAGAAAATACACATAAATCGGGACAGATTCCACACAATGGGGGGCTTTTCAAGACATTAACAGTATCAAATCTATGAAGAGTTAAAAAAAAATGCTTTCATAAAATAAAAAAGTACCAATTAAAATTACAGATGGGAGAAATTAAAGAGCATATAATGGCTTAAAGCAGTAAGTTTACAGGAATATTTTTAACTTTTCCCTCACGGAACGAGGGTAACTGCTAGGCAAACTTCTGGAAGGAGGTAATTCTGAGTTTGTGTTGTCCAGGAAAACACACCAAACACGTTCATTTGACTGAACTGCAAACATGGTTTGTCGACAAGTCATCCTTGCATTGTCTGTTCAACTTTCAGAAAAAAAGTCATTGCTTTAAATGAGCAAGAACTGTCCGGTACCGAGTACCTCCACTTCTTTCATGTGAAAGGGGAGTACCTGCACTACATGTAATGGGAGAGTACTGGCACTACTCTGGAGTAGACAGGTACTCTAAATAGAGAGTACCAGCATTTTTATCGTTCCATTTAAGGCGTTGTTGTATAAAGTCATCCTTACAAATTAGATTTGCTTTCATGCTCAATCTCTTTAAAAGAGAAAGATTTAAGGCATAGTAGGAAGTATTTAGGTTGGTTTTGCTTTCAGTCAACAACAAACGTTCTAAATATAGACTCTGGGGATGGATGGACGGAGTGGAAACGATTGTGTGTGGAATGTGGCTATACTGTCGGTAGGCGTGAGCAGACCCGGCCCCGGGGGAGCCTCCGCACATGCGCACTGAGATTCGCAGACCCTCGCTCGCCCAAGCGGCCTACATTCAGTACGTGCAGTCTACGCCGCCTCCACGTCGTCAGATTAGACAGCGCTCTCTTATGCAACACCCACCACAGCTGCGCTCCTCGCCAATGAACCGGAGACGACGGTATTTGAAGATGGCACGGAAAATTTAAATATGCCGGCCCGAATCAGTCCTTGATTGCTTTAAGGAGCATGACATCCTTGCTACTCCTCTGCTTCGTTTCTTTTAAGCGCCCTCCATTCAGACTGCAGAGGAAAGCAAGGCTCAGCCTCAGAGAAAGGAGGTGATTGATCCAAGATCACACACACTGGTCAAATGGAAAGCCGGGATTAGAATTTAAGACTCATATTCTTAAGTATGTCATTTAGCTATAAAACAACGTTTTTTTTGCTGATTTATATAGCGCGAACCCAACCCGAAGGTATTGGTGCGCTTTACATGAGCACCAGTTACGTTACACTAGGACAGGTGAGAGCCCGAGTGGCCTCATAGGGCAATTTCAAGGGACACCAAAGCTCAAATGTGTGTGTGTGGGGGGTTCATTCCAATTAATAACTTAAAAATGCCCCGTGTCCTGCCTTTTCAGCGCTCCTTGCGTTGTAACGCATTGTACCTAAATCCACAATGGGGGTTTGGTGTAGAACTAGGACATACAAGGCATCATGTACTTATAGCGGGGCTCTGCTACTAACAATACATTATTGTAGCGCCATGCTGGTGCGGTTTCCTTATCGTAGAAAAAAAGTATTACGCTACAGTGGTGACAGTTTCCTTGTTGCACAATAATGACTTCACTCCTCCAGCGGTGGTGTAATTTCCTTGGGACAGGGAAAATATTTATTGAGGAAGACTGTAACCCTTAATGTCGACTGGAGGTGCTTGCACAACTAGACTGCGGCGATGAAATATTGGCTGTCTCACACGTATTGCAACCATGTGTGCATTGCAGACAGTAAATATAATATAAACAATCCTAGGCAACTTAAAACTTGTCGAAAATCAAGTCTAAATAATGTCAATAAATGAGAGCAAGATCAGTGTACAGCCATATTATTTAAAATAAGTACATTTTATTATAAGACATACAGACAAAATTGTTTTTAGACACAAACATAGAAAAATACAATAAACAATGTATCATAAAAATATCATTGCATACAATCACAAGACATATACATGACATAATTAAAAAATCATTTCAGAATTTTATCAAGCATGGATAATAATGTTGTCCCAACAAGCCACATATTGTGGGTACATCTGATAGTCATGAAAAGTCGTATATATATATAAAAAAACAATAGCTGTGCTGTAGAAAAAGTGGGTAATGTACTCTACGCGCGTTTCGGCGTAACCTACGCCTTCTTCAGGAGAAACCACTTTACATCTGTATAAAAACATAAAACAGTACATATATTTGACAGGCTGTACATTGAAATTGCCTATATAAGGTTCAAAAAGTAGCAAGTGAACCACGATCTCCAGAGAAGAAAAGGGACAAGGAAAGTCCCACGACCCAAGTGAGTGTGAATAGAAAATAAAGATTGTATATAGTAATCGGAAAAGGAGCAAAAGGAGATAATAGTATATCAGAACTAAATACATTTTTTAGAAAAGATAAGAAACCTAATACCCAAGAAGTAAAATGAAGAGATAAAGAATAACCGAAATTACCTGACAAGCGCCCACATGCGCTTAAACAGAAACACACAATTAGCAGAACTATAAGACGATTGTCTAGAAGCAAGAAAATAAAATTCTGTTAAAATAAGATTAAAATAGAAAAAAGACATCTATCAAAAAGTAGTGGATGCCATGTGTAAACTAATTACCATAATAACGGAGTATCCATAAAGATTAAATCAAATTACGATCTTCAATGTCGATGATTTAGAGGTTTTGAAAAAGAGATGAGAAATCACAATTTCAAAATGGAAATATCTGTAACATAGAAATATAATATATGTGTTAAAATACGTACGATGAATCAGAGAGGTATAATATATGTGGGCCTGAGTAAATAATGCTGTACCTTAAGAAACGGAAATTGCGTCCTTAATTGAAAAGATGTATTTATCCAGCAAGATACCGATGGACCAGAAAATATACCTAATCAATGAAAAGGTATAACGAATATCCGTCCTAAATAAACAAAACAGAGAAGGATACGGCAAGGTGAAACCTAGAGCGCACCTAAAGGGAAAAGAAACTTGAATATATTGCGCTAATATCTATACAAATTATTTAAATTAAAATAAACATCGGCATAAAACAGTAAAAAAATTACGAAGATGTACAAAGTACAAGAGGCATAGGGCTCAGACTAATGAATATGACCCCATAGCGAAATACCTAGCGGTTATAGAAACCTTTGTGCAAAGTTAAATCAAACGTCACAATATACTAAAGGAAATTATAAACAAACGTATGAGCATGTAAATATGTGCTCACACGGTTTGACTGCTAAAAATAGCAATACGTATAAAATGAGAATGACGGGCCCCACTTAGTGAATGTGCAAAGCTGCATATATACAAACAGATAAAACAAGGAGTCTCCTATAGCAAGTACTTACGTGTCGCGAAGTCGATAAACCGGCGTCTCGCATATGGCAACCTCAATGGAACTCAAATGCGGTGAAAGGCATTTAAATAAGTAAACGACGCCCGCCCGACTACTGTGAGATGACGTAGAAACGTAAATGGACGTAACCACAGAGTGCTATGCGTCAAAATCAAGGGAAACTCTATAGTAACCAAGTGCTAGAGAATTCTTCAAAACACTAGACTGTGAACTTCCTAGAGCGGTAACTAAGGGTGGAATCAGGAAGTGAAACACTACTCAAGAGAATAAATGTAAATGGGTACTCCAATACTTAAAAATTACTAAAATAACTAAACTGAAAATCACGTTATAATTAAAGGCTAAAGGAAATGAAAAGGAGAAAAGAAACAATACCAAAGGACAAATCAAAAGGAACATGATACGAAGGAAGGAAATAAAATGAATAACCCAAAACACAAAATAAAAAATGAATGATAATAAGAAACAGACCACAAATGGCCTGGGTTCATATACTATATAGAGCGGGCCATAAGTGCCACAACAGCCTAAGACAAGATCTTAATTAAACAGAATTATACTTAATGGCGTTTTCCCACGGAATATCAAGATTAAGGCCTTGTTTATGAGTGGTCAAATGGAAAGCCGGGATTAGAATTTAAGACTCATATTCTTAAGTATGTCATTTAGCTATAAAACTACGTTTTTTTTGCTGATTTATATAGCGCGAACCCGACCCGAAGGTATTGGTGCGCTTTACATGAGCACCAGTTACGTTACACTAGGACAGGTGAGAGCCCGAGTGGCCTCATAGGGCAATTTCAAGGGACACCAAAGCTCAAATGTGTGTGTGTGGGGGTTCATTCCAATTAATAACTTAAAAATGCCCCGTGTCCTGCCTTTTCAGCGCTCCTTGCGTTGTAACGCATTGTACCTAAATCCACAATGGGGGTTTGGTGTAGAACTAGGACATACAAGGCATCATGTACTTATAGCGGGGCTCTGCTACTAACAATACATTATTGTAGCGCCATGCTGGTGCGGTTTCCTTATCGTAGAAAAAAAGTATTACGCTACAGTGGTGACAGTTTCCTTGTTGCACAATAATGACTTCACTCCTCCAGCGGTGGTGTAATTTCCTTGGGACAGGGAAAATATTTATTGAGGAAGACTGTAACCCTTAATGTCGACTGGCGGTACTTGCACAACTTGACTGCGGCGATGAAATATTGGCTGTCTCACACGTATTGCAACCATGTGTGCATTGCAGACAGTCACACACAAGCAAATCATAAGGGGGCTTGGCCAGGAAGCTGACGACATCCTAAGGCAGAAATTGCACGTTCGAACACAGAGCCCATACACAGCTCTCGCGTTTCCCATCTACATGTGCGAGAACCTCACCCAGTCCAGGTTTCCTTCTTCTATGACCATGGGTCATCGGATCAAGAAGTCTACAAATCCCAGGATGCATAGCAAAACCTGAACTAGTCAAGGGAGCCGGCAATGGATTTAGGAGAGGGGGGGGAGGAATACACACATTTAACCCCGAGTCAGCTGCCAGTTGCTCATTCTGGCGTGACAGCCTTTACATTCTCGAACTTGCAAATACGCTTTCGAGAGTAAAAAGCAAATAGTCAAGTACATGAATTCAGTGATGTAAAATTAATGCACCTCTCAAACCACACGTAACAAAGAATAGTAATGCATATGTTTCTAGATGATAGTCTTACGTCACAATACGCTAAAGACCCCGCCTCCCCCCACTCGAAATAACAAGCATTGGCCGCGCGGCCGTGAAACTGACACGGCCGCGCGGCCGTGAAAGTGAAAGTAATCGTGAGTAAGCGGGTTTTGGAAGTGCAAACAGTGGCTTTTGCTGGCGACCAGCTTGCGTTCACACGAGCGTCCAGATGGCGAGGGAAGCCATATGGCGCCTGATCGCGCGTGCACGCTCGCGTGAACGCAAGCTGGTCGCCAGCAAAAGCCACTGTTTGCACTTCCAAAACCCGCTTACTAAAACTCTCGCCAGAGCAGCGCATGCGCTGGCTCAGGCGAGACCTAAAAATGAGAAGTTTTCGGTGAAATGTGCGATAACCTGTGCCACGTTTTGGGTTCTAGTTTTTGGGCCTGTAGTTACACAGGCTTGCCTGTTGTGTAAATGTAATATGTACCGTCTTACTCGAAATGTATCTGTGATGTATGCATTGGGCATAGCCCGCCATGTACCACTAAACTCAATAAAATCTGTTATTAAAAAAAAAATAAGAAGTGTAAATTTTGAGTTGGTGTGGTCTCATACATAAATCATACCATTTCCACTAAGGGGATCAAACCCAAGTTAGAATTGGTTGACTCGATCCTTAAAGCACCAGCACCACGGGACAAAGAGCAAGTGAGGTCTTTCTTGGCTTGGCAGAGTTTTACTCTAAGTTTATATCTAATTTCTCTCGTATGGCCCAACCTATCCGAGCATTGTTGAAGAAATGCATAAAGTTTGAATAGTTCGATGAGTGATTGGAAGCTTTTGAAGCTATTAAGAACTGCCTAGGTGGGAAGCCCGCTTTGGGGGACTCAAATGTTTCTAAAAAGACTATTTTGACCACAGATGCAAGCATTAAAGAGCTAGGATTTCCACTACGGCCCCCAGCGCCTTGAGACCCGTAAGGGTGAGTAGTTCGCGCTTTACAAATACGGATTTAGATTTAGGAGAAGTACTCTCACAGATTGAAGGTCGTGAGAAGAGTAGTAGCATTTGCATCCCGTTCCCTCAAAGGTGCGGAACAACGGTATTCCGTTATTGAGAGAGAAGCTTTGGCGTGTGCATGGGCGATCAGACATTTCAAGTTCTATCAATGGAGAATGCCGTTCATGGTCAGGTATGATCGTAGACCAGGTGTCTCCAACAAGTAGTTCATGAGCTACCAGTAGCTCTCCAGGTACCTGTGAGTTGCTCTCCTGTGCGCAGCTCAGCCTAGGACTATCAAAGCTTTTGCTTGGTTGAATTATTTCAAGCATACCAAAATTAAAAAGCATGTGTTCAAGACAAAAATGTGAGTATTTTCACAAATCATAAGCTGATGTCTGCAGAAAAATAGTAGAATTTTCAAAATGTGCATAAAGCTATTATTTGAGTTGGAGAGATCTATTACTCATATTTAATACCTTGGTGCCAGGGGGGTTTGCAACTGTTGTTTGTATGTACTACCCATGTAATATTTCAGTTCAAATTGTCAAAGCCTTTTTTACATTACTGCTGACAACCCTGTCTAATGCATTATTGTGATTACTGCTGACACTCTTGGATGGGGTTTTCATTTTTACATCACTAGTATTAGTAGCTCGGGATAATTTTTACTGAACAGAAGTAGCTCTTGCTTTGGAAAAGGTTGGAGACAACTGTCGTAGACCATTAGTTCATGTATTCCCTGCCAGAAAAGATGATGAACCGACGCCCAGGACTGAGGGATGTTTTGAAGTATTAAGTGACTTCAATTTCCAGGTGGAGTATATCACTGGTTACAAGAACAGAGTGGCAGATTGCCTGCCCCTGTGGCCATTAGACAGAGAGGTGATGTTAACGGATGTTGTCTATGTCAGCTGGGTTTGTGAGAGTACATTACATGAAGGTGAGTGGCAGTTAGCGAGAGAGGAAGACGGGGAGACCAAAGATATAAAGAGTTCATTGTTAAGGGTTGGCCAGAGTTTAGAACCCTCTCTGAGGAGATGAAAGGGTTTTGGAATGAAAGGCATGAGTTAAGTTGGAATGGAAGTGACTTGTTCAGGGGCAAACGTTTAATTCCATTCAGAGTCATGAAGATGAAAATTGCGAATTTAGCACATGAAGGTCATTTGGGTAGAAATCTCACTAAAACTAGGGTAAGAGAGTTGTATTGGTGTCCAGGGTTACACAGGCATGTTGAGGGGGTGGTTAAGGATTGTGATTTGTGTGCCAGGAGCGACGAGAGTAATCCTGAATCTGAAGCTCCATTGTCACCTGTAGAAATTCCAGAAGAGCCATGGATGAAATTAAGGCTGTGTTTCACTGGTCTTTTCCACCTGTCACTTCTAGGTGAAAGATGCATGTTGCTATTAGTAGACTACATGTCCAAGTGGGTAGTGACTAAGTGTGTGGCCTCAATTGATACCAGGATTGGGATTAACTTTTTAAAAGAGGAGTTCATTCGTGAAGGGATGCCACATGAAATGGTGTCTAGTTGACATCCCAGGAGATGCAGGAGTTTCTAAGAAATTAGTGTGAGAGGCTGGCCTGGTATATGATGTACACTTATGTAAGTGGACACCTTGCACCAGTCCAGACAACCCATATGGTGATTTAGGAGGTCTTGGACAACCATAGAAAGCTCTCTAAGTGGTAGCTGTGGAAAGCAGCCTTCAGGCTTAGTCCAGAAGGAGTGTAAAACAGCTTGTTTTACCAGAATACAATCTTATAGGTATAGATTAAGTGAAAAAGAACCACACAAGGTACTTATAAAAATATGTATTTATTATATAATACTCTCCAACACATACAAATATCTCCTACCCGGAGATATGCACAATGCACACAATACTTTGCATAGAAATCACGTAAATAGCACAAAATACACAGTGGGCCCGGGGGGAGGGAGGGGGGGACGAAACCATATACTAAGAAAGTGGTATAAGAACTACGACTCGGGTCCAGACAATGTCGAGAAGACGTAGAAGTGTTGGGGACCCAAAGAACCACCCAAGGTGAGAGACTAGGAGCCCCACGGAGATCGTGTGCAGTGTGGGAACACGACCGCATACTCTGAACAAATCAACCTGTAAGTCGCGATTGGAATTTTAAAGATTAAGGACCCTTCCCGTGGACCCTGAAGAAACCCAGTGGAAGACAGAAGGTTGGAGACCCACCCCAACCATGGATACCCTAGTACTCATGTTACCTACACCAGGGAAGCCGGGTGCATAGGTGTAAAGTGGTGTCCGAAACCGCCGTTGAACCCAATGGAGGACTTCAGGAAAGTGCCGCTGCTGGAGAAGGAGAACGTGTCCCGTGGAATCCGTTGAGAGGCACCTGCAAGCAGAGGGGACAGAGTCTATGTCCCTCATTTTCTATAATATTAAGGGTAGCTGTTTACATGAGAGACAGATAGTACATCTGGATCTGTTGACACAGGCATGGAGATTTTAGGTTTGATTTCCAGTTCCTTTGCAACTTTCTTGGAATTCTTTAATCCCTTTACCCCTCTTCCCAGCGATGTTGACAGAACCCTTCTGGTAATATCACTTTTTTAATGATATCCGAATACCTGTTTTGATGGCTTGAAGGATTACAGAAACAATGGACAGTCTCTGGACTTTCAGACCAGGTTGTCTTCCTTATCCAGCGAGCCTGGGCAGCAGGAACAGTCAAGGGATGTAGATAGGATTGGTGGCACTGATTCGATTGGTGCTTGGAAATCGGGTATTAATTCTGTGGGTTACATGCAGTACACGTCTTGAATTTCGTGCAGCAAGGGCTTGCCTATCGATTGAACAACTCTGTCCATTGTTTTATTTCAGTAGGTCAAATCCCATTGAATGAGGAACCGATCAGGGAGCAATGCATCCATTGGTTAGCAAGTTAATTAAAAGTCTAAGTAAGTTCAGTTGTGGGACATGAACATGGTTCTGAGTTTGTTTGTAACTTGATTCTCGAGCGAGGAAGTACCTATCTGCAGAGCTAATGATATTCCAACTCCTGCTATTCTGCAGAAAGGTATTGAAGTGAGGGCTTTGAAGTTATCTGCCAAAATGTTAACTCAAGAAGGGGTAATAATTACCATTGCCATAAAGATAAAATGCAACATTTGATTGAATTCCAGTCCTTTTCCAGATAATCCAGTGTTTAGAGTGATCAGGTGCTTGAGGGCATTTGAAAATATCACAAGTCAGGTGCGTCCCATGGTTGTCGAGCAGCTACTGATCTCAATCAGAGGGCTCCAGAATCATCTGGCATTCCGTAAAGCCGTAAAGACCTGGCTTTTCCCGGCATAACTTCTTCTTGTGTTCTGGGCGTTCTTTTAGTCACCTGTACTTTGGGTAGCGCTGGGACGCCCCGTTGCTGGGGCAGCTACGCGCTGTATAAATCCAAATCAATCAGGGACTCTTTTGGTCCAGTTTCATCCCTACACTCTAGTTCAGTGGGTCATGCAACAAGCAGGCATTGATATTTCCTCCTTATTCGCCTACTTGGTGAGACGGGCCATGGCTTTCAAATCTTTTTTGATGGGAGGCAGTCTGGAAGAAATAATGAAGTCAGCAGTTTTGACAGCGGGTGGATGTGGACTCTAGTAGTGAGTAAGCTGTCAATTAACAATCCTTGCCTTCGAACCCAACATAGAATGAACAGTAATATAGCTAGCAAGACTAATGTAGATTCTGTTAAGGGCATGGAAGCAAGAGTTATCCTCCCAACAAAATGTTTGGGGATTACTTAAGTGCTATAATTCACACTTTATACTTTGATAAACATGCTATAATGAAAGTTGTAATTTTAGATCGCTTATTAATTATTGTGTTGCATTTTCTTGGGATGTGTTGCTACTGTTATTGTAGCTTTTTTTGTCTGGAATTGTTTATTATGGTATGTGGTTGTATAAATCTGGAAGATTTTAAGGGATGTCTCACAGATTCTTGTCTACCTTGTCAACAGGTCAGGATGGAAAACAAGTTAAAACTTGAAGATGGACCGTAACATTGACTAGCTTCTACACAAAGAAAGGGAGGGGAAGTTATATTTAGACTTCTGGTTTCATTTTTGTGTCATTAGTGGTTAGATCCCATGATGTATTTTTTCTTTTCATTTTCTGTTCTTTAGGAAACATAGATTTTATGTGTAGTGATTTATAGTTGCTGAGGTCAATAAAGTAAAGAAACACAAGCAGGATCCTTGTCTATTTGGCCATAATAGAATCGAAACTATGTTTTGATAGCTAGGAAGTTTTATACTGGTGGGTCCTAGTTTCTCTGCCTGGGTGGCCCCATAAGCCCATGTATAAACAGAATTTCTCAGTTTGCTGGTGTCATAGTATGTCTCCACCGAATGGAATATGAGTAAAGCCTCTCAATTTACCCAGACCATAGCTTCTCCATTCCTGGCTGGTACAAAGTGTATAAAGATCATAAACAGTTAACTAGAATTCAGGTAAGCTAGAAAGGACAGGGCTGTTCACAATTGATGTTCTTAAGATTTCTCCAGGCTACAGCTATACTATTTTGTATATGCAATCTACAAACCTATTCCTAACACTCCTTTTCACTTCCCACATGCATAAAACACTGCTACTGTGGGCTTGATCATTCGCTTGAGGACAATATAATGCGGTCTTAAGATGGACTAAAGACTAATTGTAGGAAGGTAGGATACTTCTGCATGGTTACCCCCACTTTTTGTCTGGTACTAAGCGGTTATTGACTAGTCTGACTGGGATCCTGCTAATCAGGACCCCAGTCTGTCTGCTTTCTCCCTTAAATTGTTATGTGCAGTACTTGGGTACATCCGAGATTGGATACTGAGGTACCCTTATAAGACCCTAGTATATGGTACTAAGATACCCAGGGCATAGGCACCCCAGAGGTTCCCCATGGGCTGAAGCATGTATTCTGCCACCCATGTGAGACCATTCAAACTAACTACAGGCCTGCTATTGCAGCCTGTGTAAGCTGGTGCTAGCACCAGTTATGAAAGATATAGGGTCACTGCACTTAAAACCTCTGTCACCCCTATAGTAGGCCTTTGCAATCCTGAAGGCAGGGTGCTTGGTTCTAAGTGTGAGGGTGCCCCTGCATGAGCAGGACACCCCTACAGCCTACGGAGTCCATTCTCCTGGGTTGTAAGTGAAGCAGCCATATACCATATAGAGGGGCACCGCATCATTACGCGATGACCATCTCGAAATCGGCTCGACATAGACTCTGTGGGAGGGCTTGAATCAATGTGTCCGTTTACTCCTCTAAAATCCTGTAACAAATCCTGTTGCAGCTACTAGATCCAGCCTCCAATTGAAGAAGCTCAGAATCCATGTCCATGCATTTAGTCTGAAGCCCAACAAATCAGTCTGCCATGTTCTATCTGTCTACCAACTTCCTCAATATCAATGGGTTGTTTGTAGTTGCTGTGCAATCCTCAAAACACCTGGAGTTCCAGTCTACAACTGTATTATGGTTTTGAGAAGTATGCCACCTTCACTAAGGTTTACTTGCTCAGGCAGTTGTGGTAAAAAATCTTTGGCTTACTCTGCCAACAACTTGAACCTCTTGCTTCCTAGGTAATTGACAATTAAAAAAAAAAATACACTGCATTCTACAATGGCTTTCATCAGGCATTTGACTACAAAGGAGTTCCAAACATGTCAAGCACATGATGCAAAGGTTCAGGTCCTTCCACCTGTAACAATACTCCCAGTGTGATATCCTCAATCTAGACTCTGGTACCTAATTCCATCAGTAAATCTCAGGTCGAGCCTAAGACTGTCATTTCATTCAAGGTATCCTTGCGATCCAACCACCAATGGAACTTTATCCCGATCTACTCCAATAGCATTTTTAGTTTTGTGTAGGAAAAACAGTTCCTTAGGTCCAGCCGTTGCAAGGCCTTGTAAGAAAACAGGAATATTGCCTGAAACAATCATTAACACTGCCCCTAGTTGGGACAACTGGGATAGCAAAATCTGAAGGGGCCTCCTGAACTACTTCTTGATAGTCACCACTTTTTCAGTTGGGAACTTTAATGTTACAGCAACTGAATCTATCAAGAAGGAAAGTAAGGTCTTTGATTGTTTGGAAACAAGAGCTCATTGGTCAACACTGATCGCTAGTCTAAAGTCTCAAAGCAGGGCTATTGTCAAGTACAGTCTGCAGCAGATGACTGTGACTCCTCTCCCATCCTGAGGGTAGAATCAACTGTGGTGCTCCTACAGTTTAGAGGGTATGGGACACAAAAAGCACAATTTGTTTAAGAAAGACTCCTTCACTCAATCAAAGGTACCTTAACGCCCACAAAGACCTATTGTTAGCATACCAAGTACGAAGAGTGGGCTTAAAGCCCACCCACTGCTTTCCACTGGTTGGCTTTTTGCCACTCATTTGCTTGCTTCTTATTTAATGGCTTATCCTGTCCATCTTGTGCTTGTCTCTCCCCTGAAATATAGACTTTGAGTCCTTCCAATGCTCACTTTTAGGGAACTACTTTTTTCTTTTTGCTTAAGCATTCCATGAGAGTGCATGTATTTTCCAACTGTCTACCTTGTATGCTTCTCTCCCGGCACTCGGTTGACCTCTTAAGTGCGGCCATACTACCTCCCCAGTGCATCTGTCGACACCGGGGAGGGTTATAAAGGCTCCTCTGGTGCTCTGCATGTTTTTTATTTTTATTTACTGCAATTAAAATCGGCGCGCAGGGCACGCAGATGTCATTACAATTTACTGAAAGTAAAACGAGTCAATGGGCCTGCTTTACTGTCAATGAATTACTACTCGGGGCATACCTCAGCACCACGCTGAGTCTCCTGTGAAAGGTATTGTTGGAAAGGGGAGCATCTCCCCTTTCCAATGGTCCCTCTGCCCAGTGGATTCCTGTTTGGGGATCGCCGTAGGAGAGCAATCCTGAAGCAGGGATCCACCCACTAGCCACCAGGGATTGGTCATTCTAATATTTCAGTCTTTCTTACCCCCAATTCCCCCCCATCCCCCGGTTGGGGAGGGAGGCAGAAATCCCACAAAATATCACAGGTTATAGACTTTCTGCCCCTCCTATGGGGTGCATAGGCTATTCACCCCAATTTGCTATCCCTCTCCCAGGGGGGCAGAACCCTAGTGGGATCAATAGGAGACTTGTCCCAATTGGGGATGTTGCCCCAAACGTGCCCTCGCGGGAGGTTGAAAATCCACCTGACGCCAGAGATTTTGCCTTTGGGGCAAAAGAAAGTTGTAGGGGTGTTGCACTCTGGCATTGGCCCAGGGACAGACAGGAGGTGTGCCCCCAATTTGCCCCTAAGGGGCAGAAAGCCCAATGTACAGCAGGAAAATACATTTAATAAAATAATGGGGTGAGTCTTGCTCATCCTAACATCAGGCACCACCCACACCACTAAAACCTCAACAGTCTTTCTGCCCTAATGTGGAGTAAACCATCCCATCGGCAAGCAACAGGACATTTGATTCTTTTGGGTGTTGTTTTTAATATAGGCCAGGAGAGTGTGGCTAACTCACAATATCGAAAATCTTGCAATGGAGACAGCTGCACTTTTTGGGCTTGGGTAGGTTGCCACCTGGAAAAACCTACTAGAGTCAGACTGCTCAAAACTCTGCATCATTGTACTCTATGTCACTGCTTTCTATGCCACTCTATTCTACTCTGCACCACTGTACTCTACGCCATTGCTCTCTGCACCACTCTACTCTGCGCCACTATATTCTGCTCCAAACGCCACTACACTCTGCACAACTCCAGTCTATTCTGATTCACTGCACTCTACACCTCTGCACCATTCCACTCTAACCTGTAACACTCCACCAACTCTGAAACAATCTAGTCTATGTCAATGCACTCTACTCTGCTCCACTCTATTCTACGTCACTGCATTCTATGCCAATGCACTTTACACCACTTTACTCAAATACAATGCACTCTACGTCAATCTACTCTGCACCACTGTACTTTTACGCCACTTCACTTGAGGCCCCTCTACGATACTCCACTCTAACGCTCTACTCCATTAAATTCTACTCCACTCCACACCTCTTTACCACTCCACTCTATGCCACTTCAATCTACTCTGAAACAATTTAGTCTACGCCACTGCAATCTACTCTGCTCCACTCTATTCTACGTCACTGCATTCTATGCGAATGCACTCTACGCCACTTTACCCAAATACAATGCACTTTACGCCAATCTACTCTGCACCACTGTACTTTAAGCCACTTCACTTAAGGCCACTCTACAATACTACACTCTATAAAGCTCTACTACATTAAATTCTACTTGACTCTACAACATTACTCCATTCTACAATGCTTTAAGCAACTCCCTCTATGCCACTCCATGCCACTTTATTACATTCTATTTTATGACACACTACTCCACTCTATGCCACTCTACTCTCCTACACTACTCCACTCTATGCCGCTCCATTCTACAACAATCTTCTCCGCTCTACACCACTCTACTCTACAACACTCTACGCAACACCCTCTATGCCACTCCACTCTCCTCGACATCACTCCACGACACTTTACCACACTACTCCTTTCACGACACTCTACAACACTCTACACCACGCCACTCATCTATACTCTATGCCAGTCATAACACTCCACTTTACAACACTCCACGCCACTCTCTTTTACCCCACTAACTTTTAGCCATGCTGAACAGCAGCCACTCTGTTGTACAACATGGCTAAAACATATTGGCAAAGCCAATAGCTCTTACATAGGACAGACCTATTGGCTTTGCCAATGCATGTTACAAATGTGCAGGTTTGGGCGGCGTGGTCTACTAGGCTAAGATGGCAGCTGCTTTTTAACAGAGCTCCCAAAACCTCTTCAAATCCTACAACATCCGCTGAGGTGACTGTGGCCCAGACACCATCACTGCAGCCTCAACCAGCCTGGGGCGACTGTATCGGCTGATGCGGGCTGTCTGTGGAACTGCGGATGGCGAGGGGTGGGGTCCGGGCTGCCGGCACGTGGCCTGGCCATTTTATTAGTGCCTTGGAGCAGCCTGGTGTTTCAGGGCCTTGCGGGACGGGCACTGTGTTACCCACAGCCAGGGCACAGCTGTGCCTGGTCCGTCTGGGCTGGCGGCGTCGAAAGGTGGGAGAGCCTCTACCGTGGACAGCATTATGGAGGCGATGAATGGCAGCAGGGGGGTTGATATTTTGCTCTTCCCCTTCCGCCGATGTCCCTGATGGGCCAATAGTACATCCTGAGGCCCGGAGTGACAGCGATCCCTCCATGTGAGACCCTGAGGTGGACCTGGGTGAGTGGTGCGGATCTGGACAGACCTGCAACTGCTTTGGGGACCCGGATGCGAGATCCTGCCTGCTTAGGACGTAAGTGATAAATACCCCTCCTGGTGCCCAGTGACTCGAGGGGCTTGGGGGGGCACTGGCACACAAAAGACTGAAGGCGTAATTGACGGGCCTGGACTAATGTGTGTCCCTCGGGTACTACTACTGCTTGACCGGCCGACTGCTCGTGCTGCCCCCGATTCATTTCTGAGGTTTCCACATGAGCCGAGGTGATGAGACGGGGCAGTGGCTGGAGAAACGCCTGATTGAACCTAGGGTTTTTCAAACTGTTTGGAGTTAAAGAGGAAGACACCAAGGCATTCCAGGAGTGAACTGATACACGGCTGCTCGTGCTGCCCCACCCTGCAGTCCTTGAGTGGTGGCAAGTGGGTTGAGCCCACTTTGCAAATGGGACCCCCAGTGGCTATTCTTCCTGTGAGGCGAATGGACGGCCCTGCATGCGGAGGAACTGCCAGTCATGGGTAAAGATAAAGGCCCTACATCCCAAGCTCAATCAAAAACAGACAGATTCACTACTCCCCAGCTGCAGCCGGAGGGGTTTCATCGGACAGAACCCAGGAGCACCCGCAACAGAATCAACAGACACTGGAGCCATGCTATAGGCCATCCAGGCCTCGAGGAAGTGGGAAAGAGAATTGGAAAGGTGAAGATGTACGTCACTCTACTCAGACAAGACCTCCGCAATGTCACAAATCGGGTCACGAAGACCAAAATTCGAATCTCCATACTGGAAGTTGAAGTATCCACACTTAAGGTCACTTTCTTAAAACTGACCCTCTCGATGAAACATCTCGAGGCCAGATCAGACGACGCTGAAAACAGAGCTCGGCAGAATAAACTCAGCTTCGTAGAGTTTCCAGAAGGCACAGAAGGGACAGACCTTGAGAAATTCTTGGAAATCTGGCTAGCTCATGTGTCTCGGCAGATCTTCTCTCTGCCTAGTACTTTCTGGAGCGAGCCCATAGATTGCTGGTGCCTAAGCCCCCCACGCGACCCATGATTGCCCGGATCCTTAATTTCCGAGACAGAGAAGTGATTCTCCAGGATGCGCGGAAGGCTAGTGACCGCAAGTAACAGTCCACACGCATTATGATCTTTCCAAATTAATGGTGACTAGTACATCAATAACGAAAATCCTTCGACAAGGTCAAACAAAAGTGGAGAGCTATGAACCTTAAATATATGCTAATATTTACCCCCACAATGAAAGTGATACATGATTCTCGGGCCCACTTCTCAAGCACTCTAGAGGAGGCCTGGGACTGGGCAGCAGAGTGGGGGAATCTTACACGATGGGTGGAGTGGAAAGCAGGCTACGAGAGGCCAGGGGTGGGGCGGAGGGTCTCAAATGAGCACCCCCTATCATCGGGCTCAGAGGAGGCCGGGGTCACTCCCCTGTCACGGCTTGGTCTGAGAATCCCCGGAATCACAGGGACTGAAATTGACCTTCAGAGACCTGACACAGGTGACCAGACAGCCACAATAATCTCACAGGATACTACGATGAACCATTCATGGCAGTCCCCAGCTGACCGTCCCTCTGGCGATCCCAAGGGCGGCGCAGTACACGTGGTTTAGCCCCCTTATTGGCTCCGCGATGTTTGGCCAGGGATTTCCTAGTCTACACTCAGCTTCTGGACCTTTGACCCTGGCTGTGGGCTGCAGACACATCTTTTCATCATGACATAATAGGAGGTTCTCCATCGAATCTCCCAAGCGCTGGTTACAATGTTAGGTTCTTGGGGTAGTTGGTGGGTGACAGATGCTTCTAGGGTGGGAAGGATGGAGGGGTATTGTGAAAGTATGTGGTTTGGATAAAGTTATCAGTGCCTAAGCCCGTATTCAGGATAATACCCATAAGTGTACCATGTCAAACCCCCATTCAGCCATCGCTCCACTTGAACCCGTCATCCACTATCTCGACAGGCCAAACGGTTAATTTTTTCCATACTCTCCTGGAATGTCAATGGACTATTAGACATCATCAAACTGGCAGCCATCCTCTGATATGCTAATCGAAGGCTCCCAGCAATCTTTATGCTCCAGGAGACCCAGGAGACTCACTTGATGAGCACCCACTGCCCCCTCCTACGTCGCTCTGGGTACAATCATGTGATTCATGCAGATTTCTCCAGAGGTACAAGGGGGCTGGCCATACTTTACATAGATCTTTCCCCATGAGCCATCTAAAATACACACTGACCCTCAGGGCAGATATTTGTGACTTGAGGGGAGCCTGGAGGGGTCCCACTACAACCTCCTTAGCGTTTGTATCATGCCAGTGTCTCACAAAGGAGCACTGGATGCCTGCCTTGAGTTGATCCTGGGTTTTCCCCCAGGCGTGACGATCATCGTGGGTGATTTCAGCGCAGGTCCCAATCCTGAGCAAGACTCAACCGCAGGTTTAATGGCGCACTGGATCAGCGACTCCAAATCACTGGAGTCCTGAATGAACTTCTTAGGCTTATGTGAAGTGTGAAGGGAGTGGTACCCTCGCACGAGAGAATTCTCACATGTCCTCTGGGCACAAAACCCTCGCTCGCATTGATCTGGTGCTGCTCCTGGCGGTGGATGTCCTCAGTCCAACGGCGGTGGAGATTCTAACACAGGGCATATCCAATTACTCCCCAGTCCATCGTGACAGAGGTACGCCATTGGTAACTCAGAGATCAAACTGGCAGCAGAATGCTTGGTTTTTAGCTGATGAACAGTATTCGGAGCGCCTTGGAGAGAAGGTAGCAGAATACTTTGATTCCAATCAGGGTCGGTCTCCTCTGCCGACATACTGTGGGCAGCGGGCAAAGCCTCGATCAGCAATTGGGCTAAATCTCTAAACCGTACCCAAGAGAATGAGAAATAAAGACAAATGGCGGACTTAGAAAACAAAATCTTACATCTTGAAAAACGTTGTGTGGCGGGCCCCGCCACCATTCACTCGAGACAATTGGAGGTGGTCAGGTCCTCTCTTAGGCAGCACGTTTTGGAAGAGGCCCGCCAATGTTAGGGGACCTCCCTCCATCGAGTCTATGAATTTGGAGACAAATCCAGTAAAATACTTTATTAACTGGCCACTCAGGATATGCTCTCCAGGATAGTTCCCACAATTGTATACAAGAGTGGCGGACATACCACACAACAGTGACTATTGCCAAAGGCTTTGCGGACTACTACTGAGGCCTGCACGCTCCCACGCCATTGTCCCAACATGCACCTGCCTCCTCGCTCCTGGTGGACATCCCCTTGCCACAAATTTCTCCCCTCCAACGTGCAGTCCTGGATGCCCCCCTGTCACTAGAGGATGTGGGAGTGGCCCTAACTGAGATGGACCCTGGCTAGACCCCGGGCCCAGACGGATTTCTATTGCAAATATCGAGGTATCCTAGTACCTCGATTGTTGGTATTCGAAGGCGGTAGATAGGGGAGGGTTCCCCCAGGAACTGAATCTGGCCACCACAGTAGTTTTGCACAAACCTGGGCACCCCCCAGAATGTTATGCCTCTTATAGGCCACTCTCTCATTAATACTGAACTAAAATGCTTTGCAAAAGTGATTCCCCAGGACTCCTCAGGGTTCTCGCTGACCTTATCCACCCCAATCACTGCGGCTTTATGCCGCGCCGCAGCAAGATGCTTTGTATCAGACGACTACATATGGCACTGGCCCAGCAGACCAATATTCAAGAATCACATGCCCTCCTTCTTATTGATTCTGGGATGGCCTTCGACTCCGCTGATTGGGTATTTCTGGTCGAAGTATTGCAACGTGCGGCCTTTGGACCGAGATTTGTACGCTATGTCCAACTATTATACTCTTCCCTTTCTGCGTCGGTGCGAGTTAATGGAAATCTATCTGATCCCTTCCCATTCTCAGGGGAACTAGACAGGGGTGCGCACGCCCCTTGTCTCCCTTGCTTTTCCTGCTTGTGAATGAGCCCCTCGCAAGGCTAATTAGATGTGATGCACAGAAACAGGGCTGGCCCTGGTGAGGGGGAGAGAAGGTTAAAATAGTGTTCTACTCAGGAAATATCCTCCTTTACAGGGCAAACCCACAGGACTCCGGGCAGAGAGTGAGGAGAATATTGTTCCTCAATGGGGAGGCATTTGGCCTACAAACCAACTGGGCAAAATCGCTCCTAATACCACTCACGGGGGAGGAGGCGGAACTGTGGACAGGCAGAAAGATCCCAATCAAACATCTTAGATTCCGTTATCTTGGCATGCATGTCTCAGCGGAACCCGCCTGGACCTAGTCTCGTAAACCCCCCCGCTCCTGACTAAAATGAAACATGATTTTAATTCCTGGGAACGCCTCCCCCTTCTAGTCCTTGGTAAAGTGGCCTTATTATAATGATCATTTTGCTACAATTTTTATATGTCCTGCAAAATCTTCCACACCATATTCCAGTGGTTCCTGGACCTTGAAGCCACTATCAGATTTTTCCTCTGGGTGGGGCGACCCCATCCCCCATCCCCACCCCCCACACCCCCACTCCCCCCTTATTGCTTGGGATAAATGTCAAATGTCGCCAGTTGACCTTCGATGGGGGTATGGCTGATATTCGGCTGTACTATTGGGCGGCGCAATTGCTAGTTATTAATGACTGTATGTACGGAGGCTTGGTGGGCACAGCTTATCAGCTGAAACTCTCCCTGCTGGATCTGTATAACATCCATCACTTGCTCAATGGTGGGCCAGGGTGGTGTTCTCCACATGGCGCTGAAACGACTGAGATGGGAACAGCGAATCACACAACAGACACCATTGTGGAGGTGGCAGCGACTCGTCCAGGTGTCACGCCTTGAGGGCTTTCAGAAATTGGACAGAATTGGTATTACTTACCTGAGCGATGAGTGGAATGGAAGTTCCATTATAGCATTCCAAGACTTACAGGCACAGTTCTCACTTTCCTCTAAACAGTTTCACAAGTACTTACAGCTGCGAAACGCACTCCAATCCCATGGGGATTAACTTTGTGAACCTCTCGACTATAACACGCTTGAGGCCAAACTGCTTCAGGGCCCCTAGGCAAAGGAGGGACTTCTCAAATATATAAACCATTGGTCTGTAACTCCCCCGACATATTTGACCTACTCAAACAAACGTGGGAAGCATGGGTAGGCCCCGCCTAAACATTGCAGACTGGAGGGATACACCTATGGCCCCCCGGGTGCTTGCCATCTCCTCCCGCCTGTGCCTTATCCATCTTCATTATCTGCATGCCCCATACCTTACTCCGATGTGTCTATGGAGGGTGGCTAAGAGAGACCTACCTCACAGTGCAATTGTTGTACCGCTGCGAACACAGACTTTTACCACTTGGTGTAGTCGTGGCCCATTATTACACAGTACTGCTCAGCTGTGGGGAAGGTGTTGATGGAAGTATTGGAGAGGCCAGGTGAACTTTCTCCTAAATTGGCACTGCTGGAAATTTTGGAGGATCCAGAGCGCGGGTTGGTGCGCATGGGCATACTGCTCACTAAGCGAAAAATAGAACCTCACTGGAGCGCTACATGCCCTCCAAAGTGTCAGACTGGCGATGGATTGGTGTTCCAAACTAGTAAAGACCATTTATTGGGCCATTGTTGCTCGCATAAGCATGCCAAAATATGGGGCTGATGGTGGACTTACTCCAGACTAAGCAACACTGCCTTTACTGGGTGAGAGGGGAAATCCTTGTGCTGACTTATTCAAATTGGGGGCCTGGGCTGGAAATTGTGAAAGGTTGCACATTTTTGTATTTTTGTTATAATAAAAAAAAAAGGGTTATCAAAAAATGTACAGGTTTGCTAGGTTTCCCTAGGTGCCGCCTAAGGTAAAACCAAAAATCCACAGCCACCAACTTTGGGAAATAAAGAGTTAGTTCTGAGTGGAAAAAGTTGATGCTTTCATGTTGTGTTTTGAGTAATTTCTTGTAGTGGGCACTAGGCTTACGCACACAAGAGAGATGCCATTTTTATCGGGAGATTTAGGGGAATGCAGAGTGGAAGGAAGTTTGTAGTTCCCCAAAGAATCTAGAACTTTTGGTAACAGAAATGTGAGGAAAATGTGTTTTCTTTAGTCATAGTTTGACATTTGGGAGGGATTCTGGGTAAAACAACCTGGTGAGAGCCACGCAAGTCAGCCCATCCTGGATTCCCCTTGGTTTCTAGTTTCCAAAATGTAGAGGTTTGCTAAGTTTCCCATGGTGCCGACTGAGCTAGTGCCAAAAATCCACACCTACCCACTTTGAAAAAAGAAAGAAAAAGGGTCATATTGCAGTAGGAAAATGTGAGGTGTCCATGTTGCGATTTGAGCTGTTTCCTGTCGCAGACACTAGGCCTACCCACACAAGGGAGGAACCATTTTTATCTGAAGGCATGTGGGAGCATAGAATATTAGAGCACTTGTTATTACCAATTGGAGTTTGCTATATTTGTGCCTTCCAAATGTAACCCACAAATTCAGAAATGTACAAATAACCTCTGCTCCTAAACTTCATATCTTGTGTCCATTTCAGAAATACATAGGTTTTCTTGATACCTGTTAGAAATCGAGTCTTTAGTTGGCAGAGGTATGCATCCTGTCCAAGTAGGTACCACAATCCTAGTTAGAGTAAGTCACAACACAATCCCACATTATCCTCTGCTCACTCCCTGGTAGCTTGGCGCATAGCAGGCAGGCTTAACTTAGTAGGCAATGTGTAAAGTATTTGTGCAAAAACCCATACATCAAAACAGTAAATACACCACAACAAACTCCACAACAGTTTAGAAAAATAGAGAATGTTTATCTGAGTAAAACAAGACCAAATCGATCAAAATCCATCAAGTATAAGTCGAGATACTGAATGTTGAAGAAATAAATGCAATAAAGCGCTTAGAAGCAGGTAGCGCTAAGGACCGGTGCAAATTCAAAGTTCAGGCCGACCGTGATGGAGCGCGGGCCAGCTACATGGACTCACTTGGGCCCACTGAACACAGTACCTTGGATAGTGGGCCGCAGTCTGTGCGGCGAGGCTTCGTGTCGTCTGGCGTCAGTTCCGAGAGGCTGTGCAGCAAGGCTTTGCGCTGTGTCAAGTCGGATTTGGCAGAAACTCAGCTACAGAACCCGCTTCTGAGGCTCAGAACTTGGAGGGGGCACCTCAGGCAAGAGTAGGACTCACAGAAGGCAGAGTCCAGCAGAAATGCAGGAAGTCTTTTGTGCCCCTTAGACGTCAGAAACAGGAGGCAAGCTAACAAGCCCTTGGAGATCACTTTGGAAGGAAAGCAGAGTCCAGATCTCCTTCCAGCAGAGTCAGAGAGCAGCAGGCAGAAGGGCAACAAGCAGGAAAGCTGACAGAGGTTCAATGTAGGTACAGAAGTGTCTAATTTGGGATGATCAGAGACCCAGTACTTATACCCAAATGTGCCTTTGACGTGGGGGAAACTTCAAAGAGGGGTTCTGACGTGCATGCGCACCCCTTTCATGCCAGTCCTGTCTACCAGGTTATCCATGGGGATCACCAGCCATTTGTGTGGGGTCAGATCATTAATCCTTGATGTCCCAGTGTGAGCCCCTTTCCTTCCGTCGGCCCAGGCTAGCCATCGGAATGCAGATTAATGAAGAGGGGTGTTCGGCCACCCCTGGCCTTTCTGGGTTTATGGCCGTCAGGGAGGAATGCACATATGAAACTGTCACCCCGTCCAGATGTGTACTGGAGACAGGGTGGAGGTCACATAGAGCAAAATTAAGAGCAGAAAAATGCCTCCTGTCTGAAAGCGGCATTTCTGCACTAGTGGTGTTAAATCCCACCTTACCAGCAAAGCGCATTTATCATTACTATTCCACCCATACCAAACATGATAAAGCTACTCCCATGGGATCAGGAATTACCACTTAGAAGTACGTAAGGAAATTCCCAATGCTAGTCTATGAGGGGAGTAGGTCTCACCGAAGTGAAAAATGAAATAGACTGTTTTTCCACTACCAGGACATGTAAAGCATACAAGCACATGTCCTTCCCTTTGCTTAAATGGCATCAGGTCTTCTGGGTTGCCAAGGGCTGTCCTTAGGGGTGACAAATGTAATAAAAGGGGGAATTCAGGGCTTGACAAGTAGTTTACCTGCCAAGTCATAGTGACAGTGAACTGTACACACAGGCCCTGCCATGGCAGGCCTGAGACCTAGTTAGGGGGCTACTTACGTGGGCGGCCAGCCCACTAGTTGAATTTAATATACAGCAAAACCAAAGGGGATGATGGACGGAGTGTTGAACATTGCAAGCACTCACCCCCAGTCAACTGATCTGGGTTTAATCCATCATCATTCTTTAGCTCACTCCGCCACCCCAGTTCAGACATGGCCATATGCAAATCAGTCTGACCCTGTGCCTCATGGGAACAGTCCAGCCCGAACTGCCAAGCCATGACTTTCCTGGACCGGAAACAAGCATCCTGGGACCGGTTTCTGGCTTACAGCCGTCATCAGCCAGGCTATCTTGAATCCAGTGGCAAAGTGAGCAAGGGACCCACGTCTGGGCATACCCTGCCAACTTAGGGCGAACATAGCAAAACCAAAGGGGATGATGGACGGAGTGTTGAACATTGCAAGCACTTACCCCCAGTCAACTGATCTGGGTTTAATCCATCATCATTCTTTAGCTCACTCCGCCACCCCAGTTCAGACATGGCCATATGCAAATCAGTCTGACCCTGTGCCTCATGGGAACAGTCCAGCCCGAACTGCCAAGCCATGTCTTTCCTGGACCGGAAACAAGCATCCTGGGACTGGTTTCTGGCTTACAGCCGTCATCAGCCAGGCTATCTTGAATCCAGTGGCAAAGTGAGCAAGGGACCCACGTCTGGGCATACCCTGCCAACTTAGGGCGAACATAGCAAAACCAAAGGGGATGATGGACGGAGTGTTGAACATTGCAAGCACTCACCCCCAGTCAACTGATCTGGGTTTAATCCATCATCCTTCTTTAGCTCACTCCGCCACCCCAGTTCAGACATGGCCATATGCAAATCAGTCTGACCCTGTGCCTCATGGGAACAGTCCAGCCCGAACTGCCAAGCCATGTCTTTCCTGGACCGGAAACAAGCATCCTGGGACCGGTTTCTGGCTTACAGCCGTCATCAGCCAGGCTATCTTGAATCCAGTGGCAAAGTGAGCAAGGGACCCACGTCTGGGCATACCCTGCAAACTTAGGGCGAACATAGCAAAACCAAAGGGGATGATGGACGGAGTGTTGAACATTGCAGACGTGGGTCCCGTGCTCTCCATGCCACTGGAGTCAGGCTATCCTGGCTGTTGAGGGCTGAAAGCCCGAAACCGGTCCTAGGATGCTTGTTTCCAGTCCAGGGAGGACCTGGCCTGGCAGTTCGGGCTGGACTGTTCCCATTGGGCGCAGGGTCAAGACTGATTTGCATATGGCTGGGTCCAAACTGGAATGGCATAGTGAGCAAAAAAACGATGGATTTAGGCCCAGATCTTTGTACTGGGGTGGATGTATGACATTGTTCTGCATTCTGTCCATCAATTGCTGTTTTTGCATTTGTCACCCAGAGTGGGACGGGTATGCCCAGACCTGGGTCCCGTGCTCTCCATGCCACTGGAGTCAGGCTATCCTGGCTGATGAGGGCTGAAAGCCCGAAACCGGTCCTAGGATGCTTGTTTCCAGTCCAGGGAGGACCTGGCCTGGCAGTTCGGGCTGGACTGTTCCCATTGGGCGCAGGGTCAAGACTGATTTGCATATGGCTGGGTCCAAACTGGAATGGCATGGTGAGCAAAAAACGATGGATTTAGGCCCAGATCTTTGTACTGGGGTGAATGTATGACATTGTTCTGCATTCTGTCCATCAATTGTTGTTTTTGAATTTAATTTACAGGCCATGGGCACCTGTAGTGCACGTTACTAGGGACTTCTAAGTAAATTAAATATGTCAAATGGGTTCGATCCAATGTTACCATGTTTTAGGGGAGAGAGCACAAGCACTTTAGCACCCCCTCCCCTAGTCTTTGGGGGTGTGGACAAGGTAGATTGATGATTGCATGGGCCTGGAGGTATTGGTGTACAGGGCTCGCAGCTTTCTGCATAAACACCCCAAAATTTGGCAGGCGTGGGAAGATTACAGAGGAATTGAGTTAGTACCGGTCAGTTCTATGCGACAAATGGTAAATGAAGAAATATGTGTGTTCATGGGTTCGGAGGCGGGTGGGAGTGAATCTTGCGTTTTGTTTCTTACATTGTCCTGTGTTCTTCTGCTGGAATGTGGGTGGGGTTGAATCTGCAAGTGTCCTCTTATGTTTAAGTTTGTTTCTCATTCTTATTTTTTTTTGTATGTGTTTTAATCAACCCTAATCAAAGCCTTTTCAAAATCTAATAAAATCTGTAAAAAAAAAAAGAATTGGTCTTTACTGAGTACACAATGAAAAACCATTGTATGGTGCAGCTCAGCTGTTGGCTCTAGGTACCTTGGGTCCTTGTAGAACCTACATATTTTAAATATCGCTGCAACAAAAGGGTCTAGAGAACGTAATAGTACATTGCTTTTGTAAATCCACCATTGTGACAAAAAGTTACAGATAAAAACATTGTCACAAAAGGCTGCTCTTTCAATCTCATTTTCAATATTTCTTTATTTCAACAGTTAGTTTCTTTGGGAAAACCTCGAGGGATCCACACATATTACCCCTTGATTGAATTTGGAATGTGGTCTACTTTCCAAAAATATATAGCCTTCCTGCATCACCATGGTATTTCACACTGGTTTTCACCACAAACTGGAATTAGGTCGAAAGCACAAAAAAAATAGGAAAAATAGCTACCTCCTTGAAAAATGCAAAAACAGTGGTAAAAAATTAGGTTTTTTGATTCAGCGCTGCAATTTCCTGAAAGCTGGGAAGATTGTGACTTTAGCACAGCACACTGTTCGTTGATGCCAATTTTATGAGAAAAAAGACAAATATCTAGAATTTTTTTTCACTATTTTCCCCCAAAAAAACTCAAAACCTAGCTATATTTTGGCTATTTCTCCATCCCCTCCAGGGGAATCAAGAAACCCTGGGTACCTTTAGAATTCCAACAATGTTGGAAAAAAAGGGTGCAAATTTGGTATTGATACCTTATGTGGACAAAATGTTATGTAGGCTTTAACTTGAACTACCCCAAATAGCCAGAAAAGGTTCAGCACGGGGGGCAATTCAGGGATTAATCACTCTCGTCCCTGTGCTTCTCTACCTCTCCCCAACCCCAAACTCAGTATTGCTCTCTCTCAGCCCTTTGCTTCTCTTCCCTGCCCCACGCTCTGTGCTCTCACCTATGTGCTACTCCCTCCACCCCATGTTGTTTTCTCCCTTGTGAGAGTTTTGCCAGCCCTCCTTTTTCTTCCCTTCCTTGTGCACTTAAATTCCCTTTTCCCCACCTAACCACTAGACCCCTCCGTCGCCTCCTTCTCCTCTCCACCCCAGGTCTTATTTGTTTTGTATGTATTTATTTATTGACATCCAGGAACCAAATTGCTGCTGGACATTCTGCTTTATAAATAAAGGCGGTTTTGCAATTCCACTTCATTTTCATATTTCATACCCGAAATGGAGAAGTAAATAAAAATAAAAAAAGTCACCTGCTTCAAATGCATGCAAAGTGACGCAGCAGCCATGACCATGTCAACCCTTTTTTTTTCTTTTTTTAAAGGTCTGGTCTAAAGGCATCTTTAGCTGTCTGACCAGCCTCATGTTTTCCCCAAAAAATCATAATAAAAATACCTATGTTCACAGAGGTGCTTCATTCCTTCTCTTCATTAACTGGTCTGGTCAGTGCTGTTAACATTTTTGTCTGCCTAACACAGCCTACAGCAAACAGCAGTGGGACAACCCACTTCAGCTGTTGGCTCATTTCACTGTGAGTGACAACCGTTTGATCTTGCCCATGTGAACATCTACCTATAAAGCACTCCACGTCAGTGTCAAAGCTGGTAGGTCAATCTCTGCTTCCAGTCCTGGCTTTAATTCATTTTTGCTAGGTCTCATTTATTACACACATGCACAAAGTTTAAATATTTGTACTTTGTATTCCTTTGTTAACATTTTACTTTTAATGTCTATTACAAATGTTTGCAAAAAAAAAAAAGAAATGAGAAAAATAAGCTACCAAGGCCAGATCTATTGGCTTTAGCAATGCTTGTTTTCCTTTTGTTCATGTTGTGCAGCATGAACAAAAGGCACTGACAGAGCCAAGAGGTCTCAAAGGAGAGACCTACTGGCTTTGCAAATGCTTATTATCTTTGGCAAGGTCCTATGATCTTTCATTCCTTTAGGGTTAAAGGACACATTCTTCCTCAATTGCTTGCTGTTACTGCCCACTTCACAGAAGAATTAAGGGCTCCTGTAAACTATGTCCAAAAAACAAAGGGTCAGATCCTCTTCCACAATTTCCCCAGTCCTCAAATGACTGCACTGTTTTTAAGTCATGTCAGATTCTACCTATGGTATTAACTTAGTTAGGCTCTGCATTCCATTAGAAGTGTGGGATCTCTATCCAAGGTTTGTCACCGACTGGGATGCCATACCCAGAAAAACAATTTTACTGAGGGCATTCATCGGGGGTATCAAAAGCAGCAGAATGTGGTGCTTGTGGGCTAAAACAAGTTACTTACCTTTGGTAACGCCGTATCTGGTAGAGACTAGCCAGATTCCTTACCTTAGAATAACCCCCAAGTGTCAGACTGGATCCAGAAATGTTTAGTGAGCAAGTACCCCTGTGCCCTTTTAGGTGGCATCCTTCAGCTCTGCATGGCAGCGGCATCGTCTGTGCCAGAAGTGACGTGCACGGTGCCTATATACACACTGCACTGACATCAGTTTCTTTTAGCCACTTTCCATGCAAAAGCCCGGAGCCACAAAGAACACTGACACAGGTGGGTGGAACTGGTGCCTTGAAAAGTGAACAGCCTTGCCCCTAGAAATCCATTAGCAGAGTGGGGAGGACGGGTGGGTCGATAAGGAATCTGCAGCTAGATAGAGTCTCTACCAGATAAGAGTTACCAAAGATAAGTAACTTGTTCATCTGATAGAGACTTCTAGCTGCAGATTCCTTACCTTAGAATAGATACACAAGCAATACCTCCCCAGAGGAGGGTTTGTAAACTATCTAGACCACAAAGTCCTGCAGGACCGACCAAGTAAAGTGCCCGTTCCGACAGACCTGACTGTCCAGGCAGTAGTGCTTGTGTGAACGTGTGTAGTGAGGACCGCGTTGCTGCCTGGCAGGTGTCCAGGACCAGAAAACCGCATGCTAACGCAGTGGTCGCAGCCTTTGCTCTGGTGGAATGAGCATGCAAGCCCTCTGGGGGTCGCTTCTTGGCCAATGTGTAGCAGATATTAATGCAGAGCACAGTCCACCTGGAGATGGTTCATTTCTGCATGGCCTTCCCTTTTTTGACTCTGACATACTCAACGAAGAGTTGATCGTACGCCCGGAACAGATTTGCGCGGTCAAGGTAGAACAACGCTCCTTTTGGGTCTAGGTGGTGGAGTCTCTCCTCTTCCTTAGAGGGGTGAGGCGAAGCGTGAAAGGTAGGCAAGGTGATGGACTGGTCCCACATTACGGCAGCGGAGGGGGCTCTACAACTACGGAGACGTCCCCCACACTCAGCTATTATGCCTGAAGTTTAATGTAGCTTGGGTTTATATCTATCCAAATGAGGGATTGTAGGGTTTTAATTACTACCTTTCTGCATGGTTTGATTGGCTACCATAGTCCTTATACCCTGAAGAAGACCAGAGACCTTGTTAACTGGTATAGCAGTCGAAACATGTTGGTAATTTATGGATTCTTGATGATCAGGTGACTCATTGTATTTCACCATATGACCAATTTTAATGTTTTTAACGACACCCACGGACCCTTCAGCTGTCACCACTGCCGGCACACCTGCAGCACCGCCAAGAACACGGATCCAGCACAACCCGCCCACAAGAACACAACTGAACCGAAGACCCTGCAATGCATCCTCCTCAACGTCCGATCCCTCCACAAACACGCCACCGAAATCTGGGACCTCCTCGACAGCACCACACCGGACGTAGCGTTCTTCACCGAAACCTGGACCAACACCACTTCGAGACTGGACATCGCCATCGCCGTCCCCCAAGGATAAAAGATCTCCAGGAAGGACCACCCACCCGCCCAGGAGGAGGAATCGCCATCGTCCACAAATCCACCCTCCGACTGAGCACACTCCCCGACGAGCCCACAGACCTGATGGAACACCTTCACTTCAAGATACAGGCCAGCCCCACCGCCACCCTCCGAGGAACCCTCATCTACCGACCCCCTGGACACCGCGGACCCTTTGCCAACTCCATCACGGACATCATCGCCCCGCAGGCCATCGCATACACCAACTACACCCTGCTGGGAGACCTCAACTTCCACCTCGACAACCAACTGGACCCCAACACCACATCCCTCCTGGACAACCTCCACAACATTGGACTCCGCCAGATCATGACTGAGCCCACGCACT
The DNA here is from genome assembly GCA_963921515.1 of Calotriton arnoldi. NCBI lineage: Eukaryota > Metazoa > Chordata > Amphibia > Caudata > Salamandridae > Calotriton > Calotriton arnoldi. The sequence continues at coordinate 1,582,800 of CAWUFW010000021.1, read as the reverse complement.
CAGCAGGACACACCCTCGATCCCCTCTTCACTACTGGAAACTCCATCTCCTTCAGCCACACCACCGAACTCCCATGGATCGACCATCGTTGCGTCCACTTCACCTTCAGAACACCCACCATCCACAGACACCAGCACCTGCTCCCACGTAGAAACTGGACCAAAATCACCGACGACCAGCTCACCTCCTCACTCAACAACTCCACCCCAACCATCGCGGAAAACGACGACCCCAACACCGCAGCCCGAACCCTGCATAGATGGATCTCGGACAGCGCCAACACCATAGCCCCCCTCTAGAAAAACAACAATACCCACGCCAAGAAAGCCAGATGGTTTACCACCGAACTTCGAGAGTCCAGACGCACTTGCCGCTGCCTCAAAAAGGCCTGGAGTAACACCAGATCCACAGAAGCCCACAACAACTTCAAAGCCGCCACCAACGCCCACCACCAACTCATCAGAGAAACGAGGAAAAAAGCGTTTGAAGACAGAATCTCCACCCACGCGCACAACAGCAAGGAACTCTTCAGCATCATCAAGGAGTTCGCCCAACCCACCAGCGCGTCTACTGACATCCCTCCCTCACAAGACCTCTGCGACAAACTCCGCACCTTTTTCCACCACAAAATCAAGAGCATCTACGACAACTTCGACGAAGACAACCAACACACTGAACCCTCACCAACCCCCCCCGACACCCGGAAACTAGCGATTGACAACTGGACAGCCCTCACCACCGAAGACGCACTGAAGACAATGAAGTCAATCTACTCAGGGGCCCCCACGTACCCCTGCCCCCACCACATCTTCAACAGAGCCGCCGACACCATCGCACCCATGCTCCGCCACACCATCAACCGCTCCCTGGCGACCACCTCGTTGCCCGACGACTGGAAACGCGCCGAGGTCAACCCCCTCCTGAAGAAACCCTCAGCGGACCCCACCGACCTCAAAAACTACAGACCCATCTCCCTGCTCCTGTTCCCAGCTAAAGTTATCGAGAAAGCCATCAACAGCCAACTCGCCACATTCATTGAAGAACACAACATCCTCGACTCCTCCCAATCCGGCTTCAGAAAAAACCACAGTACGGAAACCGCCCTCCTCGCCGCAACAGACATCCGCACCCTACTGGACAAAGGAGAAAAAGTAGCCCTCATCCTCCTCGACCTCTCAGCGGCGTTCGACACAGTCTCTCACCGCACCCTAATACGCAGACTCTACGACGCAGGAATCCAGGACAAGGCCCTCGACTGGATGAGCTCCATCCTCTTCAGCAGAACGCAGCGGGTCAGACTCCCCCCTTTCCTCTCGGATCCTACACCTACCACCTGCAGAGTCCCCCAGGGCTCCTCCCTCAGCCCGACGCTCTTCAACGTCTACATGGCTCCACTCGCCCCCATCGTCAGAACCTACGGACTCAACATTGTGTCATACGCAGACGACACCCAACTCATCCTCTCCCTATCCAACGAACCCAACACCGCCAGACACAACTTTCGAGAAGGCATGGAAGCCGTCGCCAAATGGATGAAAAACAGCTGCCTACAACTAAACACCAACAAAACAGAAGTACTCATCATGGGCCCAAACCCGACGCCTGGAGCGACACCTGGTGGCCCCCCGCCCTCGGAAACCCACCAACCCCCACGGACCACGCACGCAACCTGGGAATCATCCTGGACTCCGAGCTCAAAATGGACCGCCAGATCAACTTTGTCTCGTCTTCCTGCTTCCACACCCTCCGCTGCCTTCGTAAGACCTTCAAATGGATCCCCCTCGAACACAGAAAGACCGTCACTCACGCTCTGGTCATCAGCAGACTCGACTATGGCAACGCACTCTACGTCGGAATAAACAAAAACATCACCCACAAGCTACAGAACATCCAGAACGCCGCCGCAAGACTGGTCCTCAACCTGCCAAAACACTGCCACATCTCCCAGCACCTGCGCACACTCCACTGGCTCCCCGTCGAGGCGAGAATCACCTTCAAGATACTCACCCACGCACACAAGGCCCTCCACGGCACCGGACCAGCATACCTGAACAGCCGACTCAAATTCCACGCACCCCAAAGGACCCTACGATCAGCCCAGCTCTCCTACGCCGTGGTCCCCCGCACCAGAAAGACCAGATCGGGAGGCCGCTCCTTCTCCTTCCTCACGGCCAAAGCATGGAACGCCCTTCCGCTCCACCTCAGACAGACAACACCACCACTCCCCATCTTCGCAAGAAACTTCAAAACCTGGCTCTTTGACAGACCCCCTCCTTGATGGAATGGAACCTGCACCTCCCCCCCTAGCGCCTTGAGACTATTACGGGTGAGTAGTCGCGCTTTAACAAACCCCTGATTGATTGATTGATTGATATACCAGAGGTACTCCCTGATAAAGGAAACCATTGAGTATAACCCTAGGAATGTTTTAATTTTTTTCGCCTGAAACAGGACCCAAGTGTTTGTCCTGAAAACAGATTTATAAGAACTCAGGGCAAAAAAATGTTTCCCTCTGTCGAGCCTGCTGGGGTGGCATTGTTCCTACACCAGTGTGAGAGGTCTCCAAATGATTAAGTATGCCTTGATACGCTAAGGCACATGCTTCAAAACATGGAACAACCGTTACAACAGCCGCTTTTTGCCTTAAAAAAAGAACACCAGCATAGGCCAGCAAATAGTAAGGGCGGAGATCACCGCAATGACTATGAAAAAAGACCTACTAGCTCAGTGGAACCTCAAACCCATTGTTGGACACCACAAGTGTGGCAACTGTTCAGTTTGTGACATGACTTTCGAAGATATGGAATTCGTCCACCATAACATCAAATGGACCATGAAAGACTTTTCTAACTGCAAAACGAAAAACGTGATATATGCAGTGATATGTCCTTGCCAGAAATTATACATCGGAAAAACAAATCAGGACCAAGACTGGTACAACATTGGTCCAGAATCAAAACGAACGTGCTGACTGCCTCTTTGGTCAGCCACTTCGTTGAAATGAACCACAGTGAAAGGGATTTGAAATGGACAGTACTGAGTGTCATAAAACCTAACCGTAGGGGTGGGGAAACCGAAACAGCACTCTTGGCACTCTTAAGGCATACTTAATTCTTAAATTTAATAGCACAGTATATGGCCTCGATGAGATGTCCGAAATAGGGAGAGCATAACCCCATCTAAACAGGTTGACAAGAGCCATTTTTCGTAACCGGATTAATAAAGTTTTTTTCAATATAGTATCTGATGGCCATAAGGAGTTGTCCTCAATGGATTTATTTGCACAGCTCAAGTCCTGGAGTATGAGTTCCACATCACATCGAGAATAAGAAAATGAGTTTGACCCTTGCCTATTGCCAAAAAATATATTTCTTCATAGAAAGCGCATTGAAACTGAATTTTAACTACAATGCCCACAATGCAATGCAGTGTTTCAACATAAAGAGGCTCTGGCACCGGAAACCCGGCTTCGAACCAATGGAAGAATCGCATTCATCAATAGAGAAGTCAACCGAAAACGAGTGCACCACTGCAGTGAATCCCAGTGTAAAAGCTATCAACAAATGCGGTAACAATGTTTCATTAAAAGCGCGTTTGCTTCAGTTGCAGAGAATTTCAACAGCGCAGGAAAACCCGGCTCTCGAGTTAGTGGAAGAATACGCATCAAATATCAGAGAGAGAGAAGGCAGACAAACTAAAGTGAGTACGTCGCCGCAGCTAATGCGTGTCGAAAAAGCTTTGAAAAACGTAGATACAGTGTTTCAATTGAAGCGCTTTTTCTTCAATTTCAGAGAATTCAAGCAACGTAGGAACTCACCTCGTTCAGTAACGCTCATCACCCGTAGAGGTTTAAATCACAAACGATTGCCTAAGTAAGTACAGAGATTGTGCCCTGTTGCCAAGAGCCTCACCGTCTTTCGTTAAAAACATTGCAAACATAGTAATTTTTTGTTTGTCTTAGACCCTTTAGGACAAAGTCAATAACAACTGACATTTTAAGGAGAAATAAGAACTACCTAATCATACACAGCTAAGGCGAACCACGCACTGGCAAGGCTTCAATAATAAAAGAACTCAATCCAAAGTAAGTCGTGCTACATCTCTGTGCTCACATTTCTGTTATATTTCAAACAATCCAAGATTTTAAATCCGTCCTTCACTTGGTCTTGCAGATCAATTACCCTGAAGTTGCAGTAGGTTGAACCATATATTGAACACGTATTGGTACCGCTAAGAACGTATACAGGTACATCACTTTTACACATGGGAATCAAATTGTAGTATTCAATAAATAACTGATAGAGAGCCCTCATAGTAAAACGTTTCTGGATTTTTTCCAGATTTCATCCAGTCACATGCCCGGAAGAGAACCCCGTGAGTGATAGAGGGGCTCGAAACGCGTCGGCGTTGACTTTCCCTGGGATAACACACCAATGACTTTCACTTGTCTATCTGGAGCATTTGCTTAAAAATGTGTTTGCCCCGTAAGACCCTCCAATATGTGTACCCAGCGGACAACAGCCTCCACAGGTTTCAAATACTAATGATGTGGAAATAACCATTTTTATGGCTGTTGTTGTTTATTTTTGACTGGCTGTAATAAGAATCCAAATTGTCTTATGTTGCATTCGGTACTTAATGTATGTTTTGTAATACATGTTTGTTCTATTAATTGAGTAATCTTGTGTGTAAATGTTATAGGTAGTCTGTCTTTTTGAAGGACATGATCTAATAATGCTTGAATATGCTAAAAAAAGATGAAAATAGAAGTAAATAAGTTACTTTAGACCAAATGAAGTAACGAAATGGTCTAAGTATGTTTAATCAGTAGACAGCTTCATAGATTGGTGGTTAGGTACTTTTTTGTATAAAAAAAAAAAAAATGATACGCTAAGGGTGAGACGACCTCTAAAAAATCTTTTGATGACCTTCTCCAAGAAGTCCAAACTGATAAGTAACAGCAGTGACTATATTATCTTCAAGTATTTTTGTTATGCTAATCGCAAGGTGATGGGGTGGAATGGGCTGACTACCTTGGGGAAGACGGATGCTCAAGTACGAAGTACCAGTTGGTCAGAAAAAAAAATGTGCTGAGATGACAGCGCCTGCAGTTCACTGACCCTCCAGGCAGATGTAATTGCCACTAGAAAGGCCGTCTTGATGGTGAGGCGCCTAAAAGGGCAGGTATGAAGTGGCTCAAAGGGAGCACACATTAGAAAGGTAAGAACCAAGTAGAGGTCCCATTGAGGCATAATGAAGGGCGGTGGGGGAAACATGTGCTGCAGACCTTTAAGCAGCCTATTTACAATAGGGGACTTGAAGAAGGATGGTTGATCTGGCAGCCGCAGAAAGGCAGAGATAGCAGACAAATAACTCTTCAATGTGTCCAATGCAGAGTCCTGCTGGGCAAGGGGAAGGATAATTATAAGAACTTGGGAAAGGGGTGCAGATCAAGGGTCAACCTGTTTGACTGTACATCCTGCTACAATCTTGTTCCGCGTATAGGAGGCCAAAACTTCACTCAAGACGAAAAGAGTCTCCGAGACAGAGCCACCTTGCAAACTCCAACGTGCAGAACTGCTGACATTGCACATTCTCACCGGTGGCGAACAGATCTAAGAAAGGCTCTCCCCGCTGCTGAAAGAGACCTTGCACCACCTCCGGTTGGATACACCATTCATAAACCGCTGGGCATCTTTGGCCGAGTTTGTCTGCCCTGGCATTGAGGTGTTGAACCACCAGGGAAATTCCCTAAAGTTTCAGCCATGTCCAGAGGCACAGACCCTCTTGACAGAGGGCACATGGATCCACCCAGCCCTGCTTGTTGCAGTACCACATGGAGGTGGTGTTGTCTGTGAACACCTCCACTAGTCTTCCCTTGATGGAGGGTAGAAAGTCTTTCAATGCCAATCGGATCGCACAGAGCTCTGACAGGTTGACGCAGAGTCCGGATTCCGCCGGAGACCAGAGTCCTCTGATCTCCACCTCTCCCAGATGACCACTCCATCCCAGGAGTGAAGCATCTGTCGCTACTGTCAGATCTGCTTGGGTAAGGAAGAGGAGTCTGCCGCTGACCCACTCGTGGTCCGTCAGCCACCACTGCAGATCTTTTGCAGTGCCCTCCGAGTTCTGGGGGAGATTCCCATGATGCTGGCCGACTGAAACTTTAGGTCCCACTGTAGAGCCTCATATGCCAGAGGGTATGTGCCCCAAGCAGTATGCAGGAGGCGATGAAGCCTAGGAGCCTCAGAGTCAAACTCACCGAAGCCCAGGATAGTAGCTGAAATATCGGTACCATAGCCTGAAAATCTTGGACTCGCTGTTTGGGAGGATAAGCCCGAAACTGCAAAGTGTCCAGAACAGCTCCAATGAAAGGCTCCCTCTCTGAGTAGGAGTCAGGTGTGACTTCGGCATGTTGATAGTGAACCTCAGTGATTGCAGGAGGAGGTGGAAGTCGCTTTCAACAAACATTCGTCGAGATAATGGAAAACTGGCACCCCTTATCTCCGCAGATGAGCTGCAACCACTGCCATTACTTTGGTGGTAAGGCCAAAGGTGAGCACGGTGAACTGATAGTGCTCGTAACCTACCATGAACCACAGGTAAAGTCTGTTGGCAGGCAGGTTGGGAATGTGGAAGTATGCGTCCTACAAGTTCAACGCTACATTCCAGTCTCCCGGGTCCAGGGCAGACAGGACTTTAACAAGCGTGAGCATTGTGAATTTCGCTTTTTTCAGAATGAAATTGAGAGGGCACAGGTCTAGGATAGGACGAAGGCCTCCGCCCTTTTTGGGCACCAGAAAGTAGCAGGAGTAACAACAAACCTACTTCTGATGCCAGCACCCTCTCTATTGCTCCCATGGCTAAGGGAGCCGTCACTTTCTGGCAGAGTAATGAGATGTGGTACTTTGGCAGCCTGTTGCAAGAGGGGGCATGGGTGGAAGGGTAGTCACAACCGGTAGGGAGTAGCCCCTTTGGACAACCTGGAGAACCCATGTTATCGACCTCCAGTGGTGCAGGTGATGGCGTATCCTGCCTCCCACTGGCTGCCATGATGGTCGGAGGGCAAACTAAACAGGCTAGGAGGCTGAGGCTGCGGGGGGAGTGGCGAACTGGTCCAACCTCTGGTTACCTGACCTACGAGGTCTGTGGGTACCGCGTCAGTGGTGGAGGGCAGGTAGAGACGTGGCTGGATATCCCTTCTGTGGCCACTAAAGGAGGGAAAGGCGGACAAGGCTTGCATCAGGCCCCAAGTAGGACATCCATGAGGGCTTCGTTAAATGGGAGAAGTGGTTCGGATGTGGTGCCTCTCAACTGAAGTGTCATGTCCTGTCATGTATACCCCTTTTTACATACATTGTCCCATCCACACGACAATAACGGTTCTGAATAGGTGACCTTTTCCCTAGTAGCTTGCTCCTGTCTCTTCGACACCAGGCTCTTAGTATTCTATCATAATCCCTGTACCTGACGTGAATAAACATGTCCTCAGGCACTGCATAATTATTCTGTATAAAGGTCATCACTTTTTTCATCCTTGGCCAACAAGCCCGCTGTGCATTATCGCATTGTTTAGAAAAACATTTATGATTGTTTTCAAAACATTAATGATTCTAGAAGAAACCCTGGAGTGACCACTCTAGTATATAAGACCCATATCCTCCCTGCAAATTAGAGGAGAGTTCCTTCCACGCTGACACAGGGTCCTGCATGCAGAATCTTCGACACGCAGCGGTCTGTCATCCCTTGCGGGGTGTTATCCTCGGAGTAGAGACGGGGTCCTTTATTCTCTACCATCAGGTGAGGGGGTTAGTTCTTCCCTAGGGAATTCTTGGCTATATACATATATACCTATACACATATACATGCTACACCTACATATCTAGGCTATGTACATTTAGGCAAATTATGTAGGGCGTGCATTATAGGAGTATGCAAGTGCTACTGTTTTATCTGAACTGTGTATGTTCATCTTCGTAGCTCTATGGTAGATATGTAGCTACTGTTTATTATATTAGTACTTGCGATTTCTTTTGTATGCTTCTGTCTCCTGATTGTCGCAGCAAATATGTTTTACACAAGACTGACGCTGAACCAATAAATACTTATTGAAACATCCCAATCGCCATCCTGTGTATTTTCTGAGAATAAGTAAGCACGAGTGACTGAGCGAAAAGTACTGTACTGTTTTCCACAATCCCGGAGGAATCTGGGTTGTCATGTTCAGTGGTAGCCAGAAACTACCTACACCACTGTAAGATCCAGAGTGGTGGTAGTGGCATTGTAGAGCTAGCTGGTCTAGCGGCTGACATATCCTGTGGGGGTGTCCGGAAGCGGTTTGGACACCAAGTCCTCAGTTTAGGTCATCCAAAACGCTCAGGTCCTGGGGATTCCTAGGAACTACACAACAGAAGCACCTCTGTCAAGACGTTAGTCTTGACAGCCACTGAGGGTAGCTGATGGTCCAAGGCTTCAGCTGCTCTCCTCACCTCCACAGCAAATGAATCTCCCTCCTGGTAAAAGGAGAGACCAAGCCAGTATCTGGAGCGGTGTCCAATTCACTGGCATCTCACCACCTCAGTGACATCTAGTGGTTGGTATTCATCAGGGTCCAGTGGCCCCTCCCAATCATCCCCAAATCCAAGAACAAAGGGATAGGGCTCCAGCTCCGACCTAGGTGGAATGCCCCCTGTCAGCACCGGAGTCGGGCATCGCCCATCCGACTCTATGTCGGAGTCGACAAGGAGTATGAGGCCGGCGGTGTCGGGGACATCGGCAGGGGAGCCGTCACTGGGGAGGGTCGAGATGGCACGATTAGGATCCATCTATGGGGCCCGACTGGTGTCTGGGAAGATCCTGCCGGTGGAAGATCCTGCCGGTGGAAGATCAGTAGGGGTCCTTCCAGAACCTGCTGCCTGCGAATGCGCTCCAGCTAGAACGGGCTGCCCAAATATGTAGTGCATGGCCTCATAAAATTCACGGAGTTGGGCGGGGGTCGCTCTGGCTCCTGTAGACTCGTGGAGGCAAGCAGATGGCCCCGGCACAGGCTCAACCGCAGAGCCAGGCCTCGAGTGCCAGTGCCGAAGCTCCCTCATCTCACCAGGTGACTTAGACGGATAGGGCAAAGTTGAAGACTTCTTCGGCTTCTTGTTCTTTTTATGCTTGAGGGACTTACCTGTACGCCTGGATGACTTCGACGACAAGCACTTGGAATGGCTCGGCGACCTATCCCAGGACCTTCCTCTCAACCGGGATCGAGACCATCGCAGCAGCATCACGTCGAGCAACAAGGAGCTTGAGGGACCGCTCCCTCAAGGCCTTAGGGTGCATGGTGTGACAATCAACACGTCTTAATGTAGTGGTTGCGCTCAAGACACCAAAGGCAGATGAGGCGTGGGCATCCGTCGATGACAGGCTCCACAGGACTTGAAACCAGCCTTCCTCGTGGACATCTCTGCCACAGCAGGAGAAAATGTCTCAAAAATCTTCAACAAAAGGGTCGAAAAAAAGGACAGTCAAAAGTGTCCGGGGGTAGCTCTTCCCGGATCTGCGCTGGCGCAGCAGGAAAATAACTGACAGCGCTGAGGGGTGGCGCCTATGTAGCGCCCGTGTAAGCCACTTCCAGCGCGGATAACGCCATCCACAGCCGAACAATGCCACCTACCGGCGCGCTGGGGTACTGCTCACAAAAAATATTCAGTCTGATGACTGGGGATAATTCTAAGGTAAGGAATCTGCGGCTACAAGTCTCTATCAGGTAATTTACTTTTGTTGGTAGAAATAATTGGCAAAAATAACAACAAAAATCAGCCAAAAAGTAACATCATCATTAATGGAACAAGTGGATGTCCTCGTTAATACTGAGTCCAGAATCACCATAGCGTTTAGGGACACGTACAAATGACAACTACAAGAATAATCTTACTTCAAGTCGAATTGTGCCTACGGCATGTGGTGCCCACAGAATGAACTTAGAGTAGGTATTTCAACACAGCTCACCTTCAAAGACAGAAACACCACACATAAGGTATATGAGGTGGACTACAACATAACATCCTTGATAGACTAAACAGAAAGGTAAGAAATTAATAAGCACATGTGGACAGCCCTTCGTTTTTAGTTTACAAAATGTTGATATTGCCTCAATGCTTGATGAAGACAAGTAAATTATTAGCAACAACTTGTGGTGTTTGAAGAATTTTAAACATTGTATTATTGTAAGGGGCAATGCCATTCCAGTTCAGCAGAAGGTTCATAATGTTACACTGTCAAAAAAGAATCAAGGTAAAAACAATTTTTGATGAGTGATGTAAAAAAGGAGTCACTCAACCCATCAACACCACTGATTGGTTGTCGAGTGTTGTAATAGCGAAAAAGAAAAAAGGCTGTATTAGACTATACATTGACTAAACTGTAATGTAGCAGCAGACTGTCAACCTTTGCCTCTAATTAGCAAGATGGTTACACTGTTGTACAATGCTGTATTTCAGTTCTGCTTACAATCAAATGCTCCTTAATGAGGATTTCAAAAAGTACAACACCTTCATCACTCATGAATGGGAATTTCAGTTCTATAGAAAGCCCTTTAACCCCAGTTCAGATTCTGCAGATTTCCAGCGAGTGATGAACAGGCTATTTGAAGTAATGCATGGTGTAAAGGATCCCCCAAGGTGATGTCTTGATTTTCAGTGAGACACCTAATGAGCATATTTCCATGGTTTAACTGCAGAAACTGTACAATTTTCAACACAAATGTTGAATGTTTGGGGAACATTGTGGGTAAAATAGTGTACAATCCAAACAGTCACTTATCACAGCCATCCCTAAGTCGCCAATGCAAGCATCCTTCCTTGGCATGTGTGAATTCCATTGCACCTTCATCAAACATTATACAGAGAAATCTGAACCTATGAATAAATGAATAGGACACATTTTCAATTTTTATAAAGTGCAGAATGTGAAATGAGTATGACTGCATTGGAAAAAGAATTGACAAGGCAACCTTCTTTACAATCCTTAAAAGAGAATTCCCTAAGTCCCTAAGCTCAACACTCTTAGGAAAATCAAACAATTCCTACCTCCCGAAGACATGCAATCAGCAGTCCAATCCTTAGTTATCTCACGAGTAGAATATGGATTGGTAACCCTAGCTGGTCTTCCTAAATCTAGGTTAACGCCGCTAAGAGCTACTCTGAACGCCTCTGCTAGACTAATCACTGGCTCAAGAAAGCATGATCATATCACACCTGACTTAATCCAGCTGAACTGGCTCCCACTGAAGCTAGGATCCGTTTCAAGATAGCCTGCCTGACACATAAAGCTATACATTTCAATAGCCCCGTTTACCTGGCAAAAAAACTTGAGCTTTCCGGAGCCAGAAGAAATTTAAGAAGCTCCAATACCCTACTACTGAAACCAGCGAAATTCAATAAAAAAAGAACTTACAATCGAACCTTCTCAGGGCTGGCTCCAAGAATTTGGAATGCCCTACCGACGGAGATCAGAGCCAACCCTTCGACTGCCTCATTCAAAAAACAGGTCAAATGGCTCCTATTGGAAGAACTGCATCAGCAATAGCCTCCATGTCATTTGCTACTCAATTACCATACATCTTTTTTTTTTTTTTTTTACTTTGTGTTGAAATATATGACAATTTACTTTCACTTTATGTTTGTAACTCATGCTTGACAATCATGTTTACTTGGAGTTTAAAATGTATCTCATCTGTCTTTGAAGTAAGGCGATGATGAAACTGTCTCGGCCTCATCTGGGTGGGCTGTTTACTGTCTGTTCATCTTCTACCTACTCTTCCCCTAGTGCCCTCATTTATTTTATGCCTCAGGTTCCTCTCATGTTGCCTTATTGGGTGTGCTTGGGTGTTTTATTATATGCTTAACAATTTACTTTCACTGTATGCTTGAAACTAGTGCTTGACAATTCATGTCTACTGGAGGTTTAAAACGTATCTCGTTTGTCTTTGAAGTAAGTCGATGATGAAACTGCTCGACCTCATCTAGGTGGGCTGTTACCTGTTTGTTCACTTGCTTTTTTGTAAATGTATTTATATTGTCTCTGTACGTATACTTCAGCTTTCTTTGTACAGCGCTCTGATACCCGGTTGGGTCTTGTTCGCGCTTTATAAAACTTTTCAAATAAATAAATAAATTGGAATGCATTGTTACTAGTGATGCTGGTCAGATGGATACTGCGGCAGTGCTTACTCAAGATTCAGAGGATGGTGACCAAACTAATGCTTTCCCCTCACACAAACTCAAAAGGGTAGAAGCCTGGTATTCACACCAACCACAAGCCATGTTTAATATTCTGGAAAGTGGTGGTTCAGGTAGTCTGTCTGAGAATCACAAAGGTGGCTTATAAACTTGTGAAGTTCAGGTGTACCAATACAGCACATATCAGGGAAGTTAAATGTATCTGCCGATTATCTCTCGTGATCCGTGCCATGAAGCACAAGAAATGGACAGGTGGGAGGGGGAGGAGGATCTTAAAACAGCTGGTTGACTAATCATCATACAGGTGTGCCAGTCACCAGGAGTGAGTGGTTAAAAGACTTGAAAACTGACGTAGTAATAAAAAGAGTAACGCAACACATCATCAAGGGCTGGATGAGAATACCCAAACTATCTGGAAAGTAAGGGATCAACTAGAACCGGAACTCGAGCCTCTTTGTTCCTCAAGAGAGCATTTTAGTTACTCTGGCTCATGAAGGCCATTTCAACATTATTGGCACCAAGAAAGAAATTACGAATGGCATACTGATGGCCATTAATGGATCGTGAAGTGGAGTTTTTGTCAGCAGGTGTGCCATGAGTAGCGGTGATTACAAAATAAATAAGTGCTCCATGACTTCAGCTGAACTTGGAGAAAGGCCATAGATAAAAGTTGGGATCAACTTTATCGGTCCGTTAAAAGACTTGTTACTTTGATAGGAGTTATGCCATAGTCTTGATGGATTACTTAGTAAAAGGATTGAAATCAAATTTGTCCCACAACCCACCAATGCAGAAGTAATCAATTTCCTCAAACATGTTCTTATATTCAAGGGTTTCACAATCAGTGACAATGAGGTACAATTCATCTCCCATTTCCTCAAGAGGAATGGTGTAGAACATGTAAGATCATCTTTGTATCACCCCCAAAGGAATGGGCAGGTTGAAAGGGCCAACCAGCTGATCAAGGAAAACATTAAAAAGGCTCTCAACTCTCACATCCATGAGGAAGCATTGCTCAGGACAAGGATTTGGTCTTACCACACCAATCCACATAGTACTACAGGGAATACTCATTTCTAATTGCTCTGTGGCAGGCTAGTTATCACTAAACTCTAACCATGTTGGTCGTTAGTATAGAAGAAGAGGATGACTAGAGTAGGGGTGGAATGAAACAAGTTGGTGCACAAAGGTTGTAGAGTGGCAGTTTAAAATGTGGCAGTATTACAATTCCAGAAATGTTGTTTCTGGTGACAGGAGTTAAGCGTGCCGGGATGAACTGTGATGAACAAGTTACTTACCTTCAGTAACTTTCTTTGTCGTAGAGACTCTATCCAACCGCAGATTCCTCATCTTTCAAATATTCCTCAGGCGTCTTAATGTGCCGGTCGGTGGAACTGTGCGGCACCTATATTGGCACCACTGCTGTGTGCTGACTTCAGCTGCTTTCTATGCTGTTTGAGCACCCACACTGAAAGCCCCAGCAGAAAATTTTCTTTGACCAGAGTGCAGAGTCCTAGATTTGGGATCTTTTTATGGATAGAGTGCAGTTCTCAAAACGGGGAAAATGGGAGGGTAGGTGAGGAATCTTCGGTTATATGGAGTCTATACCAAAAAAAATGATGCTGAAGGTAAGTGACTTGTTCTTCTGAAAGAGACTTCCAACTACAGATTCCCTACCTTTGAATTGATACCAAAGCAGTACCTGCCTGGAGGAGGGTCTGTGAATGGACTCAAACCAAAATGCCCTGTAGGACTGAACGGGCAAAATGCCCTCCACAACGAATCTGACTGTCAGACAGTAGTGCTTCATAAACGTATGGAATGATGCCCATTTAGCTGCCTGACAAATGTCCAGGACAGGACCTTCATGTGCCAACGCAGTGGTAGCAGCTTTGGCCCTGGTAGAGTGAACCTGCAGTCCTTCCAGAGCAGCTTTTTGGCAATTAAGTAGCAGATCTTAATTCAGAGCACAATCAGACGATCTATTTCTGCATAGCCATGCTTTTTTTGCTTCATGGAACCCCACTCTTTGGGGGTCTTAGTCAATGTAGTCTCTCCTTCTTAGAGGGGTGAGGTGGAGCAAAGAATGCTGGCAAGGAGATACTATGACCGATGTGGAAGAGAGTCACAACTTCTGGCAAGAAATATGCTTGTGTCCGTAGAACCAGTTTGTCTGGGAAGAAAGTGATGCACGGCGGATTGACACAGTGCTTGAAGCTCCCTCACTCCCCATGCTGATGTTACTGCATCAAGGAACACCGTCTTGAGGGTGAGAGACTGCAAGGGACAGCTGTGAAGTGGCTCAAAGAGGGAGCACAAATATGCGAAGCCTTGCTGGGCGAGAGACAAAATAAACAAAAAAGGGGTACGTGGGTCAAATCTGGCATGTGTCAACCTAAGCCACAAATGTGTCTCAACGACAGGTGTATATTGCAATTGCGTTTGTCGGAGAATGCCTGGCTGCCAAGATGACATCTATCTCTGGAGGGAGGTCGAAGGTGTTCATCTGTCGCCACTCAACCTCTAAGCATGAAGGTAGAGATTACAAAGGCCAGGGTGCACAACCCTGCCTATTGCTTGGACAGCAGATCATCCTGGTAGGGTTGCCTGATCGGAGGACAGATGCTCATCTGGATGCCATACTTTCTGTGCCCAATGCGGTGCCACTAGGATGAATTGGGCTGGTCGATCCTGATCCTCTTCAGAACTCGGGCAGAAGAGGTATCGAGAGAAGGGCATACAGGAGTCCCGAATCCCACCCTAGGCAGAGAGTGTCTCCTAGTGAGAGATACCTTGGAAACTCCAACATGAGGAACTGCTGACATTGCGCTTTTTCTGGTGTGGTGAATAGATTGAGCCACGTTTCTCCCCATTCACGGAAGAGACCTTGAGCCACCTCTGGGTGCAATTGCCACTCATGGTCTGCTGGGTGTCGGCAACTGGGTTTGTCCGCCCTGCATTCAAAGATCCTGACAGGTGGTTCAGCACTAGGAAAATTCCTTGATGGTCCACCCATTTACAGAGGCAGAGCACCTCCTGGCACATGGTCCATGACCCCGCCCAGGCTTGTTTGTTGCAATACCACATGGGGGTGGTGATGTCCGTGAGCACCTGCACCAGCCTCCCTTTGATGGATGGAAGGAAGGCTTTAAACATGAAGTGGAAGGCCCTTAACTCCAGAAGGTTGGTATGAAGCCAGGACTCTGCCGGAGACCAGAGGCCTCTGATCTCCACCTCTCCCACGTGGCCACCTCAACCAAGAAGTGACACTTCGGTCACCACGGTCATCTGTGGGTGAGGTTGGGAGAGTGGTCTGCCGCTGACCCAATCGAGGTCCTGTAACAACCATTGCACTGACACCCACAGAGACTTCAAATCTCACTGCAGAGCCTGTTTATGCCACCTGGCATGTTGACCAGCAGGATGCACAAGGCCATCAGCCCCAGCAGCCTCAGATTCATCCTCACTGAAATCCAGGACAGAGGCAGAAAGATCGGTATCATAACCTGGATGGACTCTACTTTACAGGGGAAAGTCACAAAACCGAACCATATCCAGAATGGCTCTGATGAAGGGGAACATCTGAGAAGGAGTCTGGTGTGACATTGGCACGTAGATAGTAAAACCCATAGACAACAGGGGGTTCTCAGTAGTCTGGAGGTGGTTGATGACTGTCAAGGGCAATCCCGCCTTCAACAGCCAGTCTCAAGGTAGGGGAAAACTGGAACCCCCACCACCTCCGTGATAACCCTTTGGCACAAAGGGCATGCAATTTCTGCTGTACGATGGACAGATGGTCCTCACTTAGTCGTTCTGGGGACTGCGAAAGGCGTGGTGGAGTGGCTATGAATGGTAGGGCGTATCCCTTACAGACAATATCCAGGACCCACCTGTCTGACACTATGCCCAGGGAGCACGCTGTGTTCTGCTCTCAATGTCTAGCTCCAGAGCCGAATCTGCCTTGTCCACAAAAAGGGGAATCCTGTCAAAGGGTATGTCCATAAGGGACAACTGGACATCGCCCGAAAAACGAGTCAACTGCAGTCAGGCATCGCGACAAATGGCGGTACCAGTGCTAATAGATCTCCCAATGGAATCTGTGGTATCTTGCCACAACTAATTGTTAATTTGGCAACATTGTAGCTGTCCTTTATGGCCTGGGTTAGGACAGGACAAAAGTCATCTGGGACATCTGGAAGGACTTGAGCAACCGAATCCCAAAGAGTGTGGGAATAGCAGTCCATCAGACCACTGGCACTGACTGACCAGAAGGCCAAACTAGTGGAAGAAAATACAGTCTTGTCCAAGGTCTCCAATCTCTTGAACTCCCTATCCTGAGGAGTAGTCAGAAAGGTATTTGGGCTCGTCCGGTCCATGCTTGCACTGCCAAACTCTCAGGAGAGGGGTGCTGAGCCAAAAAAGCAGGATTGCCAGAGGTGGCTTGGTGGCGCCTCGGAATTTGGCAATTCACTGGTGGACCAGAGCAAGGTTTGGTCTAGGAGGCTGTCGGCGAGCACCTCATTAAAAGGAAATAGCAGCTCAGTAGTGCTTTGCCCTGGCTGGAGTACTTTAGTCAGGACACTGATTTGACCTCTAAGGTGGGGAGTTGGAGGTCGCGAACTTCAGCCACCCTCCGATGATCACCACAAAATGATCCATTTCTTAAATGGAAGGACGTGGGGGTGAGATGAGGGCAGAATCAGGAGAGGTGTCAAGACCACTGGCACCTCAGAGATCCTCATACCAGTTTTATTCATGGTAGTGTTGGCCAATTTCATCACCTGCATCATAGTCATTATCAGAATCAGTCCTAAACAATGAATGTAGAGCATTAGATCTGCTAAGCAGGTCAAATGGCAAAGGCTGTGGTTCGGTGGAAGCCGATGGCAGCCTCGGTCCAGTTTGGAGTGGCGCTGACTCAGTGTCAGAAAGCACAATGGGCACTTCATAATCTGGCGGCAGTGAAGTTAGCATCGGCGCTGATGCTCCAGGAACCAGAGTGGACCAGGTAGCCGGAAACAGAGTTAGTGCAGGAGAAGTGAGAGTCCCACGATTGGGTTTGGTGGGTTCAACTGGTGCTAAAGGCGATCAGCTGGAGGTTTTTGAGATGGAGGGCCTTTCAGCCCCTTGGGGCCCGAAGGCGCATCAGAGGGAGTCAGAAGAGATGCAAAGAGTCGAAGCATGGCCTCACAGACCTCTTCTATCTGCCGCTGTGTTGCAGACCACCCCATAAACTCGGGTTGTGCTGGGACAAGGTACAGGAAGGGCTTTGATGTTGACCGAATTGGGGAGCAAGATTGAGAAGCATGGCAACACCCTTGCGCCTTCTCAGGAGTAGGACAGTGGCAGTTAGAGACCAAGTCCTGCTTACATATTTAATAGTTTTTCTTCAACTTAGCCGCAGATTTGGAGTGCGACTTGGCCTCTGGATCGGCTCCTATGACTTCTGGATCAGGACAGAGACCGACCCTTGGACCGGTCACAAAATAGTGTTGTGCGGTGAATGGCATCAAAGAGTTTCACTTTGCGGTTCTGTATGGCCTTTGGGTTCACTGGGGCAAAATCACTGCAGGCCTTGGAGTTGTGACTCGACCCCAGGCACCAAGAGCAAACCATAGGAGAATCCTATTCAAGAATTTGCTTGCAACAATCCCTACAAGGTTTCAACCCTATAGTTTTGGAAGGGGACATTTTCCTTGCACACTGCAAAAGTTTTAAAATAAGAGAGGCCTCAAAGAAACGAGCACTAGCTCCGGATCCGCATCTGTTGGCGTGGAAAGAAAAACTCCGACGTCAGCGCATGGGGGTGGTGCCTATGTAGGGTCTCTACCTCATTTCTGGAGCAGAACAGCATCAGTGTGGAGCTGCACGGAGCGACCTATTGGTGCGCAGAGGTACTGCTTAAAAGTTTCCAGATCCAGTCTGATGCCTGGGGAATATTCAAAAGGTGAGGAATCTGCGGTTAGAAGCCTCTATCAGGAAGATGGTTTAGAGAACCCATGCAACTTGTTAAGAAAAGAAGCACCACTGACCTTAAAAGGGACAGTGGTGGAATGGGTTGCATGCATGCTCTTCTGAACATACATAATATCTGAGAAGCAAAACATGACCCATACTGAAACTACTTCATTTGACCAATCTAGTTATTCCCATACTTCAAGTGATGTGTTCCCAACACCCCATGGTTGTAACCCATCAAGGAATGCACCCAAGAATTGTTGTTCGCCAAGTATGATGTAATATATAAAACCAGGAGCACGCCCTACTCTTTGTAACGGAATTAATTTCCTTTTGTGAGTAGGAGGAAGATTTAGTATGGTGCAACTGTAAACTGTAATGAAAAATTTCCTAGCTAACGTAACAGGAAGTTTCAATTCTATTAAGGACTCGGAGGCGAGGATTATGCTTTACTTTCTTCACTTTAATTCCATAGCAGCCATTTTAATAACATCAACAAAACCACATTTCCCATAACTCCAAGGAAATTGGAGAAACAAACAATAGGCAAGCACATCCATGAAAGGGCATTGTCCAATCAGAACCCAGGATCCAGCATATAGCCCCTCTTCAGTGTCCTGGTGTTCCTCTTTCGTCGCGCGAGTCACGTCAATCGTCTTACTCTACGCGTCCTGCTTTCCAGAATCCCCTCCTGGAACCAAAGAAAAAGGGTCAGAACAAGAAGCTAATCAGCGATGAATTGAATGCATTCCAAACAACCATGATTCCAACAGAGAAAAAGATCCTGACTTTGAATCACAAGTACCTAAAACTGTTTTTTGTTTTTTTTAAAAACAGATTTGATTTGTCAAATAGCACATATAGGGCAGAGCTCTGTACCCCAGAAACTTCTGCATACGAAACGTATATCATCCTGACTGACTGTTTACATAAACATAGCAAGGAAAAATGGAGAGCAATACAAATGAAAAACCAACAAAGTAACCATAACCCCACGAACCCACCCCCCATCGCACTAACGTCCACTCCAGAGCTACACATTAAAAGCAAAGGCATCGTCTGCGGAAAACATGGTCTGTCATCGCACAAGAGACTATGTCTTGGAGCAACAAAATAGAAAGTTAAGCCGGGTCGAGGGGCCCCGCCAACGAAACGGGCTCCAACTCCAAGTCTCGTTAGTCCGCCCATCGCTTCCAGATTTTAAAATGTTTAAGCGGGCACCCTCTTGCCGTGAAGATGGGAATCTCCAAGCCCATGCAGAAGTCCAGACCGTTCTTCCATGCGGACACTGAGGGTGCCACCGGTGCCTTCCAAGCCCTGGCAATATCTCTTTTAGCCAGAGTAAATCCCAACAGCATAAGATGGCGTTTGTATATGTTGCCCCCAACCCCGTCCATAACATGTAGGAGTACCAGCTTCGGCGAGCAGGGAAGGTCCCAACCCAACACTTCACAGAGGCAGGCCATAACTCCCCTCCAAAAACGGACCAATGCAGAGCAGTGCCAGACTGTATGCAGCAGAGTACCCTCCTCCCACTCACATCTGACACACACAGGGGAAGCCACCAGACCTGCCCTCCACAACCTAACCCTGGTGAAGTATACCCGATGAAGGTACTTGAACTGGATAAGGCGTAGACTCACGGCTATGGCAGCCCCCCGCGGGGAGGCCAGGGCCTCCGTCCAGTCCTCCTCCTCCAGTGGGCCCACGTCACCCTCCCAGGCCTCCCTGAGGTTCTGCATCGTGGGGAAGCTATGAGTAACCAGGGATTGGTAAATTTTTGAGATCTTGTGGTCTTGGAGATCTCCCATGAACACCTTCGCCTCAATCGGGCTAAACTCGGCTAATGACTCTAAGCCCTCCAAACTAGGGGAAATAGCGTGCCTGAACTGAAGATATCTGTAGAATTGGGTTTTTGGCATAGGGAAATCCTTCTGTAGATCTTGAAAGGACTTAAGGACCGGCCCCCGCATTACGTCACCCAGAGTAGAGATACCAATACTGTCCCAGCCACGAAACCCAGGTAAAGTACGGCAGTCGCCCATTGTGCCAGAGGGGATTCTCCCGCGTCAACCTATTCCACCAGCCCATCCGCCGTAGAGCCTGCCGCCAGATTTGGAATACTACCTTCGTGACAGACGGCAGAGAGTTGCGCAGCGGTGCAGAGTATAGTATAGTGTGTAAAGAGAGATCCCCCATGCACCTCCATTCGACAGCATACGCAGGGTCGGCCCTATCTCCATACCACCATTCATTTAGGACTAGCAGGTGTGAGGCCATGTAGTACGATAAGATATCAGAGGTCGCCAGCCCCCCTCATTTGAGTTTTATATAGCGCTGGCTAGACCCGGAGGTATCAGAGCGCTTTACATGAGGATCAGAGTTACAGGCTAACATGTTACATTTGTTCAAGAGCAATCAAAACATAGGAAACAAAGAAAAGAGCAGAGTTACAGAAAATTTGTTATGGGAGGGGGAGGGATGGGAGAAACAGGGAGACGGGGAGAAACTGTGCCCAATGTCCGGCTGGGTAGGTGACGGCCGAGGGGATGAACCAGGGCCGATCTCCTCAATAGCTGAACCGAGCAGCTCCACCGGGCGTCGGACAAAATGCTCGGCCTCCGCTGTCATGATAGTGATCAGGTGTACTCAGAGAATGTCAGAGTAGCGTGGGGTGGGGTTGGGGGGGGGGTGAGAAACCATGGTCCGAATGAAATCCAGACGCCATCTTGAGGTCAGGCACTGTCCTGAGAGGGTTCTGTAAGGAAAAGTTCGGCTCGGTAAAAAGTCCCCTGGCCAGATCGATATGACAGGGGGAAGTTCCCAGAGAAGTCTCAGCTGCTATCATGTGGGAGATGCAATGTGTCATATCCGAGAGGGGAACTCCCATTCCGTACAGGCTCCCCAGTTGGATGTGGGCCCGCAGATCGTGAAGTGCCCGGGGGAGACAAAAGGCGGATACCAGGCTTAGGGACCTGGCTTTGTAAGGGGAGGTCATTCTGCCTTTTCTCTCCCATTCTGTTCTTTAGGACCATTGGGTGTGCCTTCCTTCCGAAGTGCAGTCCTCCCTTGTCACGGTCATTTCTTTGACCGCCATTTTAGAGTCAGGCGGGCCGCATTGGTGCATAGTTACGTGCTTGGTCGCCACGGAGGGGGCCCCAACCTCAACAACGATCCCTCCCACAGTATGTAGATTGAAAACAAGTCCTTAGGGCAACTCTCGCCACTCCACCAGCCCACAAAAACTGTCCCAGGGCCGCGTTGACCTGTCAAAACCATCTGGTAGGGATCGGATATGGGTGATTTTGCAGATGATATAGTAAGCGGGGGAGCGAGACCATCTTAAAGATGGCCGACCTGCCATATATAGGCAAAGGCATATGGGACCAAGTCTTAAGATCCTCCCGCACACGGTCCCATACTGGAGCCAGATTTCTATCCCAAGATGTGGTAGGCGAGTCCGATAAAATACTCCCAAATATTTCATCCCCCCAGAAACTACCTGCACGGAGGATGCCCAGGAGCCGAGACCCGCCACATCCCCGAGAACCCAGAGAGTGAACTTTCGAGGGTTCATGTATAAACCAGAGGTCTCCCCGAAAATCTGCATGATGCGCAGCAGCCTCGGTCCCATCTTGTCTAAATTGGTGAGGAAGAATAGCACATCGTCGGCGTACAGAGCAATACGGACCGACAGTCCATGTGACCATTCAAAGCCCGTCACTTGAGCGTCGATCCGCACCCAGGCGGCTAAGGGTTCCATAGCTAACGCGAACAGGTATGGAGACAATGGGCAGCCCTGCCTGGTGCCTCGTCCAATGGAAAACGTGGAGGAGATAGAGCCTGCTACGCGCACTGACCCGGTGAGGTCAGGATAGAGCAATGTCAGATAGGACAGGAAGCGAAGTCCAATATTCAGTCTACGTAGGAGCGCGAATAGATATACCCAAAGAAGGGAGTCAAATGCCCTATCCATATCTGCCAGTAGCAACGCTGCTCGTTCTCCCAGCCCCTGAACGGTCGCAAGAGCAACATGTGCTCGACGAATATTGTGACGAGTCGCCCGCTGGGGCATAAACCCGGCCTGGTCGGGATGGACTAGGGAAGCGAAGGCGGTTGACCAAACCCTTAGCCAGAATCTTGGCCTCCACGTTCAGGAGAGAGATAGGACGCGTGCTGATCGGGAGGTCTACCAGGCTTGTGGAACACCACCACTTCCGCGTGTCTCCAGTCTCGAGGCAAACAGCCCCGCTCCCTGGCCTCCTCCACCACCCTACGGTAGTGGGGCCCTAGCTGCAAAACATATCGTTTAAAAAATTCACATGGAAAGCCATTCGGCCCTGGGGCCTTTCCCGTATGCATGTCCCCTAAAGCGGCACCCAATTCTTCCTCTGTGAGTGGAAGTTCCAGCTCCGCACTCGCCTCGTCGGATAAAGCCTTAGGCGGGAGGTCATCCAAGAAGCGGCCTATCACATCTGCATGCAAACACTCTCCTAAAACTGTTTTTTAATTGAAATACATTTCCATACCACACTGCCCCAACATTATGACAACATGTCGAGCGAAGCAGAGAGAACACTTTACTTACTCTCAACGTGCGGGCATTCCGGAACCTCTCCGCGAGTGGGATAATCCTCGCCTCCGAGTCATTAATAGAATTGAAACTTTCCATTACATTAGCTAGGAAATTTTTCATTCTATGTCAGGACCGGAGGCTTTGGATTATGCTAGTTTAAAGCTTACTTACTACCAAGAGGGCCATATCAATAATAGGTTTGAAGTAGAACCTTTTAAAGGTGGAGTCTGAGGACCAATCTGCCGCGTTCATTATGCCCTCCAACCTTGCCCCTAGAGTGAATGCCTTGGAGGCCATCGCTCCTCTCGCAGAATGGGCTCCAAAATGCCGAAAGTTGAATACCCACCTCCTGCATGACCCACCTCACCCAACGTGCAATCGTGGGAGATGACACTGCCTTATGTGGCTTCCGGAGGGCGATCAAAAGCTGCCTCTCCCCTGGAGGTCTAAGCTCTAAAGACATCTCCTCATATGCTTTTAAGCAGCGCACCACACACAGCTTAGGGGAGTCTGGAAATTCGGGGTATTCTATCACTCTAGTGTGACATTTGGTTCTTCGACAAATGGTGAAAGAAACCTCGGTAGGGGAAAAAACCCTGCCTGTGATATCCAGGGCCTTAACATCTTAAACTCGTCTCCAAGAGATCAGGCAGAGGAGCATTGCCAGTTTCGCAGACAATTCTTTCCTCGACAAGAACTCATTGGATTGCCAGGACAAAAATAGGTTGAGAACCTTGTTCCCGTCCCATAACTCTGAGTATCGCGGTTCAGGAGGTAGAGACAATCTGAGCCCCCTCAGAAGTCGACATACAAAAGGGTGCTCCGCAACCAGTACCCCTTGCACAGGAACGTGCCCTGCCGAAATGGCGGACCGAAAGGTATTCATCGACTGGTAGGTCAAACCTTGTCGGGCCAGGCTCGCCAGAAAATTCAAGATCTGCACTATGTCCGCGCCCACGGGATCGCAACCCCGTCGCAAACACCAACGATACCATCGTCTCCAGGCTGATTGATATCTCTTGGCCGTGCTGGCCAACCAGGCCTTGGAGAGGTCTTCAGCATATGCCGAAAAGCCTGGGATCGACCATCTACGCCATGCCATTAGGTGTAGGGACCCGTTCAGCACCATCTGATGCGGAAACTGATCCGGATTCAGAAGAAGCTCTGGAAACTGGGGGAGACGGATTGAAAAATCACAAGAAACCAAACTTCGGACCTCCAAATCGGGGTGATGAGAACCACCTCCGCCCGTTGCCTCCTGATCTGAGCCGACGCTCGTGATCATCGCAAATGGCGGGAATGCATAAGCTTGCTCCTGAGTCCAATCCTGCAGGAAAGCGTCTGTGGCCGCCGCCATAGGATCCGGGCTCCAGCTGAAGAACCAGGCAACCTGATGATCCAGTCTGGAGGCAAAAAGATCCACCGAAAAAGGTCCCCAAAGGTTCTGCAACATGGCAAAAACCTCCGGGTGCAACTTCCAAAGACTGGAATATCGAAAGTGGCACGAGTGCCAATCCGCGACCTGATTCTCCCGTTTGGGAAGATTCTCCGCTGTCACCGAAATCTGGTGATCAAGCCAGAACTGCCAAAGGCTTGTCGCTTGGTCCGAGAGAACCTTCGACCGAGTACCACCGAGGTGATTTATGTACCTGACCGCCGAGACATTGTCCATCTTGAGAAGGACACACGATCGGACCCGGTCTCTGGTCCAACAAAGGACCCCGCCAAAAGCTCCAAACAATTGATATGCAGAGGCTGCTCCTGTGGTGAGCAAGAACCTCCTGTGGAAAAATCCCCACACTGGCGCCCCAGCCTGATCTGCTGGCGTCTGACTCGATAACCAGGTCTGGGGTGGAGCCAAATATTGCTCGGTCATTCCACGCCTCCATATGAGTGAGCCACCAGCAAAACTCTTCCCTCTCTGCAAGTGTCCCGCTTTCAGCCGCTGCAGGGCCCGATAATGCAATGGGCCCAGAAAAATGGCTTGAATGGAGGCCGACAGGAGTCCCACCATGCGGGCAATATGTCTGAGGTGCACTCTCTCCTTGACCAACGTCCGGCATAGCACGTGATGGATCTTGGACATCTTCCACAAAGGAAGGCTGAGAGTTGCCTCGGTAGAGTCTATCACGAAACCCAAGAACGTGACCTTCTGAGCCGGAACCAACAGCGACTTCTTGGTGTTGATGACAAACCCCAGCCTCTCTAACAGGCTGACCGCATGTTGCAACTACTCTTGCAACCGTTGGGGATCCTGCGCCAAAAGAAGCAGATCGTTGAGGTAAACAATGAGGCGCATCCCCCGAGCCTGAAGGTGTTCCACGACTGGTCTGAGCACCTTCGTAAAACACCAAGGAGCGGAAGAAAGGCCGAAAGGAAGAGTGGTAAACTGGTACACCCGCTGGCACCAAAGGAAATGCAGAAATTTCCTGTGCGGCGGAAAAATAGGGATAGCCAGGTATGCACCTTTTAAGTCCAAGCGGACCATCCAATCCGCCGGGCAGAAAACATCCCTCAAAAGGTGGATTCCCTCCATTTTGAAATGGCGGTAAACCAACCAGTCGTTGAACTCGCGCAGGTTTAACACAGGATGCTGCCCCCCATCCGCCTTGTCTACCAAAAACATGTTGCTTATGAAGCCTTGTGGATGCGGCGATGTGAGGCAAATAGCCTCGTCTACCAAAAACATGTTGCTTATGAAGCCTTGCGGATGCGGCGATGTGAGGCAAATAGCCCCTTTGTCGAGGAGGGAGAAGACCTCCGAATCAATCAGTTCCGCTTCAAGTTGTGAAAACTGGATAGGCCTGGGTCTGCTCTCCTGACTCGGAGTGCCACAGAATTCTATAAGAAAACCTTGGACTGTTTGCAACACCCAACCATCGCTCGTGATGGTTTCCCAAATAGGCACAAACCTGGCAAAACGGCTGCCCACTTGCAAAAGGGAAGAGGTGGAAACACTTACCGGCGTTAGAGGCGTTGTCGCCTCCTCTGAAGCCCGACCTCTTGATCGTCGTCCACGGGTGGGGTAGAAGTTGTGATAACGGCCTGATCTTGATACTGCCCACACCTGGAGCCTTGCCCTCTGGAGTTTTGGAAGGCCTGGCCGGTCGAGCGGCTCCTACCTCGACCGGCCCCACGGAAAACCCGTGAGGAGAAAACCCGCTTGATGGAGGTCTGGGCCTGATCTAGGGACGTGAAAGTATTAAACAAACTTCCCGAGCTCTTTGATAAAAGGCTCGCCAAACAATCCACCCTGGGCCATCGCCCCAGCTTTGGAATCGGCCATGTCCCCCAACTTCGGGCCCACCTTAATAAGGAAGGAACCCCCCCGCTCCGTAGAGAGCGCACAGTTGGCGTTACCAAGGAACACCACTGCGCGCTGTGCCCAACCAGAAAGGGCCTCTGGAGATATCAGGGAACCCGAGGCCTTGGCGTCCTTGGCCATGTCCAGGATCATAGTGAGCGGACCCAGGGCGTCCAAAAGCTTATCCTGGCACGCTCTCCAGGACCTGTCTATCCCCTTTTTGGGGTCCTTAATAAACGTGGCCAAGAACGTGGCCAGAAATTCTGGGGTCTAATTCAGGAGTCTGGGCAACTTTACCATCAAGGGAGGGTTGAGGGCAGTTCGTCCGGAGGCGGCTACGAGCCTCTTTCCCCATGGGAGTACGAATCCTACTGGCCACATAGCTCGCCACCTTCGCGGAGGGTGCCCACTCAGACGACTGAGGGTGTACAATAAGCTCCGGATCCAACATGTCTGAGTTATCTCCCACCCCTTGAGGGTCACTAGGCAAAGGTGCTGCCGCCGGGCGCCATGGCCTGGATGGGCCGGCCTCCTCATCTGTATCCCCTTGGGCATTGTCTCCCGCCCCTTGTGTCGGGCTCGCGGGCGGAGGCAGAATGGGAGGAGGGACGAGATCTGTGGGAACTGACAAGGACTGGTTTTGGGCAAGGAACGCCTTCCGAAAACGCGCAAAGGCGTCCTGGTCCATTCCGTCCACCTTGGGGCCCTTCGCTAGAGCTGGCTCCTCCCCCTGCGCACTTTGCAGGTTATTAGGGGCATTTGCCGAAGGCGGAGCCCACTTAGCGCATTCGCGCGCATTTTGCTGCGCTAAGCGTTCCTCCATGGGAGCCATCGCCTCTTCCACAGCCCTATAGATTGACGCGTCTACGCGTCGTAGAAATCGTCATCCCATGGAATCTGGGCTAAGGGATCTTCGTCCCACTGCATGTCTGCCTGGTCTGACATACCTCGCAAAAACCCAAACAACTGAACAAGGGCCCTTCTGATGCTGCCTAACCCCTAAGCTACTTAAGGCCGGTGGGGAAGTTCAATACCTCCAGCAGTCCCGGGAGAAAACTGCTTTATGGGCGCTGGGGACCAGCTGCTCGTAAATATAGGTCACAGCCCCAATCTCGAAAGGGGTCTCTGCCCCTGGGACACTACCCTGCTGTCTATGCCAATTTATAGTAAGGCCCAAATACTCCCCATGGGAGCGTGTCCCTTCCAGGCCAATATCAGAGCCTGAGAGAAAAATACACCCATGACGGGCATCTAAACAGCACACACACCTACCCAGAGCAGAATCCCAGGGCGTCTCAGTAAAGCAGGCTTCACAGCCTGTACAGACCCTCCACGAGGGTCTCTCTCTCCAGGGGCGAGCGGAGGCTCTGGAAGGCGGCAGGCGGAATCGGATCCTGACAAGGAATCAGAATTCCGCGCACCGTCAACCATAGAGTTTGCGCGCTCACGCAGCGCCACATAGCGGTTGGAGGTGTTCACTGCACCACCGCAGTGGAAATCGACATCCACCTAGTCGCGTAGGGCCGACAAGCGGACCCGCGACTGCCTCACTCGGAACCTGAAACAAGAAAAACAAACCAAACAAACCAAGAGAAAAAGGCGCGTAGGACCAGCAAGAGGTCCCCCGACTGCCACCACAATAAATTCAGGAAACAGGCATAATTATGCCATACATATCACAATCATGACAGGCAACATTGAAAACCAAGAAAAAACCCAGAGAAAAAGCCACGTAGGACCGGCAAGCGGTCCCGCGACTGAAGCAATAATAATTCAGGAAACAGTAATAAATATGCCATATATATTATACTAACGACCTAAAGCACAATGCAATAAAGGGAAAAACACTCATCTGTGACTGCGAGCAGCAAGAAAGAGGAAGACCAGGACACTGAAGAGGGGCTATATGCTGGATCCTGTGTTCTGATTGGACAATGCCCTTTCATGGATGTGCTTGTCTGTTGTTTGTTTCTCCAATTTCCCTGGACTTCTGGGAAATGTGGTTTTGCTGAGGTTATTGAAAATGGCTACTATGGAATTAAAGTGAAGAAAGTAAAGCATAATCCGAAGCCTCCGGTCCTGACATAGAATTTCAAATTAGTTGGTATATTCTTGAGTCAAGTCAAATCAGCTTTATTCGGTGTAAAATGTACAACCATAAAAGCATACTGAGCAGCAAGTACAATATTCATATTAAAAACAAAAAAATCAATATTTCATGTCATTCTAAACATCATTATCAAATATACAATATTACAATACTTCTTGAGTGCAAAAATGGCCTATGTGCAAACAGATGCATAATGTGCAAATGATGGCATATATCAGGGGGGGGAAAAAAAGCTAAGTATGATAAACTATATCATAAACATACTTAGAAACACAGTGCCATTTTATATCTAATAACATATTAATGACGCGGCTAATTGCAGTCATCAGGTTTTTCATATATTAATGCATCCAGATATGACAAATTCTCTCTTTTCCTGATCGCCCTTTGTACAAAATGAATAACAGAATTCATAATTTTTATATTATTCAAACTGCATAAAAAATTAAAAGCATGTTTATAATGAAAAAGCATGTTAGTTAAGAAAAGTGGTTTTAAAACGGTTTTTCGGATATCTTTATCAAAACTACAAAAGAGTATAAAATGTAACGTGGACTGCGGGGTCTTTCCATCACACGGGCAGTTTGGGCATTCTTGAGTATAGGCCCCATGTCATCTTTCCTACCCGTCCCTCTTTCTGGCTGTGTGTGTACGCATGTTCCCCCAAACTCTGTTGGAATGTTATGAACTTTGTCAGTTGGAGAGGATTGTTTGGAGCTCCTCTCTGGTGAATACACGTGTTCTTTGTACCTCTGACTGGCCTCTTCATATGCTTTTCTTCCACGTCATACCAAAAACAACATCAAAAACACTAGGTCTACGACCTGCTCTAAAGAGAAACATGGCCCTGTCCAAAGTGGCTAAAGATGTTGTTGTACAAACACTGCTAGGCAACGTCAATTTATAACTTCTTTTCTAAGAGAAGGTTAGGTGGGAGACTCATCCTCTTTCTTCAAAACTGGATGTTAATAAGATCTGATAAGTGGATCTTGCAAACCATTCAGGGGTAAAAACAGAACTTTTATTACCAAACATTTCAGCTTTCTCCTCCCCATCCCATGGTATTCACTGTTCAAGAGACTGAAATACCCAAAAAGTTCACAAGTTACTGAACAAAAAAACCATAGAAAGATTATTCTTCATTTTCATGTTTTTTTTCAGCAACCTATTTCTAGTCTAAATAGCAGACAAGGGTTTTCGATTAGTTATACACCAAAATGTTTGGAACAACTTCGTGCCGTATGAACATTTTAAAACGGAAAGTGTACATTGCTTAAGAGAATCCTTACAAATTGGGGATTGGTTAGTGAAAATAGACCTAAAAGATACTTATCTTTTCGTACTGATTAATCAATCTCAAAGTCTATTTCTTCACTTTCTGTGGAACAAATAATAGTTCCAATTCAAGTCTCTCCCCTTCGGTCTCTCGTCAGACCTGTGGTGTTTCACCAATCTCCTGAAGCCAGTGGCTACATTATCCAATTAGAAGGGAACAGACTAGTGATTTACCTGAACGATATATTGTTAATGGCACATTCCAACTCACTAAAAACTCAGATACAGTGAGTAATTTCACTTCTCCAGGGAGTGGATTTTGTAATAAACCAAAAGAAATCAGATTGATTCCCTCGCAATCAATTCAATTTCTTGGGTTTACAAACATTTGGTATAAGCATCTCTCTTTCTTCTGCCAAAAAAAATGAAATTAATTAAAAAAAATTGGTCAGTACTCAAATTAAACAAGTTTTCCCTGAAACGACAAGCAAGGATTGTGGAACTTTTGTACACTTCCATAGAAGGAACTTTCCAGCTCCTCTTCATCATTGGCCACTTCAATGTCTTAAGGCATGCAATCTATGCAGAGGCCTTAGTCCATGTTAAGTTCCCTTCTCCCAGAGGTACAGGAGAAGAAAGCAGTGGCTCCCCTGATGGAAGCCTAGAATGGAACATCTTGTTGGGGCGCAAGATGATGGGAAATTATCAGAGGACGAAAATGAAAATGGCTGCTCAAAGAAACTCGATATCATATAAATTGCTAATAGCTCCTTGCATGCTCCATCGCCATAAAACATCTGTCTCAGCCCCAGGTAAACTGTTGCATTCTTCTCTGAATGGACAAAATCTCTATTGTCTACTATATATACAAACTCGAGAGGTGTCAGATCAAAAGGACTGGCAGATTTAGTTAAAGAGTTCTGGCACTATTGCCTCAACAGAGGCATTCTGATCCAAGTGGAGTATCTTCCAGGTCTCTCCAATTCCGCAGTGGACTAGGGATGCAGGTTTTCTTCAACACCGAAGAGACTGATCACTGCATCCCAAAGTTGTCAACAGAATCTTATGTCTATGGTGTTCAAATCAAGTAGACCTCTTTACTTCTCTCCTGAATCGCAAAGTTTCATGCTTCTACCAGATTCAGAGTCTGAAGCAGTGGACGCTTTCCTACAACAATGGCAGTCAATCCAGGGTATACCTTTCCATGTTTTGCGATGATACTCAGAACACTCCAACGTCAGAAGGTACTTGGCCTCTTTAGTTTTAGTAACACTCTTTTGGCCGTCCTAAGTATAGTTTCCTAAACTTCTTGAATTGTCTGTAGACTTTCAAAAATCCTCCCTCGCTTGCTCATGGATCCTCAAGGCGACCCCCACAACCTAGCCTTCCAAGGCCATCTTCATCTGAAAGTGTGGAAAATTTCAAATAAGCATGGCACATCATAGGCCTTCGACATGAAGCGTTATCAGGTATCAACAAATCCTGGGCTACTTCCACTCAAAACAGTTATACATACAACCTGGGCAACCTGGGTTGGTTATTGTGTGGAACGGCAGATTGATCCCATATCTGCACCTCCAGAAGAGGTAGTTAATTGTTTGGCCTTTATCACATGGAAATCCTATAGAATGGTTAATGCTTACAGATCTGCTATTTCAGCTGGTCATATACTAGTCAAGGGAAAATAAGTAGGAAAATAGTTTTAGTTTGTAGGGCCCTCAAATCAATATGCCTTAAAATTCTACAAACACCTAAATATTATGCTTTATGGATATCAAAGGTGTCTTGGTTAAATAATGATGTTCTCTCTTTGAAACTGCTAAATTAATTGAGTTTAGGTGTGTTGTCATTCAGAACAGCATCTTAAGTAAGACCCTTAGATGTTGATAACAAATCATTTTCTCCACAAGGTGTTACATTCTATGTTACCAGAAGTACCAAAACAATGTCCTCATCCATATTTGATCCTGCTTTTCAAGACTGTATAAAGCTATATATGGTTTCATGCTTGTGCTATAAATCCCAAACCTCTCCTTTCCGTCCTCCTTCAGCTTCACAATTGTTGATTTCTGACAGAAAACGGGTCAATCCATTGACTCCATCAACTCTTGCAAGGAGGGTTAGATGGATTACAGCTGAAGCTGGCATTGATGTTTCATTTGGTGCCCACTCAGTGAGAAGGACCACAGCATCAAAAGCAAATATTTCAACTGGAGGCCGATTGGTCTAGGGACTCTACCTTTAAGATGTCTTACTAGAAGCCAATACAGTATGTGTCTTAATATGTTATTGCAAAGCAATAAGCTTGTCATAATCAAACCTCTGGTCTTGTTATAGAATGGAAATCTCCCCCACTGATGTGGACGGTCGTTTGGATTCCATTAAAGACACGCAGGTGAGTATTACCCCCACACCCCACACCCTACATCTCCCATTTTACAATCTTTCATTTCTATTCCAGTCTAACCTGAACAGATATTCCGGCTGCAAACAGATGTTCTGATGTTCTGCACACCAGCGTGATGCTGCTAAACGTTTGTAAGATCCAATTTCTCCTCCTCACATCCTCATCAGTACAATACATACTTTTGTTCTTTGGGAAATTTCGAAATATTTTCTCATGATTATTATGTTGTTAAGGAAGGGGGTGCGTTGCTGCTCTGTAGAGATGTTTTTACACAGAATTGGTAACTTACTGGAGCCCTTATTATGAGATCATTAGACAGCTTGAATTCAGCATTAATGTCACTTAGTTTTGCTACAGTTTTTCTTCATCAGTGTTATGAATAGAAAAAAATTTCTTTGCTGCTGGAGTAAAAAGTAAAGTCACAATCTTCCCCTCAGTGTCTAATAGAATTCAGACGTAGTCACATTAGTGAAATAGATTTGTATTTTGCCTTTAAAAAAACAACCGAGTGATGAACTTGTTCTGCACCTCTTCAGTGTTTTTGCATTCTTTGAATGTTTTTGTCTTAAACAGAGCTGTTTATTACTCATACACATTCAACAGCATCTGCTCTATCACCCTACCACCATAGGTGTAGTGCAAGAGGAAGCATTGTAGCATCTCTCTTAAACACCATTCACAGGCAGTCACTATATCCACCAACAACATTTTTCATGGCCTGAAATCCTAGCCCACACCGAAAGCCAAAGGTTATTTTTCGTCTGTTCCTCGGGAAAAAATTATTTTAGAATACACAAAGAAACAGGTTCTACCTCAGCAGCACAAATTGTGCTTATCCCTTGAAAACGGTATCGAATTACTGTAGAAATTTATTGTATTACGTAAGTAGTACCCGCATGCAACCAGGAGTTGTGTTCTGCAACCAGGAGTTATTCCAACACTTAAGATGACAAAACCCCCTGCAAAGACTTTGAAGTAAAGGTCCGACACAGAAGAAGTTCACGAAGAGCTTTAATAGGAGCATCCACGCATATAGGCAGCCACAGGTCAACTGAATAGAACACAACAAAGAATGGAATGCTCATACACAAACCAATGAAATTAAAGAAACACAATGATGAGGGAGAAAAGAATGTTCATTCAACCAAGCTTGGTTAAATGAACATTACCACATACCTCCCTTCCTTAAAACAAAACAAAATGAACAGCAAGAAAAAGAAATTCTTAATACCAAAACAAAATCATTGTACTTTGAAGGAAACTTAACAGATTCTTAATACATAACAAAATCATTGAACTTTGAAGGTAACTTAACACTTCTCTTAATTCTTTCAACAGATTCAGCTTCAGGTACAGACTCACAAAAAATTTCCTTGTTGGAACTGTTACTAGAACAGGAATCACTTCCAAAATCAGGAATATTAGAAAAAGTTTGTGGATAAGATACGGGTAAGGAAGTACCAGCAGAAGAGCATGTTTTAGCTAATCTGGACAAGCTCCACCAAGATCCATTGTCTAATAAAGCTGATGTTTTACCAATTTTGACAATTTTCCTGACAGCAGAAAATTTAGAACAGCCCTTATTCACATGAAAAGGAAGTTTGATCTTAACACAATCACCAATAACTAACTTTTTCTTTGAAACATTAGAATCTTGAATCATTGTTTTCGAAGACTTGGTTTCTACATTATGTTTGGCCACATCATACATATGTTTAAGATTACAAGAATCTATTTTGGGAAATAACCATCCAGGATTAAGTTTATGTCTTGGGGACCTCCCTTTAAGTAACAAGAAAGGCGAAAATTTTGTGGTGCAGTGGGGAGTGCAGTGATATGACCACAATAAATCAGCAATATGTTTTTTAACATCAATTCTAGACTTGCGAGCCAGTTGAATTCCTTCCACTAAAGTTCTATTAAACCTTTCCACCAAACCGTTCATATTCGGTGAATAAAGTGCTGTAGTAAGGTGACAAATACTAACTTGTTTAAAGAAATCTTCCATGGCAAGCGAAGTAAACAAAGAACCATTGTCAGTAACAATACTGTCAGGCAAACCTTCCTTCTTAAAGACTTCTTGCAAAAACTCAATAACCGAAAAGGTATCAGGATGAAAAATCCATTTTAATTCCACCCATTTTGAAAAATAATCAATGAGAACTAAAATATAAATCTTCCTAGAATCAATACCTTCATAAGGTCCTAACAAATCCATGGCCAACTTAGACCAGGGTCTGTCTGGAAAAGTAGTTTGAATATGATCGACATGTTGAGTTTTTAAAATCTTGTCAGATTTAATGCACAAAGGACAATTTTCAACAAATTTGACAATATCATTGTCCATGTAAGGCCACCAAAAAAAAATCCTGACTTTTAACAGTGCTAGATTGACCCAAATGACCTAAATGAGCAATAGAAATCAATTTGTTTCTGATACCAGAAGGAGGAACAAAACAAGAATTTTTAATGATAAGATCATTTTCGAGAAATAAATCATCTCTGACTTTCCAGAAAACTCTTAACTCCTTAGATAAATGTTTTTCCAAAGGCCAACCATCCAAAATAAAATTTTTGAGAGAAACTAAAACCTCATCTTGGGACATAGCTGCAAGCCATTCCTCTTTAGAAATAACCTCACCAACAGAGAGAATCACATCATCGACGGATGCAACAACACATTCTTCCGAAGAAGAACAAATAGTACTTGAAATAACATCCCCTGTCAACCGAGAAAAACAATCCGCCCGGACATTTTGAGCTCCAGGAATGTAACACACAGTGAAATTATACTCATAAAGCTTCGATAAGATTCTAACTAATCTAGAGGAAGCCTTGCCCATGCCATGTTTGGAAAGTAAAGAAATCAAAGGTTTATGATCAGTTCTGAGATGAAAATGTTTTCCCCACAAATACATTTTAAAGTGTTCAACAGACCATGTACATCCCAAAGCTTCACGCTCAATGGTGGAGTATCTTGATTCTGCAGTAGTTAAAGGTCTGGAAGCGAAAGCAATAGTGCGTTCAACACCATCCTTGATTTGACTAAACACTGCTCTGAGCCCTGTAGAACTGGCATCAACAGTGATGACATTAGTTCCATCTTGTGAAAAGGCAAATAATGGTTTGGATTCAATAATAGAATTTTTAAGGGCATTGAAAGCAGAATCATGCACTTCCAGCCACTCAAATTTGACACCTTTTTTTTAACAATAACCTTAAAGGTAAAACAATGTCAGAAAACATTTGCACAAATCTTGCATAAAACTCACACAAGCCTAAAAACGATTTGAGTTGGTCTTTACATTTGGGAACATGCATGTCACGGATAGAGTTAAGTAAATCTTCTTTAGGAGCAATACCAGAGCTAGATATGGTATGTCCTAAGTGCTCAACTTCATTTGTAAAAAATTTACACTTATCTAAGCGTACAGTCATACCTTTGTCCTCCAAAATAGACAAAACTCTACTTAGTAAGGAAGCATGCTCATCATTGTTTTTGGAAAAAACAAGAATGTCGTCTTGGAAGCGACTACCCCTTCGATACTCCCAAAAAGACAGAACATCAATTTTTGAAAGACCGAAGCGGCAGACGCCAATCCAAACGGCATTCTGATATATCTAAATGCTCCATCAGGTGTAATAAAGGTAACTATATGTTTTGACTGGGGAGAAAGTGTGACTTGATGATAAGCCGATTTAAGGTCTATGGTGGAAAAGACCTTAGCACCATCCAATTTAGATAACAAATCCTGAATACGGGGAAGGGGATGACAATCAATTAGGATTTGTTTGTTAACAGACCTAAGGTCTGAGCAAAGACGAAGTTCCCCATTTTTTTTTTTTAACTAGAACAATGGGAGAAACCCATTCTGATGAGTTCACAGGTTCGATAATACCTTCAGCGCACATATTTTTAAGCATTTGGGATAACTCAGAACGAATAGACAGAGGAACGTGTCTCAATTTATGTTTCACAGGAACAGCATTTTTATAAGTTGAATGTGATGTGAGAATCCTTTAACCTGACCCAATTCTTTCCGGGAAGAGATTTTTATGTTTATCAAGGATAGATTGTAGTCTGTTATCTTTCTCCAAAACACTTTGAACAACGTCCAGATCTTCAGCAAAACAAACTTGCACTTTTGAATTTGGGCGAAGAGTAATGTTAAACTTTCCTTGATGTCTCCAGCCTAAGACCTGTAAACCATCAACAGATACATATACTTTTCCTAAAATAACTTTATGTCTGAATTTAATCTCAGACACAAAATAACCGCTTATGGCGATTTCTTTTCCACCAAACCCATAAACTTTAATGTCAGAGGGTTCCAAAATTTTGTTATTCCAATTCTTCTTAAAAAATAAATCAGAAATGATGGTGTATGGAGAGCCCGAGTCCGCCATGACTTGTAAAGTTTTATCATCAATACTAATTTCACACATAGGTGGAACATAAGGTTCGCCATCAATGCCTTCCAAAGAAACACCAGAAATCAATTGATTTGCTTCCAAACAACTCAAATCAGAAGATAAATCATTAATATGTTCAACAGAAACTGAATCTTGAGAATCAACCATGCAATCATTCTTCTGCTCAGAAAAGGTAGAACTTTCTCTAATGCATAACATAACATTTTGTGTGCATTGTTCTTCATTGACATTTTCTTGGATAACGGAAACTCTTTTACCTTTGTTTAAGCATACATTGCCAAAATGACCCATTTTACCACAAGAATAACATTCTCTATTCTTGGCAGGACAAAACTTAAAATGAGCTGAATGAGTTTTAGATCCACAACGATTACATCCCATTTTCGAAAAAGAATTATTATATGTAGTAGTTGGCTTAGAAAATGTAGTTCTTGAAAAATTAGTTTTGTTACTATCTTTAACAGATAATGCTGCTACACCATCAATAGTTGAATCAACATTAATCGTTTTAAAAGAACTAATAGAACGTTCTACACTCTTGGCAATGTCAATAGTTTCTTGGAGAGAAGGATTGCGTTGACGAAGGAGCTGCTCTTGTATCTTTTTGTTAGAACAACGAATTATAAGCTGATCTCGTTATCAACCTCAGCGCCAAACGCACAGTCAGCAGCCAAAACTCTCAATGTAGAGACATATGCATCTACAGATTCTTCAATCAATTGATGGCGAGTGTAGAAGTGAAATCTCTCTAAAACTATGTGTGGCTCCTCCTTAAATCTCTTCTTTAGTCTATCAAGGGCTTCAGAAAAACAATCATAATCCCCAGCTTCTACTCCGTGTGGGGGTGCTGAAGCAGGTAAGTGCTCAAAAATATCCTCAGCATCATTACCCATAAGATTAAGGAGTAAAGCTGTTTTCCTTTGCGGAGAAAATGTAGCGCCATTTATAGCCAGTAAATAGTTGTTAAAATGACGAAGCCATTTGTCCCATTTCATGCTGGGTTAATTGGGACCTTTGAAAAACGGTGGTGGAGGGTTACCACAACTTGAACTTGCCATGTTGAAATAAGAAATCCAACTTCCAAACACAACGTGTAAAATAAAGCAGAGCAAAAATATAGAAAACTTTGAACTTTCAGAAAAATAGCTTGAAATGACAGTCTCCAAAACTGGCTGAAATTAAAATCCAGGAAATACTTTGCGGATTCACAAAGAAAAGTTTAAATGACAGGGTGGCTGAAAGGCGTGCTGTAGCTAGACAACAAAGTATCTGAAACTGACGAAAACATGAGCTTTTACTCCAAAGGAGCTCATGCGTCATAGAGAAGTGTCACGAAGCGTCTCTCCGTGATCAGACGGAGGAGGAAGACGACGGACAGATGCCCCCTTACCTCTCCTGTATTTTGTTTACAGTCGCCATGGGAGACACCCGTACCAGGAGCCTGCGGCCCCTTTAAGACCGATCATCACCTCGATGACGTTTTCCCCCATGTGACCCCGTCACGTGACTCCCTCGGGGTGACGTGTGCAGCTGGCCCGGGATTTGAATGGGAAGAGAGAGACCAGCAGTGTGTCTCTGTGCAGGAGTCCCCGACTGCCGACTACGGAGAAGGAGACGACGAGACTCCGGACATCACGTCTCGTACACCGCTCCAAGGAGGAACACCAACACCGGAAGGCGATTCCAGGAACTGGAGGTACCGCCGTGAGAGGGAGACGGAGACGGACCGAAGAGACCTAGAGCACCGCCAAGAAGGGAAACCGGACCCGAACCGGTACCGCGAGAACGCAAGCCACGTACCTGGAGGTGCGTGGCTTCCTGAGGTAAGTGCCCGATTCCGAGGGTGGTTCACAAAAAGGGCTAGTACTACCTCACAGGAGGAGAAGTCCCCGGGCTAGCGGGAGGGTTCAGGTAGTCCCACACTCCCTTGACCTTGCACGTGTGATTCACTTGGTGAGGGTCCGGGTGCTTACTCCTTCACTCCCTTTCCCTACCCTACTGGTTACTCAGTAACCTCATCCTGACATAGTTTTCTTTTCTTTTCTTCTTTGAACATTGGCGCTGAGGCTACGACCGTCGACTACGCAAAGGAAGGAAGAATCCTTCTCGACCCCTGCCGGACCTCCTGATGTTAAGGAGCTAAAGGAACTTTGCTGCCTCTTCTATGCTCTCTACTTTGACCAAATAAAAATAACCTGTGAACTTGCCTTTCCCTGTCTGGCTCCCTCGTGTTTATCCACAAGAAGACAGCTGTATCCAGGCAACACAAGCAGGAATGAAAGGCAAGTTCGTGGCTAGGCAACACTCTCGAGGATTCAGTCTTGAGAGCAAAGGCACGAGCGTAACGGCGGAATGTCACATTTAAAAAAAAATATATATATATGAAAACAGCCCAAGCGCAGGTGAATGCCAGGTTACGGAATAAATGAAAGGCTTACCGCAACGCCAAACAATGAAAGAGAAAGCGGCAGCCGTCCGGAGGAAGCGGAGCAATTAGTCCGTTCTTCAAAATGAGTCTAAGTTTCAATGTAGACTCACGAAAGATTGGTTCAGCAATACTTGAAAGGTGGATGCTCCTGCCAGATCCCGCTCGTCGTCAAAATGAAGTAAAGGTTCGACACAGAAGAAGTTCACTAAGAGCTTTAATAGGAGCATCCACGCATGTAGGCAGCCACAGGTCAACTGAATAGAACACAACAAAGAATGGAATGCTCATACACAAACCAATGAAATTAAAGAGACACAATGATGAGGGAGAAAAGAATGTTCATTCAACCAAGCTTGGTTAAATGAACATTACCACAGACTTGGAGTCATCAGAATTCAATAGCCCTCAGGGTCCTTAAGGCCAAGCTCCCAAGCACACATTCTTATAGTGAACTAGGACACACATAAAAACCCGTCTTTGATAGTCTGATGGTGGTAAAACACGCCTTTCAAGTTTCTAAGCTACACACTTTCGGAACAAAAGGCAGTCTGTGAACATGGGTCACCGGTGACCGCCTCCCTGCTGCGCTGCCTCTGCCTTTCCAGCTCCCCCGAGGTTCACCGGCGGCGCAGGAAATGCCGGCCGCCTCAGCAGCTGGACTCAGAGAGCGGCGCAGCTACCGGCCTAACATAGAAACAGAATTCTCAATATTGACCAGCCGTGTGAAATCATGGTTGATATAATTTCTTGGAACTATGAATACGTTGTTAATGCTAAAATGTTGAATGTCAAAGAAATGGGAAAAAAAACTAAATAGGATTCTTAAAAGCACAGGAATACAAAAGTGCACAAATGGAATTTCGATCTAACGGGAACTGTCAGACAAGAATTTAGCCACTCTTTTACATTTTAACCGTTCGCCTAAAGGCGGCGGAATGGTTTCAACTTCATTTTTTAACTGTCCTTCAAGGACTCGCTGTTTTAAAGAGGGCTTGGATTCGCTATTTAGGCCTTGGCAGCATCTCACTTGACAAGAGTGAAACGAGTCTAGCTGGACAGAGGTGACAA
Organism: Calotriton arnoldi; assembly: GCA_963921515.1. NCBI lineage: Eukaryota > Metazoa > Chordata > Amphibia > Caudata > Salamandridae > Calotriton > Calotriton arnoldi. Next base: position 1,543,010 of record CAWUFW010000021.1, on the reverse strand, counting down.
AAAACGATTACTTATATTACCTACCCAGTAACAATAGTTCTTCCCATAAAATAAACACTACTCGTATCCACACGCATGAACGGAAAGCCGCCTACGTCAGAGGGGTGCATTTTGACGCACTGCAGCACGGACGCCCAGCCATGACCCAGGTTCGCTGTGGTGAATTGATTTCGTGCTTTTCTAAAGGTAAGTAGCGGCCATGGTGAGCACGGCTCCGGAGAAGGCGTCTTCCGCACATCACATAAGCAACTTGCTTACTGGGGACTATTCTTAATACTGTAGATAGTTTAATCACCATCTTTTTGGAAACAGTATCAAGTAAGTTTTCTCTAACCAACTGAAACAAGCCTTGGCAATCCCAACAGGTCTCACCTTTGAGACCTTTTTGGTTGTGACATTGGTTTTTAGCCATGCTGTTAAGCATCCCCCGTGCTGTGCAGCATGGCTCAAGAAAGTAACAAAACATGGTGCTATGATGTGGCGGCTGCATCATTTTGTAGATGCTCTTAGCACATGTGTGGCGGAGTGAGCTAAAGAATGATGATGGATTAAACCCAGATCAGTTGATTGGGGGCGAGTGCTTGCAATGTTCAACACTCCGTCCATCATCCTGTTTGGTTTTGCTATGTTCGCCCTAAGTTGGCAGGGTATGCCCAGACGTGGGTCCCTTGCTCACTTTGCCACTGGATTCAAGATGGCCTGGCTGATGACGGCTGTAAGCCAGAAACCGGTCCCAGGATGCTTGTTTCCGGTCCAGGGAAGACATGGCTTGGCAGTTCGGGCTGGACTGTTCCCATGAGGCACAGGGTCAGACTGATTTGCATATGGCCATGTCTGAACTGGGGTGGCGGAGTGAGCTAAAGAATGATGATGGATTAAACCCAGATCAGTTGACTGGGGGTGAGTGCTTGCAATGTTCAACACTCCGTCCATCATCCCCTTTGGTTTTGCTATGTTCGCCCTAAGTTTGCAGGGTATGCCCAGACGTGGGTCCCTTGCTCACTTTGCCACTGGATTCAAGATGGCCTGGCTGATGACGGCTGTAAGCCAGAAACCGGTCCCAGGATGCTTGTTTCCGGTCCAGGGAAGACATGGCTTGGCAGTTCGGGCTGGACTGTTCCCATGAGGCACAGGGTCAGACTGATTTGCATATGGCCATGTCTGAACTGGGGTGGCGGAGTGAGCTAAAGAATGATGATGGATTAAACCCAGATCAGTTGACTGGGGGTGAGTGCTTGCAATGTTCAACACTCCGTCCATCATCCCCTTTGGTTTTATTAAATGACAAAAGCATTTTTTTTGTTAATTAGAGTAATTAAAAACAAGCATTGGCAAAGCCAATAGTTCTCGCCTATGCGAGAGCTATTGGCTTTAGCATTGTGTTTAGGCCATTATGTACACCAGTGTGCCTGCTGTTCAGCATGGCTAAAAGTTATTGGCGTGGGGTGGGGTGGGGTAGATTGCAGTGGGTAGATTGGGGCAGAGTGGAATGGGGTAGGGTAGATTGGCACAGAGTTGACTGGGGACAGAGTGAGGTATATTGGAGTGAGGGAGTTGGGCAGATTAGCCTGGTAGATTGGAGTGGGGTAGACTGAATTGGGGCGCAGTGGGGGTAGATTGGGGTTTAGTAGATTGGGGTAGATTAGAGTGTGGTAAATTGAATTGTGTCAGATAGAAGTAGAGGCGATCGGAGTGGAGCAGGATATACTGGGGAAGAATGGAGTGGGGTAGATTGGGGAAGAGTGGGGTGGAGTGGAGTTGATTGGAGTGGGATGGATTGGGTGGAATATAGTACGGTAGGATGGAATTTAGTGGGGCTAGATTGGGTTAGATTAGAGTGGGGTAGAGTGGAGCTGTGTGGGGTAGATTGGGAAAGGGGGCGGTAGACTGCAGTGGGATAGAGTAGATTGGGGTAGATTGGAGTGGGGGAGTGAGATAGATTGAATTGGGGTAGATTGGGGGTGAAGTGGATTCGAGAGGGGTAGCTTGGGGAAGAGATGAGTGCAGTTGATTGGGGTGGAGTGGGGTAGATTGGAGTGAAGAGGAATAGATAGGGAGTGGAGAGGAGTAGATTGGAGTGGGGTAGATTAGGGGAGTGGGGTGGAGTGGGATAGATTGGGTGGATTCTGGTAGGGCAGATTAGAGAGAAGTGGAGTGGATTGGAGTAGGGTAGATTGGAGTGGAGTAGATTGGAGTCGAGTTGGATAAAGTGGTGTGGGGTGGGTGGGGTAAATTGGAGTGGGGTAGACTGGGTTAGGGTGGGGTAGATTGGAGTGAAGTAGATGGGGTAGATTGGAGTGGGGAGGACTGGCTGGGGTAGATTGGAGTAGGGTGGTGTGGGGTAGAGTGGGGTAGGTTAGATTGGAGTGGGATGGAGTGCGGTGGATTGGGGTGGAGTGGGTTAGATTGGACTGGAGTGGGGTAGAAGAGTTGTGTGACATTTGGTAGATTGGAGTGAAGTGGAGTGGGGTAAACTGGGTAGAGTGGAATGCAGTTTGAAAGGTTGGGCTGGAGTGGGGTACACTGGGTGATTGGAGTGGGTAGATTGGAGTTGAGTCGAGATTGTAGTGGAGTGAGATAGACTGGGGAAGAGTGGAGTGGGGGTAGAGTGTAGTGGGGTAGGTTTGGGTGGAGTGGGGTAGATTGAGTGGATTAGAGTAGAGTAGATTGGATTAGAGTAGAGTAGATTGGAGTAGATTGGAGTGGGGTAGATTGGAGTGGGGTAGAGTGGGGTGGAGTAGATTGCAGCGGGTGGAGTGGAGTAGATAGGGGTAGACTAGAGTGGAGTAGATGGGGGTAGACTGGAGTGAGTAGATTGGGGAGAGATAGTTTGGAGTAGGGTAGATTGGGGTGGAGTAGACTGGAGCGGAGTCTGGTAAATTTGAATGGAGTGTGGTAGATTGGAGTGGGGTAGATTGGAGTGGGATAGGTTGTGGTAGACTGGAGCAGGGTAGATTGTGGTAGACTGGAGAGGAGTTGACTGTGGTGGAGTGGGGTAGATTGGAGTGGGATAGATTAGAGAGGAGTTGGATAGATTGCAGTGGAGTTTGGAAAGGAATGGGGTACATTGGCCTGGGGTAGACTGGAGTGGGTAGATTGGAGTGGAGCTGGGTAGAATAGGAGAAGTGAAGTGGGGTGGATTGGATTGGAGTAGATTGCAGCGTAGTGGAGTGGGGAGGGGTAGGGTAGATTGGGGTACAATGGGGTGGAGTGGGATAGAGTGAAGAGGAGTAGAGTGAAATAGGGTAAGTGGTGTGGAGGGGAGTGTTGTGTTGTGGCGCAGATTGGAGTGGTGTGGATTTGAGTGGTGTGAAGTTGAGTTGCGTAGCATGGAGTGGCATGTCGTAGAGTGGCGTGTCTTGGAGTGGCGTGGCACTGAGTAGAAGGGCATAGAGTGGAGTGGAGTAGTGTGGATTATGCATTGTGTGGTAGTGCAATGCAATTACAGACAACACATTTTCAATTGAAATGACCATTACATTTGCACTGAAATATGGTTTTACTGCACACAAATAATAACGTGTGCAAAAGTCATCACCTAGTGTATTGGTTGATGTGTTTTGATTGTATTCAAATATTTGTTTCCACCACACTTCAGAATTACAAAAAAATGCTTCATTTGTACTAATTCTGATATATTCTGAAACAGCACAGTTCATTTTTTTTATTGTGTTCTAGAATAAAAAAACATCCTACACCCTCTCTTCTTACATGAATACTCAGCAGGATTTTCACATGAATGCTCTCACTTTGAAGTCGGAGAAAGAAAAGTAAACACCAAGCTCCCTCGGAAGAGAGAGCTTGACATTTGACTGCACAGCAAATGTGACAAGATAAGAACAAGATTTAAAGACCGGTTTACAAAAAGCGAGTTTGTGGAAGAATACAGTAAACAAGGTTTAGGCAACAAGAGGGACGAACTCAAACTGGTCAGCCTAAAGCAAACAAAGCTGCCTGACACACCCCCCACCCCCCTCCGAGGCACGGATTGGCGGGAGCTACCCTGAGGGCGTGTGTGGAAGCATCCTAAAGGACGCCGGTCAGGGAAACATCACAAAGGGCTGAGTGGGGGAAACAACATGGGGAGGATGAGTGGCGGGAAGCAAAACTGAGTGCACGGGTGAGTGGAAGCAACACTGAGGGTGTAGGGGAGAGGAAGCAACAAGGAGGACGGTGTGCGGAGTAGAAGCAAAGGGCAACAAAGAGCAACAAGGAGCAGGCAGGGTGGTGGAAGCACACAGGCAACAGATAGCAATACAGAGTGTGGACGGGGGACTGAAACACACCAGGGAGAACACTGGAAAACACATACTGCCTCATGGACTGCTTAACCCAAAAGAACAATTTGTGCTTGAAAAACAAGCAGTGGAAGGACACAAGTAATGAGTCCATGCTCCAGGAGATGGAGAAATACAACTGGAGGAAAAAATAGTCCACACACGCTAACAAATAAAAAGCAAAGAAATGAAAGTGATAGTAAGTAAAGCCAACCAACTGTAAGTAATGGACAGGCTTTAAGTGCACAGTAAGCTCACAATAAGTCTTTTCGCCGCCAAAAGTTTGAGTGATCTGGTAGGTGAGACCTAAAAATGAGGATCAGGACTTGCGTCTAGAGATCTAGGGCAACACATTCTCTAGTTAGGGTCTTAGCATTTGGGGGTGTGAAGAAAGTCCTCCATTGATACCCCACAAGTCTATAGCTGCCCCTCAGGTACATGTACTGTCTACAACATATTCTTCTCATCTTTAGGAGTGAAGCTGTTAGAGTTCCAAAGCCATTAGCATGTGGGAGCTGGGTTAATGTATACTGGCAGGGACCACTTAGACTAAGGGCTTTGTGAGGTGAAACCAGAGGCACATCTTTACCTTTAGCTTTGTGAAAGGTTTCTAGACCCAAGGAGAGTGGGCATTGAAAAGGTCTCTCTGTGGGGAAGTTAATGTTGCTAGGATTTAGTTTTTTAGATGGACTGATACTAGTCCCAACGTGTAATGGCCCCAACCCTATACAGTCGGTGACCTACTGCCTTCATCTTATTTCAAAAGCACTGGGTGCATGATATATTTTAGTACAGGATCTAGGATATGATGTCACTATAACTAGAGGCTAATTACTGACCAATGGACAAAGTTTTCCAGTCTAGTACACAGAAGGTCATGGGAGAAACTTAAGCTAGGTTGCTGAAAGTGTAATCAGAAAAAGGGAAAAGTCACTCAGCACAAACCATGTGTTGTTCAACAAAAACAACTAATAATAAATACAATCAGCGAGATCCTTTCCATCATACCAAGTATTAATAATTTCCACATTAAGTTCATGAGTTGGTGACATTTCTGCTGGTATACACTGATGTTTTTCTCACAGGATTAGAGTAATTTGCACTTTTACCAATGTTTTATCCCTATAAAGCTCACCAAGCCTAACTACAGAGTCCCTTTTAAAACCATATTGAATGTTTATCTGCTTTTTGCTGTTTTTCCAGTGTTTGCTTTGTAACTGTGGAGGCAGCAGGGTACCTGTGGCAGGGATGATCTTGGAAGAGCACCAAACAGCAGAATAACAAAACTCGCTTTTGTACCGAGGCATATACTAGAGGCGGGGAGATCACTTTTTGGGGGTGAAACCTCCTCACACTACACCTAGATAGAGCAGAGCACCACTAGGGTATTGTGTAAAGAGGTTTTGGCAAGCACTTTCGTCCAAGTTGTTCATGTTAAAACGCAGCTGTCTGAAAATAAAACCGGGTTAAAAAAGGTAATTTCTGTCCCGCATTCTTTCGTTTGCCCACATATTATATGGTGGTTTAGGCATCAGCAGGCACTTGAGAAAGGACTGATCGCGTGAAAGAAGTATAAGTAAGATCTTAAAGATGTCACAAAAGGCAAAGTTCCCAAAAGACTTTCACATTGTCTTAGCCAGCTCAGGATCCCAGGAGCAGACCCAGTGAAGGAGAAAGGCTATGAGCAAGTGCCTCCTCCCTTCCTCCGATTATACAGGACCTTTGCTCTAAGAAGTCACAATAATGGAATTAAATGATGACCACGCATTATGGTTAACCTGCAAGGTTTGGGAAGATGCTGCAATTTAGGGGTTAAAACAACACCCAAAGATAATGCTACTAAGCTATTAATGCTAAGGGCGAAGATGCTGCAACCTAACTTTCGTTAACTTTTTTTAAAGCTATGTGTCAATGGGTGGAATTCGCTCGAAAAATCATCAGTGGCTTACAGTGTATCTATTTAATTGTAGAAGAAATGTTTCAACATGAGGTGCTGACCAAAGAATAGTAGAGAGAATGACGTGGGCAAATGTGAGGCAGGAGATAGCTGCTCTGCCCCTTGCAGTTCTGCAGCTGAAGTTTCACAAACCTATAAAAACTCAACAGTGACTACTTCAGACACTTTAATAACACTCAGAGTGTAAAGTGAAGAAGAAACCTTTGTTGCTTGTGCTAATCTGTTGTTTAAAATTGCTTTTAGACACGGAGTTTAGTTGTTTCTCTAGCTGTAGCTCAGTGAAGGAAGACAAGGAAGACAACAATTGCAAATGGTGCCAGGCCGTTACTATAATCCAACTACAGTGACATACTGAATAAATTACTTGTTCTTGGCCATTCCAGAGTTATTTGCAGAGAAAACAAAAAAACAGTCCACACCTGAGAACTTTAATCAACTTAGCCCTTGCAAGTCTTACACTGCAGCGGTTTCTGGCAGGTCGATGGAGGGAGAGATGCCGCAAGCTGCAAAACTCATTATTGTGATGATCACTTCTCCCAAAAAGTATCTAGGGCAACCTAAAAGACTACTTTACAGCAATCTATCTGGAGCATGACTCTCGAACAAGTAGCATGTGAGCTGCGGTAGCTCACAATCACCCTAAAAGTAGCTCTCCAAGTTGAATCCAAGCCCAACACCTAATTCAGAGGGTCTGTGCATATTAAAAGAGCAGCAGTGCTCATGTCAAAACACTTAGAGTGAAAGCCATCCAAAACAATGGCAAGGACTCAAACACACTGTCTTGGCCCACAGAGTCTATCACAGGATCACCTGTTTTCACTCTCAATCTAGGAAACTGACCCAACTTGGCCACTGTCTGAGCTCTGCTCTATCAGTCACACTGTGTGTGTGAACATTTCACCAGGAAAGTGTCTATAGCAGCCAGTGCAGACCAACAGAAGTGGAGGACTTCTGGAGCCACAGTGAAAATGTGAGTTCAGTACATGATCGCACTGAAGCAGAGGATTTGGGTGTGGATCCAGAGGTGAGACAATTAAGCGTGAGCCTCACATGCGTGTGTGTCTGTGTGTGTGTGTCTGTCTGGCATCGTGTCTCTCCCTGATAAATGGTATTGCTCCTAGAAAGCTCTGCATGGTACAAACAGTATATGGTGCCCCGACCCTCCCCTCATCATAAGGGGTTTGTCTTTAGCACAATTGAGCCCTTTCAAGACATAATAGTGGTAATGGCATAATAATGGTCATGCTGGACATATTTGTGGTAGCCATCCCTGACATAATGGTGTACAGCCCTTGCATAATAATGTCCATGACTGACATACTTTGTGCATCCTGGCCATTATGATGTCCAGTCTTGACAAGGCACTGGTAAAATGATGGGCATTACTGTCATGTTACAGACATCGTTGGTGTTATGGGGAGCATCCATGGCCTAGGGCTGTGATACCTGCTCATTTTAAGCAGAATCTGTCCACGTGAGACGTGTGTAAACATAAGTACTTGATGAAAATGACAAACTGATGTTTGGGGACTGTGTAATTCCTAAAAATGAAAGCTGAGATTCCAAAGGCAAAAATAGTTTTTCCAGAAAAGGTTTTCCTTCTGAAAAATTAGTTGGTTTGCCCAAAATGGAAAGTGATATTTGACAGAAAATGTGTATTTTCAGAAAAGGATGTGCTGATGGAGACAAACTGTTGCATTTTCAAAATACATATAGAGATGATAATGATAATTCATGCTGAGTTGGGGAGACTTATTACTGTGGATAGGTCCTTTGTGCCAGAAGGCACAGACTGCTTTGGCTCTTATTTCACTGGTCATGTCAAGGTGTTTCATATAGATAATCATTTCTTCGCATTTCTGCTGGTACCCTCAACTGAAATGCTTGGGTGGTTACTACTGATGCACTTACTTAGAGTGGTCACAGTGTAATGTGTAAAGTGTAAAGAGATGTGGTCACTATTTTACAGTGATAACATTTACTATTAGCTCTGGAGGATTTACCTTGAGCATAAGAAGCTTTCAATATAGAAAAGGTTTGAGACACCCTGATCTGGAGGTTAGCAAAGCAGTCATCCCTGTTAACTTACAAAACTGGTATCTGCTACAAATGAAGGCAAGTTTTCCACATATAAGGATATTTAAAAGCAACATTTGTAAGCAAGAAGCAATACAGACAGGTTTGGCTATGATTTGCATACCCCTGATTGAAGGAAGTGAAGCTCATTTGACCAATCCAACAAAACAGGACGGAAGAATATTGTGATATACTTCCTATAAGATGTTTGATACAACCTTTGACAATCTTATTTATTTAGCAGGCTTCTCCAATGAGTAGCTTGTGAACTAGTGGCTACTGTAGGAGAGTAGGATCTGCTTCTTATAGTTACCCCCCACTTTTTGCTGATGTTTCACTGTTTTCGACTTAGTCTGACTGGGATCCTGCTATTCAGGACCCCAGTCTATCTGCTTTCTCCTCTAAATTGATTGCAAGTACTTTAGGTACACTCCAGATTGGATTCTGGGGTACCCTTATAAGTCCCTAGTATATGGTATACTATTTACCCAGGGCCTAGGTACCCCAGAGGCCTCCCAGGGGCTGCAGCATGTATTATGCCACCCCTGAGAAACCATTTAAAATGACACAACAGGTCTGCTACAGCAGCCTGTGTAAGGTGGTGCATGCACTCCTTACTTAGATATAGGTTCACTATATCTATCCTAATCACTGCACATATAAACCTATCAGTCACCCCTATGGCAGGCCTTATCAATCCTGAAGGCAGGGTGCTGGGTTTTATGTGAGAGGGTGCCCATGCATGAGCAGAGCCCATCTGCAGCCTTCGGAACCTATATTCCGGGGTTGTTTGTGATGCAGCCAACCATATATACTTAAGTGCATTATAACCTCGCGGTAAATGCTAACTTTAAAACGGCTGCATGGAAACATGTTGTGTTTGGTGTCAAACACCTTGGAATCATACCTCCACACCAGTAAATGGTGTGGGAGGTATGATTCCACCCTCCTAGAGGGAGAAATATGACAACACCGGTACACCCGGTACCAGCTTTCTTGACCCTGGCAGCACAAAATGGATGCTGCCAGCCACAGACACGAGTCTGCCCTCCTGCTGCTGGACGAAACTCCGGCAGGGGAAGGTTGGACAATAGGTTTCCTGTCACAGGGAGGTGTGACCACCTCCCAGACAGGCTTTAGTGTATTGGGGCTGGATGGGTGCACTCAGAGTGCTTTAATGTCTGCACTGGGGGCACATTTGGTGTCCCTGTGCATAGTCCAGCTCAAACCGGTTGCAGGAGCCATTTGCTCCTGCTCTGGCGCGAAACTGGACAAAGGACATGGGTGTAGCCACCCCTCTGTCCTGACCCTCCCATAGGTGGGTCCCCAGAGTTTGTCCCACCCCTTCCTTGGGTATAAAGTAGGAACCCCTGACTACAGGACTTTAGATTTTACCTGGACTAAACTCTGCTACAGAAACCAAGTACTTCGACGATCTGCACGACGCTGGATGACTGAAGAATCTCCCTTGGAGTAAAGGAGTTACTCCCCTGCAAGGCAGGCACCTAAACGCATCTGACCGGTTTGCATCTCCCGAGCTCCTGAGGACTCAGAAGATTTCTGCAACACAGGAGGTGGTTTCCCGAGGTCTTTGAGGTTGATCTGTGCTCTCAGCAATTCTGAGGCCCGTATCCCTCGTGGGGACCGTGCAACCCGTACCCCTGTGCACCGTGTGCAATTGCAGCAGCATATGCTTTTCGGCGATCCCCGAGGCTGTGCTTTGGGCTACTTGTAGTCCTGACCCCGAGCAGTAATTCCACCGAAGATTTCTGGCCTACACTCCACGAGTGTTCCGTGGGCTGGTATTTAGTGATTCAGCTCGAGGTCCCTTCGCGATCCCTGGACCGTAGGCCTGTGGGTCCCTGTGAAGGTAACTTTGACTTTCTGTGGGCTTTCCTGGTTGCTCCAGACGTGCCCTGACTCCATAGCTTGGAGAGTCCCCAGGACCTTGCTGGTCCTCACAGAAGCATCTTTCCTCTGACCGTGTGGCTTGCAGTTGCCAAGGCTTGTTGGTGTTCAATCCGGACACTGACCCCCCACCCCCCAATCCACAACCCCCCCACCCCCGCACCCCCCCCACCCACCCCCCACCACCCAACACCCCCACCCCCCCCCCCACCCCACCGCCCCCACAGTAGGCACTGTGTCTAGTCAAGTCGTGGTTGTTATACCACTTTCTTAGTATATGGTTTGGTCTCCCCCTGGAGCCCACTGTGTATTGTGCGATTTACTGTCGTTCTAGTGATTTAATATTGTGTGCTTTGTTCTCTAATCTCATAAAGAGGTTAGTAGAGTGTTTAGTAATAAATACATATATTTTATATATTCCTTGTGTGGTTCTCCTTTCATTTGGTCATTCAGGAGGTTATGATCTGGTAAAACAAGCTGCTTTACATTCCTTCGAGATTTAGCCTGAAGGCTGCTCTCCATAGCTACCACTAGGATAGCTTTCAATAAAGGTTGTCTTTAACCTATTCATCAATAAGGGTCGTTTGGACAGGTGCAAGGTGCCCACTTTAATTAGTGGACACCATATACCAGGCCAACTTCTCACAGCTACCTCTCCAGCTACCTGTAAGTAGCTCTCCAGAGTGCATCACAGCCTCCTAAACTAGAAGCTTTTGCTTGGTTGAATATGTAAACTAAAATTGAAAAGTCAGTATTTGAGACAAAATGTGTGTGCTTTCAGAATGCATATGCTATTGTTTGGAGATAAAAGGACGAATTTCCAAAATATTTAAAGCGGACATAGGAGTGCTAAATCATGGGGCAAGACCATTACTAATATTATAACCTTGGTGTCAGGGGCATTGCAGCTATGACTGTTATGTAATAGCCATGTGGAGACATTCCAAATTGATAGACCCTTTTTTAGGTCACAGCCTACCAGACAGCACAGCTTTCTGGTTTGCTAAAGACATCTTGGGGACATTCAGAACGTTGACCTAGGAATGCATTCTGCCCGTTGCTTATCATTGGCGGTGTGGTTTATAACCCATGTTTTTTTGCTTTCCATTTGTTGGCTTTATTTGTTTTAGGCTGTCCAGCTTGAGTTCGTACCTTCCCTTGCCCAAACCTTATTTACAGTATGTTTCTTATGTATCATGCACACCTGTCACTTTTTCCTCCTGTAACGTATACCTCTTTTTGTATCTTGTTTGTTTTTGTTATTTGCACAATTGTCACTTTTTCCTCATGTAATGTAACGCTTGCTTTTGTATTAGGCTCACCTGTAACCTTCTCCTCATGTAATGTTACTGTTCCTATTGTGAAGCGCTCTGACACCTTCAGGTAAAGTCCGCGCTATATAAAAACGCATAAATAAATAAAATCCTCCCAAGTCCTCCATTGCTGTAAACAGGCCTGTAGATCTTGTTTTTTATCTCGTCACATTTGCTGTGCATTCAAAGACTGAGGTCAAATGTCATGCTCGGTCTTACGAGGGCGCTTGTTTACTTTTCTTTCTCGGACTTCAAAGTGGGAGGATTTATGTGACAGTCTTGCTGGACACTGGGGATAGGAAAGAGTTTTTTTCTAGCACACAACATCATTTAAATGAATTGTGAAAGTATTTCATAATATATCAGAATTAGGAACACAAATGAAACCCATTTTTTGTTATTTCTGTAGTGTGTTGGAAACAAATATTTTAATATGATGAAAACAAATTACACTAGGTGATGCAATTCCCACACATTGTCTGTGCATTGTTATTTTTATTAGTAAAACTGTATGTCTGTGCAAATGTAATGGTCATTTCAATTAAAAATGTGTTGTCTGGAATGGCAGTGTGCTAGCACACCATGAATACGCCACTCTATGCCACTGCACTGTACTCTGCACCACTCCACTTTACCCCACTCCACTGCACTCTGCACCACTCCACTCTATCCTGTACCACTCTCCTCTAAACCACTGCACTCTTCTCCACTGCAGTCTATGTTAAGAACAAAACACAATCATGAACATTCTGCGCCATCTTGTCTGATGAAAGTTCCTACATGCACATAAACTACAGTCATTCTGATTTACCACAGACATTTTGTACTCTGTTGGTCACCTTCATTTCACCCTGTCCTCTAGCAGCCTTCTGACTCTCTGACCAAACCTGATATGTGTGCTGGGGACTATAAACTATTTCCACGACAAACATCAACATCACCTGCTGCCTCAAACTCGTCTTTCCTCTCATCCCTGCACAAACGGGTTACAAATACCAAACAGACTCTTGCAAACATGGTTTATTGCACTACACACAGCAAGACTGGTTTTTTGCCAACAATGGGACCTGTTCTTATCAACAGAACGGACTCTTAGATCTGGCCGGTCTCACTCGTTTTTAGACCCTGAAGCAAGGTCCAGCTGCAATTAAATTGTCTGTTTTTGACCTGGGTGGGAGGAGAGTTAATGTTGGGCTTGTGTAACCATGTTGATAAAACAATGTCGGCTTGTGTGACAACCTGCCCGGGGCGGAGACTCCAAGCTTGTAACCATGATAAAAGAAACAAATACATTGTGTAAAACTGTATAAAAGGAAGAGCCAAAAGCATTGCCAGTAGAACACCTCCCTGAAGACATCCTGGTGTCAGCAGTTGACGTGGTCTCCTCTAAGAGTAATAAACCTTTTTCTTGCCTTCCAGCTTCCAGCGCCTGCCTCGTTATTTTAGATAGTGAATCCAAAGTGGATTAAAGGTGACTTTGCGCCGGGCAGCATTGGGGATCCCAGGAGACTAGCTGCTTTTCACAAATTGGCGACCCAACTGGGGGCCCATCAGAGACACGTGGGTCCAGTAGAGAGGTCCTAACGACGGAGTGAACGACTAAATGATTGGAGTGCACCTGCCTGAAAGAGACCCTCGTCTGGCTGCCAATCGACTGAACTTCACTGGTTCCGAACAGACCTCTCTCGAGTGACCTGCGGTCCTGACTGGGGCCTTACAGGAACGCCGCATTGATTGTTGGAGTGAGAGGACAACCAGGCGCTGGAAGGGGAAGACTAAGAACTGTCCATACGGTCCGGGTAAGGTCGTGAGAAAAACATGACTTAAATTGATTGATTGATAGAAATACTAGTATTCCTTTTTGAGTTATTTGAGACATTCCCTGCTTGCAAACAACGTAGAATAGGAATATTCTCTCTTTGCAGACAGCGAAGGACAGGTAGTGCAGACTTTTGTCTAATATTAATTGAGATATTCATTTTGACCGCTAAATACGTCATGCCTGTTTTCTCTAGATTGTTTGATTGTTTTGGACCGGACCGTTTGTTAGAGGTCAGTCATCCGGCACCGCCGGAAGGCACCCCTAACAAGGACATGTACGTAAAATATGGATTAGCCACCGTAGCTTATAGCAAACTATGGCATAAATACACTAGGAAGGACCGGGTAAATCAGTGGCCACTGACGGGATCTTTCGATCCCGCTAAAATAGAAACGTTAGAATTAGCTCTCCACAAAAGAAAGCTAGACCAGCCATGTTTGATAGTTTTGGTTTATGGCGAAAAGAAGCAGCTCAACGAAAGAAAAGAGACGAAGCTAGACAAGATAAAGAAACGCGAAAATCAGCTTACCAAGCCTGTAAAAGTTAGAAGAAGAACTAAAAGAAAAGGAAATCGATAAAAAGGAACAGGAATCAAAAATATCAGGTCAATGCCATGTTAGAACGCCCTTAACTCTTTACCCCGAGTTACCAGCAAAACAGGGGGTAGATGATGATTTATTGTTAGGTCCCCCAATGATATACATGCCACCCCTTATGCCCCTACTCATCCCGTAGTACAACGCCAGGACCCCCAAAGTATAGCTGGAGATGGCACGATCGCCTCAGTCTCCACCACCTCTGCTCCCACCGAGCCACCCACACCAAATGCCTCATCAAAGGAGGCAGTAGTAGAGGTAGGAACCAAGGAAATAGGAGCGCCCAGGGTCCCGCGATTAAGTAAAAATGAGCGAGCAGGCATTGATAAAATAGTTAAAACCCTCATAGATAGGAAAGAAACAGAAGAACACATAACAGACATATGCGACTCCTATGTTGAAAACCGCAAACGATACTTTATTGTATGTCTCTGTTACCACACCCTTACTGCATATGAAGAGAAGTACCAAAACGTAGGGCCCGAGCGATTAGTGGCTCTCTACAGGAAGGTAGACATCGGAGATGAAGGCGACAACGATGTTGCAGAACTATTTTCATCCACACTAGAAGTATTGCGTCACCTCATAGAACAAGGACAGGTAGATAGGGACAGGACAACTAAGGTAGCAGGACCCCCAGTGGAAAAAACAGATAGCATGATGCCAATAAAAGAAGCTGCCCCTTACTGGGTACCTCCTAGAGGACAAGGGACTAATGACGATATAAACCATCAAGACGCTAGAGGAAGGGTGGTCTACAATTGGGTGTATCAGCCATGGGACAGACAGGACATCCTGACCTTCCGTAAATCTTTGCCGGATTTACGAAAGAACCCCACCGCCTTTACGCCGAGCTAGGTACCGCTCTGGGATCAACAATAATGACACTTGCCGACATAGACTTGTTCTTCGGGTTATGTTTGCCAGCAGATGTGTGGAAACAGGTTAAGAAAGTAAACCATACCGAACTGTTTGGTCATACCTGGGAACAACTCGACACACTAGATAAACAGCGGAACCCTGGTCAAAAACCAGTTAAAGCAATATTAGACCTCCCTGACAAAATAGTGCAGAAAGTGAAAACGCTGATCCCAGAGAAAAAGATAGACTGGTCCATAGTAACCGCATGCCGCCAGAAACCACAAGAGGACGTCTCAGAGTACTTCTCCAGATTTGAAACTGTGTTCTCTGATTACAGTGGACAAGACATGTCCACCGCAACCGGAGACCACTTATTTGTGCATAACTACGTCAAAGGATTACTGCCAGATGTATCCCAGAAACTACAAGCCAGCGAAAGTAGTTGGGCAGCATCTAAACCGACGGCCATTCTCCAAATGGCCCAGTACTACGAGCATCAGAGAAACGAAAATGACAGGGCTACAGAAAGGAAAAAGAAGGACTTGAAGGAAAGGGTAATGATAGCACAACTCCAGGGGGCGAATACAGGAGGGGAGCAATATAGGGGAGGAAACCAGCAGAATACCCCTAGAGTACAGCCACCTAGGAACAATCCATCTACATCATATGTAGGACGCCAAGACCTAGGACAGGATCAATGTGCATTTTGCAAAAAATATGGACACTGGAAATCCCAATGCCCGGCTTTGTTAGGAGCTGCTAGGGGCAGAGGGGCGAGGGAAATAGCAAGTGGACAGAGAGGAAGAGGACGTGGGAGAGGGTACGCGAGTGAAGCAAGCGAGGAAAGGCCAGGAAGAGTGAACGCATTTGACCATCCCAGACAGAATCAGTACCAACAGACAGATTATGACAATACGTACGACTTTGCATAGGACAGCCAGGGGCAAGGGAGGGATCCAGTCGAGCTCTGCGTTGATCAGCAAGGCCCTTATGTTACCGCTGAGGTCCTGGGCACAAGGTCGCCATTTTTGGTAGACACAGGAGCAACACGTAGTGCACTATCCAAACGACTGATTCCAAGGGCACCCTTGTCAGGCTCACATGTGACCTCAATAGGATTTGACGGTACGCCTCCACCAACCCTTTGTCCCGACCCATCCCTTTTAATCTCGACAGCAATGGCGTCGAAACGACATTCCTCCTCTCATCTAACACCCCAGACGCCATTATGGGCCTCGACCTTTTGAAACACTTCCATGCGACTATCAGATGCTCACCAGACGGAGTGCGTGTCATCCTGTATGACAACCCCCAACGCCATAGAGAGAACCCTTTTCAGCACATGTTTTCCATCTCTGAGACTGACACATCCCTACTGGACACTTTGCCATCACACTTATGGGCTAGGGCTGATTCAGACGTAGGACGAATGATGATTGACCCAGTACACCTAACAATACGACAGGACGCAACCCTACCGAAGGTACCGCAGTACAAAATATCGCCAGAGGGTGAGAAAGCACTAACAGAGATCATACACTCTTTGGTAGAGGCAGGGGTGGTAGAGGAAGTAGTGAGCAACATTTGTAACAGTCCCATACTACCGATTGTAAAGAGACAGGGAGAGGGAGATGGGAAAGCCTACCGCTTCATCATTGACCTGCGGGAGGTAAACAAAATCGTAGTACCACAATACCCAGTAGTTTCCGACATCACGACAATTTTGACTTTAATCCCCTCCACTGCCACCACCTTCACTGTGATCGACCTCAAGAACGCCTTCTTTTCCATACCTATACACGAGGACAGCCGCTATCTTTTGGATTTACCCTAAATTCCCGTTCGTATAGATTTTGTAGAGCACCTCAGGGGTACACTGAGAGCCCAAGTATCTATAGCCAGGCGCTTAAAAGACAGTTGGACGCCATACAATTGCCAGATGGAGTGGCACTAATGCACAAGTTACTAACTTGTGTAACGATATATCTGTAAGAGACAGTAGTTAGTGATAGATTCCTTACCTTAGAATATCCCCAGGCGTCAGGCTGGATCCGGAAAGTTTTGCGTAGCAGTACCCTTGCGCGTCGGTAGGCGGCGCCGTGCGGCTCCGCGTCCGTCGTCGGCGTCGTGATCGCCGGGATGACGTCGCGGGCAGTACTTAGGCGCCGCCCTGCGCGCTGACGTCAGTTCTGTACACGACTTTCCGCGCCAGGAACGCAGAGCCATGCAAGAAGCTGACACAGGTGTCTGAAAAATACTAGGGCCCTGAAAGGGATGTCCTTAACCCTAGAAATCAGTTCGCAGAATGGGGAGGATGGGTGGGCGGTAGGAATCTATCACTAACTACTGTCTCTTACAGATATATCGTTACACAAGTTAGTAACTTGTGCATCTGAAAGAGACACGTTAGTGATAGATTCCTTACCTTAGAATAGATACCCCAGCAATACCAACTCCGGTGGTGGGTCTGCGAACAAAGATCAGACAAGGAAGTCCTGGAGGACAGAACGGCCAAAGAAGCCGTCCCTCCGGACCTGACTGTCAAGGCAGTAATGCTTAGTAAACGTGTGCAGCGAGGCCCACGTAGCTGCCTGACAGATAACCGGCAGCGGAACACCGCGGCCCAAGGCCGTGGTAGCAGCCGTTGCCCTGGTGGAATGGGCACGCAGCCCAACAGGAGGCTCCTTCTTGGCCAAAGAATAGCAGGTCTTGATGCACAAGGTAACCCAGCGGGAGATGGTCCTCTTGTGCACCGCCCGACCTTTTTGGCGCCCACGTAGCCAACAAAGAGCTGGTCATCCACCCGGAAGTGTTTTGTGCGGTCGATATAGAAGGAGAGCGCACGTTTTGGGTCCAGACGGTGGAGCCTCTCTTCCTCTCTGGAAGGATGCGGAGGCGGAAAGAAGGTGGGCAAAGTGATGGTCTGCCCAATGTGGAAAGCAGTAACCACCTTTGGCAAGAAGGACGGACGCGTCCGAAGAACAACCTTGTCTGGATGAACAGACAGAAAGGGAGGTTTGCAAGAAAGAGCCTGGAGCTCACTCACCCGCCGAGCGGAGGTGATGGCCACCAGAAAGGCTGTCTTTAGAGTCAGAAGACGAAGAGGACAGTTATGCAGAGGCTCAAAGGGAGCGCACATTAAAAGGTAAGAACCAAGTTCAAGTCCCACTGAGGCATCACAAACGGAACAGGAGGGAAGAGGTGAGTAATGCCTTTTAAGAACCTGTTAACAACAGGGGACTTGAAAAGGGAGGGCTGATCAGGGAGCCTGAGGAAGGCCGAGATAGCACAAAGATAACCCTTGATGGTACCCAGGGCAGAACCCTGTTGGGCCAGAGAGAGAAGGAACAGAAGGACCTCAGAAAGAGGGGCAGAAAGGGGATCCACAGCCTTTGCTGTGCACCATGCCACAAATTTGTTCCACCTGCAGGCGTATACCACCTTAGTGGAGGGACGCCTGGCTGCCAGAATCACATCACAAACTTCGGGAGGCAAGTCGAAAGGAATCAACTGCCGCCGCTCAATCTCCACGCAAGCAGGTGTAGACTGGACAGGTTCGGGTGGAGGACCGTCCCTGCTGCTGCGACAGAAGATCCTCCCGAAGAGGCAGACGGATCGGGGGATCTATGCTCATATTGAGTAGCTCGGGATACCAAACTCTTCGAGCCCAGTCCGGAGCCACAAGAATGACTTGGGCCCGGTCGTGCCGAATCTTCTTCAACACTCTGGGTAGAAGTGGTATAGGCGGAAAGGCGTACAACAGACCGCTAACTCCACTCGCGACGAAAGCGTCGCCGAGCGAGTGCCGCCTTGGAAATTCCAACGCGCAGAACTGATGACATTGCGCGTTCTCTTCGGTGGCGAATAGATCTAACCAAGGCTCTCCCCACTGTAGAAAGAGTCCTTGCGCCACTTCCGAGTGAAGACGCCATTCGTGATCCATCATGCACCTGCGGCTGAGTTCGTCCGCCCTGGCGTTCAGAGAACCTGCCAGGTGTTGAACCATCAGGAACATGCCCTGATGTTCCAGCCATGTCCAGAGGCGCAGAGCCTCCTGACAAAGGGTCCAAGACCCCACCCCGCCCTGTTTGTTGCAGTACCACATGGCGGTGGTGTTGTCTGTGAACACCTGCACTACCTTCCCTTTGACAGAGGGAAGGAATGCCTTGAGTGCAAGCCGGATCGCCCGGAGCTCCAGAATGTTGATATGGAGCCGGGACTCCGCCGGAGACCAGAGGCCTCTGATCTCCAGGCGCCCAAAAGAACGTCAGTGAGGGCGTCGTTAAACGGCAGCACAGTCTCCGCAGAGGAGGCTGCCGGCTGAAGCACCTCTGTCAAGATGTTAGGCTTGACCGTCAAAGTAGGGAGCTGGAGACGTAAGGCCCCAGCAGCCCTACGCAACACCGTACCAAAATTGGCCCCCTCCTCCGTAGCCACGGGAGGAGACAGCATGCCAGTGTCAGGGAAGTATCCAGACCACTGGCCTCCCCTAGACTCTCTGTCCAGTCCTCATCAAACTGACAGTTGCGCGTCAGAGGGTCATCAGACCCCTCCCAGTCCTCCTGGTCCTCCTCTGGTGCAAAATAAGGAGGAGGAGGGACATTTGGGACCCAAGGTCCCGCCGGAGCCGGCGTCGAGCGACGTCGCTCCGGGTCCATGTCCGGAGCCGGAAGGAACTGGGGGACGACGCCGCCCGGAGCCCAGGGCGGCGTCGAGAACGGCACCGGAGACATCGGCGCCGGCGGAGGCGTGGTTAGGTCGACCGGCGTCGATGGGGGTTGTGGAGCCGGAATCGAGGCCGGGGCCGGAGCCGGAGCCGGGATCGAGGCTGGAGGCACGGGCGACGCCGGGGCCGGAGCCGTCGGCGGCGCCGGAGCAACCCCATCAGGGCCCGCGGGGCCGAAGGCGCACCGGAGGGGCCTGAAGGCCCGAAGAGGCGGGCCATGGCCGACAGGAATTCCTGTATTTTGGCCGGATCCGCCCCCGAACCCGGGAAGGGCGGGTACGACGGGGGCGACTCCACAGGCATGTCCGGGGCCGCGGGGACGGTGCCGGGAGGGGCCTCAGCCGAGTCGCGAGACCGGCGAGGCGAAGTCCTAGAGCGATGATGCTTTTTGGACTTTTTGTGCTTCGACTTACCGGACGAAGAAGACTTCGACGCCGACGACCGGTGTGGACTCCGCGATCGACCCCTGGACCTCTCACGCGACCGGGCCTTCCGCGGAGCCGAATGCCGGGCCTCGAGGAGCTTTCGAGACCGCTCTCGCAAAGCTTTCGGGTGGAGGGCCTGGCAGTCGGTACAGGACGCCGTGTCGTGGCCTCGGCCGAGGCAGAAGAGACACTCCCGATGCGGGTCGGTGACGGACATCATCCGCGCACAGGCGCCGCATCGCTTGAAGCCGGGCATCCCTACGACACCTCGAAAGATGGAAAAACAGTGAAAAAATCACCAAAAAGTATGGTCAAAAAATGACCAGGGCACTGCTCTTCCCGGATCTGCGCTTGCTGGCGCGGAAAAAGAAGAACTGACGTCAGCGCGCAGGGGCGGCGCCTAAGTACTGCCCGCGACGTCATCCCGGCGATCACGACGCCCGACGACGGACGCGGAGCCGCACGACGCCGCCTACCGACGCGCAAGGGTACTGCTACGCAAAACTTTCCGGATCCAGCCTGACGCCTGGGGATATTCTAAGGTAAGGAATCTATCACTAACGTGTCTCTTTCAGATACAATATGTAGACGACATCCTTCTAGCAGCAGACACCATACCAATAGCCGTCACAGCCACCATCAAACTACTCCATTTCCTTGCTGAGAATGGTCACAAGGTCTCCCGAAAGAAACTGCAGTTCTGTAAATCACAAGTAACCTATTTGGGTCACCTTTTATCAAAAGAAGGGAGAAAACTCACGCCTGACAGGATCCAGACAATTCTAGACACCCCTGTCCCCAAAAATCAGAAGCAAGTCCGCTCTTTGATAGGCCTCACCTCGTTTGCAGACAGTGGTTACCGAACTTTAGCCTCATTGTCAAACCCCTTCTCTCCCTCCTAGCTAAGGACATCCCCTCACCTCTCCCCTGGACCCCGAATGCCAGACAGCCTTTAAAGAACTACGCAATGCCCTTTGCTCAGCACCAGTCCTAGGAACCCCAGATTACTCCAAACCATTCTTCCTCTACACACACGAAAGGGAGGGATGTGCATTGTCTGTCCTAACACAATCAATTGGTCACAAACAACGCCCTTGTGCATATTTTTCTGCCACCCTCGATCCAGTAGCCAGAGCACTGCCAGCGTGCCTGCGCGCTGTGGCAGCTGCAGCAGTATCAATACGCCAGAGCGAAGGAGCACTGCTCTCCAATCCAGTCACTGTTTTAGTACCCCATGCAGTCGACACACTACTGAACCAGACCAAAACCCAACACTTGACTAGCGCCCGACTGACAGGATATGAGTTGACCCTGCTAGCACCGCACATTACCCTAAAGCGATGCACCACCCTCAATCCAGCCACACTGTTACCCCTACCCGAGAACGATTCTAACGTGGCTCCACTACACGACTGTGTGACACTAACCGATGAACAAACAAAAAGTAGAGTAGACCTCAGAGACACCGCCTTTCTAGAGCCAGATGGAGAACTATGGGTGGATGGTTCGTGCATCAAACTCCCCGACGGCACCACCTCAGCTGCATACGCGGTCACCACAGTCCGAACCATTCTAGAAACAGCCCGTATTGCCCAACGTTCCGCCCAGGCAGCAGAACTCATTGCCCTCACACGAGCATGTATTTTAGCAGCTGGCACGACAGTTAACATATACACCGACAGCCAATACGCCTTCGGGGTGGTTCACCATTTCGGGATTCTATGGAAAGAAAGAGGGTTCCTGACTTCACACGGTACACCCATCCTGCATGGAGATTTAGTCTCCGCCTTGACGGAAGCAGTCCTCCTCCCCAAAAAGCTAGCAGTGATAAAATGCCAAGCACATAGGAAAGTGACAGATCTCATTGGACAGGGAAATGCGCTAGCAGACGTTACTGCCCGAGCCACAGCAGAAGACAGAACCATGACACGAATGTATGTGACCAGGTCACAAGCTGAACAATGGACTGATGCTAGGACCACTGTAAGGGACATACAGACTACAGGCACACAAGACGAATTGACCGAGTGGGAAAAGGTGGGACTAAAAGACGAGGAAAATTGCTGGAGAACTAAAGACGGAAATAAATGGCTGTTACCCAATGACTACCTCATCCCCATATTGACCATGGCACATTTACCAGCACACATAGGCTCCACCCCCATGATTGAACTAATCACAAGAGTATGGCATAATGTCAAGATAACAATCTGCAAAGCGCCTAGTACAACAATGTATAGTATGCCTACAACACAACCCAGGGAAAGGGACAGTAGTACCACGGGGAGGGATTGGAGTCCCTGATCACCCCTTTGAAGTCCTTCAAATGGATTACATCCAACTAGAGAGATGCCATGGTCTAAAATGTCCTGGTGGTTGTGTGCGCATTTAGCAAATGGGTGGAGGCATATCCCACCCGCGACAATACTGCCATAGCCACTGCAAAAGTATTGTTGAAAGAATTCTTCCCCCGGTACGGCCTTTGCAGAATTTTATGGAGCGACAACGCCCACACTTCGTAGCCGAGTGATACAGAACATACTGAAAGGGTTGGGGGTAAAACAAAAATTCCATGCCGTCTTCCACCCCCAATCAGCGGGCCTGGTAGAGAGACACAATGCAACATTGAAACTAAAGCTAGCCAAAATAGTTGCCACAACCGGGTTGAAATGGCCCGACGCCCTTCCATTGGCATTGCTATCAATGCGCTCCACCCCGACCAAACACAGACTGACCCCGTATGAAGTGGTCTTCGGCAGGCCTATGAACATTTGGGCGGCACCAAGACCCACCTCCATTAACGATGTCCCGAACATATTAATGTCAGACTATCTGCATAAATTGACAAACGAGCTAACAATTATCCACCAACAGGTGCAGCAAGCCTTGCCTGACGTGTCCAGGGGCCCAGGACATGTGATAAAGCCTGGGGACTTCATCCTAGTTCGCAACTTCCAAAGAACGAAGAATCTGGAGCCCAGGTGGACGGGCCCTGGCAAGTCTTGATCACCACTCGAACTGCCCTCCGAGTGGAAGGAAAAAAATTGGCTGCACGCCCACCACTGCAAGAAAGTCCCTCCAATGCTGGCAACCTGTGAAGAGGTGGAGGTGCAAGAGGAAGTACTCGCAAAAGACCGACCAGCTCTGAGTTGCTACCCACAAGAAGACACCCTCCAACTGTCTGAATTTTCCGACCCCACGGTGCCATCCAAGGAAGGGTACAACCTAAGATCGACAAAAGGGGGAGCTCCAACAACCAGGCCACTAACTGAGTCAGAGTCTCAGATCGGTAGCACAGCCAAACAACGCTACCAGAAAAAACACCAGACAAAAGTCTGTGGTCCTAACAGTTGGTGAGCTCCTCGAAGATGATGGAAGAAATGGAACACCTGCAAAGCCACCGCAAAGACACCAAGACTTTTGAACTGCACAGTACAAAGACAATTGCACTTGTAGCTGCATTTCTCACCTGCCTCCTACTAATGGTCACACTCTGGATCATTGAAGAGAATGCACCTGCATACAGAACATTGTCACCAACCATGCAACCAATCACAAAGAAAGAACACTACCTGGTATCACTACCGCCACATCTCCGAGAACGACGCAAAGAATTCTGGAATAATTCTTTCGTACAGATGCTGCACCAGCACAATCTTGCCACCAATGCCACTAACTGTTGGGTCTGTGGGCTGCTACCACATGCCACTGAACATTCCATCCCTTTCATCCCTTCACCCTTTTCTGTTCATGGATCTTGCCTTGCCTGGATGATGCTCCTACAAGAAAGTTACAAAGACAATGCCACTTCCGATGGGACAATCGCTCAGTTCTACAACGAGTTCTGGCTAAACCAAACAGGAAGAACAGCAGCTCCCTTTGCCCTCACACCTCCAATATGACATTCCCAATGAATGTCCCCTCCAAAGAACGAGTGGAAATACAAGTGTTCAATAATCCTGTCAGAGCCACATTTTCCTACCTGAAGAAAAGAACTGCTGCAACACTGACTGGGGCCCTATCTGTGGTGAACGTCTCTGGCCTTGTATGCATTGAAGGCCGTGGGACTAAGAATGTGGGTCACAGCACTTGTAACATTGTAAGGACTTTGAACACTGCCAACCCTCCAGCATTTGTTGCATCACCCAATATGTACTTTGTCTGTGGAACCAAAGCCTACACCTGGCTCCCCCCCAAAAAAAACTGGGGGGGCACGTGCTACATCGCCTTTGTTCTGCCACCAACCTACACAGCCCCTGCAGAGCATCATCGAGAAAAGCGTTCTAAAGACATTGATCAAACAGACTCTGTCTCATCACAGTTCCTCGACGCAGCCTGATAATTCACCTTCTGTCTATGAAGCAATTGAACATCTCCATAGACTATCTTCAGAAATTCATCAAGGATCAGAGACTTGGACAATTGGAAGTTGGCTTTGGGGCATCTTGAAGGACTGGGGTTGGAAAATATCAATGTTTCTCTTGGACCCAGTATTGGCAATATGTGGTTGCTGTTTGGGTGTACACTGTATACCACCTTTGTGTTCTCTTTGCATAAGTGCCTTGCGCCCTAAGACTATGGACACTCAGTTAACAAAAATGAGAGTAATGTATGAACAAGAAATACAGGACATTATGGAGATCGAAATAGACTGACAAGATGGCTAGTTATGTTCAAAGGGGCGACTGTTAAGAACAAAACACAATCATGAACATTCTGCGCCATCTTGCCTGATGAAAGTTCCTACGTGCACATAAACTACAGTCATTCTGATTTACCACAGCCATTTTGTACTCTGTTGGTCACCTTCATTTCACCCTGTCCTCTAGCAGCCTTCTGACTCTCTGACCAAACCTGATATGTGTGCTGGGGGCTATAAACTATTTCCACGACAAACATCAACATCACCTGCTGCCTCAAACTCGTCTTTCCTCTCATCCCTGCACAAACGGGTTACAAATACCAAACAGACTCTTGCAAACATGGTTTATTGCACTACACACAGCAAGACTGGTTTTTTGCCAACAATGGGACCTGTTCTTATCAACAGAACGGACTCTTAGATCTGGCCGGTCTCACTCGTTTTTAGACCCTGAAGCAAGGTCCAGCTGCAATTAAATTGTCTGTTTTTAACCTGGGTGGGAGGAGAGTTAATGTTGGGCTTGTGTAACCATGTTGATAAAACAATGTCGGCTTGTGTGACAACCTGCCCGGGGCGGAGACTCCAAGCTTGTAACCATGATAAAAGAAACAAATACATTGTGTAAAACTGTATAAAAGGAAGAGCCAAAAGCATTGCCAGTAGAACACCTCCCTGAAGACATCCTGGTGTCAGCAGTTGACGTGGTCTCCTCTAAGAGTAATAAACCTTTTTCTTGCCTTCCAGCTTCCAGCGCCTGCCTCGTTATTTTAGATAGTGAATCCAAAGTGGATTAAAGGTGACTTTGCGCCGGGCAGCATTGGGGATCCCAGGAGACTAGCTGCTTTTCACATCTACACCACTCCAGTCTAGGCCACACCAATCTACTCTGCACAATTCCACTCTACGCCACTGTACTCTATGCCACTCTGCAACACTGCACTCTATGCTCCTGCACTCCACTGCACGCAACTCTAATCGACTTTGCACCACTTTACTCTACGCCATTACACTCTATGCTACTCAACGCAACTGCACTCTACCCTGCACCACTCCACGCCAATTCACTCTACTTTGAAACAATCTACTCTATGCCACTCCACTATGCCATTGCACTCTATGCCAATGCACTCTACTCAGCATCACTGTACTCTATTCCACTGCTCTCTACACCACTCTACTCCACTACACTCTTGACACTCTTCTCTGCAGTCTCAGGGGCAGATTTACAAGCCCTTTGCGCCACTTTTGCGTCACTTTTAACATGGGAAAAGTGACGCAAAAGTGGCGCAAGGGGCTTGTAAATCTGCCCCTCAGTCGCTAAATTCTACACCACTCTAGTCTGCACTACTCCACTCTACGCCACTGCGCTCTATGCCACTTGACTCTACTCTGTACTCTACACCACTCGACTCTACCCTGCGCCACTACCCTCTGCATCACTCAACTCTACGCCACTGCACTCTACACCACCCTACTCCACTCTGCGCCACTGCACTCTACTATGCATCACATTAATCTACGCCACTGCGTTCTACGATGCTGCACTGTACACCAATGAATTCAATGCCACTGCACTCTATGTCACTATAGTCTGCAACACTATCCGCCAAGAGTTCTCCAAAGTCAGTCCTGGAGGGCCAGATCCATGCCAGATTTTTAAGATAACTACATTTATCTAAATGGGGATATACTAAAAATTTGGCATGGATCTGGCCCTCCAGAACCGACTTTGGAGAACCCTGCTCTACGCCAATGCACTCTACTCTATGCCACTCCAGGGTATGCCACTCTACACGACTCCACACTATGCCACTCCAATACACAAAACTCTCTGCCACTCCACTCTACAACACTCTACTCCACTCTTCGCCATTACACTCTATGACACTCCACACCACTATTCTCTACGCCACTAACTTTTAGTCATGCTGAACAGCAGCCACGCTGATGTACAACAAGGCTGAAATACTTTGGCAAAGCCAATAGCTCTTGCATAGGCGAGACCTATTGGCTTTGCTAATACTTGTTTATATTACTGCTGGCAAACCTGCCTGATGAACTGAGGTGATCACTGCTGGTAATCGTGCATGTGCTGGTTACTAATATACCCTTGTCTGGTGTGGTCATTACAATATAAATAATATTAGTAGCTCAAGATGATTTTCATGGAACATAAGCATCTCCTTATACAAGAAAGGTTGGAGACCCCTGATTTAGTGAGCAATGAAAAATTTCCTAGTAACCATGACGGAAAGTTTCCATTCTATTAAGGACGCGGAGGCGAGGATTATGCTCTACTTTCTTTATTTCCATGCACAGCAATTTCAACTTCAACAACAAAAAACTACAAGCTCCATCTTTGTTGTAGTCCACAGGGCATTCCCAGTCCTCCAATCAGATGGTGCTCCAGGTCCACGAGGGCTGCCAATACCCTTCCTCTTTCGTGACTGCGACCTTCTTGACACCAAAAATCCTCAATCTGTTTTGGACCCGTCAGACCCTAGGAGAAGTCAAACAGGATAGCCAAATGAAACCATTCTTCAACCGCATGAAGCAAGCCAATGCATCATAGCAATCATTAGCAGAAAGCAGTGACCTGAAACATTATGAACCAAACCAAAAAAGAGAGGAGTATACTCAGCCCATACGTCGAGGAGTCAACCAACACCATAATGAGATCATCAGACAAAACACCATAAGTGTGGGAGGGAACAGGTCTCTTCGAGCCGTGGGCGGGAATAATCCTCGCCTCCGCGTCCTTAATAGAATTGAAACTTTCCATCATGGTTACTAGGAAATTTTTCATTCTATATCAGGCCCGAGGCGAGGATTATGCTCGTTCAAAGCTTGTCCACCACCAACGACGCCATGTTCACGACTGGTTTAAAATAGAATCTTTTAAACATAGAGTCCGAGGACCAGTCTGCCGCATTTAGAATATCTTCTAATCTGGCGCCCAATGAAAAAGCCTTAGAGGCCATAGCTCCTCGTACTGAGTGTGCTTCAAACTGCGAGATATTTATACCCGCTTCCTGCATCACCCATCGGATCCAACGAGCTACTGTCGGTGGCGAGACAGCCTTGAAGGGCTTCTTTAGGGAAATCAGAAGTTGACGCTCACCCGGGGGGCGAGTTTCCTCCGTCATGCTCTCGTACTCTGAGGCATCTGACAACACACAGTTTCGGAGATTTATCGAAAGCTGGATAGGACACAATTCTAGAATCAGATTTAGTTCTGCACGATATGTGAAAGATAACTCTTTCTGGAGTAAAAACGCGACCAGTAATGTCCAGGGCCCTGACGTCCGATACACGTCTGCAAGACACTAAACAGAGCAGCATAGCCAACTTGGCAGAAAGCTCCTTGCGGGACAGGTACCTATTAGCTTGCCAGGATTGGAACAAGTGTAGGACCCTATTAACATCCCACAGGGAAGAATACCTGGGTTCAGGGGGGAGCGAAAGACGGATACCGCGCATTAATTTGCAGACCAGAGGATGCTGCCCCACCGGTGCTCCCGAGACCGGGAGGTGCCCGGCCGAGATTTACGACCGATAGGAATTAACAGTCCGATAGGCCAGGCCTTGGGTCGCCAGAGAGGCCAAGAAGTTCATGACCGTTACTACTTCGCACCCCATGGGATCGTGGTCGTTCCGAACACACCAACGGACCCATCTAGTCCAGGCCGATTTGTACCGTTTATTAGTGCTGTTCGAGCCGCTTCCAATAAGCCAGAGATTCTCCAGCGCTGCCGGAAATCCGCCATGCCACCAAGGGCATCCGACCCTGCTGGATTAGCGGGTGAGGATTGCCCTGAGGATCTCTCAGGAGAAAGAGATCTTGGGGTAGAAGGATTGGAGAATCCCAAGAAAGTTCCAGAAGAACTGGAAACCACACTTGAGACCTCCAATATGGGGTGACTAAGACTACCCGTGCCTGTTGCCTCCGGACTTGAGTTGTAATGCGCATTATCATGGCAAACGGAGGGAAGGCATACCCCACCTCCTTGGACCAGTCCTGAAGGAACGCTTCCGTCGTTGATGCTAGGGGATCCGGTTTCCAACTTAAGAAACGCGGGAGTTGATGGTAATGTAATTTAAACTTATATAGCGCAAACTGTCACCCTGCGGGTATCCTGGCGCTGCGACTCACCCTGTTGTCAGTGTGCATACAGATATCATAACCGGTTAGGAAGAGCTCGTTTTACTAATCCCTAGGAAAGAGCCATGTCTTTAAGCTTTTCCTAAATGGGAGCAGAGATTTAATTTGTCTGATATTCAAGGGAAGATCATTCCAGAGTCGTGAGGCTGCTACACCGAATGCTCTTCCACCTATCCTGGTCTTCTTAAATCTAGTGGTGGTTACCAGATTTGCGCTCGATGAACGGAGATTTCTCCCAGGAGTGTACCAGGTAAATTTCTCCTGCATAGACATTGGACCCAGACCATGTACTGCCCTAAACACAATACAGAGGGATTTGAATTGAACTCTCTCATTGATGGGTAACCAGTGAAGGTCCTTTAAAGCTAAAGTCGTTGAGGACCTGCGCTGCCTATTTAACGCCAATTTGGCTGCTATGGACTGGATCCTCTGTAGCTTCAGTAACACTGATTGTGGTGCTCCCAAATACAAAGAGTTACAATAATCCAACCTGCTCAATATTATACTCCTCACTACTAGAGATCTAGTAGCAACGGGCAGTAGTGGGAGGATCT
The DNA here is from genome assembly GCA_963921515.1 of Calotriton arnoldi. Taxonomy (NCBI): domain Eukaryota; kingdom Metazoa; phylum Chordata; class Amphibia; order Caudata; family Salamandridae; genus Calotriton; species Calotriton arnoldi. Next base: position 1,513,691 of record CAWUFW010000021.1, on the reverse strand, counting down.
GGCGTAGTGCTTTTATCAAGGAGAAACAGGTACCAACTGTTTTGTTTAATTGTGACTCAAGTTGAAGATTATCATCCATTAAAACCCCAGGTTACGCACTGTTCTAGCTGGGATCAGTGGTTTATCCATAGGGGTGAGTCTAAACTCGGAGGGAAAAGGCCGCACAATTTTGGCCGTGGAGCAATATACTATCTCCGTTTTATCTCCATTAAATTGTAAGGAGTTTTTCCTGAGCCAATTGGAGGTATTGTGCATGCACTCCTGGAATTTATCTAGGGATACTGCTTGATTTCCTTCCAGAGAGAACACCAGTTGTGTGTCATCTGCATAATTGACTAGATCGATGCCAAAGGACTTGATGATTGGGATCAGAGGGCGCAAATAGATATTAAACAAGATTGGGCTTATTGCTGAGCCCTGTGGCACCCCGTGTCGCACAGGGGTCTTTGGGGATGTAAATGGTGGGATAGTTACCGCCTGCTGCCTGCCCGTCAGATATGATTGCAGCCACTTCAGTGCCCGTCCTTTCACTCCGATGTCCTCTAGTCTTTTCAGCAGGATACTGTGATTCACCGTATCGAATGCGGCCGACATATCCAATAGCACTAATATGGACGGATTACCATTGTCGGCTCGCATTCTCAGGTTATCAAGTACCGTCACTAGGGCCGTTTCTGTTCCATGCCCTGGTCTAAAACCGAATTGAGCCTCGTCTAACAGGTGGTTTTCTTCTAAATAAAGCGACAGGGATTTGCTAACTGCCCGCTCCAGAATTTTTACTGGGTACGGCAGAAGGGAAATTGGTCTGAAACTCGATGGGCATTTAGGATCAAGTGACGGTTTCTTGAGCAGTGGGGTCACCACTGCCTGCTTCCAGACTTCTGAAACAGTTCCCTTTTCTAGTGATTGGCAGCAAATCTCCCGCAACCAGGGGAATAGTTCTAACTGAAACTCTTTCCATATCCCCTGCGGAAGGGGATCCAGAGGGGAGCCAGAAGATACACTTTGAGCTAGGTTATTAAATATATCATCAGTGGGAATTTTGAAAGCACTCTAGAGCAGGCGGCTGATGGCTGTTGAATGCCTCTGCCTGTTGCTCTACTGTTAGTATTGTAGGTGGTTCCTTTTCCTCATCCAGGCTGCTGTTGTTGTTGGAGTTTAAGCCATCAACAATCTTATTGATCTTTTCATCAAAGTAGACAGCGATGTCATCGCAGAGTTTTTGTGTAGCATTAACCTTATTACCCATACATACTGGATTAGATAGGTCCTTTATAATGTTAAAGAGCATTTTTGTACTATTCGGTGCCTGCAAGATGGTTTTGGCATAGTACTCTGATTTGGACCTAGAGATAGCTTCCTTATATGAGGCCTGCAGCAGTTTCAGCTTTTTTTTGTCTACTTCCCCATACGACCTCCTCCATTTCCTTTCGGCCTGTTTGCGTTGTCCAACCGGGACGCAAAGAGGTCCACCGAGAAGGGACCCCACAGCGAATGGAGGCGTTGAAAAATCGGAGGGTGCAACTGCCAAAGACTCATGTGGGACCAGTTCCTGGAGCAATGGTCTGCTACCACATTGGACTGTCCTGGGAGATATTCCGCCAGCACTGAGACATTGCGTGACAGGCAAAAGGTCCAGAAGTCTTTGGCTAGATCCGCCAACGCTTTGGACTTTGATCCCCCTAAGTGGTTGATATAACTTACAGCTGACACGTTGTCCATTTTCAGAAGCACACTGCAGGAGGCCTTCTCCTTCGTCCAACACTGGATTGCGAAGGACCCCGCCATCAACTCCAGGCAGTTGATGTGGAGTTGACTTTCGTCTACTGACCACTTTCCTCCTGTAAAGGAGTCCCCGCAGCGGGCACCCCAGCCCGATTTGCTGGCATCGGATTCTATTATGAGGTCTGGTTCGCAACCGAAAATGGCCCGTCCATTCCAGGCCTCCATGTGGTTTAACCAAGTCATTTCCATGCGAACTTCGTCGGTCAGAGGGACCTGATCCGAGTACTGGAGGCCCCTGCGAAGATGGGAAGCTTTCAGGCGTTGCAACGCTCTGTAATGGAGCGGTCCCGGAAAGATCACCTGAATAGAGGAACTCAAAAGTCCCACTAAGCGCGCCACCTGTCGGAGTGAGGTCGACTGTCTGGCTAACATTCAAAGCAGTTCTCTGCGTATCTTAGAGATCTTCCAAGCCGGAAGGCTCAAGGTGCGGGACACCGAGTCCACTACGAACCCCAAAAAAGTCATCTGTTTGGAAGGGGTCAAGACCGACTTCTTGGTATTGATTACGAACCCCAAACGTTGGAGCAGGTCCACCGTCTCCTGTAACTGGTACGAGAGCTGTACTGGAGACTGTTCCAAGAGAAGTATGTCGTCGAGGTAGACTATTAGACGGAAGCCTCTGGCACGAAGTGTTTCCACCACCGGTTTGAGAACCTTGGTGAAGCAACATGGAGCCGACGACAGCCCGAAGGGGAGCGAGGAGAACTCGAACACCTGGTTTCTCCACATGAACTGCCGGAAGCGACGATACGGGGGAAAAATAGGCACCACTAAGTATGCATCTTTTAGGTCCAGGCGGACCATCCAGTCGTCCAGTTGGTGCAGGTCCCGTAACAGATGGATGCCCTCCATCTTGAAGTGTCGATACACCAACCATTGATTGAAATCTTTCAGATTGATAACGGGTCGCTGCCCACTGTCTGTCTTGTCGACTAGGAAGATGTTGCTCAGGAAACCCCTGGGATGAAGGAGTGCCGGGAGTACCGCTCCTTTTTGCAGCAGATCTGTGACCTCTTGGTCTATGAGGGAAACCTGATCGTGTGCAAAAACCAACGGTCGAGGACGGACGTCCTGCTTTGGGGGACCGTAGAATTCTATGTGGAAGCCCTGGACGGTTTGTAACACCCAAGCGTCGGAGGTAATAGCTTTCCAGTTGTCTACGAAAGTCGCTAGTCTGCCGCCCACCAGGAGAGGGGGGTAGAGAAGAAAGTCTCACCTGAGTTAGGCACGTTGTGGCCTCTGCCTTGTCCTCTGCCACCGCGGCTCCAGAAACCTCGACGAGACTGGAGGAATTCCTGTCTGCCCGTGTCTTGCTGCTTTTTGCCGGTGCCTCTTTGAGGGCCTTGTGTGAAGAAGCATCCGGCCGAGCGCCCTCGGCCACGGCCGGCCCCAACGAAAACCTTAGGGTGGAACACCCGTTTTATATAGGACTGTGCTTTATCAAGCGAGGTAAAGGGGGTCACAAATTTCGTTAATTCCTTTATAAAGGGCTCGCCGAAGAGACCACCTTGCGCCACCGCTCCCCCCTCCGAAGTGGCGAGGTCTCCCAACTTTGGATCAACCTTTATCAAAAAAGAGCGACTCCTTTCGGTCGAAAGGGCGCAGTTAGCGTTGCCTAAAAATACAATGGCACGCTGAGCCCAGTTGGAGATGCGTTCTGCAGAGAGTGGGGTGCCAGATGCTTTGGCTTCCTCCGCCATCTCTAAAACTTTGGTGAGGGGACCCGCAGTATACAGTAGTTTGTCTTGACATGATCGCCAGGATCGGTCAATTCCTTTCTTCGGGTCCCGGATATATTTTTGGAGGAAGGTGGCCATCCGAGGGTCCACCTCCGGGGTCAAAGCCACTTTGCCAGGTAGGGCGAGGGCATTCTGCTTTAAGACAAGCCCTTACTTCTTTTTCAAGGGGTTTGCGGAGGCGCCCCGCCACAAACGCGGAAACCTTAGTGGAGGGAGTCCATTCCGATGAACGGGGGTGGACGAGGTCTTCGGGGACTAACATATCCGAAGGTTCCTCACCCTCCGGGGCGTCAGTGGCTGAGGGCTCTGCGGGGCGCCAAGGCCTGGACGGGCCGGCCTCATCCGCGGACTCTTCTACGGAGTCGTCATCTCCGTCCTGAAAGGGAGGGATGTCGGGAAGTACTGGAGGGGGGGAGGGGGTGGATCCCCTTGGGATTTGGCCAGAAACACCTTTTTTAAGCGGTCAAAGGCTCCCAAATCTACCTGCGACGCGCTCTTGCGCTTTGGGGGGCACTGCGCCTCAAAGACGGCTGCGTATTGCATGATACGCCTTTCAAACGGCCCCATGGCCTCTGAAACAGCTTGGTGGATAGAAGCATCCACTGTGTCGCAGAAATCGTCGTCCAGGGGGATGACCTGGAGAGACTCTTCCTCCGCATACTCCTCCATATTGATAGAAAAGAAGATAATGAGGAGTGACAATACTAAGTATACTGACTGGCAGCCCCCAACGCTCTAAGCGCTAGTAGTAAACTACTTTGCAGGGGGTGAGATTAATTGTGACCAGGCACACTTCGGGACACACCAAGTGTGAGCTGGGCATAACCCGCAGGGGAGACTCACCCTTGTTCTTATAGAGGGTATCTCCGCTCTGGGCCTGCCCCAGGAACCTCCCAAGGAGCGCTGTGAAAGCGCTTAAGCAGGAAAAAAAGGTTGTCACCAAACAAGAGAACTCTCGCCTACCGGCGTTCATACTGACCCGCGTCGCGGGCGTAGGGGAGATTCAAGACGTTTCAATACGGACCTGCAAGCTATGCAGGCGTAACGGCTTCCAGAGCTTGAGGCAATGTCTAACGGGTGGGCAGTCGGCGCTCTTTGATCCCGACGCGTCTAGCGCGTTGCGGATCAGTGAGACGCGGACACGTGCCCCCTGCCACAAAGGCGCAACACCGCACCGTGCCTCAGAGGGGGGCCGCGAGCGGAGCTAATGAAAGCTCCCGCGGCCCGAACCTAAAAGAGAAAAATGATACAATCGACTGCACTTACTCACCATAAACCTGGAGAGACAATGTAAACAGGGAATAGGCGGCTACGCCAACAAACTGACAAATTAGCAGCGCACACGCGCGTAAGCAGAATAAGCCGATGACAAATAATATGACAGTAAATAAGCCGTATTACCAAATTCATAACAAATAAATGACATCAATGTACGCTATATTACTAAATTCACACATAAAGCCTCCCGCCCCGAAGAGCGAGAGAAAACAGTACTTATCTTTTCTGAGAGCAGGAAAGAAAGAGGAAGGGTATTGGCAGGAGCACGCCCTCGTGGACCTGGAGCACCATCTGATTGGAGGACTGGGAATGCCCTGTGGACTACAACAAAGATGGAGCTTGTAGTTTTTTGTTGTTGAAGTTGAAATTGCTGAGCGTGGAAATAAAGAAAGTAGAGCATAATCCTCGCCTCCGGTCCTGACATAGAATCAAATAGTGCACTAAAATCACCACTATAGATGAGGATGGCACCACTATAGAAGAGGATGGTAGAAGGGACAGAAAGCTCCAGTAGATACTAGGGACTATTTATTGTTAAAAAAAGGAGTGGGGAGTGGTTGGATGGTCAGTATTGGCTTCAGGCCATGCCTTCCACCCCAGGAGCCCACACAGTCTTTTTGCCACCCTGGGAGACAGATTAGGGAGTTCACCCCCAATATGCCAACATGGGGTGGGGGAGATGCAAAAAGTACCGCTTAAACACCAAGGGTTATTTTTTGTTTATTGATTGATTTATTTTATAATGTATGGGGTGAGGAATGCTGCATATTGGTGTCGAGGTGCATCTCACTGTCCCAGGGTCCTACACAGTCTTTCAGTTCCACTGGCGGCAGGGGCAAATTGGGCTTGCCCTCAGTCTCCTAACCCCATTAGGGCTGAACTCACTATTTGACACCAGGTAGAACTACTTTATGTAAGAGTGAGACAAGGGGTTTGGGGGGGAGGAGGGCGCTTTCTGGTGTTGGTCTGCACCACTCCACCCCAGTTCCCACACACATTCAGCCCCCCTTGGGGACAGACTGGAGGGGGGTATATCCCACAGTGCATAAAGCACAACTTGACTCCAGAAACTAACAATCTTGCACTATTGGGGTCGGAGCCAGGCATTTATTGGCCACATTCTCTAAACATGGGGTACCAGTAGTATTTCTGCTTCCTGGGGTCCGGACTGTGAGTTTTCCCTCATAATGTACTACTCCACGGGTGGGCAGAGAGATCAGTGAATTAGTTTTATGCTAGGATGGAGGACATCCTGTAAACATGAGCAGTTACTCATCCTTACACTGAAGGCTATAGCACATGTCTGCCTCACAAGGTTCTGGCCTGTCCTGACTCTGGGCCACATACACCCCCCCTCCCCCCAAGCCACAGTCCTTATTTCTAACCCCTGTATGGGGGGCAGTTTTGGGGTAAGGCCAGATATGTGAAATCCCCCCAATTTCCTCTTATTTTCCATGAAGGATGGTTAAAGAATTTGAGCCGGAGGTCGGCTGCCACCCAAGAAACACAACAAAACCTGGACATTTCTGACAACTAGTTAACCAGCAAAATCCAGAATGGTGTGTTATGTGTGGATTCCATAACGTTTGCAACCCAGAATGCCCTGCAAATGTAGTGTGGGTAAGAAAAATACATTTACTCACATTGATGTGACAGGCAACTCCAGAACTTCCAGCCCTACTTTAAATATTACCATCCTTGCATTCTCGCATTTCTATTGATAAATATAATCCCCACCTCTGGGTGGGCCTTTCCCACGTGAGGTTAACAGACCGAAACTGCATCCATATGGATTCCTAAGTCGACTTCAGAAGGTCACAGTTTAGGCCCATTCCTGCTGGTATCTTTGGCCCATCGATGCATGTGTGGTACTATTTTCTTAAGTAGAAGAGTGGAAATGCAGGATGGCAGAACTTTTGTTGTTGGCTGCAAATTCCGGAGATTGCCATCACAAATTAGGAATGTGAGTTTTTTTGATGTTTGCAAAGTTTTCTAGATTAGGCAAAGTACTGGGATACACTGAAGCCACACCACCCTTAGGTGTCTCATTTTCAAGAAAGCCCAAATACAACAGCTACCCAAATCCCAGGAAGCATTGTAATTGAAAGCAAAAAAGTTGCTTTGAACATGGGGCGTTTTGGGGTCTTTTCTGTGCCAGGCGACAGGCCCACCCACACAGTGGTGTTTTTACCAAAATATTATAAGAATCCATGTTAGCGGGACTTTTGTCATTCCCTGTAGATTCAGAAACTTTCCCTCCCAGCAATAGTTGGAAATTCTGTTATTTCACCCAACTTTGATTGTTGTCAAGGCATCGTGGAAAAGAAACTTTAGTGGAATCTACCAAAAGCCACGCTAACCTGGACTGTTCAGAGTGTTTTAAAAAATATTGGGGTTGGTAGTTTTCTCAGGGTGCCAGTCGACCTCAGGACCAAATTTCTCAAAAATCTTTATGTTCCACTCTTAGTTTCGGAGCCTTTCATGCATTTGGTGACTGGCTGACCAACACAATGTGTATTTTTTTTTAGATAATCATGAGATTTGTCAGTATAGTGGGTAGTAGAACTGTGCCATTTTCTGTAAACTGTGGAATTTCAGAAATGTAGGGGTTGGTAGGTTTCTGAGGGTGCAGGTCGACTCAGGACCAAATTTCTCAGTTTTCTACATCCCAATAATGTTTGGAATTTAAAGCTAACATCTTGAAACTGCTACCATGCGTTTTAGCCCTTTCCTGTCCAGGAAGACAGGCCCACCTACGCAAGAGGAGTACCATTTTATCGGCAGAAGCTTGGGAACGCTGGGTGGCAGAACTTTAGTTACTCCCCACAGTCTGAAACTTCCCATAGAGGTATGTAAGGAAGTTCTGTGATTTTTAACCACAATTTGATATTTGCAGGGCATTCTTGGGTAAGATAAATAGTGGGATCCATGCACACTACACCACCCTGCACTCCCCGGGGTGTATAGTTTTGAAACATTTCTGTGGGTCGCAGGTTTCTCTGGGTGTTGGCTGACTCCTGATCCAAGTACTGCAGCTACCCACAACCAATAATGAATATAATTGAAAGCAAAAATCTTGTTGTTCCACTCTTAGTTTTGGAGCCTTTCGTGCATTTGGTGACTGGCTGACCAAACAATTTATGTATCCTTTTTTATAATCATGAGATATGCTGGAATACTGAGTAGTAGAACTTTTGCCATTTTCCTTAAATTCTGGAACATTCTCTCAGAATTATAAGACAATCTGTGATTTCACCCAAAAGTTTAACATTTGCAGGTTATTTTGGGTACAAAAAGATAGGGGGATCTATACAGGTCACACTGCCCTAGCCCCAGGTGCCTAATTTTCTGAAATGTCTGGGGTTGGTATGTATTTTTGGGTGCAGGAAGATCCCTGGTCCAAATATGACAGGCAACTACCACCACAAACGTCTGTCTTATCCAAAAATCATTTCCTTTCTTCAAATGGTCATGTTTTGGGGCCTCTCCTACCCCATGTGATGAGCTCATCGACACATCTTGTTCTTTATAGGGAGAAGTCTGGGGACCCAGAATGGTAGGACATGTATCATTATATATTGAATTTCTCCGTATTTTTGGTTTCTAATTGTACATGAGTGTGCACAAAAACATTTTGAAAAACCACTCTCAGAATAACCTGACATTATGGGTAATACAACATTTGGAGTGATACAAATGGCGCGTACCTTTAAACACAGATGATGGAATAAGTATCCAAAATGCTTAGCTTCCCGTCATGCCCATTAATTATTCATTAGATTTTTCCATATGGAGGGAAGCATACAGTCAGTACACAATAAATCATTTTAAGCCAGGGCTCGGTTGATGGCTCTGGGTATTGCAGGGTTTTGGACAACCCGCAGAAACTATATGTATCTGCGACCGAAAGAGTCTCAGGGACATAATGGTATATCACTTTTGTAGATCGTCTTTCAGTGCGAAAAACTGCAAATGAAAACCTTCTCAACTTGTTATTTCCTACCAATTTCACTATTTTGTATTTCACAATTAGTTTCTTTGTCAAAGCCTTGAGTGATTTACTTAAACGAGTCCTTGCATAATTCATATTTTTTTCTAGTTACAGAAATATATAGCTTTCTGGGTTCACCCATGGATTTCACACCTTTTTCCCACACTGTTTACTTATAAATCAGAATACCAAAATAGGAAATACTGATCAGTTAGAAAATATGAAATATTGTGGTGAAAAAAAAACTACTCTTGGCTAGTTTCTAAAAGCTAGAAAGAGAGTTATCTTAGCACAACAACCTTTTGTTGATGCTCTTTTATTTTTATTTATTTTTTAGGAAACAAAAAGTAAATACCTTTTGCCTATTTTTTCCAGCCTTTTTTGTTTTTGGTGCATTTTGACTATTTTCACATGCGCATCCGGGGGGATTCATACGGTTTGGTCACCTTTTTGTTCCCAAACATGTGGCAGCAAAATGATGCAAATTTTGCGTGACTATCTTCTGTAGAAAAACGGTTATGGAAGCTTAAAACTCAATCAAACAGGACTTCGCACTGGAAGAAATCCTCAATTTAAGGGGTTAAGGAGGCTGCTGTGGTACTCCTCAAAAACCTAACTGTAAAGCACCAAAGCGCTGAGCACCAGAAATAATAATTATAGTAGACGTATAGAAGTGAAGGCTAACAACACAAGAGGGAGACACCATATTTTAACCCACTCACTGCACACCCAAACCAATGTCACAAGTTACCCTTACTTATTTTCTGCACATTCTCAGCCACACTCATTATAAATTCACGACCACACAGCACTTCTAACCACTTGGCACATGCCTCACCACACTTTGCATGCCCCAGCCAGGTTTTACATGCCTCCAAATGAGCTCTGCATACCTCATCTACAAGTTGCACGATACAAATCACGCACATCTGTGCTTCTAGTGACAGAATACGACTATGGATAGGAATGCCTGGAAAAGGAACTGAAATGCACAAAATCACAGGTTCAGGGGGCAGGGAAGGAATCATGCAGAGAAGAAACTAAGACTGTGGCGGCGCTGCTGGGACAATACCCTTCTTACAAATGCTTAGCCTGAGTTAACAAGCTGCTCCCTCATGGCTCAAATGCAAAAACAACAATTGATGGACAGAATGCAGAACAATGTCATACATTCACCCCAGTACAAAGATCTGGGCCTAAATCCATCGTTTTTTTGCTCACCATGCCATTCCAGTTTGGACCCAGCCATATGCAAATGAGCCTTGACCCTGCGCCCAATGGGAACAGTCCAGCCTGACACTTTTCGCCCCAAGTGGGATGGGTATGCCCAGACGTGGGTCCCTTGCTCACTGTGCCACTGGATTCAAGCTAGCCTGGCTGAAGAAGGGTGACATACCCTGAAACCGGTCCCAGGATGCTTGTTTCCGGTCCAGGGAGGACCTGGCCTGGCAGTTCGGTCTGGACTGTTCCCATGGGGCACAGGGTCAAGACTGATTTGCATATGGCTGGGTCCAAACTGGGGTGGCGTAGTGGGCAAAAGAACGATGGATTTAACCCAGATCTTTTGACTGGGGAGAATGTTGGCATTGTCAGCATTCCGTCCATCATTTGTTTGCTGTAACACCCATCACGGCTCGAAAGCAATTATTGGTGAGCACTACCCAACCACAGAATCCCTTCAGAGTATATCCACTCCATCAAAAGGGAGCTTCGGGGAGCCTCCTGGACCACCTTTGGAGGCACAGGAAAGGGCCCATCCTGAGGTAAACTAAGGTAAAGCTCCATTATCAGCATCCAGGCTCAAAAAAACCTCTGCCTGCAGTGGGAAAGTCTTCCACTGGCCATCCTGAAATGGGAGGCCTGTAAAGGAAAGCATGGATATACGCACACAGAGTTTTAGGCGCAGGCCTCCTATTCCGCTTTTCGTTATGCATGAAGCTGGATCAGAACCCAAGCCTCGACTTCCCAAAGCCAGCAGAGTTGCCACACAAAAGCACGTCTCACTGGTGAAGATGCTCAGAAGTAGTATTTAACGCGAGTTTGGTGTTATGAGCTTTAGTAGCATCAAAGTGACGGCGTCATTTAGGGCCATTTTCGAATCACTACCCAAATCTTTGTGTTTAAGTTTTAAACACTGATGACGCTAAAAAGTGGTACGCTGTGGTATCTAGATATTTTACGGGAGTTTGTTTAAAATCGAAACATACTGAGAAAGAAAGATGGCTCACCTTGCCGCAGGAATTCCTCTTTTATTGAGGTCCGCTCTCACTTTTTCCCCAGCATGCCTATAAATTTCCACAACAGTCAATATTGCGGCATCTCTCACCTGTGAATAAATTAAGAAATGTTTAACTGATATAGTACATTTGCAAACGATTTTTATTTTAGCAATGTTAGAGCTACATGGACAAGTATAAACGTTATTCAAAACTGTGACATAAAATTAATACGATTTAAATATAGTATGCAAAAAATTAATGGATTTAGTGTTTGAATTAATCTTAGCCACTGGTAAATAACTTGGGGGACATCCCAGTCCACCAATATTTTGCACACCATGGCACCTAAGTTTGGACCCAGCCATATGCAAATCAGTCTTGACACTGCTCCAATGGAAACAGTCCATGCCGAACTGCCAGGCCAAGTCCTTCCTGAACTGGAGCACCAGGGTCCACGCAAACCGCTACTGGAATCAAGCTATTCTTAACTGATGAGCCTAAACTAGAGCGTAACCGGTCAGGGGTTGCTTGTGTTCCGGTCCAGCACCAGGTGCACGAGTGGTCAAGCCTGGGGCTAGACTCCCAGGTGGACGAGGGGGGGGCAGAGTCAAGTCCTTTGTAAGACAACTACAAGACTTCTCCCCTAAGTAGGAGGGACAGGACTGAGAAGAGTCCTGCTGCACTTATTGTGCTTATGGAAAGACTCGTTCTTGGACTTCACCTTTCACCTACCCAACAATAGCGACTTGGACGAGGAACTGGAACGGGACCAGCCTTGCGACATGGAGTGGAAGTAACACCCTAGCTTGGAGCATATGTCATGTCCCATTTCTTGTGGTCGAAGATGCCTAGTTTTGCTTCCGGCTCCCTAATAACATTTGGGTGCATCATGGAGCATTTGTTGCAGGAGTTCGAGTCTTTCTTAGACCATAGACACCAAAGGCAGACACCATATGATCCATGACCAACAGCTGCTTCTTGTAATCATGCAATAGTTTGAATCCTGTGGACTTCAGGAGAGTCATTTCCCCTAGTACACGGTCAAAAATAGAACAATTCTGGTGTCAGTAACCCACAGAGAAAAGGTTTGAGAGTGGATCTCTGGAGCATAAAGAAAGGAAATGTCAGAACGTAAGTGTGGTGTCTGTATAGGGGTGGGTGCCATCCCTTCCAGAGGAGGTGCAATATTGCAGTCTCTGATGGTGACACCTGTAGACATAAAGGAGGAATTGTGGAAAAGCTCCGGATCCAGTCCGACGCCTGGGGGAATTCAAAAGATATAGAATGAAAAGGTGACGAATTTCCAAATAGAAGTATCCATCAAAAATACACTATATGTTAAAAAGAAGATATGTACACAGTAACTTCAGACCTTACCCCTTAAAATCCTATAGAAACATGTGCTTTCCTTCCGAGTGGCTCAGCCACATTACACACTAGGACAAAAAGAACATGTTACGCACCTTTGGTAATGCCTTTCCTGGTAAATACTCTTATTTTTTAAATTAATATTTTTATCAAGTTTTTTACAACGCATCTCAACAAAACAAGCCCAACAGAGGGAGATCATCATGAAAAAAGGGACATGGGAGCCCACATGAATGAAATGTATAAAATAAAGAAGTAGACGAACAAACCCCCCCACCCACCTCCCCTGACATGCACAGACCCCAGGATCCCCCAGGCATAACAGGGGAGAGGAGCAAAGGAATGAACCAAAGGGAGGAGAAGGCCACTAAGGAGAGCCAGCCAGAGCAGGGCTCAGTGCTCCAGCATCTAAGGTCGACACAGAGCCACCAGAAGGGGAACCATCAACAAGCACCCGGTCCCCTCAATCCACTTGTGGGCAAGCTAACAAGATGGCATCCCATGCGTGCAATATCGGTACCTTCTGAACACCCCGAGCCTCCTCACTGCGAATCACTTCCCTTTCACAGTCTGCCCACTTTGTGAACTCTAACCACTAGCGGTACACATCAGGGACCCAGAGAGACTTCTGAGACATGGTCAGTTGCCTGCCGGAAAGGATCAAGGCCAAATCTAAGAACCAATCCGTGGCCTTTCCAGTCCCCGAACAGTCATGAATTCCCAGCAAGCATAAAGTAGGACTTAGAGGAAATTCACTATCCATGGCCCGACGAACCACCTGGAAGACCACTGTCCAATAGGGTAATAAGAGCGGGCAAGACCAGACCATGTGGATGATATCTGTGTCTTTGATGGCGGAAAGGGGATACTCTGAGGATGCAGCAGAGAACATAGTATTTATATGTTGGGTAATCCAGTAGGCCCGATGCAGATAAAAAAAACTGGATGGGTTTGAAGCGAGAATTTCTAGACACCCTAGAACTGGAGTCCAGGATCTTCCTCCAAGAAGGATCAGTGAGAGGCGACCACTTTCTTTCAACCCGTAATAAGGAAGAGATGACGCATGCAGTCATTTTCCAGAGGTTCTGAAAGACCGGTACCCCACCACTTCCACATCTTGCAGGTCAAGGCTCCATGGAGGATGAAGAAATAGTTTCTTACCTGTAACTCCAGTTCTCTTGTAGGGGTATTTCTTATCTCTCTCTATTAACAGGCAACATATTTTTGCATCTTAGGGGGGAGAGATATAGACCTCCTGGAGGCAGTAGTCAAGTCTCCGTGAGTGGCCGGTGGCAGGGATTGCTGTCCTTGGTGATCTTTTTGCGGTGGGGATTGTGTCCTTTCTCCAACCTCCGGGAGTCCTACAATATCCCGGTAGGCCATTTCTCTTGTAGGGGATTTCCGTGTATAGTCATAAGCTTGTGAATAGTCCCGCCCATGTGCGGGAACCCCGGAGCACTTCTTTAGATATATCTTCTTAAGTTGTCATCTTTCGCCTTTCTTCGGGAAGGCCTGTATAGACACTTAAGAAATAAACAGACAATAATGCAGCCTACCTAACTAGGCTACGCTGGCCATTACTTCATCTTGAAGTGAAAAAAGGACGCCAGCAATGTAAGTGTAGTTGAATTTAAGGAGGTTAATTACATAGAAAAAGCCTCTTCACAAAATCCCTTTTTCATGATAGAGATGAAAGGATAGGACAGAGAAGCCCCCCATAGGATGCCATTATAAGTCTGAAAATGATTACCGTGCCTTTAAGAGTCTCTATGGACCACCGGTATCCCATGATGCACAGCTAGTGGCAGTTACTTCAGTTCTTTTTGAAGGCGCAGAGAAGTGAATGCCTAACTAGATCCTGGATAAATCCGTTTCTTCCACCTGGGAGGAGGGAGGGCCGTTTATGACTTATCACGGAAATACCCCTACAAGAGAACTGGAGTTACAGGTAAGAAACTATTCCTTCTCTTGTAGGGGATTTCCGTGTATAGTCATAAGCTTGTGAATAGAGTAGCAAGCTCATCCCAAAAACATCCCAGCGGTGGAAGGAAACAGAAGTAACATCTCCTTTAGGCAAAAAGATTCTTAAGGGAAGCTTGTCCAACCTGAGCGTCTGCCCTGGCATCAGTGTCCAGGCAGTAGTGTTTTGTGAATGTATGGACTGACTTCCAGGTGGCAGCCTTACAGATTTCAGCGATGGGAATATTACGGTGTAAAGCCGCAGTAGCCGCTTTCCCTCTGGTAGAGTGAGCCCTAGGCTTACTCACAAGCGTTTTGTTTGCTTTCTGATAACACAGTTGGATACATGATACAATCCATCGGGAAATGGACTGTTTAGAGGTAGCTAGACCTGTGCGAACCGAGCCATAGTTTACGAACAATTGGTCCGCTCGCCTAATGCCTTTAGTTTTGTCCAAATAAAACTTTAAGACCCTTTTAACATCAAGTGAATGCAGAGACCTCTCAGCAGGAGACGAGGGGTTCTGGAAAAAGGTAGGTAGTGAAATCGTCTAATTCACATGGAAATACGAAACCACTTTAGGAAGGAATCTCGGATGTGTTCTCATGACCACCTTGGAAGAATGAAAAACTGTATAAGGCTCTAGACAACATAGTGCCTGGAGTTCGCTCACCCTGCGGGCAGATGTAATTGCTACAAGGAAAGCTGCTTTCCACGATAGATGCTGGAGAGAAGCCCTGTGGATAGGCTCAAAAGGCTACTGCATCAACCGAGAAAGAACTACATTAAGCTCCCAAGGAGGAGAAGGACGTCTAAAGGGAGGGGACACCTTCCGCAAACGTTCCAAAAAATCTCTAATGACTGGGATCTTGAAAAAGGAAGTTTGTGAAGGGCCTTTCCTATAAGCAGTCAGAGCTGCTAGATGTACTTTAATAGAAGGAAATTGAAGGCCCGATTGTGCCAAATGTAATAAGTATGGAAGGATAACATCTTCCTGACAGGAAGTCGGATCTGCGTTCTTCGAAGAGCACCAAATGCAGAATCTCTTCCATTTATACGCATAGGAAGTGCGTGTGGATGGTCTCTTTGCTTCTTTAAGTATCTCCATGCAGTCCTGTGGTAAATTCAAGTGTCCATACTGCACTAACTCAGGAGCCATGCCGCCAAATTCAAGGAGGAGAGGTTGGGGTGCACCATCTGACCGCCGAATTTGGTGAGAAGGTCCGGCCGACATGGAAGACGGAGATGTGGTAGGAGAGACCGGCGGAGCAGGTCCGTGAACCACCACTGACGTGGCCATTCCGGAGCAATGAGGATCATTCTGGTCCAGGATTGCAACAGTTTGATTAGGACTGTGTACATAAAATGTGTTTATGAATTAGCCAAGTGACTATCTTAAAAAGAATTACCAAGCAGACTAGACAAAGATAGTATAAAAAAGAAATGATGATTTAAAGAACAGGATGCCTTGTTTCATTCCGTTTTAGGAATTTCCCCATTCCAGAGCCTTCATAAATTCTTCTTCAGTAAAAGAAAGCGTAAAGAAATCTGCCTGACCAGTTGATCCACAGGGCATTCCCCAGAGTCCCTGGTTGGTAAAACCTGGAGGCAAAGCTTCGGCATTTGTTGTTTTCTGCTGTAGCGAATAAATCGACCTCTGGAGTACCCCATGTTTTGAAGATATCGAGCAGAACCTCGTCGTTTAGAACCCATTCGTGGTTTTCTTGCAGGATTCTGCTCAGAGAGACGGCCTGAGCATTTTGAACACCGGGGAGGTGAGTGGCTGTGATTGTCAGATTTCTGGCTAAGATCCATTGCCAGATGGTCTGGGCTTCCTGAGACAGTGGGCGTGATCTGGAGCCCCCCTGCTTGTTGAGGTAAAACATTGTGGTCGTATTGTCCGTCTGGACAAGCAGGGTACTGGAGTGGAATGACGGTAGAAAGGCTTTCAGAGCCAAGTGGTGTGCTCGCAGCTCCAATAGATTGATGTGATATGTGGCTTCTTTCTCGGACCACTTGCCCTGTATCTGAAGGTGGTCCATGTGTGCGCCCCAGCCGAGCAAAGTTTGTTTCGGTATCTCCTTGTGGAAGGGGATCCCTCGTAGGAGATTGCGAGGAGAACACCACCATCTGAGGGACTGAAGGGCATGCTGTGACAGCTGAATCCTGTCTTCCCAATCCCCTACTTTCTGGTCCCATTGATCCCACAGACATTCCTGCAAGGGTCTCATGTGGAGACGCGCATGTGGCGTCAGGAAGATACAAGATGCCATGGAGCCCAGCAGAGAGGAAACTTTCCTGACCGTAGAAAAGGAGATGGTCCTGAGAGCCTGAGCCTTCCGAAGGATTGATAAGCGTCTCTCCTCCGAAGGATACACGTTTGCTGTGCGAGTATTTATTGAGGCTCCCAGATACTGAAGACACTGGACAGGGGTCGAGACAGACTTCGCCCAGTTGATGTGGAGACCCAAGCGAAGGAGAAGATCGGAGGTCCACTTGAAGTGTAGTCGAGCTCCCTGAGACGTGGAAGCCTTGATCAGCCAGTCGTCTAGGTAAGCATAGACGAATACCTTGTGCTTCCTCAGATGGGCCGCGACCACTGCCATGCACTTTGAGAAAGTCCTGGGAGCTGACTTTAGGCCGAATGGAAGAACACAGTACTGATAGTGACTGTTCCCCACAGTGAATGTCAGGAATTTGCGATGTTTCCTTGCTATGGGAATGTGGAAATACGCGTCTTGTAGATCTATCGCGCATAACCAATCTCCCTAGTGAATTTGAGAGTAGATTTGAAGTAGAGCCAACATTCGGAATTTCTGTCTCCGCACCCACTTGTTGGCTTGTCGCAGATCTAGAATGGGTCTGAATTCGTTCTTGTCTTTCTTTTGAACCAGAAAGAACCTGGAGTACAGTCCTGTTCCACGCTGAGCGACTGGAACGGGTTCTATTGCCCTTTTTTGTAAGAGGATGTTGGCCTCCAATTGCAACTGATGTAGTTGGTAACGTGAATGTGTTGGAGGGATCGATGGAGGAGGGCTGGTGAAACGTAGCGTGTATCCATTGCGAACAATATTCAGCACCCAATTGTCCTGAGTTATTTTTTGCCACTCTGCCAGGAAATTTTGGATGCTTCCCCCTACCGGAGTGGGTAACAGAAGAGGGGGAAGGAAGGCTTCAGGGCTTAGACCCCGCAGGCGCCTTATTCCCTTGAGGTTGTTGACCTCCTCGTCCCGTGGGCTGATGTTTCTGGAACGACCGCTGATAGGATTGCTGCTGAGTGTTCTGCCGTCCCTGGTACCTTTGAAAACGTTGTGACGTGTAGCGCCGTTGGAAAGGTCTGAAGGTCTTCCTTTGTTCCTTAGGTTTCTCAAGACCTACCGCCTTTAATGTCTCCATCTCCGCCTTCATGCGGGCCATCTCCTCATCTGCATGAGCTCCAAAGAGGGTCGTGCCGGAAAAAGGGAGATTCATGATCCGCTGTTGAGCCTCGGGCTTAAGTGAGGTAAGGCGAAGCCATGCGTGTCTTCGGAGAACCACTCTGTGACAATACCCATGTGCGGAAAGGAGTGATGCATCCGCTGCTGCGCTAATTATTTTGTTAGACACCATAAGACCTTCATTTAAGATCTCCGTAAAATCTTGTCTCCTGTCCCTAGGCAGGGCGTCTACGAATTGTTGGAGGGAGTCCCAAAGGGAGCGATCATATCTGCCCAACAATGCTGTTGCACTAGCCGCCTTCATAGTAGTGGCTGCCTTGTTGCACGCCTTCCCCCAAACGGAATCAATTTTACGGCTTTCCTTATCGGGAGGTACTGTGGACGTTGGAGCCGTAGCATGTTGCTTCTTAGCCGCCACCACAATTACAGAGTCTGGGGTAGGATCTGTACGGAGGAAAATTGGGTCCTGCTCCGGAGGGTGGTATTTTTTCTGCAGCCTAGATGGAGCGGATTTCATGGATGAAGGAGTCAGAAACAAATCCATAGCAGGTTCCAATAAGCCAGGTACCAGAGGGAGCAAGGGTCGAGACTCTTGCCTCTGTTCAAGTGTCTCAAAAATGACTGATGTAGATGGAGTCGGGGTGGCCAACGGAATATTAAGTTTGGACGCTCCTCGCAGTAAAACCTCTTGGAAGGTAGTAATGTCATCAATGGGAGACACTCTTTGAGGAGAAGAATCAGTAAGGGTCGGAGAATATCGTCCCGTACTTGTGGAAGAGGTGTCCCTGGTGTGCCTGGAACGAGATCGCTCATGGCGATGACGATGATGGGACCTTGTGGACGAACGCCGATGGCTGTGGGAATGGTCCCGCCTTCGGGACCTAGACCTCCGGTCTCGATGTGCAGGCCTTTGAGGAGGCGGTGGAGGCGGTGAGGGTAGAGGCGGAGGTGGTGGAGGAGGAGGAGGTGGAGGAGGAGGTGGAGGAGGTGAGGGTGGAGGCGGCGGTGCAGGAGAATGCTCTGATGGTCCAGGAGAGACCGCCTTAGATGGTGACCATGTGGGTGAATACGTTCGGGAATAGTCAGAGTCCGAAATATATACCAATCGTCTTCGTTTGCGCGCCGCCTGACGCGAGGAAGGGACCAGAGATCTAGTATGAGAACTCCCCCTCGACGTCGATCTACTTGTCGACGGCGATCTTCGACGTCGTCCAGATGTTGAACTCCCAGTCGACAGACTCACTATAGAACGAGTCTTTGAACGGTGTAGTCTTCACGTTGAACGCCGGTAACTTTGAAACGTCGATCGGCGGTGTCCCTTCGACGTCGACCGCCGGTGGCCCTTTGACGTCGACCGCCGGTGGCCCTTTGACGTCGACCGTCGGTAACTCTTCGACGGCGACCTCCGCTGCCTCCTCGACGACGACGTGTCGACGGCGAACGTCAGTGGCTGCTCAACGGCGACCTCCGATGGCGAGTCAAAGTCGATCGGCGTTGATGTGTCAACGTTGACGACGGCGACAAAGACTTCGACCTTCTGTCCCTCGACGTCGACGGCGCTTCGACCCAGAGCCCTGAGTCGACGGTGAACAGATCGCTGCCATACCTGCTCTCGACGTCGTCGTCGTGGTCTTTGGCGTCGACCGGGACCGACCTCGTTTTTCGGCTGTTCTGTGCTTGGGGAGCACCCCAGAAGCTGAAGACAGGGTTTTGGTAGAGGACTTACCCTCTCCTAGCCCAGAAGACCCACCTGACAACTTGGACTGTTGTTTTTGCCTCGCTTCCATACCTTGAAGCCAGATCTTCTCCCTGTCACGCTGGGTGCGCCTGGAAAAGGTTT
Organism: Calotriton arnoldi; assembly: GCA_963921515.1. NCBI lineage: Eukaryota > Metazoa > Chordata > Amphibia > Caudata > Salamandridae > Calotriton > Calotriton arnoldi. The sequence continues at coordinate 1,494,074 of CAWUFW010000021.1, read as the reverse complement.
TATATATCAGACAGTCCACAGGTACATGAGAAGCAGGTAGACAAAGAATACACACTGTGTGTGTGTCGGATTTGGCCTTCTTTCTTCCACACTCAAGACACTTGTCAAAAAGGGACGGCATTTTGACTAAAACACTGAGGATTTTCTGTCAGAAAAAGACAGCCAGAGAGAAAGAAAGACCAAAAACGTCGAGTGAAGCACAAAAAAGAAAATTCTGATGATTTTTGAGGAAAAAAACACCAAAAGTGTAGAGCTCAATGCTCCAGGGTCCGGCTAACAGGAGCCGGAAAAAAGAACTGAAGTAACTGCCACTAGCTGTGCATCATGGGATACTGGTGGTCCATAGAGACTCTTAAAGGCACGGTATCCATTTTCAGACTTATAATGGCAGCCTATGGGGGGCTTCTCTGTCCTATCCTTTCATCTCTATCATGAAAAAAGGGATTTTGTGAAGAGGCTTTTTCTATGTAATTAACCTCCTTAAATTCAACTATACTTACATTGCTGGCATCCTTTTTTCACTTCAAGATGAAGTAATGGCCAGCGTAGCCTAGTTAGGTAGGCTGCATTATTGTCTGTTTATTTCTTAAGTGTCTATGCATGCCTTCCCGAAGAAAGGCGAAAGATGACAACTTAAGAAGATATATCTAAAGAAGTGCTCCGGGGTCCCCGCACATGGGCGGGACTATTCACAAGCTTATGACTATACACGGAAATCCCCTACAAGAGAAATGGCCTACCATGATATTGTAGGACTCCCGGAGGTTGGAGAAAGGACACAATCCCCACTGCAAAAAGATCACCAATGACAGCAATCCCTGCCACCGGCCACTCACGGAGACTTGACTACTGCCTCCAGGAGGTCTATATCTCTCCCCCCTAAGATGCAAAAATATGTTGCCTGTTAATAGAGAGAGATAAGAGCAGTTAGAGGTAATGCTCAAGTCCTGAACCGTGGAGGCAAAGAGCTCCATGGCCAATGCAAACAATAAAGGCAACAGGGGGCAACCCTGTTGAGTACCGCGCTCCATTGCAAAGCCCTCCGATATCAAGGGACCTATACGGATCTTGACCAGGGGTCAGTGTAAACAAGCTTTGTCCATTTGCCGAAGGGCACACCCAAGCCCATGCTAAGCATAGTAGCATACCGGAAGTCCTAGAAGAGCGTGTCAAATGCCTTCCTAACATCGACCGAGATAACCAGTGCCTCGGGGGAGGGAGGTGTTCCCGACCGTCTAAGGCCAGGAACAATTGCCAGCTATTAGTCATAACGCTGCTTGTGAGAATTAAGCCTATTTAATCCGGATGGACTAAAAAACACATATGGGGAAGTAACTGAGTCGCCAAAATTTTACCAAAAATGTTGTAATCGGAATTAAGCTTGGAGAGGGGGCGATAAGAATCAAGTAGAAGGGGGTCCTTATCTTTCTTAGGGAGTGACCCAACAGCTGCTTCCCGCAGCGAGGGCGGCAGCTGACCACGCTGCCTCGAGTCATTGAAAAGCACCACAAGTTTAGGCCCAAGGTAAGATGCAAAGGCACCCTAAAATTCGGAAACCCATAGACCAGGCACCTTAGCCCTCGCCATCTCCTTGATCGCTCCCCGTACCTCATGCTTGGAAAATGGCTACACCCAGTTGATCCGCCACCATCGACTCAAGGTACACTGGAGAGTTGTCTGCAATATCGCGCAGTATTTCCCCCTCATCACTCGCCGCCCCGGAGGAACAGCTCATGATAGTGTTGCAGAAACACAGCATTGATCTCCTCCTGCGTGACGACATCACACTCCGAAGGACCACGTAAATTGAGTACAGAGTGACCTCCTCCGACATCCCGCAATAGCCAAGCCAACATCCTACCAGACATATCCTGCTCTGCATGTGCCCAAGCTGCATATGCCCTATAATCAAAGCGGTGAAGGAGCTCCACGAGCTCAAACTGCCTCCCCCACTCATCTAGTAGGCTTCTCCTACCATTGGGGGCCCTTCCAGCTCACCCGGAAGACCATCCAACACATCTTTCTGCGGTTGAAAATCCGAAAAGAGCTAGGTGCAAACCCTAACTTTGCTAGGAATACAATACCCCGAATTACCACCTTCATAGCCTCCCATTCCATTATCACTGATGAGGCCAAACCTGTGTTATCCATCCAGTACAGAGAAATGTACTGCGCCAGAAAAACCCAGAAGGCCTTATCCTCCAAAAGAGAAGGATCAGAACACCAGGTAGGCACACTAGGCCTAGGAGAGGACCATTGGAACGTGTCCAGCATGAGAGCGTGGTCAGAATATGTTTTAGCCAGATATTCTAGACCCACCACTCAGTCGTAAAGCGCCCTACACGTATAAAGTCTGTCAAGGTGAACCTCGAGATCATGCAGTCCAGAGCAGTAGTGGTGCACATGAGCCCCCAGGTGGTGGACCCGCTAATGATCTACTATGTCAGACTGTCCAGACCACGAACAAGCTGCCGCCGCCAGCAGCCTACCCGCAAGTGCACCACGTAGAGGCAGATGAAACCGATCCAGACTTAAATCCTCAACACAGCAAAAATTGCTCCCAAATAGGGGACCATAGGTGAAAGCATGTACGCCAAGCCGGAAAGGAAAGTTGACTGATCCACATTTAGTAGATAAATATTTAAAAGGGAAACATTTCTGTAATTCAAACTCCCAAACACCAGGACACAGCGACCCTCCGGGTCTGTAACCACCCTATGCATCCAGAAGGAACTCCAGGCTTAATCCAAATAAGAGCACCCTGCGAGAAAACAGAAGTAGCATAGAGCTGGCCCTGCCAGCGTTTCCGTAGAATGAGGCCCTAAGCCTCCGTAAGGTGGATCGCCTGAAGAAACGTAATATCAAGGAAAGCCAGCAGGGAATCCCCTCAGCATGCGCAGGCAGCCCCAAAATGTGGATGTAATTATGCCTAGCCCGACCCTCCTGGTCCTTCAAGCGGACTGCCAAGCGCTTAGTTTGAGCCCCTAGAACAGAGAGACGATGCTCCGCCATCTGCGCCCCGCACCAGGGTCTGCACCATGGTCTCCAGAGCAGTAACACGATCCTAAACCTTCTGTAAATCCTCACAGATCAGAGCCAGCTCAACAGAAAGGGAATCAATTTTGCCTTCCAAGCGTTCCCCAGAAGCGTCTATGGTAGCCAGAGGTTTATCAAATTTGTCATCCATATATGCTGTGTCAATGCCGCCTGCTCCCTGCTTGATTCCCTGCAGGGGGGCGCTCACAGTCATGTCATCCTTAGAGAGTTGGGTGCGCCCCATAATGGCACCAAGCTAGTGCACAGGCCCTCAGAAAGTGCAGAGCCACAAAAAAAGTCACCAACTCCCCCGGTGGCGCAAAGGGGGACAAAGCCGCATACGATCAGGGCACCAAAAAGGAGGGCAGGAGACCCCTAACCAGCCAGGAGACAAGGTCAGAAGCAATGAAGTGAGGCAGATGCCCAGTGAGAGAACATACCTATCTCCCACCTCCAAACAGACGAGTCACGAGATGAAGACGAGGCCACCAGACACTTAGACACTGCAGTGTGCCCTGGCCCCCTGCAAAGGTAACAACATGAAGTCACGTGGCCCCCAGCTCAGTCCGTCACTGCAGGCCAGTAGAGAGGGGGCCAGCAACAAAGCACTGGTGCCCCAGAGGGGTGGGGGCTAACTAGTCAACACCCCCCACCCAGCAGAGACAACACAGGAGGCCGCAGTACCACAAAGAATACACCACTGTGGCCACAGGCAGCTCTGAAAAAGGCCCTGGCAGACTGGGCAGGGTCACAAGTACATGCCTGTGCACTAGCTACTGCAAAGGGTAAAACAGGGCCACCAGGTCTACAGGCCCCCGTGAAGTGTCCACTAATATGGGGCGCTCCCCCTGCAAGAGATCATCACTGCAGCCGTTAACCGAGTGCCTGCTGCAATCAAAGCGGGCCGCCATCTTGGTTAAGGCGTCGGCGCTGGAGCCGGGGAGTCGCAGCGGCCCCACGCACTGAATCTTCACACCCAAAGGACCAAAAACGAACCTCCATGGTCTCCGATGCAGCGAGAGCCCCCTCCGCCCTAAACAGCGGGGAGGCAGAGGCCACTGTGCAGGACTGAGGAAATCCCGGGCGGCAAGAAGCTACGTCACTCGCGTCCTTAGGACATGGCGGCTGCCTCCAACCCGCTTCTGGTGGATACTCTAACTGCAGATTCTTCACCTTGTGACTACCCCCAGGTGCCAGACTGGATTTGTAGATTTTAAAAAGCACATCTCTGGTGCACCAGCAGGTAACGTCGTGCAGCTTCACTTCAGCTTCATCCCACCCTGGAAGTGATACCAGACCCACAGTGATACCAGACCCACATATAATCTCCACTCCAGCGCAGCAGCATCAGTTTCATTCTTAAATCTGTCCATACTGTGGAACTCAAAGTTTAAACAATTGATCATATGTGACAATGTGCAGATTCCTAGATTGGGAGCTTTTTAGATGGAAAATAGACTCTTCCACAGCACAGGAAGGTGGAAGGGTGGTGAGAGGAATCTGCGGTTAGATCCAGTATCCACCAGAAAGAGTGTTACCAAAGATAAGAAACTTGTTCTTTTGATAGATACTTCCAACCAAAAATTCCTAACCTTGTGAATAGATACTAAAGCAGTACCTCCCAAGGTGATGGTATGTGGAATAGTTCAGACCAAAAAATCCTGCCAGTCCAAATTGGCAAAATGCCCCTCCAGCCAGACCTGGTCATTAAGGCAGTAGTGCTTTGTGAACTTGTCTACTGATGCCCACATCACAGTCTGACCGATGAACAGAACAGGCATACCACACGCCAATGCAGTGGTAGCAGCATTGGCTCTGGTCGAAGAGCCCTCAGGTCCTCTGGAGACCGCTTCTTGGCAAATGCATAGATCTTATTACATGGGACTATCCACGTTGATATACTGCTTTTCTGCACCACCTTACTTTTCTTGGCTCCAGAGAAACATTTGTCAAAATACTAGGTAAAAGCTTGGAAGCCAGTTCTGGATCTGTGTCCGAAGGCAAAGAAAGAAAGGAACTGGTGTCATCATGCAGGAGTGCTGATAGGTGGCTCTGGCGTCACTTTCGGAGTGGGATGAAGCCGATGCAGAGCTGCAATGTTCCATTTGCTGGCGTGCAGGAGAGGTTAACTGACAAATCTCCCGATCCAGTCTGGCAGCTGGGCAGGATTTACAAGGTGAGCAATCTGTGTTTAAAAATGTCCGGCAGAAGGTCTAATTATGTGGTTGGCTCACAGTTAGTAAACATAAAACTAACAGCAAAATGTAAGTACTGCATGGAGCTTCAGCCTTGGTAAGAGAAGGGTGCCAATGATCTATGAATACAAGAGTTAAAAAGAAAATAACTTTAGGCCAAAAGTTGAGAACCATCCCGCCAAAACTCTCAGCGCATAATGTTATAAAAAGTTCACTTGCCTTAAACATTTTCACACAACGCAACAAAATAGATTTTATTTGCCAAAGCCACCATCAAGTAAAATCCATTAGAATTAAACAACAAAAGGAGTAATTTTCAAAGGTAAAAAAATCATTGATACAAACATTCTATGGCACTGAAAGCACACCTCTGAACAGCAAGAAGAATCATTTACTTACCTTCGGTAACTCCTTTCAGGTGGATACTTTAACTGCATATTCCTCACCTTTAGAATATCACCTAAGCAGCACACTGAATGAAAAGAATCTTTCAGCAGTGCTCGCAAGCTGGCAGGTGGCATTGTGTGGCTCTGTACTGCCCTGAAAGGACAGAGTTGATTCACATATGTAGGCGCCACCTTTGCAAGCGGACGTCAGTTTGTCTTTTACCTTTTCTGCGTCCTTACTTAGATGCAGAGCATAAAACAACTGCTGATGACAGTGTGCTGATCTTTAACAAGGGACTTTTTTAGATGTTGAAGAGGCCACTCCACAGAACAGAGAGGGCAGTGAGAAAACTGCGGTTAGACAGAGTATCCACTAAAAGGAGCGTTACTGAAAGCAAGCAACTTATTCCTCGGATGGATACTTCTAGCCACAGATTTCTCACCTTTTGAATAGATACCAAAACAATACCTCCCAAAGGTAGAGGGTCTGTGGAGTGGAGGGCTTAAATACTAAAAACTTAGAAGTGTCCTTCCTGCAGGACCTGACTGCCAAGACAGTAAGTAGTGCTTCATGAACATGTGCACTGATGTGCATGTAGCCTGGCAGATGTGCAGGTCCCTCACCCCTCATGCCATCACACTGGCCTTGGCCCCAGTAGAATGTGTTATCAGACCCTCAAGTTTCTTGGCCAGTGCACTGCAGATCTTTAATCAGTGGCCTAATTCAGCAGGGCCCCCTTCTGCACATACTTTCCTTTCTTCACCCCAGAAAAACATACAAAGAGTTGCTCTCAGTACAATCAATCTAAAAACTCAAAGTTCTCTCAGGGTCCAACTGATGGACTCTGCTCTCCCTCACCACTGAAAAGAGGAGAATGAAGGCTGGTAAAGTGAATGACTGCTCAACATAGAACGGAGTCACAAACTTCAGTGAAAAAGCCACCCAAGTCCTCTGCACCAATTTGTCCAGAAAATGGTGGTGTTGGCCAGGTGCACTGAGAGTGCTTGCAGTTCACTCATGCTACGAGCTGACATAACTGTAATGAAGACAGTTTCCAGGGTCAAGAAATGCTGCGAGCAACTAGGCATAGGCTCAAAGGATGTATTCATGAGCAATGTTAAGACCAAGATAAGATCCTACTGGAGTATCATAAAGGGTTTGGGAGGGAACGTGTGTAAAAAGCTTTCATCTACCACATCACAACCTATGATTTAAACATGAACAGCTGGTCCAGCAAACAGAATGGACAAAAGGGTGACTAATAAAGTTTAAAAGTGTACACTGCAAGCTCTTCCTGGGCTAAAACAAGAACAATGAACAGAACGTCTAACAGGTTAGCTTGCAAGGAGTCATTATTTCGGCACCACGCCAGTCAACAAATTTGTACCAGCACCCAGCATATTTGGAATTTGTGGAAGGGCAAATGACATCTACAATGTCTGTCAGCAACTCAAGAGCTGTCAGTTGTCGCTGCTTACTCTCCACGCATGAAGGTTTAGGTTGCAGATGTTCAGATGGAGAACCCTCTTCTGTTGCGGAGACAGGAGGTCCTCCAGGAGTTATGATCAGGATTTATGAGTACCACACTCTCCTTGCCCACTCTGGGGCAATTAGGATGACTTGGGTCCAGTCGTTCTTCAGCATCTTCAGAATTAGAGTCAGAAGAGGTAGAGGAAGGAAGGAGTTCCATTCCAGCTGGAATGCACCTTCTAACGAGGCCTCTCACTGAAACTCCATTGTGCACAGTCGTTCACACTGCAGGTTATCGACTGTGGCGAATAGGTCTGGCTAGGTCTCTCCCAACTGGTCGAATGAGCCCAGTGCCAACTAAGCATACAGATGCCACTCGTGATCGGTTATTTGACTTCAGCTCCATTTGTCTGCTTTGGCATCCAGGGACCCTTCCAGGTGTTGGCTACTAGAAAGATGTTCTGCTGCTCCAGCTACCTCTAAAGACAAAGCCTTTTTGGCACAGAACCACATTCAGCTCTGCTTGTTGCAGTATCACATGGCTGACACAATATCCTTGAGAAAATGCCCCAGCCTTACCCTAACAGTAGGATTGCCTTCAAGGCATACAAAAGTTCTGCAGTTCCAGCAGAATGACGTGGAGCCGGCTCTCTGCTGGAGATCAGACGCCTCCGATTTTCACCTCCCCAGATGATCAACCCATCCCAGTAGTGATGTATCGGTCACTACTGTGAGCTCTGAGGGGTTGAGGGACAGCAGTATGCCATAGGACAAATTGAGTTCAGTCAGCCACTAATGCTGATCCTGAGAAAATTCCTTTGAAATCTTGGAGTCCAAAAAGCAGCCTTGATCCTGGGGCCACTTGTAATTTAGGTGCCACTGCACAGTCCGCATGTGCTGTCAAGGAGGATGCACAAGACCAAGAGACCAAAAAGCCTCAGCCATCCTCACTGAGATCTAGGGCTGAGCCCGAAACATAGGGAATCACAGCCTGAATGTCCCGGGTTTGTTGCTGTGGAGGAAAGACTAGGAACCTCACAGTATCAATGATCACCCCAATGAATGGAAGCCTCTGTGAGGGAATAAGAGGAGGCTTTGCTTAATTCATGGTGAAAATCAAGGATGTAAAGAGTTATGCCGTCATACAGAGGTTGTCTACAAGGCAGTCAAGGAGGTATGGAAACAAAGGAACTTTCAACCTTCTACAATGAGCAAAGTCCTCTGCCATCACTTTGTTAGTGCGGGAATCAAACAGCAAAACTGCAAAATTCTCCATAATTACTGAGAAAATGCAGTCTCAATGATTTCTTGTGTCCCAATAAAGTATAATCACTGATTTCTAAATATTGTTGCAAATGGTGGAAAACAACGATAAAACTGCACCAGAATTCACAACAAATGAGAAACATGAAAACAAAAATCCCATCTATGGGCTAGGCTAACCCCTGATATACTCCGTAAACTTGGGGAACTGATGGGAAATTGTTTCGCAGCAGAAAGTACGGCCAAGGAATCACTGTGGCCTTACTGTCTTTACACATTTCCAGCATGTTGTCCTCCTCTCAAAAGAGTCTAGACCCATCAAAGTGAAATTATGGACAATACTATTACCGGATTGTGGCCTGGTCTAAAGCCTGTGGCCTTGCAGGATATGATGGACTGCAGATGAAAAAAGTCTTGTTAGAGCTCTCTAGGAAGCTTGAGTATGGTCCAAAAATAATAATAAAAAGAGGAATGAAATGAGAGGAAAAAATGAAAAAGTAAAGGACTGGCACCAATAGTCCTGGCACAGAATTGCACTCATTTTCAGATGGATGCGCCTCTGATAAAAAAAAAAGTTTAATTACTCATAAGGCAATCAATAGAGCCAATGTCTGAAGTAATTGAAGCATGGCCCTAAGTTGAATGTTGCCATTGATACTGGGCCATTGGCTCTATTGCCCTGCAATAAACATCAGATAGATATAGAAAGAGATTTTAGCAAGAATTGCAGTGAAAACCCTTTACCCCTTAGAGTTTGTCAGCGGGGCAATCAATACCAAAATACTTGCCCAGAAATGTAAACTGTTAGATTTCATGTAACAAAATACAGGTCTACAGGAGTAACATAGTAACAGAACAATCTACTCTTGAAGGCTTATTGGCTTTAACATATGTGTTTCGTGGGGGGGCAGGGGGCGGGCATGGCCTGATGAGATAGCGGACAGGAATCGTTGGCGGAGGCTCCTTTCCCGACCGTCCCAATCCTGCCACCCTGCTGCTTTTCAACAGCAGTGGCACAAAGATATTGGTTTTCTGGGGCCAATGCCGGCCATAGGACATAAAAACAGCGGAAGTGGGAGCCGGGATAATTGATGGTGGCGACCTGTGAACAGTCAGGCCTCCAGTGGACAGGGAGGGGGGTGGCTACGATCACAGGGCAGGTTATGCCTTGGCCCATGGTGTGCCTGTAGACAGGAAGCTCCTGGCTGCGGATGCAGTTTTGCCGGAGAGGCACCCTGCTGGAGGTCTGGCGGCGCCCGGCCAGAAGAAGGGTATTTGAGCCATGTGTGAAGGGTGCCCTTTGTTGACCCAGCAGAGGAGTTTGACAAGTGACAGTCAGCGACCTCTGAAGGAGGTAGGATCTCTGGACAGCAGGGACACCTGGGGGTAATCCACCTGGGAGTGGGGAGACATCGATGTTGCAGTGACCTTGTGATGTGGTGGGGGGGGGGTGCCCCAGTGATTGGCTCTGGCTCCCGTGGCCTGCACCCCTGACTGTGGAGCATCTGGTCCGGTGGATAAGGGATGAGGACACTACCTGGTGCGGCCTCGGCGATTACGGTGGTTCTTCGGCCTTGTTGAACTACATGTGATCCTGGGAGCTACTGCTGCGTCCTCCTCACATATTGGCAGGCTCCGATACTGACCAGGGGTGCGCTAGTAGGAACGGTGACAAATTGCAGTGCTGTGGAAGCAGAGCAGGAGTCGGACCCAAACTGGGGTTCTTGGGGTCGTGAGCCATGGGGAAGGAGAAGCCTCCACGATCGCACTCCAGCGACACCATCACGCAGTACACCACACCTAGGCAGTCATCCCAGAGGATCACCAGACAGGCTGGCACGGACTGTGGAAGTGCATCCCAGGAGCACGAGGGTGAACCCTCGTGAGCTGAATTGCTGGCGTATGTGGAGGGCTCCTGAACGGCACTTGAACATAAAATTGACACTGTCTCTATAAATGTCAACTTACTTCGGGCCGACCTGCGGAAAGCAAGGTGACCGCAGCAGAAAGCAAAATTGAGAGTCAGGGGATGTTTCGGCCCTTAAGCAACAAATGTCCAAGATGACTACTGGTACACGGATGTTGTAGTTTAAGATGGAAGATGCGGAAGGCCGCTCCCGCCGCAATAACATTTGAGTGCTGGAGTTTCCGGAGAGGGTAGAAGGGCTCCTATGCAGAGGTATTCCTGGAACGATGGGTGAGACAACAACTCCGGCCGCAGGGCCTTTCGAATTTCTTGGTAGTGGAGAGAGCTCACAGGGCCCTGGTACCGGCCCCTCCGACTGGCGCCCCTCCGAGGGCTATCATAGCGTAAATTCAGAGCTACCAAGATCAGGATTGTATACATCGGGCTGCTAGAAAACAGGAGGTGCCTGCGTTTCACAAGAGTAAAATGGCGATATATCCTATACTAGGAAGGTACAGGAACAGGGTAAATCGTTCTTTGCTGTATAAAAAAAGCTGCGCACTCTACAGTTGAAATATATGCTGTTGTACCCTTCAACACAAAGTCATTTGTAAGGGAAAAGCAAATTTCTTTGAACATCCGGACGAGGTTTGGGAGTGGCTGGAAATGTGGGAGCAAAACTCCAGCTCACAAGCCGGGGGAGGGGGGGTGTCAAGGCCATTCAGGTTCAGGTTCCTTATGTAGTTCTTGGAGGGGGTCGGTCCTGGAGGGGGCCATAAGAGGATGACAGACTAGATTCGCACTGAGTCATGATCCAGGAGGATAGTACCATTGAGGTGTTAGTTGCCAGTTTGGTCCCCGACACCCCATATGTCGCCACATCATTGTGCCAGAAACTATGTTTACTGATTTGATGCCGGACTTGTCACCATATAGTACTCTTACTAAACTTCACTGTGTGACCTTATAGATGATTCTAAAGCTGAGAAGGTGGCAAAGAAGTGGAGGGGGTGGATATATTGCGCATCATACTCTACTTATCCCAAGGGAGTCCTGGTTTAGGTAGCTCTGGGAACTCTGTTGTGCCTTACTTATGTCGAGACTGATGATGTAGAGGGTAGATATATAATTCTTCAAGGCGTGCTGGATGGAAAGGCCATAACTCCAATTAACACATATGCTCCGAATAAGAATGATCCGCACTTCTTTTTTAACATTCAGGATCTCGTTGGCTAAGATGTGAATGAGCCCTTTCTGTGGATGGGGGATTTCAACTGTGTGCTAGATGCGAACCGAGATAGGTTGCCCCCTTGTTCGGGCACAAAACACTGAATGACAGCAGCCTTGCGGGAGGTGATCTACAATTTGGGGCTTTCAGATGCCTGCCATTCACTCCGGCCACTGCACAAGGTGTACACATGCCACTCCTTAACACAAAATACTATCAGAAGCTTGGACAGAGTATTGATAGCCGGTATCACCCTTGATGAGAGGGTGACCGTGGCGCACTTGGTCAGGTTCTTGTCTGATCATAACCCTGTTTGTTGCATGCTGAAATGGGGTGGAGCGGAGGCGCAGGGTCCAGTGTGGAGATTCCTGGTGGATGTCCTGTTGGATGCCGTGTGTACATTTGCGCTATCCCAGGCACTGACCGACTACACTGGGCATAATTGGGGCACAACACAATGTAACCACTGAATGGGAAGCCATGAAGGCTGTATTGCGGGGACCGTGCTTGGGGCTCAAGTGTGGGGGTGCTGAGACAATTGCAATAGGAGATACAAACGGATGATTCTGGTGTGGCTGCTCAGCAGGGGTGGGATTTGTCCAGACTGGAGCTCCGACGGGTGAAGGCTAGTATTCGCCATCGGATTGCGGACACATGGGACAGACTAATTATGTACACTCTGAAGCAGCACTGTCCGAGCTTGCACCAAGAGGGCGATACGTCAGGCAGACTTTTGATCGGGATCTTGCGTAGGAAGGCGGCCGCTACCCCCAATACTGCTTAATTACTGAAAATGGCATGATGGTGACTTCTCAAGCTGCCTTTAAGGCAACATATCAGCATAATTTAGAGAAGGTCTATAGAGGGAACACACATATTACAGTTGACTGGATTCAGGCTTTCCTTGGACGTATTGACGTCCCGGGGGTTGAGGAGGGAAGTGGTCACAGATTTAGACTCGGACTGAACTCTAGACGAGTTGCGTGCTGCTCTGCAAATGCTCCCTAAGAATAAGGCACCAGGGTGGGGGTGGAGGGGTATTCCTAGCACAACTGTATCAGGACTTTGCGCCTGATCTCACTCAGGGGCTTCTCGAAACACCAACTTATTAGGGTAGATGATCATCTAAGGAGGCTTGGATGACAGAGCCTGCAATTCCCTCACCCTCCTGGCAGGTGTAATTGCAACTTAAAAGGCTGTTTTGATAGTAAGCAGCAGGAGGCGGCAATTGTGCAGAGGTTCAAATGGAGCGCACATTAGAAAGGTGAGGACCAAATTAAGGTCCCACTGAGGCACAATGAAAGGAGAAGGTGGGAACATATGTACAAGTCCTTTTAGGAATCTATTTACAATGGAAGATTTGAATAATGAGGGTTGGTATGGCAGCCTCAGGAAGGCAGACAGGGCCGAAAGGTACCCTCTGAGAGTGCCCAGTGCAGAGCCCTTTTGGGCAAGGGTCAAAATAAAAAGCAAAATTTGAGAAAGGGTGGTTGAAAGTGAATCAATAAACCTTTATGTACAATATTTTACAAATGTGTGCTACCGCCAGGCGTACACGGTCTTGGTAGAGGGACAGCCGACTGCCAAAATAACATTACAGACTTCGGGACAAAGGTCAAATGCTATCAACTGCCGCCGCTCAATCTCCACGCAAGAGGGCATAGAGTTGACAGGTTCATGTGGAGGATGCTCCCCTGCTGCTGCGACAAAAGATCCTACCGAAGGGGGAGCCTGATCAGAGGATCGATGCACAGTTGGAGAAGCTCGGGATAAAAGAGCCTCAGTGCCCAGTCCGGATCCACAAGAATGACTTGGGCCCGGTCGCTTCTGATCTTCTTGAGCACTCTGGACAGGAGTGGTATTGGCGGAAAGGCATATAGGAAGCCTGCGCTCCACTCGAGACGAAAAGTGTCTTCAAGCGAGAGCCGCCTTGGAAACTCCAGAAGTGTAAAACTGCTGAATTGCGCGTTATCCGCAAAGGCGAACAGATCTAACGAAGGCTCTTCCCACTATTGATAGAGACCTTGCGCCACCTCTGGATGGAGATGTCATTCGTGATCCGCCAGGCATCAACGGTTGAGTTTGTCAGCCCTGGCTGTTCGACCCCACCCCCCCCCCTGTTTGTTGCAGTAGCACATGGCAGTGGTGTTGTCTGTGAACACTTGAATCAGCTTTCCCTTGATTGAAAGAGGAAATATTTCAATGCCAAGAGAATCATTCGGAGCTTCAGCAAGTTGATTTGGAGTCCAGGTTCCGCTGGAGACAAGAGTTCTCTGATCTCCACCTCTCCCCGATGGCTGCACCATCCCAGAAGATGCGCATCTGTCACTACTGTGGTGTCTGGTTGGAGGAGAGAGACAGGGATCTGCCTCAGATCCAACTGCAGTCTGCTAGCCACCACTGCAGGTCCTGTGTAGATCTCTCTGAGATCTGGACCATGTCGGAGAAATTCCCCTGTTGCTGGGCCCACTGAAACTTCAAGTCCCACTGCAGAGCCCACATATGCCATCTGGCATGTGTCACTAGCAGGATTCAGGAGGCCATGAGGCTCAGCAGCTCAGAGTCATTCTCAACGAAATTCATGAAAGAGGCTGAAACATCAGTATCATAGCCTGAATATCCTGGACTCGCTGTTCGGAAGAATAGGCCCGAAACTGCACTGTGTCCAGAACAGCTCAGATGAAGGGGAGCATCTGAGAGGGAGTGACTTCAGCACGTTGACAGTGAACCCCAGCCAATGCAGGAGGTTCGCCGTAGTCTGGAGGTGGGAGACGACAGCCTGGTGCAAGCTCGCCTTCAACAGCCAGTCGTCGAGATAAGGGAAGGCTGGCACCCCTGATCTGCACAGATGAGCTGCGACCACCACCATCACCTTGGTGAACACCTGAGGGGCGCTGGTAAGACCAAATGGGAATGTGAAAAAAGGCGTCCTTCAAGTCCAACGCTACCATCCGGTCTCCTGAGTCCAGGACAGACCTGACCTGAGCTGAGCTGGAGTGAGCATCTTGAACTTTTCCTTTTTTAAGGAGGTAGTTGAGGGCTCCCAAATCTAGGATAGGGCGGAGGCCCTTTTCCTTCTTCAGGACCAGAAAGTAGCAAGAATAAAAACCACAGCCAACTTTTGGCGTTGGAACCCGCTCTATGGCTCCCTTGGCCAAGAGAGTCATGACTTCCTCCTGAAATAAAGGCAGGGGATCCTCCGTTAGCCGTACGTTGGAGGCATGGAGGGATAGGTAATCTCGAAGGGGAGGGAGTAGCCCGTTCAGACTATTTGGAGGACTCACCTATTCGAGGTGATGTTCTGCCAGTGGTGGATGTGATGGCTGATCCTGCCACCAACTGGCCACCCATGATCTTGAAGGGCCAGACTAGGAAGGTTTGGAGGCTGAGGTTGTGGAGGGGGGACAGATCTCCCCTCTGGCCGCCCGACCCACAGGATCAGAACAAGCCGTGCCCATAGCCGTGCAGGGGTTGAACTTGCGCAGTATTGTGGCTGGGGTATTGCTGGCGCAGTTGAGAGCCCATTTCGTAGCCAAGAA
Organism: Calotriton arnoldi; assembly: GCA_963921515.1. Taxonomy (NCBI): domain Eukaryota; kingdom Metazoa; phylum Chordata; class Amphibia; order Caudata; family Salamandridae; genus Calotriton; species Calotriton arnoldi. Next base: position 1,479,050 of record CAWUFW010000021.1, on the reverse strand, counting down.
AGGGGCGAAAGGAAGACTGGGGACGAAATGCCACTGAGAGGCACAAGGACATGGCCGTATCCCACGAGTCTTTAAAGTACTCCAGCGCCATGTCTGCCTTGTCTCCGAAGAGATGGGTGCCATCATAAGGCATGTCCATGAGAGAGGCCTGGACATCCCCTGAAAACCCACAAGTCCTCAACCATGTGTGGCGTGGAACAGCCACGGTCGATTAAATCACTCTGCCCAGCGAGTTGGTCGCGTCGAGATCCCAACGAATTATGAACTTTGCCGTATCTCTCACATCTGAAACTGCTTGGAAGAGGATGGCCCTGGCCTCCTCCGGGACCTGTGGCAGCACTTGCGCAAACGTTTCCCACAAAGTGTGGGAATAACGGCCCAATAAGCATGCAGTGTTCACCGACCGCTATGCAAGGCTGGCGAAAGATTTTTTTTTCTTACCCCAACTAAGCAGCCTTTTGGATTCCCTATCAGGGGTTGCGGAAGGAAACTCCTCTTGGACCACCAAGCTGTTGGGGGTAGGGTGGTTGGTGAGGAAATTTAGGTCACCCGGGGCAGGGTGATGGCGGCAGGCAATTGTCCTATTTACAGATGCCCTTGTGCTGGGCTTGAACCAGGTTCCCAGTAGGACATCAGTTAAGGTCTTATTCAAAGGAAGCAAGGGTTCCAGAAGAGGAGACACCAGGCTGCAGTACCTCCGTCAAGATGTTCGTCTTGACTGCCATGGAAGGGAGCTGAAGGCCCAGGACCTCAGCTGCCCTTCGCACCACCATAGCGTATGATGCTCCCTTCTCCATAGCCACGGTAGGAGGAGAAGCAGGCCAGAATCTGGAGAGGTATCCAGTCCGCTGGCCTCACCCAATTCCTCATACTAGTCCATTTCTTGATAAGGCATGTCTTGTAAAGGTTCCAACGACCCCTCCCAATCTTCCTCCATCCCAGTGGTGGCTGGTGACATTTGAAAGTGATGAGGCGTAAACTTTCTGCCGTAGTGCACCGCGGCGAGCGCAGCGAGCCCGAACATCTTAAGGGGGGTTCGGGGGGGTTCTCCCCCCGAGGAAATTTTGAAAAAATAGTGGGTAAATGGTGCATTTTCAAGCAAATTTGAGAAGCAAGAAGGTTAATAGAGCAATTGTGACCCTTCTCCGGTCGGACGTCCTGACTCCTTCCTCCGGTTCAGTAATCTCCTCATACCCCCCCTCCCGACCCAACACACCTGTGTTGGGATCTTACTCCCACCCACCCCGTGGTAAGCAACACTTGCCAGTTTACAGTAACTACCTGCGAGATACACACCTCCTGTAAAACAGTTCTGGTAAATCCCCTCCGAATTCAGAGCCTGCTGTTTGAGCACTTAAGTCATAGTGCACATATATCAAGGAGCACACTCAACTTTCAAACATTATTTGGCTCAATCTGGCATGCAGCACTCTCTCAAAAATCTTTTGACAGTGAGTTAGAGGGAAAGTGTGCACGGGAAGAGTCATGATTAAGAGTGCCAGATTGCAAGAAAAGGTCCAAAAATCGCATACTAAGTGGAAGGGAGGCGCTTCAGTAGTAAAATATTTTTTTGTATGGAGCACCTAATGTCCTTGCACCGATCCGGTCTATATTTTGTAGGCAAAGCGATAACACCCACACAGCACATGGGGTGAAAATAACCAACAAAAGCCAGACTTCTCCTTACAAAAGGGCACCACTCCCCAGGTAAATGGTTGTGGGTGGCAAGGCAGAGCACAAAGAGACAGACCATGGACAGTTGTTGTCACCGAACATGTGGCGAGGCGTTCAAGCAAATGAGTGTGGCATTCAATGCCCAGCAGATCACCAAAAAACAGGGACTGGAGAGGAAAAGAGTCTGATTCGATGAGCGACAGGTCGCACAACATTCAACACCATCTGGCGATTAATCTGAAGTGGGACGATGGGGGGAGAGTGGTCACCTTGCCCCTGCTGCAGAAACCCGGCCTGCAGCATTCTTCCCTTCAATGTGCATTGATATGTACACAACACACTCAAAGAAAAGATGCCTTAGCATCAGAGTGTCAAATTGCCCAAGAAATGTCAGCTAAGACCATGTATTTTGAAAGGCTGGTGAGAGAGGTCAGACTCATAAAAGACACTTCTTTTCAAAAATCCGTTCATTTTTTATCAAATCAGTGTTTATTGTACGAAAACCACAAACCCCACATTACCTATGCACAAAATGTGTACTCTTCCTGGCGGGAGGGATGCTCTGACTGACTTCCACCTGAGCTTCTTCGCACACTGTGCGAGGTGAAAGTCGCTGTCCTAGCGCCTCATTTACTCTGCAGTAGAATAGCCTTGGATAGTGCAGGAAACGCTACATAAACGTACACACTGGTGTCATGCTGACATACTGACTTTCGCACAGTCTTCTTCAAAATCTTTCATTACTGGGATGACATTTTCTTCACGTCTATTTCAAAGTACTTTATTTACTGCAGCTCTGAGTTACCGTGCGCGCCTTTCTTCATCTCCCATCATCCATTGCTCTGCATTTCATCATGTCTAAGGGTATTAGTTCGACCTCATAGAGGAGCAATGCTGGTTGCAACGCCTGAAAACATTTGTTTCCCGTGTAAACTACTGACTTGATAAAATGGAGGTGTGGCTGCGGCCATGTCATTCAATGCCCCACCTGACATCAGGTCTGCTTCTTTAGCTGCAGTGCTTTACTTACATGTAATGTAAATAAAAACTCAACCTACGTCTGGTGATAGGAGTAAATATTATTCCCGAACCAGCAGCCAAAACGTGTGTGCCAAACAAGTGTTTGCATGCGAAATGCAAATCTGTCACACATAGGGCTTGAGTACCAAACACTCGGTCTAATGTATGCAGCAAACCCAGGCTCTCTTTTTCAGTGACTTTGAGAAACCCTTCACTAAAATATAGGTGTGATTTCTACTTTAAAGATTTATTAGGCTATAAACAAGTCATGTTATAGACCGCCACCGAAAAATGCAGATAAAAGAAAGGTTTCTTGCAACGTGTGATAGCCCAAGCATGATTTCAAGGTACAAAACACCAACAGGCAGTTCCATATTTGTTTGGATTTCCTAATTTAATAGGCAGTGCGAAACAAGGGAAAGGTAGATTATCACACACATTATGCGTTCATGGTTCAATTCTATTCGCAGGTACAAACAGCGGCGGCCGGCACGCTCGAGGGAGGGAGGGGGGGTCGCAGGTGGGGAAATAAATAATTAAAATAAAACGTACCTGAGTGCCGGGTACCGCACCGCCTCCGCTCCTGGCCGGTCATGCTGTACTGGTGCAGCGGCAGCCGGATCCGCGTGTTCCTGCTGCAGGAACAGGAAACAGCCAGCAGGCAGCTTCCCTCCCCTACGCAAGCCAATCACAATGCTGCAATGGCAGCGTTGTGATTGGTAGGCGCAGCAGGAGAGCGCCCCAGCCGGGACATTTTCTCTGCACAGACAAAAAGGGAGAGTGGGCGGTCCTGCTCGAGGGCAGGGGAGTTGCCCACTGTTGTGGGTACTGACTGTTTGGTCGGGTCCAGGGCCGACCAAATAGTCAGTACCCACAACAGTGGGCAAGCCACTCCCCCTGCCCTCGAGCAGGACCGCCCACCCGCCGGCCCCAACCAGGCACAGAGGCACTTCTGCTTACTCGCAATGCGAGAAGGCAGAAACATAAATGGTAGTTTTTACCGTTTATGTTTCTGCCTTCTCGCACCGCGAGAAAGCAGTGGGGCGACACCCCCACGCCCCAATGGGGGAGCCGCCACTGCTCCATTCCTAGCCCTTTTAGAATAGGGCTGAGGAAGCGATCTAGCACCTAAGGGTTCTATTGGCGCCTGTATCGGCGCCGGCAGGCACCAATCTTGCAGCAGGATGTCAGCGATAACAATGGGGCTGGCGCCGTCAGTGGTGTCGGGACTTTCGGCGTTGGGACCAGCGCTGGGGAAAGTCGCAGTGGTACGACCGGCGTAGGTCCGGATCTATCGTCGGATCCATGGGCGGTCATCGGCGCCAGAGCGGCAGGCGCGGAACCCGATGGAGCCCCTTCTGAGCCTCCGGGGCCCGACAGTGCACCGGTAGGGTCAGGCCCCCCAAATATGAGGCACATAGCATCATAAAATTCCTTGAGCTGGACAGGGGTCGCTCCGGTTCCCGGGAAGGCTGGGAAGCGCGGAGCCGACCCAGGCACAGATTCTGTTATGAACCCCAATATAGGCCTAGGTAGCTAGGTAACCTTTTACATACATTCGTCCTGCCTTGCTCTACATACTGGTCTGGCACTGACCTTTTACCTAGTTATGTGCTGAATGTCGATCAGTTTTCTCCGAAACTGGCCTAATTTATTATGCATGAGGATTCCTAGTATCATATCCTAATCCCCTGCCCAGGACGTACACAGCAGGATTACCATCTTCTGTATAATAACTCTGTACAAAAGTCACCGCTATCGTCATCCTTGGACGACAGGTCCACCATACATATGGCAAACCATTACATATCTAGGTAGAACCCCTGAGGGTTCTTTTTGGTTATAAAAGAGCCACATCTGCACTGAAAAACTAGAGGAGAAGCTTCCACGTTGACATTAGACGCTGAGGTCGCGGCTTGCAGAAAGCTACAACACGCAGTGGTCTGACATCCCTTCCGGGGTGTCCAACTCGAGACCAAGAAGGGGTCCTTCATTTTCTCCCATCAGGTAATGGGATTGGCTCTTTCCAAGGGGACTATTGGCTTTACACCCACATACATACTAGGTACACTTAGATAGGGTTTGCATCATAGGAGTGCGCTAGATTACTGCCATGTATCGATATGCCTGCATATATTTACTGTTTTAGCACCAAGGTAGAAATATACCTTTTATTTACTCTGTCGGTGCTTGTAATCTTGTATATCTGTTTCTGTATAATGATTGTCGCAGCAAACATGTTTGAAACTAGAATGACGCTGGTTCAATAAATGCTTATTGAAAACGTCCCTCCCCATCATTTATTCTGTGTATCTCTCCGAGACTAAGTAAGCACGAGTGACTGAGCGAAAATAAGTGCACTGTTTTAACAATCCCTGAAGGATCAAGGGTTGTCCTGTTCGATAGTTGCCAGAAACTATTCGCTCCTTGGTAAGGTTAGGGGGCTTATGGTGGCACTGTGAGCTAGCTGGTCTAAAGGCGGACATATCCTTCGGGGGTGTCTGGAATCAGTCTGGACAAGCAATCCCTTAGTTTATGTTGTCTAAACATGCAGATCGGATATATTAATAGGAATTAAACGACAATTCGGAGGAACAAGGCCTAGAGCGCCAAGACTCCTCCGTCGCGTCAGCTGACAGATGGGGAGAGGTCGATGCAAGCTTCGACTTCTTGTGTTTCTTGTGCTTCTTACCTGACCAACTCAACAACTAGTAGGACAAAGACTATGGACTCCCCGAGCAGTGCCTGGACTTTCCTCTCGACTGGGACTGAGAACTAGACATCCGAAGACAACGCAGTGCTGAGCGCTGGGCCGCAAGCAACTTTAGGGACCACTCCCTCAAAGCTTATGGGGAAGAGGGCCCCATCAGAGTAACTCTGGAACAGGGATGTGGTTGAGTGGTCGATTTGCAGGGGAGCTGTATATGAAGCGCAGTAGGAGAAATGACAAACTTCAGAATGACCTGGACGCTTGAGTGGCCTTGTGTAACACATTTTTAAACCCTGTGGGTGTGCAATTAAGTGCAGAGAGTACTGACACTGAGCTGTAGCTGTGCCACTAATACTCCTGCATCTGTCTTTGGATGAACATATCCATATGCTATGTTAATGTTATAGTGAATGGTACTTGTCTCATGAAATGCTACTGATGTGACAACGAAATGTCTTATATGGTGATTATAATATGCTGGGATCATTGTTGGCAGTGTTGCACAGATGGTTGTAGTTGACTAAAAGAAAATGTAAAAAAAGTTTAGAAAAAAATGTCTCATTATAAATAAATGAGGCCTATTCCCTTTGTTGTAACCTTTATAAAAACAGATCAGAACTATAGTATCTGGCATAACTTTCTGCAGCGAACCGATCAGGCCTACATCTTATCACTGGCTTATTATGACCAATTGAAATCTACTGCACTGAGCAAAAGCTTTACAAAAAGGCAACTATAAGATACAGTCATAAAAGTATTAATATGTACAAAATGACAGTAGTCAAAACTGTTTAAGATCCCTCCTATGAGGGCTCAATAAGTATCATCAAATTCTAAATCTACCCCCATGATTTGCTATGGTACATCAGCAACACCAACAATCATTTGCAATGCAAAAGGTCTTGGATTTGCGAGACTTAGAGCTATTGGTATTGTCAATGATGTCTTTTATATATGTGTTGGCCTATGGGACAATATTAGTGTTTAGACATGCAGTAGATTATCTATAACTCCTGCACACACCCACCGATGTAAATGTCTGAGTTTAATTACTACTATTGTAACCTTCTGTGCATTCTTCTGACATTAAAGTTTGTGCTAAATCATGTCTGATTTACTAGCAAGATTTAACTAATAATTATTGGTCCCTGGGAAGTTGGTACCTTGTGAATGTGGGCTCTGGGAGAGGTGGTGGGGCGGCCAAGTAGTGTTGTGAAAGGGGGTTACAGAGAAGGGTGAAGGTGCTGCAATGGGCGAAGCTGAATGGAGGTTGGTGACTAAGACCTAACTCACCCTGGAGAAACTCTGAACCACAGTGATCCTCAGCTGTGGGAATTGGGCCACAGCCCAAGGCTCTCTCCTCCGGGGACTGACCTTTTTCATGCTGTAGGCCTGTTGACTTGTTAGCCGGATTGAGGAGCTGTGCACTGGTCCGACCCACAGCGATTCACAACGGGGACAGTTCCCATCTAAGGAGATGCATCACATGAGCCTTGTGCTGTGCACAGAAAAGGGCTAAATGCTGCCGCTGATAAGGAATGCGCAGCCTGCCATCTGCACACAGACCTTCGCTTGAGAATTCAAACTCCGCCAGTCTCTGTGGGGCTTCACAAGCGTGTGCGTCTTTCTGATATTCAGTGGGGAAGAACATCTTGAATCCCTACTGTCTGTCTATATAAGGAGAAACTGCTGTGCCTGTACTTTTACTCTAGTAATCTTCAAAAGATAAAACTAAGGAAGCAATACACAGGGGTGTTTATTGGAAGTAAAAACAGCACTTTCATGTTGATAGTGAGTGATACATGGCCAAGCAGCAATGGGGGAAATGAGTCGGAAGACGCGTTAAGCAGCTAGGGGTGCAGGTAAGGCGGGGGAACAAAGAGGAGATGAGAGTGGGACACGCTCCCCATTTCAGCAGCAGCTGGGACTAGCACCAGGCTCTGGGGTCTGCATGCGGAGCGCAGCCTGTGTAGAGCTGAGCTGTCGTGAGCTGCTAGCCCCGAGTTACCGTGGCAATCTTAGCACCAACCCGCCAGCAATAAGGAAAGGAGTGGGGCAGCAGGTGCGCAAGACCCTCTCCCAGCCTTGGTATCGTCCGGAGGTAGAAGCCCACGTGTCCTGCTTGTTGAAGAGGGGGCTGTGATTACCACTAGAGCATCTTAGCAGCGGGCAGTGTTTGCGACCGCAGGACTGCCTGCCTGTGTATGTAGGAGCCCCGGAGCTGAGATGCTACAACCAGCAGCATGTAGGGGACCGGCTCACGCATGTTTGGTGAAAAGTGCTCTTAATGAAAAAAGATGGCGGTGCAAAACTAAAAGAGTGCGCGAACACAAGGGGAAAAAACCTTTCGTGAAAGGATACCCGTAATAGGCCAATACTCCAGGGGAGGAGCAAGACATGAGAAGGTGGGAAATAGAACGCAATAAACAATTGAGAATCAAGCTTTTAAAAAAGTGACGCTTTCCTTAACCAATCAGCAGTGAGGGGCAGAATGAAAGCCTACATACCTGATTACAGCATGTCTTCGAGACAGTGCATGCGATGCCTAGGCTCGACCTAAAAACCTTGTCTACTATGGTAATCTGTGAAATTCTATTTAACAAAATACCTGCCTACAGGCTTTGATCACATTAAAGCCTATTGCCTTAACACATGCTTTTTACAATAAGCATGTCAGGCCGACTTGCCTTCTCATAACTGTTCATAATAAACAGCTTCTTTTACTTTTCACACTGAAGCAATAAGGCCTATAGCCTTGACACCATAACTAACACAGGTCTACTAAAGTACCCATATGCCAGCAACCACCATGCATACAGTTATAAAAGTAGAAATGTATAAAATTACAATTGACAAAACATTATACAACCCTTCTCAATAGGGCCAACAAGGATTATCACGCTGAAAAATTCCTACTCCAGGGTTTGTAAGAAGGGAATGACTAACACCAAAACCCTTGCATACTTTGGTATTCAGAGATTTCACATAATAAAATACCTGTCTACAGCCTGTAATACAGCGTGATAACAATCCAACATTAAAGGCATATTGGCTTTAACAAATACTTTACACAATAAAGTAGCTAGTGTATAAGTCTGTGTATTGTGTAGGATTTAAAGGCGGACAAAATGAATGCCATTTAAATTGGTCAGTGACTAAGAATGCAGCAGCCCCTCAAAGCCCTGGCATTTCGCTCAAATAATGTGAATATTTCTTTGCCATATATAGGCAAACCAGCTCCCTTCCACCTTGTCGTCCCCTCGAGGCAAAGAGACTGATTCAGTGGAAATGAAGAGAGCCACCGAGAACAGCCACTCATGCGTTTCCTCACATTCTTTTATACATTTATCACTTAGTGAACTTTTATGTGCTGTGCAATTATATGTGTAAGTAAAAGTTTCAAAGTGAAAAATTATTTCAAATGTGCAGGTATACAAAATTAATAAATGAAAATACTGGCACTGTGTACATTTCCGCATATGTTTTCATTTTAAGATGCTCCTATTCAAAACTTAAATCACTTTACAAGTTGTGTTCAAGATTTAATACTTGCATACCGCATTTTTCTTTGACGTGCTATGCTCGACTATAAAATACATTGGTTATTGTGTGCCTTAAACTAAATATCATAAAATGCACATTTCCCTTTAAAATGATCCAGTAACACTTGTTAACTCGACCCTTAAAACTTCATTTCACTCTTTACAACAAGACTATCCATCACACGATATATCCCAGGTTTTAGGTCTCAACAATAGATAGCTCTCAGCTGTCTGTTGTCAAATGACTTTGTGTGGACCATAACAAAAACTTACAGTGAGCTCTGGGCCAACCCATTGCTGGAATTCTCCAACCCGGCTGCCAGGTAAAACAGCATCACACCCTCAAAGGAGCTGTGTGGCAACCTCGCCCACTTCTTCCATGACAAGATCGCAACTATACACAGAAACTTAGAACCCCAACCCACACCTACGGACTTCCTTGACAGATATGTCACCACCGTAACTGACACAAACCACACACTGACCACCTGGAACATCCTCTCCACCCAGGACACAACCTCAATTATGAAATCCATCCACTCAGGAGCTCCCACAGACCTATTCCAGCACTACATCTTCAACCTAGGAAAACAAAGGATCGGCAAGGAACTCACCATCCTACTCAACACCTCTCTTACCCCGCAACATTTCCCCGACGACGGGAAACTCGCCGAAGTCAGACCCCTACTCAAAAAACCCTCCACCGACCCCAGCAAACTCAAAAACTACTGGCCAATCTCCCTGCTCCCATTCCCAGCGAAGGTACTGGAAAAGATCATCAACCATCAACTCATAACAAACCTGGAGCAGAACTAGCTACTCAACACCTCCCAATCCAGCTTCAACAGCAATCACAGTACCAAAACCGCCCTGATCACAGCCACTAACGACATCCGAACCCTACTTGACCTCGGAGGAACAGCAGCTTTGATCCTCCTTGACCTCTTGGCAGCCTTCAACACAGTGTACCACCACACACTGCTTGAAAGACTCCACCACAATGGCATCCAAGGGGACACACTCAGATGGATCACCTCCTTCCTCACAGGAAGAATACAGAGGATCCACCTCCCACCTCTGAACCCAAGGAGATCACCTGCAGTGATCCCTAGGGCTCATCCCTCAGCCCCACGCTCTTCAATGCATTTATGACCCCACTACTGGCCAACATCGTCAGATCCCTCAGTCTCAACATAATTTCCTACGAAGACACCAAACTCATCCTCCCACTCACCGATGACCCCACCAACCCAAGAAACAATTTCCACAGATGCAGGACAAACGTCACAGATTGAATGAAGAAAAACTGCCTGCAGCATAACATAGACAAGACGGAAGTACTGATCTTTGGCAACAGCAGCAACACATGGAACGATTCCTGGTGGCCATCATGCCTAGGACCAACACCCAATCCCTACAACAGGGCCAGAAACCTCGGAATCATCATGGACTACAAGCTCACTATGAAATCGCAGATCAACGCCCTCTCCTCCGCATTCTTCTTCCTCACTCTGCGCATGCTACTTAAGATCTTCAAGTGGCTACCCCTACACACGAGACGCACCATGACACAAGCCCTCATCACCAGCCAACTGGACTAAGGCAATGCCCTCTACGTAGGAATCGCTGCACGCTTCGACAGAGATTTCAGACCATACAGAATGCCACAGCCAGACTCAACCTCAGCCTTCCCTGACTAACCCATATTACACCCGCCTCAGAAAACTCCACTGGCTCCCCGTACAGAAGAGATGCCAATTCAAGCTGCTGACCCATGCACACAAGGCTCTACACAACCAAGGACCGCCTACATTAAACACCGTCTGAGCTTCCACCAACCATCGAGAAGACTATACTGTGCGTCCCTTTCACTTGTCCACACTCCCGCATCTACCGAAGCAGAAGGGGGGGAAGCTCCTCCCACATCGCAGCAAAGACCTGGAACAGCCTCACCACGCGCCTCCGGACCATCACCTCACTTCCAGAATTCCAAATGGTCCTCAAGACCTGGCTGTTCGAATAAGCCTCTGAGGCCAGAAAGCACCTGGATACCCTATCGGGTGATTAGCCGCGCTTTACAAATACTGTTTGATTTATCACTGTTTGGCTTTCTTGTCACTCATCTGCTTGCTTCTTATTCATTGGCTTTCCCTTCGCGTCTTGCGCTTGTCCCGCGCCCCTGGAGCATAGTTTTTTTTTTTTTATCGTACCTCAGATTGAATGACTTGTGTTATGTAACCGCTCACATTCAGGGAACTGTTATATTTTCGTTATTAAGCACTCCATGTGAATGTATGTATTTTTTTCTCTCACTCTTATGTGATGCTTCACCCCTCAAATACCAACTCCAAGCATTAGTATTGCTACCTCCTCACACCACCAGCACCACCACCAGGTTTTTTTTGTTAATTGTTCTCCTACTGCCTCAAGAACCTCTGTTGTTCTCTCACCCCTCCCATCGCTCTCCTTTCATTTTTTTTCCCAGGGCCAGGTAGCTGACACTTGGTGCAGGACTCACGCACATTAATTAATTTTTTTTTATTTGCCACTCCAAGTGGCGTCCGCCACCTTGGAACAGTAAATTAAAAAAAATATGAAATTGTTGCCTATGCATGCACAGGTCAACAAGCTGGGCCACCATAGCCCATGATGAATGTCATTGCTCCATTTTTCTTTTGCCAATGCTGCATAGCATCTGCAAAAACGTTTGGCAAAGCGAATACGTCACAAAGGAGATTCCTATTGGTTTTGCCAATGCTTTACTATGCTTTGCTTTAGATCTTTATCCAGTTTAATAAAGGGCATATGGTCTCTACTTGCATTGCGGTATATCTGCTGTTACGTGGAAAGCAACACTTATATAAGCAGTCTCTCACTTCTATTTCAGTCTGTTGTTGAAGGATACAAGGCAAGGGAAGCGGTTAATCAGCAGTAGAAGGCAGACGCACAAAGCAAAACAAGAAAATGGAGATGACTTCACAAAGCATTTGGGTGCTGTGAAATAATAAAAGGGGAGGAACTCATTGGGGAAGAGTGGTACCTAGTGAAGGGGAAGAACACAAAGCCTCCCTTCCCCACAAGTACAAGTATAGAAACAGTGAAACCAAAAAGTACAATTTAGTTGCATCATGAACGGAAAAAATGTAAACGACAAATGTGGGAGCACAGGGGAAAGGAGTGGGTTCTGAAAGAGAGCAAAGAAGTGTGCAGCAGGGGTTTCTCACTTAAAACAAGCACTGGCAAATAAGTGTTGCTTTTTCAACCTACTGGCTTTGCCAATGTTTTCTGGAGATGGTGCAAAAAAAAAAAAAAAAACTATGACATTTCATATTTTTTTTTTTTATTTAAAATTTCAACAGGGCAAATAAAAAAATAATTTCCAGTGCTTGAAAGCGCTATACAATAAAGGAGTGGCTTGGTACTAAATGGCAGCTACAAAGCCCTCCAAAAAATGTGTAAAACAAATATATATATATATATGCAGTAAAAATCGTCTCTCTACCAAGGTAGGAATCCGTTGAACAGACGAAGCGAACCCAAATGATGGTGCAATTTGGTGTTTATTACATGCCCAACACCACCGCCGCCATAACGCGTTTCAGCCCACGTGGGGCCTTGATCACATATATATATATATATTTCCCCACAAATGACTTTGATGAGCTGTGCTGCCTGTTTGCTGACCTTCGTAGGAGAGGCTAACCACGAATGAGGCTCTTCCCACAGGAGCAATTCTGGTGGTTTTGATGTTAAGCGGCCTGCTCGGCCGCGGGAACTGCCCGCCGTAGATTGACGGATCTCAAGCCACGATCGCGTGGTTTAAGTGACTCGTGGTTTATCCTTTGAAGGTGTGTGGAAAAGCGACGGACTTCTGACAGACATTATTGCCAGCCCACTAGGGTTTTAATTTGCATCAAATCATTGGGCCAACTCTGATGCCCACTGGAGCTGTAATAATAAGTAGCACTGCATATACCAGAATGCCCAGAGGCCGGGGCTTTGATTTTGAATAAAAGCGTGACTACTAATGACTCAGTGTTGTCTCATGCTGCCAGTGTACAAGGGCGTTCAAGCCCGAAACGCGTTTGGATTTTTATGGACTTTGATGAGCTGTGCTGCCCGTTTGCTGACCTTCGTAGGAGAGGCTAACCACGAATGAGGCTCTTCCCACAGGAGCAAATATATATATATATATATATATATATATAACTTCTTTCCGCGTTAGGTATGCAGGAATCCTCCTAACGACCACGAACCACGGACACGGACCAAAAGTAAGTGCAAATATTTATTTCTCCTCTGATGCAGCCATAACGTTTCGGCTCGTCCGAGCCTTGTTCACATGACATTGTACTCATGTTGAGCACCAAAATTTAAAGTGACAGTGCAAATTACAAACAATCACGTGAGCGGAGTGCTCATAGACATAAAAGACACATAACTTCAGAGTAAGTTGTTCACCATACAATATCATTTTGACATCAAATCAATTTGCAGGTAAAAAAAACACACTAAAATCCATATAATTAACATTATGAAAAAAGAGATAAAATCAATAGGTTAAAAAAAAAATGTTGGTGTTAAAAAAAAATTTGATTGCTTCTTACAAACAGAGAATGAATGTGTAAATACATTATTAATCTGATGTTACCCTTGTTTAAAATGAATATCGGCATAATGCTCCCATTCCGTGACACTCTTTTATTAGGGTCAGTTAACTTACTTGCCCTTAATGGAATTCGTGTGTACTTTAGTGCCCCTTATCAACAGTACCCTGCTTCTCGAAATTCTGTAGTCTATGCCTATGTAGCGACTGCCTGTGCGTGTACGAATATTATTGTTGTGATGGATTGAACCTAAAACCTGTGACTGTTAAATATAAATACATTAAAACATCCATCTTAGACAGTTACCATTTTAACATTGGCACAATTGCAGTATAAGAGCTAGCGAGAACCGATATCGGTTACAATGTCTTGTTAACAGAAGGCCTCCAGAAATGTGATATCTTAAATGCCAAGCGGGTTGGGTGTTCATCATTAAAACATTTGTATATAGTATATTGTATGAATAAACATGTAAACACCCCCACACTAAAACCGACATTCCGTTGTTTTCATACCTCCTCCCAAAGTGTGAATCCTAGTCATCAAGCATATACCAGGGTACAAGGTTGTGATATACTTCCCCCCAATATGAATATAAATATATAAATAAATATATATATAAAATATATAAATATATAAATAAATATATAAATATAAAAGTGCCCATAAAAACCAGTTCATAAATCCTCATCAATGTTAAAAAGGAAGGTAAAAAAAGTTCAAATGACATAGTAAGTCAATGTATAAATGCCCTTAAATGCTCGATTCCAACCCCCTGATGTAATTCTATCCTAAGATTGTGTGCAAGTCCTCCGTGGCATTAAGCCCCCCTGGGGTTTTGGAATCGAACTGGAGAATAAATCTTGTCTCGAGTTTGCGCAGTTTGGATTCCCTGTCACCACCTCTTCTGCTGGGTGAAATTGCATCTACCACAAAGTATTTGAGCCCCTCGTTGTTACTATTGTGAAACTCCCTGAAATGTCGTGCCACCGGATATGTGTTATCTTGATTGGATATGGCACGAAGATGTTGCAAAATGCGTTTGTGTACAGGTAGCTTAGAGCTACCTACGTACTGAAGCCCACATGGACATATCAATACATATATGGCATATTCTGTTTTGCATGTAAGGAGTTTACGAATCTTATGTTCCTTATCGCTAAAGGGGTTTTTATATGTTTTGATGTTAATACCGTGTAGGCAAGCTTTACAAGTCTTACATTTGAAAAACCCACTGTTGGTCTGCAGCCAAGTGTTTTTTTTCCATTGATTCCGGACTAGTATTAACCAACTTATCCCTCATGGAGGGCCCCCTCCTATGTGTGATGGACACCCTGGATGGTAATATGGGTCCAACCACTGGATCACTGAGCACTATCGGGCAGTTTTTGTTGATTATTCTATGGAGACTGGTATGCTGTCTACTGTAGCCCATAATGATTCTCATCTGGTTGGTCTCGCCACTAGCTCCCCCTCTGTTAGTCGACCCAACCTGAGATACAATGTGGGCCTCCTTCCTTTTGTCTATCAGGAGCTCAGCTCTGCTGTGCCTCATGGATTTCATCATTGCGTTGTTAATAATTTTCTCAGAGTATCCCCTGTCTTGGAACCTCCGTTTACTATGTTCCTGTGCCTCCTTCAAATCCAATTCATTGCTACATATTCTTCTAAGGCGTAGCATCTCCCCATATGGGATACTGTTAATGAGGTGTGCCGGATGTGCGCTACTGGCATGTAAAGTGGAATTACCGGAAGTTTCCTTTCTGTAGAGCCTAGTCTCCATTGTATTATTGTGTATATATACTTCAGTGTCTAGAAACGTGATTGATGTTTGGCTCATTGTTACAGTGAAGTGGAGATTAAGGTCATTTGCATTGATACCACTTATAAATTCCTCTGCCTGCTGTTTGGTGCCATCCCACAATACAAAAAGGTCATCAATGTATCGCAGCCAAACAATCACATTATTGTCCAATATTTTTCCAAAATATATATATATTCCCCACAAAATGCCCGAAAGCTTTGACAGGGCACTCAGCAGCTCATCTGGCCTTCATTCTCGACTCTCCCGACATCCTGACAATTATTACTGCATTGCCTGACGCGTTTCGATGTTTTCACACCTTAATCATAGGCTTGCTTGTACATAATGTGTCGGAAAAAAGGCTCTCTTTTATTTCTATTTTTTGGCATGCATGATTTGATTGCCCTCAATGGGCTCCGCATGGTGCATGTTCTCTTCTGGCATGCTGGGACTTGTAGTCTCTCTTCGAGCGTAAGTATTCCCTTAGTGGGCTTCCATTCACATTTTTATTTTAAAGCATTAAATTATCCTTAGTAGGATTTCGAAATGTCATGGAGGGTCCCATTATATTTGGTTCGCTGCGCTTCATGGTGCATGAAAGGTTTCATACCACAGCCTCTCTTTGATTGCTGAGATGGTGCTCCTGTCCACGGCGGGGCCGCCGTGTAAACAATTTTTTCCACAAAATGCCCGAAAGCTTTGACAGGGCACTCAGCAGCTCCCCGACCATCTGGCCTTTATTCTCGACTCTCCCAACATCCCGACAATTATTTCTGCATTGCCCGACGCGTTTCGATGTTTTCACACCTTAATCATAGGCTTGCTTGTACATAATGTGCCGGAAAAAAGGCTCTCTTTTATTTCTGTTTTTGGCATGCATGATTATTTGATTGCCCTCAATGGGCTCCGCATGGTGCATGTTCTCTTCTGGCATGCTGGGACTTGTAGTCTCTCTTCGAGCGCAAGTATTCCCTTAGTGGGCTTCCGTTCACATTTTCATTTTAAAGCATTAAATTATCCTTAGGCGGATTTCGAAATGTCATGGAGGGTCCCATTATATTTGGTTCGCTGCGCTTCATGGTGCATGAAAGGTTTCATACCACAGCCTCTCTTTGATTGCCGAGATGGTGCTCCTGTCCACGGCAGGGACGCCGTGTAAACACATTTTTTTTTTTTTACACATTATGTACAAGCAAGCTTATGATTAAGGTGTGAAAACATCGAAACGCGTCAGGCAAAGCAGAAATAATTGTCGGGAGAGTCGAGAATGAATGCCAGATGGTCGGGGAGCTGCTGAGTGCCCTCTCGAAGCTTTCGGGCATTTTGTGGAAAAAAAAAAATATATATATATATATATATATATATATATACGCACACACATTTGAAAAAAACCAAAGGTTAACAGAACATTATAGTTAGATGTGATAAAAAAAGATGTTTTTGTTTAAAATAAAAAACATTTAAAAACTTAGAAATTTACTGAAAAACTAAAGCTAACGTTACAGTTAGGTGAATGGGTTAGTGACAACATTAACATTCTGAACTAAAAAAGACGCAGAATTACACCAGTTATAGCAAGCTGAGCTAAATATAACTTGCACCCCCGCCACACACAGCTTATGACCTCATATATTAAATCACTATTACAAAACTGCTGACATCACTAATGACATTATTCATAACATCATCCAATGGGTGTGTAAATTTGTTTTATAGTTTACATAGTGGTGGGTAGCTTCCATAGTAGTTTTCTACTGAATTTTGTACAGCCTGTGTCTAGTTAATGGGCGTAAGTGCTCACAAAAAACGTGCTACTAATGCATCATAGGTGTGTAGAGTTATTGAACACCGTATAACTCTATGTACTGAAAATTAATCCTGTGTGCAGAGGACAGTGGGTGACTTACGTCCAGTATGTTCCACACAATTTTTCTGGTTCTGCAGAAAAAGTTTACAACATTTCAAAGATTCTATGTAGTCGATACTAAGTATTGTAAGCAGCCTTGAATTATTAGACAGAAATGTCCCTGCATGACAATTTCTACATAATGTAGAAGACTGTTTCCACCAAGTACTAACCTATGTACATTTGCTTCTCCTGCATCAGAAGATGGACTATCTGTAAAGCGGTCACCACAGTATGAAGGCTGCAGGTAGTAAAATCTTTAGCACCTTCTGACCTTGGTTATTTTAAGTGAATAGTGACTTTTTGGCATGCGCTGCATAGAATGTACCCGGTTATTGGTAGATATTTTTTAATATTCTGTGGTCTATTTCTCATGATAATTTCATTGTCTGCAAACATTGTGGTACATAATAAACTGTCCAGAGTAAACCCTGTTTACAGTATCCACTTTTTTACTCATATCAACTTTATTTTGTCAATGTTGGTTCGGCGACTGTGTGGAGTTTGATACAGATAAAAGCTGTGCATAGTAGGGCATTCATTTTGAAACATTCAGTATTTTTAGGAACTTGGCTTTCTCTGAACAGTTGTAAATAGATTGAACACCGTATGCAATGACGGTTTCCCATATATCTGTGGTTGATTGTTTATGTGAACTTCGCTACCCGTGAGGTGTATGGTAGAGGGTGAAAGTTGCACATAACCCATGCTTTCCACACCTAAGGGAGTAGTATCTGTGATGGCATTAATGATGCCTACTATTCTTCTGAGCTATTTTGTACTTACAAAAATGAAGCTTGGTGATGTCTTCAATGATGCCATCAGCGCGGTCATAAATTATGTCATAGAACATGTCATGAGTGATGTAATATGTGAGGTCATAAACAGTACATGGTGGGGGCGCAAGTTAAAGTTAACCCTGCTAACTATAACTGGTGAATTTCTGTGTTTTTTTCTTAGAACAAAACTCTAATGTTGTCACTGACATATTCACCTAACAAGAACGTTGCTTTAACCTTAGTTTTTTTCTGTGAATTTCAAAGTTTTTTTTTTTAAACAAAAACAGATCTTTTTATAACACATAACTACAACGTTACAATAACCTTTGTTTTTTTCCTGTGAATTTCTACTTTTTTTTTACCGTAAAGTAACATTTTATTACCATACGTAAAGCCAATTCCACGCTGCGCATGGCCACAGGGCCTGCGGCAAACCCCCCTCAGGGCCTTATGTTTTTTAAAGGGGAGGTGGCCAAGTGGGCCCCCTTCCCGAGCCTCATTAAGCCCTTTAGGCCCTGGGGATCCCAGGGCCTTATGTTTTTTAAGTGGAGGGGGCCAAGTGGGACCCCATCCCCCAGTGCTGTTCTTTTCTTTAAGGGGAGGGGGGCAGGCTGCCCCCCCCCCTCCACGAGCCTCATTAGGCCTTGGGGACCACATCCCCCAGGGCCCTATGTATTTTCAAGGGAAGGGGTCACGTGGTCCCCTTTGCAAGTCCTAAAAAACTCTAAACTACGGCTGACCACAGGTTCAGCACTTCTATCCCAGTAATGCAATTTGTAAGAGTCCTGTGCAATCCACCTCCGAGACCCGCCGCAGTTGGGCCTCACTGAAGTCCAGACAAGTTGGTTTGAGATCATGGAGGGTGCACCAAGAAGGAAGTCACACTCTATTAGGTAAGTCCTTTTAAGTTTCTTTTATTCTTCTTAGTAACACAAACGATAGGACATCAGCCAACGCGTTTCGTTCCTATCAAAGGAACTTCATCAGGGCTAAATATTTAAGGTGAAATAATCCGAAGCATCAAGTGTTAGAATCCAAAATTATTTAAAAGAAGAAGCCCCACTATAGGGGTTATAAAGTAGTAAGCTCCAGCCACGATAATCTGGGAACTCTCCTTCTTCAAGACGGCAGGTATGCCCGATGATGGTGTAAGCCCTTTGCAAGTCCGATTAGGCTCTGGGGGCCCCATCCCCCAGGGCACTCCTTCCAATAAAGGAGAGGGGTGGCCGTGCACCAGATGCGCCCCCGAGTGGTTATCAGCCTTGGGGCCTGCATTATTAAAGGTGGGTGCTCTGGTGTCCACCCAGGGCACCCACCTTACTTTCATTGAGGGCCAACTACACCATGCTGCTCATCACAATCTGATGAAGATAGTATAAATGCGCGGCCCAAGCTGATGCCCCGCATGCAGTTGGAACCGGCATTGCTCCCATCTGCAGGCAGCAGCTAATTATGTTACTCCCTGTGGGCGGGAGCAATATTTTGATCTGTTTCCAAAGAGATCATAAGTCTGCTCCCAGCAAGCAGGAGCATTTTCAAATCTACCGCCAGCTGGGAGCAAACTTTGTGTTTGCTCCAGCTTGGCAGGAGATTCAAAAATGCTCCTACCAAGCGGGAGCAAACACAGATTTCCCTGCCCTTGCCGGTCCAGGCAGGGAAACAGTTGTGTCCCGGCCCGGGTTGTGCTCCCCAGACATATCTAGTGAGACAACCCCGTAGAATGGGGTCCTCGGGGCCATTAATGGCTCAGGGAGAGAGCCTCCGACGCCCCTCCCTTTTAAATAGTTTAGCAGGCCTGGGAGTTGGGGTCCCAGGGGCCTTTAGAGGCTCAGGGAGGGGGCAGTGTGGCCTCCCTCCCCTTTTGGGCATATTTCAGCACCATGGGTAGGCTCAACGGAGCCTGTGTTTGGTCGGGGATCGGGGGCCGCATGGCCCCCTCTCCTTATTCAATAATTTGGGCCTCGGGGATGGGCCTGTGATGGCTCAGGAAGAGGGGCCGTGCCTGGACAGAGGAGCAACAAAGGAGCTTGAGGCAGGGGAGTAATAAAAAAAATTTAAAGCAAAAAAAAAAAAAAAAAGACAGGGTAGAAATAGATGAGCTCAGGATGGGGCAGGAGAGAGCAATGTTGAGCAGGTGGGTAAGGTAAGTGTGGCCGAAATCAACACACAAGGGAGAGGGGAGTTACTCATACACTCTCATTGACTGCTGAAAGAAAATGAAAAAACTAGTTCCCTGTATGTGAGCAGTGTAAGATTTCAAGTCATCCAATCAAAATGATGGCAAAAAAGCTATGCTCCAAAGGAGGTCCAAACACAATACAAGAAAGTAGAGCCATTGAATAAGAAGCAAGCAAATGAGTGGCAAAAAAGACAACCAAACAGTAAGCAATGGGCTGGTTCTAGCCCCAATATAAGTTTTGTTACAGTCCACTACAAGTCTTTCGCCAACAGACAGCTAAAAGCTGTATGTAGTCAAAACCTAAATAAACTGGCAAAAAAAAACCTGAAAAAATGGAATAACAAAGTTGAGAGGTGAATTTATTAAGACGCTGTTTTGAAAAAATGTTTGCAATATTTAATAGACAACTTTCTTTGAAAAACTCTCAAAGCCAGGCCTTGTAAGCATGAAGTATAGGAGTGCAGAGGCCTGGTGTGCCATGGATGTCAATCTGGAACTTTACAGGTTAGTACCCGATAGAGGTAGGAGAGCCACTGAAAAACTCTGCCTGAACTTGAGGCCCTTGTGGATCCTTGAGCCTAAAACTAGCCAAGCTTTCACAGGAGGAGATGTGGCCTAGTCGCTACAGCTTCCAATCATGCAAAATGGAGCAAGAACCAGGTTCGAATCCCGGCCTCGTCTCCGCATCCTGTGAATAATCTCCTTGTCCCTGAACAAAAAAGGTGCAAAGTAGTGTTTTTATGTTGTAAGGGGCTCTTATTTCCTGTGCAGTTTCGCACTGTGCAAACTGCCAAAAATAAAATGAGAATTCTGCTCTATCACCCACAATCTAATCTCTTCTTCCTAGAACTAAGTCCAAGCACTAATATTTGATGTCAAAAAGAGATACCCATCTAATCAATGTATTGCATAGTGTGAAAATGGGAAAACTGGGATCAAACGCGACTACCCTACTTGAGCAAATTGTGCGATCCTAGACAAGAACATAATTTCATGGAGGCTCCTTTTTATTCATTATCACATATGAGATCGGCTTCAGAATCCCATGTTCAGGATATGAGCTGTACAAAAACCTTGGCTATATTTAATTGCCTACAATGTTCACCGTGTAGAATAAGAATCTAGGTCACCTAAAGAGTACACATGACAACTGACTTGCCCCTTAGTTCACTAATAGCATTGTCATCAGGGAGGGGGGCTGGAATGTTCCCCAGTACATTTAAAAAAAACTTTCACTTTTAATAAATACTTCTCAATGAAGAGATATATAATCTGATGTACTAAAGTGAAAAGCTACCACGCGTTAAAGGAATACACTTTTTAGAATTTTGAAGACAGCTCATCATATTCTAAAATGATGTTTGTAGCACAATTTACATGCCAAATACTTTCAAGACTCGGCTCGTGCATGGGCTTTTAGAGTCCGAACCTACCCTTCGTTCAGCTCTCCGTGATAATTTGGAAGTTCGCCCATCGCTAGTACCTCATTATCAGGCTGCATGGCTCGATGTTGAGAGGCAACACCAGGTGGAAAAGGCAACGGCCAAGGGTGCAGAGTACCTCATAGTCCACAGAAGTCAAATTGGATCAGGCGAAGACTTAGATAACTAAAAAGGAGACTAGAAGCACAGCACTAATTTTAACAATCCAATAACATGTAGAACACATCACTGCAGTGTCAAGGGATGAAGCATGTCACCAACTAGGTTGGCGAGTGAGGGTTCCTTTTAAAAACCCTAGGGTTCCTCCCTTGCTTGGTCTTGAGCTAGTGACCCTTAAAAGATCTTGGCTTAGGTGGTAGTGAACTTGTTCCTTTTAGTTTTGTTGATGATGATTTCACACCAGAAAAAAAAGATTAAACACTGTAGGACCTGGAGATCATAAAATTTATATTCGCACTGCAAAGAAGGTTGGACACCCACATCATGGAATTTATTCACACGTGCTTTGGAAAACTGTTATTTTATGCTAACAGTGTGTGTAGATATAAATTCTATCATAGTTACCAAGGCAAGAAATAATCAATTGAAGAGTTTGTTTCTGCATTACAAAACCTTGCTTTAACTTGTCATTTTGTAAGGCTACATTATGAACTTGTTAGCGACTAAATAGTAATGCATGCGTCAAATTCCAGTATACCGGAGAACCTTTGGGCAAAGGGGGAATCTTCTCTTCAAGAAATAATTGTCATTGTAAAGAAGGCAGAATTGACTGGTAGATGCAACAAGGCAGTTTTAGCAGAAGACAAGGTGAGGTTAGAAAAAGAAACGGTTGCTAAGGTGAAAACTGGGAAGAAATCCAGTCAAGACCACAAAGGAAAACAGGAAACGTGTGTAGGAGCATAAATGTAACTTTGAGCAACTGTTCAGCGTGTTGTGTTTTTGCCGTAACTTCATGAGCCATGCCGCTGTACAAACCCTGGCTTTTGCACTTAGGCTGAAGAGGGTGAAAGTGGATAAACTGTTTATTCTCGTAGCTTCTCCTTTGTTTTTAAGAACTGAAGGAACAGGTAGATAAGAAGTAGATAAGAAAGGACAACAAACAGCACATGTTGAAACCGCACCTGCCCTCAGCACTGTCAGAATGTATTTATGCTTTGATAAGATTCCTGTCAGTGTTTCCTTTAACTTACACATTTCATTTTGTGCACACATGTCTGACTCAGCTATTTCAATAAAGGTCAATGAGGTTTAAACGGTATAAAAGGATTGCGCCAGCTGTGTCTGGCAGAGCATACTTGGAAGCCAAATGCTTTGTATCGCTAAGGCATAAGCTTAAATAAATATACCTCCACTACTGTATTTGATTGCGGTCTCTCATTAACAGACAAGTGAACCTGATTTGTGCGTTCACAAACTGGGGGCTCATCCAGGATCCACCAAGTCAATCCAGATGGACTAGAAGGAGCTGCGGTCATGGGGCCAGTTGGTGAACAGACTAACTTCGAAGTACGTACCTGCAGAGGGGATTGGATTTCTGCGGTTGCAGTCTGGTGGGGGGATCACCGGTACCCACAGACATGAGGTTATCTCGGCTGGATCCAAGGAACTCAGAGGCAACACAATCGTTGAGACCTGGTAAGGAGTACTATGGATGTGTGTAATGATATGGAATGATATGAAAGATGTCTAATGATAAACATGGCCATAGGTACAGTACAGTGCGTTTTACTTTCTTATGTGAAAGTCCCACATGTTAGTATTGTTTAGTGGCTAGTGGTGTTAAGGGAAGCATTTGTATCGTGACAAAAGATTCACCATTACTGCACTAAAATAATTATCTTATAGAAGTAGTGATAAGTAGTTGTTGTAGCAAATTGTGTGGTGTAAATAAACATTATGTAGGTGAAGTACAGCTATGTCCAGTAGAAGGAACTCCAGAATGGGAGATGTCTAAACATGGGATGGAGACCAGACTGTTTTTGCATTTATGGCATGACTATACTGAAAAGAATCCCTCATTACAGTTTCCATTGAATGGCACGTTTGATTACAATTTAATTATCATGGGGAATGTATGTCTGAGAAAGGAAAGTGAGACTGTTGCAGTTTGATGTGCTGAATAGGTGGGCAAATACACCAGGCAAATACACAGAACAAGGAGACCCAACAGAGGATGTCCATCCTTTTCCTCCTCCCCTCAATTTGCTGCATACAGGGACACCTGCTCCCAGTACCAAATTAAGAAGTACCATATCAACAGAAATGTGAGATAAAATTAAAATATTTGTTCAGAACTGCATAAAACATGGCACTGAGCAATATGCACATAAGTAGGATAGAAATTTGAGCACCTGTGAAAAAGCAAAAACAAAAACTATAATACAAGATATGGGAAAGGTTATACATCCTTTATGCATTAGTGTAGTAAGGTTTAAACAGTGTCAGCTGCAGGACCAGACACTGCCAAATAATTTATCTATTATGACAGCGAATCTGAGACATTTGGTATGACGAACGCTGAATGTAACACTGTTTGCCCCAATATCTTGAATGGATTGTTAAGTATCAATACTATTTTGCCTCAATGATAGCCCCTATGAATGAGGTACACTGTTTTGACACCAATTACCCTCGTTATTATGCACATGTCCGCTGGACTAAATCGGAACTCACTGCCTTATCCAAAGACTACTCTAATATGAGGGGAAACACCGATTAATGTTATGCCAGAACAGAATAGATGTTGTGCATAGGCCAGTTAACACTGAATGACAGACCAAATGTTTTCCTGCATTATCGCACCTGATATATGGAAGAAGTGCAGGAAAGAAAAGTTTGAAGATGTAGACTGGACCAAAATTAATACTACAGGAGATGCCCAGAAAGCTGATGATCAAGTGATTGATAAAATATCAGCTCTGCAAGGCAAACTAATGGTTAAATTGCAATAATTATTGCCCCGTAAGAGACTAGATAGGACAAAATTGAACAACTGTAAACAAGATAAGGATGAAAATGTAGTAGCCTTCTTCTCCCAAATAATAAAGGTGTTTTCAGCCCATAGTAGGATGGATGCTGCTGACAAGGGAGCCCCACAAGCCCTCTCCAAGAATGTATAAGTTTATCCATCCATGCCTATGAGCCAACATGGGGAGCAAAAGCCACTAACAGAAGTATTGGCCATTGCCTAATACTATGCTGAGAGACAGGCACAGGAAAAACAGAATAAGTATAAGAAACACAAGGAGTTAAAGAGTAAAGTGTTGCTCTCCATCTTGTGAGTTGCAGCCTACCTGTGCCCAGATTGCAGTGAGCAGAGTCCAGGAAGTGGTAAGGAGGCAGACTAGTGCTGTCTCTTTCCTAAAAAAGTTTTTAAAAAACGATTTTCCCTACCTGTGATTGCATCATCTTATTTTTTTTCTTTTTAAATTTCTTTACCTGTCTTTGCCTGTGGTTGTTACAGTTTAAAATTGTAGCTTTAACCTGCCAGTGATTGCATAATTTATCCCATGTTTTTGTGTTTAAACTTGTGGTTTTTCCTGCCCGTGACTGCTTCCATTTAACCTGTTGAATTGTGGGATTTGCAGTCCAAACTCTGTAGTTTTCCCTCTCATTCCCCGTGACTATCAGTTTTTCCCTCCAAATGTCTCCTGTGCTCTGTGCTAAGACCTGTACGTTAAGCAGTGCACCCCCAGCGACCATTTTGTGTTAACAAGTCAGTGAAACCAGCCCCCCCTTTCCCCCTGAGACAGCAGTAATCTGCTGTAAGCTGTTTAAACTGTGTTTAATAGGGACTGTGCACTTCGTTTTTTAGCCAGGAGAGGGAGTAAAGCTTTATACAAATAGCGTTATTAGAGGACAAGCTTGTTAGGGCCTTACCTGCAGAAGTCCAAAGTGTGGATTGAGCCTGTCTGTCTCCTAGGAGATTTCTGAATAGAGGAGCAGCTTCCAACTCCCTGGCCAGCAAACCTTGTCTGAGGTAGCTGGGACCTTATATAGTCTGATATTGTTTGGTACATGTGTACACTGATTGGTGGTTGTATCTGATGTTTCTATTGGATTAGGGTTAGTGTCCTCATTGGTTGGGTATTTGAATGTTCTGATTGGTTTCTGGGTCTGTGATTCAATCAATGTAGGGTTGGGGCTAGGGTTAGGATTTCTATTGGAAGTAGGGACTAGGGCTTCCTGTGTTATTGGTTGTTGGGACTAGGGTGGGACTAGGGCTAGGGTTAGGCCTTTAATTGGAAGTAGTGATTAGGGCTTCTGGTGTTATTGGTTGCTGGACTAGGTGTGGGACTAAGGGTAGGGTTAGGCTTTCTATTGGAAGTAGGGACTAGGGCTTCCTGTGTTATTGGTTGCTGGACTAGGTGTGGGACTAAGGGTAGGGTTAGGCTTTCTATTGGAAGTAGGGACTAGGGCTTCCTGTGCCATTGGTTGCTTGGACTAGGGTTGGGACTACTGGTAGGGCTAGGGCCTCTATTGGACGTAGAGATCAGGGTTTTTGAAACTGATTGGGTGCTTGGACTAGGGCTAATATTGGCTGTAAGGTCCTGGTCTCCTATTGGTTTTAGATTTTAGGGCTAGTGTTGTGATTGGATAGTGTTAGGGCTAGGGTTTCCATTGGCTGAAGGGGTCACCTGACTACTAGGGCTATAAACGGCCAAGGCTTAGGGCGTCTCAGCCCGGGCGTCGAGGACAAGGGTGGAGAGGACAAGGGTGAGTGCCTGTTTGAGCCTGTTAAGGGTGAAGAGGACAAGGGTGAGTGCCTGTTTGAGCCTGTACGAGACTGGTCGGGACCGGGGACAGAAATGCTGCCCATTTTCCCATTCATTAATACCCACCCTATGTATGTGTCCCTCTGTATATAAGCATTAATTTCACTATAGATATGTACATATCTTAGTGTATTGCTTTGTATTAACATGTAGAATAATTATGTTGTCATAAAAACAAAAAATCATCTTTGGTCTACATGTACTTGCTTCCATTGTGCATCTATGTACCTCCATGTACTTGGATCTGTGTGTCTGTTACTTTTCTCCTGAAAAAGCATATCCAATGCACTACCCTATTTCTCATCCTGTACCTCTATCAATATCTTTAATCTGCATATACTTACCTCCTTTATGCATCTATATACTTTCAATGTACTTATGGATCTATATATTTATCACGTTCTTCTAATTTGGCATTTCCAATGCACTACCCAATTTCTCAGCCTATACTTCTCTCAATATATCTTCTAGCCCAACTTTCCGACTCATCTCAAACTTCTTTCTACTACTCTTTCCAATGCACTGCCCTATCTCTCACCCTATACATCTATCATTACATCCTCTACAACCAATCTCTCATTTATCCCAAACCCCATACCACTACTATGTTCCCCAAAATAACCCTTCTTGACTCTCTCCTACTCTGCCCCTCCTTGCATCATCTGACACTTCTTTTACTATACCGATCCCCCAAAACAAACCTTTCTAAACTCTTCCCTCTGACTCTTCCCCTCCAAAAACCCTTTTTACTCATCCAAAAGCCTCCTCCTACTGCTATGACCTAAAAAAAGAAATCCTTCACTCTTCTATCCCTCCACTATCCTTTTCAATCAAAATAACACACTAACATGTTCACTTCTCTAATTCCATATTCCACTATACTAATTCACCACTAATCCTTTATGGGTTCCAGAGTAGCGTGGTACTCGCCAACAAAGCGTTTCAACACCTCATCAGGGTTACATGCGCTATATAAATGCAAACCTTTCTCCCTTTTTTACCCCTCCCCAACCCTTCTCAATCCAAATAACTGACTAACATATCCACCACTCAAATTACTTCATATTTCACTATACTAATTTTCAACACTAATCCTTTATGGGTTCCGGAGTAGCCTGCTACTCGCCAGAAAAGCGCTTCAACACCCCATCAGGGGTAACAGGCGCTATATGAATGCAAACCTTTCTTTCCCTTCTATCCCTCCTCTATCCTTCTCACTCCAAATAACTGACTAATATCCACCACTCAAATTACTTTCATATTTCACCATACTAATTCACCACTAACCCTTTATGGGTTTCCGGAGTAGCGTGCTACTCGCCAAAAAAAAAGCGCTTCAACACCCCATCAGGGGTAAGAAGCGCTATATAAATACAAACCTTTTTCCCTCTTCTATCCTTCTACTATCCTTCCGAATCCAAATAACTGACTAACATATCCACCACTTAAAATTTACTTGCATGTTTCACTATACTAATTCAACACTAATCCTCTATGGGTCCCGGAGTAGCGTGCTACTCGCTGAAAAGCGCTTCGACGCCTCGTCAGGGGTAGTAAGCGCTATACAAATGCAATTACAATACAATACAGCAAGGGAAAGGCAGGTCTACATTCTGGGGATAACGGGAGGGGTGGGGGGGGAAATATTATGCTCCAACTTGCAGACCCCTGAATGCCCAAATAGATAATGGGTGCCACAATTGTAAAGACCCTAATAACTGGATTAGAGAGTGTCATTACTTCAGAAAACTACCAGAAGGTTCTCCATGTCACGAGGACGTGCCCAAGGGGGATACAGAAATTATTTTAACAGTGGGTCACAACAAAATAATGTTATGTCAAATAAAGGTACCTCTGCAGAATACTATGCTAATAACACCACTTATCGGGGACACCAACAAAACTACTTTGACAGAAAGGCTAATGGATCTCAGATGGTAACTGTCCCCTTCCCGATTATGATGTTGCCCAATAGGGTGGCCTGGGAGGGAGAGAGAAACGGATGAAAATTCCAGTGGATCCAAGAGGGTCATAAGTTGGTTGAAGCAATGGTACAAGGACAGAAGGTGAAATTCCTCCTGGACACTGGGGTCACTAATTCCTCAATTTCTTGAAAAAATATCTCACATTCACCCCTCTCGGGAAAAGATAATACATCTGTGGGATTATCTAATGTACTTGTGCACAATCCCGTCTCTGCCCCAATTACATATACCACTGGCCCAATAATTGATAAATAATGTTTTTGCATTGACAAGCAAATATGCCCTTAACCTGTTGGGAATAGACTTACTTCAAAAATTAAATGCAACAATAAAATGCACCGCAGATGGCATATATCTTGAACGTACCGAAAAGTCTCATTTTCCCACTAATGTATACTTTGCCCGACCCCTAGAGTACCTGAATGGGTGTTTGACAAAGTAGACAACAATGTTTGGGCCTCCGGTATGAACGATGTGGGGCGTATGACGATAGCACCTGTACAAATACCTGTGAAACAAAATGTTCTTCTCCCATGAGTGCCACAGTACAAAATATCACCAGAAGGAGAATAGGAAATGGAAATAATGATACAGGAATTACTTAGGAACAGAGGGATAAGAGATACAGGGTTTCCCTTGCAATAGCCCGATCTTCCCTGTATTAAAAAAGAGAGCAATGACCAGATTAAGGAAGATGTTTTGGAGGTTTGTGTTTTTTATTCGCAGGCAATAAAAGCACAACTAGACACCTTTCAGTGGCCCTCAACCACCACTCTCATACAATACACAGGTGAATTATTATTGGCCAGCACCAGCGAAACAGACTGCGCTTCTGACACCATTACCCTATTATATTTCCTTGTTTCCTTGGCACATATTGCCACAGGGTATCGCCCACTAAATTATAATTTGTTCAACAGGAGGTTGCCTATTTAGAACACCTTCTGTTGAAGAGGGAAAGGAGACTTGACCCTCAAAGAGCGAAAGGTATATTGAATATTCAACCCCCTACAATACAACAAGCACAAGCCTTTCTAGGTATGGCAGGCTATTGCAGACAATGGATCCCTAACTTTCTAAACGTTTACCATGGTTTACTGAACACCAGAATAGTTTTCTGCAAATCAAACAGGCACTTTGTGACGTTCCTGTTCTTGGAATGCCCAACCATACTAAAGAATTTCATCTTTTTGTACATTAACAAGACGGATGAGCATTTGCTGTTCTAATACAACAACAGGGCGACAGGAAAAGACTCTGTACTTATTTCTTTTTGCCAACATGCCTGCGTTCAACTACAACCGCAGCGGTTTCCCTAAAAAAAGTTGTAATACTGATTCTAGGACTCGAAGAACATCTGTATGTACCTCAGTCTGTAGATATATTGTTAAACAAAATGCAAACTTAACATTTGACAAATGTCAGATTAACAAATTATGAGTTATGTTTGTTGAGTCCTCATGTTACCATACATCAATGTAATAAACTTAATCCAGCCACGCTCTTGCCCCTTCCCTAGAAAGATACTGACATGCTCCATGATTGTGTACTGATCACAGTAGAACAGAACAAAGGGAGAATAGATTTACAGGACACATGGGTTGCTGGCTCTTGCTTTAAGCTCAAGGATGGGACAACCACTGCAGTCTATGCTGTTACCACCTTACACAATGTCATTGAAACTTGTAGACTATTAGAATTATTGGCACAAGCAGCTGAATTAATAGTATTAACAAGGGCTTGTGAGCGGAGAACTGGATTAACTGTGAACATATATACTGATAGCCAATATACGTTTGGAGTTGCGCATAATTTTGGCAGGCTTTGGGAAGAAAGAGGTTTCCTTACATCTCAAGGAATAAAAATACAACATGGTCCACTGATTGTTAAATTACTGAATGTTTTATCATTGCCATAAAGAGTAGCTATCCTCAAATGGAATGCACACAAAAAGATAGTAGATGACATATGCAAAGGAAATGCTTTTACTGACGAGATAGCCAAAGATACTGCACAGAATGTCATGTCATTAACATAGGTTTCCTATTGAATGTTTATTGAAGAGAAAGAAAGTGCATATGACTTCAGTGATAGTGGCATACAAGATTTGCAGAAACAAGCAACTAAAGAAGTGATACAAAAATGGCAACAATATGGTACTCTGGTGAATGCTTGTTGGAAGGAGCAACATGGTTATCGATTCATGCTACCTGACAAACTATTATATATTATGACATTGATGATGCACGGCCCTTCCCATTTGCAAAGAGATGGCATTGTAAAACGGCATGAAACTGTTTTGAGAAAACGCTAATATATGGAAATTTGGATCAAAGGCTACCCTACTAGGAGATGCAATGCTATGGCCCCAGCTAAATGCTTGCTGAAAGAATAATTTCCACGCTTTGGTTTGCCCCAGATGATTTCAATCAACGATAGTTTACTATCGGGTCCAGAGCCGCAAAGTACTAGTGACCTCTCACTGCCTAGTGATGATGAAGAATAAGAAACTCGGCTGGAAACAACTGGTCAGGAGGAATAATTAGGATGGAAAGGAACAATGCTGACAAAGAAACCATTTGCCCTGAACATCATTACTACCCTAACAGCCATGGTCATCTACTTGTATGATCTATACTTCCAAAAATGATTGGGTTCAGACAACACCACACTTTCTGAAGATCTACACAACCACCATTCCAAAGAGTACCATGAAAATGTTGCCATACAAACGATGAACGCCTATCAGAAGGAATTAAATGTCTCAGATTGTTGGATTTATCTAAAACTTCCTTCTGTAACACAACACAGGATGCCTTTGTTGCCTTTGAGTTTGACGCTTAATGATTCTTGTTATTTGGGCCTACTGCTTCACAGTAAAAGACACCATTTTTAGAAACATGTAAGCAAACCTCTGCTAATAAATAATGTAGCTAAAGAGAGAAGGGAAATAGATAAGATGGATACCCCTGCTCAGGAGATCGGTAATTAGGCACTAGGAATACTATTTCTTCAGCCTGGGGTTGGACTATATTAAAGGTAGTTTATGCACTATTAGTTGTTTATTTGTAAATATGCTGTCTTTTTACTATCAGGCATGTACCAAATTATGCTTTTCCCCACCAAGTAATGTTCATCTTTCAAATGTCATTATACAGCTGGAAGAATTGGTCACACTAATGCAAATAAATATTGAATAGAAAGGTTAAACAACATGTTAAACAGTTGTTCAAAGGGTGGTTTGTAGGAGCATAAATGAAATAATGAGCAAATGTTCATCATGTTGAGTTTGCGTTTTGACTTCATGTGCCATGCAGCTGTTCAAACCCTGGCTTTTGCACTTAGGCCGAAGAGGGTAAATGTCCTTGAACTGTTTATCCTTGTAGCTTCTCCTTTGTTTTTAAGAACTGAAGGAACAGGTAGATAAGAAAGGACGACAAACAGCAGATGTCGAAACTGCACCTGTCCTAAGCACTATGAGAATATATTCATGCTTTGATAAGATTCCTGTCAGTGTTTTCCTTTAGCTTAGCTTCCACATTTTATTTTGTGCACACATATGACTCAACAGCATAAAAGGATTGTGCCAGCTGTGTCTGGCAGAGTATTCTTGAAAGCCAAATGCTTTGGATCTTTCAGGCGTACGCTAAATAAATACACCTCCAAGACTGTGTTTGATTGCAGTCTTTCATTAGCAGACCTGTACCAGATTTGTGAGTCCACACAGGGAGTTCTCCAACACTAAGAAGAAAGTGAACTCAAGCTCATCCTCAGGAATGTGTTACAGATGTGCTAATACAGGTCATTTTGTCAATAATAGGAGGTGTCCATCTCGCAATAAGAAATGTTCAGGCTGTGGTACAGTGGGTCGCTTTTACAAAGTATGCCGCAAAAGGAAAGACAATACTGTCAAGTTCCTGGATGGTAAAAGTGACTCAAAATCTTACAGTATGGAAGAAATTGAAATGAATATGTGTGTTGAGTGTAGACGAAGAAGAACACTCAAAAATAGCTGTGTCTGAAGCTGGTGTAGATGCAAGTGCATCAAGGTTTAAAGAAAAAACTTACGTGAAATTAGTTAAGGAGGTAAAAATGATTTTTTTTTAGCTGATTCTGGCTTCCCATATACAATAATCAACAAGAGTGTATGGAAGAAAAAAACCATTGGAAAGATTGGTGAATATTTAGAACCCCCAATATCGCACCCAAGACCTTTACGGGATAAACTATTGATATAGGGTTCAGGAAATTGATATTTGACTTTAATGGTAGGCAAACTGAATGTAAGCTTTAAGTATCTAAAGTAGGTCCTTCAGTATTGGAATAGAGGGAGCGAGCAATTTGGGTGTTATTTTAGACTCAAATAGTCCCGAACCGGTCCTAATTTTTCGGGTCAAGGAAGATGAACGACTGATGGAATCGTTTTCTGAAGTTTTTTCGGGGGAAAAATGGAAAGCTGCAAGGCTTTCAACATAAGATCTTTTTAAAAGAGAATGCTATGCCTTGCGTTCATAAAGCAAGGCACATACCTATAACCATTAGGAATGAAGTCTCTTAAGAATTAGAAAAACTGCAATCAAAGGGTATTATTAAGACTGTAAAATCTTACTATTGGGTTGCGCCTTTGGTTGTGGCACAATGTGCCAATGGAAAGATTAAGTTGTGTAGATTTAAGGGATTTTAATAAGAATATCCAAGTTGATCAATTTCCACTTTCTAGAATTACTGAAATGCTGCCTTTAACCAAAGGCATTAAAGTGTTCACGACTACTGATCTTACTGCCGCCTATCATCAGGTCCAACTACACCCTACCAGCAAAAGACTTACAGCTTACATTACTCCATTTGGATGTTTTTTTAATTTGTTAGGGTAGCCTTTGGACTCGCATCAGCGGCAGCAATGTTTCAAAGATTAATGGCTGAATTATTCAAAGGAATGGAGAATGTCCTATTGATGAGTAAAACTAAAAACTAAAAAAGAACATGACTTGAAACTTGAGCAGATTTTGGAAGTTCTAAATAGGAAGGGTCTCACTGCCGAGTATAGCAAATCATTGCAAGGAAAGAGGAGACATACTTCGGTCATGCGGTGAGTGGGGAAGGAATTAAACCCAAACCTGAATCAGTAGATGCTATAAGGAATGCACCTTCCCCCTCAAAACAAGGACGAAGTTAGAGTATTCCTGCGTCTGGCAAAACTTTATTCAAAGTTTGTGAGTAATTTCCCTACAAAAACTTTTCAGACGGCTTTGCTTTTGAAAATTAAAAATACATTTGAATGGTCGAGGTAGTGTTAAGATGCGTTCCAAGAAATAAAGAATGATATTTGGCATGCTCCAGCACTACAAGAGATTGACCCTAAAATGAAAAGTAGGAGCGGTTTTGATTTAAATTAGTGAATCAGAAAAGGAAATGGCCGTCACTTTTGCCTCGCGCTTATTGTCCCCAACAGAAGACAAACATTCTGTAATAGAATGTGAGGCACTCACATGTGTATGGGGTCTAGAGCACTTCAGGCAATAATACATTTGGGGTTTACCAGCCTTCTTTGTCGGCCTCCCTGCGTACCTAACGCACAGGCTGCAGCTGTAAAATGCTGCAGCAAGGCTCGTCATGGATGCTCGCTAGTACGATAACATTTCAGTTCATCGTATGAGCCTGTACTGGATTCCAGTGCATGAAAAAAGTATCTTAAAGGCCCCTTGCTTCTGTCATAAAGCTATTTGCTCTACCCATTACTCAAATTACATATCTAGGATGTTCACAGATATACACCATCATGAGTGCTGCATTCTTCTTCCTTGAACTTAGTAGATATTCCTAAGTTTCAAAGGGCCTGACTTGGCGGGAAGGCATTTTCTGTAATTATTGCCTAGGCATTGAACATTCTACCCCACTAAATTCGATCTGAGTACAATTATTTAAAAGTATGTAAAGGCTTCATAACATTTCTATTCCAATAAGATTTAATTGCAGGGTTCCTTACATTCACAGCGCCAGAACACCCTCAATTAATTGCACTCTCCATAAATTAAAAGAGAATAGAAATAGAATAGAGGCGCAAAGCTTCTTGGCACAGGACTCAGGACCCCACTCTGCCCTGCTTGTTGCAGTACCACATGGCGGTGGTGTTTTCCCTGAGACCCTGCATCAGCCTCCCCGTAATGAACGGTAGGAAGGTCTTCAGAGCCAGACAACTCCAATAAACAGATGTGGAGCTGGGCTTCTGACGGAAACCAGATTCCTTTGATCTCCACCTCCCCCATAAGACCTCGCCAGCCCAGCAGGGATCCAT
Source organism: Calotriton arnoldi (assembly GCA_963921515.1). NCBI lineage: Eukaryota > Metazoa > Chordata > Amphibia > Caudata > Salamandridae > Calotriton > Calotriton arnoldi. The sequence continues at coordinate 1,444,332 of CAWUFW010000021.1, read as the reverse complement.
CTGCCAGCTCTATGTTGGGAAGGGAGAAGTACCTGAAGCAGGATCAATTTTGGTTGAAGTGCCATCACTACAGAGTTTGAGCAGTCTGGATGACATTTGTCAGTTTCCTTAATGCTGGGCCCACTGAAACTTTAGATTCCTTTCCAGAGCCCACATTAGCCATCTAGTGTAGCTTACAAGAAACATACAGGAGGCTAAGAGGCCAAGAAGCGTCAGAGCTGCTCTTATCATGGATAGTCAGAATGTCCTGGACTTGTTGTCTCAGAGGGAAGGACCTCAACTGCACTGCGTCCAGCACAGCTCCAATGAAAGGAAGGCTCTGCGAAGGATTTAGGTGCGATTTTGGCTCATTGATTGTCAACTCCAACAAGATTCCATCATCAGAGGTGGTCCAAGGCGGACTGTAGCTAGCTTGCCTTAAACAGCTGGTCATCGAGGTAGGAGAAGACTTATTTCTTCAACCTTCACAGGTGGGCATCAACAACCATCACTTTTGTGAATATCCGAGGGGGGGCTGGTGAGCCCAAAGGAGAGGACAGCAAACTGAAAATGGTTCTGGACTACGCTGAAAACAGATACCGTCTGTAGGACTGCAGGACGAGTATATGAAAATATGTATCCTGTAGGTCAAAGCAAACCATCCAGTTGCCGGAGTCCAGGGCTGAAACAATCTGGGCCAGCATGAGCATTTTGAATTTGTCCTTCTACAGAAAGGCATTCAGAGGACGAAGGTTTAAAATAGACCCAAGACCTCAGTCATTCTTCGGTACAAGGAAATGGCAAGAGTAACAATCCTCTGGCCTTTCCGAGTCTGGTGCCGTCTTAAAAGCAACGTTATCCAACATTCATGCCTCTTGCAATTGAATGGACAGGTACACATATGAAATTCACTCTGATGTGGGGGAAATATTTGGCAGGGCAAAAAAAAAGCAGGGCGTAGCCACGATGGAAGCTCTATAAGACCCATTTGTCGGATGTGATAGATCACAGTCCTGGGAGAGCATGATGGATCCTGCCCCCGATAGGTGTGCATGTGTCTCTGAGGACAATGCTAAAGCGATTTGATGGCTTTTGTAGTAGGGAAAGAGGAATGAGAGTACTGATGTCCTTGCTGACCCGTGCAGAGTTTGCCAGAACCATGCTCACTGCCTCAAAATGACTTGGGTGACTATTGTACTAATTGTAGAGGCTATCTTTGCCTGAGTGCCAGTCCTCTGGAATAACCTCTTCACTTTTTAAACACGTGTATAAATGGTTTGGCAGGAAATCAACAGACAAAAGTAACGTGCCATAGCTCTATTTTCCTTAATGCGCTCAAACACAGAGCCTGCCTTCTCACTGAAAAGGTGTAACCCGTCAAAGCGCATATCCATGATAGAGGCCTGTACATCACTGGAAAATCTTGTGGAACGCATCCATGCCTGTTGACGAAGTACAACACTAGTGTCAACAACCCTCACCAGTCAATCAGTAGCATCTAATCCAGAGTAGATAACACATTTGGTGGAGTCTTGTCTATCATAAATGGTCTGAGTCAAAGAAGCCTCACTTCTTCCATGACCGCCAGCAAAATATTGTCAAGCCCATTGGCCTCCCGCAAACTCATGTAGAAAGCATCACCTGTGTACTGAAGAGGGAAAGTGTGATCCCCATCACCATCTTCATCCACATCCTGGGGTATCCTTTGTTGTCAGTCAGAGCCATAAAGATTATGGAACCTCTGCTTGCGTGTACACCCTGGTAGAGGCAGTGAGTCAGAGTCAAAGTACATAACAACCGGATGCGCATTTGTATCGAGATATCAGTCAAGAGCAAGCTGAAGTTGCTTCAATGTCTGACACTTATCAGCACTGGATCCTCTTTCTGCATCCGTGGCATCGATATGTAAGGGTCCGATGCAGGTCTCTGAGATATAATTGAAATAAGTACCAGTGTCAATGCAGGGCCCAAATCAGATCCTAGATGCTAGAGATGGCTCTGTCAGCAGCAACCCTACTGGGCCTCTGCACCTCCTTGGTTCCTTGCAGCCCAAAGGTGCACCAGGATCAATTAAAGAATCAGCTCCATGTACAGAGACCTAAAAGTTGACCGAATATCATATTGATGCCCTGGCACCTTCTCTGTAGGTTCAGAATGGAAGGATGGGGTTGAATCCTGCTTAGTCTTTTTATGTTTGCGATTGTACTTCTATTTCAACTTATTTTTATTTATTTTTTATTTTAGAGTTTTATATAGCGCGAACTAGACCCAAGACATCGGGTATCAGAGCGCTTTACATGAGTACCAGTTTCGTTACAGATGGACACATTCATTTTTGTTAGGCACAGGGAGATTAAGTGATTTGCCCAGAATCACAGGATGTTGAGCGTCGTTGCCGAGACTCGAACCCAGTTCCCCAGCTTCGAGGTAGACCGCTCTAACCGCAAGGCTACATCCTCTCCCCGTATTAATGAAGAACTTCGAGATTGAAGCTAACCGATCACAGAAACGTCCTTGGGACCAGGCTTGAGTGCACTCTCGCAACTTTAAGCAGAATTTACATCAAGGGTTCAAAGTGTTATTGTCTAAGCTTACATACAACTTTGTCTTCCAGTCCAGGATCGTCTTTGGGTTCAAGAGAACACATTTATCTCATGGTTTTGAGTTGTGGTCTGGAACCCAGACACTAGAGACACATTTCTTGTAGGTCCTTGACCGACCTCTGTTTTCTGCAATTGCAGAACGATTTGGAGCATGTGGTTTTGGGAGAAGACATTGGTACCAAGCATGCTAAAATTTATTTTGAAAGTCATCGGAAGACCAGCAAAAGCGGAGCTCTTTAACTGCATCCAGAGGCACTTGAAGAATGGAACTGACATCAACACACAAAAGTGGCGCTTATAAGCGTCTCCGCTCCGTCATTTCTGGGGTCATTAGAGCCACACTGTGCCAAATAGCAGTGTGCCGAAGCACTGATTAAGAAAAGTTTATGGTTCCCGTCTGGCATCTGTGGAGAATTCTAAGGTGAGGAATCTGCAATTAGAAGTATTCATCAGAAATACCTTTTAAGTGTACGTGTCCATTATTATTTAAACAGCATTAAAGCCAAAACAAGTGTATTCATAGGGGCTGTATACATTATAAATACCTTGATGAACAGATAAAAATATATTCAGAATTAAAATGAACGTATTGCATTCTCTAAGGATTAATAAAAAAATACTGAATAACCAATTGCCAAAGCGAGATAGAATCAGAAAGAAGGATTAGCACAAATAAAAGTAGTGTAATGATAACAGTAAAACCACATTAAAATATATCCTTACCTGGCTATTGGAATCTCCAAACAATGTGCATAAGTGTGGAACCAACTTGCTCAAAACTAGCTGCTGTGCACCATAGCTGCAAAATATATATATAAAAAGGAAATACACTTATGTGGATATTGATGAATGTAAAAATGTTAAAACAGTATTGTAAAACATTCAAGTTAACGTGCATCTGTAGAATTGTCTATTCAATTATTATATTGCCTTGGATACAGGCAATAAAATTTCAATCAAAAGGACAAAGAGAGCAAAACTTGATTTCATGTAAGAAAAAAACTCAATTGTTACAACACAGTTATAATTGATAAGCTACAGCCAGAAAGTGCTCCTCAAAGTGTTTTTTAAAGACAAATTAAGCAGAGCAAGTAGACAGCAGAAGTTTGGTCCAAACTTTACTAGCAAGTAGTGTAAAGGAACACAAGTGTGAAAGAGTTCACACAGGAATAAGAAGTGACATGAAAGCAGTAACACATTATGCTGAGCAAAAAAAGCAGGGGTAGCAGTTCGAGAGGCAGAGAAAAGATGAGGCGGAAACAAGTGTTTTGAACTATCTGAAGTAAAGTAAGCAGGTAGTTAGGATCACCAATATATAAAGGATGGTAGCTAATACGCGAAAGAATCAAATACTGAAGCCAACATTTGATGGAAAAACTATACATACACATATAAAACATGAGTGGCTGCACTTGGACAGATAAAACCTAATTTTCAAAATACAGTATCATTCTTGAGTCATATTCAATAATCTCTTCTTGAATTATTTCACCTCTAGATAACTGGCGACCCCTCATTAGGTCGAGCCTAGGCAGTGCATACGCTGCTCTGCGAGGCATGCTGTGTTGGTGAATGTACTTGAAGCCCTGCCCACTCTCCGCCCATATTTGTCATTGGCTTGTGTCATTGTCCTTCGTAAATGCTGACTTCTGATTCGCTATTAGGCTTGTTAGTCCCTCCTTAGTACCGCCTTGTCTTCATTTGTAACCTCCCATGAGGACTGGCCCTTTTACTTCAGTTGTTACACGGTACGTCTTCTTTAGTCTGTAAGCACTATTTTCTTTAATGAGTTTCTCTTACTGCAGGAGGGTCTCTCGTGCGCAGTTGTGACCACCGGCTTGTTTAATTAATTTGTAGCAAACAGGGAGCTCTTCAGGGGCCATGGGAGACAGAAGGGGGCAACTCAGCGATGCCTTCAAGCATTTGGAATGCAATAGGTCTCGCATTTGCGTGAGTTTAAGATATTGGCATTGTAAATGACAATGCCTTTTATTTATGTTTTAAAAACCAAAACATGAATAAAAAGCTTTGTCATTTACAATGCCAATAGCTCAAACTCACGTAAATGCAAGAGCTATTGCAATATGTTTTTATTGAGCAATTGTGTCTCCAAAGTGGAGATCCCCTACATTGGCAACTTAAAAGGCACTACTCTGTTTATTACTTTTACAAATAGAAATGAAGGATAAAACAAGAGTTCATGATAAACATTCAATAGGTTTGGCCTGGGTGAAGGCAGTTAGAATATTTCCACAAATCGAAATCAGAGGCAAGCAGTACTCAATAACGTAGTAAGATCATAATGGTTTATTGAGTGACCAGAGAAAGCAACATGGTCTCCTGTAGTCATATTATCTGGATAGCATAAAATAATAATTTTATTTTAGGAAGTTATGACACAAAGGGAGACTGATGAAGATACTATGGCTCTGTTCATTTAAGTCTGATATCTCTTAACATTATCAACTTATAGGCACAATGGCACATTGGGGCAGGAAACTTACTGTCAATTTCAAAGTTCTGCATGTCAGTACTACATATAGATGCCTTAGTCATGTATAGAACGCACACCTTTCCTGTAGTGTGCATGCCCTCGCCAGTTTCAATCAGTAAACTTTTTCAGGTCATTGGCTACGGGGTTGGCAGGAAGGGGTCAATAATGTTAGAGAGCTTAGAGCAATGTATTCAATAAAGAGGTAACTTTATCCTGCTTTTAACTACCGGCTCATTCACATTCTGAACTTATGAGCGCAGTTCACAGCAACTGAAATAAAAAGGAGGAGAAAGAATCATCAGACAGCTTAGGCCTCAGAGATTGCAGAGAACTTCAAAATCTTTTATCACACCAGAAACCGAAAACCCTGTCGGCAGAATGTGTGTGAGGAGCCCACATAACCATTCGCCATAGATTTCCAAAGAACATGCTACCAGAATGCCACTGATGTCCTCTTCCTCCTAGTAGATTGTGCCAAAACACAAGCTAGAGGATTTGCTCAAAACTAAGTGCAACAATGACCCATACACTAAATAGTCCACCTGGCTCAGGAGGACTTAGCAGCTGCTTTGCAGGCATCACAGTCTCCAAAAATCATGAAATGCGGCTCAGAAGCAGCAGTTTCCTGGTTCATTCAAGACAAAATAGTAGCTCGTGCCTTTCAGGGCCTCCACTTTTTCTTGCACCTCTTGCAATTCTCATGGAGCAGTTGGGCACAGCGTGTGGCCTGTGGCCAGGCCATTCTGCCAACCCAGAGGCCATGCGCGGCAGAGTACTGTCTGCCTGCTTGGGGGGGGGGGGAGGGGTGTTGGGGTGTTGAATGGTGGAGGGATAGGCCGCATGTCAGGCTCTGCAGCCAACCCTTTACTGCACACGGTGAAAAAGTATGCTTAGCGAGGAAGTTTGGTGAATATGACCAAAAAAACTGAAATTCACTAAAAATGCTATTGGTTAAAGTGACAGTTAGTATGGTAAAAGGATCTTAAATTACGTTAAATAAACCATAGAAATTCACTGAAAAAATAAAGGTTAAAGTGACGGTATAGTTAAGCCTTGTAATATAAAAATTACTATTTAAAAAAAAAATTAGCACTGAAATTCACCAGTTATAGTGTCCGGAACTATAAATCGCGCCCCTGCCATGCACTGCTTACTACCTCACACACTATATCACTCAAGACCTATTAAATGACATTAGTAATGACATCAGTATTGACATCACTGGTAACACCATTGTTATATGCAGCATTGTGTTTTCAATACAGTCTATCTACCGCATTTAACCGTTTTTTTTTTTACTATTTAACATTCTTTGCGGGGCCACTTCCGATTATAGTGGGAATGGTTAAAAGGAAGCATCCGGGGCGGTGGAGGGGGGGGGGAATAAAAATCACCAAAGGCGACCCTGCCGTCGTCTTAAATTTTGAATTACATTACGGGCGCAATGGGGGCATTGGAAAAACAAATTACAAGTGTTGAAGAATCCTTAACCAACTGCGCTAATAATATTCCTGGTAGTATAGATAGCCCATGCACGTCTTCAACTGTCCCTGTTGCCCCCATTGCATCTCCTACTGATGCCCCTGGTAGCCCATTAGCAAGTGCCCCTGATAAGCGCATATTAAAATCTCCGCCCATTGTAATAACAAGCACTCAACCTCCGAGAAAACGTTTTAAAACTCCTTCCACCTCTAACCCTCAGTCTTCTTCCTTTGTACTCGGGGCGCGGGAGGGGGGGGGGAGGGGACGTTTAAAGAAAACATCATCTGCAAGGGAAACTTTGGCTATCAAACCCCCTAAATCACCAGTTAACCAACAGCACTCAGAATATGCAGCTTTAACTGCTTTAGTACAGACCTTTTCTCTCACACTTACAACGGCACTTAGCTCTTTAACAGAGCAACTAAAAGGTTTCGAGAGAAATGTCCTATCCCGTCTAGATAAGCTGGGAATGACTCTGCCAACATCAGCCTGTTCCTTAACTTGTAGGGAATCTCCAGCTTCGATTCCACATCCCCCCTTGTTGGAATCTGCACAAACCTCTCATGGTATTTACTATCCCCCCCTACAGTTTTATCAAGGGTTGACGACATGAGTAACGCCTCTGTGCCCATCCCAAAAGGTTGCGATCGCCCTCTGCCGATTGCTACGGATAGGGCAGGCGCTAGAAATAAACCTTTTGCGACAAGTATTAACCCTGTTACACAGCATATGCCACCCCAACCATGTTCCAGAAATTTTTCTTTTACACCACCCACTGACTTGCAATGCTCCATCTATCCAAATTATGCTACTTCAGAGCCACCACCTGTCTTCCCTACATCTAAAATGGACCACCTGGAGCTTCCACCAGCAGCTACTCCCTACGTGGTAATTCTAGCCAACGTGCCTATAGTTTCTAGCTTAGTACCTGAATCCTGGGAGTCCCTACGCAATAAATCCTTGAAATGGCTTAACGCAAGGGTAGGCTTTGGTAATGCACTCTTTGCCGACTTAAAAATGATTAGGAGAGTCAAGTGGGTGGGCTCAGGTTGCAAAACTCTGGAGGGAGACTGCCTGGTGCTCTCATTTACATCTCCTAACTTAGTAAAGTTAATATTAGAGAGAGCTAGTTTACCATCTCTCACGACTAAGCAGATTGTCGTTTTACCTCTTGGTTTTTTCTATCAGCCACCAGTTCCGTCCTCTCTAGAAGTCCTGCCACAACACCAGATGCCCTTCCCTGCGTTACAATCTCCTTTGATAAAAATTTCCAACAGGTTCGACCCCCTTTCCACCCTTTGTGGTGTAGATTGACTGAGGGATTCTAACCAGCCCAGCGGCGACATACTGTGTAAACCTGCCACACCTCTAGAACGTGCTGAGGCCTCTAGCCTGGATCCTGAGGAGATCCAAAAGCTCCACAAGCCCTGTCCTCCTCTGGCACAACATCTTGACACTGTTGTTTCCCCCACTATATTGACATCACCACACATTGTTACTGAGACTCCCACGGAGGCCAATACGGTCTTATATTGGAATGTTGCTGGTCTACGCAATAAAAGTGTCATGAGCGAGTGGCTCGATTTTATTAGCAAATTTCATATTTCCAGGAAACTTGGTCTGTGGACCCGATACATTTAAATGGTTTTAAAACATTACTGCCTGGCGATTCAATCTAACAGCGGACGTCCTAAAGGGGGTTTGTGTATTTATGTATCAAATTTACTGTCTCCCTTGAATACAACTGTAATTGATACCAGTGCATTCTACCATATTGTCATTCTACAAATGTATGCACACTCTTTCATTGCTATTGTGAATTTCTATAACAATCACTGCTGTTCTCAATTGTTTGGACCATGACTTGGAGATAGCCTTCCCAGCCAACTGTAAGAACTCCCTAATCCTCTGGGGCAGCGATTTTAATATACGCGCATGCCCGAATTCGCCTAACAAGATTTGTGGCATGACGTCCCTAGATAATAGTGACATTACCCATTTTTCCCACACACCTTACGGGGATTGTTTAAATAACATGCTCTGTAAACATAACCTGTCTTTTTGCAACAAGCTTATTAGTCCACCGGTTCCAGTGCGCTGTACCTATAACAGCATTAGCCAGAAAACCGCGCCAGGTCCTGGAGGTACGGGAATGCAGAAAGGCATATAACAGGGCCATTAAGCATAGGAAAAAATACTTAAAGGAGGATACCTGGAACAGTTTGCTCGAAGCTAGCCGGTCTAAGAACAACACTATGTTCTGGCGCATTATCAACTCCCCTTCTTATGACCCTGAGGATCACCCACGAGCAGAGATAGCCATTACCTAGGCTACTTGGCTAGCGCACTTTTCAGATCCATACTCTCCCAAGAATGTCACTGAGATCTCCCAGATCTCCCTATTCTCCGCTGGTATGACCCCTTCAATCTCACCTACTCAAGGGAACTATCTGGCCTTCACTCTGGACGAAGTAGTCTTAGCATTGAAGCTTAGTAAAGGTGGCAAAGCCCCGGGCCCGGATGGGATTCCCATTGACTTGTTCAAGTCTAACATTGACTTATGAGCCCCCATTATTACTTTGCTCTTCGGAGCCTGCCGGGAGAAGGGTTTTTTACACACCTGGCCCGAGTCTGTTATTGTCCCCATATATAAAAAGGGCGACCGTAACAGTCCAACACAATATAGACCAATCTCCCTTTTGGATTCCCTAGTGAAGGTGGCTGGGCGTATTCTTTTGGATCGTTTGCAGGAATGGGCAGAATCTAACAACATCCTCTCAGACCTGCAGCATGGTTTTAGACCTGGGCTGGGGAGCACCGAACAGGCCATTAACTTTGATTTTTTTAAATTGGCAAATACACACATATTAAGGAAGGGAACATGTTTTTAGTTTTCGTGGATTTGTCTTCTGCTTTCGATTTCGTGGTCCACGAGAAACTGTGGTCCATTATGTCTAGTCTGGGAGTAGATTGCACCATTGTAAATTTCCTCAAAGACCTGTACGCGTTGGGTAGAGGCAGAGTACGCTACGGTATTGATGGTAATTGTACCAAGTTTTTTTAACATAAGAAGAGGGGTACGTCAAGGATGTGTCCTTGCCCCCTTTCTGTTTAATCTTTACCTTAACAGTGTAGGGGACACCCTGGGAAGCAAGTGCACTGACCTACCCCAAATAGGTCATCGTCCTATTCCGGAACTTTTTTATGCCGATGATGCCGTTCTGAAGGCTCGTACCCCCCCTTGCCCTTCAGCGCTTAGTGGATGAATTTGCCACTTTTATGCGGGACCATGGATTGAAAATTAACATTGGTAAAACATTTGCTATGAACATTGGAAGCATGGCCTCTCGATGCCGAGACATCTTCATTGAGGGTGAAAAAAATCGCATAAATTTTTTCCTACCTTGGGATAGTATTTAGTCGTACTGGGAAGTGGTAACGGGCAATAAAATCTAGACTATCTCAATTTATTAAGACTACGAAGGCCCTGCTGCAGTTTGCTAGCACCCAAGGCATTAAACACCCGAGGGAAATGTTGACTATTTACAAGGCCAAATGTAGATCCACTGCTATGTATGGGGCTGAATTGTGGGGTTATGGGCAGACCGATAGTCTCCAACTTGAAGAAAAATACTTTTTTGAGAAACCTCCTAGCAGTTCCTAAAAGCACTTCAACTTATGTCTGTCACACAGAACTAGGAGTCCCCTACATTGTTGATTTGATCAGGATACAGCCAGTGTTATTATGGCACAAAATTTGGTCTTCTGAACACACTACATTAAACCGATCGATTATTATCGATTGTCTCAGATCCACATCAGCCATTAAAATTCCCTGGCTTAAATTCATACATAACTTTTTAGCAGATATTGGTCACCCTGAATATTTTAATCACCCCGAGAATCTGGCCCTCGTTCCAAGAAAAGTACTCAAAATGAAATGCTTAACTATTAGAGGAAACGAGACCAGCATCTGAAATACTGAAACCGTCTGTTCAGAGGAACCAGATGATTTTGACCAGTTTTAATATTCAGTTTTATTTAGTCAATGTTTTTAATGCACGCCACAGGTTTGTCCTGACTCGATTCTGTTTGGACATTTTCCATCATTTAATCAGCTTCCCCACTATTAATAACTGGTCGACTGATATGGGGAAATGTACCTGTGACGAAATTTCTCTGCAGAGCACTATGCACACTGTCCTGTTTTGTAAGCATTTCTCTGAGGCCAGAAGAAAATATGTTAAACCCTTGTTAAGACAATTGGGCTTTGCGCAATGTCGACCAGCTTTTTTGCATCTGAAAATGTTACCTACCATTTATATATGTACTGTCATGGCTCGATTCTTATGGGACGTTGTTAATATTAGGCAGAGGCTATAGTGAAACCTGGACATGCACTGAGTGTGCTTTTGATGATCGCACTTGCACTTGTATTTACGTACTGTAGTTTCTACTTCTTTTTTAACCTGTTAAAATTTTACACCATTTTTTAACCATTTTATGAATGCTTTTATGCAGCTTTTATGATTCATATGTGAATTTGAATAAAGCTTATTTGATGATGGTGTTACGGAGTGTACATGTACAGGATGGAAATAGCGTAAGCCCTGGACACATGCATGATTGTGTAAGTTGAAAGTTATGTGCTGCACTATTTACAAATTACTAAAGTTTGGGATTAATCTCGGATTAAAAAGTGTGAAAGAGCAAATCATCTGAATCAGATCAACAGGTCATGAAATTTGGAAAAGGTCTTCAAATTCTTTATTTTAGGCATCTGATAAATCTCTGTCACTCAAATATTCTGCAGACCACTTCCTGGCATTCTGACTGATGTCAGAGTCAGTCAGAGGGGACTGGGTAAAACACCTGGCGTAATGCCAGTCAAATAGACTGACTTCTGTGACAAGCATTTCAGTGATACAGCTCACCTCCCTAAGGAGTGGAGGCTGCCCATGGTGGGTGAGAGTACGCAAGAGTTATGTGTCAATTCACCAGCATGGCCTGCAAGGAGGCATCTCCCGACTGCTGGTTGGCACCATCAGTGAAAAACATGTGTTTGATTGCAGAACTGGCTTTAAGGAATCAGATCTCTACCAGGACCTCCTCTTTCTGCTCTGTTAGAAAGAGGGTAACTGATTTGGAAGGAAGGGTGTACCTCTAAAAACTTAACATACATAAGCTCAACTCATGGTACAATTTGCATTTAAAATAAACTGCACCTAGAAGCTGGACTCGAGGAATCTGTTATGTTATTTTAGCTTATAATGTGCACAAATCACTCCGGGAGGTGTATGTGGGTGCAGCAAGGACCTCAGGCGAGGAGGGCAAACACTAGTTTAGAAACAGCTCAGTCTTAGAAGCTTTCTACATTTAAGATGATCTGTGCAAATCGTAAGTGTAAGGGTAGTTTGTTCCAGTACCAGGGGGCCAAGTAGGAAAAAGATCTACCACCCGAGCGTGATTTCCTGATTCGAGGAATAGTAAGAAAGGATTTGTCAGTGGATTTTAAGAGTCTGCCTGGCTGGTAAGGTGTAAGCTTTGCGGCCAGATAACTAGGTCCGATGCCAATCAGCGATTTATACGTTATGCAGCAGATCTTAAAAAATATTCTTTTACGCACCAGGAGCCAATGGAGTGAGCGTAAAAGGGGAGTAGAAGCAGCCCTGGAAGGGAGATTTTGGATGAGGCGAGGCGCTGTATTTTGGACCACTTGAAGTTTGGTAATTAGAGACTCATTAGTAGCGGCTAGTAGAGCATTGCAATAGTCCAGGTGACCAATAACCAACGCTTGGACCGAAGTTTTGCGCACCGAAAGTGGAAGTAAAGGAAAGACTTTTATCAACAGACGCATCATATGAAAGCAGGTGCCAGTGATCTTTCATGGTCAGCGTCTGATCTAAGCAAATGCCCAGGTTTTTTACTGTAACTTTAGTGGTAGGTGCTGCGCCTAATTCCGCCGGCCACAAGTCAGAGGACCAGAGCAGTTGGGCTCTGCCAAAGAGCATGATCTCCGTTTTGCTGGAATTCAGCTGGAGAAAGTTCTCGGTCATCCAAGAAGAGATGGCTTTAATCCCAGCTGCAAGTGTTTCGCAATAGTATCACATAGAGCTTGCGAAGGTTGGGTGTTAGATGAGCAGGCATGCGGATTTAAGAAAGTGTTGAGAACTTTGTATAGCTCTTTAGAGGAGTTCCCTGCCTGTCTAAGTTGTAGTGCACTGTGTGACTTGCACGCTTTTTTAATGTCACAATGATATAGCGCTAAGGTTTTTCTGTAAGCCTCTCTATTTATTTTTTTAACTTTTCTTTATTGAGATTTTGCAATGCACATAGGTATGGTGTAACAGACATCAAGAAACATGGTTACAAAATTCTCAAATTGTGCATCAAGAAAAATGAAGTAACCAAAAACAACAAAACATGATACAGAGTGCTTCCATAAATATCAATGATCATTATCTCAGCAAAAGCATCTCGTCTAAATTGCTCGTCGTCCATCCTCCTCATGCTTGATATACATCTCATGCACAGTTCTATATAGCAATTAACACAGCCTAAAATGGGTTATGCAAGGTGTGTCTAGGTATCTAACCATCCTTCCCATGAGATACACTTCATAAATCAATAGCAGACCTTGTACTGGCATGCGTGCACCCCCCCCCCTCTTCATCAACAGTTAACACCAATAATAGCAAAGGACAAATTATGGCACTGCAACGTCTCACCCTCCAGTGGATGTACTCCCGTACTGTAATACCTATGTACAGATTTCAATCGGTCTCTAGGGGGTGTGCCTGCAAATTTGTAAGCCTCTCTATCACTGGGGTTATCGGATTGCCGCCATCGTCTCTCCAGCTTTTTACACCGGGCTGTGCATTATAAATGTTAATAAATAAAATAAGCAGTACGCAATTCACCAAAGAGTTCAAACAGTGTTAACAATTTTAAAGTCACAAAATTAAAACAATAAAACGCCCAACGATTTGACAAAAAACAGGGACAATTGTAATGAGCAAAAACACCAAAATGATTACAATCAGACAACAGGGACCGGAGATATGAATTGTTAAACTTTTGTGGCAAAAAGCACAAAGAAAATACAAAGCATTAATCAGACGTTGAGTGTCTGGCTCTGACCTAATTGGAATTTCAATCAGAACGCAAAGGAGCAGGGTACAGGCAGGCCAAGCAGGATGCATCATTCAAAACTTTTACCTTGGAAATTAGTCAATGTTTTGGAACTATAAGTCCGCCAATGGGCCAAGACAGAAGGCTGAAGTCAGTGAGGGTCCCTCGAAATTGGATACGTCATCATCAAGCTCCCGCTGAAGTTGCTGATTTTACCACCAAAAGCTACAATAGGGACAAAGCTGGGTTGCTCAGCCGCTGAGGTCGCTTCGTAAATAAGATAGATTTGCAGCCTCACAAGGACAAAGGTTTTATCTTTGGACTCAATATTCACCATCGAGACAAGGGTGGAAGCTGTAGCTAGGCATGGCTCCAAGAGGCTCAACACCACTGCAGGATGGTCATGCTAAACCCTTTTTCATTGTGACAAAATGTTCCAAGAAGGACAAACTTGTTGTTCTTGTGTGTCGAGAGTGCACCCTACCCGGGGAAGCCTCGGCATCTTGCCCTGGTCCTCCAGAAGCAGAAAAAATGACTAAGTCACCCCATACACCTGTTGAATAACCTAAAAGCACTTCTACCACAGAATCACTGATGGCACACTCTATTCTTTTCCCTTTATCAACCACACCAAAGCACTGGGGCCAGTATCTCTTCAGTTGAACATACCTTCCCTTGATCATGATTGCTCCCTAACCTTCCACATTAGATTCCTCATTGCTTGTACTGTGACAGTTGACCCAGGAATCAGTGCAATCAGCAATCATATTTGGGGGGGCGGGAGGGGGGGGGGCATTAAAGGGCGCCAATAAAGATGACCGCGGTTTAAGCCAGCTTCAGAGACCAGGGAAAAAATCTGTAAAATGCATCCTGATACTCAAGCTATCATTTGATAGAAACTACATGACTGATCAACCCACACGACGCTGAGCTGGGTGAGCAGCATAGATACCATTGGCAGGCAGGAAGGCCAGAGAACTAAGCCAGAGGACGACCAGCGACTGTGTCGGAAGTGGTCGTGCGGCGTTCAGGATCTAGGAGCAGCCAGGGCCAGGCCTGTCGGAGGGGGCCAGGTAGTGAACTGAGGAACAGGTGATCCTGAGCCGTGTGGTGGGGACCTGCAACCGTGACGGCCGTCTGACTGGGATCTTCCTGCCCCCCATATGTAGAGGCAGTTTCCTGACTGGTGGCCCTGCAGGGAGAAGAGGCAGTGAGTCTGAAAGGGTTGTATAACACAACCATGGATGCCTAAACCACGCATGCCTTAACCACACAGTCTTTACAACGACTGCGTCTTTACCACGCATGCCTTTACAATGATTTTCGTTGTAAAGGCATGATTGGTAAAGGTATATGAGTGGTAAAGATCCCCCCCCCCAGTTCCCCTCCCATCCTGAGCCCTAAAATTCAACTCGCATGCTTTGTAATCTACCAACCCAAGCCCTATTAACTACCCCAACACCCCTACCCTGAGCCCTAAAATCCAGCCCCCTAGCCCACAAATACTACCCCGGCCCCAACATCCCTGCCCTGAGCCGTAAAATCTGGCCCCACCCCTGAAAACTGCCCGGAGCCCTAAAACCAGCCCCCACCCCTAAACCCACCCCCCCAGCCCAACGTACCATCCCTGTCCTTCGTGCAGTGATCCTTCTGGTTCCTCTCCCTACCCATCTGCTCAGACAGCTAGAACGCCGACTGTCTTAACCATGCATATGCGTGGTTTAGGCATATGCATGGTTAAGGCAAGCAGTGTTCAGCTTGTGGGAAACTGCATGCGTGCTTACGGCTGTGTTGCAAAGGCAGTTTCCCGTCTGCAAGGCCTTGAGCGCATGCGACTTGAGATGGTTCTCTGCATATAACTGTTGACCTCGGTGGAGTGGAATGAACATTGGGAGCTGAAACCTGGGGGTTCCCAAACACCCAATCTCCCACCACCCTCCAAACCTGCCTTATCTGTCAGACTGAATTGAGGCCTACACAGGTCGCTGACTGGGGCTGTGGAATTGCTGGGATGAACTCTCACTCCACTACATACCTGTTGCCTTAAAATACACAAGCCCCTGCAGCTGACACACAGCATGGTGGGATCTACATCCTGGATCAGGATCCTCTGTCTGGCTCCACGGCCAGCATCCATGACTCCCACACATTCATAGGATCTGCTGATCGTGCTAGTCTGGGATGGACAGACCTACTTGTCTCTGTGCTGCAGCATATTCTGGGGAGCCCACAGCACCCTGCGTATACTACTTTCTAAACGTGTCTTGACATATCTGGACAACATAGGAAAATAGATGAAAAGCACACTAGACTTTCATTAGAAAGTGCAAAGAAAGCTCTCAGGTTGCAGGACCGCAAAGCTGATCAGGGAAACCCAGCCCAGGATAGTGAATCTGTAGAAGCACCCAATTCTCCTGGAAAGGAACTGAAACTTGGTACAAATTTACACCAAAATTGACTCCCTTACTAGGAGACTGGATAATATGAAGGAACCCTTGTTTTGACCGCGCAGAGTATTGTATATCCCAAGTAGAGGATTTCGCCCTAGCTCATGCCAAGCAACAGAGCGAACTGAAACCTGAGTTAGAGAAAAGTGGAGCAAAAAACAACAACCATGAAGCTTGAGCTCAATGGAGCAATCTTCGTCTGCCTTAACTGCCGGAATCCACAAAAGTGGCCATGCAGAATTGTATATGGAGAAACTGCTGATCAGATATTACATTAAAAAGGCATTCAAAACCAAGGCTTCCCTCTACGACAAAGCCAAGTAACGGAGCAGGAGGTAACATCACTTGAGGTTACCACGTGACAAGATGCAGTGCTCCGAAGTTTGGAAGCAACTAGGTTTAAACAAGGAAATGTCCTCAGATGCCACCAGATTGGCTTGGATGGCTTCACAGCTGCGTATTTGAGTCAGATGATCAGGTGGACAAATTACTGTACTTGTTGGTCAACTGCAGAATGGCCTTTAAGGTTGTCCCAGCGATTCAAGACTCCACAGGAAGCGGAGTCTCCCATTTTCTTGCAATTGCAACCACCTTTGGTGATTACTAAAAGCAGTTTTATGCAGCCTGGCCCCCACCAGAAGCAGAAATCGAAAATTCTATAAATCGAGATCTGAATGCGCTAACCTTTCGGAAATAAAAACGGGAAGTCGTGGATCTATCTCTAGCAATGGAGAAGATACAGCAGGCGGATAGGCAATGAGCCCTGGTGGGGAAGATTCTGGGCCCTAAAAGTTTACTTGCTGGATTTTATAAGACGTGTGCCTCTCCCTAAACCACACGAATTGTCCATCTCCAGGATAGCCTCCTCCACTCAGTTGTACTAAAACCAGGGAAATCACCAGAGAGGTGCCAAATCTCATTCATGAATATGGAATCCAAAATGCTGGCTAAAATACAAAGGAAGACACTGGTCAAAGTTGTTAATGTCCTGGTACTTAGGGATCAGTGCAGCTTTATGCCAGGATGTAGCACACATCACTATCCTAGACTCCTCCAATTAGAATTGGCTGAGGCACATGAGCTTCCTGGTACCAGTGCATGGCTCATGGTGGATTTCAGGAAGGCCTCTGATACAGAGAACTGGACCTTTCTTCTCCAAGTTGTGGGAAAACTGAACTTTGGCCCCCAGTTTTCTCAGCTACACTGTGGTCCAACAATCCTCTCTTTGGGCCCAAGGATGGGTCAATCGCACAATAACTGCTCTCTTGCTCACTTAGTGGAGCACTCGGAAGATGTGCCCTCTAGTCCCTTTGGTATTTGCTCTTGAAATCGAGCTGTTGGTTGAGTGGATAAGAAAGATGCCCCTATCTTTGGTGTCTGTAGAGAGATGGATATTGAGCACAACATCTCATATATGGATGACATACTCTTTCTCCAGAGATCAAAATGGACTGGGCAGAAGCTGATGCTGTTTAATGTGCACAGGGCCGCCTCAGGGTTTAAGGTTAACTAGAAGAAACCAATATATGTTCTGCTTATAGGCAAGAGCAGCGTGCCTGGGTGGCAAACAAAGCTATATATTGCAGCTGACAGCTTTAAATACTTTAGCCTGTTTGTCTTGATGGAGCCCTAGGGGTGCTGGGGACCACAATGTGTGTCCCCCCACATAAAGATCAAATGCCAAAGGTTGTAAAGGAGTAGGACAAAACTGCCACTCTCCATCATCAATCAATCAATCAGGGATTTGTGAAGCGCACTTCAAGGGTCTCAAGGCGCGGAGAGGCGGGTTCAGGCAGCTCCGTCTCATCCGAAGAGCCAGGTCTTGAGGCTCTTCCTGAAAGCTTGCAGTGTGGGGGTTTGTCTGATGCTGAGGGGGAGTTTGTTCCAGGTCTTGGTTGCGATGTAGGAGAAGGATCGCCCTCCTGGTCTCGTTCTGCGGATGCGAGGGATTTCGGGCAGGGCAAGATCGGCGGAGCGGAGGCTTCTCTTGGGTGCGTAGAAGGAGATTCTTTCGTTGAGGTATTGGGATCCGATGTTGTGGAGGGATTTGTAGGCATGGGTGAGAAGTTTGAAGGTCACTCTCTTTTCGACGGGGAGCCCGTGGAGTGCTCGTAGGTGCTGGGTGATGTGGTGTTGTTGTGGGATGCAAAGGGCGAGTCTAGCTGCAGCGTTCTGGATGGTCTTGAGTTTGAGGAGTACAGATTTGTTTATTCCGGCGTAGAGGCCGTTCCCGTAGTCCAGTCTGCTGGTTATGAGTGCGTGGGTGACGATCTTTCTGGATTCGGGGGGGATCCATTTGAAGGTCTTGCGGAGGACGCGCAGGGTGTTGAAACACGAGGAAGACACAGTGTTGATCTTGCTCCTGTTCCTGCGCGGGGAGAGGTGTAGGCTTGTGTGCAGTGGGTTTCGAGAACAGGAGAAGTTGACACAGTAGGGTGGGCATTTTCAGGATGGTTTTGCGTGCACTTTAAAAAAAAAAAAAAAAAATAATAATATTTACCAACTCCTAGTTGCAGGATCGGGTCATTTGGGTCGCTATAGACTGCGAACCAAGAACTCGAACTCTAAATCAAACCTTCACAAGACAAGGATTCAAAGTCAAACCATAAAAATGTATTTAAAATGTACAGTCATTACAGAAGGCAAAAGATGGTTAGCTTATCAGGTACATCAATAATTCATCATAAGCAAGTGGATTCATTGTAAAGTCTACCTCAATACAAAATCAACAGCAAAATAAAAAATATTAATAAAATCTGACATGAGGACTGCTCAGTTTGAAAGAAGAAAAGGCCTGGCACATATCCTAAATAAGGGCACTTTTCTTTTTTTTTTTAGCGTTTCAGACAGCGAAAGGCACACTCACGACATCGTGTGAAATGAGGTAATCACAAAAATCAATAGATTTAATAAACACAATATGTTGTATGCAAAATTTCAAGAGACATATTCGGAATGCATAATGAGGCTTGCTTTAGGCTCAGTGATCCCTCATTCCCTTCCACCAGTTATCAGAGTCTCCCTGGAGTGCTGGAATAAGGACGTGAAGTGGACAGTATGGGACAGTAGATCCACATGGGAGATCCCACTATGGCAGGAAGACTTGAGGACTTCCGGCCATGTGATCTGGTTTGGGTCTCAAAACTCAGACGTGTGGGTAGGAAATTATGAAAGAGCAATTTGCGGTTTTACAATTCTTAATTCCTTTGTTACTTACAATTTACAACACGCTTTGGAGCCACATAAAACTTATTTGGCCACCATTCCTGAGTTCAACCCACTCAAAGCCAAGCTTAAGATGAAGCCCCTGGAAAAGCCAATCTCTGAAAGTACAGTGCTTGGTAGTAACAAATCTCCAACCCTTCTGGGTAATTGGGGAACTGTGGAACAGATGGTAGTGAGACATGGGACCCTTGAATGAATGAATGACGTTATCTGTATAGTGCGACAGATATTCACTTAAGACTGTAGAGGTGCTGCAACAGGCTGACTATGGGGGGGAAGAAAGAGTGCATTACAGACTAAAAAGATGTGTCTTAGGAGATTTGCAGAAGGCGGATTCAGTTTCTATGCTTCTGAGCTGTATTGGGAGGCAGTTCCAAATTTTGGCTGTGCATACTAGAAAGGAGGCGCTGCCACATCTAGTTTTTTTTTTTTTAAATGGTGGGTGGATATCAAGTGAGCCTTACTGCACTGGAGACTTCTGGTTGGCTAGAACTCGTTGAATCTTTTATTCAGGTAGATTGGTCCAGAGTTATGCAGAGCTCTGTAAGCTAAACTGAGTGCTTTGAAGGTGATCCTTTACCAGACTGTAAGCCAGTGCAGTTTGGCGAGGAAAGGTGAAGAAGGCGTGCCTTTATGAAGGTTGAAGAGCAAATGGACTGCAGAGTTTTGGACTGTCTGTAGGCAGCGACTTAAATAGGGAGGCAAACCCACCTACAAGGTGTTCGCATAGTTCAGCCTGGAGAGAATCGTGGCACGCACTACCATTTTTTGAGCCTCCCAGGAAAGGAGGAGTATGACTTTTCTGAGGGCCTTTAGGATCCAGATAGAGTTTCTGGCCTCTGAATGGATCTGGGTTTTGAAGGATTCATTATTGCCACAGATTACTCCCAGATTTCTCACTGCCAGCGTTGGCGGAGGCGTCCTGGTTCACCCTTTGGCCAGCAGCTGGACCAGCCTGGATTGGGGTTTGACCCTAGCAGTAGGATTTTTGTTTTATTCAGGTTGCATTGTAGTTGACTTTCCCTGAGCCAGCTTAAGACTGCTCTCATGCAGATGTAAAAGGACTCTTTGCTGGTGTCTGAGCTGCCCTCATATGAGAAGGCCAGCTGAATGTCGTCAGCATACGAGACGACAGTGACGCCGAAAGACTCCACCAGGTTGGCAAGAGGAATGTAACATTAAATAATGTTGGTCTTAATTAGGAGCTTTCGGGTACTCTATATTTATGTGGTTTGGCCTTGGATTAAGGAGGTTTTGTCCAGACAAATTGTTCTTTCTCAGTTAGGAAGGATGTCAGGCATTCCAAGGCCAGTCCCCTAATACCATAATTAAACAGGCGTTGTAAAAGGATGTCGTGGCCAAAAGTGCTGAAAGCCGCAGACAAGTCTAATAGGACGAGGGTCGCATTTTGTCTTTTATCCAGTGAAATGTTTAGCGACTCAGCGCTGTTTAGGTACTGTGTCGCGTTCAGAAGCCAGATTGGAAGTGACGCAGCATGAAATTGCATTCTAAAAATTCTGAGAGTTGTTTGTTTACTACTGATTCCAGGATTTGTGTGGCGGCCGAGGGGAGGGAAATGGGTCAGAAGTTGGATAAGATCTTACGGTCTGCGGTGGGTTTCTTCAGTAACGGGATGACGCTGGCTTTTTTCCATATCAGGGGAACTGAGCCTATCTGTAGGGAGGCGTTGAACACTTTCACGAAGACAGTTCATATGACATCTGTTATGATGTAGCGGAAGCGGGTGGGTAATAATATTCATCACTTACTAACCACACCAAACTCTATAATAACTGCAATAACAAATTCATAATGTCGGGCCCATAAGACATTATTCCACAAGTAACTGTAACAAAGGTCCTCCGACGGATCTTTGGTAGAGATAAAAGGGACTGTGTAATTGAAATTACGGTTATGCTATTTCCCCATTAGGACCTAGAATGAAGGAAATAAGCTAAACAACATAATCCATAACTTTAAACAAGTATTTATCAATCTCATGAATAAAGACAAACACCTTTTCTTTGATTATTTCTTGTTATTAGAATAATGAATGGTCAATTACAATGTCCAAATAGAATGACATCTCAATACACAAATGTTACAGATTAATCGCAATAATAACAAACGGATTCAAATCACAAGTAATCAGATTCATCAAGAATAGGGAGAAAGAGAACAAGAGAGAAACAGCAGCAGTGAAAATACTTCACCTATGAATGGAAATTCTAATGCTCAGCAAACATTAGAAGGAAACTATTCCCACGGCCGTTAGGAATAGTGAAGGCAGCACCATCAGCCGATGATGTGCAAAGTCTCAGGTAAGTTCAATGGATCAGCAGGTTTGCCAGCCAGAATATCAGGAAACAGCACGGCGTGCAGCTCACACCACGAACGCAGGAAAAAGTCCCCAGAAGTCTTGAGAACAAGCCAAAGAGCACCTTCCCACGAAGGTCTTTATACACGGAAGCTTCCTTCTCTCGGTTAACATTGTATCACTGTTCTCTCTCCATGAACATTTTCATTGGCTAAACATGATGGTGTGGCAGTCTTCGGACTATGACCTAACCATACTTTCTAAACACCCTTTGTTTAAACTATTCTCCAGCTTCCGAAGAAGGAAGTGGATGTAACCTGGCTACAATTGTATTTTTACTAACGAAACAGTCACTTCTTAACATCCGTCTACTCTCGCTCAGACAGGAAAGAACGCAATAATTTCAGACAGATTTAGACTAATATTTACACTCTAGGAAGCAACTGGTAACACGTGAAGGCCTAAGCTAAGGACAGCATTTATTTTACAAAATCACAAGGACAGGAGTACGTGAACACATCCCCTAATATTTCTAAGGCCTGTATTTTATTTAGCGAAACAAGAATTATTTCAAAAAAATCCTATACTTTCACAAAGAATTATGCTTTCTCTTTGTCGTTTTAATTCTCTGCAGCAAAAGAGACAGAATAACACGTATTAGAAAATGCATATAAACTATTATTTCCATTTAGTCCTCATTGTGTTTCATTTCGTTTTACTAAGCAGGACAATTATCGTGTTTTTGCACATTTCTCACGTTGTACACTATTTAGGTTAACGTTAGTAGTTTTGTTTTCCAAACGTTAGTATTTGTTACCTTGACAGGTGGATTTCATTGAAGAGATTTTATTACAGAAAATCATGCTCCATCAATCCCCCATCTGATGGTTTCAGAAACCATCATAACCCCCCATATCAGATTTACTATCTGATATCAATTTCTAGAATGCAGTTTCATTCATTCTCATTTGTTTTAATCATACACCTTCTAAATCTCGCATCATACTGTAATAAGCACCTTTCCGGTCTTCCATTTCTATTTCTTCTCGCTTTCTTTTTCTCAATTGTATCTTAACTTCTTTAGTCTTAATTCTGCAACATTTAATTAGCAAAAATATCATTAGTATGCCGGCAGCCACAGCAACTATTGGAGTTAGTATCCTCCCTAATAAGCTGTTAGCAAAAGTAGTAAACCAGTTACCTATAGAAGAGAAACCCTTACCTAGTTTCTCCCAAGCACTATCAACCTTCAGTTTTGCCAAATCTTCATGCAAATGAGTAATGTTGCTGATATATCCCCCAGATCTCTACTTTTGCCCTGAATATATGTGCAACATTGTTGAATTTTCAGCATACTACAGACTCCGCCCTCTTTTGCCACTATTACATCTAGGGCAAGTCTATTTTACAAAACCATGGTCCTCATAGCAACCATTTCTGTATCAACCATCAGAAACCCACCAGCAGTATCCGTTGATAGACGATCAACTACTGTAGACAATTTTCTAATCTTTTGTGAATTAAGGATCACCCCAACTGAAGGTATCAATGCTCCAAAAATATCTCCCACAATTTCTGCAACACTCAAACCCCTTCTAATGCGTGTTAGACTTTTTTAATTGGTTCCAGTTTTATCATTTATAGGATACATTTTTGGAAAAACAATACCCATATAACAACACCCATACCAATGTGGTGGCAACCTATAGTAGGCATTCTTTCCACACACAAAATAAACACCAGGAAACACAGGGTCAGTTCCCCCTCTTAATCCCCAGCCCCCTGAAATTAGAAATGTATGCTCACATTCACTGAAACCAACAAAATGGTTATTATATTCAGTTTTCTGCCTTAGCAAGCAAAGCTTTCCTTTATGAGGCCAATCTAAAGTCATTGCAACGAAAGTCTCACCCTTTTTGTAATTACCTTCCTTATGTGCCCATGGTGGTTCTCTACTCTTTTGATCCAAAGCTCTGTGCTTAAAATCTCTACGCCTATCTTCCACTGTATTAATAAATTCTATTTCTATTCTATGTAATTTACATGTTAAATTATTATGGTGTGCGTATACTGTATCTATAGATTTAATAGTATGAAAAAAATCTCCCATATATTCTGCATATCTATATTCATGTTCTTTCTAATGGGGATTTCTGAAAATATTAGGTCATAATTTGAATAGAAGTATTGAAATGACTCCTTTCCATAAAATAGGCTGGTTAATACACTACACGAAATACCATATGTTAGTGGAAGGTGGTGATAAATCACCCCTTCAGACACAGATGTGGGTAATTGAATGCACACGTAACAATTCCTTGCATCCATAACATCCACATACTCATAAAGGAGCTTAGTGAATACATTTAACGAGAAATCATTAATAGACTTGTCAACATGGAGAACACTCCCAGTTAGTTCCTTAATAATTTATGGATCCTCTCTCAGATCTCCTTTAGTATCTATATTTACATGCTCATTATTGTTAGTTGACGTAGTATTAACAATTTTAACAAACATAAAATGTGGTAATATAAATGTTAATACCGACCATACAAACATTGTCACAAACACACATGAAAAACAGATGTTAAAACACTTTTGCCTAAATGATCTATAATTCTTTTTGCCAGTCTCATTTCTAGTTCTATCCATTCTAGTTTTAATTCGTAAAAAAATATATACATTTTATTCAAAACTAATGTCAAAAATTTATCAAAAAAATTATAAAAATCAAAAAGTATTAATTTCACTAGACTAGCTTCTAGTTTGTGTACCCCACACTCCTTGAGTCCTCAGCTCTTCAGCACTTTTTTTATTTCTTCCGAATTTATTCTTCATTTATTTTCATAAATCTCCTCTCTCTTTTTCTGCACCCTTTTCAAAAAGACAGTTCACTTAGGGTGGCTTGTACTAACAACTGCTTCTTGAACAGAAATCAAGAAATTCTTTTTCCCATTCATTTGAACAAGGAGTCACCAAATACGTCCATTCAGGTGCTGTATATTTTCTATTTGGTGCCTTTGTTCTCTTTGTTCTTCGTACTTGATCCTCCTCTTCTTCTGCCTCACTCTGTTTCGATTGGCTCGACATTTCAATCACAGTTTCTGGTACTTTTCTGTTAAAAGTATATTTTACTAACTAAAGTCACTCCTCACGCTACGCTCTATAAAACCTTCCGATCCCTCGATCCTTTCAAGGATGCTTCAATTACTAAAGTCAGGACACACCATTTCTAAAATATACAGACTCTTATCCCCTAAGCCTTGTAAATCTCACATGAAGTGTGTAGTTAAATGGGAATCCGAACCTAACTCCATTGAAATTCCATTCGACTGGAACAAGATACATGTCACTCCCTTCTCGAATAAAATCTCTCCAATATTATCCCAAACAAAGCTTATGCTAATAAACAGGACATACTGGACCCCCAAGAGGATCTTTAAACTTAACCTCAGCCAGAGCCCAACATGCTGGAATTGTAATACTCATGTTGGTAACCTTGCCCATATGTTCTTCCTATGCCCTATCCTTCAAACATATTGGGATAAAATTTACGAATGTATAGGCAAAACATTCAATATAGTCCCCCCAAGGGAATTTTCATATATCTTGCTAGGCTTTCTGGACCCAAAGATCACAGATGAGAATGATCGTTATTTGTTAGACCTTATGCTCACTTTAGCCTGTAAAATTGTACTCAGCAAATGGAAAAATTCCAAAGAAGTCTCCTTTAGCATGTGGCAAGAATGGTTGTCCTTCCTCAGAGGGGCTGACAACATCTCACTTCACGCCTCTCCTTGGCGTAATTCACACAGGAAATTATGGAGATCCCTCGAGGCCTTTTCCTTCACATACGACCCACCGTGAGAATTATCTCAATCTCCTATAATGCATTGTTTATAGAATGCTATGTCCTCTGTGGTACACCTGTATTGTATTGTCTCTTATGACACATGTGAAAATTGTGTTTGATAGACCACTTGTTTTTCTTTTCAACTTCACTGCGACTTCCACAGTAAAGCACTTGAGTAACTTGCTGTTTTTTACTTCCTTTGGATTCTCATGTTTTTTTAATTATTTGTCAGTATTCTTGTGCTCATTATCATTTTACCATTGTGTTATTACTTATTTGTTTATTTGTTCTTTGAAAAATTCAATAAAAACGATTTGAGATTAAAAAAAAAAGTATATTTGACTCTTTTTACTCCTTTTGGCCACTTGTCATCATTCTTTGTCCTTTTTCATTTTCAATTTCACTTGAAACAGTCTTTGTGCTTTCTTTCAATGTCTCTTTTTTCCTTTTTTCTTTATTGTTTTTCACAGGGATCACTTCATTTTCAGTATTGACAATTACTGCATCTATCTCATTCGTCCCGGTAACTTGTGCCCACTCTACTTCGTTTTCAACTTGCCTGGGAACTCCTCTTTGTTCTCGACGATCTTCATCTGCAAGTTCCTCTCTTTCAAGTGGATTTGGGACTCTTCGTGTGTGACTTGCATGAATCCAATTTGGTAAGCCTCCAAACTTGACTGCAGTAGTCGTCACCAATATTATTTGATAAGGCCTGTGCCAACGTGGCTCTAGGCAGTACTTCCTCACGTGTTTTTTCACAACAACCTAGTCCCCAGGACACAGGTCATGTCCTTGTTCTTGCTGTGTTGTTGTTGTAACTTCTCCAACATGGTGAGACACAGAACGTACCACATCAGCCAATCCTTTGCAATAATCCAGCACCAAATCATCAGTTATATTCATTAGCTGATTTGCTGGGACTGTTGGCTGTCTCATAGCCCTGTCCATCACTGTTCTTTTGTCTGGAATACTTCTCAAGCTCATTAACACTAATGGAAGTGCGTCAGGCCATTTCAGTGTTGTGGATGCACAAACTTTTGCCAATCTTGATTTAATTGTGCCGTTTACCTGTTCCACTACTCCTGAAGCCTCAGGTCTATAGGCACAGTGCAACTTCTGTTCAATTTGTAATGCTGCACAAATCATCCGAATTATTTCATTATTAAAATGTGTTCCTCTATCTGATTCCAAAGAGACTGGAAAACCAAATCTAGGAATTATTTCTCTGAGAAGCAATTTAGCAACTGTTAAACTGTCATTTCGTCTTGTTGGATAAGCTTCAACCCAACGAGAAAACAGACAATCACAAGAACATATTTTAGTCCCTGGCAAGGAGGCATCTCTATGAAATCAAGTTGCATGCGTGTAAAGAGACCTAGTCTTTCCAATCCGTCCCATGCTTACAACTATTTTTCTTCCTGCATTCTGTTGCTGACATACAGCAATAGACTTTCTGCAATAACCCTAAATTTGGGGTTATACCATGTTTGGCGAAACAACCTAATCATTGCATCTCTACCTATGTGTGTTGGTCCATGGGAGACTCTTGCCATTTGTGACAATAGACTGTCTGGCATTACCGTTCTGCCATCTGTGTAAACCCACACTTCATCATCTGCTCTGCGGGTGCAACCTGACTTAACCCAACCTTCTTTTTCTGAATCATTTGCTTCTTCTTGAAGCTCTCTCACTTCGTCCCATGTTTCAACAGATGAGAACATTAAACTGCATTTTGCTTGGCCAATTTGATCATTTTGTTGGTCCATATTAATCGAATATGTGTTCAAAGTACAAAATCATGCAATCTCATCAGCATATCTGTTACCCAGTGTGATATATTCACACCCAGAACGATGTGCTGAACATTTCACCACCCCAATTTGTGCCGGCAATTGTAATGCCATCAGTAGATATTTTACACACTCTCTGTTTCGTATTGGTGAACCCGAAGAGGTTAAAAATCCACGTTGAGACCACAATTGCCCAAAATCATGGACAACACCGAAGCCATATTGGCTGTCAGTATAGATTGTAACTCATTTGTTTTGTTAAGCAACAAGCTCTAGTAAGAGCCACCAACTCAGCCACTTGTGCAGAAATCACTCTCTTCAACCATTATGCTTCAATTACATTTGCCACTGTGCATATTGCATATGTGGCTCGTAAACATCCCTCTGAATCTCTCAAGCATGATCCATCCACAAACAAAACAACATCTGATTCAACCAATGGAGTATCTTTGATACCAGGTCTTGGTTTAGTACATAATTCAGTCACATCCAAATAATCATGATCTGCTTCATCCAGTACCAGTTCACAACCTGGAGTTGGTAGTAATGTTGCTGGGTTTAATGTTGTACATCTTGCTATAGTCATATTCTCTGCTCCCAGTATCACTTGCTCATACTTTGTTAACCGACTGCTCGTAAGATATTGAGTCCGAGTTTGTGTTAACAAAATCTCAACTGAATGTGGCACATACACTTTCAAAGCATGTCCCATCACAATTGTCTCACTCTGCTCAAGACTCACAAGTAGCAGCAACTGCTTTCAAACAACCTGGAAGAGCTGCAGCAACTGGATCCAAAGTGGCAGAAAAATATGCCACTGGCCTTCGTGCTGTTCCGTGTGGCTGTGTTAGAACTGATAATGCACAACCATCTCGTTCATTACAGAACATTTCAAAATCTTTATCAAAATCTGGCATTCCCAATGCTGGTGCTCGACATAAGCTGAGTCGCAACACCAAAAACGCCTTCATGCTTTCCACATCAAGGTGTATTGGATCTGTGACATCTTTGTGTGTCAATTTTTGTAATGGCTTGGCAATCAGTGAAAAATTCATAATCCACTGCCCGCAATATCCGACTATTCCCAAAAACATCTGAACTTCTTTCTGTGTTTTTGGCGGATACATTTGCATGATAACATTGATCCGATCCTGAGAAACTCTTCTAACTCCTTTCTCAATGACATGGCCTAAATACAGTACTTCTTTTTTACAAAACTGCAATTTTGCCGGTGACACTTTATGCCCACTTACTGCCAAATGGTTCAGTAAAGCAATTGTATCTGTCACACAGTCTTCTTTTGTTTTCGATGCCACCAAAAGGTCATCGATATATTGTACTAGGACTGAATCTTTAGACATCACCAATGTCTCCAAACATTTCTTCAGTATCTGATTAAAGATAGAAGGACTCTGTATATCCTTGAGGAACTCGGCACAATGCCAAGACACAACTTCCAAACCGGAACGCAAATAAATATTAGCTATCCGGATGTAAGGGTATCGAGAAAAATGCTTGACACAAATCAATCACTGAAAACCACTCTGCATCACATGGGATCTGATATAAGATCACTGCTGGGTTTGGCACAATCGGACAACAAGGTATAACAATTTGGTTAACCTTTCTCAGATCCTGTACGATCCTATATTTCCCATTCGGTTTGCGAATTCCCATTATAGGCAAATTGCATGGACTTCCAAGGATTTCTTTCAAAATTCCTTGTTCAATCAACATGTCAATCACAGGTGTTAATTCTGCAATAGTTTAAGGAGTCATTTTGTACTGTTTTATTCTTGGGAACTGCATCAGGCTTCACTGTAATCTGAATTGGAGCTACTCCTTTCATCAGTCCAATATCTTTCCCTGTAAAATCCCACACATCTGTCAACACAGTTTCTCTCAACTCAACAGGCAAATCATTCGCTGTAAGTAATGGAAACAATTCATTCACTTCTGTTCCCTGCCTGGACATTTTGAATATAACATCTTCATCCTTCATGTGAAATGCTATTCCATCTGGGGTACAATAAATGGAACAGTTCATCTTACACAACATGTCCCTACCTAAAAGGTTAACTAGACTTGTGTTACAAACAACAAATTTGTGCTATTCTTTTTTTGAAAACATTTTATTGCATTTATATAGTACCATTCGGGCGATCGCCCGGCATAATCCAATTGAAAACAATATAGGAGCATATTACAAGACATGGGGACACCCATGTGGACTATTCTTATATGAAACCAACAAAAGGAAACCGAGAACTTTACGCAGACCCTCCCACCCCACCCACCTCAGCAAACAGGATACAATTCATACTAATACCCAAGGAAAAGCATCAATACATTATGGCCCACAGACAGTTCATGAAGATATTCACGGGGATTGTGAAGGAAGAGGGGGGAGGTCTATACCCCTGTACTCCGCCCATCTAGTCCAGATCTTTCTATGCTTTTGGGGGCAGCCCCTCGCTTGAAACACCGCTATCTCGGCGCCCATACATATGTCCAATTCTTGTCGCCACTTTCCCATCGTTGGCGGTGAGGTCCCCTTCCATAACTGCGCAATATCACGCTTAGCGATCGTGAGAGCGAGGAAAAGTAAGTGCTGCTTATAGCGATTCCCCCCAATGTCCTCTGTGCTATGAAGCAGGAATAGACGCGGGTCCAATGGGAGGTCCCAGGACAGTACCTCACTAAGGCAGGACGAAATCCTGCGCCAGAAGGGCTGTAAGGCAGTGCAACTCCATACAGTATGAAGAAATTACCCCTCCTCCCTGTCGCAGCGTAGACATTGAGGAGATGCAATGACTCCCATCCTTCAGAGGCGGAGACGGGTATAATAAGCACGGTGGACATACTTGAACTGAATGAGACGGTATCTGGAGGCTACCGCGGCGCCCTGGGGACTAGCTATCGCCTCAGCCCAGTCATCATCCGTCAGGTCCGGGAGGTCATCCTGCCACGCCCTCCTTGTTTTGTGAAGGGTTGTAATGGAATGTGTGGTCAGTGTTTGGTAGATTTGACGGATTTTGTGTGCGCTTAGATCACCCATAAGGAGGCGGCCCTCCAGCGGATGAAATTCAGGGAGGTCATGTAATTTTGTAAGTGAGGGGGTTAGAGCATGGGAGCAGAAGGTATCTGTGAAACTGAGTTTCATGTAGGTGGAAGTCAACCTGCAATTGCTGAAAGGATTTTAGGGTGGTGCCCCGCATAACTTCTCCTAATGTGGAAATGCCAATCTGATCCTGGATATGCCAATCTGATCCAAATGTGTGCTATTCTTGAAAATTAACAATTTGAACCTTCATAGGTCTCGTTATTGGTGTTTTGATCAACTTATTGGATACTCCTACAACTTGGATACTTTCTCCCGAGAGGGGTAGGTTTGGAATTTCCACGGTTCTCACAGTGGAACGGGTAGCACCAGTATCTACGAGGAATGTGATAGCATTACCATCAACCTCGGCATCCACATAGGGACCGGACTGATCTACCTCCAGCGATGCGCCAAGAACGCACTCTTCCATCCCCCTCAGGCACCGTCATTGTGATGTATCCGAGTCATCTTCATCCGCCTGCATTAAATATTGCGAGACCACCTGAACATTTGAATTTACTTTACCATATGTTTGATAATCCACATTCGTATTGTACCTTTGCACTAGACCATTCACATCCTGATTTGGCATAGGGGCCTGTGGTATTTGTAAATTCTGACCTCTGTTTTGCACTCGCACTGTTGTATTCTGATTTTGCTCCTGACCCATTTGAGTTTGATTCATCGGATTCTGGTAACCCTGATTCTGCACCTGCACTTTTTCATAGTTTCCTGACTGACCTGTACTATTTAGCACACTTTTACACTTGCGTCTCCCAATGTCCAAATTTTCCGCAATTATGACAAGGATATTTCTTCTTCAAATCCTCTCTATCACCACCAAAATTACCTTTACCTTTCCCTTGACCCATCAGGATCATTTGTGTCACAGTATTGCCATTTGTAACTACACCTTTGATCCCAGTAGTAGTCTGTCGATTCTCAACGAAATCTCCACTTATATAACCCCCTTTCTTTGCCATTTTCATTTGTGCCACCATCAATTTCTCCTTTAACTTTTTATGTCTCATTTCTATGTCGTCTCCACAATATTTTGCATAATGAAGTATTTTATCTATTGTTTTACTCTGCCAACAAATTAGATGTTGCTGAATCATGGCACTTATCTCAGGCCTCAAGCCATACACAAACCTATATATAAAATGTCCCATATCTTTCTCTGTGATATTCTCTATACCACTAAATTGTTTGAACACTTGAAGACGCCTCTCATAATATGCATGTACTGGTTCTTTCAATTCCTGTGTCGTTCTATCAATCTTCACCCAGTCTGTTTCCTTCGGAAAAATATTTCCCTTCAAATATGTAATACCCTGATTATATTTTTTCATCACCTCTTCTGAGGGTGCTCCTGTTATTGGATCTCTTGGATATTCTTTATTTGGCCAGTCTACAGCAATTTTACACTCAATCCATAAATCTGCTAGAACAACTATATCAAAAAGACCATCCAAGTCTACCCACAAGACTTTTGAAACTTTTACAAATCTTTCTACTTGCCTATACCATTCAACAGGCTTTTCTCTCAGCCGAGGAAAATCATTTGTAAATGACAATATGTCTTGTCGCGACCAAGGTATATGAACCATACCACCTCCTGCTACCTCTCTCATTGGATATGCTGAGGCAGCATCAACTGTCACCGATTCTTTTTCAGCTTCTCTCACAGGATACAATGGCAAAGCAACATTCGCCTTTGCATTTTCATCTTCCTTTTGTTTAGCCCATCTTCCTTTCCATCTATCTAACTCTCCCCAACATCTCAATGTATTAATCAACTCTTTGATCTGCAATCGTTTTCCTGAAACATTCAGATTTTCCAAATCCTTATCTGTGAAATCTCATCTATATGTCTTTTGTAATGCTTTCGAATTCTCAAAGTCAACTCCATACATTTGAGCAACTTCTGCAAAGGTCTCATGTAAGCTTCTTGCTTTTCTCGTAATATTTTTACACAAAAATAATAACTCATCATCCTGATATCTGCTCAATCTTTCAGGACTAATAGTACCTGCAATCATTTCTTCTAAGTCTCCCTTCAATTTACTCACATCTATATATGCATCCTTATTCTGCCCGCTACAGTCAGGTGCAATTTCTCTAATCCACACATCTAATTCCTCTGGTGATGGACCCACCGATCTCTGTACATCTTCACCCATATCACTTCTTGACCTGCTAAGTGTCTGTTGATTTGTTCTCCTATCAATATGTATTAATTTCTTGGGATCCAATTGTGTATTTCGTCTAGGAGTTTCAATCTCCCTTGAACCTTCATTAGCATTTGTAACGTTATTTCCACAAACTCGTGTTAATTCTCTATAGTCCGTATGAGAATGCTCATTACTTCTCACCGGAACCGTTAAAGCATGGACTTGTGTAAGTTTCTGATCCTCATTGTATACTGGAACTATTGGACCAATTGTTACCGGAACTGACAACACATCTGGGTTAATTGTCGGATTCATTCTCACTAATTCTTCTCTATGTACATTTTGAATCTGTCTTTCATTATTAGATGGCCTATGCTCTGTCTCTTCGATTTGAATTAAAGGAGCATTAGGTGAAACACTCGGAATACTCACATCCTCTCTAGTCTGTTCCTCTTGATAAGGAGGAGGTCTATTCATCAATAACTCATTTAGGAAATCTTCATCAATATCACCTGTACTAGCATTTAGTCCTTGTTGTTCAGTTCTTGTACCTATTTTGCTGTCTATCTCTTTCTCTCTTATATGCTTCATAATCCCACTCTTCAAGAGCTTCGTACTGCATAGGTTTCGGATTTGGGCTTAAGTCATTCATTCGTCTCCTGAGATTCTCTAAAATCTTGGTGTCAAAAGTACCATACTCTGGAAATGCTAAATTACCAACTTGTTCTGTATATTTCATCCAATTTTCTACCCAAGTACATGTATGATATCCCCTTTCTACCGCCATAAACGCAGCGAGCGATCCATCTGGAGCCATCGGAGTACCTTCTCTAATCACTATGGGTTGATCTTTACTAAATAAAGTTTTTAACAACTTTATTAGTTTTATATTTTTTCTCAAATCTAAAAGCTCGTATTAGTAAATAAATCTTCAAATCTCACTTCCGTGTTATGTTCTTTCACTTCCAATCAAAATTATTTTCACTGTCCAATCTCAGCGCGACTCACACTAACTAACCAATAGCAACGCGGCACCCTTGTGACGTATCCTCACTACTGTCCAATACCAGCGCAGCACTTTTGGTGACGTATTCTCCACTGTCCAATACCAGCGCAGCACTTTTCACGTCAGTTCTACTCCTTCTACTGACCCTCCCTTTACAAAATCAGCGTCAATGATTTCCATTACTAACAAATAAACATAAAACACAGCTTGTCTGCTCCACTAAAAGGGAAAAAAATCAAACTTATTTACCACATATTCTAAGAGAGATCTCTACACTCCAGCAAATAAAACCTCGACCAGCGTGATTCTTAATTGCTCTCTAACAAGCGGAAAAGTCTCAGGACTTCTTCAGTTGCGCCTCTGAAGTAACCCAAATAAACGTCCACTACTTTATTCAACAAAAGTTCTCTGTACGATACTTTCAGTTCGGCGACCGTCTAGTACCGTATTACCAGCAGACAATGCACATAAAGCTTAGTGTATGCCACACTAAGACATCCCGTAGGCTTATCCCGGGATCTTAGGCCAACGGCAGACCCGTCAATTCCATTGAGATTCTACAAACCTCAACGTGACAATTCCATTGAGATTCTACAAACCTCAACGTGACATAAAACACAAAACAACAAATGTCTCAACGTCTTAGTCAGTTTACTTCGTCTTTTCAAAAACACAGTAATTTTAATCTAACTAACCATCCGATGCAACTACCAAAACTGATTTGGTGGAAGCGGGTGGGTAATAATATTCATCACTTACTAACCACACCAAACTCTATAATAACTGCAATAACAAATTCATAATGTCGGGCCCATAAGACATTATTCCACAAGTAACTGTAACTAAGGTCCTCCGACGGATCATTGGTAGAGATAAAAGGGACTGTGTAATTGAAATTACGGTTATGCTCTTTCCCCATGAGGACCTAGAATGAAGGAAATAAGCTAAACAACATAATCCATAACTTTAAACAAGTATTTATCAATCTCATGAATAAAGACAAACACCTTTTCTTTGATTATTTCTTGCTATTAGAATAATGAATGGTCAATTACAATGTCCAAATTGAATGACATCTCAATACACAAATGTTACAGATTATCGCAATAATATCAAACGGATTCAAATCACAAGTAATCAGATTCATCAAGAATAGGGAGAAAGAGAACAAGAGAGAGAAACAGCAGCAGTGAAAATACTTCACCTATGAACGGAAATTCTAATGCTCAGCAAACATTAGAAGGAAACTATTCCCATGGCAGTTAGGAATAGTGAAGGCAGCACCATCAGCCGATGATGTGCAAAGTCTCCGGTAAGTTCAATGGATCAGCAGGTTTGCCAGCCAGAATATCAGGAAACAGCATGGCATGCAGCTCACACCACGAACGCAGGAAAAAGTCCCCAGAAGTCTTGAGAACAAGCCAAAGAGCACCTTCCCACGAAGGTCTTTATACACAGAAGCTTCCTTCTCTCAGTTAACATTGTATCACTCTTCTCTCTCCATGAATATTTTCATTGGCTAAACATGATGGTGTGGCAGTCTTCTGACTATGACCTAACCATACCTTCTAAACACCCTTTGTTTAAACTACTCTCCAGCCTCCGAAAAAGGAAGTGGAAGTAACCTGGCTACAATTGTATTTTTACTAACGAAGCAGTCACTTCTTAACATCCGTCTACTCTCGCTCAGACAGGAAAGAACGCAATAATTTCAGACAGATTTAGACTAATATCTACACTCTAGGAAGCAACTGGTAACACGTGAAGGCCTAAGCTAAGGACAGCATTTATTTTACAAAATCACAAGGACAGGAGTACGTGAACACATCCCCTAATATTTCTAAGGCCTATATTTTATTCAGCGAAACAAGAATTATTTCTAAAAAATCCTATACTTTCACGAAGAATTATGCTTTCTCTTTGTCGTTTTAATTCCCTGCAGCAAAAGAGACAGAATAACACGTATTAGAAAATGCATATAAACTATATTATTTCCATTTAGTCCTCATTGTGTTTCATTTAGTTTTACTAAGCAGGACAATTATCGTGTTTTTGCACATTTCTCACGTTGTACACTATTTAGGTTAACGTTAGTAGTTTTGTTTTCCAAACGTTAGTATTTGTTACCTTGACAGGTGGATTTCATTGAACAGATTTTATTACAGAAAATCATGCTCTATCAGTTGTCTCAGAATTTGGAGGGGGCAGAGGTTTAGTGGTGAGCCAGATTTACAGGATATTAAAAGACTTTTCAGTTCTTATTCACTTGGTGCAGAGGACAACACCAGTTGGTTGATTGGGGTAGGTTCATGCGTCATAAGAGAGGGGGC
Source organism: Calotriton arnoldi (assembly GCA_963921515.1). NCBI lineage: Eukaryota > Metazoa > Chordata > Amphibia > Caudata > Salamandridae > Calotriton > Calotriton arnoldi. The sequence continues at coordinate 1,408,395 of CAWUFW010000021.1, read as the reverse complement.
AAAGGTAGGGGGGAGTCAGAGGAGTGTAGAGTTTGGTTTGTATTTTGGTAATTTTGTTTTTAAGTCGCTTAACTCCTGACCTATCTCTCGGGGTAAGAATAACCCGGAGGCATGTGCTTTTGCATCCATAATGCAGGATACTACATTAAAGATTTATTTTGGCCTGTTTTCGGACTCAGCGATTTTTGAGGTGGAGAAACTAGAACAAGCTTTTTGATATTGCTATGATTGTTTCAAAGGGGGCAATTTATAGGCCGTTTTAGCTGCATCCAGATATTCTTTCCTCCATGAACTCTCAAGTTTCTTGCAGTTCTCCTTTCTGTGCCTAGTTCCGAAGAGAACCAGGGTGCAGTAGGGGTGGATCTCTGCTTCTTGGAGAAGGCTTGTTTAGGGGCAATGCAGTCAGCAGCGTCCAAGAGCCATTGGTTAACAGAGGACGCATCTCTATTGGCGTCACCCGACAGCTTAGGTGTTGAGAGAATTAAGAAGTGGCCAGACCAGGTTATTTCAACCGGTAGATTGATCGGTATGTTGGACAGCATCAAATCAATGGTGTGCCCTGCCTTATGCGTGGGGCCTGATGGGATTAGTGTGAAGTTGAGGGCTGAAGTAGCGTCTAGGAAGGCTCTGGTAAGTGTGTCTTCCGACTTATCTATGCGGAGGTTTATGTCTCCAAGGATGGGGAAATTGGAGTATTTTATAACTAAGGGGGCGAGGACAGAGTCTAGTGACTTGATAAATTTGCTTGCATAGCCCAGAGGGCAATATAGGAGCACTCCCGTAAAAGAGGACTCAGCGGTAGGGGACAAGCAAAAGCCTAATGCCTCAGCACCATTTTATGTTATTGAAAAATAGAACAGCGAATATGGTTTTTAAAGGCGATTGCTTCACCACCCCCTACTTTCTATTTTTTGTCTATGTGGATGCAAGCAAAGTTTTCTGGGAAGGCTAGTTCGATGTCTGGGGAGGAGTTCTCTTTCATCCAGCTCTCTGTCATAAATAGGACATCGCATTCGGAGTCTGTGAGTAGGTTATTAATATCTGCGCTGTTTGTGTAAGGACCTGATGTTAAGGAGAGCACCCCTGTAGTGTCTTTGTTGCCCTTGACACCTGTGTTCATAAAGTGTAAGCAGATTTTATAGTTAATACAGAAGGCTGAACCTAAGCACAAGGTTAGGTTTGACTTACAGTGATAAGTATTGAGTTTCTTCAATACTTCAGAGGTGTAGTTTGTGCAAGGGTTGAGGTCTAATGTGAAACCGGCATGGTGGCTTGTGCCGGCCGTGGACGGGAACAGGCATGTCCGCGCTGCGGCCATAGTTTTATGTGCAGAGCTTGTCTAGTGAGCGCCTGCACCTGCTTCCTGATTTCAGATGCACAAGTGCTGCCCTCGCAAGACTGCGTCTCTAGGCGGCAACCAGGAAGTGTTGCAGAGGATTCAACTATTGTCAGTGCAAGTATTAAAAGGTTTAAAAATGTCTAGCAGTATCAAATTTAAAAATGCAGGCAAATTCAGCAATTCATCCGTATTGAAGTATTTCAGAGCCTATCAACATATAGAGTGCTAGAGTATAATATAGAATAGAGTCGGCCCTTGGAGGATGAAGGGTGGGCATAGGCTAAAATGGCCTTTTGAACACTTGCAATTTCTCCTGTTTGCACCTAACAATTAAAATATTTTAATGGGGTCTATTAAACTCAAGAGACGATGTGGAATATTGGCAAAAGCACAAACCCGAACTCCCACAGGTGCAACACCATATTAGGTGCCTTAATGTATAGTTTAGAACTGTCCTGCCATTAAGTAGCATTGGAAAAACAATCACAGGATCTAGTGTGACAGGACAGTCCATTATTCTAGATCATGGGTACTCACAAATATTTTCCAAGGGCCACAAAGTATGGTCTGTGGTGTGCACGAGGGCTGCATTGATGCCAGCAGGGTAGGAGCAGTGCTTTGTGGGCCAGGGGAGGTGGTAAGGTGAGCGTTGGGAAAGTGAAGCATGTACATGGTGTGGTCAGTGAATCATGAAGTTAATTTGAAGGTTTCATTCCATACTGCCTTTTAAATAAACCCCCAGTCTCTAGAAGATTAACAGATTTGACAGTACTGTGTTGTGCATTATCTGAATCGCTATCCCACTACCACACCTTGGGGTAAGCCTTCTCTACTTGCCATCACTGCCTTGGGAAAGTCAAGTGTAGAAAAAAGAAGTAACTTCATTACAAAATTGGAATGAGAAACCAGAAAACGTACCATCAGTCCTGGCTTCCCCACTTTACCAAATTGTGTGATCCTAGGCAATTGTTTTATTTCACTTTGTCTCCCTTTTCTTCGTTATCAAATGTTAAAGATCCTTGAAATATGTGTGTTCAGGATACGCACTGTGCAAAACCTCCTCGTGTTTGATTTAATAAGCTATAATGTTGCCAATGTATAATAACAGCCCAGGCCACCCAGAGTGGTCCACACGACTACTGACTTGTCTCTTAGTTCACTACTGGCATTGTTGTCAGGCTGGGAGGACAAAGCAAACACAAGGAGATGATGGACGGAGCGCTGAAACTTTTCAGACACTCACCCCCAGTCACAGATCTGGGTTGAATCCATCATCGTTCTTTAGCTCACTTCACCACCCCAGTTCAGACACAGCTATATGCAAATCAGTCTTAACCCTGTGCCCCATGGGAACAGTGCAGCCCGAACTGCCAAGCCATGTCTTCCCTGGACCGGAAACAAGCATCCTGGGACCGGTTTCGGGCTAACAGCCCTCATCAGCCAGGCTAGCTTGAATCCAGTGGCAAAGTGAGCAAGGGACCCACGTCTGGACATACCCTGCCAACTTAGGGCGAACAAAGCAAACAAGGAGATGGACGGAGCGCTGAAACTTTTCAGACACTCACCCCCAGTCACAGATCTGGGTTGAATCCATCATTGTTCTTTAGCTCACTTCGCCACCCCAGTTCAGACACAGCTATATGCAAATCAGTCTCGACCCTTTGCCCCATGGGAACAGTCCAGCCCGAACTGCCAAGCCATGTCTTCCCTGAGAGGAGGCATAAAAGTTTCTACGTTCATTTTTTTTTTTTTTAACCATCACTTTTAAAAAATGCTTCTCATTGTACTGATATTTGATGTACTAAAGTGAAACGCTTGTGCATGTCAATACAATAAATGTTTTTGAATTTTGATAAGATTTAGCCATTTTTGTATAAGTTTGTTGCAAGAGGTCTTAAAAAATGATTGTGTTCCTAAAGTTAGGTGGTGCTGGATACCTAATTTGCTTCTTTTCCTTCAGTTAGCTTGTAAACAAACGCTTGCCCCTTTATTTAACATCTTTCTGAAAGTTAGATCTCTCTTAACTAAACAGAAGTCCAGTGTGGTTGTTGAGCAGAGGGCCGCATGTGAAGGTCAGGAGGGCCGCAAGCAGCCCCCGGGCCGTACTATAAGTATCACTGTTCTAAATCATTTTTTGCTCAGCTGTGGTCTAGGGTCCCCTGTGGGTCCATGAGGCATACTTTGGGGGTCTGTGACTGCTTAGAAAATTAAATTAAATGAAGAGATTATTAAGGTGTTTAAAAATAAAGAAGCAAAATGTAAAATTGATTTATTTTTTTAAAACATTCTGTAAATGTGAAGGAATTTGAAATTGTAAGCTAAACATAAAATTGCTATTCTCAGCTTGATTCAAGTGCAAACATAAGGTTAGTGTTGCACATGTGAATCAGGGGCGCTTTCCTGCTGCGGGTGGCGTACTGAGGGATATTGAAAAACAGCAGAAAATGGCGCAAAGGAACACATCTCTGATCTGGAAATCAAAATATGTGAACAAATGGAGTATTACTTCGGCAATCACAATCTGCCAAAAGACACTCAACAGAGCTAGATGGGCAGATAGCTCACGCACCAAGCGTTGGAGGACAACAAATGTCGCGCATTCTATATGCCGATGATTTATTACTGTTTAGTAACACTCGAATAGGCCTTCAAAGGCTGCTTAATTCCCTTGGCACTTATACAGAAATGAATGGCCTGGAAGTAAAGTTTCAGAAACAAGTGTGATGGCTTGCGATCAGGCCCCCCAAAAAAGTTGAAAATGGCTTCTTAATGGAAAAAAAGTTGACGAGGCTACCACCTACGTATATTTAGGGGTCAAAATAGACGCAAACTGCACTTTTGCATCCCAGAAGAAGGGCGAAAGCACAGGCTATCAACTATGGATTCTCGTCACTGGCTAGATCCATCCGAGGACACGATCTGAAATCCATGGGAACAGTTATGAAAGCCAAATTGATGCCAACTCTTGCGTACGGATCAGAGAGAATGCTAGATGACGAGGTTCCTCTGCTTGATAAATTGTTGATAAGAGTCTATAAACAAACCTTTAGGTTACTCTGGTTGGCCTCGTCTGCACAGCTCCGGCTAGAATTTCTACTTACAAAACAGTCACTTGCCAGGTTGGCGGCGTTTGTAAAGGTCTGTCACAACCTGCGTGCAGCGGCCGAAAACACTTTGGCTAATCTAGTCTGGTCTGAGATCAATCTACAAGGAGGAAATGGCATCCACAAGAAACATCTCGAGAACAGTATTAGGATGCTGGAACTGGGCGACCTATGGAACTTTAAAATTACTGGGCAAACCTTTAAGAAATTGGTAAATAAGTCGACCAGATTGCAAAGTTGGACCACAGATAAGGAAAGGCTGTCCAAATGTCGTCATGGGTAGCTTGTGCTGAAATCAGATTCTTCCCTAAGAGAATCACTCCTGCTTGCAGCACTTTTTCACCGGAAGGTTAAACAGTCATTTTTGGCCCTAAGACTTGCTGAGGTATCCACATTAGACCTCATGCTAAAATCAAGGATGGGTGGCCTAAGTGAAGTCCGGACCTGTTGTTTATGACATCAGGGGATCGAGACTTTGCTTCACATTGTGTCAGTCCAGTATTGCTCGACCAACGAAGAATTCTATTAAAAAAGAGAGTTTCTTGACCGGGGAATCAGGTTTTGTAGGACTGCACTTGTGGGGTCAATGGACCTGAGTAACACAATGTTGAATATTAGAAAAGTCCAGTTTTTGGCCATTTTTAAAAAAATTATTAGCATACAGGTCGAGTGTTGAGTAAACCTGGGGGGGGAGGGGGATGTCTGAAACGGATATTAGGCTGTGACAAAACCGTAGTTTTAAGGTAATCTCACATGAGTAGGTAAACCGCAAGGACGGGCTGCTAGGGACTGGTATAGTAGCTGATCCCTATCCCGCCATGCTAAGGCAAAACTTTGCTTAACTCTGCACTTTTTTATCTTGCACATTGGCATTTTAATAATGCAAAGTTTTGTATACAGCACTTTTTCGGGTGAAAATCCACTGTCCATTTAGTATAGCACATATACCCGCTTTGCACCTGCACACAAGCACTTTAACTACCTATAGTGGTTTATTCATGAGAATTTCAACTGGCTGCATTGCAAATTTGCACTTTAACCAATTGGGGAAAATGTCAGTGCTCAATCAGTCACCTCGAGCCATTTAACATCTGTATTTGGTATTTTTATCTATATAGTTAGGAAGGGAAGTCAAAAAACGTGAAGGTCCATTAACAAGATGTCCAATGGCTGAAGTAGATGTATGACAAACTTCTTAGATTCTTTTGTATTCTTTTTTAATTGCTCTGTACTGTATGATTAAGTCGTGTTTATGGTTTTAATTGACTAATATACTATTATTATTAATTTTTTTTTTTAAAGTGCAAGCGCATCAAATGGAATATGATGGGTGACCTCAAATGAATTCAGAAAAGCTTTAACCTTCCTATTAAAGTGCAACTGTATTTTTTTTTTGTAATATTAGTTTGTGAATCAAAGAAAATATTTCCTAATTTACGTATTTGTTGCTGAATGTTCGCTTCCGTATTTTTGTTTGTTTTGCGATTCAAATCAACGCAATTGCTTGGGCCGGGTCCCCTGATTCCAATAATGATTCAATGGGGGTCCCCGGATTCCAATAATGATGCAGTGGGGGTCCCTGGATTCCAGTAATGGGTAAGTGGGGGTCCACAGAAATCAAAAGGCTAATAACCACTGTTCTAGACGCATAACTGGCAATTATGGAGCTGCAGGACGATTGGGAAGGCCAAAGGACTATTCAAATTATGGTTGGAATGGGACTCTAAGCAAAATGCAACACAGTGGACAGTGCAATTGGAGGTCAGGTAAAATAGGTCTAGGTAGTGAATGGCTCAGAGGAATGCAACAGTTGTAGCCATGCAGGGTAAGCAGTTCAAGGGGCCAGAAGAAGCCCTCAAAACCACAGAAGGAATTAGGATTCATCAAGGGTCTACTTTTGAGAGGCAATATCCAGATCATACATGCACAAACACATGGGGGCTGTTTCAATACAAGTAAAGTACTTAAGTATGTCCTACATGTTCATAACATGTCCACACTGAGATGTGAAACTTTCTACAAGTTTTCTTGTATTGGTGTTCTAGTTAAAACGTATGAAGAAACTCATTAAAAAAGAAAAGAAACACCTATTAAAACTTTGAAACATATGATGATAGTGACTTGGAATCACACCTTGTCTGGCGTTGATTTGACAATTATCTGCACAAGTCACTTGTCTCAGCAGTGCGATTTGAGAAACCAGATCGTAAAGGGGCTTCTATTCTATGTGAACAAAATGAGGGTTTTGTGATCTTAAACATCACCAATAAGGACAGTTTATATTACTGACAGAAGATTCTGAGCCATTTGTCGTTAACTGTTGAAGCACTATAGAACTGTACTCATACATCAGTATGCAAAGCACACAAGAGTGGATGCCTGAGGTGCCGTGTAGAAGTTGACCACAGGAGAAATGCACAGAATGAAGATCCATTGATTTACTGCGCAGACTCCTCAACGAAAACAAGTAAATCATTCATTAATGGAAAGGGGCGTCTAAAAATTATATTTAAACAAGTAGTCAATAATTCCACTCAGAAACAGCTAAAGAGAGAAAGTTTTCATACACCCAGGGTTTCATCTATCTATGGGATGAGACTCATCAGTTTGTCTAGTGGCAGGAACATCAGTTTGAAAACATAGGTTCATATAGAAATAGGAACTGTGTATGGATATGTGGGCTATGGCACTACTTTAAAAGAAACAGAGAGGTTACCCAAGTCAAAGCCAAAATAAAGTATTTGCAGCAGAAAACGGGCCGAGACCAAACTACTGAAAACATCTGGACAAATTGATCTGGTAGACAGTATCTGGTCAACACTGGATACAACCAAAAAGAACAAAATCTATTTACATTATCAGATTAGACTTTCCACTTGCACAGAGAAATCCAGAAAAAACAGAACAGAGAAGGCTGAGAGTCTTGGAAAAGCTCTTGTGGTACAACCATGAAAATTTGTAAGCACACAAGGCCAGAGATGAACGGCGACCACTATGATATATTTGAGAACACTCGAAACAACTCAGTGTGAGAACTGCAATGGATGAAGAGGCAGAATTATAGTAAGTTTACTAGCCCTATTGTACAGACAGCAGCATCACTTTAAAACAAAGAACAATCCACCTGAAAATGGCTTCTTTCACTCGTCATTTCATGATAAGATAAATCATAATGAAGGGTTGTTATACTCCAGTTTAGTTCATAGAATGTAAAAATGTTAACCACAGACATTACGCTACATTATGGAGAATACAAAATTTCCTAGCTATCGTGAAGGAAAGTTTCAATTCTATTAAGGACGCGGAGGTGAGGATTATGCTTATATCTTTCTCATTTTATTGCTCAGCAGCCTTAACGAATAACAACAAAAGACTACAAATCCCATGAGTCTTTTCACAGATCAAAATAACCATAGAGGCAGTCCCATATAAACAACATCAAGGAACAGCACGTCCTCTTTCTTCGGGGGAAACACATGATCCGACGTGCTGTTAATACTCTTGTTTCTGATCGGATCCTGAAAATAAAAGGAATAATATCAGCAATTTGATAACTAATCGTTATCCCTGAAATAGAAAGTCAATGAAGCAGGACAATCAGCAATCAACACAAAAAGAGTTCACATAACAAATCCAACGCAGGCATCTCCCTATAACCCTCTGAACCTACAATACTTAGCCAACCTGAAGCGTGCCAACATCGAGGGAGGGTAGGAATAATTATTACGCTGGGTGGGATAATCCTCGCCTCTGCGTCCTTAATAGAATTGAAACTTTCCTTCACGATAGCTAGGAAATTTTGTATTCTATGTCAGGACCGGAGGCTCGGATTATGCTAGTTCAAAGCTGATCAACAACCATAGAAGCCATGCCCAAGATAGGTTTAAAATGAAAGGTCTTAAAGGTGGAGTCCGAGGACCAATCCGCTGCTCTGAGGATGTCCTCCAAGGGCGAAGGCTTTCGAAGCCATGGCTCCCCTTGCTGAGTGGGCTCCAAAGGCAGAAGTATCAATGCCCGCTTCCTGGAGCACCCATTTCACCCAGTGGGCAATCGTGGCGCCTGTCACAGCTTTGAAAGGCTTTTTGAGCAAAAGAAAAAGTTGTGATACCCCTGGAGGTCTGTATTCATCCGTCATCATCTCGTATGTCCTAAGACATCGCACAACACACAACTTCGGGTGACCTGGTGTTAGACTTTGTACGTTGCGCCACCGTGAACGACACCCCTTCCGGTGTGAACACCAGCGGTGTCACCTCCAAGGCTCGGACATCCGATACTCGCTTGCACGAGATCAGGTAAAGGAGCATCGCCAACTTACTTGTCAGCTCCTTACGGGAAAGGTACGGATTGTCTTGCCAAGATTGTAGCAGACGGAGCACCGTACTAACATCCCACAAGGAGGAGTACCTCGGACGGGAAGGAAACGACAGGCATATGACCCTCAGCAATCTACAGACCAGGGGATGTTCCCCTAACGGAACCTCGTGAATGGGCAAGTGGCCTGCTGAAATCGCGGATCTACTCGCGTTAATCGAGCTGTAGGCTAGGCCCGGATCCACTAACTCCAACAAGTAGTTGATCACATGAATCGCATCGGCCCCCACAGGATCCAAACCCCGTCGTACATACCAGCGTGACCACTTTCTCCAAGATGATCTGGAGCGCTTGACCGTAGATTCTGCCCATGCCTTCCTGATAAGGGACAAAGCTCTTGCCGAAAGGCCCGGGACCTCCCAACGTCCCCTGTAATCTTCCAACCCATGAGATGGAGACTGCCCTCCCGAACCAGAGGGTGCAAGTTGCCCTGAGTATCCGTCAGAAAATGAGGAGTCCGGGGAAGTTGGATTGGAAAATCCATAGAAAGTTCCAGAAGAACTGGATACCAGACTTGAGATTTCCAACGCGCCGTCACCAGAATTACCTCTGCCTTCTGCCTCCGGACTAAAGCTGTGAGCCTGGGAATCATGGCTAATGGGGGAAACGCATAACCGCGGAACAGGGTCCAATCCTGCAAGAAGGTATCCGTCGCCTCCGCTAGGGGGATCCGGGCACCACCTGAAGAAACGGGGACTCTGAAAGTTGGGACGTGATGCAAAGAGGTCCACTTGACATGGACACCATTGAGCCATCAGTCCCTGGAAGAGGGACGGATCCATCTTCCAAGCACTGTAATCCTGTAGCTGTCTGGAAAACCAATCTGCTGTCTGGTTGAGGGATCCCAGAAGATATTCCGCCGTGACCGACAGTTTGTGAGTCAGGCAGTATTCCCAGAATTCTTTGGCCAAATCTGCCAAAAGTTTGGACCGAGTGCCCCCTAGCCGATTGATATATCTCACCGCCGAGATATTGTCCATCTTTAGTAAGATGGCGCAGGAGACCTTGTCGACCGCTAGGCTGCGAATCGCGAAGGACTCGGCCAGGAGCTCTAAGCAATTGATGTGTAACGATTGCTCGTGCTCGGACCAGTGCCTGCCTGCAGTAATGTCTCCACAATGGGCGCCCCACCCAAGACGACTGGCGTCTGACTCGATCACCAAGTCCGGTGCTGATCCGAAAATGGCCCTCCTATTCCAGGCCTGCATGTGTTCGAGCCACCAGTGGAGCTCCGTGTGCACCTTAAGCATTGTAGGGCCCGATAATGTAATGGGCCCGGAAAGATTGCCTGTATCGAAGACGAGAGTAGGCCGTCGATCCAATATTGATGACGTATCGAGAATTTCTCTCTCGCTAGGGTCCGGCGCAATTCCCTGCGGATCAAACGCATCTTCCGTTGGGGTAACCTGAGGCACTGCCGGACCGTATCAACCTCAAAGCCCAAGAAAGACATCTGTTGGGCCGGAACATAAACCGATTTCTGGTCGTTCAAGACGAAACCCAGGCTCTTCAGGAGGTTCAGAGCCAGGTCAGAGTGTGTTTCACCTGGTGCATCAAAAGAATGTCGTCCAGGTACACGATGAGACTAACACCTCGAGCCCGGAGCCATTCCATGGCTAGTCTCAGCATCTTGGTAAAGCACCAAGGAGCTGATGATAGACCAAACGGCACACACGTAAACTCGTAGATGAGCCCGCCCCACTGGAATTGAAGAAATCGTCTGTGGGGCGGGAAAATAGGTATGGTAAGGTAGGCGTCTTTTAAGTCGAGCCTCACAAGCCAGTCGTTGTGGAGCAACACATCTGAGAAGTTGAATGCCTTCCATTTTCAAATGGCGATACACCACCCATTGATTGAAGTCTTGGAGATTGATCACCGGCCTGAACCCCTTGTCCTTCTCGACAAGGAAGCTATTGCTCAAAAAACCTTCGGGATGTAGAAAAGTCTGTACAATGGCCTTTTCGCTTAAGAGTTCTCGAACCTCCATGTCTACTACTTGGGCGCCCTCGCGAGAAAACCTTAGTGGACTGAGGCGAGAGAGTTGCTGGGGAACCCCATGAAACTCAATGTGGAAACCCCCCCCCCAACGTTTGCTACACCCAGGAGTCCCTTGTGATTGCCGCCCAGTTGTGTCGAAACCACTGCAACCTTCTCCCCACCTCTGGTAGGAAAGAAGGGATAGGCCTTACCGGTGGGTCTACCTGGTGCGTTGTTTGCTCCTCAGGGTTGCTTCTCCCACGCGTCCTTTGCCATGTCCTCTCGAGGGATAAAACCCTCCGAACTTTTTTTGATCCTGCCACTGCAAGAAGCGTTTGGTCTGGAACTTGTGGGGGTTGTTGTTGTAAGGACGGCCAGAGAAGCGCCCCTTACCTCTTCCGGCCCCTCCAAAAATCTGCTGGCTGAACACCTTCTTTATAGACTGTTGGGCCTTGTCAAGTGAGGAAAAGGTATTGACAAAACGGGATAGTTCCTTAATAAAAGGCTCTGCGAAGAGACCTCCATTGGCCACGGCTCCGGCCTCAGTAGAGGCCAGCTCGCCCAGTCTGGGTTTGATTTTGATGAGTAAAGAGCGCCTACGCTCTGTTGATAACGCACAGTTGGCGTTGCCAAGGAAACATAGGGTTCTCTGCGCCCAGCCCGAGAGGATCTCGGGATCTATCATGTGGCCTGTCTCTTTGGCATCCTCTGCCATGTCTAGAATCTTGGTAAGTGGCCCAGTACGTCCGAGACCTTATCCTGGCAGGAACGCCAGGATCGGTCCAGACCCTTTTCAGGGTCTTTGATGAACTTGCCAATGAAGGTGGCCATTTTGGCATCAATTTCTGGAGTACACGCCACTTTACTCGGCAGGGATGGCCGGGGACATTCCCCTTTCAGACGACCCCAGACCTCCTGATCCATAGGCTTTCGAATCCGGCTAGCCACATATGACGCCACCAAGGGTGCCGGTATCCAGTTCGCAGGGCAGGGGGGGGTATATGTCTTCCGGGTTAAGCATACCCAAGATATCTACCGAGTCCTGGGTATGATGTACCTCCAACAGGGGTTTCTTCGCCACCCTTCCGGGCGCCAGAGTCTGCTCGGACCCGGTTCCTCATCTGACTCCCCGTTAGGGGCGTCTGTGTCATCCCCAGTATCTCCATCTGCCCCAGAGTGGGGACAGGAATCGTCATCGGGGGTCCTCTCCGGTTGGGAATCCTCTTGCCTTTCTAGGCCATCCAGGCACCTCTTAAGGAAGGCCTGGCGCAGCCACTCAAAGGCATCGGACGAGGTGGTACCCCTGGTAGCCTTTGCCGGGGCTTTGGCCTGGCCCTTACCTTTAGAGGGCTCCTTTGCGTTGGGGGGCAAGGTCTCAGACCAGTCACCCTCAGTAGAGGAGACCACTCTGCACCGGACCGTAAGCTCAATGATACGGCAGCTCAGGGGTTCAAGGGCAGAGGAAACCGCCCTCTCTAATGATGCGTCTATTGCATCCACCAACCCCAAATGAATGGGGAGAAGTGACTGATCCTCCTCCTCGGGTTCCCAAGAATTAAATTCACCCGCCATTATAGGAAAAACTTAGGCGGAGCACCGAGTGAGTTGGCCAATAGAGAGATGACCCAGAAAACAAATAGGAACGTTAGTTTGTCCCAACACAGGTCACTAGGAGTAATTGGTTGTGCCAAGGCTTGTTGCCCAATCGCTACCGGTAGCTGTTGCTCCACGGAAGAACCCCACTGCTGGAGGTCGTAACTGGGATATAATTACTGCCTAAAGCCGTCACTAAACTGCTTCCCAAGGCGCGAGGAAACTGACAGCCCGCTCAAAGGTAAACTGTCATCAGCGCCGCTGGAGCCGAGGAATTCTAACGATGTGGAGGAGTGCCTCCTCCCTCCCTCAGCCTGCGAGGGCACCGCGCCCTCTATCGGGGTCAGCGGTGCATCGCGGTATGAGTGGAAGGGAGCAGCACCGCCGCACGTCTGGGCTCTATTCCCAGCACGTCCGCGAACGCGATCTCTCACACCAGAAGAGGCCGAGGATATCAGGGCTCATAGACACGCTCCGAGTCTCAACCTCCCGGGAATACCCCCACAGGCCGCGTTGGTTTTATAGCGGCTGACGGGGACGCTTCGCGGGAAAAAAGGTTAGCACCGGCACTATTAATATGCACAATCGCGATCTACCATAACACATATACCATTAACCATAAACCAAATCCTCAATACAATGTTCCCACACAGAAACAACAAGATCAAGGAAAAGCTCTTATCTGGCTGCCGAGCAGCGAAGAAAGATGAAGTGCTGTTCCTTGATGTTGTTTATATGGGACTGCCTCTATGGTTATTTTGATCTGTGAAAAGACTCATGGGATTTGTAGTCTTTTGTTGTTATTGGTTAAGGCTGCTGAGCAATAAAATGAGAAAGAGATGAGCATAATCCGAGCCTCCGGTCCTGAGATAGAACTGCAGACAAGCACTGATTAAGACATGGAACAGATTACATTTTGAAGAATCTTTGGACTAAAGTTATTGTTTTTCTAAGTGATACTAGAGCACCATGGAAAGTTCTAATTTAACAGATTCATTCGCAGACTGAGTAGGTGAGGGCATCCAGATTGGTGGGAAGCATGTGATGTTCATTGATGAGATCGTCAACAGTAGGAAGATATTTCCAGAAACCACTAAAACATTTGATGTTAAGAAATTATTATAAAGATGAAGCTTCAGAGTAACAAAAGCTCTTCAATGACAAGTGATAACCGGATCACAACATCCTCTTGATACGAAAGCCTATATGATTCAAAGATCTGCCCCAATCAGATGCAAAAAATGTTTTTAACTATTTCCCTCAGTTAGAAGTGTTGCAGCTTTCTTTTTCTTATGAAGGTCAACAGAAAAATCCAGTAAAATTTCACAAAGCGGATTTAAAAACAGAGTGTCAGATGAAGAAGAATGATGCTCTGGATTATGATGGAAGCCCCTGGACAATCATACTCCTAGAGTGGATCTTCAGAAACATAAGAAACACATCAGTATCAGTGTACCAAAACTACATGCACCATGCTGGGACTATGCTTGCTGCGGTCATTCCGTACAGTCTGATCTCAAAAACCATATGGCAAATGATGTACAGTTTGATCTCAAGAACCACATGGCAAATGAGTGGCATTTGTAGGAATGCAAACAAAAGACAAACTAACTTCAAGTCCTGAATCAGACATTTGGAGTGTGACATGGTCTTGACTAGAGATCAGGAGACTGCTCAAGGAGGCTGAGCTCAATGTAGTATGTGACAAGTATCCCAAAAAAATCCACAAGATGGTAAAGAGGAACCAGGCAATGCACCGTATCGAGAAGAACTAAAGAAAAATCATAGCTTGACAGTGACAGAATAGTATAATAGGGTTTCAAAATAATGTGTCAATGCCTGCCATATGTTTGCATGTCAGTGGGATCAGGATCATCATTCACTATGGTACTACGAATAGAATTCTGAATGTTGCATGCTGATGTAGAAGAGATGAACGCTCCAGACATCTAAACTGAGGATTATAGGAAAGTCACAGAGATGTGAATGGGTTATTTACTGACAGCTTGATATAAAAAGATAAATAAGACATCGAGTTTTAATGCAACCAAGAAGAGGTGGCTACATGAGAGTCTTTCGTATTATCCTTGAATGGAAGAATAAGCTACAGCTTCTGTAGATGAAGTGGTAAATATTGTATAGCATATTAGGTTCCTGCTGTGCTGCTATTTCCAGGGAGTGTTTTGCGATCAGTTAGCTTTTCTACTAAATTCGTCTGTTCATAAGATTAAGCTGAAAGAATGTTTCACTTCTTTCTAAAGGGGTAGGCAACATTCCATTGTCTTGGTCATCAACACACAAAAATAAATAAATATATATATATACACACACACACATATATATATACATACATACATATATATATATACACACACATATATATACACACACATGTACACATGCATATATACATACATATGCATACATATATATACATATGCATACATACATTCACACATACACATACACACACACATATATACATACACACACATATATACATACACACACATATATATACATACACACACATATATACATACACACACATATATATATACATACACACACATATATATACATACACACACATATATATACATACACACATATATATACACACACATACACACACACACACACATACATACACACATACATATATACATACATATTCACTGAAAAAAACCAAAGGTTACAGGGACGTTAAAGTCAGGCTGGCATTTCACTCATACAAAACCAGAGAAATTCAGAAGTTATAGTTAGCTGAGTTAACTGTAACTTGCGCCCCCGCAATGCACTACTTATGACCTCACATATTACATCACTCATGACATGGTCAGTGCCATCACTGATGACATCTCAAATGACATCACTGATGACATCATCCAGTGACTGTTCCTAAAAAGTTTATGACTGTTAAAAATATATATCAAGGTGTACTGATGAATCAGTGGGTGTATCAGTGCCTGTATCGATGATTCAGTAGGTGCGTGACTGACTGTATAAGTGAATGTATGGGTCACTGACCAGGCTGTCTGAATGTCTGGATCAGTCTGTCAGTTTTGGTGTAAGTGGCTGCATGGGTTGGTGAGTAGGTACATGAGTGACTGTATGGTTTATTGATAGGTTGTCTGAGTACCTGTATGGGTGCATGAGTGTCTGTGTGAGAGGGTGAGAGGGTGTGTGACTGCCTAAATGGATAAGTGACTGCATGAGTCAGTGGGTGTATGGGTTATTGAGTGTAAGAAAAGGGTTGTATAAGTGACTGAGTGTGTCTATGGCTGTGTCAGTGAGTGAATGGGTGTGTCAGTGGAATATGGGTGAGTACGTGGATATGTGAAAGGCAATATACGTATGTTTTGGAGTATATCAGTGACTATGTGTGAGTGAGGGATTGTGATAGTAGCTGTATGGGTTAGTGAGTGGGTATGTGAGGGTCTGTATGGGTCAGTGATTATATGTTAGCATCTGCATGATTAAGTGAGTGGGTGTGTGCATAACTTTATAGGTGAGCAAATGGCTGTCTGACTCTATAGGTGAGTGAGTAGGTGTGTGAGTAGCTCTTTGAGTGACTGACAGTGCGCGAGTGGATGTATGGCTGTAGGAGTGGATATATCAGTGGCAGTATTAGTGAGTGGGTGGGTGAGTGGGTGGGTGGATGAGTGGCTGTATGGGTAACTGAGTGGTTGTGTGTATAGACCTATGAATCAGTGAGTGGGTATATACGTACTGGTATGGGTGTGTCAATTGTTTTGAGAATGGTAGTGTGGAAGTTGGAGTGGGTGTTTGAATGGTTACATGGGGGTGTGAGTGGCTGCGTCAGAGACTCTGTGTATGATGTCATCAGTGATGTCACTGACCATGTCATGAGTGATGTAATATGTGAGGTCATAAGCAGTACATTGCGAGGGCACGATTTATAGCTATACCTGCTGAATTTATCTGGTTTTGTACGAGTGAAATGTCAGCCCAACTATAACTTCCCTGTAACCTTTGGTTTTTTCAGTGAATATCTAAGGTTTTTTAATTCTATTTCCTAACTATAACTTACCAGTAACCCTGGTTTCTTCAGTGAATTTGCATGGTTTTTAAGTAGCAATGGTCTTTACAGAATGCTGTCAAAAGGGGGCAGGGCATCTGACCAGCTCTCAAAAATCCTGCTGAGTAGGACTTATAGAAAGTACCAAGAGGGCTTCTTGGTCCCCAAGGTCCTTTAGCATCCAAGACAACTTTATTCCCCAACCAGCAGTGTGCCAGGAGATGTGTTTGCAGAGTGTTGCAGAAAGGGGGTGTGGGCCCATAACACTTCTTAGAAAACGGTCTGTGTGGAACTTGCGGGATGTAACAAGAGGGATACTTGGCCCCCAAATACCCTCAATAGCCAAGGAGACTTCATCCCCCAACTAGTACTATGCCAGGAGGCACGTTTGCAGAGTGATGCAGAAAGGACGTCCTTGATGATTGCACAGGTAGTGCCTGTATGATTCTAAAATCTATGAGTGCCATTGCCAAGGACAGACTGTGAATACCAGGTGTTTTTGACAAAGTGTAAAACAGATATATAGACATATTTGACAAAGTTTCAGTGTAGCTTTATCAAAAATGCATTTTCCTTCTTCATAGCAACACCAGAGGTCGCAATGACATCAGTAGTCACGAATACAAATGAAAAAGTGTAAAACAGATATATAGACATATTTTACACAAAGTTTGAGTCTTGCTGTTTTTTTAAATATGTTTTTATTGGCGTTTTTCTTATACCTTTCCAAAATATCATACATACAGGCATCTTTGAACGTAAATCGCACTCCTTTACACATCCGGTTTGTCTTTAATTTGTCAACCTATCCACAATATCAATATACATATCTCACAATACTATCTTTGGTTATACTGTATTACTGTTCAAACCATCATTCCTATTTTCAATACAATATCTCCTGTTTTGGAGGGTTGCATCTCTGTATCTGTTTTGAAGCCATATCTTATTTTTATAAACCTTCGAACTGTCTCAATTCTTGGGAAACAGTAGAACGTAACTCTGTCCAGTGGTGTGTCATATGCGCCCAATGTGCTCTATGTTTTCTCTTGAGAGGTATGTGGAGTGGGTCCGTCTCTAGTGTGGTCTCTCGCCTTCTTCCTGTAGACTGTCTGAGGCGTCACTGTCGCTGCAGAATCTAGCTGTTTAGTAACATATTGGTTTAACTTAATTTTAACAACAAATTTATTAAAAAAAAATATTTTTATAAAATAACTTTCAACATCTAAACACAAGAACACAACATAACTTCCAAACAAACATCACACTATTGTCACACAAACTTATGGGGAATAAAAAAACTGCTGCAAAACTAGTGCAATGCACAATGTCTGACAAGACCCTCTCGAGAGGGACGAACAAAAAATAGTCACGTGGGACGACGTCCATCTCATAATATCTTAAAACCCATCATAGAAAACGTCTCCAACTGGATAGCTTCAAAAGGGAAGCTGGAGGACCATCTACATCAGTGGCAGCAGCAACAATACCCGGCCAGAAAGCTTCTTAAGAGGTACAGACTACTACAACAGATATGGCTCCACAGTTTTCAAGAATGGCCATGTATTGAATGGACTGTAGTGTTGTTATAACAGCTGGTATGCAGTGTGTTGCAGCGATTCACAATGCGGCCAAAAATCATACATGGTATTCCCCCGCCCCCCCTATTATATTTCTTGCACATTTTATAAGAAGTTCATAGTAAGCAGCAAGAAGGCAAACACAAAGCTGAAGGATCCTTGACTTCAATAGCAGCACAACACCGAAGCAGAGAGTCCATTGACAAGTCCAATCTCAAATTCAAGATTTGGCTCAATAGTTTTCCCCGATGGCTTCATACAGCATGGATTGTGGAGTTGTAGTTGGTGCTGGAGAGCAGTCCATAACTGCCCTTCGCAATGCTGGAAAGAATAATACATGTTTTATTTTGTATTTTTGACCTTCATAGTTTTTCTACATTAGCAGGCATTTTATTATCTTACAAAATGGGTATCTAATATCTAGGTGTTGTTCATTTTATTATTTTCCAATTTATTGTAACACTACTTCCATATAACTTGCCGTATAGACAAGTCAAACCATCCCTCTACAATCATCCCTCTACCAATAAATACACAGGTAACTTTTGCCAGTTATCATAATTTAATTTTTCACTTTTTAAATATAAGTCAGCCTGTGTTTAAATCTTCTAGTAAGCGCATCAAAAGCATATACAAACATTCTGTTTTTTTACAGAACAATGTGTTAAAGTTTGTAATCTCTTTTTTGAAACTATCAACTGTAATATATGTGTCTTGTTCTGCAACTCCTCCTCTTAACTCTTCATTTTCACTAGAATCCTGCTCAGGACCAAAGAAACGAAACTGCACATCACCACAAAACTTTTCTACGTCTGCCACACTACCATGCAAAAGTTCTCTACTTGTTTCTCCTAAACATTAAGCAGGAGTTTTGACATTATACAGCCTCCTACCTAAAGTTCGCACTGTTGAGTGGTATAACTTATTTTGTGTTTTAAACTTCCCCTTGGAAAGATACGTAGGAATTTTCTCAATATATCAATGGATTGCTGTCTAATACTAGAAACACTACTAGAATTCCATTTGTATACCGTACCCTGACTACGCCTTCCTTGTACCTCTTCAGCAATAACTTCTTCTACATTTCTAGGTACCATCACCTCTTTTGCTATAGGACTACCATTCTTCATTTCATAACATCGTCCTCTTTAATCAACAGCATGAACTAATTTATTATCCTGGAGAAAGCTTTCTTCACTAAAGAAAACCTCTGTACAAGAAGTATGTATCCATTGTCCACTAAAAACTGTACAACAGTTACTTTTATTCACAAATCTTTTCTTCTGGTTTTGTATCCTCATGCAAAACACTATTTTGTCAAGAGTCTTCATTCGATTTAGAATCAAAATGAAAAGCTTCCTCTTCAAAGCAAAGGCTTTATCAACTACTCTCTCAACTCGTTCTTTCTGTTTCACTGCACCTCTCCTTCTACACTTTTTAAAATGTAACACTAAATTTACAAGGCTGTAACTATGTAATCATTATAACATTTGCGCAGAACCTATGCAGCGATCTTACCAGCCACTTACAACCCATGCAGTCATTGAAATACTGAGGCATAGCGTGCACTGATGAAACACTCATGCTCTACTCATGCACATCACATGAGTGCATGAGTAGAGCCTGAGTGTTTCATCAGTGCACGCGTATGCCTTAGTATTTCAATGACTGCATGGGTTGTAAGTGGGTGTTTAGATGGCTGCAAAGGTTCTGCGCAAATGTTATAATGATTACATAGTTACAGCCTTTTTAATTGCATAAGTCAACAGAAGACTGCCTGAATACTGCCTGAGTGACTGAGAAAGTACCTTCATTCCTGTTATATACATAACAATTGTCACTATATCTCTGAATCATTGGTTATCTCCTTCTGTCAATATCAAACTACAAGTTTTACTGTATACATGCTTTTCTCCTGAGCTATGAGTGAGTGAAATCTGGGTATCAATCTTGATATATAATTGTATACATGGCCCTCTAGAAACATACTTTGCTTTGCTACTGAGCGTGCACATGCATCAGTAAGTTTCTAAAACCGAAAACAACATTTTGAAATTTTTCAAAGCACAAAACCTTTTGTGAATGGCATACCTACATCATTTCTCAAATGCTTCTAAAACATATATTCAGCACATCTCAAACAAAAGTTACACTCGAAATGAAGCTAGCACAATAACTCTCGATGCATCCTGCACTATTAATCCTTCTCAATTTTAAACAAAGCATGTTTAAAGAAAAACAAAACCCTCACCATATACATGACATTTTCATCAGCCTTAGTAAACATAGATCACCATGTAAACATATATGAGATTTCTTAATAGATGTACACCTTCAAGCCATCTTTCCCAAAATATTTACCTCTCTGCATCTTTAAGCAAACTCAAAAGTTCCATGGTTTATATATCTATGTGCAATCACAAAAACTATATCTCACCATTTAAGCATATGAAAAGTGGTCATATAAGTTAAAAACCACATTGACAAACACTTCCCAATATATACCCAACATGTATTACTTCTTTCTAATTTATATACACGCAGACATGTTCTCATCTTTTGTTTCTCACTACACTATGCCTGTTTAATAATGTTACAAAAAATACATCAACTCCCAGAATGCAAATGACAGATGTATCTCTTCTGCACATGATGTTTACACATTTAAAACATTCTTAGTTACTCATTGCAACTTTCCACAAAACTATACAGTTATTTTTCAATAAAATACACAATGTAATCAACAGGCACTAATTAATTTTTTTCTTACTTCCCAAAACATTCACCACTAACCTCTTAAACACATACCCTCTAATAGATACAGTTCAACTCATAAATTGTTTTCTCATCACTGTGATACTCCTTTTAATCAAACTCCCATATACATCTTCATTTCTAATATACATTTTTAAAATAATTACATAGTTCTATACATACCACTAAATTCGGTTTGAAGATTATATTGTTGTTTTAGCTCTTTCTGCATGGTTTGGACACGGTTGTTTGTAGAAACTAAGCACAAGAATGGTATACCACTCTCATACAAAGCAATTCTAAAATGGCAACCTCTTCAACTTTCCACTCAATTATCATGAGAAAGGCAGCAAAAGAAATCATGTCTTTCATTTTAGACTACTGCATCCCCACTTGTGAATGGTTAGCATCTGTTAACCCTTTCCCTCTCTTTCGAAACGAGGTTCCTGTTGCGATGTTTTCGCGATCGCAGAATATTCTCGGAACAAAACGTGAGTTTAAACTGATATCTAGCTTCATTTTTATGAAATTTAAATACTACACAACAGTTTATTACATAGTCTTGAGTTGGAAATTAAAACTTTCCATTACTTACATTGTGTCATCACTCCTCAACTTTAAAAAAAAATGTTCTGTCTCTTTAACACCCTTACCCCCCCAATACAGTCTTAGCTCAGTGTAGCTATCAACCCAGTAGGTCAAAGGTTCACAGCACATTCTAGAAAGAACATTCTGCTTTAAATAAGATACAGCAGGTGTGGTTTACTCCACAGATTCAAAAGCATTTCCATGTCTGTATTACATTCCTTTTATTAAACAACAGCCAATAATAAAGTCTTCTTTCTCAGCCATCCAACACACTACCTAACTTTATTCACTTTCATGCTGACAGCATCCAAAGAAATATGTATATATACATTTTGTAAAGAAAAACACCTCTATTTTAACTGCTTTTCCTTTGGAAAACTACCTCATTCGGCTCCAGCCTTCTCCTGACTACTATTGCTCCTTCACTTCAAAATGCCTACAGTATGGAGTGTTGGCCACAGTTACATCTATTGGGCTAAAGAGGCTGCAAAAAAGAGAGGTATTGACAGACTTGGGTTTGCACAAATGTGCAGATTACTTGGTTCGGCCAGATAGGGTTAAAGTTTCATCAGTTGCTGGCTTTGGTTAAATCCATTGTGGATCCACAAGCTCCTCACCTCATGATTGTGCACTGTGGTGGCAATGACCTAGGCACATTGACTCTGGTAGGGCTGGAAATCCTAATGACAGAAACCTTTGCAGAACTGATGTCGCGTTTCACTCACTGTCATGGTGTACTCTAATATATGCCAAAGACAGAAATGGAAGTGGTCAAATCAATTCTGTCCACTGATTGACAAAGTTAGGAAACATGTTAATAAAACTGTTTCTGCATTCCTCAGAGACCATCGCATGGGGCTGTATCTATAACCACAACCTGCGTTTTGACATGCATGGAATTAATAGAAATGATGGAGTGCACTTTACAGATGAAGGTCACAGGGTGTTTCTAAGTAACCTGAAACTCTGCATCCGGTCTTATGTGTAGCAGCCATATACCAACACAATGGTTCTTGTCAGAGCCACACTAGTACCCAAAATATTGTGAAGTGTTTTTCTAAAGGTTTCTTTTTTCTCCCTTTAGTTTTTGGGGATCTTTGCGACGACATCACGATCCCCACGGACACGTCGCGAAAACGGAAAACAAAAGCTGGCATTCAATGGCCACCAACAGATCCAAAAATAATATGTAAAAAAAGCATTCTGAACATTGCCCTACACACATTACTATATCCGTACTTCTTTCAAAGCATGTTTAAATTCATTATTTTTGTACTAGGTTTCTTTAAAAACCATCTTTCTGACCTATTTTCCATTTTCGCGGTTATTCAGGACATTGCGATAACTTCGTTAACCGCGACGATCATGCCTTTTCCATAAAGTGAAAACACATTTATGCACAGACATTACAGTATTCTACACACTAGATAGGTTTATTACTGTACACTTCAAACATGTTTTTCTAGAACAACCATCTCTAAAACCTATTTTCCGTTTTCGCAGTGACTCCGGAGATCGCGTTGACGTCGCTCATCGCGATCCCCGTGGGTACGTCACGAAAGCGGAAAGCAAAAGCAGGATTTCAGTAACCACCACCACATAAAAAAATTATAACTATATAATTAATTCTAACCAATCACAGTAGATAACTCACTATATAGATAACTCTATAAAAACATTTATCAGAATCTCAATATCTCTATAAAAATGCGCATTAATGATTCACCAATATTCGCGATCCCGTTGATAGTCTCGATGTCCCCGCGATGGTACACGGGGAGAGAGGGGGCCGCACTGGTGGTCACGTTGTCGTCGCAAATATCGCACAAGATAAAAAAAATCAATTTTGGACACATAACTTGTGTCACTAACACCTCCATTTCTCAAACATGGGGTCAGAGTATCTCCACCCTGACCCCTTATGTGGGCTTTCTCACACATTTTCAGCCCCGGGAACCGTTCCCGATAGATAAACTGGCCGCTGACCAGCCAATCAGAGCATTCCAGTTGGCGCATGTATTTGAGATTCATCGCACAACCTTCGCGAAATATCCACGGCCAGAGATATCACTATAACTTGAAACTTAAATTTCATGAAAACTATTGACCGAATTTACACCAAATAAGTTGAACCGACATCTACCTCCCAGCCAAATTTGGTGTAAGTCGGTTCAGCGGTTCGGGCTGTAGAGGTGGCTAAAGGTTTCCTATTAGAATTAACATTACAAATGCAACCATATTTCGGGCCCAAAATTATCAGTCCCCACTGCACGGATCACCCCCAAACTTTCCCAATCAATAGTACCCAAAGTGACACTTTTGGCAACATTTCATGCAGATTGGTCAAACGACTCCAAAGTTATAGCCACGTCAAAAAATGTTTTTCTTATGGAAACTAGGTCCTAACTATAACTACCTACTGGCACTCGCCAGTAGGTAGTTATAGTTAGGACTTAGTTTCTATAGGAAAGCGTTTTTTGATTTGCCAATATCTTTGGCGCTGTGACGAATCTTCACAAACTTTTCAAAACTAATGGGGCGCTCCGGTCAGCTCCTGTCTTGAAAGTTTCGGGGTGATTCGTCAAGCGGGGGCCGAGAAAAAAGGGGGGTCCCAAAACACGTTTTCTCCATGTTAATTTCCATAGGAAATTTTGGAACAGGCTACAGCCCTAACTGCTGAACAGAATTACACCAAAATTGGCAAAAAGGTAGCTCTTGGTTCAGAAAGCGACCTTTTTTAGGTCTCGGCCTGCACCAGCGCTTGCGCTGGTCTAGCCGAGAGTTTTAGTAAGCGGGTTTTGGAAGTGCAAACACTGGCTTTCGGCTGGCGACCAGCTTGAGTTCACGATGGCGTGCACGCGCAGCTGGCATCTGGGTTTCCTATCCCTTCCTCATTTCCTTGTCATGGCTCATTAACTCTCTGGACTCTGATGTTTCAATCGCAGCAGCAGCTCACATTACCAACTGAGGGCCCTGGACTACAGTCACATGAAAAACAACAGCGATTAGCATTGAAATGCAAGCTTTTTTTTGTCTAGTTAGAAATATTGCTTCGGTGGGTTGATTTCACCTTATATCGCTATTTGTTTTATATTGGGAGTCACAGCCTAATTACCAGTATTTTTGTCTCTCACTGTTTTTTTTATATATTTATTCGCGCAAAGCACAAAGCTATATTTAAGGTTACTTTTTCCGCGTCACTTCTTCACTGTATTTAAACTCCACACCCCCACTCTTATCGTCTCTCTCCTTCTCTCTCTCTCCCCCTCTCTAATTCTCTCTCTACTTAATTAACTCTCCCCTCTCTATCTTTTTTAGCCTTTCATTCTCCCTCACCCCTTTATCTGTTTCTCTTTCAAACTCCTTCATTCACTCTCTCTCCCCTTCTTTCTCTCTCTCTATCCCGCTCCACTCTTTATTCTATGTACACCCTCTCTCTCTTTCTCTCTCACCACCCTCTCTAATGGGGCATTATATCTTCACTCTATCTCTCACTCGGCAACACCACAACATCACTCAGCGCAACCACAGCATCAATCAGAGCCAGCACAGCATCAATCAGAGCCAGCACAGCATCACTCAGCACCAACACAACATCTCTCAATGCCATCACAGCATCACTCAGTGCAACCACAGCATCACTCAGTGCAACCACAGCATCACTCAGTGCAACCACAGCATCACTCAGTGCAACCACAGCATCACTCAGTGCAACCACAGCATCACTCAGTGCAACCACAGCATCACTCAGCGCAACCACAGCATCACTCAGCGCAACCACAGCATCACTCAGAGCAACCACAGCATCACTCAGCGCAACCACAGCATCACTCAGCGCAACCACAGCATCACTCAGCGCAACCACAGCATCACTCAGCGCAACCACAGCATCACTCAGCGTAACCACAGCATCACTCAGCGCAACCACAGCATCACTCAGAGCAACCACAGCATCACTCAGCGCAACCACAGCAACACTCAGCGCAACCACAGCAACACTCAGCGCAGCCACAGCATCACTCAGCGCCGCCACAGCATCACTCAGCGCCGCCACAGCATCACTCAGCGCCTCCACAGCATCACTCAGCGCCTCCACAGCATCACTCAGCGCCGCCACAGCATCACTCAGCGCCGCCACAGCATCACTCAGCGCCGCCACAGCATCACTCAGCGCCGCCACAGCATCACTCAGCGCCAAGACAATATCACTCAGCACCACCACAGCATCACTCAGCACCACAGCAGTATCACTCAGCAACACCTGAGTATCATTCAGCATCACCTCAGCATCGTCTCCGCAACAGTCACCACCACCACCACTACCACCTCAGCATCACCTCAGCCTGCTCTCGGAATCTGGCATCTGTTGATTCTCCCCTAGCGTCTGGCCGCTGCTAGTGTTATAATACAGGTACTAGTTCCCAACCTTCACCCTCCGATTGTTTATGCCCCCTCAAAAAAAAAGCTTTAACAAACAACCATTGCCAGCATTGCAAGAACAAAAGAAAACTGAGGAAATTTTTTATTGTAAATACTTTTTTTAATATGGTCGTTCAGTTTTACATAATGCCTTCTTGGTCATATATAAAGTAACAAAAATGCTTCTGACACTTTTTTATTATAACTTTTCAGCATGCCGCACAGCAGCCACACTTCTCTACAGCACAGCTTTAAGACATTGGCAAAGTAAATAGCTCTGGCTAAACACTTATAAGGCCCCAAAGGCGAGACCTATTGGCTATGCCAATGCTTGTGTTTTATATGGTGTAAATCCGTTTAGTAGTTTCTGAGAAATTAAAAAAATATCGATATCTGGAGACCGCGGTGGATCCGCGAACCCTCCCGAGCACGAGCTTGATTCTGATTGGCTGCAAACACTCCAAACCAGAAAGTGTTGGCAGCCATCTTGTGACTCGGTAGAACCGAGTCACAAGAAAAAAGGAAAAGTGGGCAGAGTAGAAACACCCTGACCCGCTAGGCCTGGTCAGGTGGTCCCATAGGGCCCCCAGGGCCAAAAAAGCATTAAAAAAAAAAAAACACGAAGGCGGGCTCCCGCGCTTCGTTTTAAGGAGCCCCCGGGTGGGCCAGGTCACAAGGGCAATGCGCATAATATATGCGGGAGCCGCGTGGGCCCCCACAGCCCCGGTGACCACCACCTCCCAGGGGGTTTATTAATAATATGTGGGGGGCACGTGGCCCCCCCGCAGCTCCGGGGACCGCCACCTCCCCGGGGCATTATTTTTAAATAAAAAATGGCGGGGGGCTCCTGCTCCCCCCACGCAGCCCCGGGGACCGCCACCTCCCCGAGGTGATAATTATTAAATGCGGGGGGGCACGTGCCGCCACCTCCCCGGGGCTTGCTTTAAAATTACAGTGGGGGGGGCTCAAGCCCCCCCACACTGCCCCGAGGACCACCACCTCCCCGGGGCACTAATTATTTAAATGCGGGGGTCCATTGCGGACCCCCTGGCCCCGGGGACCACCACCTCCCCAGAGCTACCGTCACGTTGGGAAGGGGGCCGCGTGGCCTCCTCCAGGAGCCCTCCAGGCCCTGGGAACCGCCACCCCCCAGGGCCGGCTCCAGCAATGTCCCGGGGTGCCCACCCCCGGGACATTGCAGATTGCAGTGACAGGGCAGGAGCCCTGCTCCCGACCTGTCATTGCACACTCTGCTCTGCTTCGTGGAAGCGAGAGCAGGAAACCTGCTCTCGCTTCCACGAAGCAAAGCAGAATTGCTTTTGGGCAATGGGAGCTGCGTGTCAGCAGCTCCCTTTGCCCAAAAGCAATGCCGGCTCCCGCAGGAGGCAGGGAGCCGGCTGGGACCGTGGGGGCATTGGGGCTCCCCCCACGGTCCCCAACCTGAGGGCCGGCCCCGTGGGATGGGGACTCCGGGGCCAAAATGGCCCAGGGAAGGGGGGCCTTGCGGCCCCCCTCCCGTAATTAAGTAAATAAAAAAAATGAAAGAGGCAAAGCCCCGGGGGATGGGGTCCCCAGGGCCCACAAAATATTAACACAGCCCCCCTTCTAACAAAAAATAAAAAAGAAAAGCCGGCATCTCGCCGGAGGCCCCGCCCCCTCTCTGCAAACGCGCCTCAGTTGGGGGATTAAGTCCCCTTGAATCCTGAAGGTCCCTGGGGGCCAACTAGCCCACCAGGTACCTCCAGTAAGCCCCACACAGTGGGATTGCTGAGAGGTGGTCCGAGGCCACGCCCCTTTTTACACCACTCTGCAAACGCGCCTCTTGGCGCATTGCTGGTGAGGCAAAGAGGTTCTCTTGTGTCCTGAGGACCTCAGGACTAAAGTGGACTTCATCCCCTGGGCAGCAGTGCGCCAGGAGGTGAGTTTGCTGAGTGGTGTAAAAAGGGGGCGTGGCCTCGGACCACTCAGCAATTCAGCTGTGTGGGGCTTACTGGAGGTACCTGGTGGGCTAGTTGGCCCCCAGGGGCTCTCAGGATTCAAGGGGACTTAATCCCCCAACCCAGTACGCGCCAGGAGGCGCGTTTGCAGAGTGTTGAGAAAGGGGGCGTGGCCTGTGTCCACCTGTCAGCTATCCCACTATCTAGGGCATACTGGAGGTATCGGGTAGGCTAGTTGGCCCCTAAGGACAACTAGCAGCGAAGGGGACTTTAATCCCCATCCAAGAGCGCGCCAGGAAGTGCGTTTGCAGAGTGGTGGCGAAAGGGGGCGTGGCCTACTATGAGAACTTAGCAATCCTGCTGTGTGGGAATTACTGGAGGTAATAGGAGGGGTAGTTGGCCCCCAAGGTTGACCTTGGGGGTTAACTACCCCTCCTGTTACCTCCCGTAAGTTCCACACAGTGGGTTTGCTAAGAGGTCTTTGAAAACCACGCTCACCTTTCTCCACCACTCTGCAAACGTACCTCCTGGCACACTACGGGTTGGGGGATGAAGTCCACTTTACTCCTGAGGGACTTTGGGGGCCAAGAAGCCCTCCTGGTACCTCCTGTAAGTCCTACGCAGCGGAATTCCTGAGCGCTGGTCGGTGGCCCAGGCCCCTTTCTGCACCACACTGCAAACGCGACTACTGCGTTATAGTTAGAAATTATCATTCAAAAAACCTTAGAAATTCACTGGAAAAAACATAGGTTTCAGGGACGATATAGTTAGTTGGACATTTCACTCGTAGAAAACCAGAGAAATTCGGCCGTTATAGTTAGTTGAGCTAACTATAACTCGCGCCCCCGCAATGCACTGCTGATGACGTCACATATTACATCACTCATGACATGGTCAGTGACATCACTGATGACATCACTGATGACATCTCAAATGACATCACTGATGACATCATCCAGTGACTGTGTGTTTCTGAAAAGTGTAAGTATGTTTTATATATATATATATATATATATATATATATATATATATATATACACACCAAGGTGTATTGAATAATGAGTGGGTGTGTGTCTGAATGGATGATTTAGTAGGTGCGTAACTGACTGTATAAGTGAGTGATTAAACATGTCTTAGTGAATCCATGGGTTAGTGACTAATCTGTGTGAATGTCTGTATCAGTCTTTCAGTTGGTGTGTAAGTGGTGGGTTGGTGAGTACCTACATGACTGTCTATATGGGTTAATGATTGGCTGTCTGAGTACCTGTATGGGTGCCTAAGTCTCTGTGTGGGTGGGTGGGTGACTCCCTAAATGGATGTGTGAGTGGGTGATTCACTGGGTGTATGGGTTCATGAGTGCATCTGTGAGGGGTTGTATGGTTGGGTGAGTGTGTGTATGGCTGTGTTGGTGAGTGAATGGATGTCTCAGTGGTACATGTGTGAGTAACTACATATGTGAAAGGCAGTATATGTGAGTGTTGGAGTATATAAGTGACTATATGTGAGAGTGAGTGATTGTGAGAGTGGCTGTATGGATGAGTGTGTGCTTGTGTCAGTGATTGTAGAAGAGAGTAAGTATGTGTTAGTATCTGTATGAATAAATGAGGTGATGTGTGTATAACTTTATAATGAGTAAATCGTAGTGTGATTGATTCTTTGGGTGACTCACTAGGTGTGTGAGTAACTATGGGTGAGTGGCGGTGTGTGAGTATTTGTATAGGTGAATGAGTGCATAGATCAGTGGCTGTATTGATGAGTCACTGCGTGTATGAGTGACTGTATGGGTGAGTGGATGTGTGTGTAGACCTATGAATCAGTCAGTGGGTATGTACTAACTGGTATTGGTGTGTCTATGGTTTCAAGAATGGTAGTCTGTATTTTAGAGTAGGTGTATGAAAGGTTATATTAGGGTGTGATGAGGTGCATCAGATATTAAGTGGATGATGCCATCAGTGATGTCATCAGTGATGTCATTTGAGATGTCATCAGTGATGTCACTGACCATGTCATGAGTGATGTAATATGTGATGTCATCAGCAGTGCATTGCGGGGGCGCGAGTTATAGTTAGCTCAACTAACTATAATGGCCGAATTTCTCTGGTTTTGTATGAGTGAAATGTCCAACTAACTATAACGTCCCTGAAACCTGTGGTTTTTTCAGTGAAAATATATAAATAAATATATATATATGTGTTAGACTTGGCATCTTTTGGCGTGTTTCCCCTGACTTTTTGCTTTCTGACCTCCCGGTTTTGACTCTGTTTTTGCTGGTGTAATGATTCTGCGCACTTTCCTCACTGCGGTCCAGTGGGAAAGTGCAAGTGCTCCTGTATTAAATGCGTTATGGATTGGTGTTTCCATGATTGGCCTATTTGGTTTATGTGTCAGTCCCTTGTAAAGTGCACTGCGAGTGCCAGGGCCTATAGACCAAATGCTGTTGGTGGGCTGCAGCACTGGATTGTGCCACCCACGCAAACAGCCCGTAAAATGTAACTCGGGCCTGCCAACGCAGAGCCTGTGCGCAGCCTGGGGCTGCCATGTCGACTTGGCAAGTGCACACACTTGCAAGTCCCTAAACCTTCCCTTTGCTACATGTTAGTCACCCCTAAGGTAGGCCCAAGGTACCCCTGTGGGCAGGGTGCGTTGTACGCGAAAGGTAGGACATGCCCTGGTGTGTGCGGCATGTCCTGATAGTGAATTACAGCCTAGTTCGTTTTTCACTATTGCAAGGCTACCTGTTCCCCTAGGCCAGAACGGGCAGTTTTGATTATTACAGCTTATAATCCTAACTGACCCCGGGAACATGGTAGAAATTCGAAGTTTAGTATGCCTGGACTCAGAATGATAAAATGCGTCTTTTAGTGAAGTTGGTTTTAACATTCTGTGTTTGAAAATACCACTTTTAGAAAGTGGGTATTTTCTTGTCTAACCATCCAAGCCTGCCTCTGCGAGGTTGTGTATTCCTTGTCTGGAGTGTGAGTGACAGGGGCTGGGGGATGCCAGGAGACAGGGTGAGTCAGCACAGGGCTGAATAGCAAGATCTACATGTAGATGGGTGGGAGGGGTCGCACCTGGGCCCTGAATAGGACAGTGCCTTCCCTCCACAATGCTGGCTCCACCTCCTGTGGTGCGTCTGATGTCCCTGGCCTACTCACTGAAAGAAGGGACGGAGACTTGTCAACAAAGTGCTCCAGAACTGGTTTGGACTAGGCAAAGGCCTCTCTGCCTTCAGAGAACAAAGGAATTTGGGATATAAATATTGGGGCCCTGACCCCATGAATTTAGATTTCGCTGGAATCAAGGAACCTGCCAAGACGAAGAGCTGGAAGAGCTGCCAGGAGGAGTACTGCCCCTTTGCTGTGTTGTTGCTTTGTTGGGTTGGCCTGCAGTTGCTGCTTCTGTCTTGGGCAGTGAAAGGACTGGACTGAACTTTCTACAAACTTGTGCTGAGTATCTCCAAGGGCCTGGAACCGAGCTGGCCTCCTGTTAAGAAGTCTCAGGGACTACAAAGACTTCACAAGCCTCTGGGTACCGCTTCTGGAACGCTGTTTCAGTTGCCACAGAGGAAGGGAACTGCAACCGACTCCGTCAACCGAATCCATCCCTGGCCGGTGACCTGTTTGCACCGCAGACCGCATCGCCCCGCTTCGCATCGCAACCCTGGTCTCACCGTGGCGGCGTCCGACGCCGCCAACATCGAGCCGCTGCTTGCACCGTGACCTGTGGGCACCGCAGTTCGCATCGCTTCACTGAACCAACCGGACCCGACCGACGCGGTCGCTGCAACTGGCTCAAGAGTCGAGACCGCACCGCATTTGGGGCACCGCTCGCACGTCTGCGACGCACCGCTCCGACTCGCACCGCTGTCCGACGCCAGCTCCCGCACTCCGGCTTGGTCGCCTGCATCGCAACCTTTCAGCACCGCATCGAGCATCGTCTCACCCTGCATCGCACGCCTTGGACTCACCGACTCCGTCTGCACGACGCTCATCGAGCCGCTGCCTGCACCGCATCGACGGACACCGCACCTTGCATCGCTCCGTCTTGCACCGCAACCGCGACGAACGCCGACCGGCTCGTACACTCCGTACCAGCCACAACGAGAAAGGTACTGTAACCGAGTCTGTTCACGACTCTGCTGGCCCGTATCGACGCGGTCGGCTGGAACTGTTAGACTCTGTGGTTTTCAGCATCGCGGTAGGCTCGGACGGAGCTACCGACTCGTACGAACTTTGCTTTTGTGCTATTCCTGCAAAGAAGAAGTTACCGTATCAAGTATTCATTCGTAAAGTATAGTATTGTGGATTTTTGTCGTAATTGGTCTTGTCTTGAGTATATAAAATATTGGTTATTTTTCTAAACTGGTGTGGTGTCCGTTTGTAGTGCTTACACTGTATTACTGTTGGTTATGTGCAAATGCTTTACACACTGCCTCTGAATTAAGCCTGACTGCTAATGCCAAGCTACCACGAGGGTGAGCAGGGGTTACTTCACGAGTGTAACACCCTTACCCTGACTAGGAAGAAGGGTCCCTACTTGGACAAAGGTGCAAGCCCTTGCCAACTAGAGATCCCATTTCTAACAATATATATATATTTATATTATCTAATATTAAAAATCTCCTATCCAGATTTTGTCTGGGCGTATTTTGGTCCTCCAGTCCCTCAATGAAACATCTATCTAGGACTAAGAAAGCTTTTTGGGAGTATATGCGCGCTGATTAAATCAAGAATGTCACAGAGGGGTCTCTAGATGATAATTTTTTAGATTTCAAGATTGATACATTTTTAGATTACATTTTCCCATCACCTGCTAGGAATTTATATCTTAAATTCCGATCTGGCACTTTAACCTTACTGCCGCTTTTAGTGAAATGGAATCCTGGCCGCTACTGGAGTATCAAGTGTCCAACCGGTCAGCAGGCTGAGGAATCCCTGGCTCATTTTCTTTTCTTTTGTCCTTCTTACACACGTCCTTGAAAATCTTGGATTATCCCAATATGTAAACAACTGGGGTGCAGACAGCATCAGGATGCTCTACCACTGCTGCGCATGGAATCCAAACAGTCCATTTTCTGTGCTGTGTCTAAATACCTTTATTGGAGCTGGTGTATTAGAGCCAAAGCGATGGCCTGAGTCTTCTTATTTAAAATCTGCCCAGGCCGATGTCCTGACCTCTAATAGATCTGTTTGACTACAACACAAAAAGTCCTTTATCTTTACCTAGTTTGTTTTTTTCTGAGTGTCCTCTCTCCTTCCCAACTCAGGGTTGGTCTGCTCTTTGTGATACTGTATGTATGGACTCAGTTATGTCTGTAGATATGGCCCTTTTTATAGCTCAACCTTGAGATTAGCTATTTTAGTATATATTTTCATACATTTGTTCTATGGGGCTGAACTTGTATGATGGGATGTAGTTAAAGGTTTTATGTCTTTTTTGCTGGATTTTTAAATGTATTTATTATATGTATACCCGTCTATGTGTCATGTACTTTTATGGTTCGAAAAATACAGAATAAAGTTAAATTAAATATATGTGTTTATATATAACCTACTGGCGATATGAATAGCGTTTTTTTGTGTTGCCAATAACTTTGGCGCCGCTTGACGAATCTTCACGAATTTTTCAAAAAACGTCCCCTTTCTCGTTCAGCTGTTGACTTGAAAGTTTCAGTGGTGATCTGTCAAGCAGGGACCAAGAAAAAAGGGGGTCCCAAAACATATTTCCCCCCTGTTATGTCTATGGGGATTTTTCATTTTTTGAACACTGAACGGAATTACACCAAATTTGGCAGATGTTAGTCCAGAAAGCGTGCATTTTGATATTTGGTATAAATCCATTCAGTAGTTTCAGAGATATTAAAGTTTAAAAAATATAGATAGCTGGGAGCCCAAAATCCTAATAAATTTGATTGGCTGCCAACACTTCAAAGTGTTTGCAGCCATCTTGGGACTCTGCTTGAAGCAGGGTCCCACCCAAAAAGTTAAAAATAAAGAAAAGGGGGCAGGCTAGGAATACCCTGACCCCCCCTAATATGATGGGGGGCTTCGTTATTAATTGGCCCCCAGGTGGGCCAGGTCCCTGGGGTATTGTGTATATAAAGGAGATGGGACGCACGAGCCCCCCCCCCCTTCCTGGGGCTTATTATGTCCCGGGGACCACCACCTCCCTGGGGCTTCTTTACTAATTAATGCGGGGAGGCCTGTACTGCCTCCCCCGCTTCCCAGGGGACCACCACCTCCACCTCCCCGGGGATTTTCTTAAAAGGATGATTGGGGAGGGGCTACGTAGAACCCCCCCCCGCCACCGCCCCGGGGGCTGCCTCCTCCCCTGGGCTTTAATTTTAATTTGGGAAAAAAAGCAGAGGGGCTGCACGGACCCTCTGCAGCACCGGGGACCGCCACCTCCCCAGGGCTTTTTGCAAATTCGAAGGCGGGGGGCATGCGCAACCCTGCAATCCCGGCGACCACCACCTCCCCGGGGCAAATGACAAAAAAGGAGGGGAGGCTGCATGGCCCCCCTTCTGGAGCCAATAATGGGCCTGGGGACCGCCACCCCCCAGGGCCGGCTCCTGCAATGTCCTGAGGTGCCCACCCACGGGACACTGCAGTTTGCTATGGCTTGGAGGGAGCTTCACCATTCCCACCAACCCACTGCAAATGCTGCTCCGCTTTCAACAAGCAAGAGCATTACAAATGCTCTCGCTTGCTGAAAGCGGAGCCAACAGTGCTTTTGGACAGAGAGAGCTGCATGTTCAGCAGCTCCTTCTGTCCAAAAGCAATGCCGGCTCCCGCAGGAAGCTGGCAGGGACCACGGGGGCATTGAGGCTCCCCCCGCGATCCCAGTGGTGAGTGGGTGCCCAGGAGGACCATTTCATGAGTGATGTAATATCTGAGGTCATAAGCAGTGCAATGCGGGGGGTGCGAGTTATAGTTAGCCCAGATAACTAGAACTGCTGAATTTCACTGTTTTTGTATGAGTGAAAACTTAACCCAACTATAACGACCCTGTAGCCTTTGGTTTTTTCAATTTATCTCTCTCTCTCTCGCTCCCTCCCTCTAGATCTATGTGTTACCCAGTGGTAGTTAAAGTTAGGTCTGCTTTCCCATAGACAGAGCGCTTTTTTGATTATAACTTTGTTGCCGTTTGACAAATCCTCACAAAACTTTAAAAAAAAAAAAAAACTCATTCACCTCAGCTCCTTCCTGGAGAGTTTTGTGGTGATCCTTCAAGCAGCAGCCGAGAAAAAAGGGAGGTCCAAAATACAAAATGCTCATGCATTTTCCATAGGCTTTTTGTTAGGTAACACAAATTTGTCAGGAAGCCAAAACTTGATCAAGAAAGCATGCTTTTTGCAATTTGGTGTACTTCTGTGCAATAGTTTTTGAGAAATTACAGTGTAAAAATATATGTATATCTGGAAGGCTGGGTTAGAGGAGCTTAGAAAAAAAACAGTGGCCTCTGATTGGCTCAGGCTTTTTTCCCCTTGGGACACTCCGCACTTGCGGGAGTCGGACTCCTGTGGGAGCGAGCGCTCTGAGTGGCTGTCTGGAACATGAGAAAAATGTTGCTGGCATCCATTACGGGACTTGGGGATGTAGTCCCCTGTCCTGCAATTATTTCTTTTAAATAATATTAGTGGAGACGGTAGGGATACCCTGCCTGTAGGCCTGGTTGGCGTAACCCCCCCCCCCACGGCACCCAGAATAAACCACAAAAAAAGGTGACGGAATGCCATTTAAAAAAAAAAATATTTAGGGAGGGAGACGCGAGCAGAGCCCCCATTTCTGTCGCATTATGGGCCACGGAGTCAGGTATTTTAATTAAGGGTAGGGAGACGAGAACCCACCTCCCTGATCCAATGGCAGCCCCGGGGATCCCATCCCTTGGGGCCAAATTTAGGAAAAGAAGATGTGGGGGGGCCTATGGCAGCACCAGGATCTCACCCCTCAGACCAAATTCTTGAAAATGGGCATGCGGCCTTCCTCCTTGTGCCTAAAATGGCCCCAGGGACCCCAACCCATGAGACTGAATTCAACTACAAAAGTGGTGTGGAGTCGTGCAGCCCCCCTCCCAAAGCCTATAAGGTTCCAGGGACCCCATCCACCAAGCCTGTAACACAACTTAAAAAAAGGAGGAAACCACATGGCCAACCTCCAAGAGCCTCTAAAGGCCCCGGGAACAACCATCGCCCCGGGGCTCAATTATTCTGTCCCGGGGAGATCCCAACTGGGACAGAGTAGTTTAACTGCGTCAATCAATGCCCCCCTCCCCTTTTTAATTGCATTTGGCCTTGGGGGATGGGGTCCCCGGGGCATAATAAAGCTCAGGGAGGCGGCCACGCGGTCCCCCTCCCCTTTTTTTATTGTATATGGTCCCAGGGGATGGGGTCCCTGTGTCCAAATAAGCCTTGACAAACAGGGGTCACGCGCCCCTTCCCCTTACTAATAGAATTCAGCCCTGGGGAATGTGCCCTCTTCCCTATTATTAAAGGTTGGCTCAGGGAGGGGGTAAGCCAAGCGCCCCTCCCCCAAATTACATGAGTGATGTAATATGTGGGCCCATGAGCAGTGCATGGTGGGGGTGCAAGTTATAGGTTGCTCTGCTAACTATGACTGGTAAATTTCTGTGTCTTTTTTTTTAGTTCAAAACGTTACTTTGCCACTGGCATTTTCACCTAACGTTACATTAAGCTTTTTTTCAGTGTAAAAAAGGATATGTATCGGTGTACATATATACACACACACACACTACACACACATTTATTCACATATATATTCACTGAAAAAAAAACAAAGGTTGAAGGGACGTTATAGTCAGGTGAAATTTAAACGAACAAACCACTGAAATTCAACAGTTCTAGTTCTATCAAGTAACTGTAATTCATGCCCTAAAGTAATAATAACTTGCGCCCCCACCATCCACAGTGTTGCTATCAACAGTCTAAGTGATGTTATCGATGATGTCATAGAACATGTCATGAGCGATGTAATATGGGAGATAATTAGCAGTTATAGTTACTTTAGGAAATGAGTTACTGTTACTTGAAATTACTATAATTGTTAAATTTCAGTGGTTTGTTCGTAAAATTCTCACCTAACTATAACTGTCATTTTATTTTTTCAGTGAATTTCCAGGGTTATTTTAATGTAAGGTAAGCCTGTTGGTTATGACAAACATTTCACTTAGGCATTTATAGTATAAAAAAATATATATACTAACCATGTCAGTCTTTTATTTTTACACACTTCAAGCCATATAATGCAGCAATAAACCCAAACACAAGGGGTCTCCGCGCTTCCAAGCTGAAGAGCAAATTCTCCAGCTCTGGGAAATTTTTAAAAATATAAATAAATTAACTGGGTTCATGTTCTATAGACCCCAGGAAACATATGGTTAAGTTTTATCTGTAGCCACCCAAAATACTTAAACAGCATGCTGGTGGTGCCCCTTCCCAAATTAGGGGTACCATAAGCAGTGTAATATATATATAAATTAGCCCATGAACGACATTATGGGGTGCTCCTTGCTAGGAGCAGTGAATAATAAAGCAGTGGCTCATTTATTACTCTTTTTTTTTTTATGGGTGTCCAGGTCCCCTTGGGACATCCACAGATATTTTCATTGGGGCCACGGGGCAGGGTAGATTTTAAGTCCCAGGGCCCCCGATGCCCCATCACCTCCCTCAAGGGCACAGAGCAACGCAGGAGGCGGCAACATTTTTTTTTAAGCTAAAGTGACCTGACGGCCACTCAGGGTACCCCACATCATTTCAAGGCCCCCACAGCCCTGCCAGCTCTCCTACCAGCACCCTTCCCTGGTGTGGTGGGAGCCAGCATTTCTCCCACCCAGCGAGAGCAGTTTTGTTTTGCTCCCAATGCCAGGAGCAATTCTATGTTTCCCTGGCCACAAAATCATGGGCAGGGATTAACTCATGTGTCCCACTCAACGGGAGCAGCTTTCTGCACCTGCCAGGTGGAAGCAAATTAGATTTCCCTGCCAGCGCTCTTGCAGGCAGGGAAGCCACAGTGTCCTGTGTGATGGGTTCAGCGGGCCATAGTATGGCTCGGGCCACATGCTCCACTCCCCTCAATTTACTACACAGCCCCAGGGTATAAGGTCCCCAGGGCCTCAAGGAGGCTCAAGAAGGGGGCTGCGCTCCCTCCTCAACTACTTATCTGCCCCAGAGGACGGGGTCTCCGGGGCCTCAAGGAGGCCCTAGGACTTGGCTGCGCACCCTCTCCCCTTTAATTAACTATTGGAACCGGAGGATGGGGTCCGTAGGGGCTCACAGAGGCTCATGGAGGGGCCACACGCCTCCATCCCCTCAAAAAATAGATTGCGCAGCCCCCCTCATTCCCTTGCACACCCCAATGGGTTTGTTTCTTTAAAGCCCATTGTTGGCACCTGGCTCTTTCTGCAGGGTCACCATCAAAGCTGGGCTGAAAGGAGACTTGTGCACCACAAAGGTTTTGCTTTGTAGTCACCTCCACTTCAAGGACACATTTGGGTATAAGTATTGGATCTATGACCCTGCTCTCACTAGTTTACTTTGGGGTCCAAGGGAGACTCTGCCAAGAAAAGAAGCTGTGCTACAGGAGGGACTGCCACTTTACTACCTCCTCTGCTGTGTTGGCCTGCTGCCTCTGACCTGGGCCGCAAGAAGGACTGGACTTGTTCTCTACAACCTTTTGCAACCTAAGTAACTCAAAGGGATTGTTAGCTTGCCGCCAGTTTAGAAAATCTCAGGTCAATCAAAGATTTAATTCGTACAAACGACAGCTTCTAGGCTCTGCTATTCAGGAGTGCGAGTCTGCCTGACTTGCCCTCAAGCAGTCCTGGGCCTTCGCAGCCGCTTTTGGGCATCCACATGCATCAGTGTGGTGCACCGATCAAGAACTGCCGTATTTGCCTGCTCAAGTCAAGACCATCGTGTTTGTCAACTTCACCGAAGCTGTAGTGCCCGAATGCAGTCCAGCATGACCGGGCGCACTCTGCATGTCTCAAGGAAAGAAGGGGTGTCTGTCCGCTGTGACTTCAATCACCGTATCGTATCCAGCAAGGGGAGAGTCCAGCAACACGGGTCCCTAGGCCAACGGCACTGCTGCAATCCCCTGAGAAAGGACTGTGCATTCCGGGACTTACGAAGTCCCTGCCGCCCACCGGCGCTCTCGCGGGTGGCCCCAAACAGAGTGAGTAGATCAGTCTCCCGCAAACTTGATATTGCATTTAAACTGTAATAACTTTGGAAGCACTGCCTCGCGCTGACCCAGGGAGAAAGCCTGTTCCCGATACACAGCGTGGATCGCTATCATTTCCCCAGTGTAACCATAAAGAACCTACTGAAAGCGAAAGGGTTCTTTCAGCATTGTACATTCTTTAAGTATTCATAACTTGAGATGGTTTAATTATATTTTTTTATTTTTTTTATTGAGCGTAGATAGCATAGTAGACATGGTAAACATGGTATATAACCAGCATTTGCAATGCAATCGGTCTCGCCTTTGGGACCTTATATGTATTTAGCTATGCAGCACATTAGCCTGGGTGCTGAAACATCTACTGTTCTTTAACATGGAGGGAAAGTAAGCACCAAACTGCGTGACACGCCAGGTATGGGAACACATGGAGAGAAATATTGCCTTTCAGCAGGAAATGGTATAGTCCAAAGCTCTGTTTTTAATGCTCGTGGAAGACAATTTCTGTGGACTGGAATCTAGAGAATGCTAAAGTGATTCTGGTACTTTACTGACCTCTGCTGGTCGTTTTATATCAAGAAAGTTAAATGGAGGCAGTTGCCAGAAAAACTCAAAAAAAGAAAGTCCCTCAGCAGAAAGCAATTCTGGTATTTTACTGACCTCAACTGGTCCTTTTTATTTATTAAGACAGTTAAATAGAGACAGTTGAACAGAAAAAAAAGTCCCTAAGCGGAAGCAGATAAGTCCTAGGGCTGATCTCCAGAGCCCACAAAGTACATACACATTTAAGTATATACTAATATAAAAGTATATACTAAAGTATATACAACAGGTCTCGAATGCTCGACCTAAAAAAGGAATAAACTTTCATAATACCCAAATTCATATTTCAGTAAACAATAAATAGATTCACATATAGTATAACCAGTATTCTAAAAAGCCCAACAGAGGGAAGAAACATGCTGCAAATTGGCCTCGGTTCAACAATTGAAAAGCAGGCACGACATGGAATAAAACCACACATTTCTTCTTAACCCCAAAAATAGTCTGCCTTACACATTTTCATTTAAGCGTGAAACCCGAGCATATCCCTCCCAAGTTGTCTTGAATCTACGAAGCGCCCCAACCCTTTTTGCATATGCCTCTTCGAATTGGTAGGTCCGGACTAACTTGGGGAGCCACTGTCCCATTGTAGACACTTTCTGAGATCTCCAGTTTTGCAACACCAGAGAACTGGCTACCGCTATAGCAGCAAAGACATAATATTGCCTATACTTTGGCAGCTGACTAATTGCGTGGAAAAAGCCAAAAGGCCAGCGGTGCTGAGGGTAAAATAGCCATAGACATACAATCACTAATGAACCTAAACGCCTCTTCCCAGAAATGTTGTAGTTTGGGACATGTAAAGAATATGTGCGTCCAATCGCCTATCCCCGCAAGATTACTTCTAAAACATTTGTTCGGAAGTGATGGAAACCATTTGTGTAGTCTGAGGGGGGTATAATACACCAGCCACCTCGAAAAAGACATCCTCTTAAAATTAGCCGCCCTCAAAATTCGGGGAATTAGACTTCAGGTGGGTCTCTTGAAGAAAAATCACCTGCGGGGAAAAAGAGGCCACCCAGTTTAAAATTGCTCCTCTTTTCCGTGCATTCGAAAAACCATTTACATTACATGAGATTACTTTTATTGGTTGAGACATCCCTCAAATTAGAGCATGCCACCTTAACGCAGCCCACAAAAACACATTATGCTCTCTCCTTTGCCATACTTCCTTTTGCAACATCACCCTTGTTGAAATTGCCTGACCTCCCCTAGTGGCATAGCATCCCTCACATATCCCTTGCTTGCCGATCTTGATTACATTCCTGACTTGATTCTGATTCTTGCTCTTTACTTGCCTGCTACTACTGCGCCCATTTTTTTCTGCTTCAACCCCCAACCCCAACACCCTTGCCCTCCCCAAACTACCTGAGGAAGGAGGTAGCCCTTACCTCCCCTCCTCAGTCCCCCCATCATACAAAGGCGCCTTGACTTGGTGCCTGGTCGCGCGTCTATCCTCCCTCCCCACTTAAGTGACATGTAGCCTATAAATTTTCTTTTTAGTCCCCGGGGTATCTCCTAAAGAGTATACCCTGCTTAAAGTGCATAAAGTGCTATCCTTCTCAAAAAACGGGAAGTACTTGGGCTTTAAATATATATATGATCCAACTTGCTCTAGTTCTGTTGGCCATGGTCTATAATACTTAAAACTAGGAATTTACAAAACGACCCATCCTAGGCAGGAAAGAAAAAGTAGGGATAAGCTTTGCGGTGTTCAATAGCTATTCAGAAATCGATTAATACAAGCTTATCCCACATCAGCATAGAAACTACCATACCTCCTTCTGACGGAGATGAAATTAAAGTGCCATAGTGAAAGTGAACACTGTGCATAAAGTGCATAAAGTGCAAATACAATCGGGTTACCACAGAGAAAAAAGGCAATCCTTAAAACACAAGAGGAGTAGTAGTAGCAGCAGATACATGACCCCCGTAAAAGAGAACAGAATACAATAGTAAAGTGCTTACAGTTAAAGTGAACAAAGTGCGTAAAGTGCTTAGAGTGCTGGAAGAAAAGAGGCACCAGACTATGAGGAACATCACAAGTTCGCATTGCTATCTATAATCCCAGAGTTCTAAAGTCCTGAGGGTCATACTTTGCTCAGATAACGGCTCTTTCCCTATTTGCCACTTGCTTGAGTAATCTTTTGTAGCAGTTCTTGAGCTTCCTCAAGAAAAGAGCAGATATGGAACTTTCCTTTTCATAGAACTTTCAACTTAGACTGCTGGACGATAGAGACCTGTGCTCCTGCGTTCTTGAATTGACCCATCATGCCTACAAAGTCCTTCCATCTGTGTGCTGCAGATGCTGACATATCAGAGAACACTTTCACTTTGGCTCCGTCAGGTAGAACAATGTCTCTTTTTTGGATCGCTTTGGTTAGAATAGCCTCTCTAATCCGATAATCTGAGCAATTGACGATCATCGTCCTAGGATACTTGGCCCCCGGAGTTTCTGGAAGGGGACTCTGTGGGCCCTCATTATAGTAAGGTCCTCCGGCGCTTTATCAAGTATGTGGTCTCTGATCAATGACTATGTAGACCAGAGGATAGGACTGGCCATTGAGGCATTCAATGTCCTCCGGTATCCCTGTGAATCGCAGATTTGATCGTCTTGCGTAGTTGTCCATGTCATCTAACTTTAACTGTGAGACCTGTAGCTTTTTCTGGAGAGAGGCAATATCAGAGTCACATACCAGGGAGTGGTCTTCGATATCCGATACACGTTGCTCCAGTTCTTTAAAACACTCTGGTATTTGCTGTACCATAGACTCGATTTTATCTAATCTCTGATGTAGTAGAGATAGTTCCTGGGACTGTGAGGATTTGCAATCACGTATTTCTTCGAAGATAGTTTCGAAAAGCTTTTGCATTTGATCAGTCGAAACCATCGGAGATTGGGGCGCGGTGATACTTCCTCCAGCAGCTACAGTTGCGCTTGCATCCCCCTGATGATTAGGTGAATCCTGCTCTTCGGCCCTGAATTTCAGTTGGAGACCGCTAGATATTGAGGGAGACAAAAGCCCCAGGTCACCTGGTGTCACTGGCTCCTGAATAGGGGCATCTCCGCCTTCCCTTAAAGCAGCCTGTATAGACAACTCAGGGTTGTTCTCTCGTGCAGCCTGGCAATCCTGACCCATAGTGATGCCAGATACCATATCCAGGGCGATTTGAGCTGTCCTGCCAGAGGATATCTGATTCGCAGAGGGCAGCTTGGTGGCCACCTGGGTTACCTTACGATTTTTAGAAAATAGAGGGTAGTCTTTCGAAGAGTTAGCAGACTATCATTGCACTCTTCGCCTCAGCTGTTGCCCCTGCAATCTTTTGCGAAGCCGGGACCTCGCTCCCCCCTCCATTAATCTCTCGATGTGTGCTAGCGAGTCGTGAAGTTTCCATACCCAGTATCCTACCTGGACCATAGCTTCTTCTCCACCAGTGCCCCTGCCATTGACAGCACTGACGACAATTTCTGATGAGGACCCTAAGGACGCTGGGGACATCCCTGGGCGGGTATGCGCCAGAGGCGAAACACCTGAAAGTGCCAAATCCCTTACAATGTTCATTGTTTCGCCCTTTTTCTGTATGGCTCTTCCTCTCTTAGCAACCAATAGTCGCGCTTGCGCTGCTTTTCTCTTTGCTTTTTGGGTCAATGCTGGTGGGGTAGGGGTCTCAGCTGTAGCTTTTGCTCCTTGTCCTCTAAGAACCATCTGGTGCATACTTTGTGTCCCGAGCTCCAGAGTGAACAGCTCTCAGCTACAGGGTACCTCTGTTTGGCCAGAGACAGCTTTTCACCAAGCTGCTGCTCCTAGCACTCACATCGACCCCGAGCCTCCTAGTCTCTACAAAGAAGGAAACAAGGCCATCTGTACAAAATGCCCCAGTAGAAGGTATCGCTTTTATCTCGCCAGCGAAGCCTCTCAGAATTTGTCAAGGGCCACGATACATATAGGAGGCTACATATAGGAAGCTCCCGCCCAGCACCTGGTTACCTCACTGCCTCCAGTTTGTTATGCCTGCTGCGTCTTCCTCACTTCTCATGGGGTCTGTGGCTCGACGAAGGTCTCACAGTGTCCACGGTCGCTGAACCTCGGCCACCATGCAAGACTCGCTGATGCATTAGCAATTAGCGGTTCCCACCATTGACCGCTGCTATCTTCTTACGACGCTACGGCACTGGGGTCTTCATTGCAGTCTGCAGCCCGCTTCACGATCGCGGCTGAAGGCGACCCGGAAGCAGCTCGCCGGAAAGAGGAGGGGGAAGAGTGACGC
Source organism: Calotriton arnoldi (assembly GCA_963921515.1). Taxonomy (NCBI): domain Eukaryota; kingdom Metazoa; phylum Chordata; class Amphibia; order Caudata; family Salamandridae; genus Calotriton; species Calotriton arnoldi. The sequence continues at coordinate 1,364,618 of CAWUFW010000021.1, read as the reverse complement.
GCCTAAGCAGCAGCGGAACATTGGGCTCACCCGCTGCCGGTTGCTGAGGCACATGGCATCCGGTTTAATTGGATTCTTATCGTTTTTTCCAGTTTTGAAGAGTAAGAGAGATACTATTTTATTTTCATACCTCTTTGTGGAGTCTTTTTGTGTGGTGTTTTCACTGTGTTACTGTACCTACGTATGCGCAACTGCTTTACACATTGCCTCTTATGTTAAACCTGACTGCGCTGTGCCAAGCTACCAGAGGGCGATCACAGGCTGATTTAAGTGTGTGACTAACTTACCCCGACAAGAATTGCGGTCCCTACTTGGACAAGGTGCATAGCTCGCCAACTAGAGGCCTGATTTCTAACACCTGTGCTTTTAATTTTTAAAAAAATGTTAAAGTAAGTTCATGGTAACATTTATTTTAAAAAATCGTTTTTGGTCCCAGGTGGGTTCTTTCTGGTATCCTCCTGCTCACTACCAGGCCTATGAGGGCAGGGTATCCCTCAATCAATGAATCAGTAATCTTATAAAGTGAGACTACTCACCCTTGAGGGTCTCCAGGCACTACTTGGGGGTGGGTCTGCAGTTCAGTCAAAGAACCAGGTCTTGAGGTCCTTCATGAATTGCAGCAGTGATGGTGATTGCCTGAGGTGCAGAGGCAGGGAGTTCCAGGTCTTCGCAGTGAGGTAGGAGAAGGATCTTCCTCCAGCCGTGATCTTGCGGATCCGTAGGATGGTGGCCTGGGCCAGTTTGGCAGAGCGGAGATGTTTGGTGGGAGTGTAGAGGGAGAGGCGGTGGTTGAGGTATGCAGGTCCGGCGTTGTGGAGGGCTTTGTAGGCGTGTTTGAGGAGCTTGAAGGTGATTCTTTTGTGGACAGGTAGCCAGTGTAGGTCTCTCAGGTGGCCGGTGATGTGGTTGTGGCATGGGATGTTCAGGATGAGTCTGGCGGAGGCGTTCTGGACGGTCTGCAGTTTCTTGTGGAGTTTCTGGGTGGTGCCGGCATAGAGTGCATTGCATTAGTCTAGCCTGCTGCGGACGAGCACATGGGTACCGTTTTCCTGGACTCGGTGGGGATCCACTTGAAGATCTTATGAAGCAGTCGGAGTGTGTGGACTAAGGCAAAACGGTGTTGATTTGGCAGTTTATGGAGAGCCAGGAGTCCAGGATGATGCCAAGGTTTTGTGTATGGTCCATGGGTGTGGAGGGGTTTGGGGGGTTCCGAGCGCTGCAGGCCACCAAGAGTCGTCCCAGTTGGAGGGGGGAGGAGCCCAGGATGAGGTCTTCGGTCTTGTATGAGTCAAGCTTGAGCAGCTGTCCTTCATCCAGGTAGCGACTGCCTTCATACCGTTGTGGAAGTTGCTCTTGGCTGCTTTGGGTTCGTCTGTGAGGGAGAGAATCAGCTGGGTGTCGTCGGCATAGGGGATGATGTTGAGTCCGTGGCTTCTGACGATGGATGCAAGCGGGCCATGTAGATGTTGAAGAGCTTGGGGCTCAGGGAGGATCCCTGAGGGACTCGGCAACTGATCTCTGTGGGTTCTGAGTTTAACATCGGAAGTCTGACACTCTGCGTTCGGTCGGTGAGTAAGGAGCAGATCCATTCTAGGGCTTTGTCACGGATGCCGGAGTCGTGGAGTCTTGCACAGAGGGTGTGGATGGAAACGGTGTTAAAGGCGGCTGGGAGGTCCAGGAGGATGAGGGCAGCAGTCTCACCTCGGTTGGGGAGTGTGCGGATGTCGTCTGTTGCGGCGAGGAGAGCGGTTTCGGTGCTGTTGTTGCTTCTGAAGCCCGATTGGGAGAGGTCCAGGATGTTGTTTGTTTCAATGAACTCTGAGAGTTGGGCGTTGATGGCTTTCCCGAGGACTTTGGCTGGGAAGGGGAGCAGAGAGATGGTTCTGTAGTTCTTGAGGTCCGTCAGGTCGGCAGAGGGTTTCTTCAGCAGGGGGTTGATCTCTGCATGCTTCCAGTCTTCCGGGAAGGTTGCAGACTCGATGGAGCAGTTGATGGTGCAGCACAGTTCAGGTGTGATGGAGGTGCCAGCTCTGTTGAAGATGTGGTGAGTATTAATCAATGGGGATACCGAGTATAGTGCAGAACCTGGGGACAATTACATGAAACGAACAGTGGTTCTGCCACAACACACTTTTCAGGGCTAAATGACTTCAAAGTTTTTTTATCCCTTTCTCCGTTAGGATATCAACAAATGTTTCTAGAAAACTGTCTAAACACATGCTACAAGCAAATGGCACCAACTAATTGTGTTATTCAGTAATTTATTTTAGGCAAAAGAATTTCATAAAGAAACAGGTCATACACACAATAATATCTGGTGAAAGATGTGAAACAAGGTGAGATAACGTATATAACGTACATAAATCATAACAATGCATTAGATACATACATAAATGACAATAACATTCAGGCACGGAGTAAAAACAGATATTTATTCTCACAGTGACCTAGAATTTTCCTTGATCAATTTATAATGGTCACAGTGGAATGTGTTGCTTCTAATTATGCGTCGACGTTTTGACCCTTGTAAATCTGTGCTACATCTAAGCATCAAACGTGGGTCTTCTTCAGGACAAGACAAGATAGGTTGTGTGTAGCCTGTGTAACAAGAAGAGATGTATTTGGTTTAGATCTCCTGTGTTTAGACTAGGTTAGGATAAGGTGAGGCCTGTTAGTCATGCTCACCTTCTCGGTGTGGTTCCAAAGGAATCCAAACTGTGGACACTTCATTGAGCTCTAACGTAGCTCTTTAGTGGAAGTCAAACAATCCTGGGTGGGCACAACGTGCTTCTTAGGTTATCTAAAAAAATGCATAACCCAAGTCAGATAAACGCCAAGAGGTTTAGTTAAATTGTGAGCTGTAGATAAATAAATTGTACTGACCTATGGCATCTTGCGCATAGTGCCATTATAGAATAACGTAAAAACAGGGGTTTGCGAATTCCCACTGTATCAAGGGGTCCATTAGGTTAGGTGATAAATCACGGGGTCAATGGGTTATCTGAAAAAGGAGAACCGCCGTGTTGTAAAATAGTGTTAAATATTTACATCAAGTGCCTCTTAAAACAGAACTAGCAGAGTACTGACGGCCGAAAGTTGAAGGTTTGGTCAGTTACTCGATTGCGGGCGTTTTTGTTTCCCACTTGCAATGAATCATACGAGTCCCAGTATTTTTGTTCCCGTGGGCTCTGTGTAATAACAAAGAAAAATCAGTATTTGAGTTAAGAATTTATTTCTTCACAAAGGAATTTCTAAGAGACCGGTCTCTTGGTTTTAAAAGTAGGAATAATACATTCGTTCGGCTCGCAGTCCGCGTCGCCGTGAATGCGTCCTCTCCTAGTGGAGGATCGCATGAAACTGGATAGCTTTAAGAACATCTTTCACTTACTTGTGTTGTGAATAGGCCTGATAGGATAGTGCTGTGTATCAATTTGATGACAGCGTGATGTTTTTGAAATAGATTATAAGAGTTATTTTCATGCAAATTTCTTGTATATACCGTAGATGATAAAAACACGCTTGTCATAAGCTTCATTTCGTGGCCATATGATCCCTTCGGCTCTTGCCTAGTTTTATCGAGTATGAAACATTAACTGCGGAATGTATGCCTTACAATTAGCACCCACGTTTTGCCATCACACTGCATACAGCGTGGTAGATGATCAACACACGCTTGTCTCTTAGCAATTCCCTTGTGAAGAAATAAATTCTTCACTCAAATACTGATTTACGTTATTCTATGATGGCACTATGCGCAAGATGCCATAGGTCAGTACAATTTATTTATCTACAGCTCACAATTTAACTACCCCTCATGGCGTTTATCTGACTAGGGTTATGCATTTTTTTAGATAACCTAAGAAGCATGTTGTGCCCAGCCAGGATTGTTTGACTTCCACTAAAGAGCTACGTTAGAGCTCAATGAAGCGTCCACAGTTTGGATTCCTTTGGAACCACACCGAGAAGGTGAGCATAACTAACAGGCCTCACCTTATCCTAACCTAGTCTAAACACAGATCTAAACCAAATACATCTCTTCTTGTTACACAGGCTACATACAACCTATCTTGTCTTGTCCTGAAGAAGACCCACGTTTGATGCTTAGATGTAGCACAGATTTACAAGGGTCGAAACGTCTACGCATAATTAGAAGCAACACATTCCACTGTGACCATTATAAATTGATCAAGGAAAATTCTAGGTCACTGTGAGAATAAATATCTGTTTTTACTCCGTGCCTGAATGTTCTTGTCATTTATGTATGTATCTAATGCATTGTTATGATTTATGTATGTTATATACGTTATCTCACCTTGTTTCACATCTTTCACCATATTATTGTGTGTATGACCTGTTTCTTTATGCAATTCTTTTTGCCTAAAATAAATTACTGAACACAATTAGTTTGTGCCATTTGCTTGTAGCATGTGTTTAGACAGTTTCTAGAAACATTTGTTGATATCCTAATGGAGAAAGGGATTAAAAACTTTGAAGTCATTTAGCCTTGAAAAGTGTGTTGTGGCAGAACCACTGTTCGTTTCATGAAGATGTGGTGAGGGCAGAGATCCGAGGTGGCTTCTGAGTGGATGGGATGCTCTTCATGATCCTGAGGGTGTCATCAGAGATCAGGGTAGTCCAGCTAGTCAAGGTCTGCTTGGGTTTCGAGCCATTAGGCGCGGTGGTTGCGGTTGGGGTGGGTCGGTCTTGGATCACGAAGCTGCTGTAGATCTCCTTGATCTTGTTGTGGAAGAAGGTGGCGAGGTTGTCGCAGTAGTCTTGAGGCGGGGAAATGTCTGCTGTCTCTGTGCTGGATTTAGCGAATTTTTTGACCATGGCGAAGAGTTCTTTGCTGTTGTGTGCATCGGCCTAGATGCGTTACTGGATGGCTGCTTTCTTCGTTGTTCTGATGAGGCAGTGGTGTGCGGTGACGGCGGATTTGAAGGCTGCGTGGCCTGACGTGATCTTGTTGCTCCTGCATCTTTTCTTGAGCTGTCTGCAGGTGCGCCTGGACTCTTGGAGGGCGGAGAAGAACAAGCTGGCTTTCTTGGAGGGCTGTTTGCCTAAGGTTTTCCTGAGGAGGGCGAGTGTTGCCGCAGTCAGAGATCCAGTGGTGGAGGTTGCGTGCTGAGGTGTTGGTGTTCATGGATGTCGGTGGTGGGGTCTAGGGGAGGGAGTTGGTGAGCTGGTCTTCGGTGATTTTGTTCCAGCTTCTGCAAAGATTGTGGTAAGCGTGGTGTCGTACAGTGGGTTTGGTGGAGGAGAAGTGGACGCAGTGGTTTTCGGTCCAGTGTGGCTTGGAGGTGTGGCCGACAGATGTTGTAGCTTGCGGAGAAGATGGGGTCGAGTGTGTGTCCTGCTGAGTGGGTTGGCATTGTGACCAGTTGTTTGGGTCTGATGGTGGCGAGGTTCTACAGTAGGGATGAGGTGTTGTGGTCTTCGAGGTTGTCCAGGTGGAAATTGAGGTCGCTGAGGAGGATGTAGTCCATTGAGGTGAGACCGTGGCGAGCGATGAAATCGGTTATGGCTTCGCTGAAGGGGGGCGGGGCCCAGGAGGTCTGTAGACGAGGGTGCCGCAGAGGGTGGCATTCGGCTGGGTCTAGATCTGGAAGTGGAGGTGCTCCATGTCGGTTGAGTGGTCGTCAGAGCTCGTGTGAGGCAGAGGGTGTCTTTGTGTACGATGGCGATGCTTCCTCCCAGCCGGTTGACGCGGTCCTTGTGGATGATTTTGTAGCAGTCATGGATGGCGGTTGCAATGTCCAGGGCTGAGCTGGAGTTCATCCAGGTTTCTGTGAAGGCGGCAACGTCTGGGGAGATGGAGTAGAGTAGGTCCCAGACCTCCACAACATGTCTTGAGAGAGCGGGTGTTGAGTAGGATGCATCTGAGGTGGTCGGGTCCAATTCTTGAGGTTCGTACAGTCGGTGGGTCTGGTGTGTGGAGGCTGGTGAAGGTGCAGTTACAGGTGCAGCAGGTGAACGGGCCTTGGGTGTTCTTTGGCGTCGCAAGGTGTCAGGCGGTGCAACGTCCGGTCTTGAAGGCGCTGGAGTCATAGCAGTGGGTGGTCCGGGGACAACAGTCCGGGGGGCGAGCCAGCAGCGCGCCCTTTGTATGGCCGTGCAACAGCCACCATAAAATAGTGTTTGGGGAGGGCTGGACAGCTGGGAAGCGGGAAAACATGGCTGGAAGTTGGATGGCTGCAGTGGCAAGTGAAAGGGAAAAGGCGGCGCAAATAAGTAGAAAAGAGAGAGTGACAAGAAAGCAGCAATAGAAAAAATGAAGGTGAAAAGAGCAGAAGAGCAAAAAAAAGCAGAGGGCAGAGCAGATATGCTACCCACTGGACCACAAGGGAAAAGGCGCATGCGGGTGCCTGCGATTGAAGGAGGGCCTCGAACTAAGGTCCTGGAAGAGTCAGGGGGCAACAGCAACCAAGCGGAGCTGTGCAGCAAGGGAAGCAACTTACAGATCTCTACCTATCCTTACTTTTCCTTAAGGACATGGGACTGAGTCCCCGAGTCCTAAAACAGCTGCCATCATATCTCTCTGTTGATGTGGTGGCAGCCACTTAGATCTGATCACTGCGCTGCATGAAATAACTATACTTTAGTAACCTTAATTTCTCAAAAACTAATGAACGGAATTGCACCAAATCACAGAAACTACGCTTTCTGGAACAAGATCTTACTTTCTGCCCAATCTGGTGCAATTCTATTCAGCCATTATGGCTGTAGTTGTGTCAAACTGTTCTTTAGAAAAAACAGGAAAAATGCTTTTGGGGATTTTTCTGAAGATTCATCAAATGGCACCAAAGTTATAAGCAAACCACAAAATGCTTTTACTATGGAAAGATAGTCCTAACCTTAACTACCCAGTGGCGATTACCACGGTGGGGTGGGGGTCGATGCGTCAAGCGGGGAAGAGAAGGAGGGGGTCCCAAAACGAGTTTTCCCCATTCATTTTTACATAAGAATTTTAGACAGCTACAGCCCAAACCGCTGAACAAATGTACACCAAATAAGGCGGAAAACTAGATCTTGGTCAAGAAAGAATGTTTTTTGTAATTTGGCGTAAATCTGTTCAGCAGTTTTTGTGCAATTGATGCTCAAAAGAATTTGTGCAATTAATGTCCTGACCCCTAAGCCTGGAGGTGGAATCCCAGAGGGGCAGGGGCACCACTATTTTTTTTTTAAATATTGTGGGGCTTTGCAGGGTGCTCTGCAGCCCCCAGCAACACCCAGGAGAACTTTTTTTTTTAAAGCACATCCCAGTGTGGAGCTTTTGCTCTATAGCTGGGAGTGCAACTCCCTTGATAGGCTGGTTCTCTGGCTTTTTTTTGTGGCCTTAAAATGTATAAAAAAAGATACAATGCCCTCTTGAGGCTGTTTTCATAATTGCATTTTTTGGCAGAAAATGTTAAACAAAATACTCACAGACACGCTTCATGTTTCATTTTATTTTATTTCAAATCATTCTGTTTGACTATTTATGTTTACATTTTCACCCACAAAACAGTAATTATAAAAATTATGTAAAAATAAGAGACGCTTGGCCAGAGGCTTTAGCCTCTCCCAGAGAGTTGGAAATCAGAACACGGTTTTGTTTAGTACAGCTGAAACTCCTACACAGATCACACAGATCATACATATTCCGTAACATCATGGTGAAGATGGGTAAAATATCCGAATCCATTTGTCGACAAAAATTTGGGAGTGAGGGATCCTTCTTGCACATCATTTGTGAATGCCCAATTATTCAGACCTTCTGGGGCAAGATTGTAAATTGTATCAATATTGTATGCGGAACAACATTTATGCCTTCTGCCAAATGGTGTCTGTTGAATGATTGGGAGGCCACAGACTTAAATCGTATGTAAAAAATATGGGTGACCCTTGGTATAATTATTGCTAAACGAAATATAGCTCGTTTGGGGGAGCAGAAGAGGCACCGCGCCTTAGTGACTGGAAGAGAGACAGACTGGTGCATGGTTGCAGAAACAGTAACATATACAAGTAGGGTTTGCCCTGAAAAGTGGGAGAAAATATCGGGGAAATGGAATACAGACAGGGGAAGCTCATGTGCCGGCACCACAGTACTGTTTCCCAGAACTAATAAAAAGGACTGTTCTGCAACTGAATAACATAGTCTGCACAGGTGGATCGAAGATTGGGAGGTGCAGGTCTGTGGAACTGTACCTATGAAACCTGTCTGCATTTATAATGGTGTCCAAACTGTATTCTGATATTAAGTGCCAAATAAAACCAGATGTTATAACAAAAAAAGTCACAGATATGTATTTTAATAAAAATGTATTAAACGTTTTTAAGCAATCAATATTAATAAATATTGCATTGTGCGTATTATTAAAATATAATTTGCTTAAAATGATTGGTAATTTCTGGAGAAAGATGATAGAGCTGCTTTATATGTAGGAGGTTGGATGGGTGGGGTGGGGGCGGTAGGTGTGGCCCCTAAAAATAATTGAAAAAAAACAGAGGATAAGATGACATAGTTATGTGAAAATGTCAGTTAAAACATACCATTTTAAATTAACTAAACCACAGAAATTCACCAGTTATAGTTATCTTAAGTAACTATAACTCATACCTCGCAATGCACTTCTAATTATCGCACCTATTACATCAGTCATGACATGTTGTATGACATCATTGGTAATATCACTGCAACATTTGCAATGAAGTCATTGAGGACAAAACTGTGCCTGGAAAGGGCACGAGTTATAGTTACTTGAAATAACTGATGAATTTCAGTGGTTTTGTTTGTTTGAAACAAGAGTGGTTTAACTGTCATGTTCACCTATAACATATAAGAAAAGTCCTTTGCATGCTTAATGACATGTACCTCTTTCCTGAGTACCCAACTGCACTGTTCTCTGGATCCAAAAATGCTGATTTTTTTTGTTATAGGTAAACACGGATCATGCATGTGCGCCTTGACATAAGCCTGTCTCACGGATTGCAGTCTTGTCAGACCGGGAGGGGTGCCAAAAGCGCCGCCCTCATAGTGGTGGAAGGATACTGCCTTCACCAAGAGTTGACCAGCACAAGCGCAGTAGTGGCAGGAGACCGTTTAGTTATCAGTAGTAGTGAACAAGTTCTTTTTAGGTTTCACCTGCATAGCGCTTGCGCTGTTGCTTGAGAAATCTATTGTTTTTAATATAAACTTAAAAAGGACTTACATCCCGCCTCCTCTCTTTCCTGGCTTCTCATTGGTTCCTGTGCACGTCACTTACCTTTCCTCCATTTCTATTGGCTAAAGCATATTTTCCTGCATTTACCAATGCTTGTTCCTCGTCTGCTTCTCTCATCAGTTTTCCGCCGCCGAAATACTATTAACATCCGCTTTGTTGGAGCTATATTTTCATAAAGTTTTGCCTTTTACACCTGTGGCATATTTATATAGCAATTTATCACCCGGACAGATTAAGTGATTTGCATATTATCACAGGATGTAACGCTGCGCCCCCGAGACTCGAACCGGGATCCCCAGCAGCAGCTCTGGTGGCTGCGACACATCCTCTCCACTCCAGTGTTATTTATCAGGGAGCTCTTTCCTTCTACCGGACAATGATTGATGAAAAAAGCTCTTTTATTCATTACATAGGCGAAACCGATGCTTGTTACTCTGCGTCACTTGAATGAGGCCTACAGGCTCACTCACCTTTTTAAAGGTTCCGCTGCTTTGTGCTTAACTCACCCTTGGCCTACATCAGGTAGATGTGGAGTGCTGCGCAGCACAGGAGTAATGACTCTGCAATGGATGGGTGTGTGCCTGGGAAGGATATAGTACAGGGATAAAGCAGTGCTGTGCCATATATTTGTGTTTAGAGCATGTACTGGGTGTAGGTAGGCCGCTGAGGAATACAGTACATGAGACATGCAGTGCTGTGCAGTGCGTACACAATGAAAGCATGTGCTGGGTGTATGTGTGCTTCTGTGAAGTACAATACATGAAGGGTGAAGTGTTGTGCAGCACTCACATGGTGAGTGTGTGTGTTTGGAAATGGCACACCCTGGTAAAGCATAGAAAAGCTTCAGTGCTGACAAGTGCGCAGACTGAATGTGTGTACTGAATGTATGGGTATATGTAATGATGCAATGCGTGGAGGAAACAGAGCTCAACAGTAAGTGTACTGTGAATGTACACTGGGTAAGTTTGCCTGTATTTGTACATTACATGGAGGACCCTGGGTTCCCTTGTGGGAAGCCCACACCTGCCAGGTGAAGACATGGGGGGATAGGGAAATCCCCCAGGCAGATTTGTGTATTGCAGAATTTCTGTGAGTTGGTGGGGCACATTGGATGAAGGGAAGGGGCCTGGACACACTTCAAGAAAGGAGATGGGGCTTGTAAGGGAATGATAAAGAATAGGGCTGGGAGTAACCTTTTGGCGCATATATCAGTGTGGCCAATATCCAGGTGTGAACTCTGGTCACTCCCATTAATTTTGTGTGGGTCTCTCAGCTTCTGAGTCATGCATGCTGTGACAGACGTCTTTTCAAGGGGAAAGAAAAAAAATTAGAAGTTGGCACTTCAAAAGAAGAACCCAAACATAAAACTTTAAAGGCTCAGAACGTAAATCATATTTTGGTGGATGGAAATGGACTATAAGAAGGGGTGTTTGAGACCCAAACTTGATCATCTGCCAAGCAGTCAGACGGTTTATATGAGAACAGAATGCTGTGCAAGACTTCGGCCTGTGACCAGGACTGGGGGCAACGGCCTGCCAGTCTCCCTGCTGGGTGAGGGGTACTCACCCAGGGAAACCAATATCACCTGCCCTAAAGCGTGGAGCACCAGCACCTGCCTGCTTGTCAAGACCAGTGTGGCTTGTGAGGAAGAAGTGAGTGTTTGAGGGAGCAAGGTCCAGTGGGGAGCCCTACCATGAGGACTCACTGTGAGAGGAGTGAGGATTTGGCTGAGCACCTAACTGATCATAGCCTGTGTGATGGAGTGTCAGTTCGGCAACCCCCTATATGACAGGAGAGGACCGCCGTGGACCAAGCCAAGTGTTGAGTGCTGTGAGGGTCTTGCTACACCTGTATCATCGTGCTGACCCCGTATGCCAGTAGGGACCATCGGAAAAGTTGTTACTGAAGAAGCGTTGAGACTTGTAACCACTGTCGTAGAGGCATTTATACCGGAGTAGTCTGCGCCTGATTTACCAAGTACCTCGGCACCCCTGTATGCTGGAGGGCTGCCAATACCTATGTGGACAAGAAATTCAGGCCGTCGCCCGAGGAAAAGACTGAGGCTGCATTTGGGAATGCTGACTTAGAGCATTTTCGCGAGCTGCTCCAATAACTGGAGAAGCCGGCAGCACCAATCAAGAGGGAGAGCCTGCGCCATCGGGTGCTGCAGCGTGCAGCCTGACTCGGAGTTGGATCAGAACTTGCGGGTGCCTGCACTGAGGTCAACCCGCTGCAACACTGAAAGTTCCTGTGCTGCAAGCACAGTGACAGAAGGATTAAACATGAATTGGTCAACAAAAGCTAACAGGGACGCACAGTTCTGCCTATCTCTTAAGAGTTTACTTCATTACAAGTTGAAACTAAACTGCACTGAAGTGCTCTACAAAATATAATTAAACAGTTTAACATTATTGGCAGTCCTGAGAGAAGAAACAAGCTTTGGCAGCACCAAAGGTTTTCATTTCGGCACAAATTAGCTCTGCCAATGCTTCAGTTTACCTTAAGAAAAATCATTACAAGAACACCATATATGCGCATACATTCACTAGCCACCTTGGAATGGTTCGAAAAACTTTATAAAATGATCACCCAACACTGTATCAGAAGAACTGGAGTGCAGAAAGAGAGTGTGGAAGGCTTGTAACTCGAGATTAGAGGTGGAAGGATACATCCATCTAACCAAAACACAGTGAGATTGGAATGCTTCTTGGGCGCAACAAACACAAGATTAGGGAAGAACGTCATCGAATCAGAAACGTAGAAGTGAGATAGATAAGAAAAACAGTGAATAACGAGAAAGGGGTGACTTTGGAAAAGGTCTGTTTTCCAAACAGCAGCTGAAGCTATCTGTAGGCAAGGCGTAATATGTGAAAAATACAACCACCAGTGCATTTTGTACAGTCCAAAATGCAGGGACATTCTGGTAGGATGTTCCAACTTCCAACAATGAGCCATTTGCACATGCTTGTGGCTCACCTTTGCATCCCATGAATACATCCCTGGTCTGATCCTCGACCTACTCACCCCTGTATACCATTCATTCTAAGTATCTACTTTTTGTATTGTATTGTAATTGCATTTGTATAGCGCTTACTACCCCATACGAGGCGTCGAAGCGCTTTTCGGCGAGTAGCACGCTACTCCGGGACCCATAGAGGATTAGTGTTGAATTAGTATAGTGAAACATGCAAGTAAATTTTAAGTGGTGGATATGTTAGTCAGTTATTTGGCTTCGGAAGGATAAAAGGTTTGTATTTATATAGCGCTTCTTACCCCTGATGGGGTTTGAAGCGCTTTTTTTTTTGGTGAGTAGCACGCTACTCCGGAAACCCATAAAGGATTAGTGGTGAATTAGTATGGTGAAATATGAAAGTAATTTGAGTGGTGGATATTAGTCAGTTATTTGGAGCGAGAAGGATAGCGGAGGGATAGAATGGAAAGAAAGGTTTGCATTCATATAGCGCCTGTTACCCCTGATGGGGTGTTGAAGCGCTTTTCTGGCGAGTAGCAGGCTACTCCGGAACCCATAAAGGATTAGTGTTGAAAATTAGTATAGTGAAATATGAAGTAATTTGAGTGGTGGATATGTTAGTCAGTTATTTGGATTGAGAAGGGTTGGGGAGGGGTAAAAGAGGGAAAAAGGTTTGCATTTATATAGCGTTTGTAACCCTGATGAGGTGTTGAAACGCTTTGTTGGCGAGTAGCACGCTACTCTGGAACCCATAAAGGATTAGTGGTGAATTAGTATAGTGGAATATGGAATTAGAGAAGTGAACATGTTAGTCTGTTATTTTGATTGAAAGGGATAGTGGAAGGATAGAAGAGTGAAGGATTTCTTTTTTAGGTCATAGCAGTAGGAGGAGGCTTTTGGATGAGTAAAAGGGTTTTTGGAGGGGAAGAGTCAGAGGGAAGAGTTTAGAAAGTTTGTTTTGGGGGATTGGTATAGTAAAAGAGGTGTCAGATGATGCAAGGAGGGGTAGAGTAGGAGAGAGTCAAGAAAGGGTTATTTTGGGGAACATAGTAGTGGTATGGGGTTTGGGATAAATGAGAGAGTGGGTGTAGAGGATATAATGATAGATGTATAGGGTGAGAGATAGGGTAGTGCATTGGAAAGAGTAGTAGAAAGAAGTTTGATATGAGTCAGAAAGTTGGACTAGAAGATATATTGAGAGAAGTATAGGCTGAGAAATAGGGTAGTGCATTGAAAATGCTAAATTAGAAGAAAGTGATAAATATATAGATCCATAAGTACATTGAAAGTATATAGATCCATAAAGGAGGTAAGTATACGCAGATTAAAGATATTGATAGAGGTACAGGATGAGAAATAGGGTAGTGCATTGGATATGCTTTTTCAGGAGAAAAGTAACAGACACACAGATCCAAGTACATGGAGGTACATAGATGCACAATGGAAGCAAGTACATGTAGACCAAAGATGATTTATTTTTTATAACATAATTATTCTACATGTTTATACAAAGCAATACACAAAGATAGGTACATATCTATAGTGAAAATAAATGCTTATATATAGAGGGACACATACATAGGGTGGGTATTAATGAATGGGAATATGGGCAGCATTTCTGGCCCAGGTCCCGACCAGTCCCGAACAGGCTCAAACAGGCACTCACCCTTGTCCTCTCCACCCTTAACAGGCTCAAACATGCACTCACCCTTGTCCTCTCCACCCTTACCCTCGACGCCCAGGCTGAGACGCCCTAAGCCTTGGCCGTTTATAGCCCTAGTAGTCAGGTGACCCCTTCAGCCAATGGGAACCCTAGCTCTAACACTATCCAATCACAACACTAGCCTAAAAATCTAGAACCAATAGGAGACCAGGACCTTACAGCCAATCTTAGCCCAAGTCCAAGCACCCAATCAGTTTCAAAACCCTGATCTCTACGTCCAATAGAGGCCCTAGCCCTACCAGTAGTCCCAACCCTAGTCCAAGCAACCAATGGCACAGGAAGGCCTAGTCCCTACTTCCAATAGAAAGCCTAACCCTACTCTTAGTCCCACACCTAGTCCAGCAACCAATAACACCAGAAGCCCAAATCGCTACTTCCAAATAAAGGCCTAACCCTAGCCCCACCCTAGTCCCAACAACCAATAACACAGGAAGCCCTAGTCCCTACTTCCAATAGAAATCCTAACCCTAGCCCCACCCTAGTACCAACAACCAATAACACAGGAAGCCCTAGTCCCTACTTCCAATAGAAATCCTAACCCTAGCCCCAGTCCAAACCCTACATTGATTTAATCACAGACCCAGAAACCAATCAGAACCCTCAAATACCCAACCAATGAGGACACTAACCCTAATCCAATAGAAACATCAGATACAACCACCAATCTGTGAGTGTGCCGAATCCCTTTGCATCAGTGGAGTAGACTGGGTGTCAGGTGCCCTAATGCAAGGAAGGAAAACACATCCTGTGCCGCACCTGCCTAGTATTTTAATACCAGAGTAATATTAAAATACAATGTGAATGTTTTTACCTCCAAAGAACTACCTCTCGAAAGCTATCCGTGTCAACAGTGCAACCCCTTAATTCTCCAAACTTGCCAGTATCCTCTTACAAACAAATGTTCTCTCCCACTTACCCAGTCCTCCTGTATTTCTTTTTCTCTCCATGGACACCATGATCCCTTACTGGGGGAGTGTTTCAAGCTAGAGCGAAAATAACACAAGTGCTGCATCCCATAACAATATAACCGCACCTCGGTGGTAATCACGCACGAAATGGAAACACCTCCCACGTAGTATCAAAACAAAGACAACAACCTTCCAACCACACACCCCAATCTGCGTAGCATGCTATCCATGTAGGAAAGCGCTTCAGCGCCCCACATAAGGGTAGTAAGTGCTATATAATGCTGCAGTATAATACCCTGTCTTGGCAAGTCTCGATTGCCCTTAACAGCCTCACTGCGTGCCTTCCTGACAGTCTCCATTTTCTCCAATCAGTTTTCTTCTGTTCCGCGAGTGACCTATATGTGGAATCATCCACCCTACGTCTTGACCCTTTCGATCATATCTCCCCTGTCCCTCTACTCCTCACGCACTTTATCCATACAAAATACTGGGAACACCAGTGAAGGATGAGGCTGTAGATTATTTTATCTAGTGCTACCTTAGTTTCCACATATATGTTCACTACCCTGTTACATGATGTGTGTTCTTTTGTTGTACACTCCATGTCCCAGCCTTGCTCTCTATGAGTTTCCAACTAGCCCAGCCTCAAGGAGTTGAAGTTGGAAGTCATAGGAGGAGGACCTGCTGGACGTGGGCTCTTTTAATTATAGAATAAAGTCAGTCACTTTCAACCCTCCCTGTGACGGTGCCTCACTTCTTAACAGAGGGCTAGCTGGAAATAAGAGTAACCTGTAGTTTCACATTCATCTTTTACTGTAGGGGGGCAATATTTTTGCCAGGAAGAGTAATGATAATGTCAATCAATGTACAGCTGAAAAATACGGAGGTAAGAATGCGTACAGTCCACTAACATTCTACCTACCCATGACTGCACTAGGTCAGCTTGTGTTCGAGTACCCAATCTTGCCTCTTAATGCTCAGCCCCGTTTCTCAAACCGATGAACACCACCCTTACTCCGAAAGCCAAGGGCCTGCTAACGCCCCCGCCCATAACAGCCTTGCCCTTCTAGTATCCGATATTGTTTCAGCCTAACATTCTCACCTACTGGGGCACTTCCTCTCAGGGCTCAAAGCCCCATCGCCACACTTTCCGGGTAATTGGGGGTAGGCTGGCAGCCGTTATTTCCGGGTTTCTGCTGCCTTCGATGCCCAGTTCCTGTATTACTTCCGGTTCCGGCCGGCCCCGAACGGGACTGAGTAGCTACTCTTTCACAAATTCAGGCCCGCTAATCTTGGAACAGTGCCTGGTACTTTGATTCCTGCAGTCTTGTTCAAAAGGAAGTGTTAGACATTTTCTCCAAAGGAGAAAATTTAAACCAAGAAGGTAAGATATCTATTAATGCCTAATTCTCAGCACCTCTTATTACATAAGTGTTGCTTCTAGATAATAAATAAGCACTGAACTGCAAAAACGATTTAAAAGTAACTGACATAAATCAATACAGACGCATGTAAAGAAAAAAAAGGATGAGCTTACGTGTTTAAGGTTGCAATGAGACACATGCAGACCCCTTCTCTGGTTCGGAAGTTCTTGTGTTTGAAGCCAGCAGTGAGCCGCTCCCAGACATTCTGTTGAAATAAATCATACACACTTGGCTTGGATTACAGGCGAAAATGAAAAATGTGAGATGCACATCTGTTAAAAACATTCTGATTAGTTATGAAAACATGACCGAAAAAAAAATGTTAGTGAGTCAGCAGTTAGTTGAGCATGGAATAGATTTTCGATAAAAACATCAAAGTCCAAGTGCTACTATTTGGCATTTTTCCCCAACAAGTGCTTCAGTTGATGCTGTTAATGACGGACAGCAGCACAAAACTATTGCTATATGTTGTATCTTGTTTCTCGCTGAAAGACAATTTTACGTTGCCAACTGAAAAACTAACATGATCTCACAAACTTAAACATCGCAATATGAAATCTACACTCAAAGAATCATCGACACTATCTTTCGGTTCGAAGAACCATATAAGCAGATAAGAACAAATACAATAATTACAGAAATGCACAATAAAGTTGCAAGCTCAATTTGCTACAATACAGTTAAGTGGACTGGTCTAAGTTCCAAACCAGATTACATCCTTTAGCACAAATGGTTGATGAATCTAACAAAATACCCTTAATAATATATCTGCATAATAAAACAAAGTGACAGAAAGCTAAAACCTCAAAAAAAAGCCCCAAGTATCTCCAGATGGGTCTGATATGCCATCCGGCAAACAAGAATAAAACCAATAGAAGGGGACTCATATATGTTAGTTATCACCAAATAATTAAAGTGCATAGTGCAGACTGTCAAGCAACACAATAGATGACAGATTTAAGAGTTCATAAGAAGTTTTATGCTAAAAACAATATTTAAAATAACTGAAAACAATATAAAACAATAGGTAAAACACAATTTATAAAAAAGAGCATAATAATCTGTTTTTCAATCCACTGGGCTGAGCAGGTCTGACCGTACACATTTGGAGCCCTTCAGCCACCCTTAATGCTTCTCCTCGGGTGTACTAACAACAGTGGCACAAATGCACTTGGACCGCCATATCCAGGCTATCTAGAGGAATCTTGCAACCTCAAAAACCACCAGCCTAGAGGTATCAGATCCTCAGAGCCTGGTGGCAACCAAGTAGCTCATTACACCCAGGAATCTACACAGGGGTAATAGCTATTTTCTCCTCTGGGAATCATACGCTGGGCAGAAGAATAAAAAGTGAGATAGGTCTTTCTAGACCCCTTACCCTTCTGTACTCTGGTAGATTGCATTTGCCCACTTAGCACGAAAGGCCATGATGGGTAAAGACTGATATCTAAAGTGTAAGTACAATTTCCTGGATAGAGCGGGAGTGAGCTCTTCGATTGTATACTCATAGCTGGGTGACAACTTAAACTCCAGAAAATCCAGAGTCAAAGTGCCTCTACTGTTACGTATGACCTCTTGGTGAACCATCTGCCAATAGGCTGATTTAATTAACATTTTGGAGCCAGGAGCGACGGCCTCTGGTGCTTCCCAGACCCAACTTCCTAAACAAGGACGTAATGTGCTGGATGCCGGGAAGGACTAAAATATCTTTCAGGGTGTATCTATTCAATGAATCAATATGATTCTACCTTGGGGTGGAGTGCCAGACTACCTAGTGGCAGACTGGCAACTCTACAGTAAATGAATATGTTAGATGAAAACAACAAACAACTTTCCATCAGATAGACTCTGCCAAAGCAGCTAATAGCATAAAGCTATGCAGCATCCACATACAAATATTTAGAACAAAACTTTGCCCACCTTTATGGCAAAAACAAAAATCTTTGTATAGCTGTTCCTGTGAGGTTTCGTCTTTGAAACACCTAACCTTGACCACAATTATTTTTCACAACGGATGGAGGAGGCATTGTGGAAAGATTAATAAGCCAGAATGAGAATCAAATACAACACATGCCAAACTTCCAGCGTATGAAGATAAAATCCTTTAAACTAACTCTTCTTACTAATGTAAAATGATGGACTTTAAAGTTAGTTATGTATTTTTATTAGGTGATCTGTGTTTCTTTACTTTTCATTAGAGTTGTACTCTCATGACTTGGAGGCAACAAAAGTGTATCCATATTGTCAGTGAGCGTGACTGCTTCGCACTCAACCCAGATTATGCGGTCAGTGGTTTGTGATATCAGCAGATTAGTAGTCTAGAAGTACAGTCCTATTTCTCCATAACACTGAGGAGTGAATAAGTCCTGGCTCCTTTTACAGTCAGTGCAATCCCCATAAGTGGAGGTATTTTACCTTTAACATCTGTGTATTTTACTAGAGTAGACTTGAGCCTAAGCATTTCTAAACTATTATTTTTGGCACTGGAAACTAAGCAGCTGAAGCATCAGCGCACTGAGTAGTCCAGGTTAGTGTCTAGAGCGGGTCAGATAAAGGATTTGGTCCAAAGCACCTCAAGAGCAACACTAGGACAGAATTGAAGCCCTTTAAGAAAAAAAACCTTGGACAGAGATTCAGTAAACTGCAAGTTTCAGAGCTGACCCGATGAAGCACATCCGAGGGTTAACAATGGAGAATGGATTTAGGGCAAATATTTTTAAAGATCTAGTGCACAGCAGATGAGGGCTATAAAACGAGATGGCGGTTGTATCTCAGGATGGTAAAGTACTAGAAGCCTCTGCAGGCCTGGGGCTTTTTCAAGACTAATCGGTAATTATCAAGGTCAGTGTATAGTTCAGTCACTAGTGATTTATTCTCATAAAGCCAAATTATTGAGACAGAAGGAGGGAGAACTCTTACGAAATGGAGGTAGTCCTTTAAGAAAACTTCACTGACCAATCTGAGAGGAGGAGACTCTCCGGTCCCAGTATAGCCGAGATGTGTGCTTTTTTTCTCCTACTCGCTGAGATGAAAAGTATAGAGGTAGTCTCATGCAGTCTGTGTGGTGTCTATTTTTTTATTTTATCATTCTTTTTCAATGCCCTTATCGTTGCTTTGTTTTTTGACTTTACCAGCTTCCAATCTGGAAATCTCTTTTGCCGGATGCACAAATTGTTCATAGAAGACAGTAACCAGGTGGAAAAGGGGGGCAAGAGGGGTAAAAAGATTGGATTTTTTGTTTCATTTCAATGCTTTTTTTATAGGGTATACTGTTAAGCTGCCAGACATGTTATCTTATGCACATGAATAGAGAGGAAGATAATGTCAATCGTGGTCGAGTCCAAGATGCATTCGCCTGTGACCCTTCAAGACTACAAGTTTCTCTCTTCACTAAGTTTGACAGTTGAACACGTGGAATCAATGTTTCAGTCAAGAGTCAAATTATAACAGTCATTCTACATGTGGAAAAGTTGCACTCGTACAGAACTCTAAAGTAAAATCATCTGAACAGACCAGGCCTTCATAACGCTGGCTTAGTCAAGCCTGCACACACCTGATTCAACTATAGAGTATCTACATTAATATTGAAGTTTGTGCCATAGACCACAGAAATTTTGTTACAAGCTAGTTGATTAAATATATACTGCCACAAAAGTAGAGGCATCGCCATCTAACAGTATCTTCAGCTTCAAATCTCATATAAAAACCAATATAAAGATCCTTTACCTTATCCCTTACATAAGCTCCTGTTTTGCACTGAAGCAGGCACAATTTTAGGAAACAGATTAAACTATACACAGAGTCGCTGCTGTCTTTCTGTACATGGCTGAACACGTGTGACCCCAACCTCAGATTCACACACAGTTACGATCATAATAAGGTGACGTTTCTTGATCTGGACATTGAAGCGGAAGGAGGCCTTCTGAAAAGCAAAACCCACTTCAAACCACGGCCCGTAATTCACTCCTCCATTTCTCGAGCTTCCACCCCAGACCCCTGCGGAAAAATCTCCCCTATGGACAATACCTTCGCCTCCGCAGGAACTGCAGTGACATAAGAGATTATAAACAAGAGGCCTCTGATCTGAGTACCAAATTACAACAGCGCGGTTATCCTCAACAAATCACCGATAAAGCCAAAAAACGGGCTCGGAATCAGAACCGGGAGGGCCTCATTGAAGCGCAGAATCGTGTACCCACCCCCACCCCACTCACGTGCGTTACCACCTATAACGCTGTCTCACATGAGGTGTCTGGCATCATAAAAAAACATTGGCGGATACTAAAGACAGGCAACCTGAATTGGGAACCTCCGCTGATGTCGCACAGAAAAGCTAGATCAATCAAGGACGGTTTGGTTTCCACTCGGCCAACACTCAAAAAGAAACCTCCTAACACAATTCTGAATGCGTGGGGACTCCCCAATGTCGTGGGCCACTATCCCTGTGGAGATTGTAGCGTGTGCCATATAACAATGACTACCAAAAGCCTCAACCTGGAACCAGGCAAGACCTGGCATTTGAGGACACACGAACTGCAACACAGCCCATGTCGTATACCGCATCACATGTCCTTGCAACCTCACGTATATTGGGATGACTAATCGGAAAGTCAAGACAAGAATTTGCGAGCATCGCAGTACGATTAGATGTAAGAAGACAACAACAAGAATGACCAGTCATTTCCTTGAAGCTGGACATACCACTAATGACATCCGCTGGGTTGTGATTGAGGCTCTGGATCCTAACATGCCCAACATACAAAATCGTCTGTTGGAAAAGGAACAAAGATGGGTCTATCGCCTATCCAGTCATCTAACAGGACTCAACGATAACATTCCCTGGCAAAGTCTCAGGAGATAATAGATGCGTACCCCCAGCCAAACATTTCACCACCGAGCATTGATGGCATTTGATTTCACTTTATTTTGCCCATCACTCTCTGACTATGCCTGGCTGGCTTTTGGCATGACATTACACCCTATGGCCAGCGTAGGATATGTACTGAGCACACTCCACGCCCAGCGCTGCCTTTTTGGGCAATATGCGCACTTTTACCAAACGCGCATTCTGAGTAATATTCACACCGTCTTCATCATCATTCCCTACTCATTCATTAATCAATTTATTTAATTACTTTATCAACGCCGCCGTGTTACTACACACCACGGCTCTCTTTCTCAGCATTGCGAGATTCCTCACACTTCAATTCTGAATCCTCACCCTTCAGTTATGGCCGCCGTTTACACCACTCCCTTTTCCCTGTCTCAGACCACGGGCCTTCCAATATGGCCGCCACGCTCCAGTTCGTCCCACGCAGACGGGTTGACGTCTGCCACGTCACACCCCCCCTTACGTGCCGACGTTACCCTCTAGCTGGGCTCTCGATGGGATGTATTTAACACGGCTCTCCCGGCGCGTCCCTTACCAGCCGGGACATCGGGAGACCGCAGTAGGTTGCACAGCGGGAATCCTCACGGAACCAAGTACGGTTGCGCATACTTTGACCATGGGCGACCCGCTCCACGATCCACTGTCCTTCACTAATATGCCATCTCCTTCCTTGCAGATTGGTATACCGGAAGAGACCCCTCCCATGCCCTGATTAGCTGCCCTAATTTTACCTCCATAGTAAATATGATTCTTTGGCATTACGCTGCCACAGCCGCTTCTACCTTTTTAAACACGCATTCTTGTTTACACGTAACCTATGCAATTATAGGCGTTCGCATGGCCGCATATGTGACTCACTTCTTGCGCGCCACTCCGCATGACTTGATTAGTCAGCACCCTGCATTTAGCGCGTAATTACCACTTGCCGCCCGCAGCATACCAGCATTAGCTTTATATCATATTTCGGCCACTCGCCTCACGATACTCCCATTTGACCATCTAATTCACGTTTCAGCGTGGGTGCTTTTTCCGCATGGTGTGCTATTCGTTTCACGATGCTCCCCTGTGATCATCCAGTCTCACGGCGATTTTCCGATTTCCTGTTAAGCATGCTGTAGATACCTGCATGCTGTGCCATCATTACTCTATCACTATCACAGTGGTGGTCACTTTGACTATCACGGCATGTTTTGAGATTGCAATTTTGTGTTGCTTTGAAAGATTGCATTTTATGTTGCTCAAAAAACTACATGTCTTGTTTTGTCTATTTCTTTTTCCTCTACAGGTTTTTGAACGGTGTCAGTAAGTATACCGACACCCAGTCCACACACCTTAGCGCGTGTGTTGGTACCTCACCCTTTCACGTGGCCTTCACTTTGCCACTCACATTTTTACTCTCGGTCCTGAAGAAAGCCCACTTCAATTTTTTATCGGGCTGAAACATGTAGACCACATCACCTAGACAACTACAGATCATTACTTCTTGTTAGTTGCATCACATAGCCTTTTAACCATACCCTGAGCCACCACTAATAAATTTACTTGCGAAGGATTCTCAGAGGTATTTTTAACACTCACATCACACATTCACAACATACCTGCTCCGCTGTAATCAGGCGTCGTAGCACAACCGGGCGGCATTAGGCCACCCGGTTGGGACCCCAATGATGAAGCATGACACCAACCAGGTTGGTGTGTGATGGGTCTTTTAAATATACCTAATGGGTCCTTGGACTTACCACACTTAGTGATTGATAGATTCACACTATAACACGGTCCGTCTACATTGTTTTTGTAATTTTACCCAGGGGATCGGGACGTACCCCTACATCCTCGCTCTCTCTTTTGTTTTTCGCATAAACTATACCTCACCCACAATGATTCTGGCATAACAATCCATCTTCAATCCAGCTATTTCATCCTTACTTCATCTTCACAGTCTGTACTGGAGTATTCGTACAGCACCGACTACCTCTATGTGGGGAGCTAAAGCTCCTATTCACACTGACTGCAAGCTGCAATGTAAAGGGTGAGTGGTTAAAAGGGTGTTTTTTGTTTTGGGTCTGTGTGGAAAGTGTTTTTGCGTTGTGCGTGATGACCAAGTAGGGGCAGTTCTCCTGTAATGGCACACTGAGCCTCGCGTTGTGATAGGTGAGTATATGTGAGTAGACACGGAATTTAAAATGTTAGTATGGATAAAGTCTATAGGAAGCTACACAACAACCTAGCAATAGGGGCAACTGAATCCTGTGTGCACGTACACAAAAATAAGGGGGTAGTCCAAGAAGGCCTAGTAATCCACATGGTAACCTGCACCAGGTAGAGATGGGGTCAAATGAGTTAAAGGGTGACAAAAGGGCAAGAATTTTAACTTTCTTTTTTATTTCCTTTTTTAGGCAAGACTACTTCCCACTACTGAAAAAAATACATCACTTCAATGAGGAAGGTAAGGAAGAGTAGTCAAGGCTGGCAACCTCAGCAGAAACTATACAATATTTAAAAAAGCAAGATTCTACCTTACTACTCCTAGGTCAAAGGAAGCCAAGCGTTTGAGCAGGGTTTCTCGTTCCAAAACTCTCTCAAGCTCCCAAAGGCGGACAAACCTCAGTCGGGTAAACCCTAGTTGGATCATGTCTCATACCCTAGTCAGATAGCCACCATCCACAGGCCAGGGTGAGAGAATAAGGGCTTATTAGGTTGCTGCTCTCACAGCACAAAAGCAAATCGGCCTGCCTCATGTCACTTTTTGGCCCACCTTGTGTTACCCTTCAGCCTGCCTCGTGTTGCCATCCACCCGAGTCCAATGCTTTTCTTAAGATCCCTCAGTGCCCCTTTGCTTTTTATAGTTTACATGAGTAGGCATCCTCCTGAAGTTGTACAGTTCCCTTGCACACAACTTCCTCTTTCATCATTAGGAGCAAATGGCATTTCGTGGTAAAAAAAAAAAAAAAAAGGAGACCATGTGGTGAAAGAATTATCCATCTTCTATTATTTTGGCTAGGACAGAAACATGGCATATATTTACAATTTTTACTTTGTTCAATCTTAGCCCAGCTCTTCCCTGACCTGTGTGCCTTGCAAAAACCTTTTTATATATGTTGTCACAAAATAACTTTCCTTTTGATCTTCTTTGTCTGTTCCATTCCCCAACTCTCCTCTCCCTCATTGACTCTGCTCCCACCTTTAGCAACAGCTCTTTAATATGAAACAAAAGTTGTGAATAGGTGTCATTTCCTGTCCTATAAACTCCTATTTAAACCTTTCTGAATGCCTCCAGTCAGCAGTTTGCCGATTGAGTCTGCTAGATACCTGATAGAGAGCACAGTCTTTGCCTGTCTTGTTCTTACAAGAACTCTGGCCTCTAGCTCTGTAGGCACATTTTAGGGAAAAATCAACCGGGCATGTAGTCTCAACCTTCTCATTGCACAGATAGGACCGCAATTTTCCATTACCGCGATTAGAAGATGAAAATATGGAGAACCATGAATGCTCAGTATCTCTAACCCCAACCCATCATCAAAGTAGATGCAACAAATGTCAACTATTCAGTTGATAGTGTGGTCAAAGTTTTGGGCTCTCTAATCTGTGAGTTTCAGCCCTATCTACATTTTCATGGCCCAGTCGCTATGTGGAAGTATGTCTGTTAATATTTGAATTGAGACACTAACATCAGAAAAGTTCAAGAATCATTAGGGCACTAGTCAAGAATATAACCTTTCATAGTTGTGTTTTGCGGTTATGATTAAACCATTCTCTCATATGTAATATATACAGAGTGTGTGTGGTACAATACTGTACGACACGGACACAAACGTACTTTTAGCAAATATCCCATCAACCACGGAATTCTTGCTGTAACATACAGAATGATACCTTGCTGAAACGTGCTTTACAGTGTGACTACACAATGTGTTATTCAACAGGCTAATCTTTGTAAGGAACCCAACCTATGCTTGAATTTGGTGTTGGTTTTATTTTGTTCATTTAGTGTGCAAGATGAAGTTTAACCAATAAAAAATTGTTCAAACAAAAAGAAAACACACAAGACTTTGGCAGATAATCTGGCCTCCTACTTAACTGGATGAAATCTGAACTTTTTCTGCTCAATCCACTTATCAGAGGATTCCGTGTTAAAATTGCTGTTTCTACAGTGCTTGGGAGATTAGGCAAAGTTGGAGTGATAGTTTTCAGGCTAACCCCCAGGCTCCTCTGGAGAAACTGTTTATTGGACGAGTATTTTGGAAGAAGCTACATCACTAATAGGCATCAAACTCTTAATCAAAGCAACGGTCAGGTCTCAATTTCTTCAAATATTCCATAAATCTAGTAGTCAGCCCTAAATTGTGATTTACAGCATTCTTATTAAATGGATCAGGCTGGGTGGACAGTCCCAACAGCCAGACTTTATGCACTATCATTTAATTTTCTGCATGGCAGTTTAACTCTGATATCTTTTGAAAGATGCAGTTGGGCACGGCATCTACAACTGATGTCCTCCTGTTTCTAGACGGATATTCCACTGTGATGTTTGCTCTGCACAGAGAATTTCTTATTTACAGTTGCTAATGTTTCTATCAAAGTAACAAGCAACAAGGAACGAGTGGGCTCTGTCAGCACGCATCAAACATTTTACCACCACCTGCAATGTGTGCTTCCCTTCAAAGTAAACATGGTGTTGATGAAACACAATCCGTTACTTGTCCAGGATCTACATTCTGATTCAGTCTCTACATCATTCAATAGACTCCAGGACGAAAGGGGGGTTCCTTCAACTCAGTATGCATCTTATGGACACTTCAAGCATGTTAAGGACTAACACTGGTGTACACAGATTGTCATCTCTCCCCTGATCGGGGAACAGCCTTTACAACAAGGTTTTTACCACGATGTGCCTTTACCACGCATGTTGTTATCACATATATGCCTTTACAACGCATGCCTTTACCATGCATGCATTTAAGGTAAGATAGGGGTGGGGGTGGGATTGGGGGGGGGATCCTACCCCACAAATACATTGTTTTTATATATATATAAACATTGTGTGGTAATGGCATGTGTTGTAAAAGCATATGCATTCTAAACATATACAGGGTATAAAATGAGTTGTAAAGGCATATGAAGTATTTCCCTGTGTTGTTTCATCATACAACCCCCTGATCATACTTCTCCCAAACACAACCTCTAGCTTTAAAAATGATATGGATAAAAATGTTATGCCACACCATGCATGCCTAAAGTCCACTTCATATAGCGTAAATGGGGTCTGTAGCCAGCTCTGAGCTGACTGGTGCAACTACAATCAATCCGACACACCTGGCCAAGTAGCTATTTTGGGGCGAACATCACTTTTGGATTCTTATCTGGTGTGGGTTTGGTGGGCTGGTGACTAAGTGCCATCTGATTGCTGCAATCACTGCATCTAACGTCACCTTGCAATTAGCAGCTAGGTGGGAGCACCATGGTGGAGAAAGGTCTCACTACACCAATGTTAAAATCCACTGCTACCGAATCAGCTGTTTATATCAAGATAGCCACTCCTTTCTTTTTTATAAATATAAAATGAACTGTGGATAGTTATATGCATGTTAAAAAAATTTAAGTGTTTTCTTAAATGTCATTGCACATACTTGAAAAATAATGTCTTATTCAGCCTAATTCGAATTGTATCCAAAAGAAATATGGGTTCTAAAAAGTATCAACTAAGCCAAGTAAATTTTAGCATTGATCTTTAACAGTTAACCTCGAGCAGTGTGTAAATTATGGATGCAAGGTTTTGGCTTCAAAGCACTCTTACCATTGGAGGAGCCGCCTGCTCCATTATCCTCAGAACAAGATTCTGTGATTGTTCTCTTACTTGGTCTTTTCCATCTCCCAATCGATCCATTAGCGCTATAAGAACTGCAAAGAAAAATATTTTCAAATTGTCATTTTCAGTTAGTACAACTTTATTACAAGTAATATAAGAACAGTACATGTATTAACTTCGGCTGCATAACTGAAAAATATCATCACAGCACTGATGCAAATCGAACAGTCATATTTTTCATCAACTACACGATCCTACATTTTTCGATACAAGTGACTGCAGAATTATTTTTAAGGTAATGAGGGAATCAATGGTAGGTTAAAAGTTTGCTACTATAACAATGGCAATGTCACATCCATAACAACTACTAAATCACACAACAGGATGAAGCACTGGAAACAAGGTATATCTCCTTGGAAACTGTGTACATCACCTTAATTTTGTGCTTTTATGTCCTACTTAGAAGGTACTGTAATTACCCATGCACTTCACCTGGGCACCTAAAGCTCTAATCTGAAAATGTAAAAGACCTGTTTTGATAGAGACAGCCTGAAGTATTGATCTGTGGATCAAGGATGGGTGTTGGTAATGTGATGAAGCCAAAGAACAATGAACAAAGAACAACCATCAACACCACCTTCAAAACAGGCACCTTCCCAGACGACTGGAAGCGCGCAGAAGTCAGACCCTGCTCAAGAAGCCCACAGCTGACCCCACCGACCTCAAGAACTATCGGCCCATCTCGCTCCTCCCCTTCGCAGCCAAAGTTGCAGAGAAAACAGTCAACAGGAAACTGAGACGATTCATTGAAGAGAACGCCATCCTCGACCCGCCCCAATCCGGATTCCGAAGCAGCCACAGCACAGAGACCGCCCTACTCGCCGCCACGGATAACATCCGCACTCTCCTGGACCAAGGCCACTCCGCAGCCCTCATCCTACTCGACCTATCAGCGGCCTTCGACACCGTCTCCCACCGCACACCAGTCGCCAGACTAAACGACGCAGACATACAAGGAACAGCCCTGGACTGGATCCGATCATTCCTCACCGGAAGAAGCCAAAGGATCAGACTCCCACCCTTCCTCTCCGACCCCACGAAAATCACCTGCGGAGTCCCACAGGGTTCATCACTGAGCCCCACCCTCTTCAACAACTACATGGCCCGCCTCGCAGCCATCGTCCGACAACACGGCCTCAACATCGTATCCTACGCCGACATCCAGCTCATCCTCTCCCTCACCAAAGACCCCACCACTGCCAAACTCAACTTCCAGAAACGAATGCAAGACGTCGCAGTCTGGATGACCAACAGCTGCCTGAAGCTCAACGCCGAGAAGACAGAAGTTCTCGTCATCAGTACCACCCCTTCTGCATGGGACAGCACCTGGTGGCCGACTGCCCTCGGAAGCCCACCTACCCCCTCCGACCACGCCAAGAACCTCGGCATCGTACTCGACTCATCACTCACCATGAGCGACAGGTCAACGCCGTCACCTCCAGCTTCTTCAATACCCTCCGCAAGACCTTCAAGTGGATCCCCCTGAGTCAAGGAAGACAGTCACCCACGCACTCATCACCAGCAGACTGGACTATGGAAACGCACTCTACGCCGGCATCAACAAGTCCCTACTCCGCAAACCCCAGACAATACAGAACACCGCCGCCAGACTCGTCCTCGGCATCCCCCGACACGAACACATCAGCCAACACCTACGAAGTCTCCACTGGCTCCCCGTGGAGAAAAGAGTCACTTTCAAAATCCTCACTCACGCCTACAAATGCCTATACAACAACGGACCCAAATACCTCAACGACAGAATCAACTTCCACGTACCCAAAAGAAACCTCCGATCTTCCAACCTCCCACTGGCCGAAACCCCGCGAATCCACAGAGCCAGAGCAGGCGGAAGATCCTTCTCTCACATTGCAGCCAAGACCTGGAACGAGCTACCAGCAGACATCAGACGCGCCCCCTCCCTGAACACCTTCAGGAAGACCCTCAAGACCTGGCTCTTCGGCTAAACAGATCTGCGGACCCCCCCTCAGCGCCTTGAGACCCTCACGGGTGAGTAGCGTGCTTACAATTCCCTGATTGATTGAATGTGTTGGGTACTACCATGGTGGGTAACCATTCTTGATAAGTAAAGAGGGGCTAATATCATAAAAAGATGTAAAGGTTCAAAGACACAAAGTACCTTTTAATTTGTTTGAGGATTCGGCATGGCCATGGAAAGCATTAATGGATCCTCAGCTCGGGTACAATAACTATAACTACCAGCGGAAAGAGGAAAAAAACCATATATAAGTCACAGACAAAATAAGTTCAAATTCTTACTTCTGACCAGGTAGAGCATCCCATGCTGCTTTCCCGTTTTTTATTCAATTGTTATTTTATTGGTAAATGATGGACCTAACCTAAGATGGCTGACTTTTATTCCTGACTCTGCACTGGGACACTGCTATCCAGTGCCCATTGTATGGGCTCAGAGCCCTGCAACATGTAGAATATTGGCTAATCCCCCCATTGGTTTATTAAACTTTCCTGGAAGGCCACATTATATGGTGAGGAAATGCACACATGGCATGAACAGTTAAATGTAATCTTTGGACTGCAGCACTTATTGTGCCACTCACTAGTGCGACTAATGTAGTAAAACCTGCAGTGTGACATGTGAAAACCTCATTTTTAAATATTAAGTCAAACCTATGTAAGCCGTGCAGCCCACAAGGTAGAGTGCTTAGTATTTAAAAGTGGGACGTGTAGAAAATTAATATTATTATGTCCTTACAGCTACGAGGCCGTAAAAGCTACTTTTACTGTGGAAGGCCTAGCTGTCATTTGTAGAAACATATACTACAGAATCAAATACTAATACTGCTGTCACTGGAATGGAACCAGCCAGAAAACAAAAATTGAGCAACTATTTTTAATAATTATTA
Source organism: Calotriton arnoldi (assembly GCA_963921515.1). NCBI lineage: Eukaryota > Metazoa > Chordata > Amphibia > Caudata > Salamandridae > Calotriton > Calotriton arnoldi. The sequence goes on along the minus strand of CAWUFW010000021.1, from coordinate 1,334,750 downwards.
AAAATCCCATCCATTGGCGAGGTCGGATTTTTTTATAAATAATAATGAAAAGTAATTTTTTTAAAGTCATCTTTTTCTTGGCTGTAGTTCCTGGAGGCTAATTTACATTAGCTCTCCAGCTCCTCCCAGCTTGTACTTGGCATGATTAAGGTGGGAATGTGGTGAGAAAACCCTCATACAAGCACAGAATAGGTTAATCTGAATGGGAAGAGAGGACTTCTCTGAACTCCACAGAATATTCAGAGTGGGGGCTGTGGGCATCCTGTGACAACATGCTGTCAAATCCTGCTTGAAAGGTCTGTTGAGTCACATATAACACCTGGGGCACACTTGAAAGGTAAGGAACAAGAAGGCAAAGCAATTCTTTAGTAGCCCCCGTCTGGTTGCTGAAGGACCCAGCTTTTGTCCTACTAAACGTCTGTCTTGGTTTGTTATGGGCACTGTGCCTGCTTTAAACTGGACTTTAGAGTTAAGACGAGGAAGGATACAGGCGATTGTCCTAGAACAGTCACACATACAACCCCAGTTCCTCAGACTCCAAGTTTAGTGTGGTTGAAGATCTTTGCCATCTTGAAAATGCACTGGTATATGGCATTTTGGGCATATCTGCAGTAAGGCAAACAGGAACTACTGAAAAATTGACTAACGTTGCCCCCGGGAACTTTTACCTCATAGATTAGGGAGTGCCCTGGAGTCATCTGCATCAACTAGCTAGAGCCAGGTATAAATGTGGCACCCCGAAAGACGCCATCAGAACACTATTGGACTTGCAAAAGGATACCAGACATAATGAACCTGCTGTATTCTGCATCTTTGACCAGTGAGATGGGCCTGAAGAGGTTGGAGCCCCTTCCACTTGAAATCCAAGGACAGAAAGCTCTCAACAGTTCACAAGGCTGATCTCCTGGGTGGAACATACAAAAGATAAAGAGGACATTTCTATGAAGATCCCCAGCTGACCAGTAGCAACTGGACTTTGCTGCACCCTCTGCCCGACGGTCTATAGGTACTCTCCCTGAGGTTCTGGGGTCTCAGAAGTGTACTCCTGTGACTGTTTTGGCACCAAAAGAAGTCTGGGAATGTTTTCAAAACGTTTGCTCCAGAGCTGCAGGGGAACCTACCGCAAAACGTATCTGACAGGAAGTTTCACGGTGTCAGACTGGATTTCAGGTTTATCTGACGTGGAGTTTCTTTTTCAGATTGGGACTTAGAAACATTTTGGTATGTACTCTAATTCCAGGCCCTAGCGGGGCCAATCTACTTTGTAAATCTGACCTGTGCTCCATTGTAGGCAGCTTTAATTCGCACCTAGGTCACACTCTAGCGCAAACAATTGACCACAATTGGCGCTTTGTGATTCTGTTATTTTCCCTTAAATCTTTTTTTTTTTTTTTAAACCCATATCTCCGGTTTCAGTTATTGGATTTTTGTCATTTTGGTGTAATTTTGTAAATTACATTTTACTCTATTTTTTGCAATTAGAGTGGGATTTTTATTGGATTGTGTCTTTGAAGTTTTACCTCTTTTGGTACTTTTAAATGTTTTACATATTTTTCTAGGTTAAGCCTGTCTGCTATGTGCCACAGCTAACAGGGGTTGAGCTAAAGTTTAAATTACTAAAAACTTTGCCTGGAACTCACAAGTCATTGACCTTATTACTTGTGATGGACACCAATTTACCCAAACCAATAAAACATTTTCTCACAATGCCCACTTACAATCATTCCAACAGACCAGTTTCGGTGGTGCATTCACTATGTGGGTGTGTTTTATTTCCATGGCTATCAAGAATTGTATAATTTTTCATGCCCTGGTTTTCTTTTCCCAAACCAGTGGAAACCTCATCTGCTTTCGTTGTATCCCAAAACTATTTTCTATTATGGTCTGCAATGTGTTCGGTAACTGTCGGGTTAATTGTAAAAATTACTCATTTAGAACAAAAACTATTTTACATTTTGTGAGTTGCTATTTAATCAGTTAGATGTAATGGTTGTGATTCTGAACATAAACAGACTAGTTACACGCTTAGAAATATTTCTTGTTTCTTTAATTGTTAAAACATGTGATCTTTCTAATCTTTAAACAACTTCATGCTCAAACATCCCCAGAGGGATAATCCTTCTCATTACCCAAGGGCACCCTAGAATACCACCAGCGATCCAGATGAGGAACAATCCAAGACTACTGCTAGTCCTCTTTACCAACAGACCACCCCTCTGCCAATCAAGCAACCCTTTCAAACATTACCTCAAATTCAACTTCTGATTAACCATTCTAACACCATTTTACTAATTCATTCCACCCTCTACACCCCTCCGCTTCAGATTCGCCCCCCAGTAATCAAGCCTTGATCAGCTACATATTTTTAACAGACCCCACAAACACTTTCCCACCATCTGCTCTAACTCTCACCCCATAGCTTAACTATTGACCCACAAGACAGACCACCTCACAACAACGGCAATCTGCATTCAACTCCAAACCACCTAACAGCTATTGAACGCTAACAATCAACCCCGCTCTGGCTTCTATCCAGTCAATATCCTTCTTAACAGCTGCCCTTCATACCTCCCCCTTTATTCTATCAACCACCCTGACAACTGGACTACAAAGCTTTCTCCCAAATCTAACCCAATCAAACTTCTACTTCATCTACTGGATGATCCTGGAGAAGAGGGAAAAGCAAACCTAAAGACTCCATTGCGATGCTGGGCAAAACATTAACTCAAGCAACCAACTTATCAAGAACAATGCAGCCAATCTCAGGACAAAATCTGCATAAAAGAACAGTCTAGAGAATCAAACAATTAAGGCTTCCAAAAGGACCTACACCAAAGACACACAGGCCTCAGTAACTCTCAGACGAAAAACCTGTGGATTACCAAGAGCATCCAGTAGATTTAAAACAGAAATGCTCTACTGCTCTGCCACAGAGGTATTCAAAACCCTGAGCACGTAACAAATCAAAGCATCATATACAGCGTTCTTCCCCAAATTCCCTACATCCCAAACATTAAGAACTATCAGTACAACGTAGCATAGTGGAAAACAAACTACCATCCAGTCACCCCCAAAAGCAGTTGCACTGCATCGTAATCAATGCTAGATATTTAGGGATGAATGGCATCCACACACATGACCTAAAAAGTGACTCCAAGCTGGACTGATTTTAACACCAAAACATGGATGTGAAATGATGCTGCTGCTGCTGCCATACTACATGAAACCATTCCTAAAAGACATCAAATAAAATACAGAAACTGACTTACCAAACAGTGCATAAGATGCTAGGCATGGTGTATAAAATCTCTCCAACGACTACTATGATCAACTACTAAACAACACCAGTCCGATGCATTTTTATTTTTCAGGTGTTTACAACTACCAATTTTCAGTCTCATTCCTTTAAATCTTCAGGCAAACTTCACTAAATACAGCATTCATTAACACCTTCTGGACTCTGTATCAGATATCACTGTTGGCCACTGTAATCTCTGTAGCCTTAGAGTCCTCAACATCTGGTTTTAGAGAATATTCAACAGACTTCAAACCTACTCATAGCTTTAAAGCACTCAGTTACTACCACCTGTCACTGGGCAACATATGACACGGACCATATCCTTGATGTCATATTCCCATCAAACGACCTCATTTCTGTGAGTGATATAAAGCCTGTCTCAGGAAGCGACCATTACATTATCAAATTCAACTTACATTTGTCAATGGGATCATCAACAATCCAAAATAACATCTCCATTAAAAGACCTTCAATAGCAACACATTCTAGGAACAAATCCTGGCTATCTGCCCTCTGAACCCATTGATGCCTGTCAGCAACTCTATCAGTGGGTCATCTAGGTCTTTGACATAGCAGTTCCTGATAAAGCATCAATTCAAAGTCAACCACACCAGAAAGCTCATTTCTACCATAAACATACAAAAGAGGAAAATCCGAATGGTGGAGCAACGCAGGAGAAACGCACGCAAAGAGAAAAACAATACAGAAATAATACAGAATCTAAAAGGCAATCATTAAAAAAACACAAGGTAAACTCACTCCTCCTACCACACTGTAAATGCTTCCAAAACAATTAAAAAAAAAAAATCTAAATCATCTCCGAATTCCAAGAGCCTGACTGCATGCTAACCCGCGTCTATCACTATCAAAAATTAGGCAACAATTATTAGTAGCTCACTAAATAAGCTTACGATCTCAAAACGTGTTTCCTAGTACAAGCAGACACCGCAAGAATTACACAATTAACACAGGGAAGATCATAACCAGGGGCGACTGGTGTTAATGGGTGCATGGGGGGTATTTCTTTTTTAACAAAGTAATTCCTCTCTTGGGCAGTACCAGGCCCACTTCACTGCTATCCTGGCCACTCTCTTGGGGTAACCCCTTAACACCAGTTTCACTTGTAGTACATGTGCTTCTCTGAAATACTCCCCTTTAAATTAACAGTTCCTGCGAAGACGTAGGAACTGGTTAAACGGGAGGCCATCCTGCAGGGCTCTTGGATGATAGCTGTCATAAGCTAGTAACGCGTTTCTCTCTGTAGCTTTCTGTACGGACTAGTATACAGCTTTCCTTCACTTCATTTAATGGTCAAGTCCAGAAATGCAATTTTGGACTTAGGCACAAAATAAGTAAATTGGAGAAGTGTCTGAACCTAATGTATGTAATACACAAAGTCTTTGGAGACTATTCTAAGAACTAAATTTAGGGTGTTTGCTTTTGGTGTTGGAAACCCATGTTTTTCATTTCTTTGTATTATTAGTGTATATTGTTCTTTTGTAAAGGGATTTTTGTATGTGTCCCCTTTGGGTTCTGTTTCACATGTGACATGTCGTATTGTGTATGTGGTTTGAACTATTTATACTAAATACTTTCACAAGTGCTCTGATGTTGTGAATCATTTAAGAGATTTAAGAGTGTTCTCAGTGTTGAATCTTTCCCAAATTGCATCCTATTGTATTTTTGATTTATGCAATTGTGCTTCTGCTGATTTCTGTATACATGTAGATTTTCCCAAAAGGAACCGCTGATATAATACAAAATGAATGTGACCTTATGTTATGTAACTGGTGCTCATGTAAAAGCGTTCAAATACTTTCGGGTTGAGTTTGTGCTATATGAAAATGCAAAAGAAAAATACTAGGAGCGGGTGCAGTGCCCACCGCCCACGTGGAAGGAGGAAGTTGGAACCAGTTGAATCTAACACAGAACAGTCCGCAAGTCTATGTATGGTGGTGTTACATAGATGTTCTCTTTCAAGTTTAGTATTGGGCCCGGACAGTTGAACAAGGTGTTGGGAGAAGGGCATAATTAGCAGAGAGGCTGTTATTGCTTAGGCTCCAACGGCCTTTAAGTCCCCTTGGCCACAGTTCCATGTAATGTCTTCTTGAGCCATTGGTTCATCCACAGGTAGTCAAGCTAGCGATGTTGGGATAAAGTCAGTCATAAGGGTGCCTGATACTAGACTGTCTTTACACCAGCCCTCTTGACCTCACCTATGCAATGACAAATTGGAGGCCTGATGATACACAGAATTTGCCTAGGATCACACAATTTGGGCAAACAGGGAAGCCAGGATTGATTGCAGATGGGATGATTTAAAAATTCAGAACGTGGATGCGTGTCACCTTCTACATCAGATTATATCTGTGAATTAAGTAGTTCAGAGTCTCTGCATTGGCCCAACATCCTGTGATTGTGGGCAAATCATTTAATTTCCCTGTGCCTATAAAATAAATGTTACCTTATCTAATGTAACTGGTGCTCATGTAGAGCACTCCAATACCTTTGGGTTGAGTTTGAACTATGTAAAAATGCAAAAAAAAAAAAAACTAAGAGCGCCCACATGAAGAAAACAAGCATTTGCCGTGCAATAGGTCTCGCATTTCCGCGAGTTTAAGCTATTGGCATTGTAAATGACAATGCCTTTTATTTAAGTTTTAAAAACGAAAACAAAAATAAAAGGCATTGTTATTTGTAATGTGAATAGCTCAAACTTGCGTAAATGCGAGACCTATTGCATTGCAAATGCTTGTTTAGGACTTGTGCCCTGTGAAAAACAGTCTTGGCTTACGCTTGAACCAAAAAGGTTTAGTAGAAGGCCTTGGCTTACACTAGACATAAAACAAACCAAATACTTCTATATTAAAATAAAAAGCTCAACACCTGAATGTGCGACAATTTCCCAGCGGCAAAGTTAGTGGGAGATTCAGAATCGCCGCTGTCGCGATTTGAAATGGTGATGGATGCTTTCAGGAAGAGAGAGCAGGAAATGAAGGGACTGCACAAGAGGATAGGGAGGGGGGAGAGAGGGAATCAGGAAGCAGAGGCGGAGAATGAACAGATGGGAGGGAGAGGTAGAAGAGATTTGAGGGGTCGAGAACCTGGATGAGAGGGGGGACGTGGTACAGAGGAGAGAGAGAGGAGAGACAGAGAAAAGTGTGGACAGAGAGGGAGGGAAGAGTGTGGAAAAGAGGCAGAGAAGAGTGTGAAAAGAAGAGACAGAAGTGTGGACAGAGGGAGGGAAGAGTGTGGAAAGAAGAGGCAAGCAGGGGGAGACGAGAAGGGAGGAAGTGGAGGAAGGCAATTTGAGGGGAATGGCAAGGGCGAGAAGCACGGAGAGGGAGCCCAAGACTGAAACAAGGGTGAAAAGCATGGAGAGGGAGACAGAGAGTGCAGGAAGAGAGAGAGAGCGCAGACAGGGAGCCCAAGAGTGAAGCAAGGGTGAGAAGCACGGACAGGGAGCCTGAGAGTGCAGCAGGGGAGAAAAGCACGGAGAGGGAGCCCGAGAGTGCAGCAGGGGAGAGAAGCACGGAGAGGGAGCCCGAGAGTGCAGCAGGGGCGAGAAGCACAGAGAGGGAGCCCAAGAGTGCAGCAGGGGAGAAAAGCACGGAGAGGGAGACAGAGTGCAGCAAGGGAAAGAGGAATGGAGAAGGAGCCTGAGAGTGCAGCAGGGGAGAGAAGCACGGAGCGGGAGCCCAAGAGTGCAGCAGGGGAGAGAAGCATGGAGAGGGAGCCCGAGAGTGCAGCAGGGGAGAGAAGCACAGAGAGGAAGCCAGAGAGTGCTGTTAGGGGAGAGAAGCACGGAGAGGGAGCCCGAGAGTGCAGCAGGGGAGAGAAGCACAGAGAGGGAGCCCGAAAGTGCTGTTAGGAAGAGAGGCGCGGAGAGGGAGCCCGAGAGTGCTGTTAGGAAGAGAGGCGCGGAGAGGGAGCCCGAGAGTGCTGTTAGGGAGAGAGGCACGGAGAGGGAGCCCGAGAGTGCTGTTAGGGAGAGAGGCACGGAGAGGGAGCCCGAGAGCGCCGTTCGGGAGAGAGGCACGGAGAGGGAGCCCGAGAGCGCCGTTCGGGAGAGAGGCACGGAGAGGGAGCCCGAGAGCGCCGTTAGGGAGAGAGGCACGGAGAGGGAGCCCGAGAGTGCCGTTAGGGAGAGAGGCACGGAGAGGGACCACTGGGGCTGTGTGTTTCTGGGGCAGAATGTGTGTAGCTATCAATCTGCATGCATGCATGCATGCATGCATGCAGTGTCAAGGATGCACTCGTGTGTGTGCATGAATGGGAAAGGTGTGACAGTGTGCATAAAGTTTACATTAGGCTGCCTTTTCAGTGGAACCGGCGCGGGGAAGGCTATTAAGAGATTATGGAAAGCGGCCTTCCATTTCTACTTATTTTGTGAATAAAATAATATTTTTGCAGGCACCAGGAGTCTCTTTAAAGAGCTAATAGCGCTGTAGGGTGTCTGCGGAGCCGATGAATGCCCAGCAGCCCAACACTGCCACAGAAAGTGTCCTTGGAACTTGAATGGTGGTGTAAGTATTGCGAATACCTGGAATAAAGCTGCAGTTGGGTTTAGGATATTGTGGTATTTTATTGACTTATTATTTATCGTGTTCTAAAAGGAGCAACAACGTTATGGCGGTAGGGTGACCAGGCGTCCCAGATTTTCCGGGACAGTCACAGTTTGTCACAATGGAATATACAAGGTAGCCTAATTTGGTGACTGAAATAATTAGGCTTCTTAGCAGGTATGTGTGAGTGACCCTAATAATACCCAACTCAACCTTTGGGCTGAAGCGCGAGCAAAGTGCCATTGTAGTCCCTTGACTATGTCGAGGGCAGAGGTCGATAGTAGATTAAGTTCAGCTTCCTTGTTGACGCACGCACGCGCTGTGGTACGAGTTGGAGGTGCTGTACTGAGGCAACGACTAACCCCCCTAGAGGTAACTCCAGTGTGTGTTTTTTTTTACCCTCTGCAGCTGGACGCTGCTCGCATGTTACTTAACACAGTAATAAACGAACTCTTAATATTTTTTAAAGTATACGATACGATTTGAGATTGAACTCTAATGCTGACAGTTATGAGAAGCATGCCAGAGGACGCGAACTGTTGTATTTTAAGGCCGATTGAATTGTTGTGAATATTGTGAATATTCTTTCATGTCTTTGCGTTCTCTGGTGATCGAAGGTGATGAGATGGAGAATGGCAGTTTTTATGGGATATTCAGGAGAGGGCAAACGCGTTGTTGGTTGTGCTTTGCTGGGGTCTTTATGCCAATAAAGTGCGACTTCTAAAAAACGGATTATGCTATATTCACATTTCCCTTTGCGCGCGCCTCGCGCTGAAGGTTTAAAAAAAAAAAACACGCGGCCGTTAAAGTGACGAGAACGAGTTGGTGCGCGCGAAAGTGAAAGTGATCGCGTGCTGTAAGGGTGCCGCGAGCGCTTAATGAGCCATGACGGAAAGCCAGATGGCGCCTGTGCGCGCCACCGCGCGCATAACTGCAAGCTTTAGGCCATGGTCGGATTTCTAAAGCCCACTTACTAAATGTCTCGCCAGACCAGCACATGCGCTGGCTCAGGCGAGACCTAAAAAGTTGGAACCAGTTGAATCTGCCATGCCTGAACAGTCAGCGAGTCTGTGTGTCGTGGTGTTAAAATAGATGTTATCTTCCGAGTTTAGCGGTGGGCCTGGACACTGGGACGAGTTGTTGGGGGAAGGGTGTCAGCAGAGAGGCCATTATTGCTTATTCTCCAACAGCCTTTAATGACCGTCAGCCACAGTTCCATTTAAGGCCTTTTGAGCCACTGTTTCATCCATACCCTTCAGGTAGTGAAGCTGGCGATTTTGGGGCAGAGTCATAAGGGTGCCTGATATGCGACTGACAACACACCAGCCCTGTTGGCCTCAGCTATCCGATAACAAGAGGAGGCCTGATGAAATACAGTATTTGTCTAGGATCACACAATTTGGTCAAACAGGGATGCTGGGTTTGATTCCAGATATGGTGACTTGGAAAGGAAAAACAGTAGATTTCCTGAACATGCAGATGAATGTCACCTTAGTGCACTGGATTACATCTGTGAATTAGTCTTTATTAAAAGTGAGAGTTTTTAAAGTGAACTGAGAAATATTCCTGCCCTGCCGTGATGACAAGTCTATTAGTAAACTAAAAGGTATGTGCCAGCTTCCTTTAACATTAAGGAAGCTGCAACGTGCGAGAGTATTACCAGACAGTTGGGTATCCAAGGCATTGAGATCAGATCTAGGGGAGAGGATATGGCATTACAACCAGAGCTGGTGAGTTTGGAACTGGAAAACCAAGTTCTAAGTCTTGGCATCAGCTCAACAGCCTGTGCAAACTCTCATTGCCTACAAAATAAATGTGACCTTATGTAATGTAACTGGTGAAAGAAAAAATATAGGAGTGTGCCTAGTGCCACTACACCCGCACCCCCATTTCTCTATTCGAGCTTGCTCGCTATGCTGGATCATTTTATACTTGGGTTGAAAATTTACGCTCCACCACTTTCAAAATCCACCAGCCGCTGCTGAGCATAACCACAACATTAACCCAAAAGTATGCCAATTCAACCAACTCTCCTTAAAATAAATAAATTACCGGATTATGTTAATCAGCATCATCAATCCTCCTCCTCACCCTTACCCACCATGCACTTTCAAGAACATTTTCCAAGCTATTCACTGAAAATTAATGCATTGTTTTGTCCAGGAGAATTTCCCAACCACTTAAAACCTTATATATCAAACCAATCTTGAAGAAGCAAGAACTGAACCTGGAGGACCCAATAAATTACAGACCAATATCAAATGGACCATTTATGAGCAAGCTTAATGAAGAAGCAGCATTCACACAGATTTCAGAACTTGTCACAAAAAATAACCTCCTTTCTGACCAACAGACGGGGCTCGGGCCATGAAGAGGCATCAAATCAGCACCGAGTGCTATCTGGGGTGATCTAAAGAACACTGTAGTTCTGATGGTGTCACTCAATTACTAATATTTGACGTCTCGCAAGCCTTTGATGCTGTAAACCCCCAGGTTTTACTTAAAGATCGAACAATACAGGAATACAGGGCCTTACACTAAAATGAATTCAGTCATACTTCAATGACAGAACACAGATCAGATCATTACTTCCATTCCAATCACCACCATTCCAACGAAATGAAGGACGTTTCGTAAGGATCAACAACCGCACCTTTCCATTTCAAAACGTGAATGACCCCACGCTCCAAGTGAATAAACTCCTTAAACCTAACTGGTTACCATTACGCCAACGCCACCCAGGTTATACTAAACTTGACCTTGGGGCATCAGGATTGAATGTCGGAAGGCAGATGCCTCATAAAAGTGTGGGTTGGTTTTTAAAGTCTAATGTAAGGCACCGTAATACTAACTGTATTTTAACTCTATTTTAACATGCACAATCAAAGTTTTTGTGCGCTATGGTTTATTCCGTAGTATCTTTTTATGACTACTGAATCTTAAGAGTGCACTTGTTTTTATCCTTACTGTTTTTTCATTTCATTTTGTATGCGCTTTTATGATTATCTTTGAATACATTTCGAAGATTAATGAAAGCTACAAAGTCATCTAAAACTAAACCCTTTTAAAACTGAGCCAGCTATGGATTATGGAAAAATGATGACCCAACAACAACCTGGCTTACGGATCTCTTTTGCACAGCTCAACATAACTAAAGAACCTGGGTGTGATCATGGACATGTGACGAAAAGGCACCTTCAACATCATGAGAACCCTACAACAGAGCCTGCCCAACAACAGAGGCTACTGTACCTAGAATACTGACAGGGTAAAGGCTTTACCTGCTTTAGGGCTGCCACGCCTAGATTATGCCAATGGACTCATGTTGGGCTTACAAAACACTTAAATCAACAAACTTCAACAAGTCCAGAACATCACTGCCAGTCAGGTTCGTAGCCTGAACAGACTTAACATTATCCCTGTCCCTTGCTTTGCTCACCAGGCAACCATGGCACTGGCCCAATTTATCTAAAATAAAACATTTCATACTCTTCAGCCAAAAGTGAAACCTCAGACAAAGATTCACCACTACTAACCATCCAACCTTTCAAGAAAACCCTGATAGGTGGTAGCTCGCTCGCAGTACCAACAAGAAAACTATACAATACGTTACCTAAGAATCTAAGGACATTGAACAACCACGTCCTATTCAGAAAAGCAACAAAACCATTGCTGTTTCCAAATGAAGACTCCATGCTCTCAAATGAATCACATTTATTAAAGCGATCCAAAAACACTTCATTTGAACTACCAACAAACACAGTAAGGGGACGTCTGGCTGTGCCACCACAGAATACATGAATTGCAATCCTAATAATGGAGGCTTTAACGTCACAAAGAGTTTTTGCTAACCATTGCAGGATGTGCCTCATACTCGCAATAATGGACGTCTTGTTCAATTGTCCAACCCATGGATCACGCAAACACCAAAATCAGCATTATTCATCTTACAATCAGTATTAAGATATGTTAAGTACTCGCATGTGCAGCTGATCTATCCTTACACTCCACTTAGTAACACGTATGCTTATGTGCCCATTAAGCTCAGTGTACATTTCTACACACCTAGACAACGCATGCAATACACCCATTTTTCACATCTAAAGCGAACTGAAACAACACCCGTTCTAGGGCATCCAGGAATTGGATGGAAGGGGTACAGTGACCACCATGGAAACAAAGCGCCACACATATAATACACATGGAGAACACACTTGCTCTATAATATGAAAGCGCTTTATGCCTTGAAAAGGTTGTGGAAAGCGCTACATAAATAACCATTAATCACAATATTCAATCTGGGCCGCATTGGTTCGGTTTTATACTGGAAACAGCGCAACAGTCTCAGATGTTTTCTCCCGAGAAGAAAACTTCACTTACCTTTCCCTGAACCATGAAGAGTTGGCTGGCTAACAAAACTTTCGCATGACTATATCCCCCAAAAGACTAGCACTTATTTAAATTAATACGCGTACTTTATTGTTTTTCTTTACAAAAAAGGGGTTGCAGCTTCCTTTCTGGGCCACCTGGTGGCAGCGCTGTCATAGATTTGGACGATCAAGGAGCTGTTCCATATTCTGAGGCCATAACTCTTGTATGGAAGCTTTAACTTCACCGTCTAATATCGAATAATTAAAAATACACGGACCACAGACTGGAAACCCTGCAAATGTAAAAGTTAGAGTGAACTGAAAAAATGCGTTTTGGAATCGGTCATTAAATGCCAAAATAGTAAGGGCAGATATAGGTCACCGAATCTCAGGAAAAAACATCGTATAATAAAAAAAAAAAACATCGTATAATAAAAAACATCAAAACACTATTGAGAAACAAGTGAAGCTTCGGTGAAGAACGCATTCCTTAGAGGCACTGCTTACTTCCCAGTATACATTAGCTCTCCTGTGGCAGTTATTTAATGTCATCTTAACTGGTGCCAATGTGTTCTTGATTTGCCTGCCACCAAACAACTTCCCTGGCACACCATCCCATATGTCTGCTACAAGGCACGCCTCTTTAAGTAATCTGCCTCTTCTTTCTAGGGAAAATAGCCCCAAATGGCTAAGCCTCTCCTCACAAACAAAAATGTCACCTAAGAGGCTAAAAACGCTGTTAATGGCGCTCATTGTTGAGATGCAGAAGGGAGGGGGGGGCGGAGGGGGGCTGGCAATCTGGGAAACTGTTCCTGGTTTATGCATACCAGAACTGTGCTGCTGGGCAGAATTGTACGATTTTATAAATTCCATAGGTTTTGAGAATTCAACATCTTTAACAAATTCGAAAATTATCATATTGTACAGATTTCACAAACCTGACCAATTAGGTACTCTTCTTTATTCATCTTTATTTTAGGTTACTTTTTTCTCGTTGTGCTATCTCATAACGTCCAGACATACAAGAACGTGATATTTCGCTATGTATGTGAACAATCCGAGCATGCGCATTCATGTCGCATTTAATTAAGTGAATGGCCGGCAGCAAGTTGGGTTTTCAATTGGGTTTATCAAAGTTTCTGCGATCAAACGTAACTACCGGATGTCCACTTCCCGCCCCACTTACAATGTGACCGAACCACCAATACATCAAGCTAGTAGCCACCGTGATATTTGTTCAATTTTAAGACCGTCTTCAGCAGCCCAAATTCATTGGCATTAAGTCCTCGACGTATTGTGATAGTTTTTCTATATGTTTCTGTATCTGAACTACAGATGCAGGCCTAGGGTTTACAAATCATGGTCTCAATGGGAAAACTGCAGAAAAAGCTGCAACAAAGAATTGGGTTCCCACTCATGAGTACTATCCCTTAATTATTTTGGTAGCCCGACTGCACATTCTTCAGTTGTGCAATGGTTCCTTAGAGGTGTGATGACGTCGAAATGAACTAGTCCCATACATGACAAGACTGATGTACACAGTAACATGGCTTCTCCAGCCATACTTTACAGGCCGTAAAAGCTACAATGACGTTGTGCGCTATCTTCACCATGTCCAGTATTAGTCTCGTCTATAGTAGCGTTTTTCTGGATTTATATTTCGTGAAAAACAATAATGATTAATAATAATTTTTAATATGGATCTGAAACGCAAATGCTTAACCAATATGATTGCAGTTGAAACAAGTTTCAGATTACGTATAGATTAAGGAGATTCAGTTGTGCCACCTTTTATATGAAATTTCATTTTGGATAAAATGGACACTGCTCTAGTGTTTTTTTCCACTCCTGCATTCACCACCTTCCATCTGGTTCTCCTGCAAATCTGTTCTTCCCACAGCTTTGCAGAGACGAATGCAAGTTGATGTAATTTTCCTGTTGTGCTCTGAATGAACTTTCTTGTGTTCCTTACTGTAACTTTGTTCAAGGCCCTTCCACTATCATTCCGTTGCTGGGTCTAGTCTTATTCATTGGTGTAAAGCTTCACTGTTAAATGTTTCCTATTGGTTTGAACATCTCCGGAAAGTAATAATGTAAAAAATGCTAGAAGCTTACATAAAAATGGGATACGGTTTATGAGCTTAGATAGTGACTGACATATCAGAATTATCCACACAAGTGATCATACCATGATAAATTTGCTGTTTTACTAATTCGTTTTGCAAGAGTTGCGCGTAAGAACCCCTGAATTTGGGGGAGACCCAGAAGACTTTCATTTTCTGCTAGGGACGATGTTTGATTCTTTTCTGATTCTTTTCTGATTCTGATGCTCAATTGGGACTTAGAATTATTTCTGATTTGGACTACTCTGTAGGATTTTGCATTTGAGCCTTCATGGCATTTATTCAGTGCCTTACCGCTTGATTTTGAGAATTTTATAATAACACTTTTTTACTTTTCCTTTAATCTAGAACTGAATTATTGAGTGGTGCCACTGCCTTATTTTACTATTCTGCTACAATGATGTTTGGGTTGGTGCCTTATTATGCAAAACAACTTGGAGCAGAACTGTCAGAGGTACATTTTGGGGTGTCTGAAATATAAGGGTACAAGAGTTCTGCTTCCACACATCCTGGAGACCCTTTCTTTGGCTTATACAGTCTGGCATTGTCATTTAGTATAAACATTGTCTTTACATTCTTATGGCCTACATGTCATAGGAGACAACTTCTGACATTTCCCTCCTGCCCGCAAGTACCAAGACCCATTTTTAATACATATAACCTCTGTAGTTTACTACCGAAGCCAGCTTTGTATCAATAGGAATAGAAAAATGTCTTCTCTGAAGTGGCACAAAATAAATTATGAATAACCTGGTTTGTGCTGCACAAGTGCACTGTCGCACAACTGGTTTTAAAAAATATTCAACCCTGATAATCAATACTTTTGTAAATTGGCTAAATGGGAAACTTGCAGATCTTTCACGTTTTCAGTGATTCTTTGCATTAACATACACGAAGGGACTCCTAACAGTTAAACAAGCATTGAGAAAGCCACTAGATTTTGTCGTTATAATGGGAGTGCCATGATATTGGCTTTGTAATTTAAGGTCAAAGAAAAACATTTCGAAATACTAGAGGAAAAACAAACATCTAACTGGATGTCACGGGGACCCTGACGCACAGACATATGATGACTCTGAGGACAACACCCTACCTGACCATGCACTACCCTTCTTCTTGTTACAGCACGCGATTCCCTCAACATCCCCGTTTACACTCGAGGAAAACGACTCTGGTTCCTTTAAGGAAGTCTGTGTCCGGGACGAAGGCCCCGCCCCTCCACCTTGCGTCACGATCGTGATACCCCCGAAACCAAAAGAAACTGAGCTGTTCCACTTTGAAAGCCCCGGTAGTAGTACACAGGGGTGTGTAATCAACGCGAGAGAAGAGGAGACACCGAAAGGTGAAGCAACTTAAGAGCACCATACGGGAGGAGGTGCTGGACCGGCTTTAGCGGATTGCAGATCCAAGACCAACGCGCTATCCAGGAAAAGCGACACCGGAGGTGAAAGAACGGAAACCGAGGTCAGCGCGTCCCGAAGAGGCGAAGAGACAACCAGGAACCACGCTCCAGGAGGAGCGTGGCTGACAGAGGTACGAGCGCGCATACAGGCTTTAAGGGGGAGGCAGGGTATTGATTCCACTTGAGAAAAGGGTGCATGTTCCTGCATGAATCCCCCTCCCTCACAACGGTGAAAGGTGGTGTTATAAGGTGTACAAACCTCCCACACGTCCCTCCCTGAAAAACGTGTACAACCCTAGACGTGGTCACTGATACCGGTTCCACATTTGTTTTCTTTGAGGGCTTCTGAAGTAAAGAAGACTCCAGGCGCGATTCCTTCTTGGTTGACATTAAGAAAGAAGAAGCCAGAGACACATCCTTTTAGCACCCGGAACCGGACTTACTTATACTTTGTTGCATAATAAAAACAACTTAAGCATCAAACGAAAGGGTTCCTTCTGTTTTTCCACCCTACATAAACGACACTGGATCTCAAAACTTTACACTT
The DNA here is from genome assembly GCA_963921515.1 of Calotriton arnoldi. Classification (NCBI taxonomy): domain Eukaryota; kingdom Metazoa; phylum Chordata; class Amphibia; order Caudata; family Salamandridae; genus Calotriton; species Calotriton arnoldi. The sequence continues at coordinate 1,318,445 of CAWUFW010000021.1, read as the reverse complement.
AATTTAATATTTTCAATCTTTATAAATGGCATGGTTTATTTTTCAAATGCTATTCACTCCGGAAACTCTGAACAGTATTTAAAACTAATAAGGAAGTTGAAAGGAAAATGTTTGCGAAGGCCTAATTTACTTTGCCATAGCCCAAGTTGCAGATTTATGAACCTCCAGTAGGAGAAATATCTCCTTTACAGTCATGCCAATTACTCCTTCTGCCTCAAATGCCAGCAGAGTAGAGCATCTGGCCCCTGCCCTAGCATCAAAAAAGCCATGGCCTGAGCTTTTAAGCAATATTAGTTCATGCGATCAAAAAAAACAAAAAACTTTTGAAGTCTGGTCTTGAGTCATACACTAGCAAAAATATATCCACTAAGTATAGCAAATGAGAGAAACAATAAAGCCAACCAATGACAAGTAATGGACGACCTCTAAATCCACAGTAAGTTTTTGGTATAGTCCATAAGAGGATTAATTTGTGCAAGTCGCTGAATGTGCAAATGAATGTTCATTGCCCAATCCAATCTGGCCCACCAAATACAGCTAGCTGGCTGGATGTGCATGGTGAAGCCAATGAGCAAACAGGTTGTTGTGCTTGCCTGAGTAGCCCATACTCCATAGAGTTGTGAGGTGGGTAGGGTGGTGTCGGTGCTGCCTAACTTGCAAGTCATGTAGTGCAGTATGGGGATGCCTGAGACGGGCGAAACTTTATTGAGTCCAATAATACAAGAAGGTATCAAGCGTCCCGGCTAACAGTACTCAAACACCAAACACATTTTTTGCCAAAAGCAATCAATCAATCAAGATATGTGGAGCACAGCTGCTTCACCCGTGAGGGTAGCAATTGCTTCTTGTGCTAGGCTGATAAACTCCCAAAAAGAAAAATTGTTACATCGCAAAGAGGTAAGTCCATTAAAACATTATACGCGAGAAAATCAGATCCTTATCGTAGACAAATGCCCTCCCTGCTGTAGGCGTGTAGAAGTCCAAGAGACAGGAATTAGGCGAGTCGGTGATTCCTATGGACTCAATAATAACGCATTGAGTCCGTAGGAATCACCGACTCGCCTAATTACTGTCTTTTATTAGAATACTGGGCTGATCGTGCAGCCAGTCATCCTGAAGCATGAGGAGGTGGTAGATCCCCTTTAGCAGCAATAGTCCACAAATCTAAGTCGCAACCTGTGGCACACAGTGTTCTTAGGAGTGGGCATCAGGCTGCTAAAACATCCACCAATTTAGGTACACAGTAAGAATGTAACAATTTCAGTGATAGAGAAATTACTTTACGGGGTCATTACCCAAGAGTTCTAGCAGTGTCCATTTCTTCAATGATGTTTCAACTGTACAAGTTGAAAGGATCATCTGCCCAGATATTCTGTAATAGGTAGACAATACTAGTCTTCGGTAGTGTCCTGACTGGTAGAGAACTGTATAGCAGGACAGTGAGTGTGCAGGCCTCTGGAACGCAATGTAAATAAAGAAATCAGTCCAACATGCAAACACTGATCACCACAAACTACCTATTTAATGCCTTACCTCATATCTCTGCTTCTTTGCCTCACTTTCCGGTGTTTTATGCATTCTTTCGCCTCCACTGTCCCTCTCACCTTCTTCCTCTACCTTTCTTTCCCCTTGTTTCCAGTCTCTCTAGTCCCCTTTGCCATACATCCATTTGGGATGGAAAGAGTGCTCGGACAACAGACTAGTGAGACGAAGAAAGGATAGAAAATGATGGACAACCGACTCCATCTTTCAGGTATTGTATTGATATTCATGTAGTGCTTTCTATATGCTTTCTGACGTCATACACACTGTACCTAGAATGGACCCTTGCCATTGATATAGTACTCACAAACAAGAATGGAAGGCTACGGAACCCACAAGAGGGCTCACCCAAGTATCCCGAGCAGCTAACGACATTCAGGGAGGGGAGACATATGACAATCATATGACCACCTGCAGGGTTGTCCTTGCAATGTTGCTGCTCAGTATCAGAAGGCCTTAGGCCATGCTCTCACTCACTCCCGCTGCTTACCATTTTCTGGGGGCCAGTGACTACAAAACATGCAGCTAACATCCAGAGTGCAGTCTAGTTTTAGGAGATGGCCACTCCACGTGTTTCCACTTCCCGCCCAAGTACTCACAATATCTTCTGAAGTTCAAATTATCCCCAGACCACATCATCCTGTCTCTGAGACAGGTCGTCCCCTTAGACAACCCACCTAGATTGCGTCATCTTCTTGCCATTTTTAGGGCAGTCACTTTGAGACAGCAATGACTTCCTCCAGACTGTCCTGAATCTGGAGGATGGCTCCAAGTCTATTCCAAGTCAGGAAGTGCAAAAAAAAATGTGTCGAAATTCCACAAGGTGCAACCGTTTCTGCTAATCCCCCGCCACACTCACTGAAAGTAATTTAATTCATTCATGTAACAGAAGGTTTCCAGTCTGATTGTAGTTGAAGTGGAAGGGAAAAGAAGTGGCCCTGTGCCAACCACAAACGTGCTCATGCTCTGCTTTCTATCTTCTAAAATGGCAGCCGTCAACACCACAGGCACCATTAAAGTAGAGAGAAATAGAGCTCAATTCAGGGACTCTTGGGCTATAAGCCAGATGTCTCAACCCTGGAAATATTTGCAGGTTTTTATCAGATCCAGAGGTAGTGTTGACACTTTTGTTGCATTTTCTGCCCACTTGAAAATAACACGCCCACTTGTTTAACAAATGTTCACCTACTTTTCTTTGTTTTTCTCCTTACCACTTGTTAAAACAATCTTATAGTTTAGTAGCAATGTTAACAGAAGGTACCAGTACACAACCCAGTGGTGCTTATTCTATTTACCCTAGAAGAACGAAGAGTTGGGGTGGCATCAACAAGAGGCAACCCTGTAATCACCTGGTTACCCTCAGTTACCTGCAATAGGAACAATGACCACTGAGGAATTTGAACAGCTATTCTGGTGGATGAGTATCAGCTAGGAAGCTGCCATAAGGGATTACAGCGCCAGCTGCATAGATGATCTGTTGAATGATTGCATCCAGCACCTCTTGATATAATGCACCAATACTTGGGTTGTTATTGTAGTTCTTAAAGAGATCGTGTGTACTCTGCTGCTTGCACATTTGAATAATTATAAGATTGCAAAGTGTGCCTGCTGCAAAGCATTTAAGTGTACCTGCTGCAAAGCATTGTGAGTAATCTACTGATCACAATGGTAGAATGTTAGTTGCCTAAAAGTGCTGAGGGGAGCCAGTGAACTGAAAAAGTGTGGGCAAGAGAAGAAAGGAGGAGGTTAAGATGAGGAAGGTGTGCTGTGGATGTTTTTAAATCCAATGCTAGTTCTCTAGAACAAAAGGGGCAAACCAGTAACCCAGGCACTTGGGCTGGAATTTTTTTTACAAAAAGGTGGTTCTTATGGGGGACGTATGGCCCTTAATTTCCATGGCAATAGTACAACACCTGGGATAGAAAAAGTACGTTTCCATTTCCATTTAAAATCTTTATTTCGGTTGTAAAACCATAAAAGATACACACAAATTCTTCCTTGGCAGTGGAGCCCAGGATACAGTTATCACAAATGAGAGTATTTAATACACCAGGTTCAAAAAGACAAATATCTCATAATGAATTTGTAGGCACAAAGAAAATCACAAAAAGAAAAACATTATTTACAGTATGTTATCTCTATTAGAACCAAGTAGAAATAGATAAGACATGAGTGAAGTGCAAGTGCATTAGTATCTAACAATCTCCACAGTAAACACTCTGAATCTGTCCATAGAGACCCTTTTGCCTTTAAATTTTGAATAAAAATGGTAAAATTAGTTAAAAAGACTTTTAAGAGGAAAATTTAAAAACAGAATCCTGAAAATAAAAGCGCCCTCAACCATAGAATTTTTACTGCAGCTAGACCATAGCACAAGGTAGAGTAGACAGTAGCCTTCGCCTGATGGCCCAAAACTGGCCAAGAGATTTTGCAACAGCGCATACAAAAGATGGTCTCGTGTCTGATCTTAGAATCCGTAAGGCTTCGAGGTGGCTACGAGTCCCCAACTGTCTACATAATGGAACCAACCAATTCCTTCTTGATCTAGCATATGCGGGGCATACAAAGAAAACGTGGCCCACAGTTTCGTTTGGGTCTAAGCAAGACGGGCATCCCTTAGGCTGGCTGTTTTTGTTTAACCAAAGATTGGTAAAAGCATTAATAGGTAAACAGCCGTACCCAAACTGGGTATACAGTTTCCTGTCCCCAGGCACTTTAATGGTAGCAAAAAAAATTCTCAAGGCGTTTAGTGGATTTTATATCTCAAAAAACATTGGTTAAACTACCATGGCGAAACCTCGAGTAAGTGATCTGTTCTACCCATAGCCAATATTGGTGCTTTAATAGGTCCTTTGAATACAGTGGTGGGGAGCTAGCAGACTCATTCGGGAGACCAATTGCTGCCCGGGAGGTGTTAACATATTTTATCCACCCAATTTTTTTGTTCCTGTCTAGAGCGGAAACTTCATTAAAAGCAGCAGCATAAGGGGCCAGGTTGGGAGTAGTAACCAACCTATACCAAAAAAGCAAGGGGCGCAAACTCGCTTGATCGTGTAATGACCTAACTCCCAGGTCCAATTTCAAAGGAAGGAGGGGTGTACTTTGAGGCAGGGATACAAGACTCCTAAGAAACTTATTTTCCACTATTGTTAATTTCCTAGCATCCACTAAACCCCACAATTCTGCCCCATAGAGCACACTACTCACAACCTTTGAGCTATAAAGTTTAAGGGCTGGGCTACGGGCTTAGTATATGATAAACTGATCTCGCGCCGCAAGGCCCTTGATAGCTGGGAGAATTTTAGGGACGCCTTGTTCAAATGGTTATTCAAAGTCATGCTATCAGACAATGTTATGCCCAAATACTCAAAGGTACTAACCCTCTCTAATGGGACATTATCTAGGACTAAATTTCGTTTAAAAGTTTTACGAGGGTTCATTATCATCAACTTGGTTTTAGTAGTGTTAATAACCAAGCCCCTCGCATCGCAGAAGGCCTTAAATTGGTCAAGAAGCTTTTGGAGACCCATAGGAGTTTTAGATACCAAAAGATATCATCAGCGAACAGCAAGGTCGCTATTTTAGTAAGAGTAAGAGTAGAAAGAGTACGTTTCAGTTATGCGTTTATTGCATTTATGTATACATATCCCATTACTGAATATACAAATGAATGTTAGCAGTATAATGCTGAGGATTGGATATCGAACACGGGTTGACAATCACAATATTGAAACTTAAGGTGCTCTCTGAGCGCATTTTGACGGAAAGACTTCTGATGACTAAGGCATCCATCACCGCACCCGGGTTGGACCGGTTTGAATACCGGCCACGAATACACTCTTTATGGTTTCTCTTAAAGCACTTAGGCTCGTTATCAACATACATTCTAAAAAAAAAAAAAAAAAAAGATTTTGTTGACGAGCCATGGCAGACTGATTGACTCAGTCTCATCTCTATGATCCCTAGCGGTGTAAATCTGGTTTGAGGTTGCTCTTTGAATGATGTTAGACACTGTCGCGATTGTGGGACTTTTTTGCCACAATCCCTTGTGTGCCAATACCCATTTTGAAGTTAATACTAGAAGTAGTGCTTGACATTCACTTGACTGTGGGACTTCCTGCCCCAATCCTTTGGTGTCTCCTGTGTATATTTTGCGTTCGGATGATGACCCGCCTCTAAATACGTACGCTCAGGGGTCGAAAAGACGACAAAACATGTGGACTGTGTTGTAAAGAATTTGATGGTGGATATCAACACTCGTTTTACAGGTGGTGACTTCAAACATTCTATTATCCCTATAAGCCACATGTATATACTTTTGTACATAGCACGTATGCACTTTTTATTCACCATATATCACTTTCACTGTGCCGTCACCTTTTAGGAGCACTTTGTTTTCTAAGAAGAATATAAATATTGCATTATACTACTAAAGTTCATTTGTTTATTCAGTAATGGGAAATGTATAAATAAATGCACTAAACGCATAACTGAAACTTACTCTTTTGAGAGGTTTTCTTCTATCCCTGGTGTAATACTACTGCCGTGAAGTGAAGGGCCACACTTCCGTCAAAGAGACCACACATTTTGTTAATTATTTATATCAAAGGCAGCGTCGACATAGGAAAGCATGTAAAGTATTAAAACAAGGCAGTGTTAACGTTTTTATCTTTCTGAAATGGAAAGAACAAAGAACTTCACTGTTGAATTTCCCTAAAATATTCCCACAAACAATCCCCAGCAAACAAATCCGTGTAGCTATTCACCAGTCCCCGACCATGCATTACGTATGTGATCGTAAGTTCGGAGTTACCGCCATTTGAAAATGTAGCCCACTTTTTTGTTTTTTTTTCGTTTTAACTACCTGCTTTGCAAATTGGGGTATTCTTAATTTGGTGCCCAGGCCCATTTTCTTCCCCAGTCTGAGGCTTCCTGGTTAGTTTTGTCATGGGAACCCTAACCTTCTCAAGACGTCGAGCAACAAAACCTGGTCATTTGCACCCGTAAACTTTGCAGAACTTTTACTATTCAGATTTAAGTAACAAGAAGGAAAACGTAGCTGAAATTTCTGCGCTATACGAAAGGCCAACTTGTTGCTCTTAAAATCACTACTGAAGTCCGAAGCTCCGGTCATTGTGTTTAAATGCCTCTGTAAAGTCAATTGTTTAAAAAGGCTTTGAAATGAATGCAGGTAACTGAAAACCATCCCAAGGCAGAACATGAAAAAAATCCCTCCAACAACAGATATGCCTAACGTGTGCCAGCAGAAGCGCCTTGAGTATCTGTGGGCTCCTTTCTTATATCACTGAAACCACCTTTGCCCTCTGACTCTGTCCTTTTCTGTTAAACGAGTCAACAAGTAGCCGTATGTTTGAGCAGATAGGCACAACTGGGCACTCAACAGTTAGGCCCATCTTTAGGCGCAGGAATAACAAAGGACTATGTGACACCAGAATATGAGGGAGAGGCAGTAAATGAATGCTAGGAAACCTTCCGAACCACACCAAGTGTCCCGTGATAGCTTTTAGTTGCCTCATCCTATAATAATGCAGCACGTAAGCCAAAACTGAAAACCTCTGTCGAACGTCTGAAAGGAGATGACGTACCCCTATGAGGTCAGACCAAGGCAAGCAACGAAGCTCTGCCCTGGGAAGCAGATTGCTGCTGTAGCAACAGCTGCTCACCTACCAAGTATTTTCTCAAACTATTCAGCCGCCACGTTCTTCAGAAGCAACATCAGCTTTAATGTACATGCAGCACTGAAAAAAGGGGTGTGTTGCAAAAGAGTGTGGAATGTTTCGGTGAATAAGGGCTTTGGTATTTCGTAGCGGAACAGGAGCGAGGGCGGGACTCGTTTATGGACGCAATGTTCGGGGCACCAACAGGAGCAGAGCAGCCCATAAATTCTAAATGCACGAGATGAAAATACCATGCTAGTTTCTCCTGCTCAGTCACGAGATGTGGACACATTCTATAGTGTGGACATAACACGGGGTATTCGAATAAAGCCTTTCAATGATTCACTAATGCACAGTCTTACTTAACTTTACCAGGCGCTTTTTGGCGAACAGAGCATTCCTGTGCGAGTTCACTTCGCTTGAACATGTCCTAACATTTGATGTTCACGCATGGGCTAAGCCTTACATACTGGCAGAGACGATTCGCAGCTCATGGGACAGCTTATTCTTTGCAATTTAAGGTCCTTAATTTAATTCGTTTTTTTATGTTCTGTAATTTCAGAAATTATACATCTTTGATGCGCACATCTTGTCAATGGCTGTAGTCATGCGTTTAACGTTGGCACCAATTAAGCTATTCCTCTTTTAGATCGCTCTCATAAACATACTACTTTAGCAGATAAATTTAGCATCAAGTTTTAAATCAATGGGTTACATTTGCACAAGTTCGCAGCAATGTTTGATTTAATTTTTTTTACTAAAAACCTTTTAATGTAAAATTATGGTTGATTGAGAATTTTGAGAAAAGCTCTATGCTTTGAGAGTGCAGCTGGAAAGAATTACGTTTTGTTATCCCTGGAGGTGAACACAAGCACAAGGTCATTTGTGGGAGCAGTGCATGTCTCAATACAGCAAAAAAATCAACGACTTGCTCTTTGTCTTCAGCCTCACAGCACAATAGGCCTAATCTCAGAAATTCTTGCTAGCATTACATTGCATATTATTTCCACGTATAAACTCTCATGAACTCAATCATTACCTCTTTCTTTACCCAAACAAATTGATGGTCTCCTCATTTTCCGCCTTGGGCTCAAAATACTATTGCAAATGATGGATTAAAATATGGAATTTTTAATGAGGCTAGATCCCTGGCACATGGTATTTTTGCGATACCAAAGGGGATGATGGACGGAGCGCTAGAGCAAATCAAACACTCACCCCCAGTCAAATGATCTGGGTTTAATCCATCATTCTTTAGCTCACTCCACCACCCCAGTTCAGACATGGCAATATGCAAATCAGTCTGACCCTGTGCCTCATGGGAACAGTCCAGCCCGAACTGCCAAGCCTTGTCTTCCCTGGACCGGAAACAAGCATCCTGGGACCGGTTTCGGGTTCAAAACCCTCATCAGCCAGGCTATCTTGAATCCAGTGGCAAAGTGAGCAAGGGACCCACGTCTGGGCATACCCTGCCAACTTAGGGCGAACAAAGCGATACCAAAGGGGATGATGGACGGAGCACTAGAGCAAATCAAACCCTCACCCCCAGTCAAATGATCTGGGTTTAATCCATCATCATTCTTTAGCTCACTCCACCACCCCAGTTCAGACATGGCCATATGCAAATCAGTCTGACCCTGTGCCTCATGGAAACAGTCCAGCCCGAACTGCCAAGCCATGTCTTCCCTGGACCGGAAACAAGCATCCTGGGACTGGTTCAACTGGCTCTGCCTCAGTTGAATAGCGTATCACCCTGTCTATAAACCCGTGGAGTCTGAAGATCCCACATGTAAGGAGCGCAATTCTCAAAGGGGTAGACCAGTACTTTACTGAGAACACAAATACAGTAGAATCCCACCAGATCCTGTGGGGGGCCTTTGGGGCAGTTATCAAGGGTCAGGCACTTTCACTAATGGCGGGACGTAAGAAGGAATTGAGGGCACAATTGGAGACTCTGGAACGAGAGATTCGGGGGCTGGAGGACGAGGTGGCGACCACAGATGACTAACAAATCACACACAGTCTTAGTGTAAAAAGACAAGACTACCGACAGCTTGCAACAGAGATAGCTAGATCAAAACAGAGAGCCATCTTGCATAAAATATATGAGTTGGGTGACAATACGGGGAAATTGCTCGCATAGTTAGAGAAGCAGGACACCGCGCAGAGATGGGTACCCCTAATTGAGAGCGAGGCAGGAGAATTGTTGAGTAACCCACAGCAAATTGCTGAGGCCTTTGCCTCCATATATTCCTCCACCACTCGCACTACCTTAACTGATTCCAGGGACCTTCTGGCCACTATTCCGGTTACTACTCTTGCCCCGGACGATTGTGAATCCCTGGAGAGGGATCCCACGGAGGAGGAATTAGCGATTGCCATACGAGGGATGAAGTCGGGGAAAGCCATGGGTCCTAACGGGCTCCCAATGGAACTATTTAAACTAGTGACTTCCAAGATAACACCCGCCCTCTGATCAATGTATCTGGAGAGCTATCAAATTGAGTACCTACCCAAAGACCTGGCCTCAGTGGTAGTCATCCATAAGCAAGGTAAACCTACGACGAGATGTGACTCCTATCGCCCAATCTCCCTGTTAACTGCCGAAGCAAAAATTCTTGCAAAGGTATTGGCCAACCGTTTGATCCCTGTCATCTGCAAATTAGTGCACCCAGAACAGTCAGGCTTTATGCCTGGCCGCAACACGGCCCTCAACCTTCGAAGACTACATGGGGTGATGGGGAGAATTCACACCATTCAAGAGGACGCAGCACTGCTTTCAGACGCAAAAATGGCATTCGACACTATCGAGTGGCCTTACCTATTTGCCCTCCTCGAGCGTATGGGGTTTGGCACGAATTTTATAAAGTGGGTTAGGCTACTATACACAGAACCAACGGCCCAAGTAGTTGTCAACCAACACACTTCCCGACAATTCCGTCTAGAGAGGGGGACTAGACAGGGATGCCCCCTGTCGCCCCTCATGTTTGCCCTGATATTAGAGCCTTTGGCGACCTGGGTTAGGGGTGACCCCATGATCAGGGGGCTCAAGTGGACAGATCAGCACGAGGATAGAATCTCCCTCTATGCTGACGACGTCCTTTTGTATGTTGTGGCTCCAGCGGCCTCGATCCATAGGATCCTGCACATCTTCGCCATTTTTAGCGCCCACTCTGGGTATACTATCAACTGGACAAAATCAGTACTATATATGCTTCAAGGTCCTTTGCCGCGGATGCCCAGAGACACCCACATTACAGTTGCTACTGAGGGATTTCGCTACCTTGGTATATATGTGACTCAGCATCCCACCCAATTCTACGACATTAACCTCAAGGCCCCGCTGAATAGGCTCCACAACGATGTGCTCCACTGGCGGTCTTTGCCCCTCACTCTCTTGGGCACAGCAGCGCTGTTTAAAATGCTGGCGTTGCCTCGATTTTTATACGCACTGCAAAACACCCCTTATAAAGACCCAGACACCTACTTCATGAGTGTAGAAAGCGAAGTCAGAACTCTTCTATGGGATGGGAAAAACCAACGCATCGCGACCCATAAACTGACCAGGGGATGGTATGACGGCGGGATTGCGTTGCCCGATCTTAAACAATATTACTGGGCCTCACAGCTCGCAGTGATCAATCAGTGGAGGGGGGGGGAGTATCAGCGTGCACTGTATTCCAACCCCAAACGCCAACACCTCACTGGCCCTACGGCCCAAACAGTTGCACTTTGGCACCGCGCGACAAAGACACTGGGGTGGCACAAAAAAATAACACTGATCACTCCCTTGTGGGAGTACGAGCAACTCGGCACATTGAGCAGATGCCCGGTCTTCGATAAATGGGACCTAATTGGTATCTCTTCAGTCGGGGACCTGTGGAAGCGGAATGAGATGGTCCCATTTAGAGACCTACAAGCGGAATATCAACTGGCAGGGTCAGAGACGTTCCGCTATTTACAAATTCGTCATGCAATAACCACCGTTGTGGCGAGCGGTGAGGCTCTACCCGAGGCCTCCCCACTGGAGGATAGATTGTTAACAGATCCCATGTCACGTAAAGCAATATCACTCACATATCGCAAATTAATAAACAATAGACCGGATCCATTGATACGCCTCCGGCAGCTGTGGGAATCAGACTTCGGATATTTAGAGGACGACGATTGGCAGGAAGCCCTCTCCTCCCCCAAGGAAGTTGCGATCCCAATGAGGCTACAGTTAGTCCAGCTCAAAATCCTACATAGAACTTACCTATCTGCACATACACTGGTGAAAATGGGGCGTAGGCCGGATTCTGGGTGCCTCAGGAGGTGCGCGGCGGAAGGTACATTTTTCCACACACTGTGGGACTGCCCAAACCTCCAGCCGTACTGGGAGATAATCACCTCCACACTCGCGAGGGTAAGCGGGAAAAGCATCACTTACTCCCCGCGCCTTTGTTTACTGAACGTATGGGAGGCCACCGACTTGACCCAGACTGAGCGCACGTGGGCATCACTGGGATTTGCCCTTGCTAAGAGGAATATAGCTCAAGTATGGGGGACTGGGGACTTGCCTACATATGAGAGATGGGCTAACGACATGGACACTGCGATGATCGCAGAAAAGGGCGTTTTCAAACACAGGGGCTGTCCCAAGAAATGGGATCGCAAATGGGCTAAATGGAATGTATCACGTGGTGAAATATGTGTATCCCCAACAGATGAACTGCGTAACACTGAAGTGGACATTGATCTCAACCGCGCTTAACGATGTACAGAGAATGTGCTTTAATTGTAAAAGATGGTCATTTGTCCTTTTACCACTGTATTTCCTTGTTATGTGGCCTCGTGGCCTTTCACTGTACTATCACAACTGTTCAATAAAAAAAAAAATATATGAAATTGGTATTTTGGAGTATTGTGGGAGCGTAAACCACAACACACATTAGGACATTTTGTAGTAATTTTTCTATCTGCTGTCTAAAGGAAACGTGGTCAAAGGAAGAGATTTCTACATAGGGAATAAATGCCTGATCATTTGTATAATCAATACTTGTCTGTTTTATTTTAACAAAGTGAAACCCTTCTTAAAGTCCTGATCTGCTTACAATCGGGCCGGCTGAGTCATTTAAGATTTTTTCACTATTTCCAATAGCACTATAGAGAAAAGGAGACTTTGGTACGTGGAAATATAAATCATTTAAGCCAGCAAGGGACAATTTCTCAGTATACGAAAGCCATTACTACTCGGAGGGTAGGTTTAATGCATCTTTTATCTCAGGAGAATAGGGATATTGAGAATATCCAAGAAGATCAATGATAGGGCAAAGATATGGAGAGAATGATGCAGACTTTTTCCATATGGTCTGGAGCTGCCTCGGGTGGATGAAGTACTGGGAGAGTGTCATAAGTCTTATTAACAAAGCAACCAATAGAAACAGGAATGCAGACTTTGTGCTGCGTCATTCCTGCCCATGGGCATTTCGTCGCCTGCACTGCAGTGCCTAGTTATACAGCGCTGTATTTGCAGGTGGCGAAATGCCCTGTGGGCAAGGTAGTAAGGGGAGTGGGAGCATGGTGGACCACCCCGGTAAAACAAAAAAGAAAGCGGCAATCACTTCAGGGCAAACACTGGCATAGAGAGTGAGTCTGTGTTTGCCCAGCGGTGAAATGTCGGCAGATTAGAGAAACATGCAGCACACCCGTTTACTGGGCCCTACATGCACTCAAAAAGTAAAAAACTCACCAGTTACTAGCACTAGTATTGGTGAAACATCAAAAAGCAATGAGCTGGAAAACACCAGAGGGACCTAGTCTGATTAAGTCGAAGCAAGAAGTATCAAAATGGTCTGAATGCGAGAGCACACTATTACATATTGAGACCAAAAAGGAAAGAGAAATCCAAATTATGCTGGAGCATGGGTTCAAATAATCTTCACACTTGCTGAGGATGACACGAAGTGAAGGATGTCCACCAGAGCTGGAATAGAGGATGGAAATAAATGGCTTTATAAACTTTGAGAAGACGAACAATAGAGCCTGATCGTCCCTTTTCATAGGCAGAATTCTGCAGCTCTTTGACCTCTTTGGGAGCTACTCGGGCTATCGCATTCATTGGACTAAATCACTAGTCTATCCCCCTGTTGGGTGGTACACTGGAACACCCCTCCTCATGCAAAGCACCGTTTGCATTGGAGGGATTTCAATACCATGGGATCTATATTACCCGAGACTCAAAAGGAATTCCTGCGCAGGAACCTCCTCCTGCAGCTAGATCGGTTGCGTGGAGATGTAACACACTGGAGGAACCTACCACTTTCCTTGATGGGCAGAGCAGCTCTATACAAAATTATGACCCTCACACACTTCCTCTATGTGCTACAAAACATGCCATTCAAGGGTTCCACCAGAGTTCTTTCGGAAAATCGACCATGAAGCCCGCTCACTGCTATGGAAGGGAGGCATCCCGCGCATAGCGCTGTGTAAACTCCACAGGGGGTATTAGACGGCGGACGGGTAGACCCAGATATCGTAAAGTACTATTGGGAAACGCAACTACTAGTAGTCAACGACTGGGTCTTCGCAGACTGCCAAGAACCGGCCTACCGAGTAGATAGGGAGGCTATGGGTTCTAGAGGTCACAAGACGATCCTTTATTGCAGGAAACGAGAATGAGACTTGCCACCACATACCCAGGCAGCGGTTATGATATGGAGGGAGGCCACAAACTATTTGGGCTGGAGAGGTAAACTCACCAATTTGACATCGTTGTGGAACAGTGACCTATTGCTCGAGGTGGGTGGTTTGACAGTTTTCTCGAGATGGTAATTAATACGTATAGAGCAACTGGGCGATATCTGGAGGGACCAAGCCTTGGTACAGTTTGAGGTCTGGCACCAGGAATATGAGTTGGTAGATTCAGACAGATATAAATACCTACAGCTGGGGCACACCCTTAGGAGGCATATACTAGAGGGAGAGCAGCTACCAGAGGCATCGCCTCTGGAGGACCATTTACTAACAGAGCCTATAACCGACATGGTGATCTCTATAATTTACAGAAAATTGGTCAACAATTCCCCTGGTCCGTTAGTGGCACTCAGAGAAGCTTGGGCCGGAGACCAAGGTGACAGAGACTACGACGACAGGGTGGAAGCCATTCAGAGACCACAGGAAACTGCGATCCGTGCCCGATTTCAACTAGTCCAACTTAGGATTCTGCATAGGTCCTACTACGCCAGGACCCTGCTAGGTAGGAGAGGAAGGGCAGGCAGACACATCATCATGCCTCTGGGGGTGTGGCCAAGAGGGTACATTCTTTCATATCCCATGGGAATGCCCAGTGATACAAGAGTACTGGCGAAAGGTCACTGAGGTAAAGTCCCGGGTCTTATCATTGGTGGTTCCCATGGAGGCAAAGTGGCTCCTCCTGACAATATCGGGAGAGGAGTCCTAGCCCAAGTGTCAGAAAATAGTCTACCAGAGTAGGGACTGCCCTAAGAAGTTGGAGAAATTATGTGGGGCATGGTGAGCCTGTAGGGGTTACTGACAGGGAGAGAAGTTGTTGGAAGGGAAGGGTAGGACACTATGTTGACTCGATACTGGTGTAAGTCACACGAAATGTAACGGGCCATAAAATTGCCATTCTGGTAACACTGTAAATCTTAATTACTATGTATAAAGTACAACAATCTACCATCATTTCCTGTATACGCTGTATGACTAGCAATGTTTGAATAAAAAGAGTTAAAAAAAAAAAACAATAGAGCCTGATGACAAACATAAATATGGTGAGAATGAACCAGTAACACCAAATGCATTCTTACCACTGGACAAACCAGTTAAGAGGCTACAATTATAAGATAATGCCTTTTCCAACTCATCATGGAGACCCTGGGCTTTGCTAAGTTTGAATGTACTTAGGGGTGCATTGCATTATTTGTAGACACAAGGATGCTGTATTTAACTGTAGCAATGGCACCACCAATTTGAAGCAGTGTAACCATTAAAAAAACCATACTGTATCAGATGCATTATTTATGCCTCCTTTATTAACAAAAAAAAATAGACTAAAAAAAAAAAAAGACAATAGAGCATCCCAAGATTCATTTTCCCCACTTGTAAAATTATTATATCTAGTAAAGAAATTATGCAATCACCAGGTTACAGAAACCTTAAAACAGTGTATATATACCAAATGTTCTAATTACCTTTACATTCCATTCTGGTCTCATTAAGTCCCTAATTGATTAGTCTACATTTTCAAACATTGCTAGTGAATTGATTTCAAGTTTTACAAACCAGCCACATGCAGAGTGTGAAAATAGTCCGTTATATGCCTCAATCATTACTAACATTGGCAATATGAGTAAAAAGAACTCTGGATTAGGCAATCTTAAACAGACTTCTTCTAATAGTTAGACTCTAAAATGGTCGTCCCTAAAAGGTGGTGGTCCACATTACTTTTACCTCATGATTGTGAAAGTATACTCCAGCTAGTATTCCGGTAGAATGCTTGAATCCAAACCTGAGGAAGATGGCGAATCACCTGCTTGTTGAGAGCTGTTACCTAGGTCTACCAATAAAGGACTTTAAATAAGATATTACAGCCTCATCTTTAAAACTGTCAAAACGTGTATGAGCAGATAAAGTAAGTAGAAAACATACTGCACTGGCAACTGGAAAATCCTTGGTGACACAGGAGCATTAATAGCTATGGACAAAGCAAGTCAGTGTTGTATTCTAAACGTAGTTTTGGAGTGTTAAAATGTCATCTCGTGTTCTCGTTCAGCTGTTGAGGACAATCCCCGCACTTTAGCGTATTTCAGTGGTGAAATAATCACAGTCTTAGCAACTTGCTCACAAAGAGCAATGCAACAATGAAAAGACTCTTCCATCGGCTGCCACAATGCCATTACACAAGGTCAGATCTTGCAACCTTGTTTAGCTGCCATCTTGGATCATAAGCTGTTGCTGTTTATCAAGTAATTCCATGCAGCAGGAGGTTGTTTCCACAACGAAATTGCATTTAAGGCTCCAGTCTGTTAATTCTTCAATTATCCCAAGTTTAACAAGCCAGATAAGCACAGAAAATAATTCTTATGCAAGATGAGACACCCACACAACTTGATAATTTTAGTGGTGAACGCTTTTCATTAGTCACTCACGAAAACAGATAAGGATATGTACAAAATACATTTTTGATGAATTAAGAAAAAATATTTAGAGAGAAGACGCAGCTTCTTAAAATATTGACGGTGTAATATTTATGACTTTCTAGCATCAAGTTACCTACAGCAGCAGCTCTCATCATGTTATTGTTATTACCCTATGGTATCTTCATTGTGTACATAGCACAAAAGTTCACTCTAACTCTGCCGCAAACTTTTCCTACTGCACCTTGTGAAGTACTCAAGACATTTCAAATATTTATCAATCACTGAAGATTAGGACATTCAGCATGAAAAACATAAAATAATCTGTCAGACCATGCTCTACTTAATGTTATGTAGTTATGCTAGGTGGCACACACTAGCTATAGGTGAGAAAGTTCCATTTGTGCACCTACTGAGAACCGGTTGAGTGCATGATTGTGGGCTGTTAATATATTCCGCTCTTTTGTAAGGGGGGAAAAAATATGTAGTACGCTGACTATCGCTCACTAGTAAACATTCTTAAAGATAAAGGTAGAAATAAAAGCACAGTTAAATTTGCTTCATTCAGTACAAAATTGCTAGAACACTATTTCAGTGTTGAACTGGACATTAAAATGCCAGAGCAGATATTCTATCTTTTTCTTCTCTGTATCTAAGTGAGGATCGTGATGATAAAGGTGTGTTTTCAAGAGACTTTGACCTATGGAGTGATGGAGCACGATTTTTGAAAATAAAATCAGCTCGATGAAATTCACTCTAAATGCATGTATTTTAAATAACATACGCAAAACTACTAATATAACACGAGAGTGTATAACATGAGAAATGTGCACAAGGCACGATAATTTGATTTTTTCTTAGCTAAATAATGTGAATTATGTTAACTGAATGTTGTTATGTTTTCTTAACTGCAGAAAAATAAACAAAAGAAAAAGCTTTATTCTTCGTGAAAGTAGTGTAGGTTTTTAGAAGTTATTCTCGGTTTGCTAAATTAATGTAGGTTTCAGAATTATCACGGGATGTACTTTCCGTGCTCCTGTCCTTCAAATGTTACAAATGCTTCCTTAGAGTGTAGATATTTAGCCTATTTCTAAAGGTCTTCTAGGTTTTTTCTTTCCTGTCTAGGCGAGGGATGTAGATGACGAATGTAACTGTTATAATATTCTAGATACATTTGTAACAAGGTTCTTTACTTCTTCCTCTCTTGGAAGTTATACAATATTCAAACAAAGAGTGTTTAGAAAATAGTAGTAAAGTCACTGTCAGTAGATGGTCGTACCACTGTGAATAACCAATATAGAGGCTTGCTGAAGAGAGAGAATGCAACACTTTAGCAGAAGAAAGGAAGTAGCATACTTAAAAGATTCCTGTGGGAAGTTTTTCTCGGCTCGTTCACATGAATGGTGACCTGTCCTGCGTTCATGTTGCTGCATGCCGTGCTGATTCCTGATTCTCTGGCTGGCAATACCTGCTGATCCTAAGAGACTTTCTAAAGACTTTGCACATCGTCGGCTGATGGTGCTGCTCTCGCTATTCCCTAACGGCCGTGGGGTTAGCTTTTCAAACTAATTGCACGCTGTGCATTAGTATTTTCTATTTCGTAAGTGAACAATTGTTTCGCTGATGTTTTTCTCTCTCTCTCACTCCTCTTTACCTGATGTTCTGATGTTTCATGAATGATATGCATTGATTATTGTGAATCTATTTTGTATTCTATAAACTGAATAATAACACTCTAATTTGTATTTTGTACTTGACCATTCATATTATGAAATAACAAGAGAAACTAATGAGAAAAGAATAGTGTTTGTCTTTATTACTGAGTTATTGAGTTATTCTGGACATGTTTATAATGACCTATGTTTAGCGTATTTCTTCATTGTAGGTCCTCATGGAGAAATAGCATTTTGTTTTTCAATATTTAGTCCCTTTTAGCTCTACCAAAGATTCAAGGAGGACCTCTGATATTGCTAACTGTGTGATAATGACTTATGGGCCCATCATTAGAGTTACGTTTCCGATTATTATATAGTGGCTGGTGTGGATAAGTGAGCTGACAAAAATCCCCTAACGCTTCCGCTGCATCAGGAGTTCCTATTTTAATAATATTAATAATAATAATAATAATAATAATAATAATGAGACTTTGCCCTTATTTCCTGCGCAATGGGTAGATGATTTGAATGATGATGTTTCCAAAAGTAATATTTTAAAGTACAGAGTTGAGAGAAGCCCTAAAAAAGAATTTTACAGGAGATTTAAGATCTTTTTAGATAGTTTTGCTGGATCTTTCCATTTGTGAGTGGGTAGTATTCAAGGAAGATAAAATAGTGCCACCTGTATTTATCAGAAGCAATATTATCAAAAATGCATGTGAAGGGCATTTAGGTAGTACACCTACAAAGTGAAGACTAAGGGCCTTATCACAAGTTCGGCGGTCAAATGGACCGCCGAACCCGTGGTGGCAGTCTGCGGACCTCCAGACTGGCGGTCCCCCGCAGCATTAGGACTGTGGCGGTTGAACCACCATGGGACCGCTGCTGCCGCCAGGGATCCATGATTCCTGGCGGTGGCGCAATGGGCCGAGGCCCCTAATATGCTGGAGGTGCCGCTGCGGCGCTGCCAAGCATATTAGGAGTTTCCTCACCACCCCCATAAAAAGTTTGGCGGTGAGAAAACAAAGGGGCACTACAGGGTCCCCTTGTGCCTCTGCGCCATGGGGTGCATGCAGGGGGGCACTTGGTGTGCCCCCTGTGTACATGCACCCCCATGTTCCTGCACGGAACGAAATGCACAAACATGCTCGGACGTTCCCATTGTGGTGCCTATTTCAAAGGCACTGCCGTGGGAACGCCAAAGAACTGCCCGCCAGCGACTTAAAAAGTTGTAATCTGGCGGGCGGTCTGTTTTGGCTTTGGCGGTGTGGGAGTGGGGCGGCAGCATGGAGGCCCCGCTTCCACACCGCCAAAGTCATAATAAGGCCCTAAGGAACTGGTGCTGGTGGGTCTTTCATGGTTCGAGCTATTGATATCAAGTTTGAAAGATGTGCAGAATGTTTAGCAAGGGACCTACATTACAAAACAAAAAATCTACAATTGCTACCAGTGAAAATGCTGAAAAAACACTTGGTGTAAAGCAGCCATCAATTTTTTTAGGCCCGTTTACAACACTATTTAAGCAGGATAAATATGCTGTAGTTTCATCTGATTACTTCTCCAAATGGGTGAAGGTAAGGTTTACTGCTGATGCTAGTACTGACATGATAACTCAATTTCTTTATAAAGTTGTCAACAGAGAAAGGTTTCAGTTAGAATTAGTTTCGGGTAACGGCATCCAATTTGCCTCCAAAACTAACAGTTCGGAATTAAACATAGAAGAATCTCCCAATCACACACAATCTAATGGGATGTAGAAAAAACCAATAGCCTATTTTTCCAGAGTGTATTCAATGGATTATAGTATTCGATAAACCTTTACTGAAATCCATCACCTCCATGCATACAAAAACACACAAAAGGTGCTGGAAGGAATGCTTGCAAATAATCTAACTACTACACATGCTAATTAGCCTTGGTCCAGCTTCAATAGAACAGTCCAGTGCAAAATGTCAAGCTAGGCCCTCTATAAACCAAAACACAAGCAACCCAAAACTGCTTCAGTCAGGTGCAGCTTGGCTGAAGTGGCACATGGAACGAGGTCTCACTACTGGGCATAGCCCTGGCCATCAAACACAAAAGGTGATGGGAGGAATGCCTGTAATTAGTGTAATCATTAGTTATCACTCGGGTAGCATTATAATCCATAGTTACAGGATCCAAGCAAAACCTCAATGACGAGGCCTAATAGGGCAAAAACCAGTCTGGGGTTGTTTCTGTTCCGTTCTGGAGGGGGTCCATGCCTGGCAGTTAAGAATAGGCAATTTCCAAGTGGAGCAGGGTCTGCACTTATTGCATAAGGCAGGCTTCAAGAGTGGCACAGAGGGTGACAAACAATGGTTTGGAATGCTGTCCCACAGCAACTGCCAGTGGTTTAGACGAGTTGCAAGCATTCCTCCATTCACATTTTGTATGTTTTACATAAAGAAACACCAGACACAGCGTTACTGCCTGCACCCCATTTTTTTCTTTCACGAGATTCACACTTAAAATTCAGATTAGAGGGTGGCGTGGCTTGGAGCATCAAGATGGCGGTCGCACTCTTAGAGTGCTCCGGACTCCTCCGTCATTCGCTTTAAAATCACAGCCATCGGCAGCGTCACCCTCACCCCAGTAGCAGGAGTCGACTTGCCGTTACGGCGCCTCTGGTTTGAGGCAACCGGAATCCCTGTGACGCCCACCTACCGCCGACAAGCGTCATCCTGCCCCGTGGCCTTCAGGGCGGCCTACCAGCATGGCGGACTAAACCCCATCCCCAGGGAGCTCCCCGGAGGCCTGCAGCGAGCCGCGATATACCCGCCAGGGCCGGGGACTGACAGACACCTGGGATCGGGCCCATCGACTCCCGCCGGCGCTTGGGGCGGCCCACGGCCGTGGTCTGTGACGCCGACTGGGGCCGACCCACACTGCCTCTCCCTTACGGGCCCGGGACCGTCACGGAGGCCTGAAACACGCCGCGACGAATCCACCGGGGCCGGGAGCTGACGATTGCCCAGAGCCTTGCCTGCCGACCCCCGGCGGCGTTCAGCGCAGCCTGCGGCCCCGGACTGCGGCACCCAACTGCCACGTACCTTCGCTGCATTTCCCTGAGGGACCTGCTGCGCGGCCCAAATGAGGTGTGGATCCGGCGAAGTCCCTGGGACGTTGCTGGCGGGGACGGAGTCACCACGAAGGAGGTGAGGAGACGTCGGGGCCCCACGCCGCAATTACGGAGCCTGAAAAGACCCCTGGCGCCGGGACTGAGGAGGCCGCAGGGCGACTACCCAGCCCGTGCGCCACACCCCACGCTGTGACGACCTCTGAAGCTGCGGTGAGTGTCTCCTGCCCTCGGTGACTCTGAGGCGCGCGGCCTGGTGGGGTTCCCCGGTCCCGAAGCGGACACTGAGGCACCATCTCATCCGCCTAACCCTGCACTCCGGGGGAGCACTCTGACAGGCGAGGCCACCCCCCGACCTGGCTTGCGCCCTTCCTTCATCGATGGCTGCAGATATGGGCCTGGCGAAGCCCCCGGAATCGTGCATACACCCCGAGCGGCCATCACCCTCGCCTGCCTCATCCTCGCTCTCAACGCCCCACTGGCGGTGACGCTCCATCGGGCAGCTGGGCCTGGGAGAATGCCCTCGACCAGGCCCGGCCCGAGCAGTCTGACTCCAAAAGAGACGAATCGAGGACCCAACTGAAGGTCCCGGGACACTCTCGACCCAGCTGTCCCCAGAGACACAGCAACCAAGCAGTCAGACCGGGCCTCACCGGACACCCGACACCCGAGGGGACTAGGCTCCGTGCTGCTCTACTGCCTGCAACCAGCCCTCCCTGGCCCGAGGACCATACAGACTGGTCCCTGGCGGGAGTTACCGGAGCCAGGCACGTGCGTCAACCGGACCAGAGGCGGCGACCATCCAAACTGACAAGGAGGTGAGCTGGGCCCTGGGGACAACCTTGAGGGAGTGCAAGGGCCGAGAAGCACCCTCACGGACCTCGAATCCCTTGCCTGCCCTGGATTCGTGGGGGCCTCCCCCCGGCCTGAACACCACATGAGGGACCTCCACTGTCTTCCTGGTTCTTTCTAGGGTCCCTTGCTGATATCACCCTACAGCCGAAGAGGGCTTGATCCGGGGGGTCCCTACTCTCTCCGCACCAGGGCTCCGAACAAGGTCACTGCAGCCTAACCGGTGACCGTCCTCCAACCAGCTTGCCCGACCGGGAGCGGGGGGCTGTGCTTCCCCCTGAATCCAGCCTTGCCATCGACGCTCACAGACCCCGAGGACACGGACGTGGGCGGCGGACCCCCGTTTCCTGGACCCTGACTCAGGGGGGCCTCGGCGACTGTGGACACCAGCGAGAAAACCGGGCCTTTTTCTCCTTCCCACTACATCCTAAGAAGGGAGTGAGAACCGCCCCCGATTCCCCCTGAGCTCTTCGTTGCGACACGCTGTCACTCAAACCGATACAAGCTCCTCTCATCACTCAATATGGGGAAGGACCGGGCCCCCAAGTCGTCCACTACCCAAACGCAAACTAAAATGGATCAATTTACCACGAGCGAACCAGGCCCGACAGAGGGGGCGACGGGGGGTTCATCCTCCCCAGGGGCGACCTCACTGCAATCCTACAAGCCATCAGCACGTCCCAGGCCTCGGTT
Source organism: Calotriton arnoldi (assembly GCA_963921515.1). NCBI lineage: Eukaryota > Metazoa > Chordata > Amphibia > Caudata > Salamandridae > Calotriton > Calotriton arnoldi. Next base: position 1,295,788 of record CAWUFW010000021.1, on the reverse strand, counting down.
GAGAGTAAGATAGGAGAGGTCCGGATAGATGTGGCCCTCATTCGCCAGGACTTGCGTAATGCCACAGCTCGTATCTCTAGGGCGGAATCCCGCATCTCCACAGTCGAGGACGACGTCCGCCAGCTGAAAGAACAGGTAACCCACCTGCGATCCCATACCAAGGAACTACACAGAAGGGCTGAAGACGTCGAAAATCGATCACGGCGTAACAACCTCCGCCTGGTGGGATTTCCAGAAGGGGTCGAACAAGGCTAAACGGCAACCTTTGTAGAAAAATGGATGGAATCATGGATGCCCAAGGACACATTATCGGCATGGTTCGCCATTGAACGTGCCTACCATTATCTTGCGCCTAAACCACCCCCTGGCGCCCCACACCACCCCATCATCGCCAGGATTCCAAACTTTAAAGACAGAGATGTTATCCTGAGAGAAGCCCGGGCCCAGGGCACCCTGACTTTCCAGAATCAAACCATAATGATTTTTCCAGACTATATTAAGGAAGTTCAGGCCCAGCTGCGCTCTTACACAGATGTCAAACAGAAACTTCGCAATCTGGGCCTTCAATACAGACTCCTCATCCCAGCCCGTCTTCGAGTTGTTTTTCAAAATAAAACACAATTCTTCGAATCCTCACAATCAGCCTGGCTAACTGAAGAACGACCCCTCCGGGGCCGTCCCACCTCTCTGCCTGTGCCGCCCAGACCACAAGTAGCCGACCCACCGTCTCCTAAACAACGCAGGAGGCACACGCAATCACGCAGGGGCCGAGGAGCTCGCAAAGTGTCATCTAGATCACCCGGTTCAACTGCCCAGGGGCCTAGAACCACCATCAGCCCACCGGGCTCGAAACTCCGACATCGGGATGGATCCTCGGATGATCTATCCCCCGAACTAAGCCCCTCCAGGACTCTGGACCCGGCGGCCATGGACTCAGATCTTTCTAGAAGCCCAGCAATCTGAGGAACCAGCGGGGCTCATTGAGAGGCGGAACCGGGAGGTCCCAATCTGGCGGGACCTGGGAAACATGTCCCAAGGAACTACAGAACTCAGAGACATCTGCTGATGCTAAGATCATATCCACTATAGAAGGAGGGGTCCACCACGCAACTCCCAGCTAAGCGTTTTAGTTTAGCTTGTTATTCTCTAATTTACAGGGTGACAGATGTTTTAGTTCCGGAAGTATAGGGTGTGGGGGGAGGCTTAGGACCGTTGTTCTCTGTTTAGTTTTATGTTTGGATTTGCTATTTCTTTTACTCATTCTTTACAGCACTCTGATACTTGACCATTGCGCATGCGCTTCGACCCCACACACCCCAGGGCACGGACCACAATTACACCTTCGCACAGAACTGCACCAGCCCCCCAGAGGCCCAGTGCCCCATGACTCCTCAACTCCACACACTTGGCATGTCGCAGACAATCACCAAGGGTAAACCCCTCCGAATCTTATCCTGGAACGTGAACGGATTGCTGAACCGCATCAAACAGACAGCGGCTTTGAAGTATGCCCAACGACATGCCCCGGTCATACTCCTACTTCAGGAAACCCACCTCTTGGGGACCCAATGCCCCTTCCTTGCGCGATATGGCTTCGACAGGGTATGGCACTCTGGCTTCGAGCTAGGGCCGCGAGGGGTTGCAATCCTACTCCGACGGGGCCTCCCTTTCACTCCCAACCACGTTACTAGAGACCCCCAAGGCCAGTTTATAACCGTGTCTGGGACGCTAGAAGGGAACACCCTTAACTTGACGTCCATATACATCCCACCTGCTGCGCTCACCTCGTCGCTGAGACAACTCACTGATATTATCTCTGCTCTACCCCTGGGACAGACGGTGATAGGGGGCAACTTTAACGCAGTCATGCAACCAACACTCGACACTACTGGCACACCCTCCCCTGCTAGGATAGCGCATGCAAAGAAACTGGTCGACTGGACAGCTACCCCAGGCCTATGCGATGTTTGGAAAATCTTGAACCCCCGAAGCTCCCAATACACCCACACCTCAGCGGCACACCACACACAATCGCGAACTGACATGTTCCTCATGTCCGCCCCCGAATGCCAAAGAGTGTCGGGCATTGTCATCCTCCCCCGGGGAATCTCAGATCACTCAGCTCCGCTCTTACACCTAGGCGAAACCCTGACACGCCTCGGCCGGTGTGGCGACCAAACGCCTGGTTCCTGCAGGACAGGGAGGTCACGAAAGCGATAGGAGAGGAACTGCGCCAATATTTCCTTGCCAACCAAGGATCGGTCCCCTCCCCGGGCACCCTTTGGGAGGCAAGTAAAGCCACTATCCGAGGAGTAGCCAGGGGCCAGGTTCAAGCACAGAGACTGTCTCAGAACAGCCGACTGACCCTTCTTGAGGCACAAGCAACCCGTCTGGAAACTGGTCCAACCAGGACCACAGACTATTTACAGGACAGGCAACTCGCGGCCATACGCGAAGAGATTAAACACATCTCACTGGAGTCGGCCAAGATGCTATGGCGCTCCTCTGTGGCCCGAGTACGGCTGGGGCAACAAAAATGGGAAACTGTTGCATAGACTGGTTCCATACCCACTGGCTAATCGAATAATTCCCGAAGTCCGTGACCCCTCCGGGACCACCGAGCACACATCACCTGCAATCGCACAGGTGTTTGCTGACTATTACGCCCGCTTATATTCCGTTCGTAAACCCGAAGCCTCCCTCCCCGAAATGCTTAACCAGACAGGTCTGTCTCCCCCGCCTAACAGATGCCGAAGAAGCAGGCCTGGATCTCCCCTTTACCCCAGAGGAAATACACAACGCAATCTCCTCGCTAATGGCCGGGAAAACGCCGGGCCCGGACGGGTTCCCACAGGAATATTATGCAGTTTACCGGGACCTACAGGTCCCCCATCTCTCTGATCTATATCAACATGTTGCAGAGGTTGGGGCCTTCCCCCCTGAGACGGACATGGCAACCATTGTGGTTATCCCCAAAACCCAACCGCCTTCGTCAGCCTGCGCGGACTACCACCTGATTTCGCTAATTAACACTGAGGTAAAAATATATGCCACGATCCTGGCCCAACGCCTGCGTCCGTTCCTTAATAAACTAGTCCACCCGGACCAATGCGGCTTCATGCCAGCGCGCAGCACCAGACACTGCTTAAGACGCCTACACCTGGATCTTGCGCACCGCCAACTACTTACCCCCTACCTAGCACTCCTCCTTGTCGACTTTGAAAAAGCCTTCAACACGGTCGACTGGCTCTACCTGGAGGACGTACTGACAATGATGGGCCTGGGTCAGCAATTCAGGCGCTTCGTTCAGGTCCTCTACTCCAACGCCAGAGTGCTCACCAATAGAGCCCTATCGGAGGCATTCCCAATTCAAAAAGGCACAAGGCAGGGCTGTCCCCTCTCACCCCTCCTATTTGCGAGCCCTTGGCGTGCCTTATTCGAACGGACGACTAGATCCAGGGCTGGTCCTGGGGGAGCCACCACACCGACAAAATTGGCTTGTATGCGGACGACGTCCTGCTCTTCCTGGCAGACACAGCCAGCTCCGGCCCTAAGTGCCTTTGACCCCTCTAAACCTTTGAGAACGTCTCAGGCCTCCGGCTCAATCCGGCAAAGTCGATCTTGGTACCCCTTCACCTCTCCAGGGAATGGTTTGACTGGCAATCAACCATTCCTATCAGGCGGCAGTCATTCAAATATTTGGGGATATGGATTGCCCTGCTTCCCGACCTAGAATGGGTACTAAACATTACCCCACTTGTTAAAAAAGCTAAAGAGGACCTCAGGCGCTGGCAAACCCTGCCACTCAACCCACTCTGGAGAGTGGCTCTGTTTAAAATGATGATCCTTCCCCGCTTCCTATATATTATCCAGAATACCCCCTTCCACTTCCCACGCCGTTGGTTTAGGGAGATGGACAGCATAGCCACGAGGTTTCTATGGGGAGGGGCCAGACCATGCATCGCCTTTGCCCGATCCCACCCTTCGATAGAGGCATGGGCATGACTGATCTTCACCTATACTACAGAGCCACCGACTACTCGTCCTCCACGACTGGTTCACCGGGGGCTGGTCTGACCCGGCCTATAAAACAGAGCTCAAAGACATGGAGTTCCCTCAAATTCAAGCATTCCTATATGGCAGCCCAATACCTAGAGCAATACCCCCAGTCCCCCGGGCGGTCCTAATGGCCTGGCCTACGGCCCTAAGAAACACACGTTGGGACAAAAAACTGAGTCAACACACACCTCTATGGCAGGGCACGTGGCTGGGGGAGGTGACGGCACTTGAGGGGTTCAAAAGATGGTACTACATTGGCATATCACTGCTAGGCGACGTATGAGCAGGCGACCACATTAGGACGTTCCAAGACCTGCAGGGGCGTTACACCCTCCATGCTTCACAATTCTACAGATACCTGAAGCTGCGACACGCCCTCAGCGCCCACATCTCAACAGGCACAGCACTCCCTGAGTTTAGTCCACTAGAGGCTCAGGTTATGATGGGGAACCTGGGGAAGGGAGGAGTATCTCGGATATACCGCACCCTTACCAATAATGGCTGACAATGCTCGATCCACTCAGGAACCAATGGGAGGGATGGCTGGGACGCCTGGAGGGGGAGAACTGGCGTGACGCTCTTATGGCACCCAAGAACATTAAAACTTCAGCCAGACTCCGCCTAATCCAATTCTACTACCTCCACACTGCCTACCTCACCCCGGAGCGATTTCACAGGGCGGGCCTACGTCCCTCTCCGAACTGCACGCGCTGCGGACAGGTGCCGGCAGAGTTTTATCATATGGTCTGGTCCTGCCCCCGCCTTGCCCCGTATTGGGAAGCAATAGAGTCCGAGCTCACGCACGTCCTGGGCTGGCAGGTGCCACACAACCCCTTGCACCTCATCCTGGGAGTAATGGACGGCCTAGATGGGTCCCAAGCAGACAAGCTGTTCCTCAGGACGGCCACCGTGGTAGCTAAGCGCGACATTGCCGTGACATGGACACAGCCTGAACCCCCAAAAATAACCAAATGACGCCAGGGCGTAGACTGGTGTGCCGCACAGGAGAAACCCTTATTTGAGGCCCGGGGATGCCCAACCAAACATAAAAGGATCTGGGACAAATGGATGAATCAATTAGAATGAATAGGCCTGATGTTTACCTGTGTATATAACTGCACTGTTTATGCGCTGTGGATGGGGACCGAGATGCTGGTTTGTGTACAATCAATGCAGACGCACTCTGAAGCGCCACGGACTAATGGTCAAACGTGCGGTACTGTTGTTTTTGTTCTCTTAAAAGTCAATATAGTTGAGGGGGCATGGCTGGCAGCCGCCGGGAATGGCTGCACTCTAAGTCGGCTCCGCTGCCCTCGCCGTCTTTCTACAATTATCCGGCAATTTACATGCGATTCCCCTCTCAATTTGGGGGATATAGATCCCGAAAACGCTCAGATTATAAAAAGCGACTTGCCTGGGGTGCGGAGAGCGCCGTCACGGAGCAGCGAACGGCGCGATCGACACTCCGGCGGGAGCAACATGGCGGCCCGTCCCCATGCCTCCGGCCGCTGAGGTGAGAGTGCGGGGACGCAGCTGAGTCGGAGCGGCTGAGAGACCCGAGATTTCCTGAGACTCGGCCTGGCCCCGGCTAGCGGAAATAGCGGAGATCAACGAGGGCTCGCACAGCTGGGAGAAACGCAGGGTAATTGACGGCGTTGGAGACACCGCGGCTCAGACAGAAATCGAGGCCCCGGCTTGCGGCCTAACGACCTATGACGCACACACTAGTCGTCTTCCGCTGCCGGTCGCCTCCGCTCGATCCGGGATACCATCGCTCTACTGGACTAATCAGCAGTGCTACTGCCCTACTACACCACGCCAGAAGCATTGCTGGCAGCAGGGGCGCTGCCGGGGACCCGGGACTGGGGCCTCTCTCACCATAATAAACTCAGTGTGGCGAGGGACAAATACCGCCATTACGCGGCGGCAACGTGTGCACGGTAAATCGCCACATGATCTAGAGGGGACCCATGCCAGCAGCACCTCAAGTCAACACAGGCTTCACAACCCCCGAAGCCTAGTACCGGCTCCCACCGCTCAACACGTGCCGCCGACCCAGAGAACTGCGTCATAATAAGGTGGTGGAATTGCTGTGTTTTCCCTCCGCCCTTCATCTGCCACTAGACGAGCTGGGGCTGAACCCAGCTGCTACTCGCCGACCGGTGGGCTGCCCTATTTGCCCTGCCAGGAAACCCGACAGGCCGGCAAGGGGGGGTAATCACCTTCCCCCCCCCCCAGCGCAGGCGGCGGTGGCTACTGGCACAGGGCTCTACACCGCAGACGAGGGGACTATGGCCACCGGTAAGGGAGCCAAGACGCAGGCCCAAAAGACGCTGGCCAAATTCGCCTGGGGCAAGGCAGGGCGAAGAGCACGATGCAGCTGCCAGGGGAGGACCCAACGACCCTCGCCCGCAGACCCCTCAATCAGACCTGACTCTCCACGACGTCATGGAGGCCATAGCTGGGGTTCGGACATCTCTAGAGACTCGCATTGACACCGTCAACATTGAGGTCTCCTCATACGAGCGGATCTCCGGAAAATGGATGTCAGGGTGAAGGATGTGGAGGAAGCCACTGTAACGTTGACATCGGACACGGCTCTTCTCAAGCAGCAAGTGGCCCAACTCCAGGAACAGCAGGTGAAAATGGAAGGACTACTCCGACTATGAAGGGAGAGCGCGCAGAAATAATGTACGCATTCTGGGGGTGCCGGCTGTGGATCTCTTTGTCGAGGACCTGGTGCTGACAAAACTTCAACCGAAGCGCCTGTCCAGTTATTTCTCCATCGAACGAGCCCATCGAGTTCCTGGGGGTAAGCCGAAGCCAGGAGGCCCCCCCCCCCCAAGACCTATCATAGCGAGGGTGTTTAATTTCAGAGACCGTGATGTAATCCTCCAAACGGCTCATGCTCACCCGCCACTGACGTTGGAGAATAGCGCAATCACGTTTTTCCCGGACTTCACCACTAAAGTACAGGCTCAGTGGCGCAGTTTCAATGCAGTCAAGAAAGCGTTGCGAGACAAAGAAGTAAAATACTCCATGCTCTTCCCAGCGAAGCTCCGGGTTGAATCCGAGGGCAAGACCTGGTTCTTTTCCTCCTCGGAGGAAACCTGGGAGTGGCTGGAGGGTTGGCGAAGAGTTGGCAGACCGCACAACGGCAGAAATGACAGGACCTGAGGTAATAGATCGAACAATGGGGACACGTCTCCAGAAGGTCCACCTCAGGAGGAGCAGACCGCGGCATTTAAGGGCTGATGGGGTGAAATGCCATAAACTCGGATCGTGATCCCTTAGAGACACCTGAGGCCCCACGGGCGTGATACTGGACCTGTGATGAGGTATTGGGGTACTTAAGATGGACCCGTCGATGGCCGGGGGGGGGAAAATCAGCCGACGCGGCTCAAAGCAAAATTACCAGCACCAGGCCATATAGATGGTGAATGCTAAAGAGGGGATTAGTACAGATCTACATGATATAATATGTAATATGTATCCATTCTTCAATCACGGCGAGGGTGGGAGGGCTGTCCACCAAGCACCTAGACTATGGGAGGGTGGGCGACAGGCACTCTGCCTTGTTGGGGGGTGGGTAGTTCGAAATCCACTGTCGGGGGGGCAGGGAAGGGGGTGGTGAGGGGGGGATCATTGGGGGGTTATTGTTGATGTTCAAGTTATAAGTCACGATGCACAGGGTTGTACAATGGGTTTGACATACCATGCCCTATCTCAATTGACGCAGTATACACTACGGACTAATGCGCAGTGCCCCACTCCGTATAGCCAGTCCCGACTACGAAGCACGGCTGCCCATGTTGTGCGGGAGCCAGTCACTCCCGTGGTGGCTGTAGTATACACCCCCCTTGGTCTTACTTATGATCCAATATGGATAATACCACGGTTACAAAGCTGTCCGCCTTGACATGGAATGTAAACGGGCTGGGGGACAAAATAAAGAGGGGTGTAGTATCGCATTAACTTAAGAGACAGGCACCAGACTTTGTATTGCTGCAAGAAACTCATCTCGTGGGTAATAACTGCAAGGCTCTCAGCAGGTGGGGATATAGACTACTGGTCCAGGCAGGATTCACACCAGGCTCCAGGGGAACTGGTATCTTAGTGCGAAAAGGCCTTGCCCTTACACCCACTCATGTATGGGCAGATCCACAGGGTAGATTTGCAGTGATGGGGGCCACCTGGGAAGGAAAACCGATCAATGTGGTATCAGTGTATCTTCCACCAGCATTAGGGAAGGAGGCACTTAGTGACCTAGGGAAAATACTGATAGATCTCTCGGATGGTATCCTAATAATGGGAGGCGATTTCAACATGACCATGGACGATACACTGGATAGGTTTCCCCGGCGACCTACCGCTAGACACAGCACTCATATTGTGAAATTTACTCAAGCCATGGGTCTAACGGACATATGGCGCTCATTGCAACCTCACATGTCGTATTACACCCACTACTCTAATGCACATAACAGTATGTCCCGTATAGATTATTTCCTTACACACCAGGCAGCTGTTGGCCACTTCCAGAACCCTCGGGGGCTCCAGCGGGGATTTCAGATCACTCCCCGGTGTGGGTTGAGCTCACTTTTCATCAGCAAAAGCACCGCAGCCCTATAATAATAAACCCGTGGCTCTTAAAGATCCCTGACATAAAAGAGAAGCTGATAGAACAGACTGACTGTTACATTGCGGAAAATCTGGGATCAGTAGATTCTGCACAGACTCTATGGGAGGCATACAAAGTGGTATTGAAAGGTCATGCAATGGCGTTAAAAATAGGTCATATCCGTCGCCATAATGAACAGATACTGGAGGCGGAGAGCGATCTCCAACGATTAGAGACACGACATAACTCCTCCCCCAGTGAGGCCACAGCACACCGTTTGACCATCAAACGCCTCGAATATAAAGCCCTACTGCGAGAAAGAGCGAGGGCACGTATACTTTCGACAAGACATAAGGTGTACGAAATGGGAGAAAGGGCGGGGAGAATGTTGGCCTGGTTGGAGAAACGGGAGCAGGGAGAGAGGTGGGTGCCTGAACTATCCACGGGCGAGGCTACACGGGTATCTAACCCCCAAGAAATAGCGGAAGTGTTTGCGGACTATCTTGAGGGGGTGTACACGTCTTCCACTACGTATACGTCGGAGGACTCTCGACAGCTGTTGGCAGACATTACCCTACCCTCACTGTCTGAAACGGACAGGGCCGATCTGGAAGCTGACATCACGAATGATGAAATATGCAAAGCCATCTTTAGCGTCCAATCTGGGAAAGCAATGGGGCCCAATGGAATTCCGATAGAATTCCTAAAATTGATGGCCTTGAAGATAGCGCCCTATCTCAATCACATGTACGCAGAAAGCCTTGAGAAAGGAATACTGCCTGCGGACCAAAGACTGGCGTCTATAGTAGTAATTCGTAAGCCCGGGAAACCGGCAGATTGCTGTAGCTCGTATAGGCCCATCTCCCTGATAAATGCGGAGGCCAAAGTATTGGCGAAATTGTTAGCATTACGCTTAAATGCGGTCCTCCCCTCTCTTGTCCATGCTGACCAATCCGGCTTCGTGCCGGGAAGAAATACAGCGCTGAATATTCGCCGGGTACATAATGTATTGGCCAGGCAGGGCTGTATAGAAGAGGACGCGGTGATTAGGTCATTGGATGCCTCCATGGCATTCGATTCCATAGAATGGCCCTATCTTTTCGAAGTGCTCGCCCGCTTTGGGTTTGGACCGAGGTTTCTGGCATGGATTAGGCTGCTCTACACGGAGCTCCGCAGCCAGGTAAGGGTGAACAATCGAACGTCGCGAGAGTTCACGCTGCGCAGGGGGACCAGACAGGGCTGCCCCCTATCCCCCCTACTATTCGCCCTTGTTCTGGAACCCCTGGCGTCGTGGGTGAGAAGGGATGTTGCTCTCAGGGGCCTCAGATGGGAGGAGGAAGCGGAGGACAGAATATCACTATACGCTGATATCTTGATTTACCTGGCCTCCCCCTACGCCTCGATACATAGGTTATTAAATATCTTTACAATTTTCGGCAAGTACTCGGGCTACGCCATTAATTGGGAAAAGTCGGTGCGGTTTGTTCTTCACGGCCCTACGCCTAGGCTACCCAGAGGATGTAATGTCGAGGTGACTAGTGACGGTTTTCGATATCTAGGGATATTTATCACTCCGGATCCCAAAACTTTATGACAAGAACCTCATAGTCCCCCTACATAAACTAAGGGATGATGTCAAGCATTGGAGGTCACTACCATCATCGTTGCTAGGTCGGGCGGCCCTATTTAAAATGCTAGCACTACCACGATTCCTTTACCTGCTTCAGAACTGTCCGTACAGTGTCCCTGACTCATATTTCAACAGTGTCGAAGCGGAGTTGCAATTTGAGTTTGTTTAAAAAGGCCGAATTTTTCCCAGCACACAATAAGCCAAATGTTTGTGTGTCCTGGCTGGTAGACGCAACATTGCTGTTGCCTGCCCTCGCAGACGACGATCCCTGTAACACCTCGCAGATTACGTCAATTGAGCACAGATGATCTTCCATGCTGCCAGCAGCCGATGCTGGGGTAGCTTGTGAGCCATCCAAGGCCTGGGTGTCAGTGGAGGAGCCGGTATCCATTCCAACAGGAGCAGAGACTTCCTGTGGAGGCTCCAAGAATGCCGCCATCAACCTAGGAATACGATGGGGACACTGCAGAACATGGGCCGTTATCAGGTCCAGTAAAGCATCAACGTCCGGTTGCGCAACTGATGGAAGTGTCAGACAGAGATCCAACACGCATTCTTCTCCGCAGAACAGGCATTGGAGAACAGGTAGGATGCAGTCCATCCAGACTGGTCTAAATGACAGGAACCAAGAGGCGCTTAGTTCCCGTAGGCGAAGTGTGCCCAGATGTTGTACCATGCGATCACAGTATTTACGTTCCAGGAGTACTGTTTCCATCTCCTTGGTGACTTGGACGTCCATTGCGTAGCAGAAAAATTACAATCAGGATACCTGCTATTAGAAACAAGATCAGCGTAAGTCCTCCAAAAATGCTTCCGAATGCGGAGTGTATAAAGTTTGGTATAACTCCGAGGACCGTCTGAAAGGTGCTTAACAGTCCCGAACCTATGGTCTTAAATAGGTGGACTATACCCGTCGTAGCAGACATGTTAAAGATACGATTCACCATTTCTGTGAAATGGAAGGGGCAGTTTGTACGTATGAGTGCCTGTATCTCAGCCGAGGACCTTGCGAACTGGAGATCATAAGTCTCCGGGCGGAGGTTAAGGGCATGGTTTGCTGTAGAAGCATGGCTTTTATTCTGCTCAGAGTATCAAACCGTATAAAGGAAACATTCAACGAAGGCCATAGCGGCGCCTCCCTGACTGTGTGTGTCGGTGGAAACAATACTTGCATACAGCAAGTAACCCTGGAGCTCACGGTGACTAGATATGCGATGCCGGGAAGCATCCCACAACAACCTTGATCGTTCAGCATCAAGTAACTCCCATTTGAAAGTAGCCTGAAAACTGGAGTAATCACGGCTGCTGGAGTACCCCTCAAGTGACAGGATAGGTTTGCTACTGAACCATTGCAGGCCCCGTGCAGCATAATATCCTGGCATATGAGAGATCCACTTAAAGCGTTCTCGCAGTTCGTACCACTTAGAAGCACTTCTAGATCCCCACTCCTGCATTGAAATCTACATGGTAATTCCCAAGATTCCTTGATGAATTCCCTACCCATCTCTTCATATCTGCCTGCCTGTTGTTCTAGGCAATACTGAAACCGGTAAAGTTATATGGCCATGGATCAACCACTCTGTGGATGGTGATTCCGCCACAGTAAAAGGTAATCTGTCCAGTTTTTCAATGTGCATCATTGTATATTTCGCTCCCCTCTGTGCCCTTTTCAGCCGTTCTTCCCTTAGATTGTATGCAGAAAACAAGGACGTACTGTTGATAAAACGCAAAGGCACATAACCTGCGCGCAGTGATTGCAGCGTCCAGCTTAATAACATAATAGAAAGTAATTGCGATTGTCCGTGCTGTAATATGGACAAATCTTGTTCTAGTACGTCTATAGCAGAAGATACAATGTTGCCCAGTGAATATATCCTGGATGTTAACGTTGTCATACCATTGTCAGCTACGGCTAATGCCTTTTCCAAGTTAATCCTATCGATTTCTCGTAGTCTCTCCGCTGCTTCTTGTTGGGAGATTTTCCAAATTTTATTATAGACAGCATAATGGAAACGTTTTTGACGTGGCTTTCTGGGACCTAATAAAAAATCCCGTAGCTCCACATCCTCTGTAAGTAAGGATAAGTGTTGTTTCACCTGTGTTAGTGTTGAGGTTTTTAACCAATCGAGGCATAACTTCCCAACGCTGTATGATGTCACCACCCCTGGATGTTCTCTTTGTACATAGCGTGGGTCTGGCCTACAGATACTGAACCCTTCGGTGGTTCCCCTGAATCTTTCTTGACATCTATTTGTGTCTGTGGGCCAAACCAACCTTCCCTTCCAATTGAGGTCTGATCTATTTAATTGTACAATGTCATCTATTGTAGCCCCCTTTTCTGATGTAAAATTTTCCTCGGTCTGTGATGGTGTTGGAATCCGAGGTGTGTTCAAATCCTTGTTCTTGGCTATTCCAAGACAGGAAGTCTGTTGCACAGTATCATTTAGATATATCATCTGCTGAGGAATGAGGCATGCTCTAAATAGCGCTTCTGTTCCCTGGACTTGTCTCTAGAACCCCAGACTGATTTTAAGTCTATAGTGTCTTTCCATAAGTCGAAACCTTGTTCAGACAGTTGGGTAATAAAGGAAGCAGAGTAAATTGGTTTGGTGTTAGTCAGCATATTTTTCTGTGCAGGTGCAACCTTATAGAAATATGAGGTCGGGTAAGAAATATTGAACCCTGAAAAATATGAAAATCTTTGTGCAAACGTTTTCGAACTATTTTTCGGTGGTGTAGGACAATGTTCCCATTGGTGATATGTGAAAACATTCCTAGGGGTACTGGATTTGTGTAGAAAATGATGACCATAATGTTGATAACAATACATTGTGTTAAAGTCCGATGTGTCTTCTAACATTTCATTGCTAGAAAATGCAGCATTTTGTTCTAAATCAGACAGCATGTTGTTTACAGTTTCAAAATCCCAATCATCGGAAAATGTACTGGAGGTAATGATATAATTTAAGGAAATTTTAAATAAATGAGGTATTTCTAAAAGTTCGGTCGGGCCAAATACATCATAATCAACCTTGCCCCATACTATTCCATCAGGTATAGGAACTGCTGTAATGTTCACTGATGACAAGTCTCTTTGTTCACGATGTGATGAAACATGAGGTTTCAGGATCAAGTTCACTTTTGATGCCGCAGAGCTTTGGCGAAGGTAAGTTCCATTAACAAGTAAGCAGAAGACAGTTACTAAGCCTATCCAGAAAAGAAAGAAAAGTATCCCGATGATTATCCAAAGGTCTAGCCAAGGTGACACCAGGTAAGTCTTTTTAAGGAAAATTAAGAAGTCTTTGATTTGTTGTTGACGAGAAATCGGGGCTGGCATTGTTTCAGATTCACTTGGATCCAAGGAAAAGGTATAGAAGTCGATGAAATAGCCAGATGCAGTGCGATCTATTTTTGGTAGCTCAGCTGGTTTTGTTGAACTTGTAGATGGCTCTTGTTGAGGCATGTTTATGTAGACATCAGTGTTAGGTCGAATTGAAATTTGTCTTTCACTTTGATTTTGAATTTCTGTTTCAAAAGGAACTAGTTCCATGGCATTGTTGCATAGTCCATCATTTCGTATAGGAGACTCTTCAAACGTGATGAGTCTTTCTGTCTGAACTTCCTGTATGGTAGCGAGAGGAGGGTGTCGGCTACTCAGGAGTCCACGAGGAGTACCATTTAGTATCGGCCACATAGTGTGGTTTAATCAGATCAATGGAGACGAATCTCTTCTCTTTTTTCCCGGCAAGAGGCGGCAGAAGTACAGTTCTTGTACCTTCAACGGCCAGGACAGGTACAGGCTTTCTATATGATGGCCCAAACTCTTTTTTGTCCACTATCTTTTCTCTGACCAGATCCCCAACTTTAGGGACCCAGACAGGTCTTGCCATGACTGACTTGACTTCCCCAGTGGCAGTCCGCTTTACTTGGACATTGCTCTGTAGAGCCCTGGATTCATTCAGACCCTGTAAAACAGCCGAACGTTTATTGATGTCAAAAGGTTTTTCATCCGCCACTGTGCCTTCATAATCGAGATCAGGTAACCACATTCTTGTTCCAAAAAGAACCTTGTAAGGAGTGACACCCCCTAGAGAACGTCTTGGCATGTTGTTCAAGGCCCTCTGAACCCCATATAAGTGATTGACCCAACTACCACCCGCGCCTAATACTCTAGCTGTTAATGATTGCTTTAAGTCCCTGGTTTTGACTCTCCACAACCGAATTTTCCTAGGGATGGTACGGAGAAGAGTACCGCAGTGCAACACCCAAACTTCCCATGGATTCCTTGTAAGCCCTAGAGCTAAACGCGGGGCCACGGTCAGAATGTAATGTGCCAACTGCGTATGTCCCTATAAAGACTCGCAAATCTTTAATAACAGTTTGAGCGTCAGCCGAGCGCTGCGGCCATACCCATAGGAATCTCGAGTAGGAATCTACTGCAACCATGATGTACTTGTAGGACCCATCAGATTGTAAGGGGCCGCAGTAGTCCAAATAGACAAACGCGAGTGGTCTGTCTGATATAAGCAATGGTGTCTGCACTGAGCGAGTTACGGTGGAGCCCTTCATCTGTTGACAGATGTCGCACTTGAGACATAATCTTTGGTCTGCTTCGTTAACCCTGGCCACCAATAGCGTTGTTTCAGTAAAGAAACTGTTGCCGTTACTCCTGCATGCGCATAACCTAGACCCTCTTGTGCAGCTAAAATTAAGCTGTTTGGTATCACTCTATCCCTCACTCCGGGAATCTGAGCAAATGGAACGTTATTTGCATCTAACTTGTAGGAGTACTTGAGTGGAAAACCTTTCGGAAGTGCCTTATTGTCTTTGCGTGATGCAATGACAGTTACCATTATCTGTCCGTCTATTCTCGTTTTAGAACGAGTGATTGCAGCTACGGACGCAGTTCGTACTGCCCCCTTCACAGCTTCATCAGCCAATGAACTCCCTTCAACGTGAACGCCATCACGTTGATGACTCATTGTGTGTATCACGTGACCTCTTGGTAGTTCGTTTTTCAACTCCGCTATTTGTTCCCATAGCATTTTATGCTTAATTGTGCCACCTGTTGAGTCTTTAAACCCATTTTGTCCCCAATACTGAAGATATTCATTGTATGACTGGACACAGTAAAAAGAATCGCACACAATTAATGTGGGGAATTCTCGATCCGTATTTATCAGTGCCAGAAATAGTGCTTTTAATTCTGCCAGCTGAGCCGTGCAGTCTCCTAGAGACTGTGTTTTTGTACAGCTTGGATGGAACTTTCCGTCCTGCATACGACCTTTTACGATCGCACATGCGGCGCTGTATTGCCGTTTACTTCCAATGGCCGGCTGAGCAGATCCATCAGTGTAAATTATGTATTCATACTGATCTAGAGGCATTATTTCATTCGGCAGAGGATATTCTCGTTCATATTGCAAAAATGCTTGTGTTTTCAGACTTGGGTCGTATCTGTATTCTATGTTTGATGCAGTGAGATAATTAGCCCATTGTATCCATCTTGGATGTAAGGCTTTAGCATTAGGAACGCTTGCCTTTGTAGCAGCTTCTAAGGCTGGTACTGGAGTCACGACAATTATTCGTTTCCCCTGAGCCAGTGCTCTTTCTCTCACTACAGCAGTCTGTACTGCTGTCAGGATTTTTTCTGTAGATGCAAAATGCATTTCAGCGGTTGTGTACAAGTGTGATTTGTATGCTATGAGTACTGTTTCGCCTTCATTGAATGTTAGGTAAGTGTACCCAGATTGACCAGCTATAACGCGGATCACCAGATTGCGTACGTTTAAGCGTGTCTGCAAGTGTTTTTAAGCTATCATTTCAGCTTGTAGGGAACGAAGGATATCTGTGTGTTCCTGTGTCCATTGCCTAACTGAAAAATCAGGTCTTATTAAGTCGTAAAAAGGTTTAACCCTTTCTGCGTACTCCAAAATGTATATTCTACCAAAATTCAGGAAACCCAGTATGGACTGTAAATTTTTTTATGATTTTGGCGGTTGGAGCAGCGCACACTTTTCTAAAAAGTTAGCTGCCAAGCTCTTGCTTTCACTTGAAAGATCATATTCCAGAAATAGGACATTGAGGTGGGCTATTTTTGATTTTTTGAAGTTGAATTTATAACCCTCAGAGGCGAGTCCCATAATCATGGTGCTCACCCTGGTCAAGTGTTCCTCCAGGTCATCATACGTCAGATAAATATCATCTACATAGGTGTAACGAGGTGGGCCCGTCGGGGGTACAAATCGTGGACAGTATAGAATGGTGGACCGTAAGTCCCGCCTCTCCACCTCTTATTTCTTCCCGGCAGGACTCCTGGACTACAGGTCCCAGAATTCCTTCCGTCCTGGAGGATTCCGTGGAGGACGACGAGACGGGGTGGGGGCTCCTGCAGAACGAAACTCCGCCCCATGACATCACACTCCCTGGACCCATAAGGACGCCGGAGACCCGGAAGAAGGTGTGTGTTAACACCGGCGACAGGACGGAGACGGTGTGGAAAGTGGTTCCAGCCTTGTACGGAGCGAGAAGCGGATTGCCGGGGGAGCAGGCGGAGCGAGAAGCAGAGCCAGCGAGAGACGGAAAGGTGCCAGGAGGCCAACGACCCCACGGATCGCCCAGCCACGCTCCAGGAGGTGCGTGACTCTCAGAGGTACGCAAACGCTTCACGGGTTGGTACGGGAGGCGGGATAGCGTACCCCCTTAGACCAAGGAACTGCGTGTCCCTTCTCCTTTACTTCTATCGTTTCATTGGGTATGCGGTATCACCCTTCACTCGAGCACGCCCAAATAAGTGAAAATAAACACGAGTGAGTTGGTGTCCTATCACAACCCTTCCCTATCACTGCACACATAAGGAACCGATCCCTTACCCCCGTATTTCTTTCTTCTATGTTCCCGATCCATGGCCACGATATCCCCGAGGACTTGGCGCCTGTCAAGAAGGGAATCAATAAGAGTGGAGCGGAGCCCTGCCCGTACACCCATCCCGGGTCCCTACGTGACCAGAACATTGGCAACTAGAAAGAAACACCTGTCCATACCTATTAAACCCTCTTTATCACACCCTGGTGTCGCCTCTGATCCTTTGCCCACGCAACAATAGGACAATGCCCCTTCATCCATATTCTGAAGTAACTCAGTTACCCTTGCGGAAAACAAACCTAGGCTGTTATTATACCCCTAGGGGAGTCGACAAAATTGACGCTGTGACCCCAGTGCTGAGAATGCGGTCAAATATCTGCTCTCAGGCGCTACATTTTGGCAGAAGAATCCATTCGAGATATCTAGTGTTGTTTTATATTTTTTTCCGCACAATGTTATTCATCAATGCGGCACTGTGTGCATTCTGTACTGCAAATGTTTTTGTGCATGAGTTCAGGTGCCTATAGTCTAAAACTAGACAATATGAATTGTCGGGCTTCCATTACGGGAAACAAAGGATTATTCATCGAAGAGATGCAAGTTTCAATCACCCCCTGGTATTCAAGTTGATCTAAGATCTCCCGGACCTGTTTTTTAGCTTCTTGCTGGATTGGATACTGTCTCTGTGGAGTTGGAGTAGATTTTAATGGTATCACGTGGTGGGTTGAATCTTCATCCCACCCAACGTGGTTGCGATATAGTATTGTATTGTATTTGCATTTATATATCGCTTACTACCCCTGACGAGGCGTCAAAGCGCTTTTTCGGCGAGTAGCACGCTACTCCGGGACCCATAGAGGATTAGTGTTGAATTAGTATAGTGAAATATGAAATGCAGGGACAAGGGCTACTGTCCACTCCCGCGCGTATGTGTGTTTTAGATATTGGGGAACGAGGTCAGAGAAAGCTGGCATAGTTGCCGTTTCCCCCTTTGGGCAATCCATAACAATAGTAGGCGGCCAATCTCTTTCAGCTAAAAGAATGTCATAGCCAAAAGTCAAGTTCTCCCAAAAGAGACCTTTAATTTTTCTGGGCTTGTCCCCTTCTATTTGAAGTGTTATTTCATGTAACCCATAGGTCTTCAATCTATGGGGCGCGACCCCCAGGGGGGGCGTGGAGTCATTGGAAGGGGGTCGCGCATTCACCTGCCTTACTGCTGCCTCGAATCCAAAATGTTTACGTTTCGTTTTGGATTCGAAATAATTACATCTCAGGAGCCTCTCTGATTGGAGGACAGGGCAAAATAAGCCAATCATAATGTGGCAACGTCATCAATGCCTGTCCTCCTATCAGAGAGACTGCAGCATGCACACCAGGAAATGCCCGCGAACTTTGTCCATAAAGATGGACCAGCACCTTCCTAATGCAGGCTGTATTTCCACGGAGTTCTGCGCTGTCAATGCTGCCTTCCACTGGATCCAGTTGTCTTTCTTGGCCGTCGCTGCTTTCACCTCGTGTTCCTTTTTCCAGCTCATCTTCGTGGCTCATTGCTGCCTCTGCATTAGGATCTCCTTCCCGGCTGGTTTCCAAGGCAACCCGAAGCTTCCAGGAATAATTAGGTAAGCCCCCTCCTCATCTCCCATGCCCTGGCTTTTCAGCTGCAGACGACATACACTGAAACTATCTTTCACGCACGCAAAGACACACACACAGATTCTTATCTGTTTCCTTGATTGAGCTATGTGGGTGGGTGGGTGGGGACAGGAAAAAGGTGCCGGTTAATTTTTATGACTGTGGAATGGTGTTTATTTTCGGTGTACTTTCTGTTTTTGTAGCAGCAGTTTCATATTCATTTTTGTGACATTGAAATGTTTATTTTCCATGTTCTTTCCGTTTTTATTCTTGACGCAGCAGATTAATATGATGCCTTTGTCCAACTACAGTTGCCACACTTTCCAAAAAAAAGCGATGGTTATTTGTTCATGTGTAAAGCATCCATGATTGCACCTTACTTGATGTGGTGGTTTTTGTAGTACAAAAAACTTTATCACGTGGAGCAATCATTTAAAACCGGTCTGGGAGAGTTCATCTGAGGACATCATTTTTTGTCAAAAAGTTCTAAATAGATTGGTGAATATGGGATCATGGAAATCTAAATAGCCTTCTGAATTTCAGCTGTGGTTCGAAACAGATAATTATGTCCTGCAAAGAAAGATATTGGTGCTATACACATTAGAAAAATGACATTTGTAATTACAAAATTATGTTTATTCATGTGTTTTGCAAAGAAACAAGATTCCAAAACATGGAGTATTTTAAATTGTGTAGTTCAAATGTATTAAGAAAGCTTCTATAAATGATGAGCAATGGAAGTACTATTTGCGGTAATACAGCAAAACATAAGAATATGCCAGAACATTTAATCAACCATGTAGATACATCTACAGTTTCAATGCATAAGTATCTTCTCCTGAGTAAAATCATAGCATTAGTCAGCAAACGTGGCCAAGCACTAACTCTCTAAATGTCCATTTAGTTCATTCTTAACTTTTTCATACCTCTTTTACTATTCTGATCCCCCTCCACCCCCAAAACAAGCCTTTCTAAACCCTTCCCTCTGACTCTTCCCCCTCCGTCTCCCTTTTACTCATCCCAAGCCTCCTACTACTGCTGCGAGCTCCAAAACATCCCTCCACTATCCTTCTCAATCCAAATAACATAATACCATATCCACCATTCTAATTACTTTCCTTTTTCACTATACTAATTCCCCACTAATCCTTTATGGGTTCTGGAGAAGCGTGCTACTCGCTGAAAAAGCGCTCTGACACTTCGTCAGGGGTAATAAGCGCTATATAAATGCAATTACAATAAAATACAATATCTTTGACACACTGGAGCAGTGAATGCTTTGTGGGTCTTCAGTTCATATAGAACACATCCCGCCATTTTGTTTGCAATGAGATTTTGTGTCCTAAACTAAGCACATGTGACTCAACGCTGAATGGTGCCTCCGCATATATGCTGTTTTCATTGTGGTATTGAATACCAATGTGTGCCAAAACTGTTCTCTCGTGGCATCATTTTCCATGACTGGTCTATAAGTTTGTCAGCAATGAATCGTCATAAATCACCCAGGTACCGGGGAGGGGAGAAGGAGGAGACAATGGCGTGCGGTAAACAGCTGTCTGTCTCATGTCAAGGCCAGGCTCTCACAGAATCGCTGTGAGTGCTAATTTGGAGGCTACTCAGCTCCTCGCCGACTGCCTGTGTGATCTTGAATTATCTAGTTTACCTGTCTGTTAGATTACCGGCCTCTGGGTACAATGAACTTCACCCACAAAAAGAAACAACTGGTGTCTTTTGGCTTCCATCTCTAGACAAGTGTGTTTTTCTACCTTTCACTACCTCTCTTCTGACCCTCACCCTGCGAAGGCCTTTCCAAGACGAAGGCTCAGTTGAGCCAGTCTGACCGTGCAACATGTTGTCCTCCACCTGCACCAAATGCATGGGAACACGTGTTCACAATGGGTGCCATTCTCTTTCCAGACACTAAGCCTCCCACCGTACTGAATGTCCAGGGATACATCCACAGATTGACCGTCTCTCTGGAGAAAAACAGGAACACCCATCACACTGATTCAGAAAGGTGTTATCATCCAATTGAGTCAAATTATGTTTTGTTTGTTGAAAAATAAAGTACAGTACCATTTGTGCATTTTTGGGCAATTCGTTTTGGAGATTTTGTATTTGAGCTGTGTAGTAAGCCTCTGACACAGAACAACAGTCACCCACAAACCTTTGATTTGCTAAACACTGTTTAATACTATTTCCCCACCGTGAAATGATTTGCCGTGGTAATTGGGGGCGCTTTTGGTTGTGGATGATGAGTACCAAGTTCTAGAATTTTTTGTCGGAGGGGGTCCTTACGCCTAACATTTTTTGACAGGGGGGGGTCTCGGCATCAAAAAGTTTGAAGACCTCTGATGTAACCTATGTGGGACACTTACCCTAATATCAGGCGTTTCCACCGTGATATGTTCACTCAACTCCGCTGTCACCAGAAATTCCATCAGGTTCTGACGAGCTATTGTTACTTCTGCTGCGCTGTCTAGCATCGTCAGAGCCCATTCTCCGTTCAGTAGTTGAGTCCTCATAATTCTGCGCATGTCTAACTTTAAGACCTGCTACTTTCTTCTTTTTGAATTGAGGTTTTGCTTTAGGCTTTTCTTCTTTTTTGGAAGCGTAGTCTGTGCGTTGTGTCTCTCTGGACTTTGTACGCTCTTCTTGTCTGTGTTCTGACCGTCCTGCCCTCTCCGAGTTTTTCAATGAACCCTGAAAGGAACGAGAGGAACGTGTATCAGTGTCCTGATACCTGTCAGGTTTTCTAATGCTGTCCCTATTCCTAAGGTTATACCTCCTTTCGGAGGGCTCCTGTTGAGGAGACCTACCTCTGAATTGAGATCTGTTCTCTTTATTCTTTCGTTGTTTATTATCCCATTTCTTCTTTGAAGAAGCAGGTGCTTGCTTAAAAGTATCCTTTTCGGGACTACTCCTCAGTTGAGGTTTTATTGCTCTAGCCCCCAAGCTGTCTCTGCCTAATTCTGCATAAGCAGTTTCAATTATTTTAGGTAATTCATGTTCCTGTTGTAGAGGAGTGAACTCCCTTAGGCGTTGGCGTATTGCCACTGATGCTGCCACTCCTTTAATATTTGCTAATATTATAGCTGATACCTGGGCAAAATTACCTAGTAATTTCATCCCTAAGTTCAGAGCAGGTTCTGCTCCACACTTGTTCTGTATTTGTCTTAATATATCTGGTATTACTGCTAATGACGGGATACCATGAGTCCTGGTATATATGGCAGCGAAGACTGTACCCAAAGAGGTACAATCCTCTATCTGGTTAACATTCTGTGTTTTTCATGTGGGCTGGTATTTGGAAATACCGCCTCCAGCTGTGTTATTTTTTGAGCCACCCAGAATGGCATTTGTTCACGTTTAGTGGGCATTTTACCCATCACTGCGTGTAAGGTTTGCGGTGTAATTTTAGTTCTTGATGTCTGAGTCGGACTTGTTGGTGTAGCCGTTGCAGGCTGAACTGTGAGTGTTCTCATCACGAACTGTGTCATGTTTCTGTAAAGTCTTATTAGTTCTTTATGAAATGTAAGTAAGTCTCCTGCTGGCATTGTTTCAATGTCAGGATGTGGTGTGTAGGCCGCTAGTACCGGCCATGTTGCTCCGTCTCTTCCGAGCGGACCAAGTCTTACTTTATTTCTTGTATGGGGAGGTCGCCTTTAAACCAGTTTAAATGCTCCTGGTAAGTGAGCGGAATTTCAATGTCCTCGTATGGACAATATTCGTTTGGTATTTCATCTTCTGTGTAGTAATGAAATGTCTTTGTTCGTGCATTTGCCTCAGGGAATTTAACCCACAAATAGAATACCTCTGTTCTAAATGATTCGTGTGCCTCAATCACGAAAGTTACTGGCCCGCCCCTAGCTGTTAGACCATATGAAGCTAGTTTTATGGTGATGGCATTTCTAACATTTTCTTAAAGATGTATTGCATCTGCATCTTCTTCAGCTGAGAGATTTAGTTCACGTACTATTTCATCCTGCTCAGTCATTGTTTTTTGTAAGAAGACTTTTTCAAGGGAACTGAGATAAGGTGTTATGCACAATAGGAACAATGTGTCCTTCAAGCTTGATTAACCAACAGCCAATACATAGGATTTTTGCCTACACAGCTGCAGCGGATTTTTGTTCCCTTCCACTCCAGACGTCTCTGTGGAAATGTGAGATGGGGTCTCTGAGAATAGCACAACTGAACTATTCAGATTTGACTGTTAAATGAGTACCCAACCAACGTTGGCGGCGCCATGTCGTGTAGTTCCTATAAACCTATATAGGACTTGCGCGTTTAGACAACATACACAGTAGGATTGGTGTAAGACTGATTCTAGACACCCGCACCGGGTATGTTGGCCTGTATACCAGCTAGCTCACAGTGCCACTAGAAACTCCTCTTACCAAGAAGAGAATAGTTCTTAGCAACTATCGAACATGACAACCCTGATCCCTCAGGACCGTGGAAACAGTGTACTACTTTTCGCTCAGTTACTCGTGCTCACTTAGTCCCAGAGAGATACACAAAGTAAATGGTATGGACGTTTTTCAATAAGCATTTATTGAACAGTCGTTATTCTAGTGTAAAATAGGTGTGCTGAAACAACCACTAGACAGTAACAGATATAAATGATTAAAAGCACTAAGAAAGTAAAAGGATGGTAGATTTCTACCATCTTGCTAGAACCATGAATACAGGCAGGTATATAAAATACATGACAGTAAAATGTGTACTCCTACGATGCTACCCTAACTAGATGTACCCAAGTGTACCTAGCATGTGTGTAGGTGTTAAGCCAAGAATCCCTCTAGGATAAAGTCAACCCCATTACCTGAAGTGAGAGTCTGTGGGACCCCGTCTTGGTCTCGAGTTGGACAGCCCGCAGGGATGTTAGACCACCGCGAGCTGGAGTATCTGCATGCAGGAACCTCAGCGTCTCGCGTCAGTGTGTCGGCAGGGAAGTCCTGATCTCCTCTGTCTATCTCAGCAAGATGTGATGTTTATATACCCAAAGGTCTCCCCGGGGGTTCTACCTTGCTGTGCCACTTGTCGGACTTAGGATGACGTCGGGAATGAACCTTATACATAGTTATTATGCAGGAGATGGTAGTCTTTCTGAGTTTCTGGGAATCCAAGAATCCTCATGCATAATGTATGAGGCTATTGTTCAGGGAAACCCCATGTTCTGTAAGCAGTACCGTAACTAGGTAAAGGGTCAGTCCTAGCAGCCCGTTATGTATGTCATGAAGGGACGAATATAGGTGAAAGGTTGGGATGTTACCCGAGCCTATATTGGGATACCTATATGGAATATAACACTTGATTCAGAAACAAAGGTGTTTGCCAAACTGTTGCTGGCCGAACTGGAATTTTGGATCAACAAACTAAAAATCTAGCCCACCTGTAAGACAGGGTTCAGGAAAGGCTGCAAAACTCTAGTTAACATTAATAGCATCATCTTGTGAGCTAATAAGGCGATTGCCCAGAAAACATCAATATAGGTGTGCTTTCTAGACTACAGTGTGGCCTTTGATAAAGTAAACCGGTAAACATTGTGGGGGAAAGTTGTAGGCCTGGAACATACCTGAACAACTTTTTAGCTCCATTCGACTCTTACATACTGACACCAGAGTCAGAGTAAAATTGGGCTACGAGACAACAATCTCAAAGAAAATTTCAACCAATTGGGGTTTGAAACAGGGCTGTGCTCTGGCACCTGTTCTCTTTAATCTATAAACGGCTGACCTACTGCTATTATTGGTTAATTTAAAAATCTTTACCCCCAAATTGGGTGTGCAAAATCTGCCTCTTTTACAGTATGCAGATGATACAGCAATATTGGATCAAACTGCAATAGGTCTTTAAAGGTTCCTAAAATGGGCTTCAGCAATACAATGAAATGAATTAACGGAAGCTAAACATGGCAAAAGCTATGATAATGAAATCTGGCAACTCTAAGTTTAAGTTTGTCTGGGGGTTAGGAGACTAAAAGATACCACAGATTTGTCTCAATATTTAGGAGAATGGCTAATTCCAAATTAACGCTTAAAACAAGTTCAAAGCAATGCATACTCATGCACGCATTTGCAGAATCAAATATGGGAAATAATGGCTTAAATAGCCCCAGTAGTATCAGTGTGCTAGATAGACCTATTTAGAGTAAAGCTGGCACGAGCAATAATATATCGTTCTCCCACCTGGGGCACTAAGCTTCCTGTTGATCTGGTATAAATCCACTCTGGTGCTATTAGATCAGTGTTTGGTTTTCCAAAGAGCACACCAGTCGGTCAACTTAGACTTGAATTTGGAATTCTATGTCAGGACCGAAGGTGAGGATTATGCTTTCCTTCTTCGCTTTAATACTTAAATCCAAAAAACAGCAGCTAATAAAACAACAAAAAACATTTCCCATGAAAACCAGGGAAACAACAAAGTTCATAAGTACTTTCTCAGACTCTGAAATCAGGTCCCAATATAATCCTCTGTTGCTGCTCCTTCCCCTCCTCTTTCTTCGCTGCTCAGTAGCCAGTTAAGTGGTGTTTTGGTTTCTCCTGAATTTACTTTGCAAGTTATTGCGAGAGTGTTTGGCAATTTTATGATATGCAGTTCTGAAACTGTTTCCGCTTGCCATTAACTGCTGCCGCGCTCATAGTTATTGGCTGTTGTACATTGCAGCTTGTTTTTGGCTTTGTTGTGTGGCGTTGGCTCTGATATGCGCTTTCCTTTCAGATCCCCACTTGCGGCCGCAGCAACACTTCGGCGCTCCTTATGCGACCTAGCCCCCGCTTGTGTTCGGACTGCGGTGTGGTTCCAAAGCCCCTAGGCTAGGGTAGCTGTAGATTCGGACGCCCTGCAGGGTTTTTATTGAGTGAGGCCTTTCAGAGCCAGTAGTGGGGACACGGTCCCAGGCAGCTCGTTACCCAGTCACATCTAAGGGTGTTGGTGTCCCTAGGGCTTGCACCCTTCTAATCATGTGCCTTTGGCCACCCACATAGCCTGGGCCCCCTCCCAGCTTAAATTGCATACACACTTGTGTGTGTTTAATCAGGGTCGCCTTAGCCCCCAATCATTCAGGCCTCAAGCCTTTCTTCTAGGTGCCTATCTACCATGCAGTCTCCTCAAGCCACGTAACAGGAGGAGGACTCTCTGTTCTTCCTCCAGTGGGACGAGGACTTTTACGAGGCTGTAGATTCCTTGATTTATAGGGCGGTTAACGATCTTGTGGGCCCAATGGAACAACGCCTCTCTGAGCAGATAGTAAGAGAGTGCACAAAGATTGCCCAGAGCAATGCAGTGGTCCCAGCTAAGTCCCCGCAAGAAGCCCCACCAGGGGGTTTCTCCCCCCATCCAAGAAAAAGAATGAGGAAGGGGCTGACAAGGATGCTTTCGAGAGCCTCAAACATGCATCCTTAGCCCGTACCTTGCCTCAGGACGACCCCTCTGGGTTGGCAGATCCCTGCCTGGATCCTCCCTGCCCAAGTACTCCTGACCCAGATGGTGACACCCCAACACGTAGGACGAAGAAGGCCCATCTAGGCTCTGGCGCCCGGCTTCTGATCCTATCCCTGAATCCCAGGGTGCTTCAGACATGCTGGACCCTAATAAGATTATACAATCCGGGTCCGCTGGATGGGTACCGGCCGAGAGGGTTGCCAACTATATAGCTCAGTGGCTCCGCAAACCTTTAGAAAAGGAGGCCCGCAATTGCCTTAGGGCGGAGTGCCCTCGTCCCTCTCTGGAAGGGAAGGTAGCCCTTGCTCCGGACATCAATCCAAAGATGTTGACATTCCTTGCGAAACTCACCAAAGATGAGCATTGATAGGTCTTGCCGTTCGTGCTAGGACAAATTGCTAGATGCTAGATAACTAAGATCCTGGAAATGGCAGAGGAGGCCAAGGCTTCAGGTTCTCTGATCGCACCAGACGTCCTTTCTAACTGGCCTAACGGGCAGTCAAGTTCCTCTGAAACGCTAACTGTTCACTCGCCACTGAGCGACGTCGCTTCCTTTTAATTAAGGTCGATCCCAAGTTGGGGGATCTGGCCTCCTCGGAGGCGGGAGCTGTTGCGCAAGGGGGATTATTTGGGGACACTTTTGTTAAATAATTGGGTACATTTGTTGCTACATTCACATCATTTGATAAGGTGCATTTCAATATCAAGCGGGTGTTCACTCCTAGTGTTTTCTCTGGGGCCGGTCAAGGAAGGGGCACGTCTGGCCGCTTTTCCTACCCTGCACCTCCTAAATGGCAGTGATCGAGGGGCAGCCAGTATCAGACCAATCTGCACTTTACCACCTTCTACCCTACCAGAGGACAACTATTCCGCAGTCGCAGAGGATTCAAGGGAGAAAACGGCAATGGCGGAACAGGCAAGTTTTTTTCCGTCCACTCATAAGGGTAGGGGGGGCGTTTGGCACTTATCCTTCTAGCATAAGCAGCCATTACTTCGGACGCTTGGGTCTTGCAAAAAGTGCAGGACTTCCATAGCGAGTTTTACGGTTCCCCTCATCATGTCTCCCGTCCTCGCCCCATTTGTTTCTCCTCCTGCCACGCGGCCCTCATAGACGACGAAGCCCAAGCCCTAATCTGGAAAGGGGCGATCTGTCGCTCAGAGACACACCCCCAGCAGTTTCCTCAGCAACCCCTCTTGTGTGGACAAGTCCGACAGGGGTCGCAGACCAGTAATCAACCTGCGAGACTTCGAGTGGCTGGTATACCGCCACTTCAAAATGGAGGGCATCCACCTCCTCTGGGACGTCTTGCTTCTGTCCGATTGGATGGTACGCCTAGACCTGAAGGATGCGTACTAAGTAATTTCATTGTTTCCCCCTCACTGCCGGTTTCTGCAGTTTCTCTGGCGTTCCCAGACTTTCGAGTTTGTGACTTTTACCTTTGGCCTATCGTCAGCCCCCTTGTGCTTCACGAAGGTCCTCAAACCAGCAATAGAATTCCTCAGAGAACAGGGAACCTGGCTTATTGTCTACCTGGACGACATTCTCCTTCTGGCACATTGCCCCAAGAAACTTGTGTCACATCTTCAGACAACGAGCAATCTCTTGCACGCCTGGGTTTCGTTATCAACAAGAAGAAATCTCTTCTGGTACTGCCCCAGAAGGCGACCTTCTTAGGCTTCTTCATCAACTCCACATCGGCGACTCTGAGCCTTCCCTCTCAGAAGATGCCAAGGATCCAGCACAAGCTCTATTGGCTAAGTCCCACACATCCCTCAGGCAGACCGCCCGCTCGGTGGGCCTCCTCTCCTCGCCGATCCAGATGATCTTTCAAGGCCCCCTGGACTATCGTGCCCTACAGCGCCTCAAGGCACACCACCTGAGGAAGGGCATTATGTATGCGCAATCAGTTCCGCTATCAGGCAAAGCCAGAGAGAAGATAGAATGGTGGCTCACGCACATGGAGGCGTGGACCGGGAGAGAAATCTTCGGTTCCGCTCCCGATTTGGTCATAGAGTCAGATGCCAGCAGGTTAGGCTGGGGAGCAAGGTGTGGGGAGTTCTCCACAGTAGGCAGTTGGCCACCACATGAACAGAGGTTACATATAAAGTGTTTGGAGCTCCTGGCAGGATCGTTCGCTGTTGGATCAAGGACAGGGTTCAGTCACCGGTCCTTCTAAAGATGGACAATGTGTCAGCGGTGCGATATATCAATCACCTGGGGGGCACCAGGTCTAGCGCCCTCACAGAGATGGCGAAGGAATTCTGGAATTTCTGTCTAGAGAATTCGGTTTCCGGCGGAGTACCTGCTGGGCAGGGCGAACCAGGTAGCGGACTGGCATTCTCAGCACCCCAAAGATTCCAGCATACGGAAGCTGGATCCTCGGGTCTTTCGCAGATCGGCCGACAAATGGGGCCCGTTCTCGATCCATCTATTCGCATCCCGCCTTGATAACCAGTTGCTGTGGTTCTTCAGTTGGAGGCTAGATCCCCAGGCGGAGGCATCGGATGCGTTCCTCCAGGACTGAAGTCTGGAGAAGGGCTATGCTTTTCCTCCATTTTCGATGATCACTCGGGCATAGGCTCAGGTTGGCAGGCAGCAAGCGGAAGTGTTCATGATAACACCCATATGGAAGTCTCAAGTGTGGTGTCCGGTTCTGCTGGAACTTTCCTGAGATTCTCAAATCCGACTCCCCCAATTTCCTGATATTCTGATGAGTCCGGACCTCGAACCCCACCGGTTGGTGGATGAGGGCTCGATGTCGCTGATGGCGGATTACAGGCAACGCCGTAGGCTCCTAGGCCTTTCGCGCCATGCTGAGTTCCTCCTCTCCAAAGCCTGGGCTGACAGTACTACCAAGCGTTACCGTTCATCCTGGACGAGATAGGTACGTTGGGCTTTGCGAGGGGAGGTGGATCCCGTAGGTGCTGATGTAGTGCAGATACTGGATTTTCCCTCCAGTCTCACAGAGGAAGGTCTGGCATATCAATCAATTAAAGCCTTCCGCTCGGCAATCTCAGCAGGACATGCCCTTGTGGACGGGCCCCCGGTGGGTAAACACACCTTTGTCTGCAGGCTACTTAGGGGGATTCGGCTCTCCTTTCCTCCAGGATCCACATTATACAGTGCTTTGGGACTTGAATTTAGTCCACAATATTTTCTTGTCATGGCAACCAAATCGTTTTTTATCTCGGAAAGAGCTCTCAGCTAAGTTGGCCATGATACTTGGCCTGATATCTAGTAGAAGAGTGTCTGATGTTTGGGCTTTGGACATAACGGCCCGTGTATTCTCCCCTGATGGGGTGGTTTTCACAGTCAGTAGGCGTACTAAGTCTAATACTCGAACAATTTCTTATCCAGCTTTTGCAGTCTCCAAAGCTCTATGTGGTGCAATGTCTCACGGCGTATGAGTGAATGACTGATGAGATGCGACCTCTCAGTGAGAGACAACTCCTCATTGCTCTGAGAAAGCCTTATAAGGCGGTGTCTTCCCCAACCATAGCCCGCTGGCTCCACTGGGTGATGCAAGAAGCTGGCATAGATACCAAAAAATTAGGGGCAAATTCGACTTGGGGAGCAATGGCTTCCAAAGCTTTTTGTTTGGGCGCACGTCTTTAAGATCTCATGCGTGCTGCAGACTGGTCTTGGGACTCTACTTTCAAGAGATTCTATTTTAAGACAGTAGTGGATGCTGCTCAATTGGTGGTAAGCTTTGAACTAGCATAATCCTCGCCTTCGGTCCCGACATAGAATGAAAATTTGGCACGCTTAAGTGAAGGTAAATTTTAATTCTATTAAGGACACAGAGGTGAGAATCATCCAACCCAGCGCTCAATGAAACGCAACCCTCCCCGTTCTGGAGTAAGTAATTTGATTTTGCATTATGACCGATTATTGTGTCGATGCTTTGTACCGGACAGGTTGCATCAGCCCCATTGTAATGTTGGTATTGCCTTTATAAATAAATTGTTTTCCTTACGCATTGTTGAAGTTTTCTCAATTGATAATCCTGGACTACAAAGGTGGTGAACTGGCCACTGACACTGCATATCTCTGCAGTGAATGATGGATCGATACCAGATGCGTGAGATAAACGGACAGGGTGATTTGTGCGAAGAAATAGGGGGAAGGAGCAGCAACAGAGGATTATATTGGTACCTGGTTGCAGAGACTGAGAAAGGACTTATGAACTTTGTTGTTTCCCAAGTGTTCATGGGAAAAGTCGTTTTTTTGATGTTTTAATGGCTGCTGTTTCTTGAATTTAAGTATTAAAGCGAAGAAGGATAGCATAATACTCGCCTCCGTGTCCTTAATAGAATTGAAACTTAGCTTCACTTAAGCTAGACAAATTTTCATTGTCAACTTAAATCTAGCTGACACTCAATTCCTCAGAGTCCCTAAAATATCTAACCTGGAAAGAGCAGCAAGACAATTTGACAATTCATAAAAGCAATGGCATTTTAAACCTGAATAATATCTTGAGTGAGCTGCAGCTAAAGGAATATTGGGATAATATGATTGAATAATGTCACTTTAAAGCTCAACTAAAGCAAGCAACAAGGTTGTTTGTATTGATATACAAAAAACATTGAGGCCTTTGAAAAACTGTCCAGAGCACAGTTACTTTTACCTTCGTTATTTGTGCCGTCTCCTCAACCATATCATATGGCTTGCTAACTATGAAACAATCTTTGCAAACTAAATAAATTTGCTTTAGCTTTCTATTGCTACCTCTTAAGTCATTTGAATCTTGGAAGTCTCATTCCTCCGGTACATGTTGTAAAGGGTGTGGATATTATATAGAATCACTATCACATATAGTTTGTATATGTCCACTCCTATTGACCCTATGAAGAAAGTTTTTACGCCCATGCTTCATCTGGGGCCCAAGCTTGAAGTAAGGACAATAAAGGCAGCAACTGCAGCATGTCGGCAGGGCGCAGATGTACAGTTAATAATTGTAACTAGATCAGAGCTGCAGAAAATGGAGCTGGTTAATGATGCCCCTTCCTGTTCACTCTATTGAAGAAGTAAGGTTTTGGGCAGGTCTTTTACTGTGTGATTTAGTATAAAGATCACAAAACCAATAATGTTTATGAATATATATATAAAGTCTGGGAAACTGATTTTTTAAGGATATGGTATTTTACTGTATTTGACATTTCAAGCGAACTTTTATGCTTTTTTGCTACTTATTTCATAGGGTTTGTGACTTTTGGCTCAAGGAACTCGTTAGGCCACTGTACCACATCAATCTCTTGAGATGAAGCCTTTAAGATGGCCTCTGAGGTTTGGATAATATCCAAGCTGCTGAAACCTATGTACCAACCACATTACTTATGCACAAGCACTTTATTTTTAACCATTTCTCTAGGTAAGACTTTGCATGCTTGTGATGGTCATAGTGACCCATTCAATCTATTCCTGCACTTTCAATATGGTCAACATCTAAGGTAGGAATATATGAATAACAACTATACTGTTTAAGCACAGGGCACCTAATTTATAATTTTTCCCAGTTGATGAGTTGTCGACTTGTGACGGTTTAAGTGATCTTTTAAATTAATGTCAGCACTTTCAATGTGGCTAGCAGAAGTTTTTGTACTCAGCATTCTGATACTCTACCCAAATGCGCCACCGGTGCATATGTTATTACATGTCATTTTCTGTATACCAAAATAATTTTTCCTAAATCTGGTTGGTAATACTTTTGTGCAGTATAAAATGGTATCTTACTATTAACTTTTATATTCTCCCAGTTGTCCTCAATTTGAAATTGCTTTTTCAGCTATTCATTATAGGAGCCAGGAAATTTATGGGTGCAAATGTGGATTGTGTAAAAGGGACATTTTTATGTAAACTTTTTTTTTTTACTGAAATGTGATTTTATTATTGTAATGGTTTTTATTTACCAAACAATTACAATTGCTGTCGTCGTTACTATATTCAGTCTGTTGCTATATTATACTGCACTTGCAATCTTGCTCTTTTACTTTTTGCATTTTTGTTTGATTGTATAAGGAAGGAGATTTAGTTTATATCATGCTCTCCTGAATGTTAAGTAGTTATGCTATGTGCCATACAGGGTAAGCAAAGGTGAGAACATTGTATTCACATGCCTACAGAAAACTGGTGGCTTGCACTGCCTGTTGACAGTCAGAGAGAGGGCCCGTGGCAACAGTGCGAGGGTGTGAGGTACTGCCATGGATCAGAGAGATAAAGTTACTTTAACTTCACCTTCGCTCCTGTCATTATCACTACAGAATCCTACTTCATTCTTTAGACCCAAAGGTTTGAAGGTATACAGCCAAACTGAGAAGGAGGACAGACCAGAGAGAGAAGGAGATGTATTCAAGAAGACTCTAGCACACCTAATAGACCAAAACAAATTTTGATCACGGGAGAAAGTGCAGATAAACGGAAAGAATATGCTGAACAAGTTCCCCAAGATGTTTCAATGAAGATAAGGAAGCTGGAAGGTTTCTCTCATGAGATCGTTTTATAGCAGGATGCTAAACCTAAAAGACAAACTTCTCATCGGTGCAGAAAAAAAGAGGTACCGTAGGAACTCCCAAACCTACAAAAGGCAGGAGACCTTGCATCCTTAAACCCAATGAACCGTGAGAGGTTGGCCTTATTCAGACAACCAAAAATAAATAAAACCCCAAAAAATAATAATAATTGAATGGGGCTTTTAAAATGCACCAATTCCAGGATATAGAGATGGTCTAAGGTAATTCTTGGGGTTGGCAATGTATTAATCAAACTATAAAAAAATATTTGTGGAAAAAAAGCTACGCCTCACTGCAATGACATGTGCAGTGCACCTCGTCCAAAGGAGTATGAGCCTCAAGACTAAAGCATGGACACAGAAGATGCTACTGGAAGGGGCCTTGGCGCTGAACTCATGTAGGTGGAATTAAATGGATGAATAGTAATACATTTCACCTTCTGTTCCTGTTCTCCAACAGAAGATCAGTATTCTGTGACCAAAAGAGACCCTGGCATTTGTTTTAGATACGGAACATTTCAGACCATTTGTGCAGGACACAGAATTTGTCCCAAGGTGTGATCAATAAGCACCTAACAAAAATGTGAACCATCTGTGAATTGGTGAATGTGTCAACATGCATTGCTAGATTTTAATTACAAAGCGCAAAATATTCCTGTCAGCAAGAACAAAGTGGAGATTTCAACAGTGCAAACAGTGCGGTGGGCATGAATAGTTTGTCTACATCACGAAAGTAGTTAAACTTATTTTCCAGCACCTGCCTTCTTATTCAGTTATTTATTTTAGGATAGGACATTCAGAGGGGACTTGCATGTTTGCAATTTGTAGATTTCAAATAGAACGTCTGTCGACATAAAAATGGTACTCGCACAACAGTTGTTTGGGGTCGGAGGGCTGAATCTGACACTATCAAACTGGTGCCCTTTGGGGAAAAGTGGTTGCTCTGGTTTCCGAAATAATCTTGTTACACAAACTCCTTGAGGAATTAGTGATTCTTAGCTTCGATAATTGTTTCACCCTTTCTGATTTGATCCTGAACCTTTAAAAAATGTAATTGTTTCTCCTATGCAATACACAATCAAAAAATAAGTTGCCAAAAAATGCAGCAATGGATAATTCAAAATTGTTAACAATTTGTTCAATGATCTATTTAAATACGGAGATTATGCCTAATGCGATGGCTCTAAATTTTTTCCCAGCCCCATGAGGGCTTGTCCAGCTTCAGTTATTAACGTTAGAAACTACCTGTTTCAATCGGAAAAAAATACAAATAAGAGAGAGAGAGTGAGTGTGGGTGAGTGTACACACACCCCTCTAGCACTCTTCCACCCAGATCTCAAAACCTCACTCACACCTGCTCATTGGAAAAGAACTAAAGACCCTCCACGTTATGCAACACCTCATCTTACACCCCAGTAGGAAAAACACCATCACTGAATACATCCTGTCGCTGGCCATTTCGCACCACAAGACCAGCTGGGTCTCAGCCATTGGAGGGGCAGCAGACAATATTCGAGCAACCATCCAGGGCGGAGATCCTGGAGGCCATACTGAGCTCTAGAACAGCGATGGAAGAAAAAATTGAGACAGTTTCCAAAGAGGTTAAACTTCTCCGAGGGGATCTTGGGAAAGTAGTAGACCAGGTTCATGTGGCTGAGGAATCTATGAAGGAGCTCTGCACTGAAGAACAAATGTCGAGAATGTCGACAGTGACCCAGACATTGGAGAACAGAGTGGAAGATGCTTAAGAGCATTTGTGCAATAACAATTAGGGTGTGTTGGGCTTCCCTGAGCGAGCGGACAGAGACTTCACCAAACACTTCCTAAAGGACTGGATACTGCAAGAACTGAAGCCGTAGGGCTTGCCCAATATATTTTCTGTGGAACAGGGCACAGAGCTCTGGCTACTAGGCCTCGCCCAGGCGCCACCACCATTCAACTATAGGGACAGAGATTATATCCTTAAAACTGCTAGATATACAGGGACCTTGCACTATGAGAACCATAAATTTCTATTTATAGGGTCTACACCCAAAAGGTGCAAAACCAGAGGAGGTTATTCTTGAAGGTTGTAGAAAACTCAAAGTCAAATCTCTTGGGCAGGTACTACTGTAGGTGAGGTATCTGCGGTTAGAAGTATCTATCAAAAGTACAAGTTAATCACCCTTAGTAATCCTCTTTCTGACAGATACTGAGTCTAACTGCAGATTCCTCACTGGCCTCCCACCACCCGTTCTGTGGAGTGGCCTCGTTTTAACATTTAAAAATGTCCCAAGTTAGTACTTAGAATACTATACTGTTACCAACAATTGTGGACACTCCACGTTTGATGGTACAGAAAGGGAAACAACAAGGAACGTATGTCAGTGTGAAGGGGTCGCACTTACATACGGCTCCACTCTGTCACTTCTGGGGTGGTATGGAGTCAGGGTTGACTCCACCGGTGTGTAGGAGTACTGCCAAAAAATTCTCCTGATCCAGTTTGGCACCTGGGAGAAATTCCAAGGTGAAGAATGGTTAGAAGTGTCCATAAGAAACTGTGGCCATCTAGTAACGTGCCATTATTATACAGAATGGCGTCACAAGCAGGCTTGGAAACCAAAGTAGAATAAATAAATATATATATATATATATATATATATATATATATATATATATATATATATATATATATATATATATATATATATACAGCTGAACAAATAAGACATTACCAATATAATGTTCAACATTCAGTGAATCATAGCGACAGTTAATTTGAAAGACTGAATTCACCTAAAAAATACACTAATTCTTGCTCTGACTGACTTAAGCGACAGCCACCTTAAAGCTACTAAGAAACAAGACCGTAGCTAAAGAGATGGCTTATCATCTGGCTACTTCATAGCTTCACCCCTTTTGCTGACCTAAAATGAATGGAGCAAGTATCCGTGAAAATACAGAAATTAACTCCCAAGAGCAATATACTCCTCAGAATTCTGATATCTGAAATAACCATTTCAGACAGTCCTAGCTGCTTACAGGTGCAACAAGTAAGAATTATACCTGTGTAGCACCGAAGAGAGAAGGCTTGCTTGCCTCCACCCTGTGACAAAGTGGAACCATCCATGGGCAGGTTCATGTTTTTCCACCACTAATTGACAGTCGCACACACTTAATGCTGAGCAAAGACTAAGACCACTCAATGATGCCTGGATGCCCACTCGCCATAATGGAGGAATTTGGATGGAAATGGCACCAAGTGTGACAAGCCCACTGACACCACCCAACTCACAATTTATCATAGATGTAAACACGCAGCTCTCTGTCGAAATAGATAACCTGGCTATTCAAATTAACTACTGTAATAAGACATGGATAAAACACTTGACAGCATAACAGAGGCCAAGAGAAGGATATCAGATCATGAGACAAAAAGAGGTACACCTGACAAAAAGGAGTTGAAAAATATACTGATGGAGCAGGAAACAAATTTATGGACTTGAAATAACACCCAACTTTTTAGCCTGCCAGATGGAATTGAGGTGCACTCTTTGTAAGTATTCCTGGAAGACTTCCTGGCAATGTTCTTTGAAGACCAAGGGGCCATAGAAGGAATCACCATCAAAAGAGCACACAGAATGAAGAATAAGCGTCATGAGTTGGTGTTTCCCTGAGGATGATCATGATCTGACTCCAGAGATTTGAAAACAAGGACAGGATTATTCCGGTGGTAAGGCGGCAAAAGATAACAACTTGCTCAAAGTTACTGGAAAAAGATACAAACAACACCCCTACTCAGCTATAGACTGATTACTTGTTTATATCGTCTAGAATGAAGTTCAAATACTTACTCCATTAAGGTAAAAATTACACACTGCCACCTCATTTTTCATTACACACAAATCATATCTTACCCACTCATGGTTTTTGAATAAAGGAAATAAAGATCTGCGAACAAGCCAAAAATGATTTAATATGTTCAAATACGCTGTCAGAGAAAACATAAATTATCTAGCTATCCAAGACATTTTAATAGCATTGCAATGTCATTCATGTGTGCCCCTGAAAGTTCAAGCTCAGGCAGCTGGATAAACAAATAAAATGATCACAGCTGTGTGGACTGCAAGTATTTTTTTTGTGAAAGCATACAAATTCTGCCTAATCAAAACATGTACTGCTGGATCCCAACATGTGGGTGAAACCAAAGCCCCTTTCCTGGTAATTCTCACATAATTGTCTGGCGAAAGCTGCGCTGTATAGCCGAACCATAAAAACTCTTTGTGCTTAGTACACATCAGCGGGATTGAAGTTTGGGACAGTTCAGTGGTAACTGATTCTTTCATTTAACAATCATACAGCTCACAACCATTTACTGTATCAAAAAGGTATCTATAGACAATAAGACAGATTTAAGTGAGATGGCTAAAGTCAATCTTCCAGGAAACTGCAATTATAGATCTGAATCTATAGTGCTTTCCCGACAACAATCTAAAAAAGTATAACAGTTACTTCCCAATGTAGAATTAGTCCACAAATAATTAATGTTGTGCTTCCACACTGGCAGCACTGGAAGTTGTCACGGTCTATTTACACTTTTGCATGTTTTAAAATGTAGATGGAGCAGTGTACTACTCCAATTGGTGCTGTGGGCAAGATGTGGCATGTCATAAGTCAGGGATGACCACTGTCGTCTATTTTATTTATGAGAAGGCCACTTAGACACAAGTGTTCATTTTAAATGAAACACAAGGGTTTGACAAAAATACAAAGGCCTCTATCTAAATTTGAGGTTGAAAAACCAGGAATAGAAGAGAAAAAAATCCACAGTACAAAAGAGGGCAAAAAGCGTGGTATCAGGCTGTTCGAAGCTTTTAAATTACAGATGGAGTTCTAATCAATGGAAAGTTAGCTCAGAGTTACCAAATGAACCAACTATAAGAAGCATTACAGCTACATGAATATTAGACATTGTAATCTCCAGTTATGACCTATTTAGTAAAATTCTAGAACTAAATACGCAATATTCAGAAGCAAGTGATCATGAAATCATCTAAGTATTGGTTGAAAGTCTGCTTTACTATACAACAAATTGGTCTTTAGAGGTCGGTAACGGCCAACCAGAAATTGATTTAAATCATGGTAGTATACATTGGAGCACCCGCAATATAAATTGTTTTTAGTACAATGATTACCCCCTCTCTGACTTGTCACAGTTCCTGGAAGGTGATCTAATTTATTAATATGAGAAGTGGATACTAGAGGCCACAAACAAGTTAAAGCTGATATGCAAATTATCTGAGAAGAAGGCAATCCTATCAAAAGACCCATTAGGCACAACAATTTGTATGGAAATCAACAGACTTATTAGAAAGCAATTTATGCTGTATTCTGCATCTAGGAATAAAGAAATACAGGTCCTAAGGGGAAAAAAAGTAAAAGGTACTGAATTACTAAGAAAAGAAAGGTTTTTGATAAGAATTGGCAGGATCACCCTCAAGCAGCTCAGTAAAAATTCTAAACAATTCTGGAGGCTAGTAGCACTGAACCATGGGACAAAAAAACCTCCTACTACTGTCTCTATTCCACCATATGTTTGGGAAGGCTATATTGCCAAGCTGTATGCAGAAAACTATGCTACGCATTCAAAGGATGTTTCTTCTGTTTTTCAAGGAAATCATAACCAAACTTTAGACGACATTCTTCAGACTACAAGTAAACAAATAGATATATAAAAAGAACAAGACCCTCCGGAGCAATGGGCCCAGACCAAATTCCAATGCTGCTCTTGAAAGGTCCTTCAGATGTATTGGGCTCATTCCTACATCCGCTATTAGCTTACTGTGACAAATATCAAAATCTTAGACAGGAAGCACTGTTATTCCATTTCATAAGAAAGGACTTTGTGCAAAATTAAGTACTTACAGACAGATTGCCCTGCTTGATGAAACGGGAAAAATCGTTTGCTGCAAGAAGTACACTTGAACACTTGCAAGACTGGACTTTCAGGAACGGAACCATTCTTATGGAACAATCTGGTTTTAGACCAAAGCACTCAGCTATGGATAATATAGCAATAAGTCAAACACTGATAAATATGGCTTTTAAATTGCCAATTCTCTTTACTGTATTTTTTGATTTTTCAACCAATTTTGATTGGGTAGACAGGCCAACTTTGTGGTGTAAACTTACCAAGTTAACCATTCCACCATATCTATTCAGCCTCTACCTGGTGCTAAGACTTGAGGGGTGGGAGTAAAGGATTACCAAAGATAAACAGGTAACGGGTTTAAACAGGGGTGTATACTGGCCCGCTTCTTTTCTACTTGTTTCTTTATTACTTACCAACTCAATTTTTTTAGGTAAGAAACTTCCCCCTAAATTATTCGTATGCCTTCTTCACATACTGATTTATGCAGACAGTGTGGTGGCTTTTGACTTAATCACAAGTGGACTATATACAGTGTTCTATATTTATATACAAAGAAGAACTTTCTTTGAATTAACATCTCTAAAACGAAGGTAATTGCTTTTAAGGGTAGGCAGCGCTGTGAACCCTTTTGATCCTACTTATGGGATGAGATACTAGAACAGGTCAAGACATACACCTACCTGGATAGGACATTCTACCATGTTTTTGCTAAAGAACGATGATGGATTCAACCCAGATCTGGGGGTGAGAGTCTGAAAAGTTTCAGCGATCCGTCCATCATCTACTTGTGTTTGCTTTGTTCGGCCTAAGTTGGCAGAAAATGCCCAGACGTGGGTCCCTTGCTCACTTTGCCACTGGATTCAAGCTAGCCTGGCTGATGAGGGCTGTTAACCCGAAACCGGTCCCAGGATGCTTGTTTCCGGTCCAGGGAAGACATGGCTTGGCAGTTCGGGCTGGACTGTTCCCATGAGGCTCTGGGTCAAGACTGATTTGCATATAGCTGTGTCTGAACTGGGGTGGCGAAGTGAGCTAAAGAACGATGATGGATTCAACCCAGATCGGTGAGTGTCTGAAAAGTTTCAGCGCTCCGTCCATCATCTCCTTGTGTTTGCTTTGCAGATAAATACCACTTCACGCAAATAAGGAATAAAGTATTAAATATATTTTACAGCTCAAAGGGAAAAATACTTTTTATGCATCTGTTGGGCACTTATAAAGTAAAAATTCCATCTACTTTGTCTCATGCAAAGGAGTATACACCCGTCAGAAAAGTTTCTTTTCTGAATTTATTTGAGGGCAATATTTTACGGAACTTTTCAGCATTAAGCCAGGCAGTGCAGGCACTGAGGCTGGAATTTTAGTTTGGCTAGTACATATGCCTAAGCAGTTTCTAAAATAATTTATTAGGTTTGCTGCGTAAGTCATGCATCCAGTGTTCTCCGAGAGAGTTATTAAATCATGAAACCTTGGGCATCTCAAAAAAGAACTATATTTTTACTAAAAATCTACAAATGGCACTCGAAAGATTATAGTGCAAAATTGAGCGTCTACAATCATGGACCCCTGGGTAAATAAAAGTATTTTTGAAAAACGCTGTCCCAAGTTTAAGATAAACTCTGGACAACAAACCATTGAAAGAAATTGAAACTATTTAAGGTTTTTCCATGGATGGTATGTTATAATCAAGTTCAAAAATATTTATCTTTATCCCTAGCACATAGTGTTTGTAAACTAATACTCCAGTTAAGGTTAGCCACTCTTTCATTATTGGCATACACAGGCGTTTGGACAGACGATAAAAAACAGACCCCCCCCACATTGTGTGGTCTTGAACGGGGTGCAAAGCAAGATCTGAAACGTGTTAATCGTCTGCCGGGTAAAAGCAGAACCACAGAAGCATTTTTTAAATCCACTATATAAAAAGTACAATATAACTAAGTTAAATGACATTATCAATTTTATAGACACCACAGAACTAACATGCATGTTATACTCTTTAAATTATTTGAATGCTTTCTAGAGTAGTTTTAATATATATGTATAAATTACAGATCATTGTTGATGTAGTTGTATTTATGTATGAGGTTTTGAATTGCTGATCTCAACTGAGGTCAAATTTGTTTTAATAAACTTGAAATATTTGAAACTAGAGGGCAAAACAAATTCTTCCCGTCTCAATGAAAACCTGAAAACATGATCTATGAAACAATTATCCATTTCAATACAGAAATGACAAAATTCAGCAACCTAGGGCCCAATTCGCAAAGGTAAAGTTAGACCAAAAGTCTAACTTTACTACTTTTTGGTATTCACAAAGTAAAGTTACTACTAGTAACTTTACTACTAGTATTTGTACTAGTAGTAAGTTTACTAGAAGTAAAGACTTTTGGTCTAACCTTACCTTTGTGAATCATGCCCCTAGGCTTTTTATATTTATTTTAAAAATGCAAGCAATGAGTAATCCACTGAAATGCCTCTGAAGGGGTAAGTGCAGAAATACTGTCATAATAGAAATCCCACCTGACAATAGGTAGAAGTCTGATATCTTGCGTCCTTGATAACTGAGAAAGTAGTGAGCCTGCTTTTTCAGGCGTACTTGTTGCATTTAAATCAACAAAGCGAGGGAACAAAGCAGCTACAGTGTCCTGCTGCTTTCAAGGTCTGCAATACTCTGCACCATTCATGCAATGGTTTTAAACAGTAAAACTGAGACATCACTGACATTATGCCTCAGCGCATGAAGAAAGGCTGCAGGGTTTTTTTTTAGCAATCTTAAGCTGTTAAGGCAATTGTGCAAGTCACAATAGGGGTAGGTAAAATAATATTATCTTTGTCTTCCAGAATATATTGAATGAATGCAGATACTAAAGGCGGCAAGTAAGTCAACTGTACACACTATGATAAAGAAAGAAAAAAACAAAATCAGCATAGCGTAGGGAAATAGCTGTTCAGTAATAGCCTGCTGTCCTCCATAATCACCTACAAATGCCCTTACAATCCTTCTCTAAAGCGTACTGCCGCTACTGCTCTGGCCCATTGACACTGTGCTGGTAGCGTGCCTAGAAAACTACAGGGGAACAAGGAGTTTTCGACTTTTGACAGAATTCTACATAATTCTGTCATATTCAAGTGCAGTTCCCAACATCTGTCCCTTGAGCGCAAACCAATGGCAAACCATACCTTTACATCAGGTATGCAGTATATTCCATGTATAAGCACAACAAAAGGTATGCCAGGTTAGTAAATCTGTAATTCATTATTTATGAGCATCAGAAAAATCAGGTAGTAGTATTTATGTGCAGTACAGTGCAATAGACCACTAACCACACTCTTAAGCATGCGCAGAAACCAGGACCAGAGAAACGTTCAACAGATTTCTTGACTGCCTACAACTAGATAAGCCAAAATACATATTATTTCCATAATCTAGTCCTCTTAGCACCAATAACAATTCAGCCTTAACTCCATACTAAAAAGACAGGTTAGGGGTAAAAAAGACTATTTTAAATTGATGCATCTCCACATTGTTCAGGACAGGCAAAACTGAGAGATGAGAACTGACATAGTCACCCTCATTTCTTCCATGGATCAGCAATAAAGTCAATCTAGACTAGCTACCAGGCAGCACTTTCAAAGAAACAGGGTGCTTAAGGGATATTTAAAACTAGGCAACAGTTGCCAATATCATTGAGGCAGTCAGATGGCCTTTCTCGGAAAGGAATTATCCAGAAACATTTCATATACCCCTCTTTCCTTCTTCCCAAAGAGAGGCATTACTAGAGATGGTCTATAGGTTTAACCTTTAAAGACAATAAATTGTTAGCTGGTACAATGTCTGCAAGAGAAGCCACAATTTTGCCATTTCAAATTTAAACTGCAGTTTAATCTAGAGATTGTTTTGGGGAGGAGTGGAATGGAGAGGAAATGGGGAAAGGCCAGTATATAATGCCACAGAAATGGCAGGCAGTTGATCTAACTTGTACTGGCATCACTATAAATATTCTACATTTATCCTGCAAAGCATCCTCATCAATTATATTAGTTTTATATACTGATACAGCACAAAAATATATTAGTGTGCTTCTCAGATTTAAAGTCACGATACAAAAGAACATAACAGAAGACAACAGTAATAATAATAAAGTGGCATCAAAGATTTTGATTTCACAGTTTGGCTATTTTATTCTAGTTCAGGTAGTCAAAATAGGCACGTTTTTATAGGTTTTATGAATGACAATAGGTTGGTTGGATTATTCAACCAGTCAGCATGACGCTGGTGCACCACAAAAACCTAGGTTGTGTATAAGGGAGGATTTAAAGTTGATGATTCACAGGAGTACTGATCTTTTACTTCTGAGTCCTCTTTGTCCTCCCTATATTAAATGAAGTCTGTTAAGTGGGGTGGTTCTTTAGAAGCATAGCTTTCAATGACGAGGAGCAAATCTTGAATTTAATTATGGCTTCAACGGGTAGCCAGGGTACATCTTAGTATCCATTCTGTTAGCATCAAGAAATTAGGATTGCACACCACCTATACTGAGTGGCAACCTGCTTTCTGTATGGGGAGAGGTGGTTGTGGTCAACCAAGATAAAACAGCCTTTCCAAAGTCATGGCGCTAAATATTCATGGCATGAGCTGCAATTTTGAAGTAATCATTGGAGATTAAATGTTTGATTTTCTTTTTAGGTTGATGGAATTCACTGGCTGTTTTTTCAAGTTTTGCTGATGTGTGAGCCAAACGAGAGGGTTAAGCCTAGAAAGAAGCTGAAGTTATTGTTAATAAGCGAGGAAAGAATTTTTTCTGTCAAGCGATTTCATATGTGATGCAACATGTGATTTGTTTATAAGTCTGATGTGATGGATTTGTTACATTTGCTAAAGCTACACCATTTATTCTGGCATATTCTCCCTGTATTATATTTTGAGGTTTGGTGTTGGTTAAGACATTTTGTTTTTAGTAAAATTTGATACACTATGCTTTATGGGGAATTTCAGCTAGCTTTCTTCGTCCATTATTCTGTTGTGTCATTCACAT
Source organism: Calotriton arnoldi (assembly GCA_963921515.1). Classification (NCBI taxonomy): domain Eukaryota; kingdom Metazoa; phylum Chordata; class Amphibia; order Caudata; family Salamandridae; genus Calotriton; species Calotriton arnoldi. The sequence continues at coordinate 1,252,077 of CAWUFW010000021.1, read as the reverse complement.
TTCTTCCAACCACCACAGCATACAGCATGGGGCAATGGGTCAGCCCACTCCAACCATTGGCTAACTTCGTTGTGAGTGACCGCATTCTGCTCTTTCACAAGGAGCACATATGCACACAAAGTAGCTCCCTTCAGTAACAGTGATTACCATGTCAAAACAGACGATTCCTTATCTTGAATACTTTCTTGCTATTTTCCCTTAAGTGCTTTCTAAAGCCTTTTACTTTGCAAGTTGCAGTGTGATCTATTATGAATATTTTTCTGTTCCGATAGGTTGTGCACTGGTTATGTAGGGAAAAGTGCAAAGCTTCTGATCTCACCTGTCAGTTCAGATGAGAAATGGTGCTACCACAATGACAAAAACACCCCGCTACCAAAAATGTCGTCCAAATTAACGGCCACATGACTCCAGCTTTCATAAGATAAACAATTGTAGCAAAGGAGGAGCACTCTTATGTTAGGTATAAAAAAGTCCAAGGTTCACAATATCTTCTTGAAGACACATTTGTATTGGTGCAAAATGCAACTAAGGATAGCAAGTTATCCATATAGCCAAAACATGCTTCTTCCCATCGGACTTCCTCAAGGCTGTGAACAAACATATTAAAAATTGTAGTTACAACTATGTATGACTGATATGCCATATAGCAAAATGTAGCAATACAATAGTTGTCCCCATTGGCCACTTCCAAATCATAACAGAAGTGTTTGTGCCATGTAATGTTGAATGGCCACTTAATATACAAAGTTCGATCCAGGTATCCCACAATCCTGTGTTCACAGTCTCAAATGTGTGCTAACTGGTCGTGTTTTTATGGAAAAGTGTCCAGTAACCCATGCACTCTCAAATTAGAATGGCCATTTGGAAAAGTAGGCATTGCATACTATTCACGTGTCTTAAAACAGTCTTTATGTGAAGTTCCTCATTAGTGATCTCAAAACACAATTCTAAAACAAATTTACAACACCACGTGTCGTTCCAAGTGTTTCAAAATAGAGTAATGGTTAGAGAAAGGGCAAGATCGACGTACCTTGAGAAGGGGAGCATTAAATATTGAGGTGAGAGATAGCAAGTGTAGCTGAGGAGAATAAAAAGAAGAATGAAGGGAGGGACGCCAAAGAAACTGTCAGGCTGATAAAACAAGTTGTAATTCAAGTACGAGACAAGAAGTGCTACTCACAAGAGGGAGATCAGAAGAGGCTCTGGATAGCAATTGTCGTAGGAAATAATGAGGCCCGCATAAATAGAGTACATTTCCTAGATTGGTGCGTTCATGGCGACAGTATCTTTGAAGAAAGTAGGTAATGGTCAAAAACAAGTGGGATTGGTGGGGAGGCGGAAGCAAAACAAAAAGTATAGCCATTAATATCGGGATGGAAAATGTATTGGTGTATACACCAATAAAGGTAGTAGGGGAGAGATAATAACCACTCAAATAGGGGAGGAGAGGCTTATTATTCGTGTTCAAATCAGTAATTGACTATAGTTAGTCCCAAATTCTATGGCTTTCTCCGCTCCAGAAAGTAAGTATACACCAAGAAGATTGGGACTATGATATACCCAGTAGGCCTGGGGATACAAAAGGAAAAGGTCGCAAAAGCTGTAATTTAAATGTCAAAGAGAGATGTGATTAAGTAGCGACCAACTTGAATAAAAACTGACCTGTGTGCGTTCAGAGTATTGTGTGTGGTTTCAATGAGCCACCATGGAAATCGGACGTGGTAAATAATGCATTGTGGGGAAGAAGCAGCAAGTCCATAGAAAGAGGACTGAAGCAAGTGGCCATGCTGGGGAGCGGAGCAGATGCGCTAGAGGCATTTATGGCAGCCATGTTGACAGAAAAAGTCAAAAGGGAGGGGGAGATTGAAAGCTGTGAAAAAGACTAAGACCAGAACACAAAAAGGGAGCGGAAAAAAAACTATTTTACAAGGGGTGACATGAGATCTGTTATTAACTATAAAAAGGCTAAAAACAAGCTAAGAAGGAAGGTGCAGGTAGAGTCCCAAAGCACACTTGAAAAGGCATGAATGTGTTAGAAACAACAAACCATATTAGTAATAGTGTACAGCACTTACAAATAAACAGATTAAATGGTGAAACAGGTTTTTAAGAAAGATTGAGAGACATGCATCAACATGCAAAGACTCTCAACTGGAAATTGCTAAACATAGGAGCATCCAATCCGTAAGCTGTATGTACAGCAAGATTCCAAAACCATGAACATTGCAACAATAGTTATAATACAGTGATGAGTCGAAACAGCATAGTAGAAAAATGTCTGAATTGATATGTCTTGAGAAACAAATTACTACCATCATGTTCGATTTTTGCGATAGGGATTAAAGTGAAGAGATTTAGCCTGTTACAAAGAAATGTAGCTCTCTGTCTTGATTGAGGCCAAAGTCCACCGCTCTTAACTTTGTGATCCATGTCGCCTCCAGCTGATGCAGGTGTAGGGTACGGTTGCCCCCTCTTGGTTGGAATTTTGCCCACTCTATAGTATGAAATCACAGCTGTAGAGCCTCCCGTTGGTTATGGCATGATGTGAAGTGTTTAGAAAAAGGGTAGTTTAGGTCCATATTGCAGAGTGCTCTGACATTTTCTTGTACTTTATCTTTAAGGGGGCGGATAGTACTGCACACATAAATAAGGTTGCATGAACATACAATAAGGTAAACAACATATTTTGTATTACAGTTAATGAAGTTTTGTATATAATGCAGTTTATTTGAGTTGCACTGCAAAGACCGGACCTTCCCCAAAGCGTATGAACAAGCAGTACAATGACATTTAAAAAAACTGCTAGCAGTTTAGGTAACCAAGTTTGTGACTGATCGCTTTTCTGTGTATTAAGAAAGCTGTGGCAAACCAGATTTCTTATACTTCCCCTCTCTAATTTATCATGATGGGTTTCTTTGGAATGATACGTGAAATATTGTCAGCCTCTAATAGGTGCCTGTGTATGCCGAGTACGCTATATACATGGCTGTTTAGCCTACTGTAAGGTGTAATGAGTGTGGAGAATCTCATCTGGTCAGTTTTTTCTAGGGTTAAGTGGTAACATAACATTTCTATTCGCTGTCATACTTGTCTTTGACATAATTGTCTTTTTAGCAGACTCTATAGTCTTCGCGGCATACCACATGATGATGAAAATTTATCTAGGATTGATAGCTCTTCCCCAAAGATCTGATCATTGCTAGAGTTTCTTCCAAGACCGGTCATTTCCCCCAGGGTTATGGCATGCATTAGAGATCTGAGATGTGAACTAACAGCATGCAATAATAAATTATAGGCCATGGGTCTGCGGTAGATTCTTGATCCAATGATACCACTGTTTGCATAAAGTATGACATCCAGGTATTCAAGCTATGTTTTACTATGCTGGTGTGAAATTAATGTCATATTGATTGTCGTTAAGATGTGTGAAAAAAATGGGAGAGTGACTTTGTATCTCCTGTCCAGATCATAAAAACGTTATCCATGTACCCACCCCAATGTAGAATGTGTTCTATTAAATTGAGGGACAGGATTTCTAGATGTGTAACTGGATGTACCAACCCACGTAAAGATTGGCATACGAAGGTGAGAATTTGGAACCCATGGCTACTCCTCTTATTTGTCAGTGCCACCGCCCATTGTGGATAAAAACATTATTAACCAGCACACAGTAGATCATGTCCAATAATATGTTAGAATGTTTGTAAAAGGGTCACATCCTTTAAAAAAAAAAAATGTTTATAGCTGCCAGACCTTTATCCTTCATTATGGATGTATACAGGGAGCATACATCTAGAGTGGAAAAAAGTATGTTCCTCATGCCATTCGATATCAAGGAGTTAGTTCAGCAAATCTTTTGTAACTTATATGAATGATGGGGGATTTGAAACCATAGGTTGCAGTAATGAGTCTGTGTGACGCCCTGTTTAGGAACCTATGGCAGGAAAGAAAGGGCTACCTGGTGGGAAAGGGTCAGGTTTATGTACTTTCGATAGAATGTATATGCATGGTGCGGTGGGAGTAAGATTGTAAATATATCTCTATTCCAGGTCTGTAATCAAACATAGTTCATTCCACTTTTGCAATCTCTGTTCTACTCAAATCGTAAAGTTTCTTAAAGGACTATGCTCTAGTCTGCAATATGCTGTGGTGTCTAACAACTGTTGGTCTATTTCATTAATGTAGTAACTACAGCATATTGTGGATCGCCACTATAAGCAGTGACGAAATACAAGCAGCTGCTTCCCCATCCTGAGGAAATGAGACTAAAACTCCTCACAAGAAACCTAACTCGCAACAATTCCCCATTTAACACTACCATTAGAGTCTGCACTTCCTCCTTTGTGCACATGAGTTCAACTTCTGACTCCCAGTCATTTATCTTCCAACAAAGGCTCGCACATGATATACATTATTTACTACCAGGGAGTCTTCTCAGGGCAAAAAAACAAAAACAAAAAAAACCAAGCAGGTGCAAATTTTTGAGACCCAGACACAAGCACAGCTAAGTAACAAAAAAGGAAAGAATGACAAACATATAACAGATTTAACAGATGATGCTTGACACTCCACGTTTCAAACATGCATATTTATGTTACCATGGGTAACACATTTTGAGTTGTATGTGTTGAGGAAATTATTAGACCATGGTTTGCGGCAACTAAGAGATGGAAATCATCACTTTTGCCAAAAGATACATTAGCCTGGCCACAGAAGTAAAGTGTAGCACACGCCTGTGCAGATTTTCACATCAACGTGGTACACACCACTGGAACTCAGACTGAAATATATAAAGGTGATGGGGAAAGTGGCCTAAAGCTGACCTTCAAGATGGGAAAACTGAATACAAAGGAAATAACAAATGAGTTAATGACCTTCCCGAACACTCTTTCTGGTAGACACTAACTGTGAATTCCTCACATTAAGACTATCCCTGGGCGCAAGACCGGATGTGGGGACTTTTCCAGCCGTGCTCCTGCCTGCCGATAGGTGCATAGTGCTGCTACACTCTGAGTCCATTCTGCTCCAGAAGTGACAGGGCGGATCCACATAAGTGCCATTCATGCCTGTTGACATCAGTTTCTGCAACCGGATTGGGGGGTTGGTTTCAAGGCAGAAGCATTTGTGTGGAGGGTTTCACATACATTACAAACCATTGTAAGGAGAGATATATTACTCAGTATTTAAAAATATAGTTGATTAAACAATATTGAGTTGGAATGTGAAGGGTATCAATGCCATAAAATTGGGCACCTCTATCGTGACTTAACAGTCTATGCTGTCATGCTGCAGGAAACACACTAAACACAAGCAAAATATGAGAAATGTTTGGGGGCCAATGCTAGCAAATTCAATGCTCCTACATAAACATAATAGGTTCAAGGATCCTGGGGTATGTTCCTGAAGGGGCAGGAGAACTGCAAAGCAGGTTAGTACTGCTATGTAACACACGTGCACCGAACACTGACTTTAAAAAAAAAAAGAAAAAGTTCTTTAGAATATTGACTCAATATGTAGGCCAAGATATATGAATGAGCAAATTTAATTTGTTATTAGATTGCAATTTCGCTAGTTTAGGGATTGCCAACTAGACCCTGGGTTTATCTTCTGTGGCAATGTTAGATAAAATTGATAGATTGGGTATGGCGGAGCTTTGGTGCATCATACTACGAAAGATTATTCTTTTTATTCCCTGCCTCATGCATCTCATTCTAGAAAGGACTATGCATTGCCAAATGTCACACAAATAAGCAGGTTCGCCCCGAGAGAGGCACTGTATGGGGCTAAGGAGGTCCTGCGTGGTCTGGGAAGAGCGGCGGGTCTCAGAGTAAACTGGGCGAAGTCGTGCCTCTTCCCTACTGGGACGAACAGAGTAGGTCCGCCAGAGACAGAGGGAGTGAAGTGGGAGGATCGGTGTCTGACATACCTGGGCACACAAATATATCATGCACAAGGAGATTTGCTGGAAGGCAATATAAGGGGTGCCAAAAGTAGCTTCGACTTCTGGGGGACCCTCCCACTGTCGGTGGTGGGTCGAGTCGCCCTCCTAAAAATGGTGACATTGCCAAGACTGTTGTATTACTTTGGAACGTTGCCAGTTTGGATACCGGCGCGACTATATAGCCAGCTCAAAACTATGATCTTGGGGTTCTTATGGGGAACGGGCAGAAGGGTGGCGCTCAACACCCTTATGAGACCAAGAGCGGAGAGAGGCTTAGCTGTGCCTGATTGAGGCTTATTACCTTGCCGCGCAGCTGCAATGGTTCACAAAGGGGGTGGCGGGGCGACTTAGGGGGATGGACTACCAGGGCAATGATACCCTGAGCCTACGACTACTATCTCGGGTGCTGCTGACACTCCCCATACGGGGACACACCGTACCCTCCGAATTAAAAACAGTCCGCAAATGCTGGATGAGGACCTTGCGACGAACACGGAGTAGGCGTCCCTACGCACCAGAAATCCCACTGACTGTGTGAGGCACTGCCCCAAGGGGGAGACTGGCGTAGATTGAAGTCCTGGGAGGAGATGGGAATATTCACAATAGGAGATTTATATGAAGAGAGTGCTATGATCCCATTTAATGATCTCCGGGAAAGATATGGCCTACCAGGAGGGGATTTTCTACTATATTCAGCTCTCACGGCGGCCATACGGAAGCACTGGCCGGAGGGACTCACAGAACCCCAGACGTCATCGGTGTGCCAATACGCGGTAACAGCGGCAGGCACCTTTAAGGCGGTTACATGCCTCTATAGACGCATGAAACACTATTACCCCTGACTGAGTTGCGTCAAAAATGGGAGGCCGATTTGGGCGAGGCAATAGCCGAAAAAGCGCGGGGGGAGTTAGTGGAGAGAGCATGGAGAAGCACTAGGAACACTAGGTTCCAATTAGTGCATTTCTACGTCTTGCACAGAGCATATCTCACCCCGAACAAGATTAATAAATACTTCAACACGCAAACAGCCACCTGTCCGCATTGCAATATGGAAGGGGCAGAATTCCTGCATATGTTCTGGGACTGCCCAAACTCGGGAGGGTTCTGGGAGGGGGGTGACCACAGTATTGGCAAGTGTGACCGATAGAGAGATTGTAGTAACACCGGGGAGTTGTCTGCTGCACTGGTTCCCCCACACAGCCAAGAATAAGGTGACGAGTACATTTTTGGATCTGGGGCTGATTTTGGCTAAAAGGGATATCATCAGGCACTGGAAAGCGAGAGGGGGCCCTAACATAACCAGATGGCAAAAAGAATTGGTTAAATGAGCAGACTCCGAGGGGGCAGTCAGATGACAAATAGCAAAAAGGACGGGGAGTGAGAAAACACTGGAAACAGCCAGGGCATGGGTAGCATTGGTGGAGCTCCTAAAGCACCCGGATGAGGAGAGGGACGACAGCCTAATAGAGGAGGCCCCTGACAATGCAGATTGAACCCCTCACCCTAAATCCAGCTGCTTACCAACTATTAACACGAGCACACTGGATCAATTGCCCCCCAACTGATAACCCAGCGATACAGATGCACTATGGCAGACAGCTGAGCAAAGCATAGAACAACCCTGGTGTAAAAAGATACGAGGTCGATTATACGTGACACGCCTGAGGGGGGGGGGGTTGGGGGCTAGTTATTGGTGGGCTAATGTTGAACAGCGAATACAAGGACTAATGGATGCGAACTCTGTGGACTAATAAAGAACTATACTGTTTCACCACTACGTAGGGGGTTGCCAGGGATGGGAATAGGACCACCGAAGCGAATTTCCAGTCCACAAAAGGAAGCAATGGACTCCTACGACAAGGAATTTTGCCTCATTGTAATTGTAATCAGACGTCCATTATTGTATGACTGTTTAAAACCTAATAAAATCTGGTTAGAATTTTTTTTTTTTTTTTTTTAAATAAGAAGGTTCGCTAAGGGCAAATAATTGGATGGACATTAACTGACCACAAACTGTTGCGGAAAGGTTGGCAAGCATACGGAGGAGAAACTCTCACACCTACAAAGAAACTGTTGGATGCGGTTTATAAAAAGGAAGCAAAGGAGGCTATTGGACATTAAATCAATTACAAAGAGGTGACAGAGTGGTACAGAGAGTCTCACTCAATAATTGACCCAATCATGAAGCATTGCAAGAAAATAGCAAATTGGAAGCAGTCTTGCTTGACTGCGGGGTGCTAAGATCTTATGAAACACCACACCACATGAAGTATTAAGACCTGTAGTTGAGAACTGTAATAAGTAAAACATGATCACAAAACAGCTAATGGATACAAAGAATGATTAAATTTAGAAAGCATAACCCCTTGGAATAGTATAGAGTTTGAATAAATGACTATGAATGTAACAATTTAAGTACTATTTGAAGAAATGTATGCAGATACAACTTTGTTTTCCTAATCAGTAATCACAAATCTTCTGCGGTGAGACAGAACGCTGAAAACATCAATGGTGTTGAAAAAGCATTGAGCTATTGGCTGGAAGTATGCAGTGACACCTATGCTAGAGAAGATGTTGATAGATATGGGTAATGGCTCAAAGTGAAAAAGACTTAAATAATTCGGCTGATGTGGAGGGATCACCAATATGGGTTGAAGTAGCAGTGGCCCCGTAATGTCGTTCAGACAATAAACTACCATGAACACAGACAGTGAGGACTCAAAGTTCATGTGAAGACAGGACTATTAAAAAGTGCAAAGTAATGTCTATGCTACTTATAGTTATGTACGATCAAAATGATCCTGTGGGTCACAGTTTGACTGTAGTGGACAATACAAGGGGCTACCTAACCAAAACTGCACTTTAACAAATGGGGTGATTGGGTGCTATGGCACTCTGGTTTATGAATGCTAAGTTTTTTTCTGATTGAACTAAAAGAAACAATAATGACATCATGGAAAAAGTCAAACAGCTGCAACAATAGTTCAAAGGATTCAGCGGAGGGAAGTTGCAATAACACCACAATAGTAGAAGCAGTAAAATCAGAAAAGCTTATCATCACATTTACTTACCCGTTCCTAAATATGGCCTGAAGTGGTCAGACAGTCTGTCCAGGAGGGCATTTAGAAGGTCCAACCCGAGCAATGCCACCTGTATGGAAAACGAAGCAAAGTATATGTTTAAAATCTCATACATGGAACACAGAACACAAGAAGAAACAAAGCAAGTTGTATTGTTAAAGGGTTCTGGTGTTGTGTAGACAATGCCTTACTCTAAGCCCACTGACACTTACCAAGTCAATCAATCAATCACGGCATTTATAGAGCGCGCTACTCACCCGGGAGGGTCTCAAGGCGCTGGGGGAGGGGGTAAGTTACTGCTCGAACAGCCAGGTCTTGAGCTGCTTCCTGAAGGAGAGATGGTCCTGGGTTCGCCGAAGGTGAGTGGGGAGGGAGTTCCAGGTCTTGGCTGCCAGGTAGGAGAAGGATCTTCCTCCGGCGGTGGCTCTGCGGATGCGTGGTACGGTGGCGAGGGCGTGGCTGGTTGATCGTAGCTGGCGGGTGGGCGTGTAGAAGGTCATGCGGTCGTTGAGGTAATTGGGGCCCAGGTCGTGGAGGGCCTTGTGTGCGTGGGTGAGGAGTCTGAACGTGATTCTCTTGCTGACGGGGAGCCAGTGCAGGTCTTTCAGGTGTCCGGTGATGTGGCTGTGTCGGGGGATGTCCAGGATGAGTCGTGCGGAGGTGTTCTGGATGCGCTGGAGTCTTTTTGAAGTTTGGCTGTGGTTCCGGCGTAGAGGGTGTTCCCATAGTCCAGTCGGCTGGTGACGAGTGCCTGGGTGACGGTCTTCCTGGTTTCAGTGGGGATCCATCTGAAGATCTTGCGGAGCATGCGCAGGGTGTTGAAGCACGAAGATGAGACGGCGTTGACTTGTCTGGTCATCGACAGGGAGGAGTCCAGGATGAAGCCCAGGTTGCGTGCGTGGTCCGTTGGCTTGGGCGCGGTGCCCAGGGCCGGGGGCCACCAAGAGTCGTCCCAGGCGGAGGGTGATGATCCCAGGATGAGGACTTCCGTCTTGTCTGAGTTCAGTTTAAGGTGGCTGTTCCTCATCCAGTCGGCGACGTCTCTCATCCCGTCGTGTAGGTTGGCTCTGGCGGTGGTGGGGTCGTTGGTGAGGGAGAGGATCAGCTGGGTGTCGTCGGCGTAGGAGATGATGTTGAGGTTGTGTTGGCGTGCGATGGCTGCGAGGGGCTCATGTAGACGTTGAAGAGGGTTGGACTGAGTGAAGATCCTTGTGGAACGCCGCAGATGACTTCGGTGGCCTCGGATCTGAACGGGGGAGGCGGACTCTCTGGGTTCTTCCGGCGAGGAACGAGATGATCCATTCCAGTGCTTTCTCTCGGATTCCGATGTTGCTGAGGCGCTTCACTAGGGTGCGGTGGCAGACGGTGTCGAACGCCGCGGAGAGGTCCAAGAGGATGAGGGCTGCTGTTTCCCCGTTGTCGGTTAGGGTTCTGATGTCGTCGGTGGCTGCGATAAGGGCGGTCTCGGTGCTGTGGTTGGCCCGAAACCCGGACTGCGAGGGGTCGAGGGATCCATTCGTCTCGAGGAAGGCGGCAAGCTGTCTGTTGACGGTCTTCTCGATGACTTTGGCCGGAAACGGAAGGAGCGAGATGGGACGGTAGTTCTTGAGGTCGGTGGGGTCCGCCGTTGGTTTCTTCAGGAGGGCGGTAAGCTCGGCGTGCTTCCAGCTCTCCGGGAAGGTGGCGGTGTGGAAGGAGGAGTTGATGATGTCCCGGAGATGGGGTGCGATGGTGGCGTCGGCTTTGTTGAAGACGTGGTGTGGGCAGGGGTCGGTTGGTGATCCGGAGTGGATGGAGTTCATCGTGCGGGTGGTGTCTTCGGTGCTGATCGGGGTCCAGTTGCAGAGGGTGGTGGTGGCGGGCGTTGGTTCGGCGGTAGGGTGCGTGGTCTGTGCGTCGAAGCTGTTATGTATGTCGGTGATCTTGCGGTGGAAGAACGCGGCGAGTGAGTTGCAGAGGTCTTGCGAGGGGGTGATGTCGTTGTTTCCGGCGCTGGGGTTGGAGAACTCTTTGACGATGCTGAAAAGTTCCTTGCTGTCGTGGGCGTTGTTGTCCAGTCGTTCTTTGAGTGCCGACTTCTTGGTGGCACGGATCAGCTGGTGGTGTTTGCGGGTGGCGTGCTTGAGGGCGGTCCTGTTGTCTGTGGTCTGGTCGAGTCGCCAGGCTTTCTCGAGAGTGCGGCAGTTCTTCTTGGATTCCTTGAGTTCGTTGGTGAACCAAGGGGTTTTCTTGCTTCCGGGTCTGCTGGGAGGGTTTTTTAGTGGTGCGAGGTCGTCGGCGCAGGCGGTCAGCCACTTGGCGAGGTTGCTGGCTGCTTCGTTTGGGTCCGTTGTGTTGGTGGGTGTGTTCTGGCTGAGGGAGGCGGTGAGCTGCTCGGCGGTGATCTTGCTCCAGCTCCGGCGGGGAGCCTGTTGCGGGTGGTGGTGGGTCGCAGTCTTTCTGAAGCTGAAGTGGACGCAGCTGTGGTCGGTCCAGTGGAGTCCGGTGGCGTGGCTGAAGGAGATGTGCTTGCTGGAAGAGAAGACGGGTCAAGCGTGTGGCCGGCGTAGTGGGTGGGCGTGTTCACCAGTTGCTTGAGTCCGAGGTTGGCGAGGTTGTCCAGCAGGGCGGTGGTGTTTCTGTCGTTGTTGTTCTCCAGGTGGAAGTTGAGGTCCCCTAGGAGGATGTAGTCGGCGGAGGGCATGGCGTGCGGGCTGATGAAGTCTGCGATGTCTTCGCTGAATAGTGTGCGTGGTCCCGGGGGTCTGTAGATGAGGGTGCCTCGGAGGGTGGTCTTGGGGTCAGTGTGTATCTGGAAGTGTAGGTGTTCGGCGGCGGTGAAGGTCTCGTCGGAGTTAGTCGAGATGCGGATGGTGTTCTTGTGTACGATGGCGATGCCTCCTCCCGTCTGGTTGACGCGGTCCTTCCGGGTGATCTTGTATCCGTCCGGGATGGCTATGGCGATGTCGGGCGCTGAGGAGGCGTTCATCCAGGTTTCGGTGAGGAAGGCGACGTCCGGTGCTGTTGTGTCGAGCAGGTCCCAGAGTTCCACGGCGTGCCTGTGGACGGAGCGGGTGTTCAACAGGATGCATTTCAGGTGGTTGCTGCTGGTGCTCGACTTGGCGGAGGTGGTGCACGTCCGGGGGCAGGTGAATCGGCAGGCTTGGCAGGTGAAGGGTCCGTGGGTGCGTCTCGGTGAGGCTCGGTAGCAGGCAGGGTTCCGGCCGGCATTGAGTGCGGTGAGGGTGGCGGCGTCGTAGGTCCGTCGAGTAGTGTTGCATCGGTGGGATCCAGGGGTCCTGGCGCTGGGCGCGGGCCAGGCGCAGACGGGCGCAGACGGGCTTACCTTTGGCGCACCTTCGGCGCTCCGTCGGTGCTCCCGCTGCGCGCGGCCGCTGCGCGGTCGCTCAGGGGGCGTCATAAGTAAGGAGCCTGGAGGGAGGAGCAGCTGGGTGGCGGGAGCGGGGCGGCGAATGGAATCACGGGGGGGCGGGGCCGCAGGGAGGCAGTGGCGGGAAGTCCCAGGAGCAGCGGGAAAGTCCCAGGAGCAGCGGGAAAGTCCCAGGAGCAGCGGGCAGCGAGAAAGTCCCAGGAGCAGCGGGAAAGTCCCAGGAGCAGCGGGAAAGTCCCAGGAGCAGCGGGCAGCGAGCGAAGGAATCTCCAGGCAGGAGGCGGCAAGGCAGGCAGGAGCGGCAGCAGTGAGTGGGGCGACCAAGCCCTGTGGAGGGCTGAGCAGTCACCACTGTGCCAAGTGGGGCTAGAATAAACAGCCACAGAGTGCCTGACAATCTAACCAAATTCCAATAAATATTTCTTTGGCAATCTCTTTTTAACTAAAGCATTCAGTATTACTTTACCTCTTACCCGTCAACCCTGGAGTGTTTGATCAGTAACTATGCGTCTTGAGTCTTCTCATATGGAAGCAGTGTGATTCCCCAATCATTAGGGATAACTTTGGAAACTTCTGTATGAATGGTTGTATGAATGCATGTATGAATTGTGAACAAGGCTAACTGCTGTAGAATGAACATACAGAGGTGCCCTCTTGGTATTCTTTGAAGATATATCAATTAGGCCTCTTAATTCAGATTTCCACTGGAATTATCGGTAGGGGTTCAGTACATAAAACCAAGTGATGGTGGATTGTAAAATTGCTAAGTAAGATGGGAAGAGAATGCTCACTGTGCATTAATTTGAGGTGCAAGAGTTTATGTCTATAGTTCACAGAGATAGTTTCCAGCTGGGTACAGCAGTAGATTCATTTGCAAGAGTTCCACATGTCCATCAGATCACTATTCCATTGTGTTATGGCTGGGATCTGACCATGTGGGCATGCACTCCGTGTGAAATTATAGATGTGTGAAAAACACCTTCTTGTTATCATATGGTCTCTAAGATGGGCAAGAGGAAACTCTATTGGTTCTGGTGGGAACTCTGGGAGATAAGTCTTAAGTGCGTGGCCTAGTCTCTGGTATATAAAAATGTCCAGCATAGTAGTAGGAGCTCCGTCACGATAGTGATCAACAGTCAGGAAGATCGAATTACAGACTAAGTGCCCTTGGTCTCGGATGTCATGTTTATGGAATTATGTTTTTACCAAAGCTTTGGACATATGGGTACTGTCGATAGCTGGGGCCCTGGGGGAATACAGTAGAGGACAGTACTTGTGTTACTAGTAAGTGTATAATAATGTTTAGTATTGTCAAAATAATCTCGGCATAAGTAATATATTTATACTTAACTAACAATCTTAACTGTGTGAATCATATGTAATTCTCCTTCTGCGCCTTTAAATGTTGAGTAGCAGTAATCTACACAAAGATGTGTCTTCATTTTACAGGTTCCAAGTAATCAAATTATTTTACAAAACAACTTTTGTTTAAGCTACTGTTCCAAAACAGCTTTTACATTAACATCGTTTTTCTAAGCAGTTTATTTTGACAAATATCGTTTTAAAGATTTCGGCCTCTATTAGTATCTTTTTAATTTTGTTTTTGTATATCTGTTTTAATCCACCTCTCTCTACACATGAATTTGTTGCTGTATACGTGTTTGTGTGTGTCTGTCAGTCAATAGGGGCTCCTTAAACCCTGGTAGGGATCTTGGAAAGGTTACACAAGAACATCTTTGCCCAAATGCGTTGGGGTAGGGACGGGGCACTAAGAGTATTCGCGTCACACGAGGTGCGCCAGGGCTGCGCACTGGCACCAACGTTGTTTTCCCTTTATATCCACGATGTGTTTAATTACCTCCACAACTGTATTAATGACACTCCTAAACTTGGCGGTGTCCCAGTCCCTGGCCTGCTGTTTGCTGACAACACGCTCCTTATCTCTAGAACATACGTGGTGATGCAGAACTTGTTAAACAAATTCCAGGAGTTCTGTAGTGATAGGGGGCTCAAGATTAAGGCAAAGAAAACTAATTGTATGACTCTAAGGGCTGCACAGGACCTTTCACATGAACCTAACATTGGGGTCTGAGGTACTTGAGAAAGTTAAACACTTCGATTACCTTGGCATAAGGTTCAGCAGTTCCATGACATGGTCATCCCATATCGAGAAGTCTAGGGCTATTTTATTACACAAATCAGCTGCCTTCGGAAGGATGCAAAGGGATTCCACCCAAAGAGCAATCTTTCCAGTAGTAGAGGTCTACATGGTTGCTGTCCTGTCAGCTGCACTTTACGGGGCTGAGGTTTGGGGGTACAGGTCCTATGGATACTCTCTTAGAGAAAATCCTTTTATAAGGTCCGTATTATCTCTTCCCCTATCCACACCACTATTCCCTTTGTACTTCAACGTAGCTTTAAAACGGATGGGAGACCTAGCCACCCTGAGACCTTTGGTATATTGGGTTAGGCTATGGTCATGCCCTGAGCTAGAGTCGTATAAGCAAGGCCTTTGTGAACTTATCCTTTTGGACAGGGACACGATTGTTCCTTGGCTAGCTCATATTAAAAAATGGCTCCTGTGGACCAATCCCTCTGTTATCAACTCCTCAAAAAAGGCTCTTGTGAAGAAAGCATTTTGGGGGCACATAAAAAGTGAGTGCATATGGAAAGCTGATAGTGACAGCCTTACTGTGAGGCTTCTGTCTATAAAATCCTCTCCTCAGTTTGAATCCTATCTTAGCGAGGTTCTTCCGCAGTAGGCAAAGACGCTTTTGATCAAATTTATGGTTGGTACTTTAGCAGTGAACAGTTAAACACACATAGGTAACAAAATGAGCCCCAAGGCGAGTGAGTGACAAGCGATCATGTTCCATATGTCTGTGTAGGGTGGAGACCATATAACATATATTGCTTTATTGTCCACTGCATTCCTCAGCATGGGAAAATGGCTGAAACCCTATTGTCAGAGTTTGGGATTCCGTCACTTTTTACTTGCTTTTCGAATCTTGAGCTCTGTCACGAGTAGGCTTTTTTCTGTGTAATCAGATTCCTACTGGCAGTGGGTGTGATTAGGATGCGACTCTGCCTTCCACTATAATTCTAGAGTTCTGCACTTTAGTTATTCTGACAGTGAGAGGGATCAGGACGCAACTCGGCCTCTCGCTTCAGTAACAGAGCACTTGCGCTTTATCTATCACGGTAGCCCTGCTGGACTGTGCATGGTTCGCATGCGCATCCGTGTTACAGTATGAGATCCACCTGCCAGCTTATGCTATGTGTACGTAGTTATATTCTAGACAAAAGGGTCAATGAATTGTATCCTTGCACGTCAAGTTGTCCACTTATGAATTAATTGGTGTACTTCCTTTTAATGTCAACTGTTAACTTGCTCTGTGATTGCACTTAGCTTAAGCTACCATTTATATTTTGATATGCATGAACCTTCCTTTTAGGCATGGCGGACCATTTAGGTTTTTGTCTATGGTTTGCACTTGTGGATTATCTTTTGAGTAATCAGGCAAACAGTGGAATATTTTTACGACATATTTTAATGCAATTTGCTGCATTGTTTTATGAAATCAATATATGGTGTTTGTAATTTTTTTATTGTGCTACTTTAATGGTCTATGGCTGAATAAAGTATTCATATTGTATTTTTATGTATAGGACCTGATAGCTATACAAACTGTTTTAATTGAGAAAAAAGAATAAAATTCTGTGTCCCAAAAAATACTGGCTTCCATACTTAATCGACATCACCCAATTTTTAGGTCTCGCCCTGAAGCCAGCGCTTGCGCTGGCCTGGGCGAGACATTTTGTAAGTGGGCTTTTAGAAATGCGACCACTTTTTTTTGGGCTTGCCTAGAGCATGCGGGTACGTGCACAGTAACGCGCATTCCTCGCATGCTCCAGGCGCCATATGTCTTTCCTCTCACTTGCTCCTCCCCCTCCCCACCACAGAGCGCTTCTCGGGGCCGCGCAGCCGTGTCACTTTCACGGCCGCGCGTCACTTGCTCTCCCGCTCCTCCCCCCTCCCCCACCACAGAGCGCGTCTCGCACGGCCGCGCGGCCAATGCTTGTTTTATTTAGTTTTTGCGCGCGCACACAACTCCCGGTCGCGGCCGAAATTCTTGCTCGCGATCACTTTCATGCGCACCATTTGCTTGTTTGAACACTTCTCGCCCTTTCCTTGCTGTTTTCTGTGCATCGCTCATTCTTTCATTACTTGTCACTTTTATGTGCATTTCTCAGTCTTTCTTTGCTACTTCACTGTGCATTACTCCTTCCTTCTTATTCCTTCTTTGCTGCTTTTCCGTGCGTTTCTCATTCTCTTTCTGCCACTTTCATGTGCTTTTTTCATTATTCCGCAATCTTTCTTTGCTGCTTTTTGAACTTTTACACTGATTTTGTGCCGATCTGCTGGGCATCTGCCACTCTTTCTCATTCATTCTTTGCTGATCTTCTGTGCTTTTGCCTTTCATTATTTAACATTTTTCTCTGCCCTTTTCACTCAATCCTTGCTGCTCTTGGCTTCTTTTAGTCTCAGCTCTTCTCTTCGAGTTTCGAACTCAATTGCTCTCTTAACTCCTCTTCTTCCTTTTTCTCACTCGTTTGCTCTTCTTCCTGCCCTTTTCCTGAATTTGCGACCTTCCCTGCTTCCTCTCCCACGCTGCACTCCCTTCTCGGTTCCTGCCAGTTACTTAGCCCAACCCATTGCCCCAGAGACCCCCGCTCCTAATTCATGTCCGCCGCAGCTTGGATGCACAGCCCGTATGCGCCCCTCCCGTGCCCAGCGCCAGACCCCTTGCTTTCACTCCCATCACTGCTACGTCTCTGCTTCCCTCTCCTCACCCTGAACCTTGAATGCACCTTCCAGTGCTGCTGCTACGCCTCGGTAGTCGACTGTGAAGGTGCCTTCCCCTGTTCCACCTGACACTTTTCCTGCACCTTCCCACACCTTCACACCACCCTCACATGCACCGCACACAACACTCACCTCTCCCTCGGCCACGCACACCTACACACCTCTCCCCACCCCTCCCTGTTCTGCCTTCTCCTCAACAACACCTCCCTCAATAAACACGCTACTGAAATATGGGACCTGCTGCACGACCACACATTGAAACTGCTCTTCCTCACAGAAACCTGGCTGATTCTATCGACATTACCACACCTATTCCCCAGGCACAAGGTTATAAGACAGGACAGAATTAACAGACCCAGCGGAGGACATGTCATCGTTTTCAAAGAGCTCATCAAGTGTTCCACTGCCTCAGCTAGCACCAACAGCACTGATGCTGGATGTGTTTATTGTGCCAAAATGGCTTCTTTTGTCATCTTCAATGCAAGATGGTGTACACTCTGAAATCCGTAAAAGTGCACTCTCTTAATGCTTTATTTTAATAAATATATTTAGGGTGATCACCAACCTCTAGTTCAGTGTGGACACTTTCTCCAGTCCTTGTCTTCTCTCTCTGTACGTCACACCTCTCTTTCAATAAACCTCAGTGCCCCACAGCACTTACCTCTCATGACCTCAACTTGCCACCTCTCTCCGATCCTACCTCTAGATCTCTAGCTCTCGGTCAGCTCTCTGCCCCTCTCTTCTCCTCAAGTGCCTCTCTCTCTCTCGCTCTCTCTCTCTCTCTCTCTCTCTACTTTCTCTTCTTTCTGTATCTTGCTGCTCTGTTTGCATCTCATCCCCCTTCATTTCTCTTCCATTTACTTCCCCTCCCTCTTAATTTCATCTCTTTATCTTACCCTTTCTATCATTTTTGCCATCTATACCTTACTCTACCTCTCGCATGCCTCTTTCTACCTCACCATTCTCTCTTTCATTTCTCTCTCTGCCTCACAACTCACTGCCTCATCTCTCTTCCCCACCTCTCATACACTATCTAGACTCTCAATTTACATCACCTATTGGCCTTCTATGTCTCTCTTTTTATTGATGTCCTCTTTCCCTCGCCTTTCCCATTATTTTATTTCTCTCTCTCTACAATGCTCTCCCTACCTCTTCCACTCCATCTATCACTCCCTTTGCTTTCATCTCTCTTTCTATCTCCTTCACTGTTTCCGTTCACTCTCTCTGCTTCCAATGTCTCGCTCGTTTAATACATCTGTCTTACCTCTGTCTCTCTCTCTCCCTATTTCACCATTCTCTACTTCTCCCTCGCACTTACTCTGTATTAGCCTCATCTCTCTACCTCATCTGCACCTCTTTTTCTCTACTTCTCATATCTTTCTATTTTTCATCCCACCGGCTCTACCTGCCTCGCTACTTTGTTTACCTGACCTGTCATTCTGTGCTTCACCTTTCTATTTGTGCTATCTCATTATAACTCACCTCTCTTCCTATCTTATTTCTCTCTAGACCTTGCCCCTCGGGTTGGCACCCTTCTTACCAGCCTACATTTAAAACTGCATGCCAGGCCTCTAAAAACAAGCATTGGCATAGTCAATAGGTCTCGCCTTTGGGACCTTATACGTTTTAGACATGCAACAGTTGATGTTATTGCACCAAGGATATTGTGCTGCATAACTAAATACTTATAAGGTCCCAAAAGCGAGACCTATTGGCTATGCCAATGCTTGTTTCTATTACCATCATCTTCCACATACAAACCTGCCAGAATACGATACAAGTGGGTTTTTTCTCAGTCCGCATAAGTTGAGATAAATTTTGCTGTTCCGGACAGTTCCAAATGGCAATTTTGTCTGCTGTTAGACGCATACTCCATGCATTTAAAATGTCAAAGAGGTCTTTTGCCATCTCCTCTGGTATTGAATAGCCTAATGTAGTTTTAATTTCTGTCAGCACCTCATTTCAGAAGAGCTTGATGCGCAAACATTCCCAACAAATATGCTGCACATCTTCAAAGGGACCACATTCCATCCAACACAAAGCACTTACTAAAGGGTAAAATGTATAGATTTTTTGGCTATAAATACCAATCAAATATACAATTATAAAGAGCTTCTCTTCTTAAAAGACTAGATTTTTTTTGTTAGGTCATGTAGCAAGCCTGCCCATTGGTTACCTGTAGTCTCTTTGCCTATTATTGGCGACCATGTCTTTTTACGCAGGTTATCCACTTTTGGTACTGATGTGAATAGAAAGGTTTACAAAGTCAATATTATGCCTTTCGAGCATGAAGTATGATTTACATTTTTTTTCCGTGAGTAAGCTCACGGTTAGCTCACAATTTAAATGGAGGATGTAACACCCAGAGCCTTAATGCGCATATTCCAGTCTCTAATATTTTCTATAACAAAATCTCTTTTTACACTGCTGAAACCTTTTTATTTTCCCATTGTTCAACATGTCTTATACCATAAGACAGCCACCTGTCCTCAAGGCATCAAAAGAGCCAAGATCCCCTGCAGGAGAAAAGACTGGGCCAAAATGAATAGATACATTTATGAGGGGACTGTCCTCAATTTAAGTTTTGAATTTAATGAATTCTATAATCTTATTACAACAATTGTGGGGGTGCTAAGATACATTCAGTGGTTCATCTTATTTAGGTTTCCACAATAGGTCCATAGGGTTCTGCTTGCTAATTCCATATCCATATGTGCCCATATTGTATCAGATTCCCTGGCAGCCTATTCCGGCAAGACCCTGAGGTGTGCCGCCTGAGTGATAACAGATTTTAAAATCTACCAGTGTCAGTTCACTATCATGTACAATTTGGCACAATAGCTTATAAGGTAGTCTTGGGCGTATTCCACTCCAGAGAAAGTTCAGTACTATTTTTCTTTATTTCCATAGAGATGTAGTCGCAGAGCTACTTGGCAGGTTTTGATATAGAGTTAAGACTCTCTGTAAGATATTCATTTTAATAGGGTTAACTTTCTCCAACAAGGAGACTGGTAATGATGTCCACCTATGAACATTCTCATTCAAAGTGGTTAAAATGGGCGCAAAATGAAATCTATAAGGGTCATTTAAATTGGTTGGAATGTTGACTCTACGATATCGGTTATATCATGTGGGGGAAAGTTTAAAATTCAATATTTCAGATTTAGACATTAATTTTAAAACCTACTGCCTTTTCAAATCTATTAGTAGTGTTTCAAATTTTGGGGAGGATTCCTTTGGGAATATTAACAAACGCATTCAATTTGAGGCCGCTCAGCTGCCCGTCCTATCTCACACTGTTTGCAAATGGTTCAATACTAATGGCGCACAGTAAAGGTGAGAGAGGGCACTCCACCAAAGCAAATGAAGGGAGGGCCTGCCACTGACAAAGACACTCGTGACAGGTGCTCTATGTCCTGCCATGGTCATTTTTATAAAGATTGATTCAAAACCCATTGTTTTATATCATGGAGTTAAAGATGCATTAAGCCCTGATTTTTACCCACTATGTTAGTAAACAACCGACACATAAGATTCAACATTCAAAATACATAAGCTACTAGAGAGCCAAGATTACTTTCAACTCAAGTCTTTACTCATAAATCATAACATAATTTGTTAATTTCATTTTCCTTTATTAAGGCAAACATCTAAAAACTCTTAGTATTTTTATCAAACATTCACACAATCTTTTCAACATACACAGAACTTCTTTCTATTCAACAGCAAATACCGCCAAAGCCACTTGTTTCACAGTAAACTGACCTCTTCTTCAGGGCTGTAAAAATAGACATGCATTCCACAGTAAATACAACTTATCAGTTCCATCAGCAAGCTTGAAACATTTCTATTGTATTATTAACCCTCAAGGACGCTTGTCTACCCTTTTCACATAATTTAAATTAAAACATCACTTACCTTATAGATCCCAAGCACAATATGTACAATTTTTCATTTATTTGCAGTTATGCTAAGGCCCAAACCATAATTTTTATAAGGGAGAAGTATTCTACTTAACTCCTAGTTATTCTTTTTTTTAATCTTCAATATGTTAATATATTAGTTAATATCCATATTTTCATAGCCTCCAAGTCAAGTTGCATTTACAGGTTTCATAATATTCCTCAATTTAAAAGATGGCCTTTAATTCTCAGATCTCTTCCTTGTATCTCATGCACTAATACAAAACGGTCTGTCTCCTCTACTTATCTCCCAAACCTATACAACACATTATGTCTGATTCGTTACTACTTGCAAAGACCTTCTCTCCAAATCAACAGAGAAATGTAAGTCCGAGGTTCCTTATTTACCAGCAATTGGGTACAAACCCTATAGCAACCAGGCATCGCCACTTAGTAATATATTAGTCACCATCCTTTCATCCAAGTTTGTATATTACTTATAAGTAATGCAGAATAATTATTCCTCTGAGGAAATGATCTTCTGCATGGATTCGTAATGCTTGCATATAAAGGGATGACTAGCTGATTATGGAGTCTCATCCTCCCTCCCAGGAACCAGTGTATTATCCTATTTAACTTTTTAGTGCATGGAGCAACTTAGAATTAGCCCCAATCCCTGCATCTCTCCAGGGAACAGGTGTGTGACGTCCCTTCACACGGTCTGCCATCTGCAACAAGACGTTTCCAGCAATGCAGGCTTTTCCCCCACGAGTTTTAGCTACAGTGAGGGACAGGGGCCCACCCTGAGCTTCTTGATCTTCAGCCTTGTATCTGGCCGGGTTTGACAGTCTCGCGCCTAGTCATGTGTCAAAGTCAGGCAAAGAACAACAATCAGGGAATGTGCCTCCTCCTTGTCGCCAGCCTCCTTGTCTTCACTGGCCCCAGGCCACCCGGTCTCCTCCAACTGTGACTGTGTATTCTTCCCTAACTCCACTACTCACTGACCAACCATAATTGGCGGCTGGGGGTGGGGGCAGTTGGGAGCAGTTTTGAGTGAAAGTTCAGTCTTTGGTTCTTCCTCGAGCTGCAGTTGTGGTACTTCACAAACCCAATGGCCATAAATTGCCACACTTATACTAGGGTCCCGCTTATTTGGGCCCAATGTCGAGAGTCCGTAGTGGAGATTGAACAAAGTTTGGCCATCTTGGTTGGCGCCATAGCCATGACTACCCACTATCCACAGTTTTTATGCTTTCAAAGATATGGCAAAACAAGCCTCAATTAAGTTAGAGGAGTCTCACTGATCGGATTAAAGAGGATTGGTGAGGATTTTAATTGTTCATTTCTTATTATTGTTTTCATATTGCTAAAGCCTTTTTGCATCCATGTGATGAAAGAGAGAGATAAAAGCAGAGCTGAGGACAACAGCAGACATTCAACTGCAGACCTACAGCATACAAGCACACAATCTAATCTGCTTGGACTTCATAAACCTTCATGAAATATATACACAGACACCTAACCTTGGTCTAAGGATGACAGGACTCAAACTTTCTCAAAAATAGCAGCAACAACATACTATACCTGAATCTGACAATATTGTAAAGAGGCACGATACTCTAAAATCATTAGATTATACAAAAGTGTAAAAAAAAAAGAAATTCTCAACATTAGTCTCAGTAAAGTAATTAGATGAATAAGAAGACCTAGTAGTAGCACAAACACAACGCACAGATTTTGTTTTTTTAATTATAGTATTTTATACACAGCTTTGCTTTTTCTTACTTTCTTGGACTTACGTGGGCATATTCTTTGCCGTATTAGGAGAGAGTACAATCATTATGTCTTGGGAATACTGGAGGAGCAGAGAAAAACGTTGCACTGGACATGAAAAGAGGAGGATTGTACTGGGCAACTTAGCAGATCGTAGGCAAGAACCAAAAGGTAGACAGCAAAAAAGGGCCAAGGAAAAAGAGGATGCACATTAAGAGCGAAGCAGCAAAATCAGAGGGTCACAGTGTGGCTCTCAAAGAGATAGAAGCACAGAAACATAGGTGGGGAAGGGGTAGGTGAGCGGAGGTTAACAACAGGAATCAAGAGGAGATTGTGAAGCAGAGAGATTAAAGGGTAGCAAAAATATAAGGAAGCAAACTAGAGAATTAGGAGGATACCTCACTCAGACAGGAAGAGAGAATCAAGTGCACACCACTGTTTCTCTTGCTCTACATTCCTCACACAGCTTCAGTTCTCTAAATGCAGCCCAGCTCAACTAGTGTGCTACCCTCTTATTTTGCTTTATGTGTAATTCAAATACCGTGCCTGGAGGTGGCAGGTACTGGTTTGCTTTACAGTGAATACATTGGAACACAACATGGGTAAATCAAGATGGGCAGTAGAAAAATACGGTCGAACAAAAAGTTCCAGAAAAATGTTGAGAAAGATTTGGATAACAACAAAATGAAAAAGTCCATCTTTTGCTTAGTAGTGGTCTAAAGACATAGTCCTTGAGATGTTTTGAAAACATGATGAGTTGAGTCGGAGTCCTACTGCAAGTATGGCATTGCCTAAGTCCAGACTGGCGACAAGTGAACAGACTGTTGGTCTGAGAACTCGAGAGGGGATGGGATGGTGGATTTACTTAAGAAAATATTTAGGGAAGTTTGCGGTCTTATCTACCTGGTTGATGTAGAAGATGATTGTGAGAGCTGTGTGAACCTCAAGGATTTACTCTCTGCTTGACTTAGAAATAACAACTATTCTCCCTTGCAAAACACAACTACCAACATTATGAGCAGGCAGAGGCTGTTTTTTTCCTATGTTTAGTCGTCATCGGGGGGGCGTGGCTTGGCCGGCTGCAAGATGGCCGCACTCTAAGTGGGCTCTGCCGGCCAAGCACATTATCCGGACGAATCCTGCAGACAACGGCTAATCCGCCGCACCACAGCTTACTGTCCGGCTGTGTCTCCACTCGAGGCATCACCCCGTGCTGCTCCTGATCCCCGGCGGCCTGTGGAGGCTGAGATCCGCCGCCCGTCCGCTGCGCCGGGCCTGTGCCTCATTGCTGGCGAGACCAGGCCCCCTCTCCTTGCTGCTGGGCTGACTGGCTGGACCCGTGAACTGTCTGGAGGACTGCGGGGACACCTGTCCCTCGCTGCCCGGTGAGTGCCGCTGCCGCTGGGGTTTCTTGCGGCGGGACTGGGGGCCCGTGTGCTGCACCGCCCGGCCTGGGCACTCCTCGCGCCTCTGGTGCCATTCTCCCCTCCTTTCGGTGCCCGCTGAAGCGGCTCCATGTGCTCGGGCCCGGTGACGTGAGCGGCGTGCCCCCCGCG
Source organism: Calotriton arnoldi (assembly GCA_963921515.1). Classification (NCBI taxonomy): domain Eukaryota; kingdom Metazoa; phylum Chordata; class Amphibia; order Caudata; family Salamandridae; genus Calotriton; species Calotriton arnoldi. The sequence goes on along the minus strand of CAWUFW010000021.1, from coordinate 1,227,588 downwards.
TCTCCCCGCCGTGATTGCCCCGGACGTGCGCGCTCTCCCGACCTCTCCGCTGCTGTGCGCTGAGTGGTGACTGGAGTCCCCCTCCCTCGCCGCGGCCTTCTCCAGCGGCCTATCTCACACCTTACTGCGTTGCCCCGGCCTCTGGCGGCCGCACCGATCCCCGCTCCTCGGGCTCACCTGGCCTTGGGCCCCTACCGCCACTGCCTCTGGGCCCCTGCTGCCACTGACCCTGACCTCAGGCCTGCTCTCCTGTGGCGTGGACTGCGTCTTCGCCAGTCTTGGGATAGGCTTTGCTCTGGTTGGCGTGTGCTCCTGTGTGGTTCCCGGTCCGGCGGCTCCGATTCTGGACCTCCGCCCCTGGTTTGCTCTGCCGGGGCGGGGTTCCAGAGCTACCAGGCCTCTAGCTGCATTCCTCAGCTGCACTCACCACCACCGTGTGGGGCTCCCCTGCGGCCCCCTCCTGCTCTGCCGCTGTTCCTGTGCGGGGGAAGCTGGACCCGTGGCGCTGGTCCCTCGCTGGGCGGCGGACTACTTCTTTTGCTGACCCATGATCTGCTCCGCTGGCCTTTCTGCTCTCAGGCTGCTGTGGTGTGCTCTTGTAGAATTATCGTGGAGTCTGTGGGAGCTGCATCTGTCGCGCTGCTGTATCGCCGGCCCGGGGTCCTCACCACCTGCTGGGTCCTGTTATCGTCCCATCTTGGCTCACTTCACACAGTGGCCGGCTGCCGCTGCCCATCCAGCCTGGTGACCCTGCCATCATCCCCTCTGTCAGGTGCTGCTGTTCGTCTGTGGCTGCCGCGACACGGTTATTGCCGCTGCCCCTTCTAGCCGCTCATCCTCCCCTCCTGGTCTCTGGGGATATCTCCTACCTGCTTCAGCCCGCCATGGGGAAGACTGACCCCAAGCAGCCCAAGATCGCCTTCGATCAGCGCAGGTCGACTCGACAGGACGGTGCGTGCTCAGATGGTGGTGGCCCTCCGTCCTCCATGGAGGCACCGCCTGCGCATGAAGATGACTTGAAGGCGATTATGCTCGACGTCAAGTCCGCTGTTACGGGCATTGCTGCCCAACTTGACCAATTGTCTGCCCGTCTCGACTCTGTGAAGGCCCGGGTTGATTCCCACGATGCTCGTCTCTTGCATGCTGAATCCAGAATCTCTGACGCCGAGGATGCCGCCACTCAAGATCACCAAAAACTATTGCAGATGGACAAAATACTCGACATTATCCGGAATAAAAACGAAGATTTGGAGGCGCACTCCCGGAGGAGCAACCTCCGCATCACGGGAGTACCTGAATCCACCAATATCTCTCGCAAGGAGGACTACGTGGAGCAGCTCGTCCGGGAACTCTTTGGTGAAGTCCTCTCTTCTGTCTTCATCGTCGAGCGGGCTCACCGCTCTCTTGGGCCGCGCCCTGGCCCGGGCCTACCTGCTCGCCCTATCATCGCTAAAATCTTAAACTTCAGAGACCGTGACGCCATTCTCCGAGCGGCTCGGGAAAGGGGCAAAATAATTCACCAAGGTAACCCGCTCTCCTTCTACCCGGACTATACTATCGCTGTCCAGGCTGCCCGCCGCGAATTCCTTCCAGCAAAGAGGATCCTCCAAAAACACGACGTCTCTTACTCATTGGCTTATCCGGCAAAGTTGCGGGTCCGACAGGGCGCCAAATCTCTCATCTTCCCTGATCCCAGAGACGCCCTCGCTTTTGCTAAAAAGCTTGACAAATCGCCTCACACCTCACCACCTGGTTCTCAAGCGGCTGCTGTGGACCATCTCAGTGACAATGATTAACTGGCTGACTGTCCTCAAGATTTCGGACCTGGTGTTCTGGGCGAGAATGACTAGCTTGATCCCATCTTCATGTACTGTCACTCTGCGGTCCTAGCCATGGTGACCTGACCATTTTGCTGCCCTTGATTTAACGTCACTCCATTTACCCCTGGGCGGGCGTATCCTGCACTGTGACACTCCCGGATCGGCTACCATTGTTCTCTACTGTAACTTCATTATCTCGTTGTCTGCGATTGATGTCTGCTTGGCCACCCTGCTCTGTTGGCAGGGGTATCTGCCGAGCCTCGCCACGCCTCTGCGGGATGATTCCCACCTTGGACTTGGACTCTTCCCTTCCCAGTTGGGGTTCCCTGGGGTGGTCGAGGGTGGTTTCTCAACCGGTTTGGGGGGTTGGTGTGGGTGGAGGGAGGGGGGTCCGGGGGGTTCTGTGGCCTCCTTCCGAGGCGTTTTTGTTTTGGCCTTTCTGTGTTGTATTGTTTCACAAGTCACGTCGTGATGCCATTTTCCATCGGCTCTGCTTTGTCTTGCTGCATTACACTGTGCACTACCCCAAGTCCTTGCTACTGGGACTGATAGTCACTGGTATCCCCCTTCAGGGGCTTGATTCTAGCGCCTTCTCCTTGCAGTCCAGCGATTTGCGGTGGCAGGCTCATAGTGGCCTTTGTTTTTTTCTTTGTTGTTGTTTTGCACATCGTTTTCTCAATTGCTTAGCACTACCACATGCACCCGCACGAAGATCCGAACCTCACGCACCACTTCATGTTCGATCACTTTCCCCGCCATATCTGAATGACTGACATTACTTGCTGGACCTGGAACATCCGGGGTCTTAACGACCATCGTAAGGCTCGACTTGTCCATGCACATCTGGCTCGGCATAGGGTGGACGTCTGTCTGCTGCAAGAGACCCACCTGCTCCCTGCGCCTGCTGCCAGATTACACTCTCAACACTGGGGAGAATCTCACTCTTCTTATTACTCCAACTACTCTCGGGGGGTCTCGATTCTCATACGTAGGGGGCTCCCCTGGCATACCTCCCACGCTATCGCTGATCCCGCGGGGCGTTTTGTCATCCTCCATGGCTCCCTTCAGGCCCAACCTGTCACGATTGCTGCCATCTATGGTCCCAACACCGACGACCCAGAATTTTTTATGCAGGTGTGGCACCACATTTCATCCCTTGGCCCCGCTGCGCTTCTCTGGGGTGGGGATTTTAATGTCACACTATACCCCGCTTTGGATCGCTCTGGCCCACATGCTTCCCACCCCCGCGCCGCGGCATTGCTGAATTCCATTCTCACTGAGAACTCCCTGTATGACACTTGGCGCCGCACACATCCCGAGACCCGTGAAGGCACTTGCGTCACCGGCACTCGTGGCTGTTGGTCCCGGCTAGACCTTTGGATCTCCTCTCCTGACGCTCTTTCCTGGCTCACTTCCGTTGATCACATGGCGCGCACCCTCTCAGATCACGCCCCTGTCCGGCTCGGACTTCGTCTACCCCAGGCCACCCGTTGTGCTTTCTCCTGGAGGCTACCATCTAACGCTCTGCGGGATTCAGTTTTTTGTGATGAGATCCAGACCGCGATCACTAACTACTTTGAGCTCAATGAGGGCTCTGTGGATTCCCCTTCCACTCTTTGGGAGGGTTTTAAAGTCGTCATTCGCGGGGCGTGTATTTCTAAACAATCCGGGGTCCTGCGCTCCATACGTAATAACCTTACTAAGTTGGAATCCGAAATTAAATGCCTTGACGCCTCTCATGCTCTTGATCCTAGCCCCGACACACTCGCCCGCCTTCGCGAGAAACACACAGAGTTCACCGAGGAGGCTAATAGAGAACTCTCGTTCCTTGGCAGGGAGGCCCGCGCGCGCCGCTTTGGTGAGGGAGACCGGCCAGGTAGGACTTTGGCCTATCTTCTCCGTCCGGCCCGTGCTGCATCCTACATCATGGCGCTCCAGGACGGTGGCCCTTCTCGCACCACCTCCTCCGAGGAGATCAAGGCGCGTTTCACGAATTTTTATTCGCAGTTGTACACTGCTGGTCCTGCTCCTCCGCGAGAGGCCCTCGACCAGTACTTTGATACCCTCGAGCTCTTATGGCTCAAAAATCACCACCGAGAATATCTTGACGAGCCCTTTTCTAAAGAGGAAATCCTTGCCGCCATCAACGATATGCCTGGTGACAAGGCACCTGGTCCGGACGGCCTGCCTGTCTCCTTTTACAAGACTTTTGCTCCACTACTCGTGCCACACCTGGCCGCCATGTATAATGAGTCCTTCGAGTGTGGACAATTTCCACCTTCGCTCCGGGAGGCCATGCTGACCCTCCTTCTAAAACCAGATAAGCCCCCGAACGGCGAGACTCCTATCGGCCCCTGTCTCTTATAAATATTGATAACAAAATATTCGCCAAACTGCTTGCGTCGCGACTTCTCCCTCTCATGCCGCTCATCGCCCGTCCAGACCAGTCCGGCTTCATACCGGGCCGGGCAACTTCCCACAACCTACGAACCATTTTTTCCGTCCTTCATCAGATTAACCCAGCGCTTCCTGCGGTGGCCGCCCTGCCTGATGCCACCAAGGCCTTCGACACCTTAGAATGGCCCTTCCTCTTCTTCATTCTCCCACGTCTCGGTTTCAGTTCAATATTTATTCGTAAAGTCTCACTATTGTACACTCTCCCCACCGCCCGTCTACGGATCAATGGCATGGTATCCGATCCCTTCTCTGTCGGCCGTGGCACCCGCCAGGGATGCCCACTCTCGCCGATGCTATTCGCCATCGCGATGGAACCACTTGCGGCCCGACTACGGCAACACCACACCCAGTGGGGCATCGGGTTTGCGGCACGCGCACTCCTGGTTTCTATGTATGCGGACGACATCACATTATATGTCCGACACCCCCAGGAACACCTTAGAACTTTAGTGCGCGAGGTCATACGGTTTGGGGGCTTTTCAGGCATACAGGTCAATTGGAACAAGTCAATCCTCTTCCCTCTCACGGACGCCACCACTCCTTTTACCTCGGAATATCCCTTCGCCTGGGCGTCCGGTCCCACTCGCTATCTGGGTGTCTGGTTGAGTAGGGACATGGACGAACTCTGGAGGGCTAATTTCGGTCGTGCAGTGGACTGGCTTGAGTCGAAGATCCCCCTTTGGAGCCAACTGCCCCTTTCGTTAGCTGGTCGAATAGCCATTGCCAAGATGGTTGTCCTCCCCAAATTCCTATATTTATTCCTGAACATGCCTGTCCCCCCTCACCGCCCATTTTTTTCGCAGGATTCGCTCGTTGATCATCTCTCTTCTCTGGGCTGGCAAGCAACCTAGGATCGCGTACGACGTACTCACCCTTCCAATGTCGTGTGGCGGCCTCAGCGCCCCTAACTTTAAGCTCTATGCACTGTGTGCTCAGGCCAGCTTTTTGCACTTTTGGCTTCATCCCACTCCGTTCCAGCCTCACGTGGCGGTCGAGGCGGATGTTGCCGCCCCGTGGCCGCTCACCACTGCCCTGTTCGCCCCAGCAAAACTCCCCCGCACTGAAATAGATACGGTAGAGACCTTACGGTGGGCCTGGGAGGGACTTCGTCGTTTCTCCGGTGCCCCCTCGCTTTCTGCAAATTCGATGCAGATAGTTCGGCACCCATCTTTTTCTCCTCTTCAGCCATCTGGCATGGCTAAACATGCTACCCGCCTGGGGCTGAATACGGTCGTAGATCTCTACCCGGGGAATACGTTTTAATCCTTGGCTGAAAATTCTGGCCCCATGGACACTCTGCTTTTTTATCAGCTAAGGGCCATCTGTCGAGAGCTGCACCCCGCGTTCCCTCTGCCTCCTACCTCGATGACCGCTCTTGAGTTCCTATATTCGTCTCCCTCCCCGCGGAAGTTGGTAACTAAATTATATGCCCTTACGCTGGCGGCCACCTCCGCCTCCACCGATCGCGCTCGTGTGGCGTGGGGCGAGGACCTCGGCACAGACATCTCTCAACCTGATTGGTTATACTGTTGTAAGCAGACTAAGCAATTATCCCCCAACTACCGCCTGCGCCCAATTCATTTCAAATACTTGCATAGGCTCTACCGCACCCCTGTCCAGTTGCACAAGATGGGACTCATCCCTAGTGACAGATGCCTACGCTGTTCCGCCCCTGCGGCGGATTTTGCTCATCTTGCCTGGTTATGTCCCAAGGTCGCCGATTACTGGCGTGAGGTCTGCTCTGCTATATCAGAGATTACCTCCTCTCCGGTTCAGCCTGACCCCCCGCTTTGCCTCCTTGGCTTTGTTAACTTCTGCCCGGACGCCTCCCGCCGTCTAATCGCCATGCTGCTTGTCCTTGCACAGCGCAGGGTTTCCATGTGTTGGGGCCGCAGACCTGCACCTAAATTCGCTCAATGGCTCGAGGATGCATCGCGCTGCCAGACCCTATTGTCCGAGTTCTGGGACCTTATGCCGGTCAGATCTCGCCCACACGACATATGGGGGCCCCTTGTGTCATACCTCCTTGCTCGCTCCCCCCAGCGTCTGGCTTCCTCTCCCGCGCTCCCCGCCGGCACTCCGCCCGCGGCGGCCGCCGGTGTAGGATAGTTATCGGCCTCCCCCCTGCTCCTTCTCCTTCCGTAGACCTGCCCCTCCACTCAAGCCCTGTGCGCCTCACTCCAATGACAGTTTATTGTTCAAGCGTGCCTGTAAACCATTTGCTACGCTGCCGCTTCCTAATGTTACGTGCAATTGGTACCTTCTGTGATCCGCAATTGTAATTATTTGCATGGTGCTGTGATTTAGTGCAAGAATGTAATTTGTCTATGCAATTTTGTCAATAAAGGTTTTTGAAAAATGTAAAAAAAAAAAAAATGTTTAGTCGTCATCTTTTCCTGAACAGCCCGATTGCAGTATGTGTTTTTAGGCACCCTACATGCAATCACTCTGCTGGTCCAACAAAGGGAACAAATAATCTACATAAAACGGATCACTACCCTATTGCTAAGATGATAGGCACTCCAGCAAGGATGCACAGTAATGGTGCTAAGCTGCGGGAGAGCTGGAAGAAATGAAGGCAAGTACAGCAAAGTGGTTTGCCACTTCTGTCTCTCCTGCTACCTCTTGATAGAAGTCCACTACACCATTAGACAGACACCAAACATAAAAAAAAACACAAAAAATAAAAAAATAAAACCTTTAACTGGTAGCAAAAATACTAGGGAACTGAGGGTTTATGGTAAACTTCACAAACATATGTAGCAAGAAGCTAACAATGACTTTCCATCTTTTTCCTACAGACTAAACAATGCTAAGAACATAAAAATCATGTCTTATTTCACTGTGAACGCATCTTGGCATTGGGTGCCCCCTGGTGTGGGTTCCACATAAGTTACTCAACTTCACAAAAACAACATGACTGTTATTTAATATTAATTGATCCAACCTATGTAGGTTGTTTTAAAGAAGGAAAACATATAAAAATAAAAACTAGTTTAAACAAGCTATATAAAAGGGTTTATATGATCATTATATTTCAAATTTTGTCAGGACCGGAGGTTCAGATTATGCATTTCTCTTTCAGTTTATTAACTCAGCAGCCCATACCAAAAACAACCAATATAACCTTTAGCAAAAGACTACATATCAGATGAGTCTTTAGTGTCAAACATAGTCCACCAACCACCTTAGAGTGAGTCTTATATAATCATCCACCAAGGAAAAGCACTTCCTCTTTCTTCGCTGCTCAGCAGCCAGATAAGTGCCTTTTCTAAGTGAATGATTTTGTTGTGGTATGGTAATATGGTGATTCGAACTGCTTAATGTACTGTTTCTTCCTGAGAGCAACAGTCGATTAACCTTTCCATTCAAATTTGAACTAATCAACCGAAATGTAACCTCCCCAGCGGGGCGACGCATGAGTCCCTGGGCCGCAGGGAGGACCCGCTCGTACTACCAGGTGGGCACCGCAGTGTTGCGTCGGCGCCTCTAGGGAGCACACAATGTTGGTGCAGCGCTACTAGAGGGTGAAGGGTGATCGCGCTGTGTCCGTGGGGCTTGTTGCCTTCTTCTGTCATCTGCAGCAAAGGGAAGAAAGTCCTAGTAACAAGCATGTGGCGAATTAACAGTTAAGCTTGACTTCTTCAGCTCCAGCATAAGCGGTTTACAACGTGGAGCATAGTCCCGAAGCCTGTGATAATCAGGGGGCTTTCCCTTACAATGGCCCCCTCCTTCAACAATCACTGATACCGACAAATAGTCATTGTCATATGCTGTGCTTTCCTCTGGGCAATACGCTATCAACAGCACCTGATCTGACATGGCAGGGGCAGATAATTAATATTTGTAATCAGTGGAGGAGCACGCTCCTTCCATCCATGAGGTATTGGTTTATGCTGCTGATGCCCCTCTACAGAAGGAGATTTCCTCAGCCTTGAAGCCTCTGAATAGGCAAATATGAGAGTTTAGAGCCTGACACAGCCTTCTAACCCCTGGCAAGGAAGATGGGAGGCCCTCGCCTTCAGTAATACAAAGGGCGACCTTAGGGTCAAAGGCACTCACAAACCCACCACCAAGGCTAGGGCTGTTTTGCCACCCTCAGAAGCATTTGAGAGATTGAGCAAAGTCTTTTCAAAACAGCGTCTTGACGCCCTTAATAGGCAGGAGGCAGAGTCTCAACCTGGGTTTACCCCGATGATATTACCTACTTACCACAGAGAGTGGAAGCAGATGCCCGGGACAATTCCGATAATTCGGATGAGGATTCTGGTGATTACCCAGGCCCCAGTAGTCCGTGGCGGTCAAAAGGTGGGTTCGAAAGCCCCAGGGTAGACGAAAAGGGTGATGCTACCCCGCAGGAATCAGCGGGACCACCGGACATGTTGGATCCAGAGGACACATACCTCCCCCGAACAGTGGATCCACTAGCTAAAGTAGCACAATATGTGGCCAACTGCAGTCGCAAACCAATGGATAAAGAGGTCCAGGAAAGAATGAGGGCAGACTGCCCTAGATCCTAGATGGGAAAGTGGCCTGTACCCCCGAGATAGACGGTAAAATGGCAACCTTTATTACAAAGTTGATCAAGGGCCTGAAGAAGGGCCTCGACCAGTCCTGGAAGTCCTGCCAGTACAAGGAGCTTGAAATCTTCGTCCCCTCACAAAGATTCTAGATATGGCGGAAGGGCAATTTAACTGATCCAACGCTTCTCTCTGGTTAGGCTAAACAAGCATTCTGTGTTCTGGCAAGCTGCATGTTGTTCACTGAATGCAGACAGACATTACTCAAAGATAGACCCTAAACTGGCTGGACCAATGGCAGAAGTAGGTCTCTTTGGAGACCCCTTTATTAAAGAGCTCACAAAGTTTGTAACCATCTTTTCCTCCCTTGATAAAATGCAATAATCCATTTGTAAGTTATTCGGCCAAAAGATGTTTTGGAAGGGCCGGAAGAGGTAGGGGGGCGCTCTCTTGGTCATGCCTACAACTCAACCCCCCACAAACCACAAACAAGACGCTCCATGCAGTGGCAGGACCAAAAGAAGTTTGGGGGTTTCTTCCCCTCTCATGGTAGCGGCAGAGGCTGTGGCAGAGGAACCTCCTGGGGAGCCAGCAACATCGCAGGTGGTACCAATGGTAAGCAATACCCCTTCTTCCCTACAAGAGGTGGGGGGGCAGGCTTCGAGTGTTCGTTCACAACTGGGCAAAAATCACAGAGGATGCGTGGGTACTCCAAACCACAGGAGGATTTCACATAGAATTCTATAGAACCCCCAACAACTTTCTCACTCCAGTGCCCTGGTTTTCTTGCAAGAAGGAATGCAGGTGGTGGATCAGGAGGTGCGCGATCTACAGGCTAAAGGGGCAATCGTGCCTTCTCTCCACCCTAGAGGTTTCCTCAGCAACGTTTTCCTTGTGGAGGAAAAGGACAAAGGATACAGTCCCGTAATCAATTTGAAGAACTTCAACAAGTACTTCATCCCCACCCTGACAATAATGCCAAAAGTGAAATAAGAGACAAGTCAGTTAATATGTGCACCCTTTGGATGGACTGGGTAGCTTTTATGCATAAACAACATTATAGTTTATTAAAAACAAACACAGGAGAAGGTTTAGTACAGCACACATCCTGTGGTCATGCATTTTGAAATCCTCTTATGTGATTATAAAGAAAAAAGGAGGCAACATGAAATAAAACAATTGTCTAGAATCACACAATTTGGTCAAGTGGGGAATCCAGGATTAATCTGTTTTTTCTGGTTTCACATTGTGCAATTCAGCCACTAGATGTACATGTTTTGCTTCCCCTAAAGCCACCTTACCACCTGCCCGCCTGCCATCCTGCTGATATCCGTGTGTCCCTTGGTCACATCACAGACCAAACTTTTTGGCCCCTGGGAAAATGCTGGTGAGCACCAATGATCTATTCGGATACTTGTATTTACTGTGTGATAACCGGAAACACAAAACCAACCAATTCAAATTAAAATCTCCGGACTGATGGATTTATGTGCATCGAATGTTAATCTAATGCTGTAAACTTCTATTTACGTTATTAAGGTATTTCACTGCAGGTAGGTTGTAACTGCCTGTGTGCAATTTATCAGAATTACAAAAATTGATGTTACATTTAAGTTGGTGACTCATTAACTCTTAACAGAGTGCAGCTCTGGAACATGTCTCGTTAAAATACATGAAGACTTGTGTACCATTCCACTTACATAATCCAGAACACAAAATATGTTGATAAACCACTGATTAAGTACAAAAAGTCAAGGATTACGAGAAAGAAAATAGATTGCCAATCATACGACAGACATTAACAGAACAGCATGCAAGGTGCATATCAAAGCCTTTGTAAAGAACGATTACTTCACCAAAGCCATAGACCTAGGGAACTAAATCAAAAAGCTTGACATTCTCCGAAAGTAGTTTTAAAAGCATTTTGCCTACGCAACTTTACTGACACATCCTCATTTCATTTCCAAAACTGAAAGAAAAAGTAAGTCCTTCCAGGCGACTGTTGCTGCCCAACATACCCATCCAAGAGCTCCTTCCTGCCCAAATGATTCACGGTCATCACTCTTATACGTGTGAAAGTTCGAATGACTCTGCCAGCTGTCCCAACCTCACCAATCGCCCCTAAAACTTCTAAATTGTCTTTTTGGCATGGTCTGAGGAATCCTAATCCACGAGAAAATTCCTTCAAAAATTGCAAATCTGATATTACCTAGATGTACCTTATGGCAGGGAAGATCTTAAAATAGCCTATTCATGGAGTAGCCTCGATAGGGTACCCCTCCCAAAGTCATTTTGTTAAAAGTGCTGTCAAGTGTCTGCAACTATACAATTGTAGTGCATAAACTTCAAGCAGAAAGTATACTGGCCACCACATGAAATGAGGTTCAGCAACTTCAAATTAAGTGCCCCCTTTATTTTATTTTTATGAATGCCAATTTTTGAGAAAATTACCTAGCTGAACACTAACAAGCTTCTCTTTGATATTGTTGATTGGTCCATGTGACTTCATGGACTCTTGTCTCCTCTCCAAGTCAAAACCTATGTTGTCCATTAAATACCCCATTTCAAGAACAGAATTGATTAAACGATTTTATTATCAAGTAAGATTACGATTTGCTTCATTTTTAGGTGGAGCCTACTAGGCAATGCGCTGTTTGTTGCAAGGCATACTGTGGCTTACCAAGACAGTCTTGGAGCCTGGCCACTGCCTACCATTGGATAGCTTCCTTGCGACTCATTTGCCTGCTTCTTATTCATGTCTAAGCTTGTCAATCTTGTGTTTGTCCAGCCCATTAACCATTGCTTCTTTTCCATTGCTTTCATTGGCTCGCATCTCTACTTCCACTACTTTATTTTAAAGCACTACTTTTTTATTTTGTATTCTATGACAGTCTATGTGTTTTTGCTGTCTACCTCATGTACTTCTCCTGCTGTAGTCTGTATTGCTCTTGTTCACCCGAGTGCTTCTCGCTGTGCCTCTCCCTGCTGCATTGGCATGTGTGCTTCACCCCATTGCTTCCCGCATCCTCACTCTTGCTTCCAACTCCCGCTTCCTACATGTTCATTTACAACTACGTCAGTGTTGCCTTCCCATCCCTCCCATGAGTAGCTTTCCTTTCCCCCACCTGTGTTGCTTCAGCGACCGCTTCCACCTTCATGTTATTTCCAAATTCTCGTTCCTCCTGTTTTCCCTCCACGCCGCTCACTTTTGCTGGTTTTAATTTCTTTTTAGTTGCAGATCCAATTCAGATTGGTAACAAAAAAACTGCCTGCATCATTTTCTGCGAGCACACGCACATAGTGAATGTGCCTACAAAATGAGCGCTGTACATACAATTGGAAACAGAAACAAAGACCTGAAACATAAAACAGCTAACATAAAACATAGACTAAAAACTAAAGCAAGAAATGATAGGATGTAACAGAGTTATTATTAAGCATCTGCCATTCATTTATGAAGCACTGAGACAGATTCTCCAAGATGGCTTTCTGAGCCTGCTCTGAATCAGTTCAGTTCCAGGTACCCGGGGAACAGTGTTTGTGTGGAGATTCAACTGGGATGGATGTGCTTCTGCCCTGTATTGGTATTAATGTCATTGCGGCGCTGATGGTGACAGGCTAACCGAGACTTTATGAGAGGAATCTGTTCATTAGGATCTTTTTCATCTCTCTTTTGAAAATGTGGGTCGATGGGTCCGACCGAACCTCAGGGAGGGAATTCCAAATCCTTGGAGCCGATCCGGAAAAGAAGCATGCGTAGGTTTTTGTTTTCTGAATCTGGGGAGTCCTAGCCTGAGAGAGTCTGCGCTTCTGAGGGAGCGACTGCCTGCTGAGATTCAATTCTTTTCTGCCAAGTATCTGGGTTCATTATAATGTAAAGCTTTATGCACGAGGCAAGCAATTCACAATTGAGCTCTGGCCTCGAAAGGGAGCCAGTTGAGAGATCCAGGTGATGGGGTAAAGTGGTCAAAAGCATCTCGTGCTTGTTACCAGTCTTACTGCTGCATTGAGGGTCGCTTTGAGTGGAGCTGTTCTTGACTTGGGAAGACCTGAAAGGGCCGCGCAGCCATATTCTAGTCTGGAGACCACTTGTGATTGTACTGCTAGTTTGAACTCTGGAGGTGGCAGAAATGGTTTAGCTTCTTCTGTAGTTAGAGTTGGAATGGTACACTGCGCTTGGTTGCACTGATATGTGCTAGCATGTTCAGATTTATGTCTAGTGTTATTACAAAAGATTTAGTGGAATCAATAATGGGAGGTTTGCAGTTGAGGGCCTCTAGGTGATTGAGCCAATCTTGGATGTGTGTGACGCTGTTAGGAGAAAAGAAAGTAGGAATTCTGGTCTGAGTTTTGACTAGAGTGTTACTTAGTTGGATGACATCTTCTAGGGAGGATAGCTTTAAGTATAATTGTGTATCATCTGCATACATGTTACGTTAGTGGCTCCAAATAGAAGTTAAACAGTGTGGGGGAAATGGTCGACCCTTGTGGGACTCCGCATCTCACTGGTGAGGCATTTGAGAGCGAGTTGCCTAATTTGATTTGTTGTGAGCGGTTCTGCAAGAAGGATGCGAACCAGGAGAGCACCTTCCTCGACAGCCCCATTCAGTTTTATAGCAATTTTAGTAAGTTGTTGTGATTGACTGTGTCAAATACCGATGAGAGTTCTAGGAGGATAAGTAGGCAGGAGCCGTTGTGGTCTAGCATCTTAAGGGTGTCATCCATGATGTGAACAATGGCTGATTCTGTGCTGTGCCCTGGTCTGAATCCTTATTGAAATTTGTCGAGTTGGCTGAAGTGATCAATATGCTGATACAATTGGTTGAGTACACATTTTTCCAACAATTTGGTAATAAAGGGAATATTTGACACCGGGGGAAGTTGCTCAGGGTTGTAGTGTCCGCATCCACATATTTCAAGAGGGGTGTCACTTGCTCAATCTTCAGGCAGTTCAGGATAATGCCTTGTTTTAGCCATGAATAACAATGAGAACAATAGCTTGGAAATAGAACAATATTGCAGACCACTTACTGGCGTTACCACATACTTCTGCTGCACCCTACGAAAGACCTGTTCAAGAAATACATTAATCATGGCATATTCCCACTTCCAAGTGTGGCCTGACACCCCTCTCATAGTGGTATGTGTTTATAACCAATGAGGCATTTCTTAATGTCTGGAGCCTATTTGTATTGTAATAGATGGGTGAATGGATGGGATGAATAAATAAGGGGATGAATAGGTGAACTGAGGGATGGATTGGTTTTATGACTCATCCGGTGGGTCGCTGGACGAACGGACAAATGAGTCTGTGAATGAACAAAGTCATGAATGAGAATTATCGCGTTCAGATCACAGGTTTGCGATGACTGGAGCAACGCATGTGACTTGCATAGCAAACAGTGGAACATGCATGGCACTTCATATACTGAGGTACCATTAGTTACCACAAGAGGTGATTTCAATGTTAGGTAAAATATTGCTAGATAGAACGCCCCCACCCCCCTCATGATACAAATTAGTAGTGTTTTGGCTTCTTTAATCCCCACCATCTGCTAAACAGGCACTTGATTTCTGAAAATGACCTCCCTTAAAGCCTATTTAACAATGTACCTCAGGTTTATGGTCCCAAGTAATGTACTATTGACTAACTTTAAACAACTGCAGTTCTGTTAAATGCCCTCTTCGTTTTATGTCCTCTCCGCGTTATGTTCTGTCACATGGTATTTACTCTGCTTTCTTAACAAACCAAGATTGATGGTCATTATATTCCATGAAAATATACGCTATACTTGTATGGCCATGTTGATCAAAAAACTTAGAATAAGAGCAGGAATTCACTCCCACCTTTCATTTTGTTCACATCCCTAGGTGTTTGCTTTTCCTCTAGCATACTAAAATGTTTTTTAAAACATTTTCAAGCAATGCTTTACAAACAAGGATTGGCAAACCCAATAGCTTGGTAAGTGCATTAGAAAGAATGTTCATGCCAATATCGGACTACCCGAGATCAGAAATAAAATTTTCCTATCGCATGTTGTAGGTTCATTTTACCTGCTATTCTGTGGTTTACAGGAACAAAACACAATCTTAGTCTGGGTTTCTATACCAATTTTGAAGCATTAGCCATATGCTAGTTGAGGTGTTTTACTTGGTGTTTCGTTGCTGCAGTAGTATTTTATTGAGCACATACAAATTGGGTCATTACACAGTTACATCAACGCCATTATACACATTCAAAAAGTGGGCAGCTCACTTCCTTATAAGCACATAGATGTGCGAGTGTTCAAGTGTTTCCTCGTCAGAAGGCATCAAAATGTGTTGCAATCCACCTGCATTACTGACACCCCAAAGGTCCACTGCATCACAATTGAGACAGTCTTTACTATCCTTCAAGGGACAGAGGACACAATCTGCTTGCTCTAGGCCTGTTGTTCCATTTCTACGCGACAGCAACAATCGAACCATTAATAAGAGACAGAGCACCCAAAATGCTGATAATCTTCAAAGAGAAACATGTGACTCTGACCATCCTTTATGTGATTTTCAATTCTTTAACTGGCGTATGTGGTTGAGATGAAATTCATGCTATCCTGCCTCGAGGATAAAATATAGCACATTATGTGTAGCAACCTTGATTAACCTCAGAGTACTATAAGGCCATTTTAATAGTACTGTCAACTTGGGAGTTAAGGCCATTTCCAACAGAACACGGCTTACTTTATCCAGGTGGATCTATGTCTAGGCATCTTCATTTGACCTACTGGAGTATAAGTTAGTAGAAGCTCTAAATAAAGAATTAAACAGTTGATCCGTAGGACAGGGGGCGTCTTCGAAAGATCTAGTATGTCTTTGAAAGACCAGCCCTAAGACAATTAATAAAACCTTCACAACACAAAAATTCAAAGTCAAAACCATAAAGGTTTATTCAAAATTTAGATCATTACAGAAGGAAAGGGGATTGTTAGTCAAATCATGGGGAATCCGCATAATAAGTCAAAACCAAATAATGCAACATGATCGACATTAGGTCTTCCTTCAAAGTAAGCAAACAGTCAGAACCAAAGTATAGAAGAAGACTGACAGTCTATCACAATAGAAACTCAGAGAAAAGTCTAAGTGTAAATCAACTGACAGATCAGACAGTCTGCTCAGTAAGCAAGGGCAAAACAATGCCTGGCACATTGTCAAAATACAGCAAGATTTACAAGATCTAAGACAAAAAAGCCATACACTCGGCATGGTGTGAAAAGACATTATAGGGCTGGATTAACAAAGATACATGTAAAAGCACCAATCGCTATTCGTGTACACGTGATACTTGAGATAAGAAACATTTAGTAACACCTGTGTTGCTTCATATTAATAAACAATATATCAATAGAAAGCAAGAGGAGCTGATTGTGCATTTTATAACACGAATACAATTACACATTTAAACAAATGAACGGCTCCTTGCAAGAGCCTCAAGTAAAAGACCTTGAAATTGTGACAGAGACAAGAACATCCCCGGCACAGCCTCCTTGTGAGGAAGGCACATTAATACATTTGTATTTTATCAGCAAGTAGACACTATGAAGGGAGCTATTATTTCGCTTATTTGTGCAAAATGGAACAGCACACAGCAACATGTATGTAGAAAGACTCGTTAATTGTAAAATAAAAGTTCATATTTTGTTTCTGACTGGGGCCTAGTCAAACTAACTTAAACACCTCTAAATTAAGCATTAAATTCAATTATTTAAAAACATCTATAAGTTTGAGGCACAAAACCTGCAGGATTACCTTTTAACACAAACAATTGCGAAGCAATTTCATTTACTAAAATGCATAAAGTGTACGTTGGTACCCTTCCCTAAAGCCGATCACTACCGTTAAAGCAAAGATATTAACTTGCAGGTTGCGCTGCAGAATTTGTCCTTCACAGAGGAGAAATCGCTCAATTTGTTTAGTCCTGAAACTTTCACAAACAAAAAGGTGAAATCTAATTCATGAGCAGCTATTTCTAATAATAGTCAGCTACTAGCACGCTACTTTCACACCCGCTTCTGCTGCGCAGCTTTCAAACTCCAGTTATTAACAAGGACACTCCAACTTGAAAACAATTGAGCAATATATAAAACATCATGAGTCACTGTAGAGACGCCAGTTAATGTTATAGTTTCTGCTACATTATAGTTCTTTTGTCAGATGAGTCAGCAAGAATGATCGATTGTCAAAATGGGGACATTATATTCATTTAGTCGGTGTGGATGAACGGACAGACTTGGAGAAATACTTAAGAGTACTTAGTCCTTGTAAAGCGTCATATCTCAGGAAATTTGATTGTCAAGGCTGAGCGGACGAAATCTAGATTAGAGAAGTACCAGCCCCAAAAAAAGGTATAGCAAAGACTGAAACACCACGTATGGTTCACTGTACTAACCAAGGATTAGAGGGTGATCCAAGGACCGTGCAATAATGATGAGGAACTGGATACCCTCATGGGTGACAAGCAGCACTCTACAAATGCACCTTACACTACATTACAGAAAAACGCCACCATTCCTGCTATACACTTTTTTTGCAACCTCAGATAGACTCCAGATTTTTTTTTTTAAATGCTTTTTTGTTTGCTGGGCCTTTGCCACAATTAACCCTTCAACTGCGGAGGCATTTCAACCCCAGTGGTGAGCACTTTTTAGGCTATTTGGTGTACTCAGCACTAACGCCTCTGTAACTTTTTCTCCACATAGGCATCCAAGCTAAATTTGCGTCCTTTTTTTCTCTAAGGGTGGGAGATAAAATTCCGCTCCACCGGCAGAGTTGGCGGAGTTTTGGCCACTCCGCTTAACACATGTAATGTGGAGTTCCAGCCAAATTCTGCCAACTGCCACATGGCAGAGTTTTATCTCACACACAGCTGGCCAGCAGTAGGTTGGCGAGTGCAAGCGAGATTTGGCGTCTCCTAGCGTGATTGTTGGTCGCCAGGCGGATTTCCCCAACGCAAGCAGTCGCGACCATTCTTGGTCGGAAAGAAAATCTACTTGAGCAGCAGCAAAATCAACACAAGAAACCGTGCCCTCTGGCGTGCTGAATGGTGCCATTCACACTGATTCTTAAGCGCAGGAAAGGCACCAGGTGCTACAAATCAGTGCGAGCAACAAAACATGCCTAATTTCGTGGAGTTTTCATATAACTCAGTGAGTTCTGCCCACCCCTACTTTCTTCTCCCAGCATCAGGGGGATTCTAAGGGTACCCAGTGTTTGTGGATTACCATGGAGGGACCTGAGAAAATAACCAAAATAAAACTATATTTTAGGGGTTTATGGGAAAAGTGCTGCAAAGTGCTCCGCAAGGAAAATGTCTGGGTTTTTTTCGTAAACAAAAGATTTGCCATGTTCAAATCACCATCTTCCCAGCTTTCAGAAACCAGGAGAGCAGAATAAAAAAAAAATTCTAAGAGATAGACGATTTTTCCTAATTTTAGTGCTTTCAACCTACTTCCAGTTTGTAATGGAAACAGGAGTAACTGTTGAAATAAAAAAATATAGAAAATGTGTAGGAAAAACAGCCATTTGTGACATTTCCTTCTGTAACTTCTTTTCAAGATGGCGGATTTAAAAAGTAATATACAGTTAAGTCCACTAGACCCTTCTAGTCATGGGGATATACAGGACTTGCAGGTTCTCCATGAACCCAAAGTACATAGAACCAACAAGTGAGCTGCACCTTACATTGGGTTTTCTTTGTGTACCAAGCATAGAGCCATTCATATGGTAAAATATAAAGAATGAAAAATGGGTAAGAAGGAAACCAATGCATTTTAGCTTTATACACCAGATATTGGTAGAAATCTGTTGGGGTACTTGCTGGGGTAGAACTTCAGCTGCTGGAAAAGCTCGACCTGCAAATTGAAAAAAAGAAACTCTTTCATGGGAGCACCGGAGGTTCCTTTAAAACCCTCTGAGTGTTGACTAATGGCTGACATACACACTGCGGAGAGAGTGTGGGCGTCAGCCGGTGGCCAATACCCAAACTACAAAGGTTAATAACAAAACTTTGGCTAACAGGAAAATATTATTTTGGTCTCAAAGAGTGCACACTGTTATAGTGGTCTCTGGTACTGAAGACAACTACTGTGACTGTCGATGTACTGCTTGTGAAAGGTCAAAATGCTGTCACACAGTGAAGTTAGCTAGTGACAGCAGTAGGCTTACTCACTGCCCTATGATCTATATTGTTAGGGGCAGAAGAAATATATAAATGGCACAACAGGCAAATGGATTTAGAGGGCTGACTGAAAGCCCCTCTAAGTAATGCCAGACCTAAAAACCCAAAGCCACTCAACCTTAGGTGTTGGAAATTGCAGGCTGGAGATCAGAAGTAAAGCAAAGTGTTGTCTGCTATAGATATACCCAACATAGACACCAACCCAAAAACACAAACTCTGTCCAGATTCCTCGTGTATCGATGATAGTGCAGATCTTGCCTAAGAGTGAGAAAGAAATAGGTCACAGAAGGATGTTCAGTTGGATCCAGAAATGCATTCTGGGAGACAGTCACTCACAGTCCACCTCACCTGACGTGCAATACACAGTACAACTCAGTCAGGTATGCTAAAACTGAAATATACAGTATAGAGGGAACGTATTAACAGCCTGGAACCTGGGCTTACAAATCTATATATGGGAATGGTTCCTTTCAGAACTGATCAAACCAATCAGCAATTTCTGACTCAAAAAGGTACGAATCAATATTGGCAATAATACACAGCATATTTCTTTCTCTCACTCACTCAGACTACTTTCTGCATGTGCTTGTTGTACATTAATTATTACTACCACTGAACCACATTTCGAGCATATCATTATTTTCTTCTTTTAGTAAATACTGTAATTTACCACAAAAACAATTGCATTTAATCTAAACAAAGTGCAGGTAAATGAAAAATGTGGATTCTATGATAGAACCGAAGTCTTTAGATTATGCATTTTCGTCTTTATTTAAAAAGCAGCCATGTAGGCTGGAGGGCTGGCGACGAGTTGGAAAACCACACAAAGAAAGGAATGGGGGCCTCCGACCTAACAGATCCAACCGGGGGACTGAACAAGGCGACGATCCGTCCCGAGCGGAGATGGACTCGACAACACGCAGCTGAAGAGAGGACTTCCCGAACATGGAAGGGGACATATTGACCACAGATTAGTGACTCAGAGTGTGTAGCGTGTAATGGAGGCACGTGGGAGTTCCCCGCCACTCAGGGGTTTGGGTGTTTAGCGACCTGGTGTCTCTGCCTCGGCCTGAGAAATACTATGAACCAAAGAAACGGGCGCTGATGGGGGGGGGGGGGCGGACTCGCACCTTCAGATAAGATGCATTTATTGCCGATTTAGCTTAAGGCGGGGTGGGGGCTGACAGCCAGCACCTACTAGTATTTTGGGGGGGGGGGGCATTAGGCACTCTGCCTGGTTGGGGTGTGGGTAGTTCAAAATCCACTGGCAGGGAGGGGGGCGGTACTAGCGTTGAGGGATGGGGGTATAAGGTTGTTGTGTGTTTACGAGTCACAAAGTGTAAAATGTTATACATATCTACGGTCATTGCAATTAGCTATACAGGAAGAGAGGTCACGGTTTTCTATGTTGTTTATGCGCGCAACTATTGGGGGAAACGCATGCATGAGTCGCGACGACAGCAAAACATTAGGGAAGAGCCCAGGACTCAGGCAGGATACCTCTGTCTTTTCACCCACCACCCGTATGACAGCGGCTAGGACAGAAACGTCACTCTCTGTGCTGACATGGAACGTGAATGGGATGGGGGACAAAATTAAACGAGGGATAGTGCAACACTACCTTAAAAGACATGCCCCCGATCTCGTGTTGCTACAGGAGACACACTTAGTCGGTAATAAATGTAAAGCTCTCACACGGTGGGGATATAAGCTACTGATACACGCAGCCTATTCCTCTGGCTCCCGAGGGACGGGTAACCTGGTCAAGAAGAGTCTGGCACTTACACCAACACGTACGTGGGCAGATCCGGGGGGCAGATTTGCAGTTCTAGAGGCGCAATGGGAAGGGAAAGCCCTCAATGTGGTCTTGGCGTACCTCCCGCCGGCACTGGGTAAAGCAGCACTAGTAGACCTGGGGAAAATCATAGTGGACCTTCCCGTGGGCACCCTGATCATGGGGGGCGATTTTAACATGACAATGGACGACCAAAGAGATAGACATCCACAACGACCTCCAACACGACCCCATACACGCGTGGCTGAGTTCACAAAAGCTATGGGCCTAACGGACATCTGGCGATCTCTACAGCCGGATGGGACACAATACACCTACTACTCTAACGCACACAAGAGCATGTCCCGTATTGATTATTTTCTAACGCATTCAGTAGATATTGGTCATTTCCGTAATCCTCACGCTCTGCCAAGGGGTATCTCTGATCACTCTCCAGTGTGGATCGAACTTACATACTTCAGTCAACGTCCGCGAGCCACCATAGTCCTTAGTCCATGGCTGCTTAAAATCCCAGATATCAGGGCGGATCTGCTTACGCAGACAATTAACTACTTCAAAGATAATATTGGATCAGTGGACTCAGCACAAACCATATGGGAGGCCTTTAAGGTAGTACTGAAGGGTCAGGCACTGGCGTTAAAAGTGGGCTATAGTAAAAAACGACAGCAACAGATTTCACAATGGGAAAAAGAAACCCAGCAGCTGGAAGAAGACAGCATTAGGTCTCCCACAGATATGGTTATACACCGGCTTACTATTAAACAGTTTGAATATAGGGCTCTTATGCGGGAGCATATGAAGACCAAACTTTTATATATTCAACACAAGCTGTATGAAATGGGGGACAGAGCTGGGAAACTGTTAGCTTGGCTGGAGAAAAAGGAGCAGGGGGAGAGATGGGTGCCCAGGCTGACACTCAATGGAACACTACAGATCTCAAACCCGCAAGATATAGCGAACGCATTTGCAGATCATTTAGAAAAGATATACACTCCATCCACACCATACACAGCAGAAGACTCCCGTCAAGTGCTTGGGGATATGCGCCTGCCTACACTCTAAGAAGAAGATAGAGATTCTTTAGAAGCAGAGCTTACTGATGACGAAATTCAAAGGGCCATTAACACTATTCAGTCAGGGAAAGCGATGGGACCGAAAGGGATACCTATTGAATTGTTTAAAATTGTTGCCTCCCACACTGCGCCACATCTGCGGGCCATGTACGACGAAAGCTATGAGAAAGGGGTCCTGCCAGATGATCAACGGCTGGCCTCTATAGTAGTTATCCGTAAGCCGGGTAAACCTGCTGAGGACTGCGGCTCCTACAGGCCGATTTCTTTAATCAATGTCGAAGCGAAAATCCTTGCGAAATTGCTGGCATCTCGCCTGGTCTCGGTTATTCCCTCCCTGGTTCACCCTGACCAGTCTGGCTTCATGCCAGGGAGAAATACGGCGCTAAATATACGTCGTCTTCACAATGTTTTAGCGCGACAACAATACATAGCGGAAGATGCGGTGGTGCTTTCCTTAGACGCCTCTATGGCATTTGATTCTATCGAATGGCCGTATCTGTTTGAAGTCCTGAGACGCCTAGGATTTGGCCCGAAATTCTTGGGTTGGGTACAACTGTTATACGCGGATCTGCGGGGTCAAGTACGGGTTAATAATCATACGTCCAGAATATTCCAGCTAAAGAGAGGCACTAGGCAGGGCTGCCCCCTGTCCCCCCTAATTTTTTTCCTGCTGCTGGAACCACTGGCAGCCTGGGTGAGGGGAGATGTAATGCTGAGAGGGTTGAAATGGGCGGAAGGACACGATGACCGAATATCGCTCTAATCCGGCGATATCTTACTATATATCTCGCAGCCCCCTACAAGTCTCTACACACAGTTTTGAATATTTTTACAAATTTTGGGAAATACTCTGGGTACGCGATCAATTGGAGTAAGTCGGTACTATTTGTCCTTCGAGGCACTGTTCCCCGCCTCCCCCCAGGATGCAAAATAGAAGTGGCCCTGGACGGTTTTCGCTACCTCTGAGTTTTTATAACCCCGGATCCCAAACTCTTCTATGATCGAAACCTAGCGGCACCCTTGGACAGGTTACGAAATGACGTCAAACACTGGAGATCCCTGCCTCTATCTCTGCTGGGCCGAGCTACCCTGTTTAAGATGCTGGCCCTTCCGCGCTTTCTCTATATCCTTCAAAATTGTCCAAATAAGGTTCCGGACTCCTACTTCTCAAGTGTGGAAAGTGAGGTTAGAACGCTGCTATGGAACGGAGGCGCACCTCGTATAGCGATGCGAAAGTTGACTAAGGGATGGTACGACGGGGGGATCGCCCTCCCTGATGTGAGACTCCATTACTGGGCCTCACAATTGGTGGTGATAAATCAATGGGTATACCGTTCCCCAATTGATCCAGTCTATATGCTGGATAGATATCAGATGGGCAGAGAGGGATATATGGGAGCGCTATATAAGAGGGTCCGAAAAGGAAGATATATCGGCCCAACGGCCCACACAGTAGCGATATGGCACCAGGCGACTAATCGCCTCGGGTGGACAAATGTACTGACCCAAGCCACACCATTGTGGTTCACTCAGCGATTAGGATTACTATGTAATCAACCTGGGTTTGATAAGTGGGACTCCATTGGAATCTCCACTATAGGGGACCTGGTGAAAAAGGGTAAAATCCTTAAGTTCGGGGAATTGAGGGAGAAATATGAACTCGCTCAGAGGGAGATTTTCCGGTACTTGCAGATCCGGCACGCCCTCACTACCGCACTCCCAGACATGACTAAGATACCGGAGTCGTCTCCCCTGGAGGATCGGCTCCTGGACGAACCCATTTTAAATAAAGCCATATCGCTAACATACAGAAAACTGTGCAATAACCTACCAGACCCGTTCCACATACTACGAGACAAATGGCAGGCAGATTTGGGGCCCATTGACGATGAGGACTGGCAAGCGGCGCTGATGTCCCAGAGGGAGGCGGCCATTACTCTCCGTTTCCGCCTGATACAATTAAAAAATTTGCATAGATCCTACCTTACTAGGGTTACACTAGCGAAAATAGGGTCTAGAGTGGACACGCTATGCCTTTGGGGCTGCCATCAAGAAGCAACCTTCTTCCATACTATTTGGGAATGCCCGATTATACGACTCATATGGGAAGGGGCCACAACACACATCCGGGAGGCACTTGGGAAGGCGCACACCCTTACACCACGACTAGGCCTACTCAATATATGGGAAGCAACTGACCTTGCAGAGGCGGAACAACAATTGACCACATTAGGCTACACTCTAGTGAAACGGGAAATAGCCAAAAAGTGGGGAGTGGCTGAGAGACCATCTCATCGGATATGGGCAAAGGAATTAGACAAGTGCATGATTGCCGAGAAAGAGGTTTTTAAATCAAGAGGGTGTCCCAAGAAGTGGGACAGAAAATGGGGCAAGTGGAACGAATATCGAGGGGACCTGTGTCTTTCCCCAACTGTGGAAATGGAAATGCAACGGAATAAGGCGCAAACTTTGGAATTATTGTGAATGTACCCTCCTCCTGATGTTATGCTCATGTCTGCTAATTGACTGTATTGTAGATTTATCGAAATGTGTGACTATCAATAGTTGAAAATAATAAAAATATATTATTAAAAAAAGCAGCCATGTAAACATATCAAGCATTAACATAAGGGTGCAGAAGAAAAAAACTACAGTAATCAAGGTTCCAGGAGAAAAAACTGCAAGTCCCATAAACAGTTAGTCCACTCATCAGAGTGCTGGTAACTATATAAACACTAGTAGAAACATGCAAATCATCTCTTCTGTGCTGTTCAGCAGTCATGCTAAGTACAGGGGTGTGGAATTTAATAAACTATCTACCTGTCCATGGGACAGGCTGCTTCATAAATCTACTTGCCGTGTAAAAAAAAAAAAAATATCCACTTGTCCCTTTGATGCCACATAGTGCAGCGACAAATTATGGCAGCAATCTCGTTGTATAAAAGCTCTGGTATTAGCCTTTCTGATTATGCCGGGGCTCATACTAAACCAGGGTTTGAATTCTAGCAATTTCCTTATTTTGCCACTTTTACGCAGATCTACATACCGGGGCTGAAAGTAGCGTTAAGCAATAGTTCCAGGGTTGGAATGTCCTTTTGAGTCTGTGCAAACTTATTAAAATGGATGTTTTAAGGGTTTTCACCAGCTCTTTATCTAAACTTTTTGCTACAATGAAAAAAGTTGGAAATGTACTCCTAACAAATGGCAGAAGTAAAACTTCTTCCAGGGTTGGGAAAAAAGTGGTTGGAGGGAAAGCAAACTAGTTAACACTTAACAGATTTTCGCATGAGCAAATCTACACCTGCATTTTTGCTTGTGCTAAAAAACAGATCACAAATATTTTCTTGAAGTACAATTTCCTGGCCTACTTTTGTAAAATTCGTGTGAATTCAAAACCGTAATCTGCACTAATGTAAGGACCTATACCTTGGGTGCAATTTTGTGACTCTCTTTATTAATTGGGGCCCGGCCTCTCGTTGGGTAGCTCATTTGCTATTTGCATATTTATTGTCCCCAGCTGGTCAAGTATGTATTCCTTCAAAAGGTGCCTACTTCCAGCACCACCACCAGTTTAACTTTCTGTCTAGAGCGAGATAAGCGGTGGTCGATGAGCCTTTGGCCCCGACCACCATCCTCCGGTGCCTCTTTCTAGGCAGAGCTCCGCTTTTTTCATGCACCTTCCTGGTTAGACATTGCCTTCTCCCGACCACCATCCTCCAGAAGTCCGTCCTTCAACACCCCTCGGCCCCGGCTCAAGCTTGGCCTCCTCAGAACAGGTTTTCTCATTCTTCCCTCCCTCTGAAACCTTATACTGTTCAAAGCTTGTATTGATGCCCTCAGTGGGTTGCAAAGTTTCATTGATCTTATATGCCTTCATTTGTGTTCGCAGGGTTTCAAAAGTGTATTGAGCCCAGGTGTATTATCCCTGTGGGGGCTTAATTTACCTTAGCGTTTTTTCTCATATCTAAACCAGCAATATTTACACTTACACACACTGACATACACACACTACTACACACACACACACACACACACACACACACACACACACACACACACACACACACACACACACACACACACACACACACACACACACACACACACACACACACACACACACACACACACACACACACACACACACACACACACACACACACACACACACACACACACACACCTCCCGTTCAACAAAATAATTCGCAAGAGATTCGCACTCGTGGTAAAAGAATTAAAAAATGTTTTATTTCAGGCAATCACAACGGCAAAGACTCAATGCATTGCTGTCCCCCTGGCCCTTGTTCATGAGATTCCCCCTTTGTCCAATCTCACAGTTATTACCTTCTCACAATGAGTATCTCATTTCCCGTTTTCCACCAGTGACATTAATGACTTTACATTTAATCTTGAAATGTTTAAAATGTGCAAAAAATGTGCATGGTTGAAAACAATTTCTTTGGAAATCTTTATTTGGTAGCTGCCAAAGTCCGCTTTAAATGAAATTGTTTTTTGCTACTTCGAGGAAAATTGTTTATGTAAGTATTATTTTTCATTCCTTTTCCGAGTGCATTATGGGTGACGTAGTTTTGTGACCAACTCATGATAAATTGTTAATGTCTCACACCCTCTTTTTCTTGTTGTTTGATACTGTGGTGCACTGTGTGTTCACTTGTATATAAGAAAGCGGGTCATATCACAAATTCTTATGTGCACTGTGGGTGATGTCGTTTTTTTTTTTTAAACTACATCTGATCAACATAGTCAAGTTCAAGATAAAGTCAGAGTCAAGTATAATGTGACTCTTGATCCAATCTTTCCATACATTATTGATTATTCTTGCTTGCACTCCTTTGCACTTATTTGGTACTATGATGATGCTCCTGTGTGTACCCATATCACTCATATCAGAAAGTGTGTCTCAAGCCCAACCCTCTTATTGACAGATACTTTTACCCTTGTAGAAATAATCCAGTAGCGAGCCTCAGAGTGAACTTCGTCCCAGAAGACATTGTTATACGTCCAAAGCAGGCTGGGGAAACCCTTGTTATTTTATGCTATTTTAGCTTATAATGCGCACAAATCACCCAAGGAGGGGTATCTCGGCGCAGCAGTGACCTCAGGCGAGGAGGCAAACACTAGTTTAGAAACAGCTCAGTCTTAAAAAGCTTTCTAAATTTGAGGAGATCTGTGCACTTCTGTAAAATGTATGGGTAGTTTGTTCCAGTACCAGGGAGGCCAAGTAGGAAAAAGATCTACCACCCGAACGTGATTTCCTGATTCGAGGAATGATAAGAAAGGATTTGTCCATGGATCTTAACAGTCTGCCTGGCTGGTAAGGTGTAAGCTTTGCGGCCTGATAACTAGGTCCGATGCCGTTCAGCAATATGTGCGTTATGCAGCAGATCTTAAAAATTATTCTTTTATTCACCGGGAGTCAATCAAGTGAGCATAAAAGGGGAGTAGTGACCGCCCTGGAAGGGAGATTTTGGATGAAGCGAGCCGCTGTATTTTGTTTTGGACCACTTTAAGTCTGGTAAGTAGAAACTAATTACTAGCGGCTAATAGGGCATTACAATAGTCCAGATAGCAAATAACCGACGCTTGGGCCGAAGTTTTGCGCACGGAGTGGACGTAAAGGAAATACTCTTCGCAACAGACCCAACATATGAAATAAATTTGTAATAGGCTACGTGCAAAAGGACTCTGCCCTTCACTGCCAGGCAAGGTAACTATAACCTCTGATTGACCCTAAACCAGGTGACGCCAGCCTTTTATGTAACAAGAACTACTTTTGTTCAATGAAAAGCAGCCTGAGCAACTAGTATAGATGTTGTAGTAGTGACAGCATTATACAATGGCTAGGCTATGCAAAATTACCAGCCGTAATCACATCAGTACATCAGGAGGCTTGCCAGCAAGAATGTAAAAATGATTGTTAATTTGGAATGCCTTTACATGGGTAACACATACCAGCCATAGCTGC
This sequence comes from Calotriton arnoldi, assembly GCA_963921515.1. Classification (NCBI taxonomy): domain Eukaryota; kingdom Metazoa; phylum Chordata; class Amphibia; order Caudata; family Salamandridae; genus Calotriton; species Calotriton arnoldi. The sequence continues at coordinate 1,199,723 of CAWUFW010000021.1, read as the reverse complement.
AATGCCCCGGGCATCACGGTAAGAATATTAGCAATAATTCTCTCCATAACCACATGATTTCTCACTCAAATATCAGCTTTAAATACATTTCAGAAATTCAACCATTTTTCTCCAAACATTAGCTTATGAGTTCTAAAAATACACATATTGTTGTCTCAAATACACATTTTGCTATTTTGGTATACATATATTAATTCAACCAAGCAAAAGCTTCTAATGTATTAGGGTGGCCTACACAAAGGAAAGCTACTTACAGGTAGCTACTCGTGAAGAAACCTGCCCTAAATTGTCTATCTTTTTAGGTAAATTTATTAAGGACCCTAAAAAGGACATCAGCAGATCCTGTAAAGCCTGCCAGGAAAAACCTTTGGAACTGTGGGGGCCCATCAAAAATTTTGAATTTGGCCATTGCGGTCAAGAAGCAGGTCACACACATGCTCTGGCAGGTTAAGTCTAATGCGCCATCTGTCTCTTGGGCAATGTCAACTGTGCCTTATCCTCAGAACACTGCAGCTTCATTCTGCTTCGTATACTCTCTCTTGCAACCAATGAGACTGACCATTCAGCGGATGGTTTCTTTTTTGGCGATCCTTTAGTCAAGGATATAGCAGGCTATGTCAACACATTCATCTCCTTAGACAAAGCCCAATCTGCACTGTAAAAAGTGTTCCTACCGCAACTTTTTTCCTGGGCCTGCAGAGGTAGAGACTGCTCAGCCAGCTGGTTCTCATAACCAGGTCCGTGTTTTAAAGGACAACAGCGTCGAAAAAAACTCCTGGAACAACAATCAATGAGCTTCACCCTTCCTTCGCCCAAGAGCAAGAGGTTACGGAGATCACAACCAACAGGGAAGCTTCCTGGAGCAACAGGAAGCTCCTCCTTTGAAGGTGGGACATCTCCCTTCTTTCCAACCAAAACTGGGAGACAGGACCAGACATTTCCTCCACTATTGGTCACAAATCACACAAGAGGAATAGGTTTTACAAACTGTCCTAGGTTTCCATCTACAGTTTTATGCTACTCCAGTCCGACATCTGCACCTAAACACATTCACTTTCAAACACTTAAGCAACAGTTCATAGAAGATATCTCTTTATTACTCCAAAAAGAAGTTATTTCTCCTTGTTCTCCCCATTCAAGAGGTTTCCTAAATAATGTATTTCTGGTGGACAAGAAAGGAGGAGGTTTTCGTCTTGTCATCAACCTGAAAGAACTCAACACGTGGATCCTTTAAAGGCATTTTAAAATGGAGATGATACACACGTTGAGAGACCTAAGAGAATGCAACTTCATGGTCTGACTGGATCTGAATGACTTATTTGACAGTACAGATTTTCCCACCTCACCGTTGTTACCTACAATTCCACTGAAGCAAACTACCTACAAAACTCGGGCCCTGCTCTTTGCCTTCTTTTCAGCTCCTTGGTTCTTTATCAAGACGCTCAAGCCAGTAGCAGAATATCTGAGAGCAAGGGCATTCGTCCGATTATTTACTTGGGCATTATTCTTTTGAGTTCTCAAGACTGAACTCTCTTGAATCAATAATTGCTTTTGACAACCAACCTCTTGGAATCCTTAGGTTTTGTCATAAATTACTCTAAGTCGGATCTAACACCGTCCAAACAAATGACTTTCCTGTGTTTCACCATAGATTCAGTGTTGAATACAGGTTTAATTTTGACTACACTAGCCTTCCCAGTTCACAAGATTTGTGCTATCTAAAAGGAAAGTCTCAGACACCTCAAAAAGGAGACAAAACACTTCGCTAGCAATCCTGACTCATGGGTCTCCTAGTCTATACAAATGATTTTTCTGGGGGCCCTCAACTACAGAGCCCTTCAGCATCTTCAGATTCAACACTTGAAAAAAGGTACATCTTACTCAGACCAGGTGCCTCAGACCACAGATGTTCACCAGGAACTATAATGATGGCTCAGTCACATGGATGCGTGAAACAAGAAAGCCATCTTTAGCCTTGTTCCGGACATGGTGATAGAGTCAGTTGCAAGCTGTCTACTTTGGGGCACGAGGAGCGGGAATCTGACAGCGGGAGGCAGGTGGTCCAAAGAGAAGCTCTCCATTCACATCAATTGGCGGGAATTACTAGCAAGTTTATTTGTGACCTATTATTTCTCCCCTCACCGTACCCACTGCTGTATCCTGCTAAAAATGGGCAAGGTTTCAGCAGTCCAATATGTGAACTGCCTTGGAGAAATGAGATGCTGTCTCCTTGTGGAAAGCTCCAAAGAATGTTGCATTACTGTCTGCCCAAAATCTCTCAGTAATAACCCTTTATTTACCCGGAAAAAAGAATCTCATGGCAGATTGGAATTCCCAACACCTAGAAACTGGATCCATTCTTATTCTCCAAGGTAACGGCAAGATGGGGATCCATGTCTCTTGGATTTCTTTGCATTTTGTCTGATATTCCAATTATCATAGTTATATAGCTAGAGGCCATTGGCAGTGGAGACAGATTCATTCTTGCAGTATTAGAAGGGTCGGAATAATGGGGTCCCTCCATCCTCCATGATATTGAGGGTCGCTGCAAGTTAGAGAACAAGCAGTGGAGATACTATTGAACCTCTTCCCTCTGGAGAACATAGATCTGGTTCCCTTTTCTATTGGAACTCTCTAGCAACTTTCCCCTTCTTCCACTTTTCCTGAATCTCCTCCTGTATCCTCTTGGTCAACAACATCCACACTAGTAAGGATTCAACTGAGATTGGTAGCATGGAGACTTTCCAGAGCCGCTCGCAAATGCCAGGCTTTTTATAAAAGGCTGTGCAGTTAATCGAGAAAATTTGTTCCACCCGACTGACAAGATATACAAATCATTCAGGAAAAGGTGGGGACACTGGTGCACGGAACGGGATTTGGAGCTCGCGCTGCTGTGTAACATGTAAAAAAAACATTGGCAAAGCCAAAAGAACATGCATTGGCGAAACCTACCAGCTTTGCTAATGCTTTTCTTATCCTGGAACCTTGGGTAATGCAGTTTTTTCTACTGTAACCTTATTTTAATGTTAGATATGTTTACATATGCTGCTACTCAAATCAGAGAACAGAATGCCTAAGTTTTGCCTCAGTGTGTTTAATAGAACTGAATATTCTTGTTAACAAATGCTATAAAGTTTTCGATTATATCACTCAAGTGAAGCACAATCCATTGTGAAAATGTAACAGGGGAGTTTAGTAAAATTATTTAGTGGCCAGGAACACACCCTGAGGTAGTTCAAGTCAGAAAAGCATGTGGTGTCTCATTCTTGAGACCAAAATTCATTTAGTTCAAGTCAATAATTCCTCTTTTGGATAGATTTGGATGAACCTCATCAAGACAAAATACCAGTGGACCATGCACATTTAACTACTGGTATCAACTGCCTAACTATTGGTAAAAAAATAGGGAGTACAGCGGTTGCCCCAAGGCTGGTTTGTTATGCGCAAAGGTAGTGTCTCCTGTCCAGCTCCAATGCTGTGATTCACTTCTATCTACTAGCTTAGTTAGGCTGGTCATGGCCAATTTCCCTCTAATAATTCTTCGTCATGTAACGCAATAGAATGTTTGTGTGAACACTTTTCTTGCTTGTGTGAAGAACCGAGTGATGAGATATGCAACTAGGTAAATCTACTTAAAGGTAGATACGAAGCATTGGCAATGCGGATAGGTGTGACTTTTAAATTAAAGTTAATCCTCAGACACTGATTGATTTAGGCGCTGAATAAGTCATCACAAATATGCTGTCACTAATCCTTGCACTTATCCATTCATTAATCACGTATTCATTTTTGTATTCGCTCACTTACACAACCACAATACAACGCATGCACAATTTCTGCCACATATGCAAAATAAATTAAAAGAAAAAGTAGTACACTGGCGGCTGGCTTGTTTGGAATGGCCTTCAGGTTTCCACTGTGGTCTCTCTGGAACTGCCTGTAAGGTGGTGGGCGAGCACTCAGGGAATTGACCTGTGTATTGGGGCCCATTATTTGGAAGGCCCTCAGCGAATTCTTGCTTTCTGGCTCACGTTACGAAGAACTTGAAGTCTTGTTTTTCTAATCAGATAAGTATAATTGCGCAATCACTCCCTTAATGCCTAGTGGCCTTCCAAATATTAAGTCCATGGCCATGAATTTTGAGTCGCCGTTCAAAGTGCACTCTATCACCATCACCAGAAGCAACTGCTGGAGAGACTAATCATCAATCTTAAATTAATTAGATACACCAGTAGCATGGACACAACAGCAGTGCTCTGCCTCAAATTAAAAACTCCGAAAACTCCAGTGTCTCAGTTTATCATGACACACAGGAGAATGTGTAAACTCAAACTGGTAGCTTGCATATATCGTCCCAAACCTGGTACCCACACTCCATCACGATCAACGGCAAATTGTACCCATGTTCCAGTGCACCGTGCCCATTGTTTACTATTGGCACTTTATGCTTCTTGGAGCTATTTCTACTTCAAAGTTTAAAAATTCATATCTCTGGTTCATCTTCTTGGGCTTTTGCCATCTTGGTGCAATTCTGTTTATTATGTTTTTACTCTGTTTAGGTCGAGCCTGGGCAGCACATGCGCTGCTCTGCACTGCAAGACATGCTGTATTGGAGTATGCAATTATAGCACCGCCCAATATCCGCCCATATTTTCTATTGGCTTGTGTCATTGTCCTTCCTAAATGCTGACTTCTGATTTCTTAATAGGCCTGTTAGCCCCTCCTTAGTACCGTCTTGTCTTCATTTGTAACCTCCCATGAGGACTGGCCCTTTTACTTCTATTGTTACATGGTATGTCTTATTTAGTCTGTAAACATTACTTTCTTTAATGCGTTTCTCCTACTGCAGGCACGACATGTTATCCTGCATCCTCTGCGCATCTCTCTAGTTATAGTCTTCACTGCTGCCTTCCATCGACGCGCTGCACAACCCCCTTCCGATTCGCAGCTTCACCCGCTCTCCCCCTCTGCCCGTGCTGCTTATTTTAAGTTTGCAATCCACCCGAAGGTATTGTAGACTTTAAATAAGCACCACTTACATTATACAGGGCCATATTCAGTTTTTGTGGGCAGCAGGAGATTAAGTGATTTTCCCAGACTCACAGGATGTTGAGCTGACACGAAGACCCAAAACCAGTTCCCCAGTTCCATTGTCGGCAGCTCTCATCGTTATGCTACACCCTCTCCCTGTTCTACCAGGTTTCTGTGGAGCGTATTAGGCATTCCAGTGCTTTTAGATGGAGAAAAGACTGCATGGCACAAATTCCCCTAACCTTACTTAACCAATTGTTGCTCGCCTACCATATTAAACGTGGAAACTTTACAGCAGAGGAGGAGCGCTGCTGTCCTTTGCAGACGGAAGCCACATCGCTTGCTGCTGTGTGCACTGAGACGCACAGACCATTCCTGACATTATGAATATTAATGAAGCAAGGAGCCCGCGCCTCAATGGGTGAAGCAGGGGCTCTGCGCAGCAGACAGATAGTATGTTCACTGCAGTACAGAGGGCACATTCGCATGAGCTTATAACAACAAGCATTTGGAATGCAATAGGTCTTTTAAAAACCAAAACATAAATAAAAGGCATTCTCATTTACAATGCCAATAGCTCAAACTCGCGCAAATGCAAGACCTATTGCATTGCAAATGCTTCTTTTTTATTTGGTTTGGGATTTTTTATTTTTTTGCATTTCAACTTGATTGCCGTTTTGGTACTGCAAAAATACTTTGCACAGTACCCCAAGTTAAGCCGGTCTGTTCTGTGCCATAGTTAGTGACCAGGGCGTTGAGCTCAGGTTAATTTAGTGATTTTGACGGTTCACCCTGACAGGTATTGTGAGTATTCCTTGAGGTGAGTAGTCACCCATTCCGAATAATAATAACAGAGACACACATGCTGGGACAAACACAGGAGTGCCAAGGGCAGGGAGACTGCAGAAATCTACAGTCCTCAGCTGGAGTGAGATCTGATTTGACTGCATGCATAGCAGTTCAGAGATCTTGGGCCAACATAAGAACTGGTCAGATAAAGATTTCTGTAGGTCTGGGGATTTTGCCAGGATTGTGTTGCTGTATAACATTCTAACAATTGAGTTAATTGAAACTGAAGTGCTCCCTGAGGAGGCCGCAAGATGGTCACTCTCTGCCCTTCCATACTATGCCATGCCCAGAAAGGGTCACAGGGTTCTCACTTTGCTCTGGACAGGAGACCACTGGGTTAGTCCAAGAGGCTGTCAAAAATATAGAATGGGGCCCTCAGCTGGAACCAAAAGTTGAACAGCTGGAGCCTCGAGCATGCAGATTCCCTCAGTCCATCCAAGTCAAGGATCATCATCAAGCATGGAGTACATTCCCCTGTTCGTTGTGCTTCTGTTATCTTAACAGTTGTTTCCTCGCAGACTGCCCAGTTCCCTATTCACTGCTTGTTCCAACCTGCTTCCCTTCCAGCCTTCAGGTACTTTCTAGTTTATATTATACATTATTCAATATATAATTCCCCTTCTCAGGAATTTCTTTGTCCCTGCAGATAGCAAGCACCCCCCTGTTACCCTGCCATGTCCCAATCTTTGCTAGATTCCGGACAGTCACTGGATAGAGCATAGTGAGTTACCACTTAAAGCTACCAAACAGGTGGGTGAGTTACTAGCCACTGAGGTGAAAGCATATTCCAAAATGGGGAGGAGGGGACAGAAAATACAGTGAATTACCTCTGGTACGTCTAGTATACTAACTATCAGTACCTACCCCCTGCCTCAGACACAGTTAACAGTGTCTACCAGGAGAGGCCTCACCATGATTATACTGCAAAAGAATGGGGAAGTGTACTAGACACGCAATACAAGCTTGCCTGGGAATCTACTGTCAAACGCTCTTACTTTAAAATCCTGCACAACTGGCACCGGATGCCATTAAGACTAAACATGGCAGGCCTATTAAAGGATTCAGAGTGTTGGAGGTGTAAACAGACTGGGTGCAAACAACACACATTATGGGAGTGCCCAAAAATACAATGCTACTGGGAAGACAATGAGATCCAACCCAGAAGTGATCGTAATCTCATAGAACCACCCAGCAATTCTACACAGAAAAACCAACTGTAGGACCCACAAATAACAGACGTATATGCATGTAAGAGCACTAGCAGTTTAAAAAACATGCACCCTCCGTCAGTGGAAAAAACAGACTATACCCATCCAATGAAAAATGCGTAATGGAATTGATAAGGGTAGCGGAATGTGAGACAGTAATTTACAATAAAAAATACCAATGCCAACACGAGTAAATTTTGGAACCATTTCTGAAATCTTGAGCAACCAGATATCTTACAGCAAAGCGTGACAGAGTTCAGGCACAACACGAAGAGCATGCTGGCTGGTCGGCTGACATTGGAAGTATATATATAATATACTCACAGAGGAAGGGAAATCCCATGAAGCTTAAATACTTGCTGAGGTTGGAAAATCCAGTGTAAAATGCTGGGTTTACAGACATAATCAACTTATTCGGACTGTGATCCAGATTTATATAACTAAGAATGTGAAATTAGTGTTCTACTGCGATCAGTCATAAGGCAATTACTGTTTTTTTAATCTGTGTGATTCATTATTGAATGCCATCACTCTACAAGTAATGTTTGGCAAATTCATTAGTACCTTGTAATATTCAAATTTCAAATTCATTATAAACGTAAACTTAATTAAAAACAAGAAACAATTTAGCACATTAAAAATGTATCTTCACAACTATAAATTATACAAAATCCAATGACCCTTATATAAATATCACATTGAAAAACTGATCTTGTAGACTATGAATTATGTAAAACCCGGAGGCCAAGTCGTAAAGTTGTATCTAGTAAACAAAGTGTATTAGAAGAGACTTCCCTTACAGCATTATGTCCGTTATAAGGTTTTTGTTGCAACTTTTTTCGAGCGTAAGTAAGAAACCGAATAATTTGCATTTGGAGTCTTGCATTTCACACACTGAAAACATACTATAACTGCTTGCCAGCATGTACAAATACCTGGTTTGTTAAAAAGAGGACATGAAAATTGACGTTGCTCAGACAAATGTGCTAGGCATGTGAAAATAATGTGCATGATGGTTTCAGGGGCTTGCTTACACCATCTACAATCTTTGTTTCCTTTAACAAGCCATTTGGAACACAGGTCCAAGGCCTGGAAATCTAAGCATGGACACGTTAATAAAATTTTCATAGAAGGGGAATAACACGTTCCGAGGTACGCCTGTTGATCTATGGTTTCATTGGAGTGTATGATGATCAATGCATGTGATCGCTTTGCAAATGTATTTTTTATCATCCGGTAACAACAGCTCTCACATATTTCTATTAACCAAAATCTTAAATATTTGAAACGATACTGGCTGTTCCCACAGCCCATTTATTTGCAGGAACTTTATACTGGTCTGTAGGTAATCTCTAACAAACCTTCATTGGCATCTCTTAATTTGTAACAAAATTGAATGAGGGCACATTGTCTTGCTTATGTTTGCTTCACAAGTCCAAATTCCAACCTGATTTGGGCTGGAGATGTGTTACGTGGTAGATGAAAAAAGCTGCCTGTATGCACTCAGGTTAACTGCTTCCAACCACTCTGATTCGTGGCCACAGAGCACTCACCAGCCATATGCAATAGAAGGGAGAAGCTTTGTGCTAAACACCTTCAGTGTGGGGGAAAAGAGAAGTCCCTCACAGCTTTTTCTGGACTGACACAAGGGCTGCTAGTAGGGCCTCTGCTTTTGACTTCTTTTGGGCTTTGTATCCAAGGTAAGTACCTTTTGTGTCAATTATTTTCTAGTTACTTATAATCTTGCTCCTGAATTAATTTATGATTGTTTATGGATTCATTTATGATTGTTTATGTATCAAGGTCCGGCACTCTTGGGTCTCTTACTAAAAGTTAACAGTTCTTTTTTAAGGTAAATTTCAAACGCATTTATTTTGGTGTAATTGCTTAGAATATGCAAAGCTCTTTGAAGGCCCACCTTGGTTCTACTGAGGAGGATGATGTCATCTGCATATAGCATTATTTTAAAGATTTCCACCCTAATTTGGGCACGCGGGCGACGCGAGTCCAGGTCTACCATGAGATCCGCCATAAAGATGTTGAAAAGAGCTGGTTCAACCACACAGCTTGTTTAAGGCCTGTTGCAGTGTGGATCCTGTGTAAGATCCTTGCTCCATTGCCTATTTTTATCCGTATTCAGATTTCAGTGTGGAGTAGTTGGATTGCCTTCAATAGATTTCCTAGGATCCCCCAGGCTGCAACTTTAGACCAGAGCGTTGTCCTATCAGCACAGCCAGGCACCTTGTAATGCACAAGGTTTGTTTTTTGAAGAGATGCTAATAGTAGATATGAGCAAAAAAAGGTTGGCATATTCAAACACATTTTGCCCCACAGCCATTGATTGTCAAACAACCGATTCTTCCCAGCTATGGATCATCAGCACCAGCCTAATAATTAGGCATTTCAAACAGAGACATTAGTGGGGAGACCTTTCCCACACCTTCTTTCATGATAAATTGTGGGCTACAGTTTACCTACACTATTCTGTGTATGCCACTTCTGAGAAAGACTGCTGCTCAGGAACGGGTGAAGAGACCCTGCCAGACAGAGAGGAGGAAAAGTAATTATCTCACTAGAGCCACATGGGACACCAGGACATATAAAAGTGAGGCTAAGCTTTATCAAATATATTTAGTGTAACAAACCTGCTTCGGTACATGGAGGGCTAAAGTCACATACAGTGAGGATTGCTACTCAAGTGGGTTTATAGTGCACATAGTGGGAAAAACGGGTTATGTACTATAATATGTGGCACTAGGCCACCTACATGACACTTCCATCTCAGGATCTCAATCTGACCTCTACCATCTAAGCCATGCATGGGTCAGATGTTTATTATGGCACTAGGTTTTCACAGTTCACATCCACTAGTTCTGAGATTTTGAGAAGCCACTAATTTCTTACCCTCCAATCTCGAGAAGCACTCAAATATCTTTAAATTCCCCAATCTGGGCGAGTCTGACAGTTTCCATCTTAAACTTTCATAGGAAAAATTGGTGAATGCATACTCCTAAATCATGGGCATGTTTCTCGAGTATCCGAGGGTTTACTTGTTAAAGTTTCCAAAGATGCTACTTTCCTCGAAGATTGCTGTGTGTTTTCATGTGCCCATAAGTCGAGTTCTCCACCGTGACCTGACTCAACTGTAAAAGAAAATCTGCTGCAGCAAACAAAAGACCTTAGGATACATTTAGATAGACCAGCAGAACCTGAAGTTGAATTTCCGGGGAAGAAAAAGCTCTCCAGAAGGTAAAGGATGAGCAGATAGACAAGTGGCCAATTTTTTTTCTATCATTCAAATAAGTATCCTTATGTACTAATCATGTGCACACGCTATTCGCAACCACCTTATGAAAACAGATTTGGGCACTGCAACAGAATTTAATGTCTGTAAGATTTAGAGATAATCAGCCACAAGCAAAAAATGTGTCCGCATGTACTAGTGTGCATTAAGGAAGTGACATCAAAACCAATAGACACACTAAGATCTTTACAATCTGACTAACTGCAAACCCGTACTTACATACAAGTGTAAATACCATGAACTTAGTCATCCGGGTCCTACCAGGTTCAATTGGATTTACCTATAGCACTTTTAGCGAAGGTGAAATAGTGCCCCTTGCATATAAATTGCATTTATATTCCAGTGCGGAAAAGCGTTTTGCTTCCACAGAAAAAATACTGACTGCGGACACTTGCACAAGGGAAATGCATTATTGTCGTTGCTCCTGCGCCAGCCTTAGAGGCTGTCACAAAGGCTAGCGTCCCTAACGCTAAAGCCCTCCATCCTAGATGGATACAGTGGGCAGCATTATTAACAGCTGTTGATGTCGACTTTGTCTTAGACCCGTCTTTACAGCGACAAGAATTTCTACAGTATGAGCATGTCTACTCCATGCCTACTTCTGTCTTACCTATTGAACAGCATAGATATATTGCTTACACTAAATGATCAGCCCAGCCTGCTATAGGCTCTAAACAGCAATATTCTGCAGGGTGCGCCACCGTTGTTGGTGTAAAGTTGGACGGAAAATTCCAACCACAAAAAACTTGCACCCAGTCCTTAGGGGACTGCTTCGCTTCTGGCACTAGAACAGACTGATCCTGAATTCCCCACACTTGTAGTGTGTGATTCGTATTACTGTGTACAGTCCTTTAATGATAATTTGCATTACTGGCCTCGGAATGGATGAAAAGATTCTAAAGGCAACACAATCAAGCATAAAAAGCTTTGGGTAAAAGTGGCAGACCTCAAAGATAGCTTGCCAGACACTCATGTTATATATATGTTGAGTCATCAACGTGTGGGAGAACACACGTTGTAGGGAATTCTCTGGCTGATTAAGTGACCAAATTGCAGGTGCAACTACCATTGGTACAATTATTAGTTCAAAAACGAGAATAGATTCTGATATCTTGGCTGCAGTAAACGCTAACAAAGACGGCACCCATTTTCCTTAGGGCTTTCCTTCTAAATTTACCTACCACTTAAGTGAACAAAATATTCCTTTTGTGACTATTCAAGGAGTTAGTGATCATTTGATTCCCAACCAACACTGCAGACTAGCTTTAGTAATAGCTGCACATTAAGGTGTTGCTTCAGCACATGCCAGTGTGGCGGCCACAATTTCGCTGCTACTACAACGTTCTTGGAGGCATGGCTTATACCAACAGACCAAAAAATATGTCCCTTGTGACATTGGTCAACAACTTAAAGCTACCACCGTGGCTTGTCCACCACAGGCACACCTGTGTTTTTCCAACAAGCTTTTGCCTGCATTTATTTGGACCACAGAATGTCCTCTTATTTCAGATACTGCGTTTAAATTTATCCTACTTGCAGTTGAATTTTGCTCCAGGTTCCTTTGGGTTTGGCCACACAGTTCAGCTAACGCTAGCACTGTTATTAAAAACATGCAATTCTTTATCGGGACACATGCATCAAGTACATCCCACTCGGATCAGGTCCCGGCTTCCGCTTCTAAAGTGTACCGGGATACAATGCCTTCCCTGGGTGTACAGGTGCATTATTCCTTTCCATATCGGCCCTAGGGTAGTTCTGTTGTGGAGAGGAAGAACCGTGACTTAAAGCAGTCCTTAACACCTAGATTATTAGGCACACGATGTAGGTGGATCCATCACCTATATGGGGTACAACGAGCACTTAATAATCTCCCTAAAAGATCTCTGGGTGGCAGTACTCCATACAAGGTCCTTTTTGGCATCGAAATGTACATTCCTGACCTTCACGGTCCAGACACTGTGGCAGCAGCCACGCTCTTTGACGTAAATGATCGTTGTGCTGTTTTACAGGATCTACAAAAAATTTGTGACACCCGATCCAATGAGCAGTTGAAGATGTCTACCTCTGTAGGAATCAAGGAGAAACCAGAACCTTCCAGGTAGATTCCACAAATTGGGGATCTCGTGTGAGAGAAGGTGGAAGCAAAGGTGGAGTTTGGCTCATCATACCAAGCTCCAGTTCCAGTCCTTGGCATTCAAGGTACAAGAAATGCAATTTGGCTAAGCTTCCTGGTTCGAAAGACAATCGTTTTGTCTCCATTGATCACATCAAGCTACAACATGAAGCTGATTCTGAACAGTAGGCCACGAGGAGTCCTTGGTTGTTCCCTAACTCCTCATCCTACCATACAAGAAATTCCTCTACAGCTCATGAGAACCACCAAAGCTGTTTCTCCCCAGCTGGGGGTGCGTAGAATGCACTACAATTAATACCTGCATCCACTACAACTGCCAGCAACATGACTGAAGTGAGTACTGCTCTTACTACTGCATCTTCTGCAGTTGATGTCATTTATACAGATCCACCGGTTTTGGATTTCACTGGTCCTGTCGCTGTACCTGGGGCATCAGTTTTTCGACAAACTGATTCTGGGTATTATGTGGGTTGAGATGATTTTTCTTCTGACTCTTGCAGCAGTTATTTTGCTGTCCACACTCCTCCTACACGGATCTGTATTTTGGTTTCATGGCTATAACACACTTATCTGGTACCACCTTGGATATATGTTTGGATAACACTTTCCTTGGTTTTTATATTCCTGTGGATTGGATTTGTGAGTTTTTTGCTTGTTGATTAATGGCTATTATCTTCAAGAAAGCTCTGCCACAGCACTTATCGATGAGGTGTTGACGCCTCACTTATCTTTACATAAACTGAACAGTGACTTGTCCCTAGTGAACATTTCAGCTGTTCCAGTAACTGATGGAATTGTTTGGAATAAATTTCCTTTCGATATATTTGGTCCTATGGAAATTCTGCAGATACCTTATGTATTTAGGGTTTCTATGGGTGATGTAATTGTACCTGGGTTACATTCTGATGAATGGGATGTTAAAACTGTAAATTCCATGGTCTCGGAGCTGGAATACTATACTGTTTTCGAATCAGAGGATCTGTACTAAAATTCCACTAACTATAGTGAAATGTTCTGTTACCATCATTATGGACATCGAGCTAGTGTTCAACGCACACTTTTTAATTACACACAATGGGAACATTGCCCCACCCTCCCACAAGGGAGCTCAAAAACATACAAGGATAAATTCACATATTTTTCTGTATATGACACCTTTGACCCAAAGTCATTATTTCAAACTTATCCCTGCACCACCAAAGAAGTATACACTTACACAAACTAAGCTAATATACACAGACTCATTTGTTACCCAATTAGCTGTAAAAGGCTATGATTATTGGAAGGATACTGTTGACATGAAATCGATTTGGGGTACAAAATGTTAGCAGGTTCAGGGCACAGACACCTTGTTCTGAGCCTGCTTGATTCCAACACAAATTATTTTCTGAATGAAACAGTTCAACAGACTACATGTCTGGGACTGGCTAAAATTAAAGAAATGAAAGCACCAAACATTCCCTCCATTGCCTGATTTGACAATTGGCCACATTTAACAAATTACATTAGGGAACAACTCATTAGTATGTTGCAGATTGGTACATTTAATTCCAAACTCTCAGATCCTCACGGGTGGTTATTGTGGCCAGTATACACAAACGGATGTTATGCTCATTTTTTTAAATGCACACCGTGGTTTAAGGCAAGCAGACCCGACCCCCGTTATTCCCACTCTCAACATTCAGGTATTGTAACCACCTATTCCGTGGGAATATTGTGCCAACAATGCTTGGGACATTCAACACGGTATGCCTTAAAACAACGTCTTTCTCGTCTTTCTGATGACATGGGCGTATCGGACTTCTTGATGAGTCCTAAATCTCAACGTTTATTTATTATTTTTTATTTGACGGAGTTTTATATAGCGCGAACTTGACCCGAAGGTATCGGGTATCAGAGCGCTTTACATAGCACCAGTTGCGTTACATGAGGACACATTCATTTTTGTTAGGCACGGGTAGATTAAGTGATTTGCCCAGAATCACAGGATGTTCAGCGTCATTGCTGAGACTCGAACCCGGATCCCCAGATTCGAGGTTGACCGCCCTAGCCGTTAGGCCAACTCCTCTCCCCACGTTCTAAAAGATTTATTTATGTCACATATAATGAAATTTGGAAATTCTCACAAATGGAAGCTACTGCACACTTAAGACAAATTGATCAAGATAATCTGGATACAGTGCTTGTTGTTGTTGATGAAAGTATTAATATGTTGTCTTCTCGTATTTATAATTTGAATAAAATGGTGTGATCTAGAATTGATATCATGCAAAATGGCATGTCTTCATTGTACCATGGGGAAAGTCAGCTTAGATCTATCATGCAGTTTAGCTGGATGCTTCAAACTCTTAAAAATGCTTGTGTACCCTCGCGTTGCCTTGCATAAAACAGAGTGTTCAGGAAAGTTTGTAGAGAACTTCATTCAAGACCCTCAACCACGTGTTCAACCTCAAAGCGGTATGTTTTGCCCCGCTAGGGTTGAATTTGTGGGTAGCATCATCATCTGGTCTTCTTCACTTGAGTGTCCTGTTCTACAAGTAAAGGAATGTCCTCCTTCCTGGAGGTCGGCTGTCTGCTTGGAGGCAGTGGTTAAGTATGAGGTGAATTTAAAATGATGTCCAATCCCAGAGGAAAAATAATGTTAATTTTGAGAAAAAAGAAAATGGGATAGGGATAAGGTTAAAAGCAAGAAGCGGTGTTGTTAGGAAGAATTACTTATCCCATACATCTGAGGTGTCGGGTCTGGTCGACATGTTTCAGCCGTAAATAGCCCTGGTGGGCTTGTGGCTTCTGTCAGGACCGGGTGAAATGGCAGCCCTCAGATTTTGAAGGAACCTATGAAAGTGACTTTGCCTTCATGTATCTTTGTCCACGGAACTGCTCATAGATGGATATGTCGAAAATGTAAGCCAAAACGTGGCCTTATTAAAAGAAAGGATATTGCCTCATGGGGTTGGGTAGGACCTACGGCTCTGTTCACATTTGGAAATCGGCCGTTTACACCAGTGTCCTGGTCTTTCCCGTCCCAGACGGGAGAGACCAGGACACTCGTATCCTAACGTCGCTTCTTGCTTTTAACCTCCCTATCCCATTTTACATTTTACAGATTCCAGAAAACATTTTCATTGGTAGATATCAACCCCTACGAGGCAGCTTTATTTATGAGTTATGGTCACTCCCATTTTCTTATCGTTGTGAACGTGAGGTCTTCCTTACTGGAAAAGAATGAGACTATTCTGTCGGACATTCACTTGTTTGAAAACACGTTACCACTCATGGAGCATGTAACGTGTCAGTAGCTAATTTGGCCTGTTTCCTAAAAGGAATACCAGCCACTTCAATTGTCCCCCTTATTCAAGTTCTTTCAAATGGAAGCTATTTAATGTTAAGTGATCAGGATTTTTGTGGAATCAAAGCTGGGATCCCATATATTTTATTGGTTCCCCAAATAGTGATTTGCTGCAACAACATGCTCTTCCCTCCTATACAAGCTAAGCAGACTCAAAGCACTATTGTCTCAAAGAGATGTAGCACGAACATCTGCTCAAGAAACTTTTGAATTTCAAGTCGCAAGGATATCCAGTGAAGTGCAGTCCTTGTTAAACACCAATCTTCCACTACATGTCAGCAAATTAGTCCATCGCATTTGTAATGCATTTAATACTGGAGGCCTTGCTCACTTTTTTAAAGTTATTTGTTTTGGCTTAGTCAGGTCCATCCAGAAAATCTTTGGCGGAATACCGACTTTTATTCATTCACCTTTTTCCAGTATGTTCAGGGGCATACCTTTGGTGTTACTCCTCATTTGCGGCATTTTTAATCTATTTTTGCTCCTTTGCAATGGATGTTCCGTCTCAAATCCACGGAACTATCAATGGTCCAGCTGTACCGTGAGCGCATGCTAAGATTCTTCAGAATCTTATTGCTCCAAGAACCAGACGGGACATTCTGACAAGTCTGGTTTACCTGCGTCCAAACCGTGTTCCATTGCCTGTAGTCCCTTCGAACGGGCACTGGATATTTGCCTGGCTCTGCAAAAAACTGTTTCTGTGGACATGAACCTGTTGATGAGTCCTCTAACGACCCATTTTTGGAGTTGTCCCATGGGCTTGTGGCTGCTACACGATGCAAGGTATGAGCCCCTACTTTCAGAGGAGAGGAGTTCTTCGGCACATGACACATTAAACTCTGGCTCGAACAACACAGATGCAGGTTGCCCAGAATCAGCTGATAACGATGATCACGTCTGTTCCCTGGATAATTTAAACTGGGCAACTGTGGAGTCATCATCTGCGGAGGTGAAATCCATCCTGGATTTGCTTTCCATTTAACTCATGGAAGACATCATGGATACCTCTGACACACCTTAATTTGGCCATGTTTTTGAAATTGACAGATTATGCTTTTTTATTATTATAATTTTTTTTATAACCTGCTTATTAACAAAGATTTTGCTTAGCCCAACACACAGACACAACAAAAGTGGAATATATACCATAACATCGCATGCGTTTACAACGCATGCGATTACAATGCGGTCGTTATAACGACCGCGTTGTTACATCGCAGTACATTACAACGCAAGTCGTTACAACGACTTGCTCTAGATGGCGCACTGGACTTAGGAATAGTATAATTTACTATTCCAACTCCAGTGTGTGCAACAGTAAGGAAGGTGTTGGAATAGTGAATTACACTATTCCTTAGTTTAGAGCACCATCTAGAGCAAGTCGTTCTAACGACTTGCATTGTAATGTACTGCAAATGTAACACAATGTAATAACCGCGTTGTTATGGTCGTTTCCCCAAAAGTGCAGCTGCTGTTTTCCAACACGGCACTACTTATCATATAAACCGAGACATGCCCTTTGAAAAACAGAGAGGAGGATTCTTGCAGAGGGGAAAGGTCCCATGTCGGACGCGCTAGCTTTGCGCAACCTGAGATGCAAACCAACTAAATACAAATACCAGGTAAGGGGGCCGGTTCTAATCCCGGAGATCTCTGATATTTCAATGGGTTCACGTAGTGAGGATAGACTTAGGTCGATATCATTTGCCATGGTAGGGCTCATCATTGTATATAGTTTGCTCGTAATGCTGATTACTTTGCTCAGCTGTATACGATTCCTAATTGCAGAGCAGTTGCTTCATGATAGAGCACGAAAGTTTCAATAAATATTGTAAACATTCCATTTGTCTTTCTTTTGTTTATTATGGACATGAATGGGTGAGAAAACGAAAGGTGACATCTGTTCCCCTGGAGACTAGAGAGTTGTGTTCTGGGGTGCCTATTTACCTGTTACTCTGGGAAGGTTAGAAGAGCAGGTAAGGCACTATGAGCTAGTCGGATTTAGGCCCATAGGTACTGATGTGATATGGTGATTCAGTCCCTACATTCTGACGTCCTGTGATCCCAGGCATACTTCTGTATCCAAACAGAATCCCTGCAACAGCGGTGAAAAGCAACATGGAGCACAAGGGAGAAACTAGGGTCGGACTGGGAACCCAAAGCAGCCCTGGCAAATTTTGTCAGACCAGCCCTCGTATGGTGTGTAGCGAGTAAGCGCAGCAAGGGAGCTAGACCACTACAAAGTGGGCTTTCTCGCCCCAAGAAAAGTTTAGGGAAAATTTACAAAAATAGTGCATTCAACAATATAATTTTATTATATATTTTCAACTGTATTTGCTTTTAGAGCACAGTACATTTTGATCTTCCTGTGCACCAGGGTACGACAATCTTCTTTGGTCCCTACAATGGTTCTCACACTATGACCCTCCAACAGAGCCCTTCATGTCTTCATAGCCCCTCTCACATGTATTTAATTTGTTTTATAGCGCTTTTCATACCAGTGTAAGGAGTCCGAGCACTTTACATCACTCACACGTACAGAGGCAATGAATCATACATGTGTAAATCAGTGTGTAGAAAACATTACATAAGACAAAAAGGAATACAAGGTGTAGGATTTACATGTCATCCATAGTGGTAGGTATTTTCTAAGAGTGCTTGGTCTGGAGAAGCACAAATTCAAGTTTCAAAACGTAACAGTGATTGGATTTACTAATAAGAATGTAGTTCTACCCAAACAAACCAATTTTAATAACATTAGGATAAAGAAAGACTGGGGAAAAACATAACTTTTGAACCTGTACCATGCAGTTTGCATGCAGCTCTTTGATGGTAGTTCATAGCTCACTTTGCTAGATTTATTCTGGTTGTAAACTATGAATTTCAAGCAACTAAAGGGTCTCTGTGACAAAAGCAGTAACCCACTGAGCTATGCACATTAAATACACTTCTGTGATCTGTATGGTACACTTTCTTTGCAGCAGGCATATTAACTCGCTGCACTATATTAAATGAGTCAAAACTACCAATAGACAAAACTTCAATCTATCTCCAGCAGGAAGATAAACCACCAGAGATATCAATTTTAACACTTTAATTGTTGCCTGAAAACTGCTGGGTATACAATGAACTCTGCAGTGAGCGTGATAAGTCATTATGCAGGACAGTTCTACTGATTTTGTTACTGGGGGGTTGATATTGGAGCACAGCTACAAAGCCGTCCCACAGTAACAAAACCAGCCTCCTACCTCTCCAGCCTCCCGGGGGAACGCCCAAAGCCCGGTACGGCCAGCCGGCCTTGGAAAAAACACAAGAGAGAGAGAGAGCTAGAAAACACAAGCAATCTCATGGAGTGCTTAACGAAAAAGACGAAAATAGTTCCCTAGAAGTGAAAGGATACAAGTCAGCCGATCTAATCTGATAAAAAAACACTATGTTTCAGGAGAGGGACAAACAAAAGGAGAGGCAGGAAAACCATCTGAAAAGCAATCAAATGAGGCTGAGAAAGCCAACCAATGGAAACAGCAAGCAGCCTTCCAACCCAAAAGGTCTCAGAGCAACCAGACAGCTAAAAGCTGTCTGGTAAGACCTAAAAAGACTTCACTAGAATGTTTCACTTTGAAGAGGAGGCCTGGAGACTGCCTGGTTATCCACATAGGCACAAACATTGCTACAATGCATCATGCCGCAACATATTCTGGGTTTATAATTTTCAATACAAGCCTAGGGAATAAGGCGTTTTATTTGCTACTCTGATTGCATACATTCCTGCTGCCTCACTGCACTTACAGGAGTATAAATAATGCACAGATGGCAAACTGTTGCAATATGCTTTTAGCTTTGCTGGTAAGGACAGCTCTCCACAGAACAGTTCTGAAAAGGCCATTCTCTGCCCTGCGCCATTAGCAACAATATATGTATGTGTTCAAACAGTAGCTTAGACTATTTAAAACTGCATGAAGGGGGAGTCAGGTTATTGGTAAAATTAGAAAAAAGTGTGCACACAAGACAGCACATCCTGCATCATTTTGCTGATCTGTCATTAATAATGCCGATGAAATTTTCAAACTGAGTGGTGGGGTGCTTTGCAGAAGTCAAGAGTTGTGCCCTAAGCACAGTGTAATAGTTTTATATTTTTACGAAATTATCACAGCCCTGTAGGATCTACAAAAACAGTTCCGATACCCTACAATATTTCAGTGAAATCACATATTCTTAAAAAAAAAAAAAAAAATTTAAAAGAACACACTAGTCAAATAGAAAAACTATTTATTCATATATTTACACATTTCAAAAAGGCCTCTGAACACTGTAAAATGCTTTACATAGTAAAAAAAAAACGCAATGGAAGAGTAGCGGGATGTGCAGATAACAGTCTAGCTGAACTCCAGGTGGAGTACCGTTAGCTCTCGGACGATGTTTCTGTCATAGTAAGTGTTCGGAGTATTGTCGGCCTGAAAAATTCTGAATCCAAGGGAACCAGAGGCAGATAAAATTAGTTGATAAGGTGCAACTTTACCGAACTAAAGACCAGACATACAAAGCATTTTACGTTGCAAACACTGCGATTCACAGTTTTCAACCACAAAAAGGTTGATTGTATTAATTCCATTTCAGTACTCAGGAAACGTTCACAGATTCTTAAAAATTGGATTGTGACTCCATACCAATTCAGTCTTTGGAAGGCATTAAGGAAAACGGTTTGCAGTTAAAAAATAATTACTTTATTGAAAGGCGGTCACAGAACAGATGGTTTACTGACCCTAGGAGGCCACCATTCCTGTGATGTCCACCAAATGTAGTGAGACGTAATTTACAGCCTACTGCATTAATATTCATGAGGGAGATCAGATTACTCACTCTAAATCAGAATTTACAGAACCCCCCTTTTAGAACATAGGTCGGTTTGTTAAATTTGTTACTGGTCAACCAGATTTTTGTGGCCAGGAAATAGTACATTGGGCCCAAACTTTGAATATCATGCAGACAGCAGCACATTCAGCATGGACACAGGACTTTGTTCCAATAGGCCTTGGGTGTGGTGCAAATGGATTTTTAATTAGATCCTTGACTCCACTGGGTGCTAGATCAGAGCCTTCACGATTAATCGCATGGTTGAGTACTCAAAGATTCAAGAAGTTTGCCTGAATTATTTTATATCTTTGAAGTCATCATGCAAGCTTGTTATAGAGCCACATTGAAGTAAAGCAGTATCTAGTGTCTCAGTGGGCTATAGTAGTAAAGAAATAGATGCTTGACCTCCTGGTCACTGGTTTGAAGCCCAGCAAGTCCAGTTAGGTTTCTATCCTTCTGTGGTCGATAAAAAAGTTCTACTGAGTTGGGTTAGAAAAAAATGGTTTTCAGCCTCAAAATGCCCTTCGGGATGAACATATGCTAAACAAATACACGTTATGTTTAGAAGTCGAGAGATGTACTATTCGTACAACATGCAGGTTTGTCACTGTTCAGCAGGCGGGCATTTCTGAGCAGTTAGAAATTCACACCTTTGAAAGTGGCACCGATTTGTTGAGCAAGTAGTCATTTTGAGTTTAAAATCATACCAAGACTTCTTTGTGTGGTAAACATTGGAGGGGCGAGGGAGTGGCAAATTTTAGTGCTTTCAAAATAAATCCTCCAAGCATCAGAATCGTCATTTTTCCTCCATTCAGGCAGAGTAAATATAAATTCATCAAGTGGATAAAGAAGAAATATCTCAAATAACTCAGGACAGAAATATTTTTCACTACTTTACTATAAGAGTGTATTTTTAAAAGATTAAAGGTCAGACTCCAAAAAAAAAAAAAAGAACACTCATGACACTTCCCGACAATCTGCATTACATCCTTAAAACCTTTTTTAAAAATGTTGAAGGTTTAGGGAGATGATTGGTTAACTGCATTAGTACATGCGGCTCTGGAACACCAGTGGTAATCCAAAGTAGTCCTTGTGGATACTTCACAGCAAGAAAAACAATATATTGAAGCAAGCTGATTGGCACTGCACTATTGGTGACCAGGTCCTTTTGCAAGATGGTTTGTCTGTGTCCTGAGAAGCTGCATTATCACTGGGAAGTATCCGCAAGGACTACTGTGAATTACCACTGGTGTTTCAGGGCCGCGCATACTAATGCAGTTATCAAGTTACTCCATCTGTACAAAGTGACCTTCTAAGGCTACCAATTCGCGCAGTTACGCTTACTCCAGGATGTCTTAGCAGGATAGAACTTAAATACACTATAGCACAGTATGATGAATAAACAATACAATGAATGCCCAGTTAGAGTAATTACTTTCTTTACTAACAGAAAAGGCAAGGCAGTTCAAATATGACAAGTAAAAGAAAGCCAAGGGTTCTAGCAACTTCAGGGGCTAAAGAGAGGACCCCCCTCAAGCAGTTCATAACTCTGAAACAGTAAAACAATCCATTTCAGATAACAGGCAGTCTATGACCCTGTTACCCTGTGGGGCAGATTTGCTAGTTCTCATCACCTTTCAGAAACTGTTGCGTCTCAGTCTTCTTACTGTGGATTTCAGAGACCATGGTCAAAAGAAATATAGGTGCCAGGCTACTATTATGTCAAATCATCTAGTATCTTCATGTATTTCCCGATTGGTGTAGGAGCTGGCAGTTCTGTAGGTTCTTTGCACCTGTAAGCTGAAAATTGGTAAAAATACCACTAAGAGCAAAAATGTTTAACACTCTAAAGAACCTCCACTCAAAAGTCAACAGAGACTCCCACACACAGAAAACTATGGTTTTAAGGCAACAAAGAACCAGTGTAAAGATCAAAGCTCCGATACCCAGTAAAAAATATTAATAGGCTCCTGTGGTTAGTGACACAGCTGTGGATGTGCTGGAACGGACCCTTATTCTATTCTTATGAAGTACTGATTTAGGCACGCGTGGTACCAACAGAATCTCTCTTGCACTAACTGGACTCCCTCGTTCAAAGTTCTAAATAGGGTAACTAGAAATTAGAGATCAGCTGCAACTTC
Organism: Calotriton arnoldi; assembly: GCA_963921515.1. Classification (NCBI taxonomy): domain Eukaryota; kingdom Metazoa; phylum Chordata; class Amphibia; order Caudata; family Salamandridae; genus Calotriton; species Calotriton arnoldi. Next base: position 1,176,853 of record CAWUFW010000021.1, on the reverse strand, counting down.
AAAAGGCGGTATCTTCAGAACTGCAGGGGCTAGAGAGACATTTCAAACTGCTTTGAAGTGAACACTGCCCTCAGACCTAAGGGGGAAGGAGAAAAAACACCTGTATAACTCTTGGGGAGAAAAGGTGATATTGGCTCACCTTAAGACAAGGATCATATGAGACACGGAGAGAAATGCAGCTTCACAAGTGAGTGTCATATCCCTAGGCTGAAAACCGCACTGCCTAGGCAGTTATCCTGGAATGTGTCAGTTTTTAATTTTCAGTGACTGCTCTGAGATGAACCTATATGGATGGCTAGAAATCAAATGGGGAGAAGATATTATGGAGCTTCTGAGACTCAGCCCTGGGGTTACTCCTCAGACAGGAAAGCCAGAATAATTTTACCCACTGTAGGGCACTCTTCAGAAGGAACATGCAAACCTAAACTCAAGGACTCCAGTTACGGTGAAGTTAACAGATTTTATAAGAGGTCTATAAAACTCCTCTAACAGCAGTACATGTAAGAAAATCTGTGCCTCCCTCAGTATAATCCTAGCTGCCACCAACTGTCGTTCTCTTCAGAACCTAGTGCAAGGGGCAGCAGTCACCTCCACCACTTGTGTGAAGTCCACTTTGGCTATCGTCCCATTCCTGCACAGCCATATGCTTGGCCAGTGGTACATAATAAAGCAAGGAGAACCATCAGTCACCTTGCCAAACATCGAGCGCATTGTGAGGTAAAACTAATAAATAAAAAAATCTTCAGATGGGGCAGGGCAGAAATGACCGTCCTCTGTGCTACGAAACTCATGACTACACTCTATATGCCGGATATCCCTGTAGGCCCTCGAAGTCCTCAGAAGACCTTTTGACGGATCCCAAGCAAGTGATATATTTAAACAAATTGTAGTTTATATACCCAAAAAGAGAGGAGTTGGGACTGGCAGAGGGTTTGGAGAAGAGGACATGGCCTATATTTTGTCAAAAACATTATTGATTTTGAAGAATTTTACAACACATTGTAGTTCCTCCGAGCACAGTTCACATGTCAAGAGTTATAGATATCTGAAAAGAAACACAGCATTTTCACAAGTTCTCGACATAGTTTGTTTAATTTCACATTTTCCCCCAGATGTGGTAGGGATGTCCCTACACCATTTCCAGTATAAAGCCAATATGTTCCAGGCTGCAACTTTCGTTTGTGCTCGGGGGTCCTCAGGTAATGTGCAGCTTAAACAAAAAAACAGGATAAACCAGAAAGAAAAACAGAAACAAACCAACTGTTCCGAGGTGATGTGAATAATTGGTCCAGGTTGGCATGGGGGTGTGTCAGGGCAGGGGTCGTATTTCGGGGCCGACAAGTCTCCGGGACTTCCCTCTCAAGTCCCCAGGGTATCCCGCTGCCACCCTCTTTAAGGGCTTCCCCAGACACCGCTGCGTCCATCCACCGAGCAGGGCTAGTAGGGAAGCCTAAGTCACTAAATCTGAAAGAGATGGAGGGCTCGTAATCTAGGTTCGCATGCAAACAAGGGTAAACCCTCCGATAGGTAACTCACCAGGGGGTTCCAAACAATCAAAGCCCCTCCGTGAGTCCTCAATAATATCGGTCATTCGCTCAAGGGCTATGGCCTGTGTTTTGAACAGTATAGCCAACATCTAGAAAATGTGAAACAGGGTTGTGTAGATTTATTTTATTTATGTTTTTGTAAATGTCTAGCAGAGAAGGATCATCTCTTCAGAGCCTTTAGGGGGGACAGTTGAGCAACAAGGAAAGAAACCAAAAACGGAAGGATATCAGACCAATCCACAGGCTTGGCAGAAGTATCCTGTACTTGTGGTACTTTTTTTAGTATTTGACTAGACAAAGTAGTGAACTCAAACCACTCTAAAGAAAGTAGCCTTAGGAGTGCAAGCATTTTCCCTATATCGCTTACATCTTGATGGGAGCAGTAATTCTGGGAAGCCAGCATATGGTCAGGTGATAAGGGACCATCAATTTCAATAAATGCCCACAAACAACATTGTACAATGCCTTGCTGATGAAGCAAAGGATTTAGAATTTAACTCTGTCTGACCAGCAGCCATTGTAGAGGCATATGTGCAGATGGGAAAAGATAAGTCTCTCTCAAGCTTATGGTCAGGTGTAATAAAGTTCTTTGGCAATTATTCTACAAAAATTCCATTGCAATAGCCTATGCAACACAGGGCAACTGCCAACAGAAGTCATATTTAGCACTGTAACATTGAAGGTGGGACAAATCAACTTTGGTTGCATTATTTATTTGTGAAATTAAAGAAAAATTAGGACGGAACAATCAAAGGTTTAAGACGCAGCGTGAGGGAGTCAGGGAGGTCACAAAGCACACAACCAGTTCACCACTAGCACCAAGGCATCTGTAGATGGCGAGTGCATTACCGCATTTTTCACTCTGGTGAGACCATGCCAATTTTGGCTCTTACACTGATCCTCATGTAAGAGGCAGTCATGGCACTTTGGCAAATACCTACACACTTCGAGCTCCTGACATGGATCTTGCAGCCAGCAGCGAACAGATGATCATATAAATTTCTGCTCAACCATGTTGAAGCAAAATCGCCTTCTGTTAGAAAACATTTAATAAATTATTTGTAACAGTAAGCAGGTGGAGTAGGCAGGGGCAGTGGACTATGAATTGAATAACTGAGCTTAGACAAAATTAAGGGTTTTAAAGGCATGTTGCTGAGAGTGAGATTTAAATAGATTCGGACTTGAGATCAAAGATATAATCCATTGCCCAAATGCGGCAGAGTCCCTGATCTTACCTAGCATTATGCAAAATGATTTAGCAGATTACAAAGGCCCATCACCCAGTTTTGAATCAGTTGCTTAACAAACCTAAAGGGAGCTCTGTAATTTCGATTTCACCCATCACAGGTGCTTTACTACCAGGTGCATTTTCAATATGTCATCCATTCGAGAAACGTTTTTCAAACTGCACTACAAGTTTTCTTTATTAGGACGTTCTGGCATTTTTACTTGTAGGTATGGCTCGTTTCAGCTCAATTTTCTTATCGGGACATTTCTTGCACTGGACACATTTTACAAACACCTTAACTTAGTTGCATGGTTAGATTGCAAGAGATATGCTGGAAGTATTGATGTGGAAAGAATGATGTTTTGCATCTCCTGCTGACACAGATGCGGGGTCTTCATAGTGTAAATACTGGGAATACATTACATTTATCATTGATAGGTACAAGAGGTATGAGGGTGCTGGAGAGTGTGGTGGGTGGCAGCTGGAAAACCTCCATCACTATCCTGTCCAGAGTTACCATGGGATGGATATGTTTGAGGACATTTTGGAAATGGCTAATATGTGCAATGTAAATGACCAGGGGCAAACAATCAAACCTAGAAAAGTCAGAATAGCTTGTGTTATATTTCATATAGGTACCCCGATATAGGTCTAGCTAACATAACCCTACACCTACATTCTCTTCTATACTACATACATAACGGATTTGAAGGACTGACCTTTTACCCAGTTACAATACTACACACAAGTGCGTAGGGTTTTTCCCTGGACACTGGCCTCATAAATTATGCATGAGGATTCTTGGTTTCTTGGAATCACAGCAGTACCATCATCTCCTGCATAATAACTGAGTTTAAAGTTCATTTACGACGTCATCCTAAGTCAGACACTGGCACAGCAAGGTAGAACCCCCTGGGGATACCTTAGGGTATATAACCACCACATCTTGCTGAGATAGGGAGAGGAGATCACGACTAATAGGTTCATTAACAGCTGGAAGCTCTAACATCTTCGAGGAACTACTAATTCCAATATGCCAGTCTAACTAAGAAGTAGATCTTTAGAGAAAAGAAATGGTTGTGACCTGTGATACCGCAGGCCCAAAACCTCCTCAGTTACGCCAGGCACGAAAAGGTTTTTAGGTCTCGCCTGAGCCAGCGCATGCGCTGCTCTGGCGAGAGTTTTAGTAAGCGGGTTTTGGAAGTGCAAACAGCAGTTTGCTGGCGACCAGCTTGCGTTCATGCGAGCGTGCACGCGCCATTCCTCGCATCGCTGGCGAGGCGCCCTCTGCCTTTCCTCACCCCTCCTCCCCCTCCCTCACCAGAGAGCGCGTTTCTTGGCCGCGAGTCTTGTTTACATTACTGTGCTCGTCCACCGTGCACAACCTCAGACGCTCCCGGACCCTTAAATCTCCCGGTAAACGCGCGCGGTTGTTTAAATTTATGGTCCTTTGGGCACCCTTTTCTTGTTTGCCTCGGCTGTGTAGAAGCCCGGAGCCTTCAGGGACGCCACAATTTGCTTGGGATGTGTAATCATATTACCTTACTCTTTTTAGTCACACAGCATGGCCGCACCCTTTCTTTCTTTATGCCTGCTACTTTCACCGTTGATCCTCTATCTGGTTTCTAACTACCGCCTCACTCCCCTTTCGTTCTCTTCACCACTGGCTGCCTCATCTCCTCCACCCGGGCAGCCTCATATACTGTTGAGTCAGGCTTCTCCTCACCACTGACCCTCCTTCTCGTGTCTCTCCTACTAGGGTCTAGCGACCGCTTCTCCCCAGCCCTGACAGTGTCCTCCTGCCTTTAGCAGCTCACCCACCTACCTCCCAGAGAGCCTCTTCCTCCCCCCCCACCCCCCCGGGCACCTCCCCTCCCCAGCTTTGATCAGACTGTTGTGCTTTTCAAGTCCTGGATCGGAAGCATTCCCCTATAAGGAGCCGCCATGAACGTGGGTAACGAGGATGTCCTGCTGGAACTGGTTTTGCAGTAGGGTCCACAGCAGCCTAGTTACACCTCTGCCCGTGCTGCTGGCAGCCAGCATTTAATGTCGCATCTTCCATGGCCCAGACATGGCTTTTAATCAGCGTACTTTGCTATTAACAACAGTATGAAACACTCCATTTTTTTTCCTGTAAACATTTGCATTTCACAAGTAAAACTTTAATTGGGCTTTTCTGCTGGACAAAAGGCACCAGCATTTCGAGCAGCCCACACGCAGCAGCTGCTCTTGCCTTGTTCCTCCCTGTACCTCAGGCCCCATGTTCAATGACTCGAGGCGCTTCAAAGGGGGCACGACAGCATTAGGCACTAGGGAGCCGGTTCAGGGGAAGCCAGAAGTCTGTGCTACATTCTGAGCAGGTAGGTGTCAATGGCTTCTCCTGAGCTGACCCACTCCTACGGCCTGTCCACAGAGGACTGTCCACAGCGGCTGCAATGTGCGGAGTATGGCCGAGCTGCACATTTACACAATGCACATCTTTTTCTTTTTTCCACACAAAAAAAATAAATACGTTTCCTCGTCGAGAAACTCCTTCATTTGCATCCCATTAAATAAGGGGGTGCTCACTTCAATTTCTACTCTGGCAATGCATTTACTCAAGCTTGTTGCAGGAATAGACATATCTAACAAACATTGGCAAAATCAATAGCTCTAGCCAAACACTTATAAAGGTCCCAAAGGCGAGACCTATTGGCTATGCCAATGCTTGTTTGTCTTAGGAGTTTTCATAGCTGTCCCCATAGTATGCAGAAAGTATCTGACCCTCAATGTAAAGCTGTTGTGCGCAAGGACCAACTTGATTTTTTCTCCATACATTAGTGAAGTCTTTACACCTAGAAAAAAGAATAATTGATGGACATAATGCTGATCAATGTCAAACATTCACCCAAGTACAGAGATCTGGGCCTAAATCCATTGTTTTTTGCTCACCATGCCATTCCAGTTTAAACCCAGCCATATGTCATGGGAACAGTCCAGCCCGAAATGCCAGGCCAGGTCCGCTCGGGATTGGAAACAAGCATCCTGGGACCGGTTTTGGGGCATCACCCCTCATTAGCCAGGCTAGCTTTACTCCAGTGGCATGGAGAGCACGGGACCGACGTCTGGGCAAACCCGTCCCACTCGGGGTGACAAATGCTGATCAATGACAAACATTCACCCGAGTACAGAGATCTGGGCCTAAATCCATTGTTTTTTTTGCTCCCCATGCCATTCCAGTTTAAACCCAGCCATATGCAAATCAGTCTTGACCCGGTTTCCCATCGGAACAGAACAGCCCGAACTGCCAGGCCAGGTCCTCCCTGGACTGGAAACAAGCATCCTGGGGCTGGTTTCAGGGCATCAGCCCTCATCAGCCAGGCTAGCTTGACTCCAGTGGCATGGAGGCCTCCAGACAAGCGACCAACATTTAGATCTTCGGCCAATATCTGAAAGTTGGAAAAACCTTGCCTGAAATAATCCCTAGTAGCCCAGGTCTCTTGCATCAAACAAAAATCAAACTTATCCACAAACGCACCCCACTCGCTATATTACACCTTAGATTTTAGATCCGCAAACAGCATAGTAACCTCTTTTGGTAGATCCCAATGTTGAGTTACCACAGAAGGTTCCTTTTGGTCTGGAGTTAGGGGAGGTGGACAATAAGGGGCTCTTGTTTGATAATTTCCAGCCTCAAGTAGACAATCCGTAATTGGCTGATCAACTCAAAATGTAATGGTATTTCACAGGCTCAAACTGTTATTACTCCTGTCATTAATACAAATTAACATAGTATCTATGTATTCATTTTGGGGCCTTACCCTCTCAGTACTAAGGTCAACACATTTGCCATTTTCATCACAAGTACTGTGGCATACTAAAAACAAGCCCAAATCATTGTTTTATTCGTACATGCAGTCCTTATCTGTAGGCCCTCGGGATTCGAAATGATCATGGAGGTATAGATCATTTTTACCGAATCATGTGTTTCAGAATCTCTCTAGAGGACTAACAGCTGGGAATTGGTTCCGGATGACCGTAAAGTGTACTTATTCTTGATGGCTAAAATGGTTGGTAGATTCTTGGTAACTAAAGAGGGGAACGGGTTTAAACTGGATCGCAGAACCTTTGGGGTGGGGTCTCTCCTTTAGCTCAACATGACAAGACCATTGCTAGACTCAACATCATAAAGGGCTACCTTGACATAGTACCAACACCCTGAGTGGTCAGAAAGGCAAGTAAACGCCACCACATCACTATGGATTACGGAGTAACACTGCTGGACAGAGCTGATCCAATGAACATACTGAGTAACACTGCCACACAGTACTTATCCAATGAACAATCTTGTTTTTCAATGAGGCAGTGCTCTCAGGTACGCCTGCTCGCAGTTTTTAGGGACTTTAGTGAGTTTATGGCCCGCTCTAGAGCATAGAGGTATCCCAAATAAGAATATTCTTAACTGTGGGATGCAGACTTTCACTATGCAATGTATCTGTAACTTGGGATCCCCTATATTTTGGTACTAATCTCTCCCCTACCTCCCCATACCCATCATTAAGATCCATTCATTTGACTTGTGGTAAATCCAGGCTTAGATCCACAGGTGCAGGCCCTGCAACTGGATAAATTAAACAATCTCTATTCGGCAACAACGTACTTTACATATTGAAAAGTGGGGTAGGATACTAATGCAATTTGGACCACTATTTTGGGCAACATGGGGGCCTGGATAAATGTAGGATAGTGGGAGCACTGCCAAGATTACAAACTTGGTCGGTCAGATTTATAAGCAACTGTTTTAAATCTAGTTCCTCAGGTTTTAATGAGATTACAAGTTCAACAACTTCTTTGAGGCTGAACTCACAGCAACAGACCTCTGTTGTATTCCTGTATCTATAACACCAGTCTTACTCCCAATTTCCTCAACCCCTTACCCTTCTTCCGGAGGTTACAGTACTTCATATCTATTTGAACAGGCATCATTTGGTAAAATACAATGGAAATATTCTTCATTACTCTTGGTGTTATCTATTTGTCATTTTTTTCTGGGCTGAAACATGTAGACCAGTATATGACAACCTGGAGTAAATCCCTCCATCAGTTGCGTCATTTGTTTTTAACTGTATCCTGGGCCGCTACTAATACATTTATCAGGCAAGGATTCCCAGAGATATTTTTAATTTACACTACTTCACACAAATACACCACACCCGCTCCGCTGTAATCCGGCATTGTAGCACAACCGGGGGGCACTTGGCCACCCGGTTGGGACCCTAATGATGAAGCATGACACCAACTAGGTTGGTGTGTGAGGGGTCTTTTAAGAAAACCTAATGGTCCCCTGACATTGCTCATCACAACAGTGAGATTTGTTAGTTCTTTCTAGAGGGTTCGTCCACATTGTTTTGCTAGTTATCTATTTGTGCACATCACAAGCAGCCTTGGGTGAAGCAGTTGGTTTGGTGATTGAAACAGTTCTATCTTTTTTTCCTGCAAGCAAACATTTTTTGGAAGTTTTTTTGGTCTTGTGGGTGAAATTTAAACCAAGCGTCTGTCCCTGAGCATGGATTCCTCTTCTTCAATCAAATTGTCAATTTCTTTAATAGTGCAATTTTCGGGCTGCAAGCTTAATTCCTCTTTTTTTTGTTTAAGGTGCCATTTGGGCTAGATGTTGCCTTCCTTTTACCCATATTAGCAAGTAATGTTAAGCTGATTCCTAGATAGTATTAACTAAGTGGGAACAATCACAAGGCTAAAAATAAATAAACAGTACCTTGCAGTGTTAGTAATGTGGTTAGACACACGTGAGGTAGCTCCCAGTCCCAAAAAACAAAGACACGAGAGTAGGCCTAGCCCGGCCTCCTTAGGGCGCAGGACAGGCCCGGACACGTCCCATGCAGGAGAGTGCAATGGGCTGTACAGCACTCGGGTGCTGTTACCCCCTTCCTTCTCTTCGCAGGGGCTTGAAATCCCCCTTCCAGAGCCGATGTATACTTGCACTGATTTATCCACCCACTGATGCATTTTCACAATCACCTTCAATACCAAACATACACACTTAAAAGCTAGTTACTTTGTTTATGCCTGTTGCAAATTGCCCTCCAATTTCTCCAACTATTATGATACTTTCTTAGGATGTTTAAAGTAACACGCAAAGCTGTCATTTGTCTTTAACCTTGTATAAGGCAAAAGGGACTTATCGGTTTCCTTGCGAGTAAGACTATTGCCCTTGATGCCAATGAAACATCCGTCTAAAGTGTGCACCCATTGCGGATGCAGGTATGCACTTGTTAGGACATTTTTGCAGCACAATTTAGCCAGAATTTGTGTTTGTGATTATTTAGTTATCAGAGCTCGTGCATTTGTTACTTACATCCCTCATGCCTTTTAAATAGCATAATTTAAAGAGAATGTGTGCGCACCATGAATTTAGTTAAGAAGTGTATATATCTTGGAGTCATTTAGTTTTGCTTCGCGAGGCAAGTGATACATGCATTATTTACTTCTGAATATTTAAGGTTTCTTTTCCTGGGTTAACAATCAAACAAATGCCTCAACGTCAATAAAAAATAAAAAAAACAGTCACTATTTCACCCTACACATAACGGTCGCCCCGGGGAACTGCAATTTCTATGAATGTCAGCCCAAAGCTCCAAAGGAAGGGCTGGGAACTTCCATATAAAAAAAAAAATAAGCAGCCCTGTAGAGGCATCTGGGGAACCATTGGGCACACAAAATGTGTCAGCAATGGACCACAAGCAGCACAACAGGACCCCCAAAACCACAATGTATGGCAGCCGCGGTAGGGAGCTTCTGGGAGTATTGATTATGTCTGGAGTTAGCCAGCAGCACCATGGGAGCCGCCAGATGCATTAAAATGTTAGTGCCATGCCCCAACTTGTGATATGGCTGTTGCATTGAGATGTTGACATTGTGACCATACTAGAAAATATGTTGCTTCAGAGGAGGAACTATTTTTTGACTGGTCACAAACGGAAAATATATAAGAAAACTTTAAGCATTTGCAGAATGCAGTGGGCTTACCCAAAGACCATTCTCTCCATTTTATTTTGTGGATTGTGTTGACATTAGCTCTACCACACAGTTTAAGCTGCCTATAGCAAGGCCTAAACACAGGGTTTGTTCTAGACTCTGATTCATCCTCGATTCAAGAGGCTTAAATACCTGCAATCTTTTAAAATTCCATAGGCAGAGTCTTGGATCAAGACCAAATGCTTTGGATTTGTGCTGGATCAATGTCTCACTTCATCCCGTCACAATGAGGAAAGATTTAGTCAAGCAAACAAATAATGGGCGCAGCATTAATTTGGATGAACTCCGATTTCCCATTCAAACGTGAAGGAAAATCATTTTAGCAAAAGGCCTGACCTTTGAATTAGGCAAAATGCAAATCATCGAAAGTCATCAAGGTACACAAATAATAAGTTCAGCAGTTTTATTTTTTTGGCCTTGAGGTCAGCACAAGGCCATAAATTAAAAAAATATATATATATATTTAAAAAATAAAGTTACACAAAACAATCCTTCCCAGCCCAGACTAATATTTTATTTTATTTATTTTTATTTATTTTAAAGGTTTTATATAGCGCTGGCTAGACCCGGAGGTATCAGAGCGCTTTACATGAGTATCAGACCATAATTGCAGGTTACATTGTTACAAAGGTTACACAGTTATTAGAGCCTGGCAACATAGTGACAAGTAAGGTCGAGATAAACAAAAAGGACATATACGTAAGGGAAAAAGCAGGCAAGGGGAGTGATTCAGGGGGGGGAAGAGCAGGGGAAGTAGACAGAGAATGGAGGAGGGAAAGAGGAGGGGAGGGTGAGAGACACAGCATGGAAAGAGGAGGGGGAGGGTGACGGGGACACACAAACCGGTAGACGAGTCAGAGCTGCGTCCAAAGTCCAGTAAGCTGTGATCCCAGGGGAAGTGGTATAATTTCCCCATCTCTGTTGCGAGAGGCTCCCTATACGCAGTGGACTCTCTCAGAGGGGTCTCTGAGACTCCAATGCCTACATACTGGATCCTTCCCCAAAAAGGGGAGAGGGAGTGCTTTGGCAAGGGGTGCCATACCATACCTCAACTGTGAGTGGCTCCCTAGGCGCTGTGGACTCTCTCAGCGGGTTCGCTGAGACTCCAGAGTATAAATATTGGATCTTTCCCCAACAAGGGGAGAAGGAGTGCTTAGTCAAAGGGCACAAAAGGACAGGGGGCTAGGCGGTGTAGCGGGCAAGGGGAAAGATTCAGGTGAGAGGGGATAGGAGCAAAGGAAGCAAGAAAGAAAGAGTGCTAAATGGGAACAGATAGATAGATAGGAGACAAGGAAAAAAGCAGAGTTACAGAAATACGATTGGGGGGGGGGGGGCGAGACAGGGAGACGGGGAGAAAAACTGTGCCCAAAGTCCGGCTGGGTAGGTGACGGTCCGGGGATGAACCAAGGCCGATCTCCTCAATAGCTGAACAGAGCAGCTCCACCGGGCGTCGGACATAGTGCTCGGACTCCGCTGTCAGGATGGAGATCAGGAGTACTCAGAGATTGTCAGATTTGGGGGGGGGGGGTGCGGGGGGGAACCATGGTCCGAATGAATTCCAGACGCCATCTTGAGGTCAGGCACAGTCCTGATAGGATTATGTAAGGAAGATTTCAGCTGGGGGGAAAAAGTCACAACTGGCGGCCATGTTAGGGTCAGGCACCCATCAGCCTCAGCTGCGACCCTGTTGTATTGTGAACTAGTAACATTTACTTAGGACTCTTGGAAGGCAAGACACTTGATAGGGATCACACGTCAGGCTTCCTACCGAGAGCATCTCCACAGTGGAGCCACCATCTCAGGTATCCGTGAACAGGTCAGTCCAGGCAGATCAGACTCGTGCACATCCAAAGGAGATTGTTTAAATGTCGCTGCAAGCCAAGCTCTGGCCATACTCCGTCTTGAAAACTTGCTGCTATATCTGGTGTGCAGTAGACTGTCTACTGCGGACATGGTATACATCCTGCAGCAGCTGGCAAGTTCATGTACCTCAAGCAGAAAGGTCAAAGTGAGGACTACAATTTAATATTAAAAAGAAAAACCTTGCTTTTGTCCTGTGAAACTATACCATCCCATTAAGGGCTTAAAAACCAGAACATTTAGGACAGGGCTCCTGCTGAATTCTACTAAAGTATGTGGCCTTGATTATCATGCAAATACCAGCATGTCCTACATAGTTAACTAGTTATTTCTGGAATCAATCGCAAATATTTACTTGTCTTTTTTTTATTTAAAAAGTGCACATCAGGTTGGGCGATGGCGGTCTGGGGTGGACTGGTGCGCCACACAGGAGAAAGTCATGTATGAGGCACGTGGGTGTCCCAAGAAATATCGCAGAGTCTGGGGGAAATGGTTGGGGGGTGGTTTAGTCATAAAGGGATTGTCCAATTTCAAATCATTTTGTTTTAATTGTGTCTGTAAACTGGGTAGCGCAAATTCTTATGTTATCCTAGATTTTCATGGTGTAGTGCTGAATGGCTGGTGTATTCTTTTTGCAAATCAATAAAAATTTGTTTATCAAAAAAAAAAAGTGCACATCGGCCAACCAAGCAGTTGCCTGACTCAAAGTCCTTTTGAGAATGAAGTCCTCTCCCTCCTCTCCTGTTCACCTCACCAGCGTTTGCACATAATCATTCAGATTTGAAAAACCATGTTCACTAATCAGTACTGTGAGGCCAGACATGCCCAGAACAAAAGGTCTGTTTTTCAAGTTATGAATGCTTTGTTGCAATTGGACTGCAATTAGGATGGAGCTGTGACTCAACAATCCAGATTACTAGTACCAGACATGCTAATTTGCAGCTTTTTCATGTCTCTTCTTGAAATAAGAGTTATGCACTGGACGCATTTCACGTTTAGTGCTTTGGATTTTAAGAAGGGAATCATTTCTACTAATCCTTAACCATGGTACGGGATGTATCATGGTATTTCGGTTTTTACATTTCACTTTAAAAAGATGGTGTCCCAGCATAGCTGGAGGGAGGGGGTTTGGAAAGTTTTAAACACTGCACACCTGAAGCACTTCTAATGGCTGTTTTGTCTTTTAAAAGAAAAATATAATGATCGATAATGGTTGCAATTTGTTACAGTGATGGAGGAAATTATGATGCACTGGAAGAGGAACTGGCAGAAAAAGTGTGAACAGAAGATATTTGGACTATGTAATTGGCTCAATGGAGAGTATTTAAAATGTAAAAACCAGGAGTCCACCAGGAAGAGGGGTTGTTTATTACAAATTACAGTTCAGTGTTTATTCATTATAGTACACCCCTGCCTGCCCGCGGGGGAAGTAGTACAGGAGGAAGGGTGAATGAGAACTTAAAAACAAGAACTCTTAGGGATCTCTTTCAAGTTTTTTCAATTCTGTTTTTGGGTTTTGAATACATAGGCATTTCGACACTTTATTTTATAAATAACAGCATATCATGTAAATTACTATACTTTTTGTTGACTTGTTGGTAACCAGTCTCTTATTTTCTAGGAGTATTTCGATATAACACTGCTATTGTCCTACAATTTTCTTTACGTACTTGGTACTTTTTACAGTACAGAATTTGCTGGATAATTTACTACTTTACATGTTACGCGTGGTACTTTATGTGCTAACGTTGTATGAGCCTTTATTCAATCCACCAGTTAAAGCAAACTAAGAAATCAACATTTAACAATAAACTTTTTCTCTTGGGTTCATGTCTTATCGATTTTTGGTAACTTAAAAGCATGCTCATGTTATTTCTAAACCTTTTACTATACTTAGTATCAACTGCTCTTCTCATTATTCATTGGATATATGGGGAAGTTTACTACACTTAAGTCCTAGCGAACCATGTCATGAATGGGATGGCCTGGACACTCATTCTCTTAATTCCAGGTGTGGGTGGCTGGGTTCTGGTACGTGAGTAAGAGGGAGGGCATACACACAAGAACGTATGGTCAGTTTCTAGTTCCGATATAAAGAGAATACTTTGTCCTAGGGCATCACAATTTAGTTTTTAGACAAGTCCCTTTTTTCTCCTTTAAGCAAGTTTAGGTTTTCTGCCTCAGCCCACATCCAAGCCATGGCAATTGCTCTTTTTTTTTTTCAAAAGCAAAAATGTATTCAAATTCACATTGACAGTGTATTTGCAGGTTATATATTTTAGCAGTGCTTGAGTGTACCATAACTTTCATGTGCGTTTTCCAAGATTATTAAAAGGGAAAACAAAACAGATACCCCACCGAACTCATCACTCCATCACTAACCAAGACGGGACCCGACTAAAAGGACAGCCCTCACCAGAGACGGCAGAGCGACAATCATACAGACCATCCACCCAGGGCCCAATGGATCCAACCCCACGTTTATGTAGTATTCTGATGTTATGGTTTTTCTCCTATGTTATCTTGTCCCTAGCTGCTCAGCCTGTGTGAGTGTTCTGAGTGGAATGTTGGTGTGTGGGCTATGTGTGGAATGCCTGTGTGACTGGTTGAGTGATGACAGTTAGTGAGAGGGGCTGAGCAGCTAGCAGGCTGCTCCTGGTGGGGCTGTTGATATGAGCTTACGGGCTGCCCTACAGGACTTATATACCTGTTGATGAGGACTTACTGAGGATTTATACTACCTGTTGACTTACCTGAATAAACCTACTTGGATTTCAACGTACCAGCGTGGCCTCATTACTACATTAATTTTGGCAAAGAGGGTGGGATACGAACCCACGTGTGCAAAGCACAATGGATTGGAGGGGATGGGTATTGTATTCTGTATCCATCTTTCCTTCCTGTCTTTAGTTCTTTACCCTCTCGTGATGCGGTGTTCCCGTCATCCCTGGGTTTGGGCTTTTGACTTTGATTTAAATAGTTCATTTCCACTTTATGATGCGAGCTGTGTTTCCTTCATTCTTGGGTTGTGGACTATTTACTTTTGCTGTACTTTTATGTTTATAGTTTAATACATTGGTTTCGTTATTCTTCTGTTCATTAGGCCTGTGTGAGTGTTCAGAGTGGAATGTTGGTGTGTGGGCTATGTGTGGAATGCCTGTGTGACTGGTTGAGTGATGACAGTTGGTGAGAGGGGCTGAGCAGCTAGCAGGCTGCTCCTGGTGGGGCTGTTGATATGAGCTTACAGGCTGCCCTACAGGACTTATATACCTGTTGATGAGGACTTACATACCTGTTGATGAGGACTTACTGAGGATTTATACTACCTGTTGACTTACCTGAACAAACCTACTTGGATTACATCGTACCAGCGTGGCCTCATTACTACAGTTTACAACCTGGGAGCTCCACCAATCAGCACTGCCCTCACCCACATCATCAATACCGTCTTCACATCCTCCACATTCCCGGATGACTGTAAACATGCATAAGTCAGCACACTCCTAACGAAACCATCAGCCGACCGGAACCTACTGAACAACTTCAGTCCAATTTCCTTGCTCCCCTACCCAGCCAAAGTAATTGAGAAGGCAGTCAGTAAGCAACTCTCAATCCATCATGAGATTCATTACAGGCTAGACTACACCCAACCAGGATTCCTAAAGAACACAGTAGCGAAACAGCACTCATCACGGCCACCAATAACATCCAGGCCATCTTGGCCGAAGAAGAAACAGCGGCCCTCATTTTGTTTGACCTCTGTGCGACTTTCAACACCATCTCTCACAATACTCTCATCAGAAGAATCCACGTGATTGGCATCCAACGATCTGCACTCAAATGGATCTGCTCCTTCCTCACTTGAAGAACCGAAAGGGTCAGATTACACTACCCCCTTCATGTCAGAAACCAAAAACTTGATCCGCGGATTCCCCCAGGGATCATTCCACAGCCATACCCTGTTCAACGTCTACATGTCACCGCTAGCCATCATCATCCGATCCCAAGACATCACCATAATCTTCCAAGCTGACGACACCTAACTCATCCTCCATGAAGGACAAAACAACCACCACCCGAACCAACTTCACCAACTGCATGACCATGGTAACAGAGTGGATGAGAACCAACTGCCTAAAGCTCAATCCCGACAAGACAGAAGTACTGGTCTTCAGAATTAAGACCTCCCCATGGGACTCCACATGATGGCCGCTGGAGTTAAGACCAACACCAACACCCACAGACCACGCAAAAAAACTGAGCACGATTCTGTGACAGCAAAAGTCAATGCAGTGAGCACCTTATGCTTCCACATCCTGCGCATGCTACTAAAGATCTTCAAGTGGCTGCCACAGAACACGCGACGGACCGTCACACAAACACTCATCACAAAAAGGCTTTGCTATACAGTTCCTACATGTCTAGTAGGAATGTGTATCTAGAAAAACAAAACTTCATAATTCAGAGACCGAGTCTTACCATATAATCAGTATCTGTTGGTCTGTTTGGTAACTCACAGTACTGCATCTAAACTCTTAAACCAACAAAGTTGTACATGATGTCAGTAACCTAGAACATGAATCTCAGATTCCCAAGGAAATTGTGAAAACAGATCTAACCCTTTCACTCATGTATGCCGAAAGTGTCACAAAAAAAGCTAGAATGTTGTGTTTTCAAACATGTATTGGAAAGCTCTAATCTTAGCAAATAAAACATGTCCTGCGATTGTAATAAAGATGAGACACGTTATTGTAATAAGTATTATTAGAATAGTGAAAAATACAAACAATTCAATCATGGTAATTGTTAATAACATTGCTAATGGGACTCCTATCGCTCGCCTCTATGCTAAAAAGAGCATATCGGGAGTACCCATCTACACGGTCTGTTGGAATGACCCAAGCCCATGCCTTGATAGTGTATGTTAGGAACCCAGGCTCAGTACATCCACGGATGTACCTCCGAGTGTACTTTCTTCCTTGACAGGATGAAGGTCGGGAACAACGGGTCTGCATCTTAGCAGCGTTCCGTGATGACTTCAGCAGAAGCGCACCTCTCTCGGACTATAGCACAGACAGAGTTAAAATAATAAAACAGAAAGCTAATCAAACTGTCAAAGTTGCTCAACAGCGTGTTAATTAGAATAAAGGAAAAAAGTAGCAAGCACAGAAAATGAAACAATGCCTCATGTCATGAATTTGTACGACCCTGGAACTAACTGTGCAAACTACAGGGCGACAATGCCTATTAGAAAGAAATGTGTTCAAGGGCCATTCTCACAAAAGAAAAATATATACAAAGAACTATTAGAAAATGAGGCTATGTTAACACGAGATCAAAAATGCAAGCTAAATGCAAACCCCATAACAGCTTGACTATGGCAACGCAATCTAAGCCGGAATCTCCAAGCAACTTCTACGCAGGCTTCAGACCATCCAGAACCCTGCTGCAAGACTCTTACTCAAAATCCCATGCCGCACCCACATTGCACAGTACCTCGAGGAGCCTCCCTGGCTCCCCATCCTCAAGCGCAGGTAATTCAAACTCCCCACGAACACATACAAAGCCCTACACAACACTAGACCAGCACACCTGAACAGCCACAAACACTTTCACCAGGCTGCAAGACATCTGCGCTAAGTCTCACACATACACACACATGCACCCCACCCCCCTCACACACATTCACAAAAGCAGAACAGGAGGCCGCTCATTCTCCTGCTTCGTACCCAAAACACGGAACAACCTCACTTAACACATGAGGCCTCCTCCTCACTTCTTGAGTTCTGCAAAAGGCTGAAGACCTGGCTCTTCGAGTAACCCTGCAGGGACGACACAACTACACACCTACTCAAGCACCTGGATACCCTCACGGGTGATTAGTGTGCTACACAAACCGTCATACCAAATAAACAAAAAGAGAAAATCCCAACAAATGGGCCTCCCCATAACCACCACCAACCATCTGACTAGTTTCAGGCAGTCTTTAATGAAGTTAATCATAAATGATTTTGGAAAGACTTTAACAAGGTTTTTGACCATTTAACACATTTCATAGTATTGTACATGGAGTAGTAATCATCTACGCCTCTTATCTAAAGAGCTTCAGGGCCTTTATTCTTGGCAGGCAAACTGTGCTGGGATTGACAGCTGACAAGAACTTTATCAAGGGGGCCCAGATTCACTCAAAGCTATCTTTTTACACCATAGAGCTATTGCTAATTTGGTCGCTCCTAAACAGTCTCACAGTATAGTTTTGTCTGTCTCTGTGAAGCGTCCAAGGTGTGTGTTGCCTTAGCCCCAAAAGGTGAAATTTGTCTATGTGTGGTAACGAGTATCCCAAAATCTCGTTAAGCACCCCTGCTATATCTTTCCAAAATTGCTGAAATCTCAGGCAATCCCACCGAAAGTGGATCATTGAACCCAGCTGTCTACATTGCTGCCAACAAATAGAGCTAGCAGTTGGAAACATTCTGCACACTTTAGTAGGGTGATAGTGCCAGCAGCTTATAGCTGGATTTAAAAGAAAATTAGCTTTTATCGATGTCACTATAAGAGTTTCAATTCTTTATGTGTGATTTCTCTGCCAATCGCCTTATCCCATTCATTTTGAAAAGCCAATGTAGAATTAGTTTTATTTTCTAATATTATTGCGTAAATCTCAGAGATCAGGCACTTTTGATAAGTCAAGCAGGTGATAAATTTCTCAAACAGTGTTTTTTCTCATGGGGCTCATCTAACTTCCGCATACATTTGCTAGTGCCTCAGTTGAGCTTTATGTAACCTATTAGTTTCTTACGAGTGGAAGTAGAGTTTACACTGCATAAATAAAATTTGTATTTTTATGTTAAATGTCTGATATAAGTTGACATTCCTCCTTCTCACCATTTACTAAAAGGCTTCTGCTGAAATACTGGGGGAAAGTCTGGGTTAAAATGAATTGGGGTATATAAAGATGGGAAAGATGTGAAAGAGATAAGGAGTCCAGGGTGGTCAATGTTTTAGGAGAGAGACTCAGGTAGGCCTTTCATGGTCTATCTGTTGTTCTCAACCAGACTACATCTCCATGTGTGTCCATCTGGTATCCGTTTTCCCTTCTGGCCATTCAAATATTATCCTTAGGTGAGAAGCTAAGTAATATAGACTAAGGTTTGGTAAGAAAAGTCTCCACTGATGTTCACCCTTGTAAAGTGTTTGACAGGTACTCTTGGTTGTGCCCACTTAAAGGAAACAGTTTAGTGCTTCTTGCAGAGATGTAAAAAAAAAAAAAAAAAAAAAAAAAATTTTTACCTGGATTGGTGGCGCCAAAAAGTAGTCGAGGACCCTAGGGATCACACTGATTTTTATTACAATAATTTCATCCTATCCAAGATAAGAATCAGGTCTCAGCATATTCCTGTTAGAGGATAGGAGTAGTTTCCTTTATAAAGGTCCTGCATGTGTGGATTGATTCTGACCCTAGATAATTGAAATGTGTTGTGTCCCCCCTAAAAAGGGATTTGTTGAGTAGCATGCTTATCTCATCTGAGGGTAACGTCAAATTCTGAATCTCTGATTCTACCTTATTAATTTTATGTCCTGCCAATTGTTCAAATGTAGCCAATTATTGGGGTAGGCCTTCTAGGGATGGGTCTCCCAATGTAATTAGGACATCATCAGCAAACATGAGCTAATTTGTACATGTCTTCCCCCAAATGGGATTCCCTGTATCTCATCTTATTATCCGATGTGAAAGGACAATGGTTCAATGCTTAGAGTGAATAAGAGAGGGGCAAAGGGCAGCCCTATCGAATTTCCAGTTCTAGTTGAAAAATCTGGGAGACTTGACCATTAACTGTCATACAAGCTTTAAGAGCAGCATAATTTCCACGATATTTGTAATAAACTTGAATCCCAAACCCATCTCCTCCAAAGACCAGCCGCAAGAAGCTCTAGCCCTCCAAGTTGACAGATTATTCCAAATCAAGAGAGACTAGAATAGTCGATATCTTGTTTTTCCTAACCTTTCCGACCAGGTGAACTACCCTCCGGATATGATCATGTGCCTGTCTCTCTTTAATAAATCCTGACTGCTCTGGGTGAACGACCCTACGGAAGAGGCTCTCCATCCTATTCGCCAAGCTTTACGTGGATATTTTTGGTATCAAGATTTAATAGGGCAATTGGTCTGTAGGAGGCACACGTCTGTGGGTTCTCGCTGTGCTTCAAAATTACAGTTATGGCTTTTTCTGTAATGTCCACTACTACCTGTGCAAATGTGTTTAACAGAGATGTCAGTCTGGGCACCAGCTTTTAGAAGAATGCTTTATAAAAAGCTCCTGCAAGGCCATCCGTATGGATGAAGTTGGCCACTGGCCACCCCATTGTGTTTAGAGAATGATGAGTATAGTGCAGTTGGGTAGATACAGTGTCTCATTTAATGCTGATCTTGTTTTGTGTGTTTCTTGGAGAGAGATTATTGCCGGGCTGGGGGATGGGGAGGGGCGGTAGGGGTCATAAGGGCTCTACATAAAGAGATGCTTTTATCTGGAGCATTAAGGCCCTCTATGTTAAAAGAAGAAATCACCATCATTATAGAGGATAGGAGGATAAATAGATTTTACATGGCAAATGCAAATATGGTAACTGGTGCCAAGGACGGGGGAATATTTATTCCTGCCAGCTTAGTGGAGTCCATTGCACGATATCATTGTTTACTGACCTAATGCAGCCAGAAATCCATATAGTAATCTGCAATATTAACTACTGCAAACAGAATCAAAGTTCTAAATAACAAACCTGGTTTATGACTATTAACTTTTACTAACAATTGGTCTCCTTCTGGGAAAAAGGGAAATTTGCTTGAATGCTTACATATTCCCTTATGAAGCGATATAACAAATCCTACTTAGTCTGTACAGAAATCTTGAGGAAGTGTGTGGTGATCAACTGAGTATCTCAACCTAACCCTCCGCCCCAGCCACTCATTCTCAATAGTTCCATCTTGTTAGACCTGTCAGCCCTAGGGTGGTCTTACCCCGTTTTTTTCTCTTTGCGCCTCATTTTTGCCACTACCTTTTTGTTGAACCTAGGTCTCTGGGCGCCTTACCACTGCCAAACAGTGCTGAGGTGCAGGTGCTCTCTCCTAATAAGATGGCTGCCACAGGCCCCTGCTACTGCGGAGTGGCCATAGCACGTACACACACCAGTAGTCAGGATCAGGCTGGGACATAATGTTACTGTATCCATGCCGTCCCGCCTCTGGGCCTCATAGACAGACATGAGGGAAGCTTCTAGAACCTTCCAGCCCAGGGAGGAGTTATGTTTTGCCGCCTTTCAGGAGGGTCACCTGACCTAGGGGTATAAGAGGTTTGGAGGGAAACTTAGTCAGTTGGGGCACCACTGGACCTGGGGTGACCTCTGCCGGAGTACAGGCTGTCGGGCCTAGGGGGGGAGACCTACACTACTGGTACTGACTGGGCTTAGGCACTGCTGTGCTAAGATAGATGAGGAACACCTTCCACCTGCTGACCTTGCCCAGCGTGAGGGGACCCAGGGAACCACCTCCAGTGTGCCTGCAGGGCACCTAACTGCCTCTGGTGCCCACCAACTCAACCCCCCTTTCCCCTCAAGTTACTGCAACCAAGCAACCACAAGCCAACTGCTGAAACGACCAAGAAACTGCAACCAAGCAATTCAACCTATATACGCTACTGCTGGGGATCACCAGGTAAAGCGCTGTATGCTGTGCCCTGAAGAAGCGCTGTGACCTTGAGGCGCTGTGACTGAAGAGCGCTGCGCTTCTAAGCGCTGGGCCCCCATAGCCTGCGTCCTGCCACCAACACTGTGCGCTCCCCTAGCGCTGCCCTGTCACCAGCCCCTGCTGCCCACGAGGTGCTGGCCTTAGGGAACGGACTGCCCTACCGAGCGCTGTGTAGCGCGCCCCTGCTGGGTCCCAGAATCACCGCGCGCCCCTGCGCCGTGAAGGATAGCGCTGTGCCCTTGTCACCGCCGCGGGCCGGATACCTGCTGAGGCGTCGCTGGTGAAATCACCGCTGCGGCTCCGGGGCCGGGAGAAGAGTGCCCGTGTGTCTGGGAGGTCCGCTGCGGCCCCCGGAGTGAGGAGATCGCCGCCGCGGAGGTGGAGGGGGCCGCATTAGGCCCGAGGAGCGCCGAGGATCCGCGTTGCTGGGCTACCAAGGCCCGGGCCGTGTCATCAGCTGGGCCGCGCTCCTATTGGCCCCGTGCACACGCCCCCGAGAAGCCTCGGCCCCATTGGTTCCCGGGTCCGGAGGCCGACGGAGGCCCGGAGCCCGGGGTAGAACAACGTCGGAGGGGCTCCACTGCAAACGGGAGCCCCGAGATCATCTGCAAGGCCGCGAGTAGCGCCGAGGGCCTCAGAAAACTGGCCACCTCCCCCGGTCGAAGCCCCAACGAGCCGCCAGGAGCGGGTTGACCGGGGAGGAGGCGCCCGGCCCCATCGAGGCCCCCACGCATACGCGGACAACAAGGTGAGCCCGGGAGGCCCTGGGAGGGATTCCACGCAGCAGGGAGGTCTCCGGATAACAGCGCTACCCCCGCCTATCGTCCCGAGTGGACTACGAGGGGCAGTGGCCCCCATCCTGCTGAGTTGACTGCCCCCTTCCATGGTAAATGCCGCAGGCCGGTCCCAATCAGGCTTGCTCACCGAGGTCATTACTTGCCCTACAAGGGGAATGGCCTTAACAGTGAAACCCCGCTTGCAAATGCTCTTGCTATGTGTCTCAGGGAGCTGAAGTACCTGCATTAAGTCTCTTATTGAGTGAAATGTTTCCAATGTTGGGTGCATATCTACATTAAGATCTTTATTGAATTGAATGTACCTAGATGTATTGATCCTCTGTGTTCACCTGCTAAGATTTAAAATGTTCCTATGTTGAATGCCTACCTGCATTGAGGCACCCTCTGTACTGAATGTGGTTGCGACTAGGTCGATACAGGTTCCTCCTCATCTACAGTGTTACGTACATACCTACAGCTAACTTCTTGTTAATTAAATGTACCTGAATGCATTGAAGCCTACGTTTTGACCTGCAATCTATGACCTACAGTGTTACCTGCTTTTCCAGGAGGTTATTGCTACTGCCTTTTTAATGGCGTAAAGTCTCACTGTTATGATGTGCTTAAATGAATTACGCACTGGTTTTAGAAAGCTAAATGAATTGAAATGTTGTCCTGAGATTATCTGCCTCATCTACTGCCGATTCAAATTAGATAAAGAATCTTGTTTTTACACAACAGCCTGGTGTGGTGTCTCCTTATTGTGTGCGCGTTACTGAGTCAGTGTGAGTGTGTGCTGCACAACTGCTTAACACATTGTCTTCGGGTGCCTTCCTGCCTTGCGCCAAGCTACCGTGTCGGAATCGGTGACCCCGGTTCTAACACATCTTGATTCTGAGGCTCTTACCATTTAGAAATACTCGATCGGGGTGTGGCTTGGGACATCAAGATGACCGACACCATCGCCCTGGGGAGGAGACACCCATAATCTCACTGCGGCTCCTGCGGCGCTCTGCCACCTGCACTGGCAATCGAAGTTAGGATGCATCGCTCCCTATATATGCCTGCTGTGTTTCCCCCCACCGCCGGCCAGTGATACGGGGTGGTCTGCCTCTGAGGGCTGGGAGGCCCTTGTCTGGAATGGATTAGAATTCTCATCAAGGCCCACTGCCCATATACAGTGGGTGTTTAAAAACTGTTGGGGAGCCCTCTAGTGCTAATCAATCTTCGCCTTCCTGGATTTGGGAATTGTTTGCTCTTCACCACGAAGGTGCTTGTGCTGCTGTTGCACACCTTGTGTCCGGCTCTCAGGCGCCTACACTGCATGGTGAATAGGTGGCACATGCACCTGCCTGATCCCATAGCTGACTGGCATGTCATCCTCACTGTAACCTTGACTACGCAGTTTGGTTGTTCCCCATTGCCTAGGGGAACCACGGCGCCTGGCTGGGTTTGCGGGCGCGCCGCTACATTACCAAGAGTTACTGTCCCCCAAGTTGGCGATCTCTTAAACCTGCAGAGACCACGCCTCCTTGCAGGGGACTCTTGCGCCCTGCTGCCTGGGGCCCCGACTTATCTTGCATGCTCTGTGAGGCTCCGACGTTCCAAGGATTACCCCAGCTGCTGGGGTCTTCTCCCAGCTGATTTCCTGGACACTCACATCTGTCCTCTGTGGGTGCGTGTGCTCTCCCTTTGAGATACTCTGCCAGACCTCCCCTGCCCTCTATCTACGTCGAAGGAGTCCCATCAGTCTTCCCAAGGGACTGTTTTGACTCGCTCCGCCTAGAGGGACTGAGCGACACAATCCTTTGGTGCCGCGGACGGACTCCTGCAACAATAGTTTTCTCTGGACTACTCCCTAAGCTCTAAAATTGGATCACAATGATGGTGAAGCCCAAATCTACTAAATCAGCTCCCACTGGTGCTGGGGAGCCGTCGTCTAATCCAACACCCACAGAAGACTCTTGTCATCCTGCGTCAATTGGAAGCTACCCTTCAAACTCACTCTTCTCAATTTCACAGGGTCCTCCAAGCCATCATGGACACTAAAATGTCTCTGGAGGCCCGCACTGACACTACCGTTGGCAGACAGTGTGGATGAGGCAGAGTCTGCATTTGCCACGGTGGGGCAATCGGTTCAAGACCTATAGGACCGGCTAAAACTCGTGGAAGGCGAGGTTGCCAAATCAGGGCAGAGGACGCTGAGGGGAGGTCGAGACATAACATTCGCCTGAGGGCCTTTCCCGATCGCTCGGAGGGTCCTTGTGTGAAACTCTTTCTGGAGGACTGGCTAGTGAAGACGGTGCTGGAAGATAAAACACCAAAATATTTATCCATAGAATGTGCGCATCAGACACCGGGTTGTCCACCCATCCATTGAGCCCCACTGCGGCCTATCCTCACTCGTATCCTCAATTATTGTGACCAAGAACTGTTGCATCTTGGCGCCAGATCACTCGAACAGAATATTTAGTACGTACCCTTTCAGATCACTGCCGCCGACTATGCATTGGGCTGAGCGCGCCCCACGTGGTATCTGCAAGTGGAAGCGCTCACTGATCCACCGTTCCCCGCAGATCTGGTGCAATGCATTGAACGTTATTTTGAGAGCAATGCAGATTCTACACTGCTCCGGGCGACTGAGTGGGATGCGCACAAGGGGGTGGTGCGAGGGCACTGCCTGGCAGCCACATGCGGGATACGCTGGCGTTTGATGGACGTACTGGTGTCGAGCATGAAGTTCACACTTTATAGGTGCGCATTGCTGACTGTTCGGCCCAGGCTCCCCAACTCCAACAATTGCGCAAGCAGCACAACGAAGCGGAGGCGACACTGAGCAGACACAACTATAAGAAACACACAGCTCTACAACATGCTGAAGGCGATCGCTCAGGACAGCTGTTGGCATGGCTCACCCGGTAAGATCAACACCGTGCCCCTATTGGCCCAATCCGTTATACCGATGGCGAGTTGCTTAACCCGCACCTGGCTATCAATGCGGCTTTCAGAACATACTACCAGGCGCTGTATACAGCGCCCTCCGCTCCTTCTCCTGAATGGGCAATAGTGTTTTTTCTGGATCTGCCATTGCCATGGCTAAACCAGTTGCAACGTACCGAGCTGGATGAACCCCTTCAACTTGAGGAACTCCGGATGGCGATATCCCAGATTGCCCGCAATATAACCCCGGGCACTGATGGCCTACCAATTGAATATTATGACACTTTCACCACCCAGACTACTCAGAGGATGCTCGACATGTTCAGTGAGGCCAATACAAAACACATGGGTCGCCTTCCTGACTCGCTTTGATCGTGGTTCTTCTCAAGCCCAGCAGAGACCCACTGGACGTTCGCTCATATCGCCCCCCTCTCTCTGGTCAATCTTGATTGCAAGACCCTGCTCCCTATAATCCACTCGCTAGTTAACTCTGATCAATCAGTGTTTATACTGGGTCGCAACACATTTCTGAACATCCGCTAGTTTCTTCGCATATTACACGCTACTGCGGCAGATGACGGTCTCGCTGGAAATAGAGAAGGCGTTTGACACCTTGAGCTGGGACTACCTTCTCTTGACCCTCACCCATATGGGGTTTGGTCCGGGATTTCTCGGCTGGGTCAGCACACTTTACGCTGATCCAATTGCGAGGGTGAAAACTGGCCAGACGATCTCGGATAGTTTCAATATTGGACGGGGCACCAGACAGGGTTGCCCCCACTCATCATTGCACTGGCTATAGAGCCGCTTGCTTGTCATCTTCGCCAGCGTTCACTGTAATGGGGCATCCCGGAGAGTGGTATACACCATGTGATCTCACTGTATGCAGATGACACACTGGTATACCTTCCTGTGGTGCGGTCTCCACTCGCGGACTTAATGAGTCTACTTGATTATTTCAGGGACGTCTCCGGCTCACATGTGACCTGGCCCAAATCCTGTCCATTTCCCCTAGTGCCCAGACAGGCCATACAACGGGTGGAGCTCACAAGGAGTCGCTTACAGTGGTGTTACAACACCTTCAAGTACCTAGGTGTGTTGCTATATCACACCAAGCGTGATCTCCAAGGTAACAACCTTGATATGGCTGTTAACTCAATCCGTCAATCCCTGCCCTTTTAGCGCTCGTTGCCTCTATCTCCTCTGGGATGCGTGGCCATTTCTAAAATGCTAGTACTACCCCAACAGCTCTACTTCTTTGCCGCCCTCCCACTTATACTCCCAAAGTCTTTCTTTAGTACACTAAATGGATTATTACTCAAGCTGATATGGTGTGTGGGTAGGCGCAGTCGCGCTCACCATGCTACATCGACTTCTAGAGGAGGGTGGTCTTGGGGCAGCTAATTTTGAACTATACTACGCTGCAACGCAGCTACAATGGCCGCTGGCATGGTTACGTGCACCAGATAGTCCCGATTCACCACTCATTAGGAACGTGCTGTGTGATGTTGGTGCCTACACCTGGCTCTCTGATTTTGCCATCCGTATACAGGGAGAGACGCACCAGATGACAGTAGCCCATGCCTGCTGGTGCCGGTATGTACATCACAGAGGCCCCCCATCTTCCTTAGTCTCCTGTAATAGCCATTTGGGAGCTGCCACGCATGCAGGCCATGCTCCAGCGTGTCAACATTGCTCCCTGGAAAGCCGCGGAAATTGAAAACGCAATAGACTTTTACAAGAGGGGACTATCATGCCCTTTCAGGCCATGATGGACACTTGACCCATCATGCTATACAGCATGTGTTGCGAGAAACCTGGGATGCTGGGGATGCGGAACCAATTATTTCAGAGGTACTGCACACCATACCATCAGCAGTGGGCACACCATCATGTCCCTTTATACATCTCTTAACCCTCCCCCACGAGCTCACGCAGCTGGAGCACGCGCAAAATGAGATGCTGTGCTTCAGCATCCCCAGACGGATGCGGCTTGGGCTCGAGCCCTTCAGCCAGTGAAAGTGATCTCCCGAAATCCTAGGTTCCGTTTCACTCAATTTAATTATGTGCACCAGACCTACTTTATCACCTCACCGCATACACCGCATGTTCCCGTCGCACTCCACCAAATTCCCCAGTTGTAAACAACCGAATGCTGATTTTTTCGTATGGTGTTGTCCTCTGAGGTGCTGCATCCGGTGTGGCAGGAAGTGACAACCATGGTATCAGAGCTGTCCCCATATTCCCTTACTCCTACTCCGGACTCCTGCCTGTTGGGATTACGCCCCGGATCAAGGGGGACAAACACCTTCATTGCTTCATTGATCTGGCATTCGTGTTGTTTAAACATCAAATAGCCATGGCATGGAAGGCCCTTACCCCTACCGAGCTCAAGCCGTGGCTCGCCACACTGTTGACGTGGACCAGAGCTGAAGCCCTTATTCTCAAATTGCTCCACTACGAGAAGGTGAACCAGTGGTCCTAGAGAGGGGAAAGACAGATGGTACATGTGAGAGTGGGGTAGGTGGATGGGGAGATGGCAGCCTCCCCGACTCTTCCCCCCTCTCCCCCCGGGAGAACCCGCACATTACGCAGATAACATGCAATGGACAGGATTACCGAATGCATCCTTAGAACCAGATGGTACTCAGGCCCCCTATGCATCCCGAATTTTATTAAGTTTCCTTTTTTCTTCCGATTCTTTCCTTCTTTTTCAATGGTTGAATTGTCAATGGTTATGGGTATAAGAGTGACATTGATGAGGACATTCCCTGAATCCTGGGTAGTGGCTTGAACCGCCCACCGAGACAAGGCAGAGAAGAGCAGTAGGCGGGGTTACATAAATTGTTAATGTAATGAGATTGTGGGTTGGTGGACACGCAAAGAGCCGTGGACAGTAAACGAAAGTGCAAGATAAGTGACACCATGCCATACTCCAAAAAAGAGACGTATGTACCCCTGTCTAAACGACAACAGAGAATAATACTGAAAAGTGTTACAAATATATTGCTTGTGTAAATGTACCAAACATACAAAATGTCAATAAAAATGTTTAAAAAAAAAAAAAAACGTACGGCCCCGCAACGCACTTCTTATGACCTCAGACATTCCATCATTCATGACATGGTCAGTGACATCACTTATGACATCACTCATGACATCTCAAATGAGCTGTGAATGGAATGGAACTATAATCACTAGAACTTTATTAAGGGATAGTGTGTGTATATATTAACACCCCGTTTTTTTCTTTTCTTTCATGTAAGAACCAATATAATACGCAAAGTGCCCAGATCAATATGGCCGATAGCCTTTCACTTTAAAGTAATGTGTAGTCCATTTTTAGGTCTCGCCTACGCAGCGCGCATGCGCTACATAGGAGGGCCTTTAGCCGTCGCTCTGCTCATTTTCAAGCACACACTTGTGCTTGTGGCCGCATTCACCTTGCGGGAGCGAGCAGGGGCGCGCCACAAGCACGAGTGCAGTGCTTGAAAATGAGGAGACTGCGCACGCACGCACCACTCCCGGGCTTGTTTTGGCGGCTAACAGTCCTGAGCCTGGCACTGCAGGGTTCCATTTACACTCAATCACAAGTTACTTAATTAGTGTGAAGTTACATGTTCTGCCAACCGCGCCATCCCCTACCACCACACACATGAGCATCTTCACAGTCCTGTTGCCGGCATCTTCCTCTCTCGTGCCCATTTCACCGACCGGCAAACTCCACAGGCAGACAAGCAGCAGAGAGCTCCGTTAGCTGTTTTTTTTTCTTTCTTGAAAGCTCAAGAAATCACGCCAATGCCCCCATGCTGTTGCAATATCCTCTAACAATCGCCACATTTTGCAAAAAAACGGGGTAATTGGCCGTTTTGTCCACGTATTTCTAAAATACAGATCCCCTTACTGGTTTGAGTCCGGAAAGCTTACCTCATTCTGACAGAGATATCTTGGTATGTGTTGCAACACAGAAATACAGTTAAAAACCGTGTGAGCCTTTTTTGACTTTCCCACTTTCCTCCAGCCCAGCTACAGAAACCGAAGACTCTTGCTGCTAACCCCACCCAATTAGCCTCAGAGGTTCGGGTCTCGCGTGGCAGGGAGCATTAGTCGGCAGTAGGGATTTTTCTTTTTCTCCGGCGTGTTGTGCGTGTCAGGAAATCATGAGTTTCCTGCTGAATTCCATATTAGGATCAGTGGGTCGGTAAGAGGGCTAGAAAACAATAGGCGCTCTGTGTGTGTTTGTATTTTACAGGAACCATGCCAGGACACGGAGTAAGAAAAACACCAACAGTCCCACTGCAGGCTGAACTGTTAGACTTCCTGCTCCCTTCCCCTGCTCTCGGTAATCCTAGCTAGAGCGGCTGAGAAGGCCCAGGTGATGATGTCATCACTGCACAGCACTCTAAACTTTTCCGGCTCACAAGGACACATCAGGGCGCACTCAGAGGAAAGAGTTCTCTACCGTCCCGTTCACACTTTGAGTGAACAAAACTGTGTCACCCAGCTGTCTGGTGAAAAAAAGCAGCTGTAGTGCAGCTTGGGTAAACAAGCATTGGCATAGCCAATAGGTCTCGCCTTTGGGACCTTATAAGTGTTTAGCCATGCAACAGTTGACGTTGTTGCACCAAGGATATTGTGCTGGATAACTAAACATTTATAAGGTCCCAAAGGCGAGACATATTGGCTATGCCAATGCTTGTTTATGTTGATGTTTGCAATCATAAGTATGTTTATTATGAACAAGTCACGTTGACGAACATACAGGTACGGCGGTCACAGGGCAAGATATGCTGAAATTACATTGTGTGCATATTAACACTTGTTTTCTTTTCTTTATTGTATGAATTCCTGAATTTTCGCAGCGTGACCAGGCAAATATGGCCGCCAGCTTTTTGGATTAATGTAATATGTAGTCCTTTGTTAATGTTGGCAACTAGAGGCATTTGTACAT
Organism: Calotriton arnoldi; assembly: GCA_963921515.1. Classification (NCBI taxonomy): domain Eukaryota; kingdom Metazoa; phylum Chordata; class Amphibia; order Caudata; family Salamandridae; genus Calotriton; species Calotriton arnoldi. The sequence goes on along the minus strand of CAWUFW010000021.1, from coordinate 1,146,774 downwards.
TTAAATAAGGAAGCTACAATGACGTCTTGTATCATTATCAAGGTTCGGACGAGCCGAAATGTGTGGATCGCGTCTTTTCCAGATTAAATACTTCCAAACTACAACCTGAGTGCTGATTCCTTCCTTGTAAGAGTGAGAGGAGATTGAATGCATATATATATATATATATAAAATTCACTGAAAAAAACCACAGGTTTCAGGGACGTTCTAGTTAGTCTGACATTTCACTCGTACAAAACCAGAGAAATTCAGCGGTTATAGTTAGCTGAGCTATCTATAACTCACGCCCCTGCAATGCACTGCTGATGACGTCACATATTACATCACTCATGACATGGTCAGTGACATCACTGATGACATCACTCATGTCATCACTCATGTCATCACTCATGTCATCAGTGAAAGGTCCCAACCATTTTGGGGCTTTTGAGTGTACCCCAGTCTCGTGGAGTTTCTTTTATCAGAAGTCTATGAGAGAAGGTATCAAATGCCACAGAGAGATCAAGTAGAATCATGACCACGGCCTTGCCCTGATCTACTTCGAATCCGATGTTGTCCAAGACAGCAAGGGGAGTTGATCCAGTACTATTCTTGGCTCTGAAGCCCGTTTGTGACACGTCCAAGAGGTTATTCCCCACAAAAGAAATTAGTTGGCTACTAATTTTTCCAGGACCGTAGCCATGTAAGGGAGCAGGGATATAGGTCGGTAGCTGGATAAGACGGAAACGTCTATCCCAGTTTTCTTGTCCAAGGCGATTAAAGATATGTGTTAGGTAGGGACTAAGTGTGCCAGGTGGGAGAAAATGAAGTGTGGAAAAGGATCATGTGCGGAGCCGGACCTGACCTCCGGCATCATTTTCTATACCTGGTCCACAGAGGGACTCACAAAGTTGCCTAAGTGTGCACTTGCTCTGTGTTGTGGGCCCAGCTCCTCCCAGGAGATCTCATCTAAAGATAGTTGTAAATCAACAGTAGAATAAAATGTATCTATTTTGTAAGTGAAGTTAGCTAGATCTTCACACTGGCTGGCAGATGGGTTGGTGGCTTAGAATAGGCTGATTGGGTGGGACAAATCTTTGACTACATTAAAAAGTTATTTTGAGGAACCCTGGTTCTCTCCTAACCTATTGATTAAGTAGTGTTTTTTTGCTCTTTTGAGAGCGCCTGGATAGCTATTCAATTTGAATTTGTATGCCCTTTGGTCCTCTGAGCACTTGGAATTTCTCCATGAAAAGTACCAGAGGGGTCTTTCGAACCCTCCCCAGTATCCGCCAATTGACAGCAGACGCACTGGGGAGGAAGTGCGACCAGCAGACATGAGTCGACGACTTCACTTAAGAGGTTAATCGGGGCTGCATCCCAGTCCATCGTTATTTTGCACACCATGCCACCTCCGTTTGGACCCAGCCATATGCAAATTAGACTTGCCCGTGCACCAATGGGAACACCCCAGCCCGAACTGCGAGGCCAGGTCCTCCCTAAACTGGAACACAAGCAACCTAGGACCACTTTCGCCCTAGTTAAGGCTCATCATCCAGGAACAGCTTGGTTCCAGTGACTCGGTGTGCACAGGACCCACGTCTGGGTATACTCGTCCCACTTAAGGTGACATATTAAAGTCTACAAAAAAGTGATGGGTGGAATGCTTGAATTAATCTCAGCCACTGGTAATTACTCGGGCCACATCCCAGTCCATCGTAACTTCACATCAAAAAATGCTTCTAATTGCTTCATAGAGGTATGAGGTCCGCAGCTCCTTGGAAACAGTCCTGCTCGAGTATTTCGAACACAATGCCGGCTCTACGAGCTCTCTCCCCCCCCCCCCCCGACAGAATGGGAGGCCTTTAAGGTCACGACTAGAGGGCAATGTCTGGGTCTTACATGGAGCATCCGCAAGCAGTTAGACACCTCCCTCGCCTCTATCGAGCGGAAGCTCCTCCATTGGGAATCCCTGTCGGTCACCCGTCCTGAGGCCAAGACACAATTAGATTCCATACAAGCGGACCGGTTAGAACTTCTAGAAAAACTGCGCTGTCACAACTACCTAGCTCACTCAGCTCGTACCCACACGTCGTCTGCCAAGGCGGGTAAACTGATTGCATTCCTTATTAGAAAGGAGCACCCACATCATCCCATACATTCTATTAGGGACGAGCCAGGGCAAATGAAGTACACACAACTGGACATTCACACAGCCATGGCTAAGCATTACACTACACTCTATACGTCCAGCGTACATGGGGACCCCCACCAAATAGGCACCTTTCTGGACTCTGTTGAGCTGCCTACCCTATTCATTGACCAACACCTAGAGTTAGATTCCCCCTTATCGGTCGATGAGATCCGGGAAGCTCTTGCGTCACTGTCATCAGGGAAGACGCCAGGCCCCGACGGGCTTCCTACAGTTTTTTTTAAACATATGCGGAGGCTCTGGTTCCGCGCCTAAATGCGCTCTACATCGCTGCATTGGACAACTCAGCCCTTCCTCCCTCATTATGCACTGCTAACGTAGTCTCCTTATTGAAGCCAGGCAAGGATCCCACGGCCCTGGGGTCTTACAGACCCCTAGCGATCCTAAACACGGATTATAAAATTCTGGCAAAGGCACTAGCTAACCGACTTGCACCCTTCGTGCCCTCCTTAGTGCACATAGATCAGAATGGATTAGTTCCGGCCCGGAACACCTTGCACAACCTCCGTTGCTACTTCAGAGTGGCAGAATATGCTCCTCTGGACTGGCCCCGCTCAGGCTGCCTGGTACTTGACCTCGAGAGAGAGAGAGCCTTTGACTCTCTTGAGTGGGACTATCTCTTTGCAGTGCTGCCCACGTTTGGCATAGGCTCTTCCTTTGTCCACATGGTCAAGCTACTATATAAGCGCCTAATGATCCGTGTGAAAACGGGGCCCTATATTTCGGACTGCATTCGAGTGGGCAGTCGGACTTGTCAGGGCTGTCCGCTCTCCCCACTCCTCTTCTCCCTAGCAGTGGAGCCCCTGGCAGCATACATCAGTGCACGAGTAGACATGGGTATCCCTCTGGGTGATGGCACTCATACAATTTCTTTGTATGCGGATCACATCTTGCTATATGCCAGAGATCTCCACTCCATCCGTTCATCGTTAGATTCAGCACTTTCTCTATTTGCCACTGTATCAGGACTGAGGGTCAATGCGGCGAAGTCTATTCTCTTCCCGTTCTCGTCGGCCGCTTTAGACCCTGGGTATTCACTGGGTGGGGTCCCAGTGGCGTGGTGTACTGACGCCTTCCGTTACTTGGGTGTCCGGGTATATCGGAATAAAGCCGACCTATTTGACGGAAACATTACCAGGGCCACCTCAGCTATTTACTCGCAGATGGATTTCTGGAAAACTCTCCTGCTGTCTATCTCTTGGAGAGTGGCCCTTACGAAGATGGTGATCCTCCCACGACTTCTTTACTATTTCACCACCCTGCCTCTCTACAATGGTCAGGGATTTTCTTTGGGCGACGTCCAGACATAGGGTCTCCATTAGGAAGCTTTATTTACCAGGGGGACAGGGTGGACTCGCGGTGCCTAATCTCAAGCACTATTACCTAGCCGCCCAGCTGCAATGGGTAGCCAGATGGCTAGCTTCAAGTCACCTTTCAGATACAGCCACATTGCAACCACCAATGTCCCTCCACATCCTACTTTACATGTTTCACCCCTGCCCGAAACCCAGGAACATAAGCTCCTTGCTACTTTCCATAGCATACAAATGTTACCGCAGAAGCCTATACATCACAAGTGACACCACGCCATATGCCCCAGCTATTCCCCTACTAGGAACACCAAGGGGAGGGTTGCCCACCACGTCAGCGGAGTTGCGCAGCTGGGACGCAGTGGACATTTGCGACACAGGAGACATCTTTAGAGATGGCACTTTAATCCCATATGCGGAACTAATTTCGGAGGAGGGTCTACCACCGGGACATTTCCTATTACACCGTGCGTTCATAAGTTACCCCACCGAGATGAGAGTAAAGTTAACGGCAGAGCCTCCCACACACCATTTGATTCAGTACTTGCATATAATGGGCGAAGGGGGCCATTTGATACGTTGGCTTGCATCATCCCTCCGTTAGCACTCGGCGATCTCACTGGCCCCCCTAAAACAACATTGGGAGGACGACCTGGGGCGTGCCCTTTCGGAGAAGGAATGGTTGGCAGTGCTGGAGGGCCCTACACGCAACCAGCGCTTTCGGCAGATTCAATACTTCATTCTACACCGTGCTTACCTCTCCCCTGTCCAGATAAATAAGTATTTCCACTGCACGGACTCAGACTGCCCCAGATGCTGTTTGCCCAAAGCAGATCTACTGCACATGCTTAGGCATTGCCCTGCCCTGGGAGAATACTGGACTGACATAGCGAGCACTTTAGCCTGCTGCACCTGACGAGACATCCCTTTTCAATGGGAGGTGTATATTTTGCACCTCTTTAAGAGGAGCAAGAGATACAGGGTCACCTCACGATTCTTGGACCTGGGCCTACTCACAGCAAAACGCCTGATCACTAAGAGATGGAAGGCGCCGGTAGCACCTCATGCGCTGGCCTGGCGCCGCTCATTGCTCAACTGGGCCAGGGAGGAGGGTGTGGCCCTGCAAAGGGAAGACGTGCTGGGTCTTCGCAAGTTTCCCCTAGCTAGTGGTTGGGGGACTATTGTGAACGATCTACAGAAGCTAGATACACCCCCTGAGAATATACAGGAGGAGACGGAAGCCTGAGCAGCCCCAATGCCACAAATTGCTGTCGCAACCGCGATGACTCAGGTGGGGGCAGCGTCCCTTAATCTCTACTCAGCCAGGCATAGCATATTAGCCCAACGCATTTTACAAGCAGATAAGCACTGGATGTAACACTCTGCGGCTATAGGTCACAGGCGGTTATCCCCTTCCCTTCGTTGTTATTTTGTCCTCATTATGTCGAACCCTACGCCCACTGTTCAGAGATGCATTACACCACACACAGATCAGCAATGAACTGCATATCACTAGGGTGGACCACACGGTTACTCCTTCATTCAGGAAACCACTGATATGGTCTTCTTTAATCCTTCATGCATGACACATTAAACACATACTATCAACGCTGTATCATCAACAGTCGACATGCTAATGTATTTTCTCATTGTGTATGGTGTTGTTGATCTATTGTTGTAATGCAACGTTTTGAAAATTGAAAACGACAATAAAAAGATTTAAACAATTCATAGAGGTATGACGTACATACCAATGAAAGGGGGAATACAACACATCCACGTTTCACTGTTCTATTGGTAGCAATTTAGTCACACAACCTATCCCGGTTACCTATGCACACACAGGCTGACCCAAACGCCTGAATACACAAACTATACTGGAGACAGCATGGTCAGTATAATTCCCTAAGCAAATAGTTTCACAACAAACACCCTCCAAGGATTTTATTGATAAACTGTTTAACAGGAGAGGTAAATATTGTTCTCCAAAAAATATTTTTAAAACATCAGATAAATGGAGAAAATAGGAATCAACAAAATTAGTCAAGAAATAATACTTTGCAAAGAAAATAATGGAATTGGAAAATACAAGTGGTTGATAAATACTATGGTCATTAAAGAAGCCTGTAATAAAAATAGGATTTGTTGTTTCCTCCTTTCAAAAGTATGGGGTCCTAGTAAAACAATTACCAGCTGTGAGTGGGAGACTGCATAGCGAATCCAGCTTCAAAAGCTTAACCTCCCGCGTCATGACATCAAGCACCATGTATCTACCACTGTCTGAACATAAACCTCAAAACCAAACCACAGAAGCACAAATACGAACCTCATCAATTACACTTGCTACAGCACGAAATACTTTTTGACAAGCTCTCTTGGGAAATTCTAAATTCACATTCCTCTTTTTATCCAGTGGGCTTCGGGTTGTCAATAAGGGTCAGAATCTGTTTTGGCTGCTGGCATACAATTTTAATTCCTATAAAACGTTTTTTGCACTTTATTAAAAAAAAGATAATAGTAAACCTTGAATCACTCTTTTATGGTTTCTCTAAACAAATGTCAAGAAACAAATGAACAAATGCAAACTTGGAAATCAAGCAACAATATTCAATCAGTACCACCCTGTAGATCATGTTAACATACATTCTTGTTAGACATTTAAAATTGATCTACTGCAACTCTTGGAATATGCCTCGTTTCCCCGCATGCTTTTTTTACGCATGCCATTACAACGCGGTCATTACAACAACCGCGTTGTAACAACGCATGCCATTACTCCGCAAGTCGGAACAACAACTTGCTCTGGGGGGGGGCTGGATGTTGGACTAGTATAATTTACTATTCCAACTCCAGTCTGTGCAACAGTAGGGAAGGTGTTGGATTTTAAATCCAACACCTTCTGACCCCTAGAGCAAGTCATTGTTACGAGTTGCGGAGAAATGGCATGCGTTGTAACAACGCGGTCGTTGTAACGACCGCGTTGTAATGGCACGCGGTGTTCCAGTTTTGGGGTAAACAATGTTTACCCAACTCTTGTAATGACTGGCATCTCCTTTGTTAACAAGCAGCACCCCGACAATTCATTCACAAGTTGCATTCCTAATTCAGAAATCTAGTAAGACCTGTATAGAACATAGATTCTTCTACTTTTGTCTATATAAACCAATCTCAATCCTCCAAGTGGATCAACACGGCAGTGTACCCCAGTCGCACAAAGCAGGAGTCAAATTTCTCTTCGCACTGTTCCACATTCAGACAGCGATGATGGTTGTAAACAATTTGTTGCATTGAGTGATTGGTAGTCTAACCCCATCTATAAAATAGCGACCTTGTTTAAAGAACGGAACTGGGATCTCTCGCTAACCTGTTGCTACCAGTGAATACAATTCTTTATTATTGGGTCATTTAGCCCCTTATTATTCTACCTAAAGGAATGTTTTTTTGCGAAATCCCCCACAAATCTCAGACTATGATCAAACCACGTTATTTGTCCAACTTCCACAAGAGAGATTGGAAAGACTCACCATTAGCATGAGAAATTCTACCTCACATGAATTCACGTTTACAAAACCATTGGCAAATGATCACTTTTCAACCTCTGTTGTATGGAAACCTAAACATTTCTACATGGTGTTAGAAGAAATAGGAGTATTAATCAGTAGTGAAACACACTGACCCGCATTTCTGGAACCATTTCCTTAAGCAATCACCCTCCACTTTACCATTTAGCACAAATATACTTCCCTGTGGATCCCTTTCAGTGCCATGTTATCTCACTTTAGTTGTCTACATAGCAATTATACAGTCACAATATTGCTTAAAACCACTACCTGAACATACCCAAGTCTTCAAAGGTCAAAGTACCACTCCACAGGCACACAGGTCTAATATTACCTTTGCAAATGGGATTTATTCACGTGTTTGGCCATAATAATGTTATATCCGTTCAAGCAAATCTGCTCTGGGGGACCAATTTGTGAATTCCCCCATTTGCTGCTGATGATTTACGCACACAAAAGACACTTCTAGTTTTACTCTTGTGAAGGGAAGAAGTAAACGTGACAGTTGAAATGAGGAAATAGAAATGAACATCGCTAAAGTTTACAGACAGACTGGGGAAGATTTCACCACAGGAAACAATGCTTCCCTATGGAAAACAAGAAAGATTTTCAAATTGCTAACTTGCTTTCAAGTTCCGTTTCTGCAAGGGAATGGTACATCCTTTACATTTCTGTAAGTATATATTGTTACACTAGCAAGTACTGCTGAGAATTCCACTTTTGCATATTTCGAAGAGTATGTAAAGATTTCTATGAGAATTCCTAAATCGAACATTCGCTCTAAAGTGGACCAGTCCCTTGGGAGAAAGCATCTGCAAAGCCAATAGTGCTGGCACAAGCTGCCACCCTTTTGACTTTGTCAATGCTTGTTAACAGGGTTTTTGTATAACTTTTTGTTGGGCAAATTACCAATGAGAGAGAGAGGGAAGTTAATTAAGATGAGGAACACTCTCAATCCCCCGATCAGATATGTTTAAACAAAAGAGTGTGACTCTTCAAATCAGTTGAGCATCTATGTGAAATCACTTAGATTTCCTATGAAAGCCCTCACTCACCAACCTGGTTGGTGACATGCTTCATCATTGGGTCCACCAGGAGAGGCCGAGTGCCACCCTGGTGTGCTTCGACGCCAGAATTACTGCGGAGCAGGGAAAAAAATATATGTGGAAAAAGTGATATGTGTAAGTGATTTAAAATTGACTGGTTGAACTCAAAGATCCAATTTAATAGTTGGCCAATCAGTCAAGGATAAAAAAGACGTGTAGGACACTTCGACTAAATAAATTGTTCAGCCAGGTCCATTAATAAATGGTCAACATGTTTCTGCCTATGTGTTGAAACTATCTCAGGCTTTCGTCAGGACCAAGAAGGAAAAAGGTGAACCCCGGCGGTATGGGCACGCTAAGTCCCACCCTAACCAGAGGTTGAAATGTTAAAATAGGTTATCCTCGTGTAGTGAGAGGAACCGAGTTTATTGTGGGGCGCAATCATTAATTACACCATAGGTCTCGTCAGGGGGTGGTGGCAAAATGGCACACCGCCTTCGCTGCCAGGCACCCACTAGGTACCTACGGGACTTCCTCTCAATGGCCGGACCCCGCTGTCATTGCGCCCCACAATAAACTCGGTTCCTCTCACTACACGAGGATAACCTATTTTAACATTTCAACCTCTGGTTAGGGTGGGCCTTAGCGTGCCCATACCGCCGGGGTTCACCTTTTTCCTTCTTGGTCCTGACGAAAGCCTGAGATAGTTTCAACACATAGGCAGAAACATGTTGACCATTTATTAATGGACCTGGCTGAACAATTTATTTAGTCGAAGTGTCCTACACGTCTTTTTATCCTTGACTGATTGGCCAACTATTAAATTGGATCTTTGAGTTCAACCAGTCAATTTTAAATCACTTACACATATCACTTTTTCCACATATATTTTTTTCCCTGCTCCGCAGTAATTCTGGCGTCGAAGCACACCAGGGTGGCACTCGGCCTCTCCTGGTGGGCCCAATGATGAAGCATGTCACCAACCAGGTTGGTGAGGGCTTTCATAGGAAATCTAAGTGATTTCACATAGATGCTCAACTGATTTGAAGAGTCACACTCTTTTGTTGTTTAAACATAACTTTTTGTTGGGGCCATCACCACAAAAAATATTTTTTGATCTCAAAAAGCACACTTTGTCATAGTAGTTTCTGCAACTAAAACGAACTGCTTTTTCTGCGGATGAGCTCCTTAAGAAAGAGCAGAATGCTGTCACTTAGAATGAAGTTAGACAATGGCTGAAGTGGGCTGACCCACTGCCTCGTGCTAATTTCTGTAGAGGGCAAAGGAAATAAGGACTAGTACAACAACAGATCAATGGATGAAGAGGGTTGGCCAAATGCCCCTGTATGCAAGTAAATTATAAATATATTGAATTCACAGAGTTGACTAGTTGGACAGGTCTGCGTGGTTGCACCAATCTTTGGCAGCGACAGTCCTTGTGGCTGGCTTCAGACTGGTGATCGGATGTAGCAGTTACGCCTCCCATCATGCTTCTTAACAATGATGTCTTTGTGGAAGATGCAGCCTCCAGGAAGATCCTTACTTACTGCTTCGGTGATGCTGCATCTTTCATTTCTTTGCCAAAAGCAGAAGTACCCATAGCTCAAACAAATGGTGGGCTACTAGGTAAGACAGGAATCTTTGCTCTGGTGCAATCGTGATACAGTTCATTTAGGAAATGCACAGAGAGACCCGGGGGTCCTTTTGCAATCCGGTCCCCCCACCTTACTATTTTTGTTCTTTGGCTTCCTCTGGGCGCTGCACACGCCATAACATCCTGGGCCTCTTCTTACAGACAGTCTCTCCTCCTGCAGGATGAAGCATACACCTTTCCTCTCTCAGAAGGCATGTAGGCTTTTTAGGTCGATCCTCGGCTCTTCCAATATAAAGAGCAGACTTCAGATGTCTTTTCACCTCTGGGGGATGGGCTGTCATGCAGACACCAGCCCAGGTTACACAGCAGCTCTTAGAGTGCTCTGTGGAGCACCCCCTTTCTTGGCCAGTAAGAAGTTTGTACTGCAACAAAGTGGGGTGCTGCATTGCCACTTTTTAATACATTTTCCAGACAAGGGATGTGGATACACTGAGGCTTCAGAAGCAGTTTGGGTTGGTTCTCTTTCAAACGTACTTTCGAGGCTGCTCTCTAGACAGTCTGTGTGTAAAGCGAATGTTCACACAGCAGGTAGCAATGCTGCCGACTCCAAGCAGAAGTAACCAAAACAGGGGTACAGTCAAGTGTGAGATCTCTGCACCTGCCTGCATTGAGCCTTCCTAAGGAAGTAATCAGACAGGCAAAAGGGCAGGTTCTGCCCACAAACTTCCTCACCTTGAACAACAGAATCTGCAGTCTCCCTCCTCACCCCTACCAGTTGCCAAATGGCACTACTCAAGGAGTGTCAATCAGCCGCCCTTTGCTCAAAAGACCCTTGTAGAATTTCTAAAGGAAGCCCTAGCTCCCTTCTCCTCAATTCAGTGACTAGGTCTCAACCTGCTAGCCTCTGGATGCAAGCAGAACACTTCTCTTGTAAGAGGTATGCTGTCCATGCTAAACCAAAATGGATCACCACTGGCCCCAGTACTCGGGCTCACACACTATAGAGTCTACTACCATAAATGTGCTACACATGCACTGCGCACACACACACACACACTTCGCATCTAGGGCAATCTCATGTCATAGTAGATTTAGGTCATATAGAGAAGTTGTGATTGTACAATAGTCTTTTCATTGTAGTCTTCAATATCTCCTACCATGGAATAGTTACGATGGTCAGAGGCAGAAAGTAATTCTGCAGCGTGCCTCGTACTATCTAGTGGAAGTTAAAGTTAAGTCAATCAAGTACCATGTTTTCGTCATCATTGACTGCCTCCAAAAAGTGCTCCTTGTTGATCTTTAGGATATTGTTCCAGTTAAGCGTGTACACTTTTCTAAAGTTGCTCTGTTTTCACTTTCCTATGTTCGGTCTTTATATGAGCTTGTGTTTACCCTTTCCACTCATGCTTTGTTTCTGGCTTCCTCGTGTAATCTTTCCACTCTTGGTGTTCAGTTTGTAGTCCTCGTTTTATATTGTTATTTTGTCATTATTAACAGTTATTGAACCAGTGATCAGCTGGGATCTAAATAAAGAGGTCAACTTTGGATTCCTACTCGTCGTTTAACAGATGTCTAACTTCTCACCCTGAAGGGTGGCTTTCTACAAAGGTTTGCTGTTTTTGCTCAGATTAATCTTAGGTAACCCGCCAGCAAAATCTAGACCCGCTCCAAACTGCAATGCCAATACAACACATAATAACTAGCCTAATCAGACTATGTTCTGCACTTGAAATCTTAGTAACATGTTGGAAACTAATTTGCCTGCACAACCATAGTGGTACATGCTAGTGGCAGAATCTGCGCTATACAAAGTCAATTAGAATATCAACATAACTTGCAATGAGAAAGGCGTACACTTTTACAACCGATAGCGATTGGGTCACCTGCTCATTTAATGTTTTCCGAGCACCGTTCACCATGCAGCTTCCTTGGCACGGTGGAGTTTTACTGTTTGTGCATCAAATTTAGCAGAAGCTTTGGTGTTTTATTGTCTTTTGGCAATCTCTGTCTGGTCACACGCCTTGCTCTCTGGAAATCTCCAGATGTTGGTACTCTCAGAAATCCCATCAATATTGCCCTATGCTGATTTCCTAAGTCAAGCTGTTTTGCCCACACTCCATTAATGCACACAAACGCTCCCAAATTTCGGGCAAGTTTTCCAATCAGTAAGCACAATGAGCAGTTGTGCTGTCTTCCGAGAAGATGTTGGTGCCCTATATTTATAACTACCTCAACAAAAAAAGAATTTATGAAGCCCAAGTTAAACTACCATTGTTGCGACAGAAGTCGAAGACTGAATGTTCCTTTTGATAATAGAATAAGTCAATGTTATTACAATGAGATAGCTTGTGTGTTGTACATCTTCAGCAGATCTTTTAAATACTGTAATGTATTAGTATTTATATTGCGTTTTCCATCTCACACCCCCCCCCCCAAACAAGAATCTGAACATGCTTTTCAGGGTTGTGCTATTGGATTATTTATACAACACTTATTGGAATAGGAATGTACTCTTCATTCTAAAAAAGGTATGTACGCCTGCCCTGGGTGCCTTACTTCCTGTAAAACAGGTATCCTAACATATATTGGCCGTGGTATAATGCTAAACTAGAGTGTGTGCAAAGGCCTATGCCTGTTTCTAGACAGTGAGAGGCCCATGATCAGTACTGTATCCTGGAGGGGCACACCAAGCGTGTCCTCCTACTAGGCAGTGGCCTACTGTCCGAGCCCCCAGTACGTTACATAAACAGGTGGCGGCGTCAAAGTAAAATGTTTTGTGAATCCGTTCTATTCAGTGGCTCCCTCTCCCACCTAGTGGCTTAGGCCTGCAAAAACCTCCCCCTGCACCTCAGAGCCTCACCATCGCTCCAGCAGTTTAGAAAAGAAATCAAGACCTGGATGTTCAACCAATAGGAGCACAGGCAGCAGGATCTCCCAGCGCCTCGAGGCCCTCATAGGTGATGCAGCCACGCTATACAAATCCTGGTTGATTGATTAAAAGAAAAGACAAGGGCAACAGAAGAGCAAACCAACGAAAGCAGAAATCAGAATGAACCACAGAATGCTCCCCAAATAGGCCTTGCATCGGACCAAAAATGAAGAAAGTGCGATTCTACATCTAGAATCGAACATCACAACGAAATTCTAAATTAACAGTGCAGGGACAAACTCTATTCTAAGGTATATATATCACCATTGTTTCAAGAAAAAGAACAAAAGCACTAAGCCAGCAAATAAGACTCTTATCAAAATGGACGGCCACAGTGGACATAGCTAGACTTCCTAGGCTTCTGTCACCTTCAGTGTCTTTACTACACAGTTCAGATTTATTTACAACATAGAAAAATGCATCTACATCGATGAGGGTGAAGTCATGCCAAGATTCAGGACTGTCTGAAGGGCTGTAAATGGCAGAGACTGAGAACTAACTTTGGCTCTTCTCAAGTATGATGTCGCCTACGAAATAAGCTGCATCAGCCAACAAGAGGGAGAAACGCCCAGTCTTAAAATGTGAATGAAAAGCATAGGATATGACAGCCGGCAAAACTAGGAGTAAAAAAGAATGAAAATACAAAAGAGGTGTGCAGTGAAAGGGTCTCTAAAACGTCCAGAGTAGGTCAACTAAACGATGATGAAAAAAGTTGTAATATGTATGGACATCGGTACCCTGATCAAGATAATGAAAGTGTAGAATAAAGAAAATACTACAGGATGTAGATTACAAGCTGAGCGACAACAATATACAATAAATAAAGATGCCTAAAGCGCTGAGGCTTGATTAAACAAGTATTGTACCACTTCCAATTGCTCACCCATGGCACGTTTTAATGACAAAGCAAAATATTATTTTCATGAAAAAAAGCTAACAATTAATTTATGATAAGGATTCAATTGGGCACTATAAAAACCCAACAGCACTAACGAATCTAATAGATGATGCTAAACCTAAACAGTATGAACTGCTGCTGTGGTCATGTAATTATCAGATATGGCAGAAAGTCTGAAAAGCAAACAAAAACATAAAAGAAGCCATAGTCCCGAAAAACTGTGTAGAGAATGCTTTAGGAGTTGCAGGTTTTAACCATCTCAAATTTGCATGTGGAAGCCTCTTCCAGTGTTTGCAAAAGATGGTTATTTAACTGGAATATTGTATAACATAACTGACTTACAATGAAAAATCACGCTTCCACAGTAACCAGAGATGGATATGAAAAAAATATGTGTTATGTAACAGAACCAGGGGGGCGTGGCTAACCGCCAAACATGGCGGTCGCAATTCAGCAAAGCTCCGTTCCCGGACTACAAGATCCTGTAAATCCACAAGAAGCTGGGGCCCATCGATGTATGAAATGCCACCCACCAGGCAGCGGAGTTGAGAGCGCACAGTTTGGCCGCTTTAGCGTGAACGAGCGGCTCACCGAGGCCCGAAGAAAGTGAAGGGGCCTACGCCGAGAGAGGCCTGCGACTTACGGTGGTGGAGCCTCCGTAGAAGTGCGGCGAATTTGGCCTGTTGCGGCGCTGCACAGTCGAGAGGCCGGGGGCGAATACTGTGTGCTTCCTTTTTCCCCTCCCACCTCTTGCCTCTGTGGCTGGAGCCAGGGGCTGGCCAGGGCCTCCGAATCGGAGTGAACACAGGCTCTCTAATTGCCCTCCCGCCCCTACTGCTGGGATGCAACGGAGCCCCTCCTACCTGCTGTGTCCCTCCGGAGATCACCCAAAGTGCGTTGGGCAGTCGCTGGGCCTGAGCGGCCCGACTTGCATCTATAGACTGAGCTGGGGAGGGGGACGCGTGGAGTGCCGGGGCCCTGCGGCGCACTCAGAATAGCCCATAATTGCGCAGCCCAACACGGGCGGAGCTACTGCTGGTGGGGGGGGCAGGGGCCGAGCGGAATACCCCGGCGGGGGCTACGCACGAATACCGCCATGAAACGTGGCCCAAAGGGCTGATGCCCCCCTCCCCAACTATTAAAGCCTGCGGCAGGGCACGAGGCCCATAAAGCTCAGGAATTAAAAGGGCACGGAATACTGAGCCAGAGGGAATAACAACCAGCTGTGGACCACCAATTACACGAGGACCTGAGATTGGGGGAGGAAACACCTGCTAAAGGAACTCATAGTCTCACCGGTCATACTGGATCAGGCTCCCAAGTAATGTGCACTAACTGACAGCGAGGCCCTAACTGAGTCGGCCGCTGAGAGACTGGTGCTCCGCACTGAGGCAAGATACCCAGGACAGTGCACCGACCGCGGAACCCTACAATAAGCGGTGAAAGTCCTGTCAGACCAAAAAACCCCACCTGGCATACGCTGATCTCTGGCGTCGGGGGGGAGGTGAGGGGCCAAACCAAAGGTGTGAGAGTCGAAGAGATACGCAGCCATAGGCCGTTACTCGGACTCAACAGAAAGCAACAACCAGGACAGGGGCTGTGATTCTAAACAACACAGAGGACACAAGTACTTAAGTAAAACCCCCTACCTCTTCAAAACACGGCCGGGGCGAAGGGGCATGGAGCACAGAGAGGAGACGCCAGGAGCCTCAGTGTTGCAGCGCCACAGTGCTGCGGGGGCCGACAGGATCACAACTCATCCTGGACTAGCCCAACATACATAACCAGAAGTTACAGGCACACCCCACAGCTGTGCGCACTTCCAATACGCCATGGGGCGTCCTAAAGGGAAGACACCAGACACATCCACTATAAGCATGCAGCAACCAGAGGACACAGACCATCCCACCCAACACCCCTCGCTGCATTCCACCCACCCACAAACATGGAGTCAACTCCAGACAAGCTGGACTTAATCCTTCAGGAGGTCAGTGAATCCCGCAAGGCCATAGAACAGCAAATAGGCTTGCTAACCACTGGCCTCACTCTATTAAAAGAGGACCATACCAAATTAGCAACTACTTTACAGGCCAACAAATCAACCATAGCAGAGATACTGCCCCAGCACAAAGAGCACACGGCACAAATAACGCAACTACAACGACAAGTGTCGGGACTACAAGACAGAGTTGAAGATGCTGAGGGAAGAACGAGGAGGAATAACGTCCGCATCATTGGTCTTTCGGAGCGATGAGAAGGACCCAACGCCACCAGATTTATTGAGCAATGGCTCCGTGAGCACGTGGCCCCAGAGGGCCTATCAGACTTTTTCTGTGTAGAAAGAGCCCACAGAATCCCCACTGGCAGACCGACGGCGGGAGCCCCGCCGTGGCCCTGATAGCCCGGATTCTTAATTTCAGAGACCGGGACACTCTGCCACAAAAGGCAAGGGAAAGGTCTCCGATACACTATGAGAACCAACGAGTATCGCTATATCCAGCCTATACAATCCTAGTCCAACGTCGAAGATCCACATACCAACCAATCAAGAAGAAACTCAGAGCCCTGGACCTTAAGTATGCATTACTGTTCTCTGCTCGCCTGAAGGTCATCCAAGACCAAGAATCACACTACTTTGAGAGTCCAGAGGAAGCGGAGGAATGGCTGGAGGTCATGTTTCCCCCTACAACATCCGGTGCCTCATCGCAAAGCATGCCACAAAGCCCAAATAGGAGGGCAGGAAGAAGATCACGCCGCACCACGAAAACCACTCATAAACCGCAGACGAAAAGCCCTACACTTGAACAGGCCCAGAAAGGCAGAGAGGAAGCCCTAGCAGCAGCAAATACGCTCCGAGACTGCAATCTCCATGACACATCAGAATCATCAGAGGGAAACACTATACACTCTGATCAGAGAACAGTATCGCCTTGTTTCCTACTGTGACGCCCCAAACTGCGGATGATTTTTAGGCTAGCAGTGCGCCTGATCGAAGGGCCCCGACCTGCCAGAGTGATCTGTGAAGTAACAGAAGAGGTAACCGCTGCAAGTGGCACAAATATCCTCCCCCAGCTTCAGGGGAAACACATTAAAGCAAGAACATGGTCCGGAAACTGAAGAGCTCACATATTGCCTAAATCAACATACAAGGCACAAGCGACACCCCCCTTACTGCGAAAGCAACATATGATTGGACAATTGTTAACACAGTTGTGTTCATAGTTTGGCCCAGCACAGTTTTGATGCTGGACCTAGTATTTAAGGTTACAAGGGAGTTTTGGGAATCTGGCTCACTCTGCATAATACACTATACACCACTGATCTCGGCACCTATGTCAGGCCTACGACACAAACACTGAACCACAAACACATGTTGGGCACATATAACATAACCTGGAACGTGCGAGGGCTGGGCTCAGTACTTAAGCGTCACAGGATACACGCACAATTAAATAGGCAGAAGGCACAGATAGTGCTTCTGCAGGAGTCCTACCATACCGATTCTGAGGCAGGAAAATTACGTAAAAAAATGGAAGGGGCAAGTATTCTGCACATCATATTCAGCCTTTGCTAGAGGGGCGACGATATGGGTCAGACATGGGGTCCCGTTCGTGGTATTAGAACAGCGCATAGACCCGCAGGGAAGATACATAATGCTACATGGTACATTAGATGGCGCGTATGTAGTTGGTGGGCAGTCTATATGCCCCGAACTTCGAGCAAGACAAATTCTTCTCAAGCCTAAACACATTATTAGCAGAATGGGATGCATACCCATGGATCCTAAGCGGGGATTGTAATGCAGTTATGGACACCCAAATGAACCGCTCACACCCCCCAATCCAAGGCGCGGGGTCTATTAAACAAGCGGAGGCATTGTGCAGATGGACAGATGGTTGGACACTAGGGGATGTGTGGCGATTGAAGAATCCGACTAGCAGAGTATTCATTCTTTTCCCCGACCCATCAACTTCACACACGAATTGATAGAATACTATGCTACCTTCCCATCTCTACACAAGTGACTCATACCACTTACTTAGGGAAGACCTTTTCGGATCACAACTCATTAGAGATCTTCCTGCCTGGGGCAGAATCCCACTCTGGTCCCTACCTGGAAACTCTGGCCCCAAATGCTAGAGGACACGGTCTTCCGTAGTACTCTGTCCACCGCCATTACCAATTATTTTGCAGAGAACACGAATACCGCCTCCTCGAACCTCGTGGAATGGGATGCATTTAAACATGTTATAAGGGGCACGGCAATTAGCACTACAGCGGGGGGGAAGACAGGAAATACATAATAGCCTTAAAACAGTAGAAAATAACATGAATGCATTAGAGCAAGAAACAGCAAGAGACCCTACAAAAGCAACACCACTGCAGGAGGCGCGCATACAGCACGCTAAACTGCTAGAAAGTCTCAGAGTTATAGACTATATATCATACACCCAGGTAAAACATTCAGAGGCTGACAAATCGGGTGCATTCCTTGCCAAGATACTGCGGGATGCACCTCCACCCACCGCTATACATCAACCACACCGGAAGGGGAGACTGTATACACCCAACAAGCAATCAATGAGGCATTCTGCACATACTACGAAATCTTGTACAGCTCACCCGCGCAAACGACCAGGGTACTCATAGACGCCTTTTTGGACGAACTGACCTACCCCCAACTTAGCAAGGCGGCCCAAGACGATCTGGCAGGTCCCATTACGAGAGCAGAAATCAAAGCAGCTATTAGAGAGCTACCGCGTAACAAGGCACCAGGCCTTGATGGTCTATCAATAGAATTATTTGACACATTTTCCAATGCCCAAGTCCCCCAACTGGGGCAGTTATACAAAACAGCACTAGAAGTAGGACACCTACCCCCCACTGCCATGCAGGCGCTAGTGGTCTCACTCCCTAAACCGGGACGAGTCGCCACGGACATTACAGGATACCGCCCACTATCCCTCCTTGCCACAGAATACAAGATACTGAGCAAAATACTGGCACGCTGACTACTCCCATACCCGACTAAATTAATCCACACGGACCAATGCGGCTTTGTGTCTGCATGCAGCACGTCACTGAACATTAGGAGATTGTACCACTCCCGTAGAACATATAAATGCAGGATGCATTACACTAGACTTAAGACAAGCATTTGACACAATCAAATGGGACTATATGGTCAAGGCTCTTGAGAAGTTTGGTATACCACCTGCATATGTACAGTGGATACAGCTCCTATACACGGGCCCCACAGCTAGAGTCCGTACTGGAAGTCACATATCGCGCGCATACCCAGTAGGCAGGGGCACACAGCAAGGTTGCCCCTTGTCGCCACTATTATTTGTGCTTGCATTGGAGCCACTAGCTATTAAATTAAGGAAAGAGGCAGGACAAATGGGAATTAAGCTAGGAAATACCACACGTGTTATCAGCATATGTGGATGACTTAATAATATATGCCCACGATCTGAAGGGCACCCTGGAGCCGACGCCAAGTATTTTCTCACAGTTTGAGCACGTCTCGGGACTCGCCATAAACGAGACGAAGTCACACACTTTCTTCTTTCGTGATGGCGACCGCCCAGATGCGATTCGATTTGGACAAAATACCCTATCTGTAACGCAGCACACGTTCAAATATTTAGGTATCCAAATTTATAGATCTCAACAAGACTTAATAGAAGGTAACCTGACCAGAGCGATCAGGGTGATTCGTTCCCAGACTACCTTTTGGATCGCTCTGCCGCTCTCAGTGATGGGCCGTATAGCCATATCTAAGATGGTGGTTCTCCCACGCCTCTTATACTTCTTCACCAATCTACTGGTACTAGTCCCTACCTCCCTCTTTAAAACACTTGACACGCTCTTATCGGATTTGATCTGGGGGACCGGCCGAAGAAGGGTGGGACTTACTAAATTACAACTGGAGACAAGCAAAGGAGGGCTGGGGGCACCAGACTTCTGCGCATACTGTTATGCGAGCCAACTCCAGTGACTATCCTACTGGGTCGCCAGCCGCAACCTACAGGAACTAGGATATACTATACAAGATATTAACCGGGGGAACCGAATACTAGGACTGCATCGGCGCCCCAAATCACAAAAAGTGCAGCTCCGTTTCCTAGGCCTAGCTTTATTCATAGCTAAACGATCCATAACAATGAGATGGAAATCGATCAAACCTCTAGCAGTTCACAATTGGCATGGTGAAGTGGTGCGCTGGGGTGGGGCAGAGAGCGCAGCTATCAGACGGGAAGAGGCCCGGGGACTACGAAAGAACCAGATCTCAATGGAATGGGATCTCATGTTAGAGGCTTTCAAAGCCCTAGAACCTGCACCCCTTCCTATAGCTCCTGAAGCATATTAGGCGTCTACAGACTTGACACCGTATAGTCGGGGCCCAGCTCAGGCACAGATTGGATGCGTAACCACATTGTAAACACAAATAATGCCATACATGTAACACCAAGGTGACCGAGACACAATGCTATAGCAGTAAATAACCCGGGAAGAGCCAGAATAGGTTGGAGGAGGGTGGGAGGGACAGGTTAAGGTAACACATACGCAATAAACCCAGTTACTAAATGTTTGTTCTAAACAAAATCTCTGTAGTGTGAATACATGGCTAAAACTAAGCAAATCCAGTATAAATCACCAGCTGTAAAGTATTTTAGCCAACAAATGTATGATAATTCGCTTTCCAATACAATGATGTATAAAATGTATTCATGAATATAATGGTTTAAAAGCAAAATCAATAAAGTGTGTTATAAAAAAAAATGTAACAGAACCAAGCTTAAACAAAAGTAGAGATATATATATATTGGGGTACATACATTTGGGTCACATGCAATGTCAGGACATGGGGAAGTAAAAAGTCGAGCAAAAAGAGCAACACAGGTTCAAAACTATGCGAGACTGGATTTTTTTGAGAGCGACTGCTTACAAACTCCAGAGCCATGATGATACAAGGGAGTCATGAAAGTAATCGGGGTATTCCTCTTTAAAGGCAAGGATAGGAGATGAGGTTGCATTAGCCACCAACTGACTTGGATTTTTTTTTTTTTTAAGCGTTTGTTAGGGAGGATGTGGTACTGCCTGGACACACCTTTGAGGGCTAACCCATCTGCAAGGTATTGGAAGGTACTGATGGAGCAAGGTAAATGAAAAAATTTTAACCTCCAAATAATTTCGTAAAATAATTAATAAACAGGTTCGTTTAAGTAAATAACCAACAATGTATGTTACATATAAAAGGGTTAAAGGTAACACGCTATTTTGTGTGCAAGATAATCAACTTATAATTGTTTACGTGTCTAACATAACATAATATTTGCGTACTAATTAAATAATAAATGCATGATCTGTGCTTTTAAATAAAACGTGTGGTTGCAAAATAAAGCGATGGTAAGTAAGGGACGGCTTTATATGTTGCTTTTTGCTAGGTAATACCTAATTGGGGTACGTAGAAAGACGGGAGGGAAACAAAAGGGTTTATGTTCTTTATTTTTAACGATATTTTGTTTATCTTTGAAAATAGTGCGCTTAGGCCTGTCGAGCAGCGATATAAAATGGCCGCCATAAAGTTAGAGTACGCATGTCCAAGAAGCCGTGTGGTAGAGGAGAAAGGCTGGGGAAAAGGATAACCACGTGTTCGTGCTGAGAGGCTAAGATGGAAGTATGGTCAAGGCTATTGTGACCTTTCTGAGCAGATGTGTGCCAAGATGATCAGCAAGAAGCGTGAGAAGTCAAACTGAATAAATGGACGGAACTGTTAAATCTAAAAAGTAGCAGAAAAAGATACAAATTGGACTGATTGAAGCGGATGAGCAATATCATGAACTGTGGGAAACGATGCAAGCATGGACATTCCACAAGGAACTGGTTAAGACAAGGAAGTTTGATTAAAATTTATATGGGCCTGAGTGGACCAATGAGAAAGAATCACGCCATGAAGATGCAACATTTTATTCAGTAAGCTAGAATTAGGGTATAAGAAGACCTACTCTTGGTGGGAGGGGTTAGATGCTGGAAAGTGAGTTGCTGGAGAAGTTAGATGCTGTAGATGGGTGAAGTTGCGGTTGCTGATGCTGACGAGCTGATGCTGCTGCTGCTATTTTTATTTTCCAGTTGAGTATAAGATGCTGCTTTAGGAGAACCTTTTTATTCCTGATAGATTTTTCATTTAGAACTATTAGATTTATCCAAGACAGATAGATTGATCTTTTAGATGTCTTACGATGATAACCTTATTTTTCCGTCTAATAGATATGCATTGCAATTTCAATTTATTCTTATAATGATGATAAATGTAATGATCTGAATAATAAGCTTAAAACTTATTTCTTGCTTCGAAACTTTATATAAACTTTATTATTCTTTAAACAAATGACTCAGTGATTCTTTAGCTCAATGATTAAGGTAAATTGTTAAAGAGTTTATTGTGATTGAGCTGGTCATAATCACCATCAACTGATTCCTACTAGTTGGTCCATCGACCAATGAGCGGAATACCTTAAAAGCAATGAGAAACATTATGTTGTGTTAAAAGAGGTATCCCGTCTCCTTCCAGCGAATCGTTTTTCTCCTAGGTTAAGGACGGAGGAAATCCAGGGAATAAATGAGTAAGTGAATATATATATGCGGTGTTATGGGCCCCACCGTCATATGGATATAGTTTGTGTGTTGGAGGAATAATTGTACCTGGATGACCGAAGCATATAGGAGAATAATTTTTATTGATAGCGCTGGATCAGATTTCTTGGTAGCAGAGTTATGGTTACTATTGATTAGTTTGGTGATTATTGATAAGTTCATGTCTAACACTTTATGTTGAGTCACGTTATGTTATATGTAAGTTTTCACGCTTCCGGGAAGTAGGAAGTGGAACACGTGTGGCAAGAGAAGTCACATGGAATAGTGCATTGTCTGAGTTCATCTTGGTGATAACACAGGTTGTGTTATGATAGGGACATTTTCCGCATAAAAGGTGTGTAAATGAAATAGTGATCGGTTTTCTTGTGAAACTCTGGCCTTAATTCTCAGGAGCAGTATAGTCTCCACATGTGTTTTATCCCCAGAGAAACGGGTTTACTGTTTGCTTGAAAGAAGGGTAAGGTAGAGGAAAGTACTACTTTATCGGTGAAACTGAAAATTCTGTGGTAGGGTAGAGGTAAGCGCTGCCTACTGGAAAATACAGAGTTCTTGTGTAAATGGTCAAAGCTATGTCTTTGGTTTAGCGAATCAGACAATGGAAATGTGGTTTATTTTTTTATTATTATTTCATATCCAGAAGCATCACATTACAAGGAAAAAAATAATAATACCTATTAGTTAATCATAGTACATATTACACAGGTCATTTAGTAGATATATATACATTAACCGGGGATAAAATTCAATTAGACAGTTGATATACAAAAAAAAAAATGTGTTTTTTTTTCTCCCCTTCCCTTTTTTTTTTCCCTTACCCTTCCTTTACCCCTCTTCCTTCTTCTTTCCCCTTTTTATACTTAGCAGGTTAAACAAAATAAGGGCCCAACGCGGAATCAGCCTTTAGTACCAGATCAATATTAATCTTACTATACAATCTAATGATTAAAGCCAGAATCTAAGCGGTTCATAAAGTGCATAGCATATAATACATATCGAATAAAAATCACAAAAACATATTTTGTAAACTTCTAAAAGTTAAAACCAGAGTGTAAAATCCTGTGCAGTACTTTTCATGCTTACCCTATCAACCTCACATTATTACACCCCTTGGGGGTCCCTCTTCCTATTACGGCTCCCTCATTTCTTTATTCCATTCAGAAATGAGTGCCCAGATTTTCCTCCCCCGAGTTCTAGCCTGTCTGCCCCTGCAAGCATACAAGGCCTTCTCTTGGTTATAAATTCCGAGCAGTCTGGCAAGCCACATCTGAAACGTTGGGGGTTCTGCATCTTTCCACCTAGCAGCCAGCATTATTCTGAATACTGCTGTCCCCAGGAATAAACAATATCCCTGCGCGGAATTGAGGGCCAGAGAGCTATCACATCCTAACATCAGCAGTGTGGGAGTCAATTCAAATCTAAGACCAAACAATTTCTCCCAAAAATCAAGCAACCCCTTTTTTAATACACCTAGTTTGACACAGTCACAAAACATATGTATCAGGGTTGCAGGACCTACCCCGCACCTAGGGCATTTATCATCCTGCCTTTTTCCCCATAAAAATAGCTTAGAGGGTGTAAAATATAAATTAAAAATAGTTTTATATAGTTGTGCCTTTAAATTTGTGGATATAAATAACTTAACTGATAGGGATAAACTCATGTATATATCCACCTCAGGATTATCCAATTTGGATGCCCAGGAAGTCTCGTGTTTTTCCAAATCATCTGGTTGTTTTCCAAGTAGTAAGCTGTAAGTGTTCCTAATTTTATTTGATCTCCTAATGATAACTTCTAGCAATGGTATCCTTTCTAAATTCATCATTGGCCTATATATAGTTAAAATACTCCTGATCTGTATAAATTTAAAATAATGATTTGCTGGGATTCTAAAATCACGCTGAAGCTGTAAAAATTGCGATCCTTGAACCCCACCATAAAAATCACCGATTGTGCCTACCCCCAGTTCTTCCCATCTTTTCCCCATATCGTCATATACTTGATGAGGAAATAGCGAAGATCGCCAAAGGGGAGTATATCTGCAGTTTTTAGGAATCGACATAAATTTTGAAACTTGCTTCCAGATTCGCCATGCACTATGTATTACTTTAAAACGAACTTTTTGTAATAACTCGGCTCCATTTGTCTCAATAGCAAACCCCATATCTCCTTTCCTAACGCAAGTTCATATATTGTAGGCACCTCCGGATCTTCCTCCAATTCATTATTTCTAGTTCCTTTAACTATGAACAAGGGGGTCAACTGATGAAGGGCCGCCCAATAGTAAAACGTAATATTGGGTATCATAAGCCCTCCTCTATTTTGTGGTAGGGTTAGATATTTTAATGCTCTCCTCACTTTCCCGTATTGCCAAATAAAATTAGAAAAAATAGAATCTAAAATTTTAAAACATGGTCATCCACCATAAGGGGTATTGAACGGAACAAATAGAGTATCTTAGGCAACATTGTCATTTTCAAGTAATTCCCTCTTCCTATAAATCGAAAGATGTTGCCCATTAACTCTCTTTAGTTCCGTAGCTATTGAATTAACCAAAGGATCAAAATTAAGTTTAATAATATCATCCACTTTTGCACTAACTCGAACCCCTAAATAGACTGCCGAATCTGCTCGCCTAGGATCACTAAAATCCATATTTTCTGTGCAAATAACAATAGTCTTCCCTTCGTTCAAAGCATAACCTGACAGACTCCCAAATCTCTCAGCTATCTGGATAATTTCCTCAATTGCCTCTGCTGGATCCGTAGTTAATATAGCAACATCATCGGCATACGCCAGAACTTTTGTCTCATATCCCCTAGTTACCACTGGCTTAATCTTTTCAGAATGTAAAAATTTCACCAGGAGAGGGTTTATGTACATGGCGAACAAAATAGGGGAACAAGGACAGCCTTGCCTAGTCCCTCTGGTTGCTGCAATATTTCTAGATTCCTTCCCCATAATTTGTAACCGGGCTTTTGGTTCACTATACATAGCTTTAATTGCCCTTATAAATTGATGTCCAAACCCGTTCAGCTCCAGTATCCCCCATAAAAATTTCCATGACACCCGATCGAATGCCTTTTCGGCATCGAGGAGGATCATAGCCATCTGGCCCCCGGTTTCCATCATGATATCAAATAATGCAATAGCCCTCCGTGTGTGATCTGTTGTTTCTCTCCCAGGAATAAACCCATGTTGCCAAGGGGAGACCAAACAAGCTATGACCCTCCCCAACCGATTAGCCAATATCTTGGAATACATTTTTGTATCTGAATTAATCAGAGAAATCGGTCGGTACGATGACTGGTTGTCTGCTGGTTTCCCTTTCTTAAGAAAAATTATAATATCGGTCTCTTTCCATGATTCAGGGGTTCCCCACTATATTGAACACCCCTAAACAAATCCAATAAAAGAGAAACTATTGCTTCTCCCAGTATCTTATAGAGCTCTAGCGGGATCTTATCAGGACCGGCAGCTTTCCCTAATGCCATTCCTTGCAATGCTACCTGGACTTCCTCTAGTGAAATTTCCTTTTCTAGATCTTCCTTTGTTAAGATATCCAACCTTTCACCTAATTCAAGGTTACCCACTAACTGAGCTATATCCTGTAATACTTCAGCTGGATCCTTTCCATTATACTTATCCTCTCGATATAAAGTTTGATAATAATCCTTAAATACACCGATAATATCATCTGGATCTGTATATGTATGCCCGCTCTTCTTAATAGAGGATATTGTATTCAATGAATTCTTCTGTCTAGTGCGAAGAGCTAACCTCCTCCCAACTAGCTCACCATTTTCATAAGAACTATTCCGCTGGGATTGGTATTCCTCTGCAGATTTTTGTGTTAACCAGCTATTAATTTCTGCTTTCAAAATTATTATTTGGTACTGAATTTGAGCCCCTTCCAGCCCCTGTTCTATTAATAAGATGTGCTTCTCTTCCGCCTCCGCTAACTCCTGCATTAGTTGTTGGTTCCTAATCCTCCGCATGGCCCTAGCCCTTGCAACAAAGCTGATAGTTTCCCCTCTAAGACCAGCTTTAAAGGAATCCCACACAATCCCACTTCCAGCACTATATCTATTCAAATCAAAAAATTCCTGTGACCACTTCCTAATATGTTCGATATAATCATTATTTACGACGAGTTTCCTATCAAACGTCCATTTCCACTGGAATCTCCTAAAATTTACATTTTCCGGAAATGTAGTTTAAATGTTGTAACTAACGAAGAATTGTTGAAAAAGTATTTGCCGATAAAATTTTGTAAAGGAGGGGTCAAGAGCAGAAGTGACGTAGACAAGAGTCGCGCTGGGATTGGACAGTGCGCTAGTCACACGGAAACAGGAGCAGAACTGACGTAGACAAAAGCCGCGCTGGGATTGGTCAGTGCGCGGTAGACGGAAATTGCTCTGATTGGAGCTTTGGTGTGAGTCACAACAGGATTGGTCAAATAACCTAGTGACGTGGAAGTTTGTGATTGGATGTTGGTGTGAGTCGCGCTAGTATTGGTTGGAATAACGTATACAGAACAGTGGAATTGCGGATCGTTTGAGGAGAAGAGAGATTGTGAATCATGTCGTATTATGAGTATGGTAGAGAGAAAACGTCATGGATGTCGAAAGTTAAGAATTTCTTTAAGAAAGACAAAAAGGTAGTGACTAGAGAGGGACAAATAATTCCTCCGCCGAAATCACCAGCTTCGCATATGATGCTGAAATATGGATATCATACATGCATATGGTTAGAAAATTGGACAAAATATACAAAAAATGATGGAGCATTGGCTTTCCCTGAGAATGGTTCATTTAATGTAGCTGTACTACGGAACTTGAGAGAAAAGATGGCAATGTTAGAACCTAGACCTAGACCGACACAGTTTGAAGCTTTAACTGAATGGGAAGATGAGATGTATGAACGAGAGAGATTCAGAGGATTAAAGAATCATGAGTTTGTGCCTGGAAGGTTATGGGGAGTAAATCATGAGGACAGAATAAAGCGTTGGAGATGTGCTAATATGACAGGAGGTTTGTTTCCAGCTTTTACAGTTGAGGAAGAAGCAAAGAGAAAGTGTACGGAGAAAAAGACACATGTAGTGATAGAAAAGTATGTGTATGGTGGTAGTGAAACGGATGACGAATTGCTGGAAGATATTTTAAACAGAAACCCACCTTCATACCAACAGACTTCTGCGGTGGTGACACCTAATGCACCGCCAATGGAAACTGGGAGGAATAAAAATCCCGAACGAAGAGATGAGACAAATAGGTCACAAGATCAATTAAAAACTTCACAAAATGAAGAGATAGAAAGTGACAATGCAACTGAATTAGCAAAAACAACAAGAGAATTGACTGAGAAAATAAGAGCATGGACAAAGAATATGGAAGCTGTAACTGTACCAGTGACAATAGGTCCAGTAATGCCAATTTTTGAGAATCAGAAAATTGATGAACGTTCTTTAGTGATTCCCATGAATTCACATTTGCAAAGAAAAAGAGAAGGGATGGAACCGAATAATGAAGGTGCACACCATTTGGCTAGTACCTATAGACCAAGCCCACCTACTAATTTGACGATAAATGAGAATGAGATTAGGAGAATACCTATGGTGACAGAGTCTGCATCAGGGACACCAGAAAGAAGTAACAATTGGATAGAATTAAATAGTACGCCTGTAGGTCCGACTCCAGATGAGTTAAATGAATGGATGAAAGCGCTAAAAACAAAAGAAACAGAAGTGAAACCATTAGATGTAATTAGGTTGAAAATAGACATGGAAGAATTGATTTTAGGAACAATTGGTACAGAAAAATAAAAGAATTATCAGGATGATGAGATTATGTTTTTGTGCAAAAGTCTTACATGGAGAGCTAGAAATTTACATGACAAATTGGAAGAAACAGCAAGTGAACTAGGAGTAGAATTTGTAAAAGTGAGAACGTTGCAGAAACCATACAGAGTAGATTTTTGTGAAAAAGATATAGAGAATTTGAACACATCAGGAAGACTGACCCAAATAAAAGAATTAATTGTTTTACTGAGAAAATGGGGTGATGTGGATAGATGGAGAAATAGATGGACGAAAAAGAACGAGAAAACAACAGATAAAGCATCTTTGGCTTTTGCAGTGACAGATAAGGAACCAGTTGTAAGGGAGTACCCGATGAGAGAAACTCCAGGTGGTAGTTATGTGCATGTTCCATGGACCAGACAGGATATACTGTCATTTACAAATGACTTCCTGAAGTTGAGAGAAAAGCCAGTAGAATGGTACAGACAAGTGGAGAGATTTGTGAAAGTTTCAAAAGTGTTGTGGATAGACTTAGATGGATTGTTTGATATAGTAGTGCCAGCTGATTTGTGGACAGAATGTAAGATTACTATTGATTGGCCAACTGTAGAATATCCAAGGGATGCTAAAACGGGAGCGCCAGGACCAGAAGTAATGAGGAAGTATGACCAAGTAATTACCTTTTTGAAGAATAAAATTCCACCTAAAGAAACAGATTGGGTAAAAATAGACAGAACAACGCAGAAAAGTAAAGAATTAGTGCATGCTTATTATGAAAGACTGTTGTTGGTTTTCAAACAGTATAGTGGTTATGAGACACTAAATGAGAAGGATACGAGTCATTTTGTATATAGATTTGTGTATGGATTGAAACCAGAGATAAGTGAAATGATTAAGCAGCATATGATTTGTTGGCAGAATAGCACAGTTGACGAAGTTCTGAGATATGCTAAGTATTGTAGTGATAATATTGAGAGTAGACAGCGAAAATTGAAAGAAAAAGCCATGTGGGCACAGGTGAAAGTTGCAGAGAAGCAAGAAGCTCAATTGAGTAATACTGGTAATGAAACAGGACAGGTTAGATCCCGACCTAATATAGGTAAAGGAAAAGGATAAATGAGTATAGATGAGGCAAAGAAAAAGTGGCCATGCCACAACTGCGGAAAGCTAGGGCATTGGAGAAACTAGTGTAAATTTCCTCCAAAACCTAATGTGGAAAATCAATCATTAAATTCACAGGTGCAGAGTGAGGTAGTTACTCAACAAGGTCAGGTGCCACAACCACCACTTCCCAAGAGTGTTAACCAACAGAAATACAGTGCAGAAACAGGATTCTACGGAGGAGAACAGGTAACACAGTTGCCGCGTGCAGCTGCAATTTCTCAATATTGGTTACGACAGGATGAGGATGACACGGATGAAAGTTTCTGACGGTGCCTAGGAGAGGGGGAAGAGTGCGTGCTTGGCGCAACTCTAGAGGTAGATCAGTCATTTGTGGATGGAGAAGTGAATGGTGCAAATGTAACATTCCTTGTTGACACTGGAGCTACCCGTTCTACTGTTAGGTCAGTGGAAATTCCAAACCTTCCTCTCTCAGGTGAATATATCCAAGTAGTTGGAGTTTCAAATCAGCAAATTAAGACGCCTCTTACTAAATTAGTGGAGGTAAGAATTGGTCCATTTAGTGAAATGCACCGATTTGTGGTATGCGATTGTAGTCCCGTGAACCTTTTAGGACGCGATTTATTGTGCAAGATGAATTGCACTATCTATTGTACTCCAGAC
This sequence comes from Calotriton arnoldi, assembly GCA_963921515.1. Taxonomy (NCBI): domain Eukaryota; kingdom Metazoa; phylum Chordata; class Amphibia; order Caudata; family Salamandridae; genus Calotriton; species Calotriton arnoldi. The sequence continues at coordinate 1,117,003 of CAWUFW010000021.1, read as the reverse complement.
GGAATTGCATTTCAGACCCCAGATGAAGATGTATTGTATAAAATGACAATGGTGAATTTAGAACCAGAAGTAAATGATTTGTTTCCTGTATTTGATGCAGAGAAAATCCCAATTGAATTGAAAAAGACAGTGAAAGAAGAAGTGTGGGACTTTACAGGAGAAGATGTAGGATTAATGAAAGGAGTAGATCCCGTTAAAATAACAGTAAAAGAGGGAACGAGTTACCCAAATACGCCCCAGTATAAATTGACACCAGAAATAATTGAAGGAATAACGCCAGTAATAAATAAAATGATTGAACAAGGGATTCTAAAAGAAATCATGAGCAGTCCATGTAATTCGCCAATAATGGGACTGAAAAAGCCAAACGGAACATATAGAATTGTACAGGATTTGAGGAAGGTAAACAAAATCATTGTGCCTTGTTGCCCAATAGTACCGAACCCTGCTGTGATTCTATACCAGATTCCACGTGAAGCAGAATGGTACACAGTAATTGATTTATGTCATGCATTTTTCTCTATTCCATTGCATCCAGATAGCCAGCTATTATTTGCGTTTAGGTTTGGAGAGCGTATTTTGGCATGGTGCTGAATTCCTCAGGGGTACACAGAAAGCCCCTCAATCTTTAATCAGATTCTAAAGAAATCCTTGGAAGATTTAAAAATGCCAGAAAAGTCAGTAATGGTTTAGTATATTGATGACCTACTGGTGGCATCAAAACCAAAGGAAGCATGTGTCAATGATACAATTGCTTTGCTGAATCATTTAGCAAAAAGAGGACATAAAGTGTCCCCCTCAAAATTGCAGTTTTGTCAACAAGAAGTCCAGTATTTAGGGCATAAAATTGAGAAAGGAGTACGAAAGGTAACGACTGAAAGAATAAAAATGATTCAAGGAACGAGAGCTCCAATGACGCAAAGAGAGGTAAGAATGTTTCTGGGAATGGTTGGATATTGTCGACAATTAATAAGCGGATTTTCGCTGATTGCTAAACCGTTGCAAAAACTGACAAAGAAGGATGTTAAGGATCCGTTTGAAATGAATGATGAGGAAATGAAAGCATTCAGAGAGCTGAAAAAGAAATTATGTGAGGCTCCAGCATTAGGAATGCCTGACTATGAGAAAGATTTTGAGCTGTATTGCAGTGAAAGAGATGGATGTGCATTTTCAGTTTTGGTACAGAGACATGGAACTATGAAAAGACCCATTGCATATTTTTCAGCTGTTTTAGACCCTGTAGCGAAAGCGTTGCCTGGATGTTTGAAAGCAGTTGCCGCTACTTGTGTAAGTTTAGAACAGAGTGAAGGCATAGTGATGGGATATTCACTGAGAGTATATGTTCCCCATTCTGTGGAAATTCTCTTGACAAGAACGAAAACCCAATACATGACACAGTCGTCTGACTAGGTATGAAAAAGTAATTTTGAGTGCAGATAATGTGACCATTGACAGATGTATGAATGTGAATCCTTCGACATCTTTACCAGATGAAGAAAGTATAATTGAAATGGATGAAGTAGATCACGATTGTCTGAATGTGCTTGAATATTGCACAAAACCAAGGTCAGACATACAAGATGAGCCTTTAAAGGAATCAGATTATATTCTGTTCGTGGATGGTTCATGTTTGAGAACGAGTGATGGAGTTCTAAGTGCAGCATATGCGGTTTGCACAGTAGCAACTGTAATGGAAGCATCTTGTCTGAAAGGGATACGGTCTGCCCAAGTTGCAGAACTAGTAGCTCTGATTCAAGCATGCAAGTTGGGAAGAAATGTACGGGTTACGATTGTGACAGATAGCCAGTACGGCTTTGGGGTGGTGCATGATTTGTCGTCAGATTTGGTCACAAAGAGGTTTCTTGACGTCTGCAGGAACGCCCATTAGAAATGGAGATTTTGTGAAAAGGTTGCTTGAGGCGATACAGCTGCCTAAACATATTGCTGTTGTGAAGTGCAATGCACATAAAAATGGGGAAGACTACATAACTGTCGGCAATAAATATGCTGACGAGATTGCACAGTACTGTGCAAAGAATGTGGTTTCTTTAAACAAAAGTCGAGAAAGAGAGCATATTTCTTGTCCTTTGCTTTTTACTAACCCTGTTGAGACATGGGATGAGGTGAGAGAGTTACAGGAAGCCGCAGATGATGAGGAAAAAGATACATGGATAAAAGCAGGATGTAGAAAACATGAAGAAAATGATGTTTGGGTTTACAGAGATGAAAGACCAGTTATGCCGGATAGCATGATTTCTGACATGGCACGGATGTAGCATGGACAAGCCCATATTGGGAGAGACTCAATGATCAGACTTTTTAGACAAACATGGTATAATCCAAAATTCAGAGCCATAGCTGAGAGTCTTTGTCAAAGATGTCTTATTTGTCAACAGTTAAATCCAGGAAGGAAGACAGTAGTGAGTCTAGGAACAATAGGACGAGAAGGAGGTCCATTCACTAGAATGCAAATGGATTTTTATTGAAATGCCACCTTGCAACAGACTAAGGTATGACCTAGTGGTCGTCTGTTTGTTTTCCCGTTGGGTGGAAGCATACCCAACCAGAAGGAATGATGGAATAACGGTAGCAAAACTTATGCTGCGAGAATTCATTCCGAGGTATGGTTTTCCAGTCACGATTGAAACAGATAGAGGAACACATTTCCAAAATGAATTAGTTAAACTGATTTGTGAAGCACTTAGTATTAAACAGAAACTGCATTGTGCATACAGACCAGAGGCTTCTGGAATCGTAGAACAAGTGAATGGAACAATTATGAACAGGTTAAGAAAAATGTGTCAAGCTACAGGACTCAAATGGCCAGATGCCTTGCCATTAGTTTTAATGACAATCAGAAGTATTCCGGAAAGGAAAACTGGACTCAGTCCCCATGAAATAATTATGGGACGAGCAATGAGACAAGCACAAGTACCTGCCAACAAACTACTGACTATAACTGATGATCTAGTGCTGGATTATTGCAAAGGATTGGCTGATGTGGTGCGTTCTGTGTTTCATCAGGTTGGACCGGATGCGACCACTCTTGAAAGAAAACCAGCTCACGACTTGAATCCAGGAGATTGGGTCCGCATAAAAGTCTACAGGAGAAGAAACTGTTTGGTTCCTCGCTGGGACGAACCATGACAAGTGATCCTGGTGACAACCACTGCAGTCAAGTGTGCAGGAGTGAAACACTGGGTGCATGCCAGTCACACCATTAGAGTTCCAAAACCTGAAGATCGACATGTGAGTCGACATCTGGAAGTATTGGATAACAGTTCAGCATCAGAAGCAGAAGAAGAAACAAACAGGGTGCCAGAACCTGAAGATCGACCTGTAAGTCGACATCTGGAAGACCCAACTACAAGTGCAACGACAGAAGAAGTAGAGGAAATAGCTGAAGTTCCAGAACTAGAAGATCGACCTGTAAGTCGACATCTGGAAATATCAGATACCAGTTCAGAATCTGATACAGATCATTCGGATTGTGAAGAAATTCTAAAAAGAAATTGGAAATTTGAAAGCATAAGAGAAGAAACTGAGCCAGAAGATAGTAACAGTGAGCAACCAAGTACAAGTTGTGGTGAAAATCCTTCGGAGATGAGATTAATAGATGAAGAAGGGAGAGTTTCAAACAAAAAGCTAGAAAAATCAGAAGATCCCCGAGGAGCAATAGGGACAGATAGTCAAACACAAGAACAGGGAAATTTAGAAGCAGATAGAGAGACTGACACAAATTCGGAACAACCTCGAGGAGGGACAGAAATAGGTGAACGAAGGAAGAAAAGAACCACAAGTAGAGGAAGAAAATGAAATTATAAGTTTCAAAATAAGAGGCGATAACGAAAGAATTGAAACAGAGTCTGAAGAAAGTGGAGAAGAAAGAAACCAAAAACTAGAGTCAAGAAAAAGAAATTGGAAAACAGAAAGGCAAAAAGGCCAAGAAAAGGAGACAATTGGCCCAACGAAGTAAGAAAATTAAGATACAGAATCATAAGGTTAGATGGGAAAAGTGCTGAACAAGTGAATGAAATAACGTCAGAGAGAGCAAGAAAAACAAGGTGGAAAACACTTGCAGAAAACGAAAAGAGTAAAGAAGGTAAATCCGAAGTATAGATCACCTGAATAGTTGTATCTTGCTTTGACTGATAACAAAGAAGAAAAGAACACTCACGAGAACCCAGAACAAAGAAACCTAATGGGTGAAGGTGAGGTGCAACAAACCTGAAGAAATTTAAACAGTTTCTACCGGACTTGACAAAACACTGGATCTGACGAATTTCTACCGGATATGACAAAGAAAGAATTCTGAAAAAGAATTAAAAGAAAGTACCAAGTAAAAACAAAACATTGGAGTACAGAGTGGCAAATAAGTCATTTCTGAGGTGTAGTGACACAATTTTCAGGAAAATAAATAAAGTTATAAAACAAAATGGAGAATACTAGATAGAAAATGTAAATGTGAATTTTTAAGTAGATGGTGTAAGATGTGCTGCTTTTGTACAGGATTATTAATGACAGTATGGGTGGTTTTAGCAATCACTATTCCAATTAGTTTAGCTGTAGCAGAAACGTCTAATAACACGGAGAAAGAAAAAGGAGCCAACACTCAAGAACCAGTTATTTTAAAAAGTAGTGCAGAATTACACAAGGACAAATCGATAACAGATTTTTCTAAAAATGTTTTTACTAAATTATTATAGGAGTATGTAGAAACAATGGATGTAAGAGATTGCTATGTTTGTATGCAGTTGCCTGCATCTGTAGCAGAGGGTGTGACTTATCATCACCTCCCTTTGACGTATGGAATAACATGTAGTGTCTTAGCAAGTTTATTTTATAAAACAGGTAAATTAGAATATTATTACACTGACATAGATAAGATTTTTGCGAAAGTTTCTGTAGTTCCCGAGCTAAACAAAATAAAAGAGGGAAAAAAGTTTGGTGAATATTTTTTAGAAGATAAGATTTTAACATTAGATAATATAATTAGGTACAACCTTACCTGTGAGTTAAAGAAGGAAGAAAAAGTATTTTTAGAAATGGTTGAATAGAGAAGAGTGAAATTTCAAAGAAAAGTGATAGAAGAGACAAAAACACCTCTTTGGGCGTTTGAGGAAGACAATCATGACAAGAAAAAGACAAATGCAGCTATGACTCTGGATTGGCCCCAACAGGGAAGGTTGTACATTAGAAGAAATAAGACAAGATATGACAATTATTTTGTGGGTTCCAGTATTTGTCATGACAATTATCAAATTTTAGGTGGATGGGGATTCAAAGGGGAAAAGATCCAATATTTCCAGGGATCTATTATGTTTGCGGTAATAGGGCTTATTACAGGTTACCGGACCATTGGTATGGGTCATGTTATTTAGGCCTGGTTTTTCCAAAGATTTTTCATATGGACAGAAAAGAAAAAGGAACACACAGAATGATAAATACCTTTACACGTAGAAAAAGGGAAAGTTTTTCAGAAATAGTAGGTGATATTTTTGGAGCATTGATACCAGCAGTGGGAATATCTTTGAATGCATTTAGAATTCGGAAATTATCCACAGAGGTAGATCGTTTATCTACAGATACTGCTGGAGGGTTCTTAATGGTAAATACCGAGATGGTTGCCATGAGAGCTATGGTGATGCAAAATCGACTTGCCCTTGACATTCTTTTGGCAAAAGAGGGTGGAGTCTGTGGAATGCTGAAAGTCCAACATTGTTGCACTTACATTCCAGATAAAAGTGAAAATATACAAAAGCATATAACAAATATTACAAGTTTGCACAAAGAACTTGTTCCACTGGAGGTTGAAAGTGCATTGGGAAAACTTGGTAAAGGGTTTTCTTCAGTAATAAATTGGTTAACAAGAATGAGTGGATTAATAATAGGGAAAGTTATAATAATAGCAACCATGATAATAATTTTAGTGCTGAAGCTTGTAATTACCTGTATAAAGAGAAGAAGAAGACAGAATAAAATAGAAAAAGAAAACATGATAAACAAGGAAAGAGAGAGAGAAATGGGTGAAATAGAGTTAGAAGAAATAAAAGAGAACATGTACAAGAAAACGAAGAGACAAGTTGAAAGGGATACAGTTGTGTAAACTAACAAAAGCAAACGGATAAAAGATATATGCTGTCTGAAAGAATTGTATAACTTAGGTTTTGTGGTGATATTAAAAATCACCAAAGGGGGGAGTTGATGGAGCCGGGTAAATGAAAAAATGTTAACCTCCTAAATAATTTCGTTAAATAATTAATAAACATGTTCGTTTAAGTAAATAACCAACAATGTATGTTACATATAAAAGGGTTACAGGTAACACGCTATTTTGTGTGCAAGATAATCAACTTATAATTGTTTACGTGTCTAACATAACATAATATTTGCGTACTAATTAAATAATAAATGCATGATCTGTGCTTTTAAATAAAACGTGTGGTTGCAAAATAAAGCGATGGTAAGTAAGGGACGGCTTTATATGTTGCTTTTTGCTAGGTAATACCTAATTGGGGTACGTAGAAAGACGGGAGGGAAACGAAAGGGTTTATGTTCTTTATTTTTAACGATATTTTGTTTATCTTTGAAAATAGTGCGCTTAGGCCTGTCGAGCAGCGATATAAAATGGCTGCCATAAAGTTAGAGTACGCATGTCCAAGAAGCCGTGTGGTAGAGGAGAAAGGCTGGGGAAAAGGATAACCACGTGTTCGTGCTGAGAGGCTAAGATGGAAGTATGGTCAAGGCTATTGTGACCTTTCTGAGCAGATGTGTGCCAAGATGATCAGCAAGAAGCGTGAGAAGTCAAACTGAATAAATGGACGGAACTGTTAAATCTAAAAAGTAGCAGAAAAAGATACAAATTGGACTGATCGAAGCGGATGAGCAATGTCATGAACTGTGGGAAACGATGCAAGCATGGACATTCCACAAGTTACTGGTTAAGACAAGGAAGTTTGATTAAAATGTATATGGGCCTGAGTGGACCAATGAGAAAGAATCACGCCATGAAGATGCAACATTTTATTCAGTAAGCTAGAATTAGGGTATAAGAAGACCTACTCTTGGTGGGAGGGGTTAGATGCTGGAGAGTGAGATGCTGGAGAGTGAGATGCTGAAGATGGGTGAAGTTGCGGTTGCTGATGCTGACGAGCTGATGCTGCTGCTGCTATTTTTATTTTCCAGTTGAGTATAAGATGCTGCTTTAGGAGAACCTTTTTATTTCCTGATAGATTTTTCATTTAGAACTATTAGATTTTTCCAAGACAGATAGATTGATCTTTTAGAGTACTTACTATGATAACCTTATTTTTCCGTCTAATAGATATGCATTGCAATTTCAATTTATTCTTATGATGATAAATGTAATGATCTGAATAATAAGCTTAAAACTTATTTCTTGCTTTGAAACTTTATATAAACTTTATTATTCTTTAAACAAATGACTCAGTGATTCTTTAGCTCAATGATTAAGGTAAATTGTTAAAGAGTTTATTGTGATTGAGCTGGTCTTAATCACCATCAACTGATTCCTACTAGTTGGTCCATCGACCAATGAGCGGAATACCTTAAAAGCAATGAGAAACATTATGTCGTGTTAAAAGAGGTATCCAGTCTCCTTCCAGCGAATCGTTTTTCTCCTAGGTTAAGGACGGAGGAAATCCAGGGAATAAATGAGTAAGTGAATATATATATGCGGTGTTATGGGCCCCACCGTCATATGGATATAGTTTGTGTGTTGGAGGAATAATTGTACCTGGATGACCGAAGCATATAGGAGAATACTTTTTATTGATAGCGCTGGATCAGTACCAAATCATTTTTAAGCATCAATCCTTAGTCACATAGAGCTCCAGCTGAAAGCAAATGAAGTGAAGATGTCAGCCGAGATAAAAGTATAAAATAGATAAATCAGTAGAAATGTGTTTGAGGATCGACTGTTATTTGTCAATGACTAACAATATGTGTTGTTTATTTGACTGGTCTATCATGTGTGCATAAAAGCACTGGCGCAACAACTGCAAATGGGCTAGTTGTAAATATGTTTGACAAAACATCTGCAGGACAAGAGCTAAACGTGGAATCTTCCGCGCCATGCAACGGAAAGGCTCGATTTCTCTTCTTAGCACTGGGCACAAATCAGCTCGTCCACTCGTACTGAAAAGAAGCTGGATCATATAACCGAGTCAACATTGAGTATATAAAACGTTACAGGAATAAAAAAAAAAACAATGATGTTGCACCACTATTACAGTGATTGACAGCCTGTTGAGAAATCAATGTCTGAGATTAGGTATTTTAGAAATACACCTGTTCATGTTGCCTAAGACAATGATCACATATCAAGACAATGATTAGATATCAAGACTGTGGACACAGGGGAAACCCTACATTTGTACACCTCAAAATAATACCTCAACAACTCACCCAGGATTGATGAATCGGGAACAGTGTTAAACCTCAATTGTATGAGGCAAGTGTACCCAAGATAAGGCGCCCCTCAACATATTAAAATACAGTCACTGACAGACTCAATAATTCAGTTTTAGCTCAGGAATAGAAGTTTTAAGGATTTATTACAAAAATTCTAAAAGATTGCAGTACTGACATCACAATTGCAAATGAAATCAATGCCATAAAGGTTCCCAGAATAGGGCATTACAGAATAATGTGCAAATCAGGAAAAATGTTAAGTTCCAAATGAGAGCAAAATCAATCGAGAAACAGGCAGCATCCCTAGTAGCATCAGAAAGTCTTCTTTCTCAGCCCCAAAATAACAGGTTTATATACAATTCCCTTACATAGAAAATGATTAGTTCATCATGGTGCGAGCAAAATAATTTCATTCTCTGAAAATCAGAGCACAGCTTTATAAAACGCAATATTGCCTTAGCATCTAAGCACTATCCCCTACATGAATAGCGATTATGCCCACTTTATGCTAATGTTATCTGGAAACTGCAGCACAAACTAGTTATATGAACAACAGTGAACTATAATGAATAAATAGGGTAGAGTAGGCTAGCGTAAGATCCTTGGGAAAAGAAAGATTTCTGTGAATGTGATGGGAGGTTGTTGATGAGAACAGCAAGAACATCAATGAAAATAAACAAACCTGACTCTGCTTGACTGTGTGCCTCACAAAATAATGAACAGTGTACATGCAGAAGAAGACATCCATTGTTAATTAGATGGTGTCTATGCCTAAAATGAGACCTAGTTACCAAGAGGCAGGAAAGTACATTTCTATATTTCATAGAAAATGTGTTTCAACTGCAATAGCATCACGTTGGCGTGTATATGTAACATTGAAAATAAATCCAAGTTCTGGACGTTGTTAATGCAGAAAAATATGAAATGTACAAAACCTTTCACAAGACCAGATGTTGACATCCGTGTGCTTCCAGAAGGAAAGGCCTTCTCAAAAGTAGAGGGTATTTCGAACAAATCTTGGCAGTACTGCTCCAATTGTGTATCTCCTATTCTGACACCGGGGATCCGAAGATCGGTCCATAGCAGCATGTTCTCACTGATTGGAGATCTGTCCTTTGCAGTTTGTCCTGAGGGCGCTGGGCCAATATCCAATACCTCTAGTCCAACAACATTGGTCTTTAAACATGGGTATTTAGCAACCCTGGTCAGAATTCATGCTTATCAAATGCAAACAGGTTATCCTAAATCCAGGAGTGGCATATGGGGTTTTGGACATTTCACTGCTGCACCCAGAAAAAAAAGCAATGGAAATTTTACAGGTTAAATGGTACCAAATAAAACCAAGAGGTGTTGATTACTAGTTACATGATACAACTGGAATCACACGGACTATTTTTCCATAGCAATTCATTACGTCCAAAAAAAGTATACTGCTCAAATGGAATATGCACTACAACCCTAGCTCCAGATACTTCATTATAACAGATAGCTTTTAGTGGAGGCGGCAGGGTATAGTATGGATTTAGCTCCAAAGAACAAAGCACTTTACAGAGAAAACTGTGCTGTCCACAGAGAAAAATGAATACGTGGGGACCTGTTGAAATAAGACTACTGAAATCATAGTGTGATACAGGAGTGAAACACCACCTAGGTGAAACACCACCTAGGACGTTACAAGATCGCATAAAGTAAGGTTCAAGTTGTTTTGTGTTACACAGTCACACATGTATCTTCAAATAGTTTCGTTCAGAATCACTATATGTTGGTCACGTCAAGAGGTCACAATTTGAATCAAACTATCCTGGTTAAAAAGCAAGCAATTTAGCACCCAGGTACAAATGCCAAATCCCCCGTGATACGCGCCGGATTTCTATCACAACAGTGTAGGGTCCAATCATAATACTATAATTTCCTAGCCTGACAGTTCCGATCACCATCGTATAGGAGGTACTGGCTCACTCCCAAGAACAGTGTTATGACTAGGAGTTGCCAGTCTCATGTATTTCCTCACCTTATAGTTGCTGGAGTTAACCCAGCCGATGAGCTCGTCGACTATCTTGTCCAGGCGCTGCTTGTCCTGTTCTAGATCCGGAGAACGACGGGGATCGCACACATACTCCAATAGCTCCGGTCCCACCTGCAACCGGCGGCCCACGTCCTTCTGCTGCACCTGCTCCTGGAAGTAATCCATGTCGGGGGACCAGCCGCGACAAAAGTTAGGTGGCAGGGGAGCTGCGGGTCCCTCTCTGGGGTATGTATCCTGTGCAGCTCTGGGCTCAGCGCCGGCTCCTCCCGCTCATCGCAGCCCGAGAGCGGCCAAAACTTCACAACTTCGGGCAGGGAATCACTGTCTCCGCCGGGGGCGCTGCTGCTGTGCTGAGGGCGGGGCACTGGCGGGGGCAGAGAGGCTCGGCAACGAGACTGTGCCTGAATTCGTGTCAAAAGATAGTCGCACTGCGGGAGTCAGTGCTCTCGGGTCACACGGGGCCGCCGCTCGTCCCAAGCAAACTTGCCTAAAACGCCTGAGGACCCTACCACTGCGCAGCACAGACTGCGCAAGGGATGGGCCGCGCCATGGCCGCTGCCATGCTAGGATCAGGCATATTAACATAAGTTGCTAACGTATGGTGAGAGGCCCTCCGCAAGGAGGAGGAACTTCACCCTTAAACATCATAAAAAAACCGTGACGTTCTGCCTGACTTTAATGTGGAAGGTACTCAGGACAGGAATTCCCTGTACTGTACGAGGAGCCGGCCTGTGGCCACGCTCGCAATTTATTTTGTGTGGGTTTTTTTTTTAAACATGGCGCCGGTGCGATTATTCCTCACTCACGTCCCCATCTTTGGGGAGGAGTGATTAAACGAGGGAGGAGTCGGTGATGCGAAGATATGTAGGCTTAGAAAACTCAGGTTTGTGTCAAATCTGCAAAACGCCTGGTAACGTTCAAAACGAGGCTTAGAGCTCCATTCTTTCTATTAAAGAAGGAAGTGAGTAGAGTTCTGTCGCGTCGTTTGCTAGAGATAGAAAGTGCACAGTGATGGCATCGTACATTAAAGTAAACAAAGGACTAATCTGACAAGCTCTACTTCTATCTCTCCATGTGTATGTGATAAGCGTCCCTATTCCATGCAAATAGTATAAATTCTATTACAGGACCGGAGGCTTCAGATTATGCTTCTCTTTCTTATTTATTGCCACTCACTGTAGTGAGGCGATAGGGTTAAAGGAAGACAGACCCGGAGCTTGATTTACACCTTTATTGGCTCTCTAACAGGAGTGCCGGGAACCGCTGCTGGCTTAACAGCAGCCAGCCGATAATGCCGCAAAATGGCCGCTCGCGCTCCCGGCATTCCCGGCCACACGTGACCTGGGAACACTAGAGCGCGACACTACATATCTCCTCCCTTTACAATATAATGTCACACAACACAGTGTCTCTGGAAGACGGGTGTACCGGTATTTATATCTCCACTTCATACTCACGGTACTTCTTGGGGAACACCACGGCCCTACCAGATCTGGTATATCTCAGTGGTGTCTGGGTGTTAGTGTCTCTGCTGTCCTGGGGACCAGTAGCTCTGGGTGAATTATGAGATAGACTTCTTGCCTCCGATCTTCTGTCCACCTGACTCTCTTGCAGCCCCTGAAGACTCTCTTCTCCACCACTCTCCGGTGTGTACCTGGTGCTTGTTTCTTCCGCCTTGATGTTCACGGTGTTTCCACTTGCTACCTCTGCTTTGGTCGTCTGGTTGTCTGCGCCTTGATGATCTTCTTCCTCGGCTCCTGCTGGTGTGTCTCCTGCCTTTTCCCATTGCAATATTTTATTGCATCGTGTCATCCTGTCTTTGGACCATACCTTCCCATCACTAAGTAAGGCTGATCTTGCATATGTCTCACGCACTCTTAAAGGTGTACTGAATTTGCTTTCGCCTTTCTTCTTCAGTTGAGCCAGTTTTACTCTGACCCATTCTCCTTTTTCCAACGACTCTTCCTTTACTTTGTGCCGCAGGTTGTAGTGATCCGTGTAGAGCCTTTGGGCTTTCTCTAAGTTGCTCCGCACCACTGCGGGCGTCCATTTACTTTGTATAGTCCTTTGTTTCCACGCTATATTATCCCTAGTGAACGGGTCACGACCCCTTAAGATCTTGAACGGACTGTACCCCGTTTGCGTGGGTGTGATGCAGTAGGCCCATATGGTGCGTAGGAGTTCTATTTCCCACTTTTTTCCTGCATTGATGGCAGATTGCACAGACCCCATCACCACTCTGTTAAAGCGTTCTGCTAGACCATTTCCTGCCGGATGGTATACCGGAGTGTGCTTTGTCAGGATACCATTCCTCTCCATGAATGACTTCCACTTGTCGGACGTGAATTGTGGTCCGTTGTCGCAAGTTATGACTCTGGGGATCCCTTCTCTCAGAAAGAGGGACGTGAGGAACTTCAGCACAGTGTCTGTGTCCATTGTGTCATGCATTTCCACTTCTGGCCATTTGGAATATCGATCCACTAACACTACGATGTACATGGGTGTGCCCTGTGCATTCAGGATTGGACCCAGTATGTCAATTGCCACTTCGTCCCATGGATTAACCAGTTGGTGGAACTTCCCCAATGGAGGTCTCATCGTGGTTTGGGTCTTATCTGCACTACTGCACTGTGTGCATTCTCTTACATACCTTTCCACCTGATTGTCCAGTGCCGGCCACCAATATGCTTGTTTTGCCCTCTGTTTAGTTTTTACAATGCCCAAATGTCCCTCGTGTAGTATGGCCATTATCCTTTTCACCAGCACTTCCGGAGGCACCACTTTGTCTCCTCTAAGTAAGAACATATTCTTGTCCTCTACTGACTGTTCTTCCCGTACTTCATAGAACTTCCGCTGTTCCGATGTTAGATGTTTTTTTTCTGGCCACCCTGAAATCACGAAGCCTTTTATTTCCGTGAGAGACGCGTCGTTTGCATAGGCCGTCCTCCACTCTTGTGCACTTATGACTACTTCTTGAACTTCTGCGAAGGCAATGGTGTAGTCATCTTCTTCCATTGGCTGAAGTGCGTCCTCCATGGCTGCCGCTCTGCTCAGGTAGTCCGCTACCTTGTTCTTGGCTCCCGGAATGTATTCCACGTCATACACATAGTCCAACAACTTCAAGGTCATCTTTGCTATGCGAGGGGTGGCATTCACATAGCCGCTGGACGTGAGCACCTTGATCAGAGGCTTATGATCAGTCCTTAGCAAGAACCTTGATCCCCACAGAAATTGGCGGAACCGTTCCATTGCCCATACCACAGCCAGCATCTCTTTCTCCACCACACTAAATTTCTCCTCTGTTGTGGACAGTGATCTTGACGCAAAGCTGACCGTCGTCAGTGCTCCATTCTCTGACTTTTGCATGAGGACTGCTCCCAACCCTCTGTCGCTGGCATCTGTGGTGAGAACCGAGAGTGCTTCTTGATCAAACCCCTGTAAGGGTACAGCGTCACATATGTCCTCCTTTATTCGGCTGAATTCTACATCTGACTCCTCTGTCCACTCAAAGTTCGTCTTTCTCTTAGCAACTGACGCATGCTGTGTGTCTTGGTAGCGAAGTGGGGCACAAACTTGCTGTAGAACTCCGCCATGCCTAGGAAGGACCGGACGTCATCTTTATTCCTTGGGATGGGTGCGTCCTTGATGGCTTTCATATTGGCCGCCTTGGGTGATTCCTCTATTACTTATCTCGTGACCCAGGTACGTCACCGTCGACACTCCTAACTTGCACTTGTCCCATTCTGCCGTGAGGGCATTGTGCTCCAGGATGCGCAGGACGTTAGTGAGTTTTGTGTCATGATCTGTTTTATTCTTCCCCATGATTAGGATGTCATCCTGGAAGTACTGTACTCCATCAGTGTCTCTAAACAATTTATGCATCAACTTTTGGAACACTGCCGCGGCGGACGCCAGCCCGAAGGGCATCCGCCGGAATTGATAGCAACCGAACGGTGTGATGAACGATGTCAATTTCTTACTCGTCGGATGCAGTGCTATCTGATGGTACGCGGAGGTCAGGTCTATGGTCGAGAACCACTGAACGCCCTTAGTCTGTGCCAACATTTCATTTATCCGTGGTAGAGGGAATTTGTCCACGACGATGTTCTTGTTGAGTTCGCGTAAGTCGATGCACAAACGCACCTTGCCGTTGGGTTTCCTAGCTACCACCAGGGGAGCCAGCCATTCCGCACTCTCTATCGGCTCTATCACTCCGTTATCTTCCAGGCGTTGTAGTTCTTGCTGCACCGCTTCCCTGCTGTTGAACGGAATGTTCCTCACCTTGTGACTCACTGGCTGTGCACCCTCCTTGAGGCATATTTTGTGTGGGAACTTTGTCAATTTGCCGATCGTGCCTCCGAAGACTTTCGGGAACTCCCCCTTCCATCTGTCTGCTTCATACCCCTGTTCTTGGTCGGTCATCAGCACTTGGGTTACCCCTCCAGGATTGAGTTTGATTCCTAGACCTCCCTGGTCCATCCACCCCAACACCGATGGCCCTTTCTCTGACACGTACAGTTTTCCTTCTGTCGTGCGATCTTTGAACTGGAACAGCAGTTTCTGGAACCCTACCATCGGTATGGGTTCTCCCGTGAAGGTGACCGGTTTGATATCAGGGGGAAGAAGATGCATGCCGAGCACTTGGGCGAAGTCTCGATCCCACACTTTCCGTTGTATGATGGTATATGGTGAGCCTGAGTCCGCCACCGTGGAGACAGGAATTCCTCCTATCGTCACTTCGCACACCGGCTTGCTTGTGCGGGCGCCGTCCACGCCCAAGACGTGTTCCTCGATGCACAGTACTTCCTCTTCTTCTTCCCCTACTTCTCCCCCTTCCGGGTCAGAATCTTGTGTCACGTACTTCACCGTCGCCTTCCTGGGTTTCCGCCTGCAGACCTTCTCGAAGTGTCCCATGATCCCACAATATAGACATTTGGCTCTGAAGGCTGGGCATCGAATGTCAGATGCTGCATGGGCCATGTTACCACATCTGTAACAGCCTTTCTTTGCGTCCCGTTGGAACGGTGTGTTCACTTGCGTCCTTGTCTCAGGTCTATGTTGCCACCCGGGGTTCCTCATGGCCTGCGGCTTCCTTTCATGTCCCAGGGTCTCCGTTACTTTTCCTACCAGTTGTCTGCTGGTTGCCTCCCTTTTCGCGGCCTCCGCACACCGCTTGGAAAGTTCCGCTTTCTTGACCAGAGCTACAATCTCCTTAAGATGAGAATCGCCACTGACCCACAGCTTTTCCTGTATGGACGTGTTCACCGTGTGCATGATGATTTGATCCCTTATGAACTCATCATGTAATTCTCCAAACTTGCATGTGATGGCTAGACTCTTCAACGCAGCCACGTAATCATCCACTGATTCTCCTACCTTCTGCTTCCTTTGAAAAAAATTGAAGCGGTCAATAGCTGTGCATACTACCGGTTGATAGTGACCATCCAGGTCGTCAATGGCGTGTTGGAATACGTCCGTTTCTTCTGGCGGACGGGTCTTCTTTACCAGGTTCCTGTATACCCTGACACCTTCAGGGCCTAGATTGTGAAGTAGGATCTTTTTTTTCCGTTTACTCGGAAAGACCTCCTCTCCTTCATCCTCCAACGCAGACAAATAATTAAGGAAATACTCCTTCCAATCCTCCCATTTCATCGCAGGTTCCCCTGGGTGGGGCAGGAATGGTAGTGGATTTGTGGGAGGGAGAACGTTTGGGCACACATCCCTGCTTGCTTTGCGGTTGGCGCGTCGTCTACTCTGGGTGGAGGACTCCCCGGAGCACTCTGCCCCTGTAGATCTGCTGCCCCTTCGTGGGACGACGTGTCCGCTCCTGTGCGACGTGGCCCTTGGTGAGCCAGGTTCATGCTGCCTCCTTGCCTGTTACGTGGCTGGGACACAGGAGTGGTTTGGGGTGGCTCTCTGCTCTGTACCCCTCCTTACTGCCGCAAGGTGACCTTGAATGCTGTGGGCAGGTTAGGACGCTTTTCCGTGGGCCGTGCCTTGGCACCGGGCAAGATGCGGGATGTCCGGACTGGGCGCTGTGGCGGGCGCTGTTACCTGCGTGTTGAATTGCTTTGGGGAGCGTGTTGCTGACCCGTTGCGGCGCCGAGCTTAGAAGGTTTGGGCCGGGGTGGAGGTACTGCTTCTCTCCTGTAGCCCTGGACCACGGGCACTCCCCTGCCGCTCGTTTCCTGCTACGTGGAGGGCGCTCTGTGGGAGACCGTGCTGGTGACGACCAGGCCCCTGCCGCGCTCTCTGTTAGGTGCACGTTTTGTGCGTGCTGCACTCTGTGTGATTGCTCCTCGGGTCGCCTTCTCCCAGCCTCGTCGCCAATTTGTAGTGAGGCGATAGGGTTAAAGGAAGACAGACCCGGAGCTTGATTTACACCTTTATTGGCTCTCTAACAGGAGCGCCGGGAACCGCTGCTGGCTTAACAGCAGCCAGCCGATAATGCCGCAAAATGGCCGCTCGCGCTCCCGGCATTCCCGGCCACACGTGACCTGGGAACACTAGAGCGCGACAGTACACTCACAGCAGCCAATCAAAAACTTTTGTATGTAAAAAAAAACACTACACATCCCATGATGCTCTTGTTACACATCACTTCCTGTCTGACCCTATAAGAGCCACCATAGTCATTACGTGAGCCTCTTTCTTTGCTGCTCACGCAGGAAGTTAAGTGCCCAGAGATTTACTTATGCTTACTGTAATTACGAATGCCTTTGTAATGCCTACGCTAATATGAGAAATGTCGCAGGATGATTGCTTTGTACGCGTATATCGCGCTACCGTAATTGTTTCATTGCTTCCATTTTAGGCATATTTGTTCATGTGCTGAGTGCGCGACTCGTGCTGCGGCTCTAAGCTCCCTGGGTGCGCGACTCTCGCTGAGGCTTTAGGCTCTCTCTGTAAAGATAGCGCGTGCATCGCGTGAGTGTGTTTAAGCCCTAGGCGCTGCATCGGCTTTCCACATTCAGCGGTAACGCCACACTGCTACTCGGTAACTCTGCATGTGTGCGGGCGGCCCGAGTGGGCTTTGTGAACCGCCTTTAACCTTCCTGACGCCACTCTGCTACCGACAGCGATAAATGATTTTGCAACAGCGACAGGCTTCCCCTCATTGCCGGTGCGCTTTAAAAGAGAGCTTTCACTCGATTCGTCGTGCGTAGCCCAATTGGGCTACTTTTTGGTAGGATTGGGCTATGCACTACGTTTTTCGCCCTGAATTGCTCCGGAGCTCATTTGGCTCGGAGCTATTTCCAAGAAGAGACCCTGCTTACGCCTGATGTGGCTGGAATAACTATCAGGCCTTGGAGTGTGCACAAACTCCCTCAAATCCTTGTTCTCTCTGCTCTCCCTACGCCCTGTGGGCTGTAAGAACTTTTATACAGCTTTTGCTGAGGAGCTAGGCGATTATTGGTGTGTGCCGTGGGTTGGCTCCCCCCTTACTCCTCTTCTGTCCATCACTTGAATTCTAGCTTACCATGGAGGATTGGGTCAGTTATGAGGATGATACCCTTTATGAGGAGGAAGTGGCCACCCCTTCCTTGGAAGATAATATTGTGGAGGCGCTGGACGCTACCGTCCAAGAGTCCGTCAATAAGGCCGTAGAGAAGGCAGTCCCTGGGACTGTGCAGCAAGCGTTGGCGGCTGCGTTGAAACCGATAACTAAACAGCTGGAACGTTTTGCCAAGCGTCATGGCTTTACTACCCCTACTGAACCAGCTAAAGGTACCACTGATAGTGGCCCTAAGGCAAAATTCTGGCCTCACGCTAACGCCCTGTCTTCGCTTCCTTTTTCTGGTAAGGCCAAGCGTCATGACACTGATACGGACACAGACACTGATACCACGGGGACCGACACCCCTGACGAGGCTCCCCCGAAGAAAAAATCTAGGAAAACTAAACACGTGGAGCAAGACCTATCCCAAACTATGTCCACTCTGTTCACCTTCAACCCTGCCGACATAGTCCACCCTAGGTCTTCGGACTGGGCTCCCGCGCCTGCAGTCGCGGCGTATCTGCATGATAATCTCCGCCGGAGCTTTGACAAGGAGGTCCGTAATAGATTACGTTCAGAATGCCCCAGGCCGGACATCCCGGACAAGGTTGCGGAAACCCCAGATATAGACGCGAGCTTGCTTACATTCCTCAAGAAGTTCGCAAAGGACCCTAAGAAAGGTATTGATCGGGCCTGGCGAGGCTGCCAGGACAAACTCCTGGATGTGGCAGGGCCTCTTGCTAAGATCCTCGAAATGGCCCTACAGGCGCAAGAGTCAGGAACTGTGGTGGACCCAGACGTACTGGCTGGGTGGACCCAGCGGGCCATATGCCTCTTGGGAAACGCGAATTGCACTCTATCTACAGAACGGCGGAAGTCACTCCTCATGCGTATGGATTCCAACCTCACTGAATTGGCGGCAGCGGAACCGGGGCCCCTGGCGGAAGGCAATCTCTTCGGAGAACGCTTTGTCAAGGATGTTTCCAAATACGTGGGCACGTTCACCACGTTAGATAAAGCCCAAACCGGCATTAAACGTGTCTTTCAAGGTGGCCTTTTTCGACGGGTCGGGCGAGGCCGAGGACGCTCGCCAGGCCGTCAGTTCTCTCAAGGTCCTCAGCGAGGAGACTACGGCAGGGGCCGCGGAGAGTGGGATTCCACTTGTGGGGGGACCTTCTACCCCACCAGACAACGCTTCAACCAGAGGCGTTTCCATAGAGGTGGACACCGAGGAGGCTTCCAAGCCCCAGACTCTGCAGGTAAGTGCTCCAGACAACTTTCTAATACCTTTGGGGGGTCGCACTCAATTTTTCTATCACAATTGGTTTCGAATTTCTCAGGATGCATGGGTTTTACAAACAATTTTATTATAAGCTGGTGGGTGATATAGCCTCAGTTGTATTTGATAAGCGTTAAACTAGCATAATCTGAAGCCTCCGGTCCTGTAATAGAATAAAAAATTAGCTAGCATTCGCACCAAGAATTTTCAATTCTATTAAGGACACGGAGGCGAGGATTATCCCACCCGGTTGTATTACAATATTTGTAATGTTTACCCACCCGTATGTATTGATTCTTTTGTTTAAGCAGAAATTACGGGTTTCTTGTATTCCATTCTTTCCAGGTTCGGAGAAGAAGATGGAGTAGCAGTACTTCTCGTTAAGAAGATGTTAATGTTCCCGTTTGGTTCTTCCACGTTGGAGGATTTGTTTGGACTTTAGTTATTCTTGGGACTTTATCGTTCGAGCAAAGAAAGAGGCTCACGTAATGACTATGGTGGCTCTTATAGGATCAGACAGGAAGTGATGTGTAACAAGAGCATCATGGGATGTGTAGTGTTTTTTTACATACAAAAGTTTTTGATTGGCTGCTGTGAGTGGCAATAAATAAGAAAGAGAAGCATAATCCTCGCCTCCGTGTCCTTAATAGAATTGAAAATTCTTGGCGCGAATGCTAGCTAATTGTTTACTCCAAAGTTGAAGCACTATTGCTGCAGTGGGAAATATTTTAAATAAAGCACGTTTTACCATCACACATAGGGCAAATCCTGGTTGTATTTCATGCAATAGGTTGTATTTCATCCAATAGGACGAAGGATCTTGGACGCCGAATCTTAGTAACAGGAGCAACTCATCACATAAATATTAATCAGAGTCTCTATCTAAGTTCAGTAAATAACGAGAGTTATTGAAGATTTTAAGGGTTTTATTATTACAAAGTTTAGTAAATTGTCTTTATTCAAATCATACATTTTATTCATATTAGTTTAAAAAAATCAATCTCTTCAGAATTGATAGAGAAAATGATCAGTTCAATCGAAGTTGCAATAAACGTGTTCCATTAAAGAACAAAATCCATATTCTCAGAATGGGACGAAAAGTTGTCAGAACCCATAAAGGGCTCAAGTCGAAAGCGAGTGAGATCAAGCATAAAACTCAAATATATTCAAAATCAATAATCAGTCAAAGAACTTCCCATAAAGAGATGTTGTGTAGGAGAGTAGGATCTGCTTCTTATAGCTACCCCCACTTTTTGCTGATGTTTCACTGTTTTTTGACTTAGCCAGACTGAGGCCCTGCTAATCAGGACCCCAGTCTATCTGCTTTCTACTCTAAATTGATTGTATGTACTTTAGGTACACTCCAGATTGGATTCTGGGGTACCCTTGTGAGTCCCTAGTATATGGTATACTATGTACCCAGGGCCTAGGTACCCCAGAGGCCTACCAGGGGCTGCAGCATGTATTGTGCCACCCCTGGGAAGCCTTTTAAAATGACACAACAGGCCTGCTACAGCAGCCTGTGTAAGGTGGTATATGCACCCCTTACTGAGATATAGGTTCCCTATATCTCTCCATATCACTGCACATGTAAACCTATCAGCCACCCCTATGGCAGGCCTTAACAATCCTGAAGGCAGGGTGCTGGGTTTCATGTGAGAGGGTGCCCATGCATGAGCAGAGCCCCTCTGCAGCTTTCGGAATTCCGGGGTTGTTTGTGATGCAGCCAGACCATATACTCTTAAGTGCATTATAACCCCGCAGTAAATGCTAACTTGAGAATGGCTGCATGGAAAACTGTTGTGTTTGGTGTCAAACACCTTGGAATCATACCTCCACCCCAGTACTGGGGTGGGAGGTATGATTCCTCCCTTCTAGAGGGAGCAACATGGCACCACCGGTACACCCGGTACCAGCTTAACAGAACCCTGGCATCACAAAATGGATGCTGCAGCCACAGACACGAGTCTGCCCTCCTGCTGCTAGACGAAACTCCAGCAGGGGAGGCCTGGACAATAGGTTTCCTGTCACAGGGAGGTGTGACCACCTCCCAGACAGGCTTTAGTGTATTGGGGCTGGGTGGGTGCACTCTCAGGGTGCTTTGAAGTCTGCACTGGGGGCACATCTGGTGTCCCTGTGCATAGTCCAGCTCAAACCGGTTGCAGAGGCACACAGCCCCTGCTCTGGCGCGAAACTGGACAAAGGAAATGGGTGTAGCCACCCCTCTTTCCTGACCCTCCCATAGGTGGGTCCCCAGAGTTTGTCCCACCCCTTCCTTGGGTATAAAGTAGGAAACCCTGACTACAGGATTTTAGATTACACCTGGACTAAACTCTGTTACCAGAAACCAAGTACTTCGACGATCTACACTACGCTGGATGACTGAAGAATCTCCCTTGGAGTAGGAAGGAAGGATTGCTGCTCTACCATTCTCACCAACAGCATCCTTTTGGCCTCACAGAACTCCCAGTGAATACGAGCTGCCCTTATCAATGCCCGGTCCATGGTGAAACATGCCCTAGACATCTTCGAGCTTTTGTCTGACATTCAGTTAGATATATTATTTATATCAGAGATATGGTTTAATGAATTTTCGGTACCAGCCATTGCTCTGGCCATCCCTGTGGGGTATAAAATAGCAAGGGTAGACCGTAAAATAGGCAGAGGAGGTGGGGTTGCGGTAGTGTTCATAGAAACCTGGGCGTTTACGCAGGTAGAGATCTATGACATTGGCGAGGGGGAAGCCCATGACTTCTCCCTCACCATATCCCCTCATTGCACGCTGGGGGCCACCCTGATATATCATCCCCCTGGCCCCTCGGGTGCCTTTTTGAAGGCCCTAGATGAAGCCATCGTGCATAGAGCTCTCCAATATACGAATTTCCTACTTTTAGGGGACTTCAATATTCACTTGGACTGTGCGGAGGCCACCGACACGAGGGAGTTCAGTGACTCCTTGAATTTGGCTCAGCTGACCCAATGGGCTAACTCCCCATCCCATAGTGGGGGGGGGCATATTCTAGATACAGTATGCTCCAACTTCCCTTTAGTTGTCCAGGAAGCACTTCCTGTTTCCTGGTCCGACCATTTTTTTATTCAATTCTCTTGGACTATACGGACATCTTATCCGACCATGAGGTCACCTAAGGATAGCCATCCTCAACGAATTGAGCCGGCTGCCCTGGGCAGAGTCCTGTCAGACACCCGCCCATTCGCTTCTAAAGACTTGGCTGATGCCATGGGGGGTTTTAACAACTGGATCTCACAGGCAGTGGTACATCTTTCCCCATCTCTGGTCAATAAAAGAGTAAGAAACACTCCGTCCAAACCATGGTTCTCTGATGAGCTCAAAAAGCTAAAACAATCTTGTAAAAAGATGGAGCACAGTTGGAGACAAGCCTACTGCCCACTGGCAAAAACAGTACTTAGGAAATCCCAGAAAGATTACTATGCTGCCATCAAAATGGCCAAAGGCAATTTTTACGCGGAGCGCATCGCTCAGTCAAAAAACAACTCAAAATACATTTTTTCCATCGTCCAGAGTTTCCTGAAGCCTTGCGCGGAACGTATTGCCATTCCTGCCTCTAACTCTTGGTGCGAGGAGCTGTCCGGGTTCTTCATAGACAAGATCCAAACGATCCAGGACAGCTTCGGGCCTATTATCCAAGTGCAGGTGGATCACCCCCTACAGATTGCCCCGGACCTAGATCCAACCTGCACCTCTCTGACAGCCTTTACACCTATCTCTCTGTTGGATACATTGGCCATCCTC
Source organism: Calotriton arnoldi (assembly GCA_963921515.1). Taxonomy (NCBI): domain Eukaryota; kingdom Metazoa; phylum Chordata; class Amphibia; order Caudata; family Salamandridae; genus Calotriton; species Calotriton arnoldi. Next base: position 1,093,995 of record CAWUFW010000021.1, on the reverse strand, counting down.
AAATCCCTTAAATCAAGTTCCCCAGCTGATCCTTGCTTAGCTAGGCAGTTAGCAGCAGTGGCGGAGGTGGTTAACCCTGAAGTGAACAATATCATCAATTTATCGCTTCAAACAGCCACGGTTCCACCTGAGTGGAAACAGGCTAAACTATTCCCCCTGCTAAAAAAGCCCTCCTTAAACCCTGCCACACTAGCCAGTTACCGACCTATCTCACTACTCCCGGCTGTGGCGAAGGTGTGTGAGAAGGCAGTACACAAACAACTCTCCAAGTTTGTGGAGACTTCTGGTGCCCTCCACCCAGCCCAGTCGGGATTTAGGGCCACATACAGTACCGAGACTGCCCTGGTTGGGATGTCGGAGGCTATTAGGGAATGCCTAGATTCAGGCGGCAGAGCGGCCCTGATTTTATTGGACCTCTCTGCCGCCTTCGACACGGTGCCGCATTGTCAACTTTTGGCCCGTCTCTCCAATATTGGAATCTCTGGCGTGGTATGGGATTGGATCGAATCCTTTCTAGAGAACAGGACACAGCAGGTATGGCTGCCTCCGTTTTCTTCAGCATCAAGAAAGGTGACCACGGGAGTCCCCCAGGGCTCAACCTTGAGCCTCCTTCTCTTCAATGTATATGTCACGCCACTTATCCATCTGGCGGAGGAGCTGGGTGCAAAGATCATAGCCTATGCAGATGATAACCAGCTCCTCTTCACGTGGAAGGAAAATAACCTGTCCCCTGTTTTAGCCAAAAACTGTCTTGCAGCCGTTTTTAAATGGCTGGCGGGAGCTCAGCTCAAATGCAATGAGGACAAGTCTGAGGTCCTCCTCTATGGGTCTTTCCCTCCGCACTTCAGGGATGACCTCTGGCCTACGGGTTACCCCATGCCTAAGTCAACGCGGAGCCCAGTGAAGAATCTGGGGGTCTGGTTCAGTGAGGACCTCCGATTCTCACCGCAGGTAAAAAAATTGAAATCACTTAGGAAATTCCTGCCATTGTTGCCCAGATTAGCAAAAGAAATGGTGATTCGCGCTCTCATCCTGTCGCGTATAGACTACGCCAATGCCTTATACATCGGCCTTCCTGGTTATCAGCTAAAAAAGTTACAGACCATCCAGAATGCAGCAGCAAGAGCGCTGTTGGGCATCCCGGGTAGGTCCAGCACAAAGCAACATCTCCGGGATCTGCATTGGCTCCCAGTGAGACAGCGTGTCCTGTTCAAGGCGCTCACTCTTGCCCATGGTGCCTTATATAAATCTGGGCCCCCCTACCTCAGGAGACGATTTGATTTCTATGCGCCTCATAGACATCTACGCTCCACAGGGCAATGCCTCGCCGTTATACCATGCTTCCGCCTTGCTAGAACTGGGGGCAGCTCCCTCTCTTTCAAGGCAGCCAAAGCCTGGAATGCCCTTCCCTATGAACTGCGAAACACCCAAGACTTTAGGTTGTTTAAAAAGCAGTTAAAAACCTTGCTTTTTAACTAACACCCAGCTGCGTTCCACGCCCTTCTGTCTCCTTCATACTGGCTTCCGCGCCGGGACACTCCTGAGTATCCGTGTGCGTTATAAATACATAATAACATAACATAACATAAAGGAGTTACTCCCCTGCAAGGCAGGCACCTTTAACGCAACTGACCGGTTGGCATCTCCGAAGCTCCTGCGGACTCCGAAGAACATTGCCACACAGGAGGTGGGTTTTCCGAGGTCTCTGAGGTCGATCTGTGCCCACAGCAAGTCTGAGGCCCGTATCCCTCGTGGAGACCGTGCAACCCGAACCCTGGACACCGCGACCATTTGCAGAAGCATCAGCTTTCCGGCGACCCCTGAGGCTGAGCTTTGGGTTACTTGTAGCCCTGACCCCGAGCAGTAATTGCACCGAAGATTGCAGGCCTACACTCAACGAGTGTTCCGTGGGCCGCCATTTTGTGATTCCTCTCGAGGTCCCTTCGCGATCCCTGGTCCGTTGAACTGTGGGTCCCCAAGAAGGCAACTCTAACTTTTATTGGGCTTCCCTGGTTGCTCCAGACGTGCCCTGACTCTCCATCGCTTGGGGAGTCCCCAGGACCTTGCTGGTCCGCACAGAAGCATAATTTCTCTTCCTGCGTGGGTTGCGGTTGCCAAGGCTTGTTGTGGTCAATCCGATCACCGACACTACAGCACTCGACATCCTTCGTGGGACAGCTCGAATGCGGCTCCTGGTCGTCGTCGACGTCTCCGGGACCCCGTGGCTGCAGAGTCAAGCTTCACCTCTTCGCACCTGAAGCACCCGACATCGGTGGGCATTCGATTGCTCCGCTCCTGGTCACTGGCTAGTGACCCAGACTCTGTCCCCTCTGCTTTCAGGTTCTTCACATCTTCGATCCAGGCTTGGATCAACCCGGACACTTTTCTTCTTCACGGCAGCAGCACTTTGCAGCAGATCGCCATTGAAAACGACGACGATTCCCGACACCCTTTGACACCTATGCACCCGGCTTCCCTGGGTGAGGTAACTCGAGTACTCCGGTGCTCACGTGGGTGTTGGCCCTAAAACCCCTTAAGTCTAAAGGGGTTTGCTGCAAGTCCTCTCCTAAGTGTCCTTTATCTTTAAAATTCCAACCGCGACTTTCCGCATTGAATCCTACGGCGCTCGCGGCTGTGTTCTCACACTGCACACGTCCCCCGTGGGTCTCCTGTGTCACTACCTTGGGTGGTTCCTTGGGGTACCAGCGATTCTACGTGCTCTAGGCACTGTGTCTAGTCAAGTCGTGGTTCTTATACCATTTTCTTAATATATGGTTTGGTCCCCCCCTGTGGCCCAGTGTATATTGTGCTATTTACTGTCGTTTTAATACTGTGATATTGTGTATCTTGAACTCTAATCTCATAAAGAGATTAGTAGTTAGTGTTTAGAAATAAATACATATATTTTATATATATACCTTGTGTGGTTCCCCTTTCATTTGGTCATTCAAGAGGTTATAATCTGGTAAACCAAGCTGCTTTACACTCCTTCAAGACTTAGCCTGAAGGCTGCTCTCCATAGCTACCACTAGGATAGCTTTCAATAAAGGTTGTCTTTAAACGTATCATCAATAAGGGTCGTTTGGACTGGTGCAAGGTGCCCACTATAACTAGTGGACAGCATATGCCAGGCCAACTTCTCACAATGTTCATGAAAATCTCAAAGCAAAGGAATAATGCAGTATAAATGTGGAGTAGCAGTAGCAACCGCAATTAGCAGTGGGTCTGGAAAATGGGAGCAAAAGGCATTTCATAGAGTTCAGAAAATGGCATGGAAAAGTGGCGTTAATCTACTCTAGGAAGACGTACTATTATAAACAGTCCAAAATTATGTTGCAGTTAGTGTTGCATCTTTTCCTCCTTCCATCCAATCATCTTTCAGGGTTTTTCCTGGGAAAAGGTTCACTCCTTGGTTTCTCACATGAAATACCATAGCGTTCAAACAGTAACCTTCAAGTATGCAACTTTGTTGTTTTGCAGTCCTGCAAAGTACCACACATTAACCTTAGAATAATGCATTTCAGTGTGGTATTACGCATCACCGCACTGAAATGCATTGTCATGCATAATGCATAGCCCTTCAAACCCGTTACGCTGCCTAAATTAAACTGTTACTGGAGTGGCAGCTGGCAGCACGCCGTGGCATGCATGCGCTGTTCCCATGGCTCAGCTGGCAGCTGAGGCTGCTGGCAGGCTGCTATAGTGCATCAGAACTAGATTGATTCCCGGGGCGCAGCTCTCAGCTTGATGTCACGTCACGCCAGGTTTGAGCCAATCATGGCACTCGCAGCGCTGCCTAAGTGCTCGCACCGGCCGCGGCGGCATCGTGGATCAGCTGTCAGCGCAGCTGCTCAGCCTGAGCTGTACTATATGACCCCCGGCCAATTCAATTGTCGAGGGACACCGTCTGACCGTTGCAGCCGCCAGGACTCTGTCACTGGAATGTGGAGGAGTCCGGTCTACTCAGAAGGTAGGCGGCAAACCCTCAATTACTGCGGTGGCTCGCGGCCTGAGCCTCACAGAGAGTCGCTGCAGCAAATTTGAAGTAAGCAGTGAGACAGTGTGCAGTGCACTATGCCACCCCAACCGAGTGTGTGTGTCAATCAACAAATTCCTTGGCAGCGCGATCAGGCAGCTGCCTGGAGTCAGTGGGTTCCGGTCATACAGTGAGTGTCTTAATTGAACACAGTTACTCTAAAGTGACACTGTTTCTCGTTGCTCAAATGGGTGTAATTTGTGATATTGATATGTTTCCCCCATCTTCATTGCTTGATTTTGCTCGCGAGAAAGTGTCACTCATTGTCGTTGAAATGCCACTCATAATTACACTGAAATTATGGAAATGTCACACATAGCAATGTGAAACCTTGGCAGCTATGGTTTTGAAATCCAAATACACATGAGGTTTCTTTCTCTAAACATCCTTTCCCAGGAATTGAACTACATTTCTATCTTCTAATAAAGCAAATTGAATATCAGCTAACAATGGGCTATATAGAAATCAAAACATCTGTATTAATGAAAGAAAATTTTCTTCAAGATCTTATCCTTGCGAAACAAGACAAGTATGTTAAAAGAAAACAAATTCAAATTATTGTGCTGCTTCCATGTTGTCAATTCATCATAATTCTACCAAATAATACATTCTAAACAGGTATTTTGTAATTCTTCTCAGAATAAGAAGAAATATTTTGCAAAGCTATGTGTAACATTTATTTAATTAAACATGATCATGAAAAGGTCAAGAACTTAACATTCAAAGCGTGCATCAGCACATTTTAGTCGAACCACTTTTCCAAGCAATGCTGCTTTAAACAGCTTTGAGGCCTAGTACATGTAAATATGGTAGTTACTGTATTTCCTGTAATAAAATATGCATTTTTGTTCATTTTAAATCTGCACTTTAATATTACACGTCTCTTTAGTATATTAATTTGGCGTTTTGCTAAAAGCACCATATCAAATCCCCTCTCTGATGGTTATCTTAACCATCACATTTATACCTGTGAATCTGTCAAAGAGTTGAGTCTTTTCTTTATCTTTTTAAACTTTTGGATTGTTTTGATTTTCTGTATTCTTCATAATTGCGATAATTTAGTGCTTTTTTTCTCTCCATACTTTCATTCATTTGCATGCTCTCTGGTTTATTAATGCAAAATCTACACCCTTTTTATTAAGCAAGCAAAGATAATAAGTGTAGCATCTTCCCTAGCCTGGATACCCGCAAATGACTGCGCCACATTCGGAGCCTAATATTACACGTCTTTATTCGTGTGCGTGTAACTGCGAACTCAACATTTTAAAACAAGCTTTTATTCCGTTCCGCTCTGACACCTATGTCACAGCTCTACGGAGTCCGTTCGAAACCAAAAGGGTTCCGTCATAAAACTTGCAAGACACTACATCTCCCCTTTTGTTGAAAAAATGTACATTTTCTACAAACTCAGTATATATATATATATAACTAACATGTCCACCGCTCAAATTAATTTCATATTTCCTTAGACTAATTCACCACTAATCCTTTCTTGGTTCCGAAGTAGTGTGCTACTAGCCGAAAAGCGCTTCAACACCTCATCAGGGGTAGCAAGCGCGATATAAATGCAAACCTTTTCCCTCTTCTTTCCCTCCACTATCCTTCTCAATCCAAATAACAGACTAACATATCCACCGCTCAAATTAATTTCATATTTCACTATACTAATTCCCAAATCATAATAAATAAACTTAACTTAAACTTAATTCCCCACTAATCCTTTATGGGTTCCGGAGTAGCGTGCTACTCGCCGAAAAAGCTCTTCGACACCTCATCAGGGGTAGTAAGTGCTATATAAATACAATACTATATATATATATATATATAAAGGAGGGAGGAGGTGATTGCGAGGTACTAGCAGCACCTGAGGAAGGCGGACAAGCCGAAATGCATTGTGCACTGCTGTACCGGTGAATAAAGAACTTCCAAAGTATTCCCCGCTGTGTCCTTGTGGTTTACTTTGAGGAGTGACCTGTTGGATATATATATATATATATATATATGTATATATAAATATATATATATATATATGTCTCCCTTTGGCGTCCTCCTCACGGATACCGGATTCAGCAGCACACGGTTCACAGAAGGCAACACTTCGTGGTGAGTAAAACACTTCTTTTTATTGAATGATTCTTATTTTCCAAAGCATATTTCTACACAGTCTTTATTTCCTTTGTCAGTATGGACCGACGCGTTTCGGCAAATTGCCTTCTACAATACAATACTATATATATACATATATATATATATATATATATATATATACACATATATATACATATATATATATATATATACATATATATATATATATATATATATATATATATATATATATATATATATATATATATATATATATATATATATATATATATATATATATAATATATAACCTACTGGCGGTCGCCAGTAGGTAGTTATAGTTACAACCTAGATTCCATAGGAAAAGCATTTTTTGATTTGCTAATAACTTTGGCGTCGTTTGACGAATCTTTATGAAATTTTGCAAAAAGTTGCACTTTTTAGGTTAGCTCCTATCTTGAAAGTTTGGGGGTGATTTGTCAAGCGGGGGCTGAGAAAAAGGGGGTCCCAAAACGCGTTTTCTCCATAGGAAATTTTGCGACGAGCTACAGCCCGAACTGCTGAACGGAATTACCTCAAATTTGGCAGAAAGGTAGAGCTTGGTTCAGAAAGAGACCTTTTTTTTAAATGGGGTAAATCCGTTCAGTAGTTTTTGAGAAATACAAAAAATAAGAGTCAAAAAATCAATTTCCCATAGGAAACTTTGTGCAAGGCTACAGCCGAAACTACTGAACGGAATTACCCCAAATTTGGCAAAAAGGTAGTGCTTGGCTCAGAAAGCAACCTTTTGTAAAATGGTGCAAATCCGTTCAGTGGTTGCTGAGAAATAAGAAAAATAAAAGTTTCGATATCTGGGCGGAGCCTAAGTCCCGTGCACGAGCTTCACTGTGATTGGCTGCAAACACTCCAAACCAGGAAGTGTTGGCAGCCATCTTGTGGCTCGGTAGAAGCGAGTCACTAGAAAACAGAGAAACAAAGGTATAAAACAAGAGAAGGGGGCAGGGTAGAAACACCGTGACCCCGGACGCTTGCTCAGGGGGTCCCAGAAGGACCCCAGGGCCAAAAAAAGCATTTTTTATTATAAAAAAAAATCGGCGCAATTCGCGCTGGGGTCGCGGGTTCCCGCGTTTTATTTTAATGAGGTCCCCGGGTGGGCGAGGTCCCGCGGGCATTTCTTAAAAAATAATAGCTGGGGGTCGCGGGGGCCCGCTGGGGTCCCCGCAGCCCCGGGGCTTCACTCATGTTGGGAGGGGGGTTGCACGGCCCCTCTCCTGGAGCCCTCCATGTGCTTATAACTTTGGCGTCGTTTGACGAATCTTTACGAAATTTTCAAAAAAGTTTCTCTTTTTTGATCAGCTCCTATCTTGAAAGTTTGGGGGTGTTTGGTCAAGGGGGGCTGAGAAAAAAGGGGAGTCCCAAAATGTGTTTTCTCAATGCATTTTCCATAGGACACTTTAGACAAGGCTACAGGTCAAACTGCTGAACGGAATTACGCCAAATTTGTGAGGGAGAAAGGCTGTGGTCGAGAAAGCGCGCTTTTGTTGAAATGGTGTAAATCCGTTCAGTAGTTTTTGAGAAATATCAAATTTTACAGATATTGATATTTGAGAATTCTGACATCTGATTGGCTGAGGGTTACGAGCACGAGCTCGCGGCTCATTGGCTGTGAACGGTTGGAACTAGGAAGTGTTGGCAGCCATTTTGTGGCTTAGTCCGTCAGCTCGCATCTCTCCATGTAGAAGCCATCGGGTGTGTAGTTTTACCTCTGCGAGGCAACACTGGCATCTGTGTCTGTGTAAGATACTCCTTTCACGCTGCCTCTCCCCACATCACGAGGTCGCTGCTATGCCTTTAGAAGCCAGTCCGTTGGCTCGGAGCTCTGTGAGTCAGTCTGTCGGCACGACCCTCTACACAACCCAAACACCACTGCACTACCTAACTAAACACTAAACCACTACTGCCAGCACGACCCCCTACACTACAGAAACACCACTGCACTACCTTAAACCCTAAAACACTACCCCCAGCATGACCCCCTACACTACAGAAACACCACTGCACTACCCTAAACCCTAAAACATTACCCCAGCACGACCCCCTAACTACCCAAACACCACTGCACTACGTAACTAAACACTAAACCACTACTGCCAGCACGACCCCCTACACTACAGAAACGCCACTGCACTACCTTAAACCCTAAAACACTACCCCCAGCACGACCCCCTAAACTACAGAAACACCACTGCACTACCCTAAACCGTAAAAAGCTACCCCCAGCACGACCCTCTACACTACCCAAACACCACTGCACTACCCTAAACCCTAAAACACTACTCACAGCAGGACCCCCTACACTACGTAAAGACCACTGCCCTACCCTAAACCCTAAATGTACCCCCAGCACCACCAGGGAGTTGGAGATGCAAACATGTTTTAACCAAAGGGAGTAATTGGTGCCACTTCAATCCTCTCTGTCCAAACCATTTAATGTCCACATTCTGTAAACCTAGGTCTAAGTCAATACGTCTCTGTTCTGCATACCTCTTGCACCAGAAAACATAGCTATGTCCTACGATCCACACTAGCATTTTGAAGGTGTAGCTGGAAGATATGGATAGATGTTTGTAGCTCATGCAGTCCGTTCGTAGAATAAGAGATATGTTTAAAGATGGGGAACTACTTTTTTTCTCATACAAAACGATAACTGATTGGGAGATGAAAAACATTGTTTACTAAAAAGTAGGGTGCATATTAGTTTGTCGAAAAGCATCTTTGTGATTGGTTAATAAAAAGCAGTTTCAACGTAGAGTTCATATGATAGGATAAAATTTGCTCAGTTCAACCACACCTGCTAATTGCATTTGAAAGGCACTGTTCGAACTTAAAACAATGGTGAACTTTTAACCTGCACGTGCCCTTAAATGTTCGAGAAAATGTTGCAAAAAAATATCGTTAGGTTTGAAAAAATGATGAACTTTTAACCTGCACGTGTGGTAGAATGTTCTAGAAAGTTTGTTGATAGAATACGTTGAACTTCTCACCTGTATGTGTTCTTAAATTTTTTAAAAACTGTTTATATGGAAAGTTCAAAAATAACCAATAGAGAGAAGTTTTGCAATTTGAAAAAATAAAGGAACTATTCTGATTTGTTCTTTACATGTATTTATGTGTGGAGCAACAGGGAAATTGTGCCATTACTGATTCCATTCTTGATGAGAGCGGTGCATTACATGTACTGTGTGACAAAGAAAGAATTGCAAATTTGGCAGGGAGAAAGGTCTGTTTTGTGGAAATGGTGTAAATCCGTTCAGTAGTTTTTGAGATATTAAAGGAAAAAAAGATATATATATCTGGACTGTGCCTAACTCCCGACCACGAGCTTGCCTCTGATTGGCTGCTAACAATTTAAACCAGGAAGTGTTAGCAGCCATCTTGTGCCTCGCATCGAGTGAAAATATAAAAGAAAGGTCCCGGGGGCAATTTAATATACCGGAGCTCTGTCTGTGCGAGATACCGCTTTCACGCTGCGTCTCCCTACATCAGCAGGTAACGCACCCTTTTCCACCATCAACAGCATACCTCCAACAATATACTTGGGCCCGCAAGTCTGCCTCTGCGAACCACTTGTCGGCTCACAGCTTTTCGGGTGCGAGTTCTCGGGCCCGCAGTTGTATCTGTGAAGCCAATACTGGAAATATACCGGAGGTGTCTCTCTGCGAGATACGCTCTTCACGCTCCCTCTCCCCACATCACTGTTCCGCAGCTATCCCTTTGGAAGCCGATGGCCCGCACCTTTCCCTATACTAGTCAGCCCGCAGGTGTTCCTCTGCGAGCTGGCCCACAGCTCTTCCTCTGCAAACTGACGGGCCGCGGTTCTCCCTCTATGAGCCTGCTAGTCGGCTCGCAGTTCTTCATCTACGAGCCAGACCGCCGGCTCTTAAGTCTCTGAGAACAGATGTAATGGAGGCAACGATCATGCAGGTCGGACACCCAACACTGCTCCGACATCCCCCAGTAGGAGCTCCTTGTCTGCCATCTCCCCTCACCCCCACCCCCCTCAAACAAATGTGACTGTCACGTTAGGTTGGAGAAATAAGAATCTTAGTCATGTATGGATTTACATATAAAACATTTTATTAAAACAAAACAACAACAAATAAAACTATGTACATCCATGTCGTGTAATCGCTGGACCATTTGTGAATCACAGCCTGTAAGACAAAAAGAAAGATAAGATGGTGCGTCATGCGTCCAGCAAAGGAGAAAGAGTGGGAGAGAAAGAGAGAAACAAAGAAAGAGTGAGAGAGAGAGGAAGACAAAGAAATAGAGAAAGAGTGAGAGAGAGAAAGAGAGAAATAGTGTGAGAGAGGAAGAGAGAGAGAGAAAGAGTGAGAGAGAGGAAGAGAGAGAGAGAGAGAGGAAGAGTGAGAGAGAGGAAGACAGAAAGACAGAGAAAGAGTGAGAGAGAAAGAGTAAGATACAAGGAAAAGAGAGAGACAGAAACAGTGTGAGAGAGAGGTATAGAGAAAGAGAGAGAGAAAGAGTGAGACAGAGGAAGAGAGAAAGAAAGAATGAGAGAGAGGAACAGACAGAGAAACAGAGAAAGTGTGAGAGAGAGAAAGGAAGAGATGGAGAGGGAGTGTTGACACTGGAGAAAATCTTCGCAGCTTACCATTGTGCCTCCGGTGTGTCTCCAACCACGTGCCAGGACATAGTGCACCCTTAAGTTTAGTGATCTGAAAGATAGTATAGAATTAGTAATTGCAGAGTACATACAACTGCACACGCCTAATTATCTGTTTCAGCAATGCGCACTCAAGCTGCTGCAGCCCATCCACTCCCACTGCTCGGAGGTGTCTGTGCGCTCTTGTGCGCCCAGGCTGCTGCACACTATCCATTCCCACCGCCCAGAGGTTACTGCCCGCTGCTGCGGAAAGAAGTATCTCTGCTCACCTTCCGCCACCGGCGTGTGTGTAAGAGGGTGCACCACGTGCTGAAGCAACTTTGTCAGGCGTTGTCAGGATGGCCTCGCATCATCGCAGTTTGTACACGTGTTCAGCTGTGGTGGTGTGGGGGGGGACGTCGATTCGTGAATCACAGCCTGTTAGATAAAAAGCAAGATAGGATTGTGCATCATTCGTCCATCAAAGGAGAGAAAAAGAGAGCGAGAGAGAGAAAGAAAGAGTGAAAGGAAGACAGAGAGAAAAAGAAAGAAGGAGTGAGAGGAAGACAGAGAGAAAGAGAGAAACAGTGGGAGTGACAGGAAGAGAGAGAGAAAAAGAAAGAAAGAGTGAGAGGAAGACAGAGAGAAAGAGTGAGAGAGACGAAGAGAGAGAGAAACAGTGAGAGACAGAAAGAGAGATAAAGAGAGAGAGAGGAAGAGCGAGAGAAAGAGTGAGAGAGAGGGAGAGAGAGAAAGAGTGAGAGAAAGGAAGAGAGAGAGAGAGAAAGAGTGAGAGTGAGGAAGAGAGAAAGTGTGAGAGAGAGGAAGACAGAGAAAGAGAGAGAGTGAGATACAAGGAAGAGAGAAAGAGAGAAACAGTGTGAGAGAGAGGAAGAGAGAGAGAAACAGTGTGAGAGAGAGGAAGAGAGAGAGAAAGAGTGAGAGAGGAAGAGAGAGAAAGAAAGAATGAGAGAGGAAGAGAGAGAAAGAAAGAATGAGAGAGAGAGAGAGGAAGAGACAGAGAAAGAGTGTGAGAGAGAGAAAGGAAGAGATAGAGAGTGAGAGAGAGAGAAAGAGTGTGAGTGACAGAAAGGAAGAGATGGAGAGGGAGAGTGAGTGTTGACACTGTGGAGAAAATCCTCACAGCTCACCTTTCTGTCACTGGTGTGTCTCCAACCACGTGCCGGGATATAGGGCAGCCCTCAAGCTTAGTCATCTGAAACATAAAAATGAAATCAGTAATGGATGAGTACATACAACTGCGTATGCCTAAATCGCTGTCCCGCCTTTGTGTATCCAGGCTAGTGTACCCCATCCACTTCCACTGCCCAGAGGTGTCTACCCGCTGCTGTACACCCAGGCTGCTGCACTCCATCCACTCCCACTGCCCAGAGGTGTATGACAGCCGCTGCGCACCCAGGCTGCTGCACCCCATGCACTCCCACTGCCCAGAGGTGACTGCGTGCCGTTGCGCACCCAGGCTGCTGCACCCCATCCACTCCCACTGCCCGGAGGTGACTGCCCGCCGCTGCGCAAACAAGCCTCTCTGCTCACCTTACACAACCGGCGTGTATCGAAGAGGGTCCACCACGTGCCGAAGAAACCTCCTCACCCGTTGTGTACACGCGGAGAGCGGAGCTCACAATTCAGGTTGAGTGTTGATTGCAGGATGGCCACGCTTCATCGCAGGCCTGCAAGACAAAAAGCAAGATAAGATTGTGCGTCATGCGTCCATCAAAGGAGAGAGAAAGAGAGATAGAGAGAGAGAGAAAGAAAGAGTGAGAGGAAGACAGAGAAAAAGAAAGAAGGAGTGAGAGGAAGACAGAGAGAAACAGTATGAGTGACAGGAAGAGAGAGAAAAAGAAAGAAAGAGTAAGAGGAAGACAGAGAGAAAGAGTGAGAGAGACAAAGAGAGAGAGAAACAGTGAGAGACAGAAAGAGAGAGAAAGAGTGAGAGAGAGGAAGAGAGAGAGAAAGAGTGAGAGAGAGGGAGAGAGAGAAAGAGTGAGAGAAAGGAAGAGAGAGAGAAAAAGAGTGAGGAAGAGAGAAAGTGTGAGAGAGAGGAAGACAGAGAAAGAGAGAGAGAGTGAGATACAAGGAAGAGAGAAAGAGAGAAACAGTGTGAGAGAGAGGAAGAGAGAGAGAAACAGTGTGAGAGAGAGAGAAAGAGTGAGAGAGGAAGAGAGAGAAAGAAAGAATGAGAGATAGAGGAAGAGACAGAGAAAGAGAGAAAGAGTGTGAGAGAGAGAAAGGAAGAGATAGAGAGTGAGAGAGAGAGAAAGAGTGTGAGTGACAGAAAGGAAGAGATGGAGAGGGAGAGTGAGCGTTGACACTGTGGAGAAAATCCTCACAGCTCACCTTTCTGTCACCGGTGTGTCTCCAACCACGTGCCGGGATATAGGGCAGCCCACAAGCTTAGTCATCTGAAACATAAAAATGGAATCAGTAATGGATGAGTACATACAACTGCGTATGCCTAAATCGCTGTCCCGCCTTTGTGTATCCAGGCTAGTGTACCCCATCCACTTCCACTGCCCAGAGGTGTCTACCCGCTGCTGTACACCCAGGCTGCTGCACTTCATCCACTCCCACTGCCCAGAGGTGTATGAGAGCCGCTGCGCACCCAGGCTGCTGCACCCCATGCACTCCCACTGCCCAGAGGTGACTGCGTGCCGCTGCGCACCCAGGCTGCTGCACCCCATCCACTCCCACTGCCCAGAGGTGACTGCCCGCCGCTGCGCAAACAAGCCTCTCTGCTCACCTTACACCACCGGCGTGTGTCTAAGAGGGTCCACCATGTGCCGAAGAAACCTCCTCACCCGTTGTGTACACGCGGAGAGCGGAGCTCACAATTCAGGTTGAGTGTTGATTGCAGGATGGCCACGCATCATCGCAGGCCTGCAAGACAAAAAGCAAGATAAGATTGTGCGTCATGCGTCCATCAAAGGAGAGAGAAAGAGAGATAGAGAGAGAAAGAAAGAGTGAGAGGAAGACAGAGAGAAAAAGAAAGAAAGAGTCAGAGGAATACAGAGAGAAACAGTGAGAGTGAGAGGAAGAGAGAGAGAAAAAGAAAGAAAGAGTGAGAGGAAGACAAAGAGAAAGAGAGAAAGAGTGAGAGAGACGAAGAGAGAGAGAAACAGAGAGAGAGAGGAAGAGAGAGAAAGAGCGTGAGAAAGAGGAAGAGAGAGAGAAAGAGAGAAACAGTGTGAGAAGAAGAGAGAGAGAAAGAGTGTGAAGGAGAGAAAGGAAGAGATGAAGAGGGACAGTGAGTGCTGTGTCTCCAACCACGTGCCGGGACCTAGTGGAGCCCTTAAGCTCCCACATCTAAACATAGTACAGAATTAGTAATGGGAGAGTATATACGACTGCGAACGCCTAAATCGCTGTGCCGCCTTTGTGTATCCACTCCCGCCGCCCAGACGTATTTGCCCACCGCTGCGCACCCAGGCCTCACTGCTCACCTTTTCGCGGACAGGGCACCCTCCGCATCATGCAGTCCCGCTCCGCAGGCCAACAGGTCTCACATTTGGTGCTGCGTCTTCATTTTGCCATGGCAGAGGACATACTAGTGCACCTATCATCATCGCAGGTTGCACACCTGCTCAGTCCTTGCGGTGCCACTAACTCAGTGAACAGTGAGGCTACGCACGTGGTGGTAGGCCTCCCTGTTCGGTGGCTCAGGCCTACACTGCGGTCCAGCAGGGCACACAAAACCTGAGTTGTCCAGATCACCGGGACGGGCCATCACCGCAGGCTGTACACCTGCTCAGCAGTTACAGTACCTGTACCTCAGTGGACCGAAAGTCACCGTCCCGTGCCGGTGTGCCTGTGCCATCCGCAATGCATCCGGTACGAGCAACTCTGAAATGGCGTCGCGCACGTGCGCCCGGTCTTTTTTATTGGCAGGGTCACGTGTCCTGTGACGCCTGTGCTGGATGGGTGTGGTGTGGGTGTATACTAGCCGTGAGGGAGTGGCTGTGGCGTACTGACAACTAGGGTGTGACCAGCAGATCACTGCAATGAAAATCTGGGCCATGTAGCGTTGTTGTCCTTCCCTGTAAGCGTAAGCGGAGTGGGCTGGCCTGGCGTATGCCAGTTCTGCGTGAGGCTGTGAAGAATGACTCCGGAGCTATGGGCGTGGCTCCATCGTGAGCTGTATGAGGAATCAACTGATGCGGCACTGTTGCCAGATTGGGCTAGATCACTCACAATTGGGCTATATTTTTCCCGGTTGTGCGGTAAAATTTAGGTTTGTGCTAGTTGCCAGATTATAAATATATATACAGCGCTCCAGCAAACTAGTTTGTTAAAGCGCTTTATTAGACAAATATTTACTTGGCAGCCTGCTGCAACATCAATTCCAATCCATTCACCGCCTGCTTGACGATGTCCCTGCCCCTCCTTCCTTAACCGCTTAACCGCGGTGGCAATTCCGCCGCGGTGCGGCGGTTTAGCGGAGTGGGCGGGGCCGCGTCGGCCAACGGACGTTCGCAGCACTACAGAGGTAGTGCTCGCGACGGCCGTTGGCCGACGGGCGCACGCAACGGGTTAAAGTAGCAATATTGGGCTAGTTTGGGCTACTTTTTGGTTGTCTTTGGGCTAGAGAATGCTTAAAAAATCTTACAACACTGGCATGCCGGTGTTCTTGTTGTAGTGCTGCCGTCACCCGGGTCGCAAGCATCAATGTGTCACTCTGTGAGCCAAGTCCCTGAACATGGCCAACATGGAAGGTATGGGGAATCACTGACCCTACATTCATCCATAGTTCCACACAAGAAAGATGGTGGACATGACATATCTGTGTGGGTGTGAATGTTTATTGCACATTCAGTGGAGTATTGCAGCTGTAGCAATACTGGGCCATGCAAAATCCAAATTTCAGTTTTTGGGACATGGAGGGCAGCCAATTAGAGATAAGCTCGTTGTCGGAGTTAGGGTGCGCCAACATATGTACTTATACAATCACTCCGCCAATCCCCACGCACTTATAAATTCACTATACACTCTCCTTGCAGTACTCTAATCATCCAGTCTCTACGTACGTACTTGTACAATGACCGAGACAAAGTTACATAACCAAAGTTTTCTCCCACTGTCAAAGGTAAGTTGGTTGCATCCGCTGTCCAGAGCACAATGTAATGTGGTAGGGCCCAGGGGCAGCATGTTGCATACATAATGAACACACGGACACAGATAGATAGTGGAACTGGATACGAGCACGTGCACTCGACTCCTTTTTATTATCAGGGTCACATGTCCAGTGATGTCTGTGCTGGATGCGTGTGGGGTGAGTGTAAGCCAGCCCTCCGGGAATGGTTGGTGCTGGTAACAAGTACAACAGTAATCATCAGATCACACACAGAGATTCAATCATAAAGGGTCCATGACTTGTGCTACACTAAGTTAGGGGCACCAGATCTGAAATCATACACAAAATATTCTGTCATAAAGGGTCCATCAGTTGTGGTGGACTGAGGTAGGAGCATCAGAAGCATTCCGCGTGTGCACAGCTAGCGATGATGCGTGGTCCGTGCGGGCCGCACTGTGAGCAATGTGTCACGCCTACTGGACTCCGTTATCTGGAATCGCGACTCAATCTGAATTGTGAGCCCTGCTGTCCGCAGTGTAGTTCGAAGGCAGTAGTCAGCACAGACATCAAGGAAAGCTTTTTGTCACTTCCTCTTGAGAAAATTCAACGACATAGAGTACAATTCTGTCTGCAATTAATAAATCAAGACTGAATTCAAATTGTGAGCTCTGCTGTCCGCAGTGTAGACTGCCATTCAGTGTTCCTTTGGACTTGCAAGATGAATTTGGTCATTGTACTAAAGCTATAATTGATATAAAAAAAGTTCTTGAAGCAAGGATACTAAAAGGATATTATGTAGGTTTAAGGGTACGTGGCGATGACTTATGGTGCAGTGAGCTAGTGGCACCTGAAGCACTCAGAGTGTGCGCATCCTGCGATGATGCATGGTCCGTGTGGGCCGCACTGGTAGCAATGTCTTTTGTTTAATTAATTCTGCCTTAATAAGGCCACGTGGCGTTTACTTGTGGTGCACTGAGTTAGTGGTACCTCTGGCGCTCAGCGTGTATGCAGCCTGCGATGATGCGTGGTCCGGGCGGGCCGCACTGGGAGCAATGTGTCATGCCTACTGGACTCCGTCATCTGGAATCGCGACTCAATCTGAATTGTGAGCCCTGCTGTCCGCAGTGTAGATCGAAGGCAGTAGTCTGTACAGACATAACTGTGCAGTGCTGTGCCGCTGTGTTCGCAGAGGGCTTGTGTCGAGGAGGCCCGCGGTCATGGCGGCAGCCACGTGGCAGGGTGAGGGTCGCCGCTCTGGCAGACGCGTTGGCTTTCACACAAGTGAACCACGCCCAGAACCCCGGCCTATTTATTCACACTTCTACGCTGGAGTGGCGTACGTTGGACCAGCCCACTGCGCTTCCGCTTACAGGGGGCGACGACACAGGTTCATGACCGACATCTTCCCCACTGCCTGAGGTAACATGGTTGCGTCCACTGTCCATAACACTACAAGCACCAGCTTGTTTTTGGATCGCACAGCAGATAGGTTTAATGAATATTATAATTAGAAATTAGCATTTAAAAAACCTTTGAAATTCACTGAAAAAACCATAGTTTTCAGGGACTTTATAGTTACTTGCACATTTCACTCGTACAAAACCATAGAAATTCGGCCGTTATAGTTAGTTGAGCTAACTATAATTCACGTTCACGCCCCACAATGCACTGCTGATGACGTCACATATTACATCATTCATGACATGGTCAGTGACATCACTGATGACATCACTGATCACATCTCAAATGACATCACTGATGACATCATCCACGTGAAAATCTGATGCACCTCATACCTTAATAAAACATTTGATACACCCATTCTAAAATACAGACTACCATTTTCGAAACAATACAGATACCAATACCTCCACCAATACCTACACTACCAATACCAATTACTACATAAGCACGCACTGATTCCTAGGTCTACACACACATCCACTCATTCACCCATAAAGTCACTCATACATGCAGTGACTCATCAATATAACACTATTATAGGCACTCATACACCTATACAAACACTCACACACCGCCACTCATCCAGAGTTACTCACACATCTAGTCAGTCATGCAAAGAATCAATCACACTTCTATTTACTCAGCTATACAGTTATACACACACAACCTCACTTATTCATAGTGATATTAACATATACTTACTCTCTTATACAATCACTGATACAAGTACACACTCATCCATACAGCACTCTCACAATCACTGACTCTCACGTATAGTCATTTATATACTCCAACTCTCTCATGCACTGCGTTTTACATATGTAGTTACTTGGACATGTAGCACTGAGATATCCATTCACTCACCAACACACCCATACACACACTCACCCTCCCATACAGCTGTTTCCACATGCACTCTTGAACCCATACACCCAGTGAATAAAGAACTCACACATCTATGCACAAAGTCACACACCTCCCACCCACTCACACACACACTCAGGCACCCATACAAATACTCAAGCAACCAATCAATAACCCATATAGACACTCATGTAGCTACTCATCAACCAATGCAGCAGCTTACACAGCAATAGACAGACTGATACAGACATTCACACAGTTTAGTCACTAACCCATGAATTCAGTAAGAGACATTTAATCACTCACTTTTACAGTCAGTCACACACCTACTAAATCCTCCATCCACACACTTAAACAGCCACTCATTCTACAATATACCTTGGCCAATATATTTATAAAACATATTTAAACTTTACAGAAACACACAGTCACTGGATGATGTCATCAGTGATGTCATCAGTGATGTCATCAGTGATGTCACTGACCATGTCATGAATGATGTAATATGTGATGTCATCAGCAGTGCATTGTGGGGGCGTGAGTTATAGTTAGCTCAACTAACTATAACGGCCGAATTTCTATGGTTTTGTACGAGTGAAATGTGCAAGTAACTATAACGTCCCTGAAACCTATGGTTTTTTCAGTGGATATATATATATATATATCCCAAAACAGAGGCTTTTTTTCCCGGTGTCCGGCACTCTGTGACGGTGCGAAACGTGGAGACGGCGGAGCCCAGCCGTTATTAAATTACCAAAGTTTTCCCTCTTGGAGAAGAATCCACACGCACTCACGGGTAAATCAATGTTACGCTCTTCGTTTTTATTCAGGCAGCAACATTATTTCGACAAGCTACAAAAGCCCAAAGCGTTTCAGTCTGTCATCAGACCTTGCTCACGGGTGACAAACGCTTCAGTTAACCCTCTATTTGAATTAGTCACATGATAGTATGTCACATGGTATTGTGTGAAGCGCTTAGCATTCTGGTAATTGTAGTCTAGTCCATTTTTTTTATATATATATATTAAAAGTGAAAAAAACAAAACTATGTGCAAAGAGAATTAATAGTGTGTGATGTAATCCAAATTTACATTTGCAGTCCTATATTCACTAAACCAATAAAATACTTTTTTATCATTTTTTTCATGTTAACATTCTACTGTTAGGATTCTCTCTCCTGCCCTCTAGTGGGCATACATCCTGGGACAAATTCCATTATACATTTTTTTATATACATTTTGGTATCATACCTTTCAATGGAAATAATACTCTTTGTTTTTGCAACCCCCTGGTGGGCACCCATTGTAATCCATAACGTAATTGTCCTTACTTTTGATTGGACCTTTTATATAATTGATCAGTGATTTTGTGAATTAAAAAACCTATTATATGGGTTAATGATTAGTTGTCTGAGTACCTGTATGGGTGCCTGAGTATCTGTGTGGGTGGGTGTGACTCCCTGCATGGATGTGTGTGTGGGTGATTCACAGGGTGTATGGGTTTATAAGTGCGTGTGTTAGGGACTGTATGAGTGAGTGAGTGTGCATTGGGCTGTGTTGGTGAGTGAATGGATGTCTCAGTGGTATATGTGTAAGTAACTACATATGTGAAAGGCAGTATATGTGAGTGTTGGAGTATATAAGTGAGTATATGTGACAGTGAGTGATTGTGACAGTGGCTGCATGGATAAGTGTGTGCTTATGTCAGTAATTGTTGAAGAGACTACGTATATGGTACTATCTGTATGAATAAGTGAGGTGGTTTGTGTGTATAACTGTATAGGTGAGTAAATGGCAGTGTGATTGATTCTTTGGGTTACTGACTAGGTGTTTGAGTAACTGTTTGGGTGAGTGGCAGTGTGTGAGTGTCTATATGGGTGTATGAGTGGATATATCAGTAGCTGTATTGATGAATGACTGCGTGTATGAGTGACTGTATGGGTGAGTGAGTGGATGTGTGTGTAGACGTATGAATCAGTGAGCGGGTATGTACTAACTGGTATTGGTCTGTCTATGGTTTCAATATTGGTAGTCTGTATTTTAGAGTGGGTGTATCAAAGTTTATATTAGGGTGTGAGGAGGTGCATCAGATGATCACGTGGATGATGTCATCAGTGATGTCATTTGAGATGTCATCAGTGATGTCACTGACCATGTCATGAGTGATGTAATATGTGATATCATCAGCAGTGCATTGCGGGGGCGCGAGTTATAGTTAGCTCAGTTAACTATAAAGGCTGAATTTCTCTGGTTTTGTACAAGTGAAATGCCAACCTAACTATAACGTCCCTGAAACCTGTGTTTTTTTCAGTGATTTTCAAAGGTTTTTTAAATGCTAATTCCTAACTATAACGTCCCTGAAACCTATGGTTTTTTCAGTGAATTTCAAAGGTTTTTCAAATGCTAATTCCTAACTATGACGTCCCTGAAACCTATGGTTTTTTCAGTGAATTTCTAAGGTTTTTTAAATGCTAATTTCTAACTATGCCTATATAGCTAGGTCATGTGCAGAAAGAGGAAGAAAGGTGCAGAAACAAGCATGAGAAGTGCAGAAAGAGGGAAGAGAGGTACAGAAAGAGGAAGAAAGGTGCAGAATAAAGCAAGTAAAATACAGAAAGAGGCAACAGAAGTCCAGAAAGAGGAAGAAAGGTGGAGAAAGAAGCAAGAGAAGTGCAGAAAGAACCAACAGAGGTGCAGAAAATACCTATTTTGACTGTACCTTACAACAGACTCATACAAAGTAGCCTAATCACTAATCCTTCTCCCAAGATGTTTTAAACCTCACTTTTCTATTGAAGGTTCACTATTAATCGACTGCTCAGAATGTTAGGCCTACCAAATATAAAACACCAATCCTAACCATATCACTGTTGTAAGTCTGACCAAGTTTGTGAAGGTATGCATGCGTGTGTCTCTGCTTTTACCTAGTGACATGTTACATAAAAATAAACATACAAATACTTGAATACCTGTGTTTCAAACAGCATACTCTGTAAATTTATGTACAAAAAGGTGTATGTATTTCTTTCTGCTCATAATACAGGGCACATGGGTATTCAATAGTATATTTGAGGGGCTCTATAACACCTATATGCATAAGACATGTCTGCTTGTGCAACCGAATGACAGAGCAGAACTAAGAAGATTTGACCACCTATAGGAGAAGTTACCCGCTTTTTAAGCTACCATCTTCAGATGCATGTGAGAATACATGTTCAAGTAGACATATATCTCAGTCACAAGAGCACGCAGACCTTTAAACTTGACAGCTTTCACTTCCCATTTCAGTACAGAAAGAGGCGAGAGAAGTTCAGAAAGAAGCAAGAGAGTTGCAGAAACAGGCAAAACAGGTGCAGAAAGAGGGAAGAGGGGTACAGAAAGAGGCAAGAGGGGTGCAGAAAAAGGGAAGAGGGGTACAGAAAGAGGCAAGAGGGGTGCAGAAATTTGCAAGAGAGGTGCAGAAAGAAACAAGAGCAGTGCAGAAAGAACCAACAGAGGTGCAGAAAGAGGCAAGGGGGGTGCAGAAAGAGGCAAGCGAAGTGCAGAAAGAAGCAAAAGAGGTGGAGAAAGAGGCAAGAAGGGTGCAGACAAAGGCAAGAAAGGTGCAGAAAGAAGGAAGAGGGGTGCAGAAAGACGCAAGAGAAGTGCAGAAAGAAGCAACAGATGTGCAGAAGTAGGCAAGAGAAGTGCAGAAAGAGGCAAGAGAGTTGCAAAAACAGGCAAAAGAGGCGCAGAAAGAAGCAAGAGCAGTGCAGAAAGAACCAACAGAAGTGCAGAAGGAGGCAAGGGGGTGCAGAAAGAGGGAAGAAGGGTGCAGAAATTGGCAAGAGAGGTGCAGAAAGAAGCAAGAGCAGTGCAAAAAGAATCAACAGAGGTGCAGAAACAGACAAGAGGGGTGCAGAAAGAGGCAAGAGAAGTGCAGAAAGAAGCAACAGTGGTGCAGAAGGAGGCAAGAGTACTGCAGAAAGAGGCAAGAGAGTTGCAGAAACAGGCAAGAGAGGTGCAGAAAAAAGGAACAGGGGTGCAGAAAGAGGTAAGAGAGCTGCAGAAAGAGGGAAGAAGGGTGCAGAAAGAGGCAAGAGGGGTGCAGAAAGAAGCAAGAGAGCTGCAGAAAGAAGCCTCAGAGGTGCAGAAGAAGGCAAGAGGGGTGCAGAAAGAGGCAAGAGGGGTGCAGAAATTTGCAAGAGAGGTGCAGAAAGAAGCAAGAGCAGTACAGAAAGAACCAACAGAGGTGCAGAAAGAGGCAAGAGGGGTGCGGAAAGAGGCAAGAGAGGTGCAGAAAGAAGCAAGAGAAGTGCAGAAAGAAGCAACAGATGTGCAGAAAGAGGCAAGAGGGGTGCAGAAAGAGGCAAAAGAAGTGCAGAAAAAAGCAACAGAGTTGCAGAAGGAGGCAAGAGAAGTGCAGAAAGAGACAAGAGAGGTGCAGAAACAGGCAAAAGAGGTGCAGAAAGAAACAAGAGCAGTGCAGAAAGAACCAACAGAGGTGCAGAAACAGACAAGAGGGGTGCAGAAAGAGGCAAGAGAAGTGCAGAAAGAAGTAACAAAGGTGCAGAAGAAGGCAAGAGAACTACAGAAAGAGGCAAGAGAGTTGCTGATAGAGGCAAGAGAGGTGCAGAAAGAGGGAAGAAGGGTGCACAAAGAGGCAAGAAAGGTGCAGAAAGAAGCAAGAGAGGTGCAGAAAGAAGCACTAGAGCTACAGAAAGAAGCAACAGAGGTGCAGAAAGAAGCAAGAGGGATGCAGAAGGAGGCAAGAGAAGTGCAGAAAGAGACAAGAGAGTTGCAGAAACAGGCAAAAGAGGTGCAGAAAGAAGGAAGGGCAGTGCAGAAAGAACCGACAGAGGTGCAGAAGGAGGCAAGAGGGGTACAGAAAGAGGCAAGAGGGGTGCAGAAAAAAGCAAGAGCAGTGCAAAAAGAAACAACAGAGGTGCAGAAGGAGGCAAGAGGGGTCCAGAAAGAGGCAAGATAAAGTGCAGAAAGAAGGAACAGAGGTGCAGAAAGAGGCAGGAGGGGTGCAGAAAGAGGGAAGAGGGGTGCAGAAAGAGGCACAAGGGGTGCAGAAAGAAGCAAGAGAGGTGCAGAAAGAAAAAAAAAGTGCAAAAAGAAGGAGCACAGGTGAGCAAAGAGGCAAGAGGGGTACAGAAAGAGGGAAGAGAGGTGCAGAAAGAGGTAAGAGAGTTGCACAAAGAGGGAAGAGGGGTACAGAAAGAGGCAAGAGGGGTTCAGAAAGAAGCAAGAGAGGTGCAGAAAGAAGCAAAATAAGTGCAGAAAGAAGCAACAGAGGTGCAGAAAGAGGCAAGAGGGGTGCAGAAAGAGTCAAGAGAACTGCAGAAGGAAGCAACAGAGGTGCAGAAAGAGGCAAGAGAAGTACAGAAAGAGGCAATAGAGGTGCAGAAACAGGCAGGAGAGGTGGAGAAAGAGGGAACATGGGTGCAGAAAGAGGCAAGAGAGGTGCAGAAAAAGGGAAGAAGGGTGCAGAAAGAGGCAAGATGGGTGCAAAAAGAAGCAAGTGAGTTGCAGAAAGAGTCAACAGAGGTGCAGAAAGAGGCAAGAGAGGTGCAGAAAGTAGAAGAGATGTGCAGAAAGAGGCAAGAGAAGTGCAGAAAAAGAAGGAAAGGTGCAGAAAGAAGCAACAGAAATGCAGAAAGAGGCAAGAGAGGTGCAGAAAGAAGCAAGAGTGCTTTGCACACCATTAGTACCAATTTAACACCCACATTTAGCAATAAGTAACAGGTGACCATTCCAGGTTTGCAAAGGGCCTTCCACCACACTAACACTTGTCGCTGCATTATTGGTAACGTTTGAACTAGAAACAAGTTTTTTTTGTTCAAATCTGCAGATTATGCAGCAGATGATGGATTATGTGGAAAATGCGGAAAATGTATAATTGTGCAAAAGCCGGTGCAGCCAGACAGTCGCATAATTCCAGTGGACCTGCTCATACCTCTGACTAGGTCCAGAAGTGCTCCTCAGTGGTTCCTTCTTTTTTTTTGTCTCATTGAGTTTATAGTTTAGCTTCTATGGAAACGAAGAAGACTAAACCTGAGGTTACCACTCCACAACACAGACTACCATACCACATAATTACTCTCCATAACACATAATCCCACTCTACATAATTCCTATACACTAAATACCACATACATTATATCCACATAATTTCACGGCACAACATACCATATAATGACACTACACACAACATACATCCACTCCACCCCCAAAAACACTAGTAAAAAACTTTTACATTTACAACGCCAATAGCTCTAACTCTCGCAAATGCAAAACCTATTACATTGCAAATGCTTCTTTAACTACTAGTCGCGTTTGCAGAGTGGTGGAGAAAGGGTGCTGGACCTCCGACCAGCACTCAGGAATTCCGCTGCGTAAGACATACAGGAGGTACTAGGAGGGCTTCTTGGCCCCCAAAGTCCCTCAGGAGTAAATTGGACTTCATCCCCCAACCCGTAGTGTGCCAGGAGGTGCGTTTGCAGAGTGGTAGAGAAAGGGGGGCGTGGCCTCCGAAGACCTCTTAGCAATCCCACTGTGTGGGACTTACTGGAGGCAACAGGAGGAGTAGTTGGCCCCAGGACATCTTTGGGGGCCAACGACCCCTCCTATTACCTCCAGTAAGTCCCACCCATAGCAGGCCACGCCCCCTGTGCCCACCACTCTGCAAATGCACCTCCTGGCTCGCTCTTGGATGGGGATTAAAGTCCCCTTCACTGCTGGGGGTCCTTAGGGGCCAGCTAGCCTACCTGATACCTCCAGTAAGCCCTAGATAGTGGGATTGCTGAGAGGTGGACACAGGACACGCCCCCTTTCTCCACCACTCTGCAAACGCGCCTCCTGGCATGCTCTTGGTTTGGAAATGAAGTCCCCTTGCCTCCTGTGGGTCCCTGGGGGCCAACTAGCCCACCAGGTACCTCCAGTAAGCCCCACACAGCTGGATTGCTGAGAGTGGTCCGAGGCCACACCCCCTTTTTACACCACTCTGCAAACACACCTCCTGATGCACTGCTGCTCGGGGGATGAAGTCCACTTAAGTCCTTAGGTCCTCAGGACACAAGAGGACCTCTTTGCCCCATCAGCAATGCGCCAAGAGGCGCGTTTGCAGAGTGGTGTAAAAAGGGGCGTGGCCTCCGACCACCTCTCAGCAATCCCACTGTGTGGGGCTTACTGGAGGTACCTGGTGGGCTAGTTGGACCCTTAGGATTCAAGGGGACTTAATCCCCCAACCCAGAACGCGCCAGGAGACACGTTTGCAGAGTGATGCTGGAAGGGGGCGGGGCCTCCGGCGAGATGCCGGCTTCTCCTTTCTTTTTTTTTTTTTATAAGGGGGGCTGTGTGGCCCCCCTTCTCTTAATAGTTTTTGGGCCCTGGGAACCCCATCCCCCAGGGCCTGACCCATTTTTTTATTAAAATAATGAAAAAAACAGGAAGGGGGCCACGCGGCCCCCCTCCTCAGGCCTTTTTCAGCCCCGGGGACCCCATCTCCCGGGGCTTTGCCTCATGTTGGGGACCGCGGGGGAGCCCCAAAGCCCCCGCGGTCCCAGCCGGCTCCCCGGCTCCTGCGGGAGCCGCCATTGCTTTTGGACAAGGGGAGCTGCTGACATGCAGCTCCCCTTGTCCAAAAGCAATCTGCTTTGCTTCATGTAAGCGAGAGCAGGTTTCCTGCTCTCGCTTCCATGAAGCAAAGCAGTGTTTGCTATGGCAATGGAGCTGTGTTCACACCCTGCCATAGCAAACTGCACTGTCCCGGGGGTAGGCACCCTGGGACACTGCTGGAGCCGGCCCTGGGGGGTGGCGGTCCCCAGGGCCATAGAGGGCTCCACGAGGGGGACCACGTGGCCCCCCTCCCATCATGTTTGAAGCCCCAAGGAGGTGGTGGTCCCTGGGGCCGGGGGTCAGCTACGGACCCCCGTATTTAATTTTCTGAATGCCCGGGAGGCAGGAGCCCCCCCACACTTCTTTGATGAAATTGAAGCCCCAGGGAGGTGGCGGTCCCTGGGGCTTGGGGGCCCAGAAGGCCCCCCCGCCCTTAATTTCAGTGTGCCCCGGGGTGGTGGTGGTCCCCGGGGCAGTGTGGGGGGGGAGCAGGAGCCCCCCACACTTCTTTAATTGTATTGGAGCCCCGGGGAGGTGGTGGTCCTCGGGGCTTGGGGGGCCACGAGGCCCCCCACCCTTAATTTCAGTGCACCCGGGAGGTGGCAGTCCCCGGAGCAGTGTGGGGGGGGCAGGAGCCCCTCCACACTCATTTATTTCAATTGAAGCCCCAGGGAGTTGGCGGTCCCTGGGGCTGCGGGGGGCCCATGAGGCCCAATTACAGTAATGCCCCGGGGAGGTGGCAGTCCCCGGGCCAGCATGGGGGGGCAGGAGCCCCCCACGTATTTTTTAATAAAAGCCCTGGGGAGGTGGTGGTCCCCGGGGCTGCGGGGGGGCCGCGTGCCCCCGCACATTAATAACAAAGCCCCGGGGAGGTGGCGGTCCCCGGGGTTGCGGATGCCCCCGCGGGCCCCCACCTGTTAATTAAACATTGCCCCTGGGACTTGGCCCACCCAGGGGCTCATTAAAATGAAGAACAGAAGCCCGCGCTTCGTTTAAAAAAAAGAAATTCAGCCGGATTCGCACACCCAGCACGAATCCCGCTGAAAATATAAAAATAAAATGCTTTTTTTGGCCCTGTTTGAGCAGGCCTAGGGGGTCAGGGTGTTTCTACCCTGCCCCCTTTTCTTTTTTTTATTGTTTTCTTCACTTTTTTTCTTATGACTCGGTTCAACCGAGTCACAAGATGGCTGCCAACACTTCTTGGTTTGGAGTGTTGACAGCCAATGAAAAAGAAGCTCATGATCGGGAGGGTTCGCGGATCCACCGCGGTCACCAGATATCAATATTTTTTATTTTTAAATTTCTCAGTAACTACTGAATGGATTTACACCATTTAAAGCAAAGAGTGCACTCTGGACCAAGAGCTACCTCTCTGCCAAATTTGGTGTAATTCCGTTCAGCAGTTCGGGCTGTAACCGCGACAAAAGTTCCTATGGAAATGAACATGGAGAAAACGCGTTTTGGGACCCCTCTTTGTTCTCGGCCCCCGCTTGACGAATCACCCCGAAACTTTCAAGACAGGAGCTGACCGGAGCGCCCCATTAGCTTTGAAAAGTTTGTGAAGATTCGTCAAACGGTGCCAAAGATATTGGCAAATCAAAAAACGCTTTTCCTATGGAAACTAGGTCCTAACTATAACTACCTACTGGAGACCGCCAGCAGGTTATATATATATATATATATATGATATATCTATTGAATCTAATCATCTTACTGGTGAATACTAAATTATATGCACTATTTGCACATATTTTAGAGATTCTATGAAATTAATGGGATTATGAATTATTGCTGCTATTTCAAGCTTCAATTCCCTCCTTGATGCAATTGTTTGACAACTGTGGATTTTAAGCGATTTGCATAAATTATTATTATTTTTATAATTCATTGCACCTTTTTGAAAACTTTGCATTTGCACTTTTTGAAAATTTATGCACCTTGCACTTTCTGTCATTAAATGTTTACTAATGTACTTTACATGTAGTCGAATGTGGAAAATGGCAAATATATATCGCCACCATATAACTAAGTGGGTTAGCAGTCTAGTATTTGCAGAAGTAGTAGAAATCAATGAGGGTCTAAAAAGCACTTGTCACTTTAAAATGGCGATCTAGACGGCCGGACTCTATGGTCCAGTTGAAGGCACAGAGCCGAAAAGGGTAGAACGTCAATGTTGTTGCACTATGGTGGTTGAATAAACACTAAGAAAGAAAGAAACTAATTGTCAAGTCTCTCCTTATGGTGCCGTGAAACCCTTGCTTTGTGGAGGCTTGGAATACGTAAGAATATATATATATATTTATATATATATATATACATATATATAGTAGAATTTTCGCCAGCTGATCAGCGCGCAAAACTAATTGTCAAGTCTCTCCTTATGGTGCCCTGAAACCCTTGCTTTGTGGCGGCTTGGAATACGTGAGACTATTTATGCGGTGGCTGCACTGCACATCACGAGCACTCAGGGACTGAGGTGAAGCGGTTGATCTCCCTTTTGCAGTCGATCGTTAAGTGGATACATCGGCCGACGCCTCTGCCACGTTTTTGAAGAAATGCCCGGTTGGCATCCAGCGGAATTGAAGGAGGCGTGTTTCACGGCAAAGAAAACGCAGCGGTGAGTACGAGAGGTGGGGGAAAGCCCTGTAGGCGACGGCCCATCGCGCTACGTCTGTGACGCGAGGGAGCAGCTTCTTTGCCGAGACCCGCGTCTCGGAAAACCGCTGCATACTAAGCCGAACCAGGGAAAAACATAGCGATACGAAGTGATCGCTGCTCCTTGGAAAACACGCACTCTCTGATAAATTAAATTAAACCAATATCGTACTATAAGTGGCATTTACTGGATTCTCGCATCTCCCAAAGAAGTATTGCGAGAGTAAGAAGTGTCCTGACAATTGAAAAAGTGAAAAATCATCAAAAATCACATTAAAACTTAAACGCACCGTGTGCAATAAAAGAGAATTACAGCACCCACTAAGGAATCTAATTATGGCAGAAAGAAGCAGAATTCAAACACAACGAGCAAGTGAATTACTTGATGATAACATGGTAGCCACGGGAAGCACCAACACCCGGAACACTCAAGTTGAAGGAAGAAAGAAAACAGTCCAGGGTATCATTAGAGAATTACAACAAAATAGGATCGTTGAGGTCAATAAATGGTGGGAGAAAACTACCCTTGAAAAATATATTGAATTCAAAAGAATACTGAGGGGCCTAAGGATCCTAATAATGCCAACTCTAAATGATCTAGACCTGGACTTAATTAAACAATGGCAAATGGATACCAATGACTGCTCATTCAAACTAATGAGGACCTTGATAATACATGCTGAAAGAAAACTGGAGGTTACAATTGAAAAAAATCAAGCAATTGGAAGAGGAGTTAGATAAACTCCCACAGAATGAGGAGAAAAAGGAATTACTGTAGTCCATGGAAAAGAAAATTAGTAAGCATGAGGCAGATGTGGAAAAAAGAAAAGCAAACAAATTCAATCGAGATCGAATCGATTATGCAAGTGGTCGTATATACACATTTGCGAGGAAATTCGACTCAGTGAGGAACAGAGTAGTAATGGATAAGTGTGCGGGATATGTAACAACTGGCACAGTGGACAGTTCAGACATCAGCTCAGCTGACGAAGAACAGAGTACTTCGAACCTGGATTTTTTCGGGGAGATGAGATTGATCCAAATGGTCACGCGACAAAGAGGAAGGGGAAGAGGAACAACCTTGGGAAGAGGACAAAGCAAACCCCAATTAGAAGAAGCAGAAAGCACAGTAAAGAACAAAAAAGGAAGAGGAAAGAAACAGCAAACATAATGAAAAAATTAGTTTAAAAAAACTTGGTCATTAACATCTCCAATAAAATTTTAAGTACGGACCAAGTGAGCTTGCTTAACAAAGGACTATCTTTCTGCCCCAATCTTGATATGGATCTACCAAACATCCGTATTGATTTATATAAATTTTGTCGTAAATTAAAACTAAAAAAACACTATGAGGATAAACCATACAATTCAAAACAAAAGTCCCTGTCCAAAATTGAAATCTCACCGCTAAATCAAAGAGATATCTTAACATTGAGAACACTGAGTAGTCTAGAAACAAATCTTGAACAACCAAGTCCAGCAATGGATCAACATGTAGAAAACGACATACAATTTTGTCAAAACATGGGCATCCCCACGTGGAGAGGAGGAGAGAGTGGACTCAAGGTGCAATCTACCTTTTGTCCACAACTCCCACCAGGGAATAAAATAGACCTATTCCAGGAACTGATGGTGGAAGATATGAACAAATTACTGTCCCCTAAATCTAAATCGAAAAAAACCCAAAGGAAAAAATGGAACTTAACACCAGGGGAACATAAGGCCCTAAAAGAACTGAGAGATGATCCACATATCATAATCAAGGCCTCAGATAAAGGCGGTAATATCGTCATACAAAATCTTGAAAACTACATGGATGAGGCAAATAGACAAATCCAAAATATACACCACTTTGAGAGTCTGGACGAGGATCCCATGGAGACATGGACTCAGGAGTACCACTCAAAATTACAGCAATGGAAAGATCGGGGATTGCTTGACTTCGAGGAGTATATGTATTTGAGGGTTAACCACCCCATTATAGCAACCATATATTTCTTGCCTAAAATACATAAGTCAGTCATCAATCCACCAGTAAGTCCGATTGTTAGTTCGATTGGATCTCTTTTGGAAAAGACATCATGCTTCATTGATACGTTTCTCATGGACTATGTAACATCTTTGCTATCATATTTAAAAGATACAACTGACTTTCTCAAAAAAATCCAGAACATTCAATGGGGTGATGGACTCATCATGGCCACAATAGATGTGTGTTCCTTGTACACATCAATTTTACACACAGATGGAATAAAAGCTGTTCAACAGTTCTTAAAGACAAGATCAGTGAGCTTTTTGGAACACTCAGAAATGCTCCTTGAAATGTTATCATATTGCCTAACCCACAACATCTTTCTCTTTAATGGGGAGCTCTTCATTCAAAAACAAGGAACGGCAATGGGTACATCATTCGCCCCCACATACGCGAATTTACTCATGGGAGTGTGGGAGACGGATGTACTAGCTAGCAGACACAAGTCCAACATCAAGATCTGGACTAGATTTATTGATGATTTGTTCGTGGTTTGGGAAGGAGAACAACAGGACTTAGAAAATTTTATCGAATCACTGAACAACAACAATTTTAATCTATCGTTCACATCCACAACTAGCAAAGACAGTGTTATATTTTTGGATGTGGAAGTTTTCATCAAGAACCAAAAAATCTGCACAAAAATACATCGGAAACCTACTGCCTGTAACAGTATACTCCACGCCAACAGTGGACATCCGAAACATCTAAAGTGGAGTATATCTTATGGACAAATGTTATGGGTAAAAAGAAATTGCTCGGAATCAAGTGATGTCGAACAGCAACTCGATGAAATGAGTGCTCGCTTTTTGGAGAGAGGTTACCCATTGGGTGTAATTAAAACAGTCGGAACCAAGGTTAATTCTAAACTGAGAGAGGCCTTACTAGCGCCACAACAGGAAGATCTGGCGAAACAAGATGAAGAGAATGGGACAATGCGACTGATCGTTGATTTCAATAATGAAAATAAAGAACTGAAACAGATCATCAAGAAAAACTGGAATATCCTGATGCTGGATGAGACATTAAGGAAGAAGCTAACACCTCATCCTAGCATTACATATAGAAAAACAGCTTCTTTGGGGGACATCCTGATGCATAGCCACTTTGAAGTCAAGGAACCCAAAAAACAAACCTGGTTGAACACTCCTGGGTTTTGGAAGTGCTCGAAATGTAAGGCATGTGAACATGGCCAGAACACACTAACGTTCAAATTACAGAATGGGAAAATCGAATACATATCTGACCACATCACATGCGAGTCCAAGTATGTGGTCTATATATTGGAATGCCCATGCAAAAAGCAGTACGTGAGGAGCACGATAAACAAACTGAAATTAAGGATACTCCAACACCTGTGAGCTATCAAGAACAAAGATTTTTCTTATCCCATTTCGAAACACTTTTCTGAACACCACTCTAGTAATGATCAACATCTGAAGTATTTTGGCATAAAAATTGTGCCCCAAAAAAGTCGAGGAGGTGACAGAATAATGGAATTAAGGAAAATGGAGTCTCAGTACATTTTAGCCATAGGAACTGAAAAACCATTTGGTCATAACTTGGATGCGGAGCTCCATATACACTTACAATGACAGCTA
Source organism: Calotriton arnoldi (assembly GCA_963921515.1). Classification (NCBI taxonomy): domain Eukaryota; kingdom Metazoa; phylum Chordata; class Amphibia; order Caudata; family Salamandridae; genus Calotriton; species Calotriton arnoldi. The sequence goes on along the minus strand of CAWUFW010000021.1, from coordinate 1,061,899 downwards.
CGCAGGAACTTGTGATACTCCTAACATCTTAATGTAATTCGAAGATGAAGAGACTCCCCTCTTTTTGACATAAGGATAGACCAAGAGAATGGACATTGAGAAAAGATCCTACAAAAGAGGAAACCATGTAATATATTCATAAAGGAGAAGAAAATTGAATAACTTGAATTTATGTAAATAATAACTCATAAATTGTTATTGGGGACTTGATATATAAACTGAATGAACTTGTATATCTCTTTTAGAGAGGCAATTCCTGATTAAAGTCAAGAAATATGGATTATCATTGATATTTTTACATGAAAATTATATTTTATAGTTTTCCATGTAACTGTATTTAGAAATATTGAACATATCTTGCACATCTGGATTTTAACATTTTTCTTAACAACAAGGTGGAGAATTACTGAATGCAAGTTTAAAAATGTATTGTACATTTTTTTGCATCAAGTACACCCCTCATGAGAAGGTTCATCACATTTTAGCCCCCGTGTTGTACATATTTCATTATTTTATTCATTGAGAAATGTTATATGAATCATCAGTTCTATTTTGTACTTTACGGTTATTGAATCTAATGATCTTACTGGTGAATACTAAATTATATGCACTATTTGCACATATTTTGGAGATTCTATGAAATGAATGGGATTATGAATTATTGCTGCTATTTCAAGCTTCAATTCCCTCCTTTATGAAATTGTTTGACAACTGTGGATTTTAAGCGATTTGCCTAAATTATTATTTTTATAATTCATTGCACCTTTTTGAAAACTTTGCACTTGCACTTTTTGAAAACTTCTGCACCTTGCACTTTCTGTCATTAAATGTTTACTAATGTACTTTACATGTAGTAGAATGTGGAAAATGGCGGATATATATCGCCACCATATAACTAAGTGGGTTAGCAGTCTAGTATTTGCACAAGTAGTAGAAATCAATGAGGGTCTAAAAAGCACTTGTCACTTTAAAATTGCGATCTAGACGGTCCAGTCTATGGTCCAGTTGAAGGCACAGAGCTGAAACACGTAGACCGTCCATGTTGTTGCACTATGGTGGTTGAATAAACACTAAGAAAGAAAGAAACTAATTGTCAAGTCTCTCCTTATGGTGCCGTGAAACCCTTGCTTTGTGGAGGCTTGGAATACGTAAGAATATATATATATATATATATATATATATATATATATATATATATATATATATACATATATATAGTAGAATTTTCGCCAGCTGATCAGCGCGCAAAAAGAAGACTCGCACTCCAGGGATCGTGATTCAAACAAAGTGTTATTGGCAACGCGTTTCGACCGTTACGGTCTTTTTCACATATATATGTAGAGTTACATCTCTTCAATCAACATTCTTGGAGTTTTAATTATTCGACCTGATCTGGTTACTGGAAGTGGGGAGCTGTCATCTTCCATGTCAGAGATTTTCGAAGACAGTGAAGAAGTAACAGCAGTCACTGAGTTTTCAGGTTCAGTCTTTCCTTCACCATCTCAATCAAAAGACAGATTAATCAAATGCCAAACGTGAGAAGAGTCACTGGTAACAGACTTTCCAGGATGCTGAGCAGTCACCATGTGTCTCTTGGTGGACACTACTTGGAAAGGTTCAGCATCATATGGAGCATCAGATTTCCTTCTGCACATTTGTCGGGCGATCACTTGATCTCCTCTCTTAAACTCGATGTTCTTTGCGTGTCACCTCTTGTCTGCATAGGCTTTAATTTCCTGCTTGTTAACCAAGTACTTTGCACGAGTTGTATTCTCACTTCCTTCTCTTTTGTTGGTCCAGTGAGGTAACTTGGTTGTCATTGCTCTCCCAAACATCAAAGTTGCAGGACTTTCGCCTGTGGTAAAGTAAGGTGTTGAATGATAGGCTTGTAGGGTAAAATTCAATACAGTTTTTAAACTCAGCCTCTCAAGAGTGGCACACTGTTGCTGCAACAAAGGATCATGAACTATGATGTAAGGGTGAATGTATTTGTACTTCCAGACATTTGTTAAAGTAATACTGTACACCGCAACTGATGTATGTTTAATAAAAAGATTTTTTTTTTAAAAAAGAGTGGCACACTGTACTGATTTCTTTAGCGTGCTCATAAAACACTCAATGAGTCCATTGGCCTGCGACCATAAAGGGATACTCTTCTGATGCTTTATGTTCAGATGCTCCAGGAAATCTTTGAATTCCCAACTGTTAAAAGGTGGGTCATTCACAGAGTTCAAAATGGCTGGAACGCCCCATGTCGCTAGGATGCCATCTAGTCTCTCAATGACTCTCTTGTGAGTTGTGGATGAGAGATTTTCTATTAATGGAAAACGTGAGTGATCATCTACTATTACCATCATTTGATGTCCATTATCGAGTTGACCAAAGAAATCGATGCCTATTCTCTCCCATGCATACTTAGAGTGTTCTGAAATTTTAAGAGTATAATGAGTAATATTGGTACGCAGTTGCATAGCTGACAGGCCTTGAGTTCCTTTTCAACCCTCTCAAGAACTCTCCGAAACTGAGTTAGGTTTCTATACTTAGATGGAAACCAAAGTCAGTTTTGGAGAGCTCTTTTGGTGGCAACAATACCACAATGTCCTTCGTGAGCTTCTTCAATTATTTTCTGTTGCAGACTCTCCGGAATCAGGATTCTCGACCCTTGCAGTATAACTCTTTCCTGGGCTATGGACAATTCATCTTTAACGTTTTTGTATTTTTGATATTCACCATCATTGGGAGAGGTCAAGTGCGTTGGTTCCACGAATAATGTGTAATTATATCTTTCAACTTCAGCATGTCACTATCATGGCTCGTGGCAGTGATGATCTGGGCTAATTATATAGCAACTGGTGTATTTAATTTTACAATGAAATTAATGTAAGCTTCTGCCTTCTTTGATGGAGTACCCTGACATTGTATAGGCACTCTGGAAAAGTAGTCAGCAGGGTTTTTATCCTTTCCTGGACGATGCACAATGGTATAATAGTACTCTTGTAATCGTAGTCCCCACTGTTCAATGTGAGGAGGAATCTTGGCATTTGGATTGCCAAAGATAGTCAGTAAAGCTTGATGATCAGTTACCAGCATAAAAGACTTTCCTTACAGGAATACATGGAAATGTTCACAAGCCCTTACCATGGTTAAACTTTCTTTCTCAGTTTGTGAGTAAGCATGCTCTGTCTGGGACAAACTTCTACTGGCATATGCCACAATATGCCTTTGAGCATTTGGGTGTCCGCTGTGCTGTGCAAGGATTGTGCCTAACTCAACTGGGCTAGCATCAACAACAACCTCTGTATGACGCTCTGGATTGAAGTAGGCCATTTCAGCAGCAGTTTCAATGGCTTGTTTGATTTTCTTGAAACTTCTTTCACATTCTTGTGACCACCTAAATTAAACATTTTTCTTTGTTAACTCTCGTAATGGAGCACTCATAGTAGCAAAGTCTTGTATGTATCTTGAATAGTAACTGGCCATGCCAAGAAATTAACGTATCATAGAAACATCTTATAGGGGATCAGCATTCAACAGTGCTTGTACTTTTGAAGGATCAGGTGTCATACCACTGTTACGGCTCAAAAGAGGACCTCGCAGGGCGACATTTTAAACGCTGACATGGCCTAAGAATATGATCAGGTAGGCAACAGGCAGGACTTTTGCATTAACATAACCACTGAAGGAAGTAACCCGTTAGGGCCACCCGGGTCACTAATGACCACCTCTCAGCCTTCCGTACTAAATGAAGAGTCGGTCAGACAGTAGAGAAAACAAACCAATAACTGTTTATTCATATACACTCAGAGCGGAGCCCCATCTGCCCAGTCTCTAGGAGTGCTGCAGAGCGGACTGAAATCGACAAGCATAAAGATACATTATGTACGTTTCATAACCGGGCAAGAACACGCCCACAGTGGAATTTTCCAGGCAGGTGCAATAAAACAGCAAAATACAGAATAAAAACGGTTTCAGCGCTCATATCTTACACAAAGTAGCATAGTCCAAGGTCATTCCATCCGGAACCCGCCACCAGACAAGGGGTAGAGGGCCTTTATCTAGTGAGAAAGCTATGTGCTGCAATGAACAGTGTGCTCATTACTGAAACAAGCCTAACGTGGCAGAAACGAACCTTAGAGAGAAGCATTTCTAGGAATTGAACTAGATCAGTTTCGAACAGTCTAAAATGGTGCCCAAATAGAAAATGGTGTAGCGAATGCTAACTTACATGGCTATTCTAACAGACCCTCCTTTTAGCATGAGCTAAAACATTTTCTAATGCCAACAAGAAAAAACAAAACTACAAACAGTAATAGAAAATCTCATTAATAAACAGTTACGAGCACTCCATACTATCAACATCAGGAAGTGAAACAGTAAGGAGGGAGGAATTCTTGAAAATTCCTTCATCAATGTTCATCAGATCCTCAATATCTTTCTGGATCATTATAGCAGCATTTATGTCATGAATCGATATCTTCTTTCTAGGGGTGAGAATAGTGGTACAATAGGAGCAGCAGAAGGGAAGACACTGAATAAGGGCACAGCAGAGCACCAATATCACAATCAAATAAATCACTTTCTCGAGAATCCAGCCCCAGCTGCCAAAGAGAGACCAACTCCAATTTCCAATTTCCCCTTTCCATTCCTTTTATATTTTGAAGGATATCTAAAATGTGTTTGGTAATATTCTTTTCCATATTTTTGATCCCGACCACACACTGTTCGCCCACTACCCCGCATACACCACCACTCTTAGCTAAGATAAAGTCCACTGCATATCTGGTATGTTCCGAATATATTCGCGTACTCTCCAACTAAGTGGTGATGTCGTGCAAAGCTGCTACTGTAGTATTAGATAGAATTTGCAGCTTGCATCCAAAATATTCTCTAGCCTTTTCACCCCTGGCCATAGAGGTACCACCCAAAGTGAAAATAGAGGAAAGAATATACCCAAAAGTAATCCCATTACTATAATTATTGACCTCTATATCGGTCACTCCCTCGCAGAATTCTTTTGTTAGAGTCCTTTTAAGCCATCATATATTTGGCTTAGCATATTTGCAAGGTACACCCAAAGGCAGCACAATTCCAAGAGCTACATCATCCGTACCATTGTGGACATTAGAATATGTTCCATTGGACAAAAAATAAAACCCTGGGTGTGCATAGATCGGACCTTCATAGTCTACTGCTGCATACCTGGAGTTCATTCCAAAAGTACTTGGATCCTTGTCATTCACCAAAGGGATCTTGTTTTTATACAGCACTATTCCCGAACAATTTATGTACATTGAAGTGTCAGTACTATTCACGATGGGGCAACAAGCAGGATAATAACCAGCCTCCCGAGTGACAATCAATTCCTTGTAATGCCAACCCACCAATGTAACATTTTGTTTTTCCATATAGAAATTGTAACAATATGTATTATTATCACAACCTGGTTAACCCATTCCTAGTGGCTTTCTATGGTATAGACATGGTCCCGGATAACCAAAGCCAAATACTCCTTTGACTTCTGTAAATTGGGCTGGCCGAATATAAGTATAAATCACAAGTGACAATGGATATACAGTCAACAGACTAGTAATGGATTGGGTGGGGTAACAAGCTGTCCCTTCTCCAAAGAATCTCTTATGAATCTCCAAAAATACATTACTCGGGGCTGTTCTTTTGTTTATTTTCAAGGAGATAACCTTTCCCTTACTGCGTAAAGGTACACTTTGATCATTTTCCAAAACCCATGACACCCCACACAATATTATTATCAGCAAAACCAAGAGAACAACACATATTATTTTGTTCTTGCCTGTCCACATCGATTATGCTGTGCAACAAGAACCATTGGTTGCTCTTCGTCGGCAACCTTTCTACCAAAGGGATGAATAATGAATTACAAAGAAGCACGAATGCAAAGAAAATATACAAGTTGCCAGTGTCCGTCAGAGCCTCACTGGTACAGGCTCCTATCGTCCATCAATATGTTGGCACTCTTGAGCACCAGCGGTGGAGCTTGCTCCGTCCTAAGCTTTTTTAATCTATCCTACATCGATAAAGATGGTATACCTGCTAGGTATACTTCTGCTCACCCTAGCTAATGTTCAGAAGATAAAGGCAAAGTGAGTACAAAAGTTCCCAAAAACTTCAGTTGATTCCGTTGGTACTATGACTCAGTACTACCTATCTTGTACAGTCCAGCCCTAATCTTTCTTCTCCTTGGACTCAGTATCCCTCAGCCAAGGGCGCAAATTGTACCTGGTAGCCCCAGGTACCGTGTGATCAATAAACAAAGGCTCCTGAATAGTTCGAATTTCTGGGGGAACAGCCTCATTCAAAACATCATCGTTTTCCTTATCTGTCTGGGTCCAAATCAACTGGGCGTCGCTGAAGGGAACAAACCTGGGTACCTGCTCACACTCTGTATCACCCACGCCCTCTCTCACCCACTGATCATATGGCAACGGCAAAGGAATCCTCTGGCAATGCATAGCATGTACCCAGTTCTTTCGGCCAGCAACCTTTACAGCCGTCCATGTCACCAACAGAACTTGCTCAGGATCCTTCCAGCGTGGCTCCAGACTTTTCTCCTGCTGGAAATTTCTAATAAGCACGAAGTCCCCGGGCTGAATGTCATGGCTGAACTTCTCTGGTACAGAAGGTAGGGACTCCCACACCTGTTGGTGAATAGAACGCAAACTTTCTGTTAACTGGCCAAGATAATCAAGCAACACAGAATATTCAATATCTGAATATTTACGAGGGCGCGGGACGCCCCAGACATTTGCCGGGCACCCGAACATGACCTCGTAAGGTGGCAATCCTGTTCTAGAATGAGCTGTTGTTCTAGTTGACAAAAGAGCTAATGGCAGGGCATCTGGCCATTTCAACCCTGTTGTCTCTTGTATTTTTGCCAATTTCAGTTTGAGAGTACCATTGTACTTCTCAACAAGGCCAGCTGACTGAGGGTGATTGGCAGTGTGACATTTCTGCTTGATGTGCAACCCTCACACAAATCAATTTAATCACTCTCCTATTAAAATGACTTCCGTTGTCACTCCAGATAACTCGGGGCAAGCCAAAACGAGGAAAGTACTCTTTGAGGAGTACCTTCGCAGTCGTAATGGCCGTATTATCCTTATTGGGGTAGGCCTCAACCCATTTGCTGAACGCACATACAACCACCAAAACATATTTAAGGTTATTGCATCTCTCTAATTCGATATAGTCCATTTGAAGGACCTCAAAAGGAAAAGTGGGTGGTGCGAAATTATCAGGTGGTGTAGGGGTACCCTTCCCTGGATTATGCATCATACAGACCATACAGTATTTTACCACATGCGCAGCTGTCTTGGAAATGTTATCATTATGTCACACAGGGGCTAACAATTTACAAATGCCTTTTGCACTAATATGAGCTGGACCATGTGCCATATTAACCACAGGAAGAACATATGCATCAGGCAACATCCATTTCTGTTGCCCCGATTTATCAATCCAACACCCTTCCTCATTCAATTGTGCTGTACTTTCCTGCCATCTCGCTAATTCTTCTATCGTAGCCTCACTCTGTATCTCTTTTACACTCTCAAGGGTATTCTCAAACATGACAACTTCGGGAACCCATCTAGCTGGACCTGCAACAAACATACGTTTCATCTTTCTTCGGGCCGTTTCCTTAGCTACCTGATCTGCGAAAGCATTTCCTCTACCCACATCATCTGTAACCTTTCTATGGGCGCTGTACTTGATGATTGCCAATTTCTTGGGGAGCGTTAAAGCAGACAAAAGCCGCAAAATAAGGTGCCCATGCTGAATCTTGGTACCATGGGAGGTAAGAAACCCTCTCTCTGCCCAAAGCCGCCCACAATTATGCGTGAACCCAAATGCGTACTGGCTGTCAGTATAAATATTGACAACCAGCCCTTCACTCAATTCGCAAGCTCGGATAAGGGCAGCAAGCTCGGCAGCTTGAGCCGACAGATAAGGAACCCGTGATGTCTCTACCACTGTCCACAATGTAGTGATAGCATAAGCTGCAGTGGTGGTGCCATCTGGTAATTTAAAACAAGAGCCATCGACATATAGTTCTCCTTGAGGGTCAGATAAGGGAACATCAGTCAAGTCTACCCGCCCTTTCATCTCTTCCTCTGTCCGAAAAATACAGTCATGTTTGTCGACTGCATCATTCTCAGAAGGGAGGGGTAGTAATGTGGCTGGATTCAGAGTGGCACATCTCTTAATCGTAATGTGTTTAGCAAACAATGTCAATTCATAGCCAGTAAGACGTGCACTGGTAAGGTGCTGTGTCTTTGTCTTATTCAAAAGTGTATCCACAGCATGGGGTACCATAACTGTGAGGTCAGTATCAAGTACGAGTCCAGCCGATTGCCTGATCAAAGTAGCCACAACCGCGACTGCTCTCAGGCAACTCGGAAGGGCCCTAGCGACCGGATCAAGCACAGCAGAAAAATAAGCACAAGGCCTCTGTTTATCCCCAAACGTTTGTGTTAGGACAGAAAGTGCGCAGCCAGCCATCTCATTGACATAGAGCACAAACGGTTTGTTATAATTTGGTGTGCCAAGTACCGGAGCCGAACAAAGCACAGTTTTCAATTGCTCAAAAGACTGCTGACATTCTGGCATCCAAGGCAAAGGCTCATGCACTGCTTTCGTTGTTTAAGTAAGCAAAGGTTTGATTAGTAGCGAGTAATTTGGTATCCACTTTTGACAGTAGGAAGTAATACCTATAATAGCACATACGTCTTTCTGAGTTTGTGGAATGGGCATTTTAACAATGGTACTGATACACTCAGGGGTTAATCTCCTACCCTCATTCGACAATAGCTGACCTAAGTAGGTGACCTCCTGTTGGCAATACTGAAATTTGGAAAGAGAAACCTTATGACCATGATGTGCCAAATGCATTAGCAATTTCACCGTACTGTCTTTTCAACCATGTTCCGTATCAGAAGCAATCAATAGGTCATGGACATATTGCACCAATACATTACCTGGAGGAAGCGACAGTGAATCCAATTGACTTTTTAATGCCTGACTATAGATACTAGGACTCTCCGTATAGCCTTGAGGAGCGCGACAGAATCTAAAGCTTCTGCCAGCCAGTGTAAATCCAAACAAATACCTACTATCGGGGTGAATAGGAATACTAAAGAATGCATTTTTCAAATCAATAACAGAAAAGAACTTAGCAGTGGATGGAATCATTGTTAAGAGCGTAGTGATATGAGGAACCACTGGAAACTGCGGAACTACAATTTTATTAACCTCTCGCAAATCAATCACAAAACGATAAACATCATCAAGAACTTCAGGGGAACCCAAAGGTGTCCTCTTAAGAACTGGGAGAATAGGACTATTACAAATGTTGGCAGACGTTTCCTCAACCACTCCCTTTCGTATTAGATCTTGAATAATCTGAAGAATAGCCCGTTCGCCTGCCTGCGGTATCTTATATTGAGGAATGCGGGGTAGAACAGCATTATCTTTAACCTGTATAGAAACCGGTGGTATATGTAACAAACCCACGTCTGTATCACCTGTGGCCCACAGTGTGGGTGGTATCTGAGCAAATTCAGCTGGAAGGGTCGCATCCTGAGACAAACATTGCCTAGTACTCACATCCGGACCCATAGTAATATAGACACCGGCAGGAGAGCAATAGATAGTAGCATGTAATTTCTTCAACAGGTCCAAACCCATCAAATTTTCACCACAATTAGATGTTAACAAGAACGGAGATTCCACCGTGAAAGGACCAACAGTCAATGCAAGGGGTCGGGAAATGGGGCTTACAACCGGTACACCTGAAAAACCTACCGAAACATTATTGTGGCCAGACAGAGCTGCCCCAGGGACCATATGCCGAGAAACAGAACTCTTCGTCTCACCTGTATCCACCAAAAATTCCTTAGGTCGAGCCTTGCAAATCCGCTGTGACATAAGGACCACACTGATCTACAGATATCAGAACTGGTTCCTCACTCTGTCCCTGGCTGTCCTAACTATAAGACATACCTGTCACATCATCCATGTCATAATCATCATGATAATACTGTCCATCTCTTGGGTCATCAAAATAATTATTATCAGAACGGCTCACAGAAGTCACAGCATTCTGATTTCTGTTGGTCCCACGATCTCTACCACCAAAACTTCATCCTCTAGGGGACGCAACCTTCTGCAAAAGCACCAGACACGGGGGCGTGGCCAAGATGGCGGTGTGAGGGGACGTGCTTTCGCTGAGCTCCGCTCCCGCCGGGCCTACATCATTGACAACAGCACTCCCGGCATCCAGATCCCCCGTCTGAGGCTTCGTTTCTGTGGAGCGGATGAAGCGGAGGGCAGTGGGCCGTCTTGATCGCCTGTGGCTGCCCATTTGAATGACCCCCGATCGGCCCGTGGCTCTGGCGCCGGGGGACGGGAGAGGCCGGACCTGTTGCGCAGTTCGCTGGGAAGCCTCTAACATACGGCAACACCGCCTCGCTCCTGTTGTCGGGCCCCCGGAGGGCTCATCGCCGCAAGCACTAGCTGAGATCCCCCAGACAATTCCCTACATCTGCATCCTGTCCCCCCACGCCATCTGTGAGCGGGCCCAGGGGCTCAGCTCAGGACCTGCAGCGCGGCCGCGATGGCCTGGCATTCACGCGAGCCCACGGGCCCGCTGGGGAGGACTGATTTGGCCTTCAGTGGCGAGAGGGGCCCAGCCCGGACCACCGTGGTGCAAGGCAAGTGCCCGCAGAGAGCCGACGACCCCCGATCCTGCCTGCGGCCCTGCAGGAGCCCCTGAAGTGCCTGCCGGCCGGCTGCGGCCTACTTGAGGCCGGTAGAGTGAAGGGGGGCCCCCGGAGACCTGCCTCACCAGCGGGCACTGGCGCACTCGGTGTGCAACAGCACCTTTTGGGGACAATTTGGAGGTCCCCTGATATCGCGAGTGCTGGGTCCGCGAGAGCAGCCGCCTGGAAGCACAAGATCTGGTGGAGCTGCATGGGGCCTAGTTGCAGGTGAGGCCTGCTGCGCCGGGGAGCCGCCGGAGCCTCCTGTCCCCGATTGGTCCCCCTGGCACGCTTCGCTGGTCAACTCGGGGAGGGCCTTTGCTGCACAGTGGACATTGTAGGGAGCAGGGGCCGCCCTGGTGGACTTACTCACTTGCAGTACTGTTGACTGGCAGGGTGATGGATGGAACCGCATCGCTGGTGCCCCACAGAGTTTATTCTCCGCCATCACTGGTGGGCGGGCCGCCCCTGTGAATAGTGCAGAGTTTACTGGTTTCCGCCGCCGCCTGCGGTGGGGGTTGCGGAGCGGATCCTTTCAGCAGCGAGGGCGAGGCGCGGCCTGCGCAGCACTAAGGCACAGCAGCAATCTCCCTGGGGGCCGGTGCGCTCACCCACTTCACCAACGACCACCTAGTGCCGGCGTCTCCCCTCTTTAAAGGCCCTACACGTCACCTGGTTAAGCCTGCCTGCTCGCCCCACGATGGCCACGGCCAAAAGCAAAAAGGACAGATCCGTGCGGGACCTCCTGCTGAAGGCGACGGGGGACGCCTCAGGTTCTGGCGCGGCGCCCGCAGAGGGAGCCCGGACAGCGCAGTCACTCGGGAGTTCTTGGAGTCCCTGTTTGCCTCACAAAGGGAGGATATTTTGGCCATCAAGACAGACTTGCAGGTGGATCTCCGAGAGGTCCGGAGAGATGTGGATGCAGTGGGAGAACGAGTTACCGCCCTGGAGGACTCTGCAACTGCGAGGGAGGAAGAGATCGCGGCGCTCCAGCAAGAAGTCCTGCGGCTACGAGATCAGCAGCTGGATCTCCAAACTCACTCCGAGGACCTACAGAATAGGTCACGGAGGAAGAATATTTGCATTCGGGCGGTCCCAACGGGGGCAGAAGGGGAGGACCTTGTAGGTTATGTGCAGGACCTCTTCCGCACGGTCCTGGGCACCCCAGCGGAGTCCTCAGTTAAGATAGACCGCTGCCACCGAGTTGGCCCGCCTTGTCAGCCGAACCGCCCTCCTGCCGACATCCTGATATGTGTCCACAACTATAAGGTAAAGGAGGAGATCCTCAAAGCGGCCCGCGCCAGTCAACCTCTTCACTTCAGGGACCATACCCCGCAGCTCTTCCAGGACCTGGCGTCTAGCACTCTCCAGAAGAGAAGGGACTTCCGCCCTATTACTAACCATCTTCGCTCGCTAAATGTCTCTTATGCTTGGGGCCACCCCTTTCGCCTTATCTTCCGTCTCGACGGGGAGTTGCACCAGGTCCCCTCCCTGTCCGAAGCCTGCAAGGTGTTGCAGTTGTCCCTCGATGACCTACCTTCTCACCCAGATACTGCAGATCGGGGCACATGGAGGTCTCCTGGGCGCGGGACACGGGGCGGCCGAAATCTAGATCGCCTGCACCCTGACACGGCCAACATTATCAAAGAACGGTCTGCTGTTCTCCGGACTTTGACAGGTGCAGAAGGGGGATCTTTGGATGCTAAGGATTGAGGGTAACGTGCCTTTGGGGTTATAGCGTCTCCTGTGGGTCCGGCGGGAGCGGTGGAGTTGCTTTGTTTCCTTCCGGGGATGTCCCTCATTCCTCTGGCAGTCCCCTTTGATAACTGCCCAGCTTCCATGTTGGACTTTGTGTTGTTTTGTTGTTATGGGGTTTGCAGTTTTTGTTTTAGGGTGGGGTGGGTCCTCTCTCCGGTGAGCTTTTTATCCAGGGTCCCTTTCTCACGGCTCGTTCGCCTGCACGTCCACACTCAGTCCTCTATGGGTTTTGCCCCCCATTGGTGGCCACACCGCCTTCGCCATATCGCCCGGTGGCCTTCTTCCACAGATGGCAGTCCAGGTAGTTAGTTTTAATGTCAGGGGCCTTAACAACCCCACTAAAAGGAAAGCTGTGCTCTCCTTGCTTGAACAGACACAAGGGGACGTGTGCCTACTCCAAGAAACTCACCTCCTCCACAGCGATACACACCGCATGCATCATAGAGGGTTACCCGTGCAGTTTTGGTCTTCGGGGAAAAATAAGAAAGGGGGGGTGGCCATTCTGTTCTCCAAACATTTCAGGGGCTCCGTGGTGGGTACAGTGGTGGAGATTAAGGGGCGCCTCCTTGCGCTGCGATTACGCATAGGATCTACCAATATCACCATAGCTTCACTCTACTCCCCCAATGAACACCAGGAGAAATTCCTGCTGAATGCCTTGGCCGAGGTGCTGCATACGCCGGACTCCCTGGTGGTGGTGGGGGAGGATCTGAATTTGGTTATGGACGCAGGGGAAGATCGCTCTTGCTCAAGAACGGGCAGCGCAGGAGCCATATCGGGGAATGGGAGAGCGTGGCTTGATGATTGTGGCATTCATGATGCATTGCGCTGCTTACACCCTGCCGAAAGGGATTACTCCTTCTATTCTGCTTCCCATAAGACATACGCCCCCCTGGACCACTTCCTTGTCTCCCAGGCAGCGTGGGCCTGTACCCAGGCCTCTACCATAGAGGCCCGCTCCCTATCGGATCATGCTCATATCACCCTAACACTGCGCCTCTCGCCCGCACAATTGCCCCCACCACATTGGCGCCTAAGAGACTCATTCTTGCGGTCCTCGCAGGTGGTGGAGGATCTCCGACGCACACTGACTGACTATTTAGTACTCAACGACGATGGCACCATGCCCTTGGCCTCCGTTTGGGAGGCACTTAAGTTAGTTGCGAGGGGGGCTTCATCGCTAAGGCGGCCTATGATAATAAAATCAGGCGGGACAAGCGCCGAGAACTCGAGAACGGGGTTAAGGAACTCAAGGCCATTCACAAATGCACCGGTGCTCCCCGAATATGGCGTCAGCTGGAGAAGGAGCGGCTCCAGCTGAAACGTTTGGACCTTGACAGAACCGAATACGCGGTTCTACGGCTGAAACATAAATATTACGTGGGCTCTAACAGGGGCGGTCGCATGCTAGCGCATTGCCTCCGCAGTCAGCAGCAGGCCCAGGCGGTGAAAGTGGCTCGGGAAGCCCAAGGGTCGGAGGTAACGGATGATTCTGATATTGCTGCGGCCTTTCGGGCCTTTTATGCGAACCTCTATTCCGCCAAGTCCCCGCCCTTGTGGACTCTCTCGAGTACCTACGCGGTGCGGCGGTTACCCCTCTTCCAGCTTTCGAGGCGGACGGATTGGAGGCCCCCATTCGGATTGAGGAGGTGGTCTCCGCCATTGCCCGACTGAAGCTCATGAAAGCACCGGGTCCGGATGGGTTTAGTGCCCTTTTCTATAAGACTTATTGCGTAGAGTTGGCACCATTGCTCACCCGACTATTTAACTCATTTACGGACACAGGCACTCTCTCGACTTCCATGCTACAGGCGACGATATCGTCATCCCCAAACCAGGGAAAGACCCGGTGTTCTGCAGCTCATACCGACCGATTTCCCTGCTAAATATAGACGCAAAGTTATTCTCGAGCATCCTGGCCCATAGATTAAACCCTTTTATGCCCGGCCTGGTTGATCCGGATCAGTCGGGCTTCATCCCGAGCAGGCAGTGTGGGGACAACACCAAAAGGATTTGCCACCTAATTGATAAGGTGCATAGGTCTAAGGAGGAGGCTCTTCTGCTGGCAGTTGACGCCGAGAAGGCCTTTGACCGGGTGCACTGGCCGTATTTGTTCGCCACACTAGAGCGCTTCGGCATAGGGCCTAATTTCGTAGGTGGGTGGCAAGCATTTATAGTGCCCCTACTGCACAGGTCCGGGTCAATGGCGTACTATCGGGAGACTTTGCGGTGGAGAAGGGCACCAGACAAGGCTGTCCTCTCTCCCCGCTGCTCTTCGCCTTATATATGGAGCCCTTTGCTCAGCGGCTTCGGGACAATCCTCAGGCGCAGGGTGTCCCGTTTGGGGCTGATCTCCATTTAATTAGCCTCTACGCCGACAATGTCATTTTTCTCTTTGGCACATCCCTTAACTTCTATGCCAGCCATCGTGGCAGATCTGCAAGCCTTCAGTCTGGTCTCTGGGTTTAAAATAAACTCGCAGGTGCTGAACCTTACTGCGAAGCACACCACCGTGGATGCTTTGCAGGCCCAATTCGACTTTGACTGGGTAACAGGGGGTATTACATATTTGGGGTTGGTCCTGCACAATCGTCTGGATAAGACTGCAGAAGTGAACTATTCTACTCTACCTTCACACGTCCGGAAAGATCTCGCCCAATGGCGGCGTCTACCCCTGTCATGGATGGGTAGACTGGTCGCAATAAAAATGAATGTCTTACCTCGGGCCCTGTATCTTTTCCAGACCCTTCCCCTACTGCCCCCGCTGAATGCACTCGCACACCTCCAAACGGAGATTGAACGCTTAATTTGGGGTCCGATCTCGCCCAGACTGCAGAAATCTTTACTACAGCGCCCTAAGAAAGAAGGCGGTTTGGCTTTGCCCAACCTCACTCGCTACTTCCAGGCCTCGCTGCTGCGTTATCTTGTAGAATGGAATCGTCCCATGATGGAGAAGCACTGGGTATTTATGGATCAGACAGTGGCTGGTCGACATATTTGGAGGGAGGTCTGGCTGCCTAGGTCGGCGCACTCCTGGGGACTCTATTCCTCGCCAGTCACCCATCCCACCATGCTAGCCTGGGACAGGGTAGTTAAACGGGCAAACCTTACCACTTTCCCCTCTCCCATGTCTCCAATTTTTTCTAACCCCGATTTCCCCCCCAGGATGGACAAGGGCGTAGGCGCGCGTTGGGTGGAAGGCGGGTGTAAGCGTCTGGGACAGCTGTTCGACCTGCGGGGCCATATTCCCTTTAAGGAGCTTCGGGAGGACTATGACCTTGCGGGGCCGGACCTTTTTCTTCACACGCAAATGTTGCACTGGACATCTAGCCCCCTTGTGCGTCCCCTGGTGAGCAGACCGATGCTACCATATGAGAAGTGGCTCCTTCTGAAAAAGGATGACCGCAATCTCATCTCAGAACTCTACACCATCCTCGCACAAGGAGTTACAGAGGCTCGTTCCGCTGGACAGAGGCGGTGGGAGGCAGAAATAGGTCGCAATCTTTCAGACAAAGAGTGGGAGGATATTTTTTATAGATCACACCATTTTGCACACTCCATGGGTCATACAGAGACCGCATTTAAAATTGTATCCTACTGGTATTATACCCCGGTTCGATTGACTAAATGGAGCTCTCAGAGCGACGGCCTCTGCTGGCGTGGCTGCGGGAGTCCGGGCAACCTCCTTCATTTGCTGTGGAATTGCCCAAAGCTTACAAGATATTGGGACAAAATCCTTGACGAAATTGACAGGGCCTTTGACACTACTATCCCGAGATTCCCCGCCTACACTATCTTGGGACTCCCCAATGCTCTGACCTTCCCTTTGTGCTCAGTCAAAGGCAAGCAAATCGCCTTGGCTTTGAATGCCGCGCACCGGGTTATACTAGCGGGCTGGAAGACCGACAGGATCCCAGACCACTCTCAATGGCTGCTCCAATTGTGGACCCTCCTGGGTATGGAGCGATTGTCTATGGCCACGCTTGGGGACAAATCTGAATATCCTAAGGTCTGGGCTCCCTTCATTACAATCTTATCCTCGGAGTTCCGGGAGCTAACATGCCCTGTCTATTTAAGCTGATCCCTGAGAGTCAGGAGGGAGGCTAGGACATGTGACCCATAACGAGCTCGCTTACTCCCTGGAGGACTAGCAACCTTCATCTCGAACCATATGTGTATGTCTGAGCTTTCTGGGGGCTCAGTGGGAGAGAGGAGGGGGGGGGAGGACCGGGGTTTTATATGTCTTGAAATTTGGTTTGTTCTCTTCCTTTTTGTTAAAAGCAGACTTACTCGCTTCAAATGAGCCACGGTGCACCCTTGCAGCACCGTCATCTGTACACAAGTGGCGCTATAGACCCTTCTCTTGTTCCCTTCATATAGTAATAAGAGTATTTCTTGCTCTACGATGTTGAACGCGGCCGGCCCAAGATGGGTTGTAGGCAACATGCTGTGTTAACTACCTATTTAGTTGTCTCATGAATCATAAGCTTAGTTTCCTGTCCTTTGCTCCTGTGGTCGCCGGCCCAGTGGGTTCTAGGCAATGACGCACTGTATTTTCTCATCATGAGTTCTGCCAATAAAAATCGATTTAATTCTAAAAGCACCGGACACTGGCTGCGCCAATGTCCTTCCTCCTTACAATACGCACACTGATTCTGCCCTAAAGCTGTCGTTGAAGGCTGCCTAGTACGCGGAAGTTGTCTAGAAGGACCACCTCGCCCCCTACTATTTCCCCTAAATGCTTGCTGTAGCAACACCTTCATCTTTAAATCCTTATGCTTTTTATCAGTTTTATCTTTTTCCTCCTGATCTCGATGTTCATAATATTGGGCCATATTCAAAATAACAGAGGGAGAAGACGTAGACCAAGTACTCTCTGACGCCTGCAAGCGAGTCATTATTTCGGGAAGATTAGTAACAAACCTATCAACAAACAGTCGAACTCCTCCCTCAGTGGACATATCCTGCCCACTATAATGCAAAAACTTATCTTCAAACCGAGTAAAGAAATCAGATACACTCTCATCTTTCTTCTGTCGACAAGCCGTCAATCTGTCCCAACTTACCTTCTTATGGGGAATAAGAGTGTGCATGTACGTAATAATACGACCAGGCAAAGCAAGTATCTAAGCACAGGGTTTATCTCCTGGCTTCCTTTCCTGATCCCATCCTTTAATCACATCTCATGTACCGCCCAATTCGGCAACATGATCTTGAGTATGCACCTGCCGCCAAATATCGACCGGAACAAGAAGACCAAAAAACATTTCAATATCAGCAAGAGTCATAACAGTAGAAGAAGCAGCCTCTGTTAATTCCTTATAATAAGCTGTAGGATTCTTCCTAGGATTGGGCAACGTAGCCCTAAGGGCTAAAACCTCACTTCTTTTCCACGGAGTTTAAACCCATTGCTCCTGAAAATGGGCAGCTACGGCTGGTCTAGTGACGTTACCGAGCTGGTCAGTTAACTCAGGCATTTCTGGATGATATATTGGATGAACCTCACGCATAGGAAACTGAGTAATTTTAGTGGGAATCTTTTCATACAACCGAACTTTGTAAGAAACTATGGTAGCAATATTTGCGAGCACCTGTCCTGGGGCTAAATCAGCTACATAAACACGGTCCTTAATATCAAATAACACTTGTGGGACCTCAATTTTAATGTGTGTGCGCCACAGGTCAATCAATATAGCGGACATATGCTGAAGAACGTGCTGCTGTAGAAAAGGCTCAAACTCACGCACAGCTTGCCAAATGTCCTCAATACCATAAACCGGATTACTAGCCCACTTCATAGCCTGTCTCGCTAACACCTCCTTCTCATCTTCTCCTACTCCAGAGCGCACCAACGGACCCATGCGATCCCTGAATTTCGCCCAATCCCTGTCCTCAAACCCTCGTACTGGCGTCTCAGCATGCGAAAGTATCGGAGGATGAAAAACCAGAGAAGGAGAAGCAACAGAGGTAGCAGGTAGAATCGTTGCTAACGTTTGCACCGGAGGAGAAAGAACGGAGGGCACAGAAGTTGGAACAGTAGATGTACTAGAGGTCACAGTCTTCAAAGATGGCAAGGACAAGGAAAGAGCAGGGGGTGCGGTAGCCAAATCTGCCGAAGTAACAGCCGTAGACACAGAAATGGCCGCAGCAGATGAAACAGGCTGTTGTGACTGTAAAGGAACAGTGGGATATATCCTCTGCGGGGCATAAGGAGGCGGGGGTCGAGTGTCTAACAGCTCCTCTACAAAAGCATCATTGTCCTCTTTGGCCAAATAAGACTTATCAATATGCAACCGAAATCTCCTATCTTCACATTCAATTCCTGTCTCCTGAGCTTCTTCCAAGCGAGCATCTGCAGAACAACAACAACAACACAGATTCCAAAGTTTGCTTAGGCCAGGCATTTCGGAAAAGAAACAAATCGTTAGTTTTTACCTGGCAAAGTATTTGCAAATACTTTTTTATCAAAAACAGTCTTTAGACCGTACCAAACTCAAACCCAAACGGTACCATATCCACAAAGAACCAAAACAAACTCACCTGATACCAGTAGTACAACAAAGCAGTTCTCCACTGCCGACCCTTCAGACCAAACGGTCAGATCCCAGGGTTTCGCAATTCAGGACTCCAGTTGGGATGACCACTGGGCGAGGCACCATCCAGCGGGACAGAAGGAGCAGCTGCGAGCAATAGAAACTCTTCGTGCAGGGATCCCTGAGCCGTCAGTCCGACCAGACGATGTCCTCGGCCTCCCCCCGTCTGTGGAAAGGGGATGATCAATCACCCGAAGGAGTCCCTGTTCGGGCGCCAACTGAAGGAAGTAACCCGTTAGGGACACCTGGGTCACTAATGACCACCTCTCAGCCTTCCGTACTAAATGAAGAGTCGGTCAGACAGTAGAGAATACAAACCAATAACTGTTTATTCATATACACTCAGAGCGGAGCCCCATCTGCCCAGTCACTAGGAGTGCTGCAGAGAGGACTGAAATCGACAAGCATAAAGATACATTATGTATGTTTCGTAACCGGGCAAGAACACGCCCACAGTGGAATTTTCCAGGCAGGTGCAATTAAACAGCAAAATACAGAAAAAAACGGTTTCAGCGCTCATATCTTACACAAAGTAGCATAGTCCAAGGTCGTTCCATATGGAGCCTGCCTCGGGGAGAGGGCTATTATCTAGTGAGAAAGCAATGTGCTGCAATGAACAGTGGGCTCATTACTGAAACAAGCCTGTCGTGGCAGAAACGAAACTTAGAGAGAAGCATTTCTCGGAATTGAACTAGATCAGTTTCGAACATTCTAAAATGGAGCCCAAATAGAAAATGGCGCAGCGAATGGTAACTTACATGGCTTTTCTAACACCACCTACCATCATGCCTATGCCAAACTCTGCGGGTGGTGGAAGGCACAAAGTGTTTCCGGAATGGAGCGCCGATCTCCGAGCAGCATTGGCTTGCCGGAAAACGAACGCAGCGTCATCACGTCATGACCCGCAAATGTTTAAAAGACATTTCCGTGTCAGCGCGGTGCAGATTATTCCTTCGTAATACCGTAACGGAGAGAGACCGAGTTCTGTGGATTTGCAGGCCGAGATTTCGGGAGTGGTGCGGTAAGGTTGTTGCCATTCTGTTGTCTGCTTCCCTTTGTAGGAGTTTGTCTTCGTTTGGGCCCTGAATTGATATCGAGCTCTCCTTATCGTGTTAGGAATTTTAGACTGCCATATCTATTCTGTTATAATCGTTGGAGGAGATTCATGGAACCCAGGGTGCACTGTGCCTAACCTATCAGCCTTTATTGTCTATTACCTGGAGGGGGACAAACCTATTGCGATCCCCCGTGAAGAGGTGCATTGTCATAGGAGTGGCACTAACCTTTGTTACTTAACTTGGTTCTTTAATTTCGGGGGTATTGACTTCACAGTGGTACAGAATGGAGATGTAATACTGTACAGAACAATCCTATTATCTAAAAAGACGCTTCTTCATAGTTGCTCTGAAATCATTTGTGTTCTTTCTCATTTGCCATAAATAGCAGGGGTGATCAGAGGCGTAATCAAATGGATTTCCTCCCCCTGTGATGTGTGGCAGTTCAATTTTTGCGGTGGGTACCTATGTATAGAAGGAAGCAATATAGGCATATTGTTTTATTTTTCTATCAAGATTGTAAATCCTCTTCTTTCATTGTAGCGTTCGTATGAAAGAGCAACCGTACTCAGGAAGGAACAATGTATTCCTTGTCCCCCACATTGGTATAGATCGTTCTCATTTTGTTTTGCAGGTAATAGGTTAACATATTTATGTTATTTAGATACCAGCTTGTCTAGGCCTCTTCTGGTGTTTTGTTTTGGTTTCCAGATCTCCTTCCCTGCTGTCCCCATCCTTTCTTTACCTCACTTGATCACCTTAAGCTTCTGTGCTATGATAGCATTTCAGAATTGAGGCTATCAAGGGGTGAACCCACTTGAGCCACGGACCGATCCTGAGGATTCAGAAAGGTGCAAACCTGAAAGAACCTGACAACCTACATGGCGAGAGCGGACAAGCGGTCGTCAGGAGGAGCATCCACCTTGATGTAAGTGTGACTACAGGGGGTCTCTCCTTGTCTCTCACCAGTTCTAACAATGTTTTAAGATAAACTCGTACTACGGGAGAGTACTATTTAGGGGATACCTCGGTGCAGGAACAACTGGTTCTGGCACTACCGCACTTCAGGGAACGAGGTAACCTAGATCCTGGGACCGGTAAGGTCCTGACGAAGGCCGGCGTGACCCTGCACTATGGGCACAAAGTAACGGCTGAAACATGTCGACAAATTGGCAGTAAGGAGGGGTGTAAGGAGCTCATAATCTCTTCCAGTCACCACCATCCTTCACGTTTTTAATCCTGGCCGAACGGTCCAGGAATAAATTTTATGCATAGCGACACCTCCGAGCTAGTTTTATTCACACTGCACTTCCACTTCCGGTGATCCCAGTCAATTTATATTTTTCTTTTATGTGTTGTGTCTTGTCTTCCCCTACCCTATTGCTCCACTTCAGGCATTGGGTTGCGCAGGGGTGTTTTGAAGCAGCCCTATGATGAAGCATGTCACACAACTGTGTGAGTGAGGGCAGTATTTGGACACATAGCACGTGCCACCACACCCAGAGATAATTTATCACCCCCTACTCCTTTTGGTGTGTTTAAATTGTTCCTTGGGGGACCAGAGTAGAGGGCTCCGTATCCCTCACCCCTTCTCGTTTGTGTTAAAGAGAACCTGACGGGGGCGTGGCCAAGATGGCGGCTCGGTAGGACGCGAATCTCCGTCCCTGGGGGCCTTGGACTGCGCCTCCCGGAGCCTGAGAGCGCTCCCTATCTAGCGACCCGCCCTGCCTGGTGAACGGAACGTCTCCCAGCACGCCGAAGGTGCGGCGGGACTGCCCGGAGGGGGGCTTGCCTTTAGGCCGCCATCTTGCCTCCTTCCCTGGCCTGGCCGTGCCTACGGACGAGGGACTGCTGGGCCTGGAATCTGGAGCTCTCTTCACGCGAAGCCTGAATGAGTGACTGCCCAGGCAGCCCACCCAGCTTGGCGCACGGATTGACGCCCAACGCAGCTGTGGACCATCCGGAGTGTTCCGTGCCAGCAATCTGCTCACCGGTGAGTGCGGCCTTCACCCCGACAGCGATTTTGCCTGTGCGTGCCTGACACCTGCACACCGCAGCGGCGCCCGAGGCCTGGCGTCGCCCGAGGGTGAGAGCCCAGCAGATCATCGCCTACTTCCCTCCCGGGCTCTGCTGCTGGTTAGGGGTGAAGGCTGAGGGGCTCGGCCCGCTCTTTATGCAGGACTGCCTTCCGGGCACCCCACTCGGTTTGTGGTGGGAGCTGCCATAGACATTGCTGCCGGCCCTAAGAGACGCCCAGTCCAGCGCAAGTATTGGCACTCTGCGACGCAGCAGATCGCCGGGTGGGCTCCACGCCGGACAAAGGCTGCAGGTACGCAACTGCCTCCTGTGTGAGTGGTATATGCCAGCTGTATTCCACAGATACAACGCAGGCCCTGTTAACTAGCCCAGCCAGGTCACCTGGGGTACATCTGAGTACAGACGGCCTACGGGACTATAGAACTGCGGGCCTTCCCTAGCTACCTTCTTGGCACCATCGCGACGAGATGGCCTCGGCCCGAGCGAAAAGGGAGAAGTCCCTCAAAGAACTGCTACTGAAACAGTCCAGAGGCACGGAAGCGTCCCAGGGGGCGCCCAGAGACCAGGGACACTCGGATTCGGTGGAGGGCGCGGACAGCCCGGCCACGAAGGCCTTCATGATGGAACTGTTCTCCGCCATTAAAGAGGACATCCTTGACATGAAGGGCCAGCTCTCGGCAGATCTTAAGGAAGTGCGTTGCGACGTGGATGAAGTAGGTGAAAGGGTGGCCGTCCTGGAAGAACATGAATTGGCACGAGAGGAAGATCTGCACCAGCTACAGCAGGAAGTCCTCCGGCTGCGGGACCAAAATCTGGATCTCCAGGCCCACATGGAAGATTTGGAGAACCGCTCTCGACGGAACAACATTCGCATCCGGGCGGTACCCTGGAGAGCTGAAGGTGATAATCTTCGAGAGTATGTCCTATCCCTCTTTCGACAGGTGCTGGGGGCGACTGTCCACAGGAAATCCAGATGGATAGGGTGCATCGTGTAGGCCTGCCCAGAGGTGAGAAAGCCCCCACCCGATATACTCGTTTGCGTACACGACTTCCAGCTCAAAGAACAGATCTTGCGCAAAGCTCGAGCAGTTCAGCCGATCCAGTTCCAAGGGCACTCACCAGCCCTCTTCCAGGACCTCGCAGCGTCCACCCTAGCCAAAAGGAGGGAATTTCGAGTGGTCACTTCCTATCTTCGCGACAAAAGTATTCCATACTCCTGGGGCCATCCCTTTCGCATCATCTTCAAACATCAAGGGAAACTGGGGCAACTGCGCTCCCTCGCTGAGACCCTTGATCTGCTGGGGTTGGAAGCCGACACAAACTCGGAGAGGAGAGACGGCCCCAAAGACCGGGCCGCACGACGACCCCCTAGATGGCGCAGTGTTGGGCAGCCTGCGGCTTCTGCAAAGTCAGACACGGAGGAGATGGCGAAGGAACGTGAGGCGTGATCTCTTCCCTCTCTCAACCCCACGACCGTCCCTGTTCCCCTTGAGCACTCCAGCCTGGATCGAGGGTATGGCGGTAAGGGAACGAGGCCGGAGGGGCACAGGAGAAGATTACCCTTCCTGACTCAGTAGACTGCCCCTCTGCGGACCGTGGTTCGCCAGGTACTTTGTTTCACGGTGTTCCGCTGAGGTCATGTTCCCTTTTGGTCTTTCATACCAGACGGACTTATGTCTATTGTTCTTTTATTGTTCTGAGTTCTTGAGGGTTGTTTTCTGTTCTCCCTACAGACGGACTCATGGCTATTGTTCTCTTATGGGACTATGATATTTCGAGATTTCCCGTATCAGGCACTGCGATTATGGCTCCTCCTTACTGGCCCTCGCACTCTCCAGCCCATCATTCGCGCTGCACTCCCTTTGCTCTGGGAATCCTTCTCGCATACTCACCTCCACTGGCTATGCCTAGAGACCTGAAAATTGTGAGCCTCAATGTTCGAGGCCTAAACCACCCCACGAAACGCGCTGCGATCCTCTCCCTCCTTGAACAGTCTGACGGAGAAATCGGTTTGCTTCAGGAGACTCACTTGCTCACTAAAGTTACTCCCCGCATGCGCTCCCGGCGCTTTCCGCGCCAATTCTGGTCTTCCGGAGTGGCAAAAAAGAATGGGGTGGCCATTCTACTGGGGGCTAAATTTGATGGCAAAGTCTTAGCTACCTTCTATGAATCCAAGGGTAGGGTTCTAGCCCTTAGGATACAATGGGGGTCCACTGTCTTCACTCTGCTTAATATCTATGCACCCAATGCGCATCAGGAGGCCTTTCTTCGCAGACATGTGACGGAGGGTCTGGCTTCCCCGGACTCTGCACTGATAGTAGGTGGGGACCTAAAACTTAGTCATGGATAACGACTGGGACTGTTCTGGGCAGCGCTACACTCCGGTAGGAGCCCTCTCTACAGAGGGACAGCAATGGCTAGCAGAGAGCGGCCTCCACGATGTCTGGCGCCTTAAGCATGCGGGCACCCGCGATTATACCCATTACTCTGCAGCACACAAATCATACGCGCGCCTGGACATGTTCCTGGTTTCCAATGCACTTCTCCCTAGGGTACATGACGCCTCAATAGCTACACGATCCCTCTCTGACCACGCACATATCTCTCTCTCCTTGCGTCCCGACGGGGTTGGACATGCTCCTGCTAGGTGGCGACTGCGCGTAGGCCTCTTGCACTCCCCAGACATCGTAAAAGATGTACGTACCAAGATAGTGGACTATCTCCAACATAATGATACCGGTGAGACATCCCTGGCTACTGTTTGGGACACTCAAAGCAGTGATACGTGGGGAACTTATGGCTATTTCCTCTGCTGATGCCCGTAGGCGTAGCGAAGCCCGCTCGGACCTTGAAAATGAAGTAGCTGAGCTGGAAGCGATACATAAACGCACAGGGGCTCCGCGGGTGTGGAGGGCGATAGAGAAGAAGCGGATGTTCCTAAAACGCCTAGACCTCGATAGGGCGGAATATGCCTTGCTCTGCCTCCGATACAAGTTCTATTTGGGGGGTGACAGATGCGGGAAGATGTTAGCGCCGAAATTGCGTGCCAGGGCAGTAGCAGGGAACATCCCCTTTCTTAAGCGCCCTTCGGGCGAGGAGATCCATCTGGACTCCCAGATTGTCGAGGAGTTCCGATGCTTTTACCGCTCCCTATATAGTTTAGATGCTCCGGACAACCCTGATGCCCAGGACTACCTGGACTCTAACAACTTCATCCATCTCCCGAAAGCAGAGGCAGATCCTGTGGAAAACCCCATTCGCGTAGAAGAGGTTATCTCAGCCATCTCTAGGCTGAAGCTAGATAGGTCACCCGGCCCGGACGGCAACCCTGCCCTGTTTTACAAAACATTCTGCCATGAACTGGCTCCCCTCCTAACTCGTCTGTTCAATTCCTTCCAAGACAATGGGGCGCTTACGGAATCTATGTGTGAGGCGGCGATCTCTGTCATCCTTAAACCAAATAAGGACCCCGGACTCTGTGGTTTGTACCGCCCGATTTCGCTGCTTAACATCGATGCGAAACTCTTCACGGGCATACTCGCATCTCAGCTGAATCCCTTAATCGCTGGTCTCATCGATCCAGATCAGGTGGGATTCATTCCCACACGTCAGGGAGGCGACAACACCAAGCGCCTCCTCCACCTCACCGACAGTGTTTCCCGCTCTAAGGTGGGCACTGTGCTATTCTCTGTCGACGCCGAGAAGGCGTTTGATAGGGTGTGCTGGGAATACCTCTTCGACGTCCTTCGGAGCTTCGGATTTGGCC
This sequence comes from Calotriton arnoldi, assembly GCA_963921515.1. NCBI lineage: Eukaryota > Metazoa > Chordata > Amphibia > Caudata > Salamandridae > Calotriton > Calotriton arnoldi. The sequence goes on along the minus strand of CAWUFW010000021.1, from coordinate 1,035,897 downwards.
CCCATTTCATCAAATGGGTACAGTGCATCTATCATGCCCCACGGGCATTCGTTAGAGTTAATGGGGTTTCCTCATCCCCCTTTGAGATTGCCCGGGGCACGAGACAAGGGTGCCCCCTTTCGCCCCTCTTATTTGCCCTTTACATGGAACCCCTTGCGCAGAAAATCCGTGACCACCCGGGCATCCAGGGCCTCAAGTTTGGAAGCGACGTTCACAAGATAAGCCTCTACGCAAACGATGTCATCTTGTCCCTTGCACAGCCCCTTATCTCCCTTCCCACGCTGGTGGAAGAACTCGAGTCCTTTGGCCGGCTCTCTGGCTTCAAGGTGAACCTTGGCAAGTCCCAGGTCCTTAATTTGTCCTTACCACAAATACAGGTTCAGGCCCTTAAACAGTCTCTTCCCCTGCATTAATCCTGTGACCCTGTGCCCTATCTGGGAATCCTTCTGACGCCCTCGCTCCCACGCACGCTGGAGCTGAACTACGCGACTCTGGTGGCGCAGACACGGAAGGCGTTAGATGGGTGGGCCAAACACAAATTGTCATGGTTTGGGCGCATCGCAGCGGTCAAGATGACGATTTTGCCGCGCATACTATACCTCTTTCAGACCCTCCCGTTGACTCCGCCATCTAGGGCCTTGCGAACGTTACAGCTTGCTCTGAATAAATTCATCTGGGGCAATAAGAAAGCACGCCTTTCGGTGGCGCAACTGTCGTGCCCCAGGGACGATGGAGGGGTGAAGCTGCCACTAGTTCACAGGTATCTACAGGCCGGGCACCTGCAGTATGTGCTGGAATGGAACCGCCCACTTTCGGAAAAGCACTGGACCTTTATGGATCAGGCAGTAGCTGGCGCGAATGTCTGGCGTGAAATCTGGCTTCCCCGACGATTGCGGTCTTGGGGCCTTTACTCCTCCCCGGTTACGGCAGCTACCATGAGAGTCTGGGATGAGGTGGCACTTTCACAGGGCCTCACTACCTTCCCCTCCCCGATGACTCCAATGGTGGACAACCCGGATTTTCCCCCGGGTAATAAAACTGCGGTCGCCCAGAGATGGAGGGAAGCTGGTTGCAAGCGCTTGGGCCACTTATTTGATCTTGACGGCATTGTCCCGTTTGACCGAGTCCGCCAAGACCTTGACCTTCCTCGCTCTGATGAATTTTATTATTTGCAACTCCGGCACTGGGCTACCTCTAAGGCCTACCTACCACTTGTCTCTCGTAAGCTTACCCCTTTTGAGCAATGGATAGTGAATAAAAAAGATAAACATCTCATAGCGGAACTATATGTTCTCCTTACTCAGGGCCTGAGAGGGAACCCCTCTCACGGCCAACTTAGGTGGGAGGTAGAACTCGGACGGGCCCTTACGGATAAGGAATGGGACAACATCCACTACAGAGCACATCACACAGCGTACAGCGCGGCAGGGACTGAATCTGCGTATAAGGTCACATCTTATTGGTATCTTACCCCGGCTAGGATACATCAATGGAACAAGAACCACACTGAAGAGTGATGGTGAGGCTGCGGCTCATCAGGCTCCCTTGCACATCTTTTGTGGCATTGCCCGAGGCTAGAGCGATTCTGGGAGCGGGCTCTAAATGACATTGATGAGGCATTTGACACCGAGATACCTCGCTTCCCGGCTTACACCCTACTGGGGCTATCGAATCCCCTCACCTTACCCTTGAGGTCACTACGCGGTAGGCAGATGGCGTTAGCTCTCCTTGCAGCGCGGCAGGCGATATTAGCGCATTGGGGCACTGCTACGGTTCTGGATCACTCGGCGTGGCTCCACAGGCTCTGGATGACCCTGGCCATGGAGCGACTTTTGCTGCTCCAAAACCAGAACGGCGAGAAATACGCCGAACTTTGGGCCCCTTTCATAGCATTGTTATCGAAAGATCTCCGTGAGGTCACTTGCCCCAAACTCCTACAAGTGCTACGTTTAATACCCCCTACTACGGAATGAGTCGGGCCCCTGCTGGGCGAGCGGGAGGGACTGGGAACGGGCATCTGGGGTTCACTCTGCAGCTTTTGACATCCTGGTACGGGTCCCCCTTTGTCTTACTATCCTTCTTTTTTAGGGGTGGGTGGGAGGGTGGGAGTTGTTTTTCTATTTGTTGTTCCCCTTTGCAGGTAGGCTCTTGTTTCTGGACAGGCATTGTCCTTTGAACATGCATGCCGTTCAGACTCGTTAGCTTTGATTCAGTGCGTTGCCAGCCTCCGGGATGGCGGCAGTATCAGGGCAAATCATGTACACATTCAATGCATTGTCTTTAGCCGCCGGCCCCTGTGGTTGTAGGCGAATGGCTGTGTGCAAATGTCGATTCACCTACCAAATAACTCAATAAACAGATTTGTTCCATAAAGAGAACCTGACAACCCCCATCTGAAAAGATATGGCCAAAGAACTTTAACTTTGTTTTGTGGCACTCACACTTGTCTGCATTCAAAGTCAAAGCTGCATCAGTAAGTAAACAACATAATTGTATGAGAACTTTATCATGCTCCTTCTGTATAGCTTCGAAAATCAATATGTCATCACTATAATTGAATGCATTCACAACAGGCTATATGACACGTAGAATGGCGTCTTGGAAAAGTTCTGAAGCTGATGACACCAAAATTGAGTCTCTTGTATCGAAATAGCACAACATGTGTAGAAAAGGTTGTAATGTACCTGCAATTTTCTTTGAGTTCCAACTGATGATAACTTTTATTTAAATCAAGGCAAGATATGACCTGTGCACCATTTAATTGTGTTGCGACCCGGAAGTCCTAAGATTACGGACAAATGACTCAATTAAAACCTGGCAGCAGGTGGTGGACATGAGGCTGAATTCAGGAACGGTTCGTGTAAGTAGCTGACAGGTGCTCACCATATCTGCTTATGGTGTAGCCTGTTTACCTCAGTCTGGAGTCATTCATCTCAATGTCGGACAAGACTGCAGCGCTGAGGTTTATGCCTGCCAAAGCAGCCGAGTAATGTAGAATATGGAATGGCTTTAGCTATGTCCTTGTACAAGCACCGCTTCTAATAGAGAAATGTCACAGCCTGAAATCGCACATGATTGTTAATGTAATGTTCCCAAGGTGGGCAAGGCCATTGGTTGACTGGCTTTTCCGCTAAGTCGCGGTGGTAAGTGCATAGGCACTAGGGAGTCACCGGCGATGGATGGAGGCAGCCAATGTTAGGTTGGTGCAGTTTGTTCTCTGAAGGGGGCCTACCTTTACCATCTTTAATGCCCCCACATTTGTATTTGCCTCTGCCTGTATCTACCAACTCGCAGTTTGTTGCTCTCCAATGGCCCATGACGCTCCATATTGTTTAATCACAGCTGTACACAGTGAGTCCGCCTGTCTACTTGTACGCTTTTCTCCTAGCAAGCCTCTGGCGACTCTATTCGGCACTGTTCCCACTGGGAAGTGACTGACCAGGAGTGAGGAAGAGCAATTTCACCACAGATGCTGGGGACTGGGCTAATTAATTAAATAAATAATCAAGCCTCCTTTATCGAGGATAGTTACCTGACGGTATCACTGGGGTGGGATACTACATCCCCCAGCATTCTTTGCCCCGACGGGAGTGCAAGTGCTGCAGCACCATAAAAACATTAGAGGGACGCTGCGCGGGCAAAGACCAAGAGCTGGGCCCCCCCTCGTGGTTCGAATCTCAGGAATGTGCTAAAAAGGGTGAGTGTGCCTCTTGCATACCTTATATGAACTTCTGGGATTCGACTGGGATTTCACTTTTAACAGAGACCTGGTGCTGGAGCCCTCCTGTTTCTTATATCCACTTGTGCTAAGGATAATAAACATGGGGAAACGTAAGTGTGTTGGGGGTGCCAAAGCTATACCATCAAGTTCACCTCCAAAGCCTACCTAAATTGAACTAATGCTCCAGTGAGCAATTGGGGTAATCTCCACTGAATACAAACTCACCGAACTGAGACTTTGCTGGAGGAAGGGGGGGGGTTCATATGAGGACAAATGCAACAACAACTTGTAACTTGTCTACTGACCTGATGAATTCAGTGGGGCATTCACCTCCAATTCGACCTGACCCAGCCACTACTGTGCAGTTATTGACACCAGGGCGTAAACGCATGAGACCCAAACCAGCACAAATTAATGAGGTTCACCAACTTTCTAAGAAACCTAAACGTGCTACTAGAAGTAAGGTTCCAGTGCAGGGACCTCCATATGTGTGTCCTTCCACATCCATGGACAGTGTCAATCAGACTTCGGGAAGTATGGGTTTAAATAGATCAATGTTTCGCCTTATGTTCCTTTGCTTTGCACATCTGGTTAGCCCTCCAGGGAGAGCATTGTAATGTTTCATTGCATTATTGTTTTTATCAATAAAAAAGATTTAAACCTAAATGGATCAATGAATGGAGCAACGAAGCCCAGCTGGGTGGTTGAAGTCATGGGTGAGCTACTTGATAAAATTAAGGAAGTGATAAAGGAGGAATTTTCCACAATGATGGCCAGATTAACTGAGGCGGAAGCTCTAGCTAAATCTCATTAAAAACCTTTGCCACCAATGGATCAGCCCAGGGCAATTGGTGTTGGCTCAGATCCTTTGCCTCAAAATAGCTCAACAGTTCCTCAGCACCCCAGCAGAAGAAGGAGTGGTACACTACCAATAGGAGCCTCTTCAACAGATGGGAGGCAAACTGCCAGTCAATGGGTGAATCCTTGTGAAAAAGCCAGAGAATATACTTTGCAACAGGCCTGCTTGGACAAATTGGTGGCTGACAATGGGCCTAAAGAAACCAGGAATCTACCGCGATCGATTTGCCCACTGCGACCTGTCCTTGTGTGGCGATGCTGGCGGGTGTCCCAGGCCTTAGATTGGGCCAGTCTGAAATGTTTTTAAACTTAAGAATAAGTGTTTAAATTGGCTGGGTACCAACAGAAATTTCCCTTTGTCGCACGCAAACAATGGTCTCTTTAGCCGTAGGGTGAGGTGGATAGGGAAAGGATTGAAAGATAAAGAGGGTGACTGTATAATCATAAACCTCAGAGATCCTGGTGTAGTCCAGAAATTGTTATTTGGTTTGATGATAATTTTAGGGGTTCTAGAGGTGTGAGGGCATCAAGATTGACTCTTCTTAACTTAAGATATTTTTTATAAACCACCTAATAGAACCCCCTTGAATAATTTTTGACCATCAGTCAAAAATATACATGGCCATTTTCACCTTGCAGAAATCAGATTCAGACCTGTGACACTTTATAGTGTTCCAGTTCACAACAGATTTGGGCCCCTTGATCAAGTTGATTGACTCATACCTCACAAAGATTCCCCATGCATATCCCATTCTACTAGGGCCATTCAACACATTGGGGGTGCTCAACTGGGTCTCTAAAAACTAGCTCAGCTATTTCTTATGTGGGAAACCTATCTTCAAATAAGCCAGGAAGTGACGTTGTTACGGGAAGCCAGGTTCTCTTCCCCTTTAAAATTTGTCTAGATCCTCAGAGCTCTAAGTTAATGAAGATAGAACCCAAAAAAGAGAACTCTTCCCTTCCCACAGTCCTCAGGGAGTTACAATATTAGATCTGGGTGAGCCTACAAATAATGATAACACTGGGAGGAAACCCACCCTGAGGATAGTATCATGGAACATTGCAGGTATTGGTTTGAAACATATTAATCCAGACTGGGAGGCATTTGTTGGTGATTAGGACATTTGTCTCTTTCATGAAACGTGCCATTGTTCTCAAATTAGCCTTCTTATGGCACAGCAGCTGTAGCAGGCTCGCGGAGTAGACCTTCTGGTGGCCTACTGGCATGGGTAGGGTCACATGTAGGTGATACCGTGTTGAGCTCAGCGGAGCTATCTAAGGATGTTTTGTGTGTTACAATTCAACTTTTTTTAGGCCTCACCATCAATATTTATAACACATATCTGAGACCCTCAGCCAGTAAATTAGAATCCCCCATTTTAACTCACCTTGTATCCCATATGGCTAATTTAGCTCCAACAGTGCTGAAGATTGTAGCAGGTGATTTTAACTGCCAGTTTCAAATTTTGGATATCCACTGTTGTGCATCTCTCTCTGAAGAAGAAGGACTTTGGTGTATTCCTAACCTTACTCACTGCCCATTAAAAAATGGTCCCCACTCGTAATTCAAATGAATACAGTAACTCTAAATCAGGGCATCCGTGCGTTCAATAGTAGGACAAACTCCAACAGGGATGGGAAACCTACCTTTAAAAGAGCAACTTGTACGAGATTAATTGATTATATCTTGGTTGACGTCAGGCTCTGGCCCCACGTCTTGATTATGGTCATCATCAATAGAATAGAAAGTGACCACAACCCACTGGCACTCATTCTTGGTTTAACCAGGACTAATTATTCTGCTATGAATATCCAATGCTTGGATGTTAGATGTCAACCATTCCATAATAAGAGAAGAATCCAATGGCGTCAAGTGAGCCGCTCAGAAGAGACCATGAGGTGTATTTATACCCTAGTCAAAAAGAGTTTGGGAGCCTATGCCAACCTTGATTTAGATCAGGTAACTTGCCTTAAAGCAGTAGGAGAACTACATCTTAAACTCTTTGAGTATTTAAAAAATGTTTTTTATACAGAGGTGGGGAACCAGAGTAAAAAAGTGTTGGTCCCTCATAGTATAATAAGCAATGTCACAAGGCTAAAAAGGCTTTGATAAGATTGCTTAAGACCAAGAACAGGGTGGAGATCCAAATAAGTAGATCTGGATATAATAAAATCATCAAACAAGCTAAAAAAGATTGGGATCGGGAGAATTGGGAGTTGTTGCAGGTAGCAACTAGAGAAAAAAACATACCACCTTTTGGAATATTGTTGCTACGGGTAACGCTGAAGGGGCTGTCAAGTTAGAGAACAACATAGCAGCAGAGGTATGGATTTCCCACTTTGCTAGCTTATACTCACTCCAACAAGGTAGTGAACTCCCCCAGAAAACCCAAGGGACCCATATTTTGACCTGATTGTTTCTATCAGCACTGAGGTTTTTCACCCTGTTACCTGTAAAGAAGTGGAGCAAGGAATTAGGAAGGCAGTTCCTCATAAAGCCCCAGGTATTGATACAATTCTGGTAGATCTGTTTTTGACAGAAATTAAAATCTGGGGCCCTTATCTTACCTTGGTGTTTAATGCTTTTTTGAAGGGCCTGCGGATTCCTCACACATGGGCTGGAGCCGAAATCTTTCCTGTGTATAAAAAAGGTTCTCCTTTAAGCCCTGCAAATGTTAGGCCTATCAACCTAATTGACACCACCCAGAAATTATTTAGCAGGGTAATTCTTTTTCGACTTCAGCAATGGTTAGACGACAAAGAGGTTTTATGTCCATTCCAGGTGGGTTTCCGCTCTGGCACCTCAAACATCGATCACATTTTTAGGTTCCAGTTAATATATTGGAAGACGGTTATAACTGATAAAGGCAGACTCTACGCTGTGTTTGTGGACCTTTGGAGCGGCATTCTATTTGGTCCCGAGGGCAACTCTTTGGTCTTTGTTGAGCAAGATGGGTGTTCCTGAGTATTTATGTAGAATCATAGAGTGCTTGCATGAATGCAATTATACCCAGGTACGTTGTGGGAAGTTGGGCGAGGTGACCGTACTTTTTCTAGTGAATAAAGGTGTGTGACAGGGCTGTGTCCTGGCCTGACCCATTTCACCCTGTTTATTAACGGCCTTGTTAATTACTTAAATGAGCGTGATAATGAAACGCCTAAATTAGCAAGCATGATGGTTCCTGCCCTCACGTTTGCCGACAACACTCTCCTTCTTGCTAAGTCGCCCATGGGGATCTAGAGAGTATTGGACCAGTTTAGCAAATATTGTAGTGACAAGTGATTGGAAATGAATGTGTCCAAAACCAACTATATGGTTTTTAATCCTTTCCATACCTCACAATCGAATCCAACGCGGAATGAGATACCACTCGAGCGAGTCCACACTTTTGAATACTTGGGTGTCACTTTAGATGGGAAGATGGATTAGACTCATCATATCTCCAAGCAAAGGTTAAAATTAGAGCAGCAGATTGGTGGCCTGATGAAGATTTATCGAGGGCTTCTCTTCAAATCGTTTTCCCCAGTTCTCCAACTTGACTCACATCAGTTTTTGGGGTTGGCCTTATTTCGAGCAGAGCTCTGGGGTCACAAAAATATAAAACTGTTAGATATGGTGGAAAATTGTTTTTTGAGGCAGATGCTGTCTATTCCGGTCAGCACCCCCCTGATTCCCCTAAGGTTTGATGCTTAAAACCAATCTTAGAGCGGGCGGCCATTAGACCCCCAATTTTTTGGAGGAGAATTTGGGTTACTTCCAAATTTTTATATTATCGTAGAGGTCTTGAGGAAATTCTCAGGTATCCTTCTACTGCAGATCTCCCCTGGATGATATGTTAGTGAAATGTTTTCTGAATTGGGCTCAGCAAATCTGTGGAAAGACCCCGGGGGTAGTTGCTGTTCCATTTCAGTAATTGAATTGAAATCATTATTTACATTTTATTGGCTTAATAAGCTCCTAACTTTATCAACATTGGGTGCATTAACAGGCGCATTTTTAATGACGAAGGACTTTTATTGTGCAGTCTTTTCTAGATGATATTGAAGCAAATCTGGCCAGGAAACTTTACATCATTTTTTAGATATGATACTTTGGCAATTTGCACTTTCACCTCAAGAGGGGCGAAGTCACCAGACCTCGCTGTTATGGGCTGCCCATCTTGTGGATATGCGCGAGAATCTGTAGCCCATATGTTGTTTTTCTGTCCATCTTACAGCAGGGCGAGGGCTAGATGGGTAATTCTAATTTGCAGACGTCTAGGTGTCAGAAGGCACCTGGAGGCATGTAAATTCTTCAGACTGATTTGTCAGACCCTACGGTCTTTGCAGTATCGAGGTTCTTAATGAGTATGTGGCTTGTGTGGAAGAAAATGGGAGTAGTTGCCTAATCTGATTAATTAGGAATTTTGTATGGTGTACAATGGATAATGATTCTCTGATTTTAAGATTTTAAATCATTTGTATTGATCTTAGGAAATTGTGTGATTCTGTAATATCTAGTTTTTGTTTTTATGTATTTATTATTTTAAGAAAATGAATGTATTTTATGATTGTACTTGTTTGTCTCTTTTATGGTATCTTTTTACCGAAATATAGAGTGTTGAACTGAAAAGGGTGTTATCATTTCGGCAATGTGTGGACCTGGATGTCGTTCTCGTTCAATTGCTTTGTTTGCTTGACGCACCTCAACTCATATGCATACAGCTCCTTCACTCTCCTTTTTGGGCACTACCACTATGGGAGAAACCCATTGCATCGGACCAGTTGAACGCTCAATAATGTCATGCTTAAGCAACAATTAAAGTTCTTTTTCAACAGCGTCTTGTAAATGAAAAGCAATTTGTCTATGTCTCTGAGCAACAGGACAGACATTTTCATTAATATGCAACTTTACTTTCATAGTCTTATGTTTTCTCACATTGTGAAACAACAAAGGGAATTGACTTACTATTTTGTGATGCGCATTCATGTTGTAGTTCACCGTTATCAGTCCCATATTAGCAGCTGTACGGAAACTGAGGAGACAGGCATATGACACTGTACCTTGAGGCATATGGGTGGGTGCTTGCACCTTCGTTTTCTTGTGTTTTATTGTCGCCACAAATGAACCTTGACTCTTTATGGGCATGGATGCAACCCATGTGTACACTTTGGTTTTCGATGGCGTAAGTCGTGGCAATGGAGATAGTTCATTGTATTTCTCTTCAGGCATTATGTTTATCGATGCACCACTGTCGATGATGAAAGGTGGCGAACAACTCTTTCTTTTCAATGTAATCTTCAGACAGTGTTTGTGTGACTTTGGTGCTTTGGCATGTCGACTTTTCTTTGACTGACATTGTTCCTCACATGTAGCCTGTCCGACCATGCACAAGTTTCTCTGAGGTAAACATCAGTATGGCACAACCATCTTCCTCACTTTTACTTGATCTTGAGGTGGAAGAACTGTTTGATGATGATTTAGAGGATGTTCGACTTAGTTCAGTGTCAATTTGCTTCAATTGATGTCGCCGCTTGGCCTTGTGGGTGTGCGTCGAACATTGTGTCTGGAATGCTCTGGCCACCATTTTGTCTTTGTGTCGTGACACACTTTCTTTTTCCTTCACTTTACACACCGTCACAATTGGTTCTCTTTCCCACAGACTTTACATATCTGTCCAATGGTGGGACATTTACCTTTGTGTGGAAATGAAAGTCCACATCTAAAACATAACTTCTATTTACGTTTAGACATCACTTTGTGTCCTTCAATCTTTTGTTTTAGCTTACTTTTTATACTCATGATGGCCTACTTTTTATACTCATGACTGACTCACTCAAGGCACCTCCGGCCTCCATTTCAGCAGCTTGTCTTTCAGCACGCTATTCATTTCTAGCAGCCATCAACACTCGCTCCAGACTAAGAGTTTCTCTCAGCATTCGTCGTCTGAATGAATCTTAAAAGCATCCATCAATAACTCTATGACGTATAGCTTCTTCATCATTAATAATTGAACTTACAGTGTTTGTGATGAGTGTATCGAGTCTCTCCACAAATTCATCTATGGTTTCACCAATATTTTTGGCGCTCATGACTGAAAATGTATCTTTCGTAATTAACTTGATTGAACTTGAGATTCAACGCTTCTTTGATTTGACGGTACGTGAGTCAGTTTGCAGCATTTTCTTTATGACTTCTTTCACACCATCATCAGCAAGATTTTTGAGATATTTGATAATATTTATGTTATCAGTCTCTTCAAGTGCATCAATGAAATCTTCAAATTACTCTATCCACATAGTTCATCTATTGCCAATATTTAGCTTTTTGACTATATCGAAAGGTGGTGGTGGTTTCAGGAATGCAGCAGCACTGTAGACTAGTGTGGAACCTGGGACTTGGCATAGGTAACTCATCTGTGAGACCTTGTGACGTGCTGGCCTCTGAATCATCTGTAATGATGGCGGGAAATGTTACTTTCTTTGCAGCCATCTGAAAAATTTCACTATTCTTAAAGGCGCTCTCGTCTCTATTCTTTGAAAACCTGCAAAGTTGTTCTGAGCCCCACTTTGCAGTTTTGGTGGCTGGCCGCCTCAGGTATGGAGGGCTCAGTAACCACAACCCGAGCACTTCTTCCTGAGCCACTCACCAAGTGCTCTTGTACAATGACTCTCTTTATCGGATTTGGTAAGTCATTTATTTATTGTCTTCTAAATGTCAGTTTACATTTTCTGACACCAAGTTGATCTCTGCCTCTCTGCCTGGCAGCGCTTCTGTTCGCAGCGTTATTTGGCAAGTGCTGATTATCAACAGCTGCTCTTCGTAAACCTGGTTGAATCCGACTTCAGTGTTTACACTCTGTGTAATGTACAACTTTATCTTGCATGAAAGTGCGGTACCTTTATGTATGGCCTGACCAGCAGGTTCTCGGCCAATGCCGTGTAGATTCTTTGCAACACTTTTGTTGTCTTCACTTGCTTTACAACATTACCTGGAGCTGCGCTTTGACTCCACATGCATGAAGCTTTGATTCCGTACTTCGACAGCGACACATGTGGCATGCACGTGCACTTTACTTGGACCACGGCAAACTCTCTGGGAGAGCACGTCGTTCTTCGGGTTACTCATCCCCTATCTTGTTACCAATTGTAGTGTCTTCCCCAGCCTGGGTACCAGGCAATGACTATGCCACACATGGGGCTTAATATTACACGTCTTTATTTGTGTAACTGCAAACTCAACATTATAAAGCAAGCTTTCATTGCATTCCGCTCTGACACCTATGTCACAGCTCTACGGAGTCCGTTCGGAGCCAAAAAGGTTTCCTCATAAAACTTGCAAGACACTACAATAAGCAAAGCCCTATTATTAATATTGGCATAAAAATAGCCTTCATGATTCCTCCTCCTGTAGTGTCAAACCACTTTGCACTGGATGAAACTCCCTTTCCAAAGTTTTCAAAAACAGTAGGTGTCTCTAACATTTCTAATTCAGGTTTCATATCAGATATGTTCAGTGCAAATTCTTGTATTTTCTTACTTTCGTCTGGAATGTGTGAACAACAATGCTGAATTTTCTACATTTTGTAGACACCACCTTTCTCTGCAAGTAAAGTGTCTAATACTAAGCGGTCTTGTAAAACTATTGTTCAAATAGCTACTAATTCTGTGTTCTCCACTAATAAAGCTCCAGAAGTTCTGGTAGCACGTTTGGCAACAACAGTTAAAAGTTTTCCAATCTTTTCCTCATTTATTACGACACCTACCAGTGGTATAATTGCACCAAAAATATCTCCCACTAATTGAGCTCCATCTTCTGCACTACGTGTGTGTCTGTGTGATGGCGTCATTGTTAAAGCATCTATACTATATACATGATACATCTTAGGAAACAATATTCCTAAATAGCAAATTCCCTCACAATCAGCAGGAAACTGGAAATAAGCATCTGTCCACAAACAAAATAAACTCCTGGAATGGCTGTTTATTCTCCTTGTAAAATTTGCCATATACCTCCCATAATTTAAAATGTGTGTTTGCAACTATTAATTCCCATGTGTCTGGCTCTACTTTGTGATCTTCTTTTGTAAGCACAGATTTTCCCTTTTTGTTTTCTGTCTAATTTAAGCTTTGGGTTAACCATTTTCTCCTTAAACTCATCTTCTTTCTTCCAAATGTTTTTCAAAACATCTTCCTCCCTATTCTTACTGCTTGTAATGTTAGTGTTTCTTCCCTCAGATATCATAATGAAAACTTTCTCTAAAGGCCTCATTAAGCAGGTTAGATTGTTTGCATAAGCTTTAACACTATCTATATGTCACAATTTACTTGGACCACGGCAAACTCTCTACCCCCTTGCTGTTACTGCCTTGTGTGTTTGATCGCCAGGATCTGTGGGCACAGCTGACAACCTAGGTGGTGTTTCTTGTTCACTGTGAGTATTGTCTTTGAGTTACATTTAGCACATCACCGTAGGTATCAGCTCCACAGACCCAGCCTTTGAATGCATATCCTATATGTGGGTATTTGCAGTCAGTATCTGTAACAGCAACTGTGGGTGAGGAACTTACTGAGCTTCAGTCTTACCGTGTGGAGCTCCCGAGTACTTTACCCCACATTCCCTTTATTGTTAATGTTGTTGTATATATATATGTCTTGCACGTCCGTTCTGGGTGTAGTTCTAAATGCTAAATCGCCTCATGAGTGCCTGTCCTTTCTGAGTCTTAGCCATCTTGTTCCTTTGTGCAGGCTTCCCCTTTGGATCCCTTTTCTCCTCGGACTTCCTGTGTGATCCTGGGCAGCGCTGTACTCCTCATTCTGATTACATTTTCTACCCAGTCGCCAGTCTTTGCCCAAGTCCCTGACTGTGTTCCAGACAGTCCCGGACAGTCCCCGACACTATATGCATAAATGGTCTGAAATAATAACAAGCTGTGGCCATTTCCTTTGCTTGAGGGTGTAAAGTATTGCTATGTTGCAATGGTACTCTAGAAAGTATTGAATCATAATTTTAGTAACATTATTAAAGGTGTTCTCTATATATATACTAATGTAAGCAGAATACTACATGTGATTGCGTATGAGATTGGTATATGGTGATAAGTAACCTCTTTTGCAGCTGATGATGGTTAATGGATGCAGTCATATCAATCTTTTGCATCCATAATGTGTGTATTCTTGTACTGATCTAGAATAATCTTTAGTTGTGTAATCATCTGTTTTGTACTTCGCAAATAATGCTTTCAATTGCTCCTCATCTGTCTTGTGTAAATGTTGTAGTTACATTTGTAGATCTAATCTCCTTATCAGGTGTAAAATAAAACCCTACTAATAATATTGCAATTTCTAATACTACTACTAAAAAGACAATACCCACAATTAGTTTGCATCTATTTCTAAGGCAACACATGTTTGTCTGTAGTCAAATTGTATAAGCAAAAGTGTACAGCAATAGGTCAACAGTTTAGTTTGGATATTGTTTTCTCAAACAGTTTCTTAAGCAGTTATCTTTAAGCAGTCTCTTTTACACAGTCTCTTTGTTTTCAAAAATCTTCATATAGACAATCCTTGACCCTACTCCATGTTCTTCTAAAAATGTTATCCCTGCTCTTCTGCTGCATCCTTGGGCCTAAGTAAATCTTCTTAAAACAAGAAAATGTTATTACGGTCTTTTACACTTTTAATTAGTATTGCTTCAAATGTCTTTCAGTCTTTTCTCCACAGAAATCTTTCTGAACAGCTTTTATCCAAATCTTTTGTTCTAGTGTGATATCCTGGAGGTTCAAACAGTTTAGATTTCACATCACACAGTTCATCCACTGATACATTCAGCACTTGATTTACATAGTAAGTCCACTCAGGTCCAGAATATATTTGAGAAGGCACTCTTGCTCTTTTCGATCTCCTCAGTCGTTGTTGATCTTCCTCTGTGTCACTTGCACCACTTGACTCGGTCTCTTCAGGGCTAGTCGGTGGTGTTCAATCAACTGACACTCTTGTTCTCAGTGTCCTTTGACCATAGTTTCGTGGCCATTCAATGCTGCGGGTGACTTCTTTTTTCGGTACTTATTCCTTCACCCGGATCATCTGTTCATTCTGTTGTCTCAACAGTTTTCTCAAACTGAGATTTGTTTTTTATTTCAGGGACTTCAATACCACTTTGTGAAATCACAGGAACTTGTGTTGGTGCGACTATCTGCAGTTCTTCACCTCTTTCTTCTCCTTGCTGCTGTGATATTTGTGTTACTGCTCCTTGTTGTGACACAGTCACCTGTGCTCTTCGTTCAGGCTCAACACTATTTCTTCATATGGATTTCAGACTCTTCGAATGGGTGATGCAGGCACCCAGTTTGGTACTCCAGCACACTTAACAGTAGTATTCATGACCAAGATCACCTGGCAGGCACCTTTCTATCTCGGTTCCAGACTAGTCTCTTGATCACAATCCAATCTCCTAGATTGAGGTTGTGGCACTGTTCTTGATGCGGGTCTTGTGTGACAGCTCAAACCTGGTGAGAAACAGAATGCACCACATCAGCCAATCCTTTGCACTAAACGAGTATCATGTCATCTGCGATGCTCCAAAGTACATTTGCAGGTAAAGCAGGCAGTCTCATCGTACCCCCATTAGGATTTCGTGAGGGGACAAACCAGTCTTTCTGTCAGAGATATTTCGGATACTCATTAATACCAAAGGCAAAGCATCAGGCCAATTTAAGTGATGTGGAAGCACAAACTTTTGCCAAATGGGACTTTTTGTTGCCATTGAGCTGTTAGTCAATACCAGAAGCTTCAGGTTGATAACGGTGCAATCTCTGCTCAATTTGTAGTGCTGCACATAGCATCCTCAGGACCTCATTACTGAAATGAGTCCCACGATCTGACTCCAGAGAAACCAGCATTCCGTACCGTGGTATTAACTCTCTCAGTAATAGTTTTGCTCCTTGTTGGGTAGGCTTCCACCTATCGGGAGAAAATGCACACTATAACCAGGACATATCTCAACACATTGCAACCAGGCATCTCAATAAAGTCCATCTGCATCCTGTAGAAGGGACCACCTGATCTCCCTGTGTGACAGGTGTTCTTTTCCCTACATTCATTTGTTGACATGTTACACAATGATGGCACAATTCCTCTGCAATCATCCTGAATCTGGGATTAAACCAATTTTGCCTGAACAACCTCACAATTGCATCTTTCCCTAGATATGCGTACCCATGGAAATGTTGTGTCATAGAAAACAACAAACTATCAGGCAACACGGTCTCCCATCTGTTGACATCCAAATGTCATTTGCGTTTTTCTCACATCCTGCTCTAATCCAACCTTGCTGTTCTCTCTACATACTCCTCTACTCGTTTGAGTTTTTCCCATGTGTCAGTTACTGGCATCAATACTGACAAGACAGTGTATTCTTCAGATTCACTTGTGTAAACACCAACTCTATTAAATGTGCAGGACACTAATGCACAAAAGCGTGCAATCTCAATCAGCATATCTGTTTCTGACTGCAATGTAACGATTGTCACTTCAGTGAGCTGCACATTTAACTACTGCAACTCATGTGGGTGACTGGAGAGCCTCCACTAAGTTCCTCAAGAGTTCACCATTACCAATTGACGTTCTGGAGGATGCCATGAAACCTCTTTGTGACCACAACTTCCAAAATCATGGACTACAACAAAGCCATACTGACTATCTGTAAATATAGTAATTTTCAATTGAGCTGTCAATCAGCTAACTCTTGCAAGGGCAATCAATTCTGCAACCTGTGCTGAGGTAATACCTCAAAGCCATGAAGCCTCTACAATACCATTGATGGTGTAAACACCATAAGCTGCTCTCAGGGTACCTTCATTGTTCCTCAGACATAAGCCATCAACAAAGATGAAATAGTCAGGCTCTTTCAGGGGTTCATCTTTAATGTTTGGTCTTGGCTTGGTGCATAAATCATTAATATCTAGACAATCATGTTCAACTTCATCACAAACATTCTAATTTACAGGCAATAATGTTAAGGGATTCAAAATGTGGCATCTTTTCAATGACACCTTATCAGAAGCAAGGATTTGCTGCTCATATTTTGTGATTCTATTGTGGGCCATGTACTGGCTTTTTGTTCGTGTGAGCAAAATCTCAACTGAGTGAGGGACCATGATGGCTAAAGGATGTCCCATCACTATTCTCTCACTCCTTTAAGTACTGACACCGACAGCCGCAACCTCTTTAAGGCAGCTGGGCAGTTCTGCAGCTACAGGGTCAAGGATAGTCAAGAAGTAAGCCACAGGTCTTCGAGCATCTCCATGCATTTGTGTAAACACTGAGAAAGCGCAGCCCACCCTCTCACTGCAAAATAATGTAAACAACTTACTGTAATTAGGCATTCCTAGTGCCGGGGCAGGACACAGACTTTCTCTCATCTCTATGAAAGCTTTCCAGCAATCGTCGTCCCATGGAAGTTGATCAGGCACATCTTCATGTGTCAGCCTCAGTAAAGGCTTAGCCACTAGGGAAAAGTTAGGTATCCACTGCCTGCAGTAGCCAACCATTCCCAAAAACATCCTGATGTCTCTCTGTGTTCAAAGTGGATTCATTTGAAGAATCACCTCCACCCTCTCAGGTGACACTTTCCTTGCACCTTATTCAATGGTATGTCCCAAGTACTGAACTTCTTTTTGACAGTGTTGCAGTTTACCTGGAGACACTTTGCGCGCATTGTCAGCACAGTGATTTAACAAAGCAATTGTATCTCATTTAAAAGCTTCTCGTGTCTCTGATGCCACAAGTAGGTCATCAATGTACAGAGCTTAATTGTAAGACATTTGTAATGACTCCGGATTCTTTTTCACAATCTGGTTGAAAATGGATGGACTCGCGGCATACCCCTGTGGGACTCCGACCATGCCAAAACTCTTTGTTGCAACACAAAAGAAAAACTGTGAATCCTCATGCAAGGGCAGGGAAAGGAAGGCTTGGCAAAGGTCGGCGACTGTGAACTTTTCTGAGTGCACGGGATCTGAAAAAGTATGGTGGCTGGATTTGGTATCACTGAACAACATAGGACAACAATGCTGTTAATCTTTCAGAGATACTGCACAATCCGATATTTACCATAAGGTTTCTGTAAACCCATGATGGGAGAGTTGCATGGACTCCCAATGATTTCCCTCAAAATCCCTTTTCTCAGCATATCTTCAATTATCGGTGTGATTCCTGCAATTGTTTCTGGTGTCAGATTGTATGGTGGTGTTCTTGGATACACTGCATTTTGTTTCTGTGTGACTCAGATAGTTTCCACACTTTCAATTAGGCCGATATCTTTCCCTGTAAAATCCCACACTTCTGGGTTCACAGTCTCTTTCAGATCCAGAGGTAATTCTTCAGTTGTTCTCACTGGGAATAACCATACAGCTGTGTCTTATTGAACCATTTTAAACTCGATGTCCTCATCATGGGCCTGATTCACAGAACTAACTTACGTCAAAAACATAAACGTAAAGTTAGTACTAGTCTGTGAATACCAAAATGAGTAAGTTCATTCTGTGAATACCAAAATGAGTAAGTGTATTCTGTGAATACCTAAAAAGTACTAACTTTACGTTTACGTTTTTGACGTAAGTTAGTTCTGTGAATCAGGCCCCATGTGTTTGGAACTCTACGCCACTTGGAGTACAGTAAATTGTGTAATTTAAATTGAACAACAAATCTCTCCCTAACAGGTTTACAAGACTTAAATCACAAATAACAAATTGATGTCTTTCCTCAAATTACCCTTATTTTGCTGGAACATGTTCTAAAATTGGGTTTGTAATCTGTTTATTTGAAAACTCCTACAGCTTGGATCCTCTTTCCCAAGAGGGGTAGGTCTGGGACTTCCGCTGTTCTCTCAGTGGATCTAGTAGCACCAGTATAAATAAGGATTGACACCGGGTGGCCATTTACTTCTCCCTCCACAAATGGTCCACTCTGGTCTACCTCTAAGACTGCGCCTAGTACGCAATCTTCCTCCCTCCTCAGGCATCGACATTGGGATTTATCGGAGCTGAAACCATCATTGTCAAACATAGGAAATTGTTGAAATGGATTTTGATTTTGGTTCTGGAATGGGTTCAGGTTTGCTCTGGGTAACTGGTTCAAATTAAATCTAGGGCTTCCCATATTCTGTGGGACTATTGCGTCTTGTGGGACTTGTTTTTGCATTGGAACTCGCATTTGTGGAACTGGCACATTTTGCATCCAAATTTGATTTCCTCCCTTCATTGATACATTTCCGCTTAATCTATCTGGATTAAATCTACGCTCCCTCTTCCAATGCCCAATTTTGTTACAAAGGTGAGAAGAAGTCATTTTCTTCAGTGTTGCAACATCCATACCAGTATTTGGGTCAACTGGAACACCTCCACCACTACCGAAATTCCCTTCAGTACCTTGTACTTCAGTTTGTAAAACAATACCGTTCATATCACCTTGATTTACTGCTGTCGATTTTGATTCTGAAAACCCCTCTGAGCAAACTTCACCTAGGCTAACATGAATTTCTCCTTACGTCTTCTTTGCTTCATTTCTTGTTCATCACTACAGTATTTTGCATACCTCAGAATCTCATCCAATGACTTTGTCTGCCAGCAGATCACTCTCTGTTGTATATGCATACTGATCTCTGGTCTTAACCCGATAACAAACTGAGACACAAAGAACCCCATAGCCCTAGGTTCGTAATACTCTCTTCCACTGTGTTGCTGAAACACCTCTAGCAATTGCTCATAGTAATCATGCATTGATTCATTTGGTTATTGTGTAGTTCTTTTACTTTTCACCCAATCAATATATTTTGGAGGCACCTTGCCATTCAAGAAAGAAATTACTGCTTCATATTTTTCCATGACTACAGGAGATGGTGCATTAGTGCAAGCATCCCTCGTTGGATTTCATTACACAACCGTAGGCTACCATTATGCATTAATCTTTTAATGCCAACTCCACACAGCCACTTTAAAGTATGACATCATAGTATGTATTGTTCTAGAACATAATACAGTCAGGCAATAATACGTACGAGGTCAGTCTCATCTTCCTCTTTTAAATGCCGTTCCACACAGATCAGTATAAAGCTTAACTCAACAAATTATAGCATTATTTAAAACTGTGTGTATATATATATATATATATATATTTGTTTCTATTCGATTGCTCGGTTATCCATCAGACATAACTATTAGCGTACGCATTTTATTGACTTTTATATAATAACATTTTTAGATTTGTGTTACTATAAACCGTTTTTCTTTTTAAGGAAAAACCCTTTTCTGGACATGGGAACAAACGCAGAGCTTCCAATATATGGTCACTCATTGTTTGCCCCTTCCCCGTTAGCTTGAACGCTCTCCACAGCTAAAGGTGTGTCAGGCTCGCCATAAAATGAGCATTTCGCTCACGCCAGGCCAGCATCCCGCTGAGCGCGACTGATCACCCCTGAGCACGCTTACCGCATCGCCTGGATCAAGCAGGCTCGAACAACGAGCCCCCGGCTCCCCTGTCATTAACCCGCCGGGCGAGGCCGGACGGCCTTGAGCACCATTAACTTCACGCCAGAAAGCGGAGAGCCTTTACCCCATTGCCGGACTTTAACGGGCGCAAGGTATCCTTCTCCCGATGATCCTCGTCATCAGAGCGCGTCAGGAGGGACGGACCAAATTAAATTAGAGGCAAGCCTTAGGCAACAACCCAGGCATGCAATACCCACAGCTGTTCGCTCCAGCAACGCTGACAGTTCCTTCTCGTTGTGAACAGCTGACCAGGACTCTGATGATATCTAGGCCGATTCCCTTCGTTGGTCACAAATCTTATAATATAAATCAAAGAATTGTTAAAATTTAAAACACATTCCCTAAAAGCCCTACAAAGGTAAGACTAAGTAGGGAGCTGGGGCACAAAACTTCTACCCTAATTAAAATGATATATTAATAAACAGAGACTACATACTAAATAGTAAGTCTAGGAATCCTTTTACCCAAGAAGTTGAGATTTATGCAAAAAAAAAGTATATTCATATAATAACAACTCGACATGCCGGAAGACAGTCAAAACTCAAAAACCCCTCAAATACTAAATGAGGAAATGATTAAAAAACTGATCCAACAGGAGATGCACACCTGTATGCGAGAGACCATTCAACAGGTCATGTCCAATAAAAGATCTATTATCTCGAAAGAAGAATCCAAGCCTGAGTCTTTATCTGACGGAGACTCTGAAACCCTCAAACAGAGGGGAAAAAGATTGAAAAAACCAAACACTTAAAGGGCACCTCTTCCAGCGACTTCCCATCAGCTCCAAACCCTACAAAATGTCCAGGAGGTCTAGGCACCTCAAAAGCCAGTGGCGGTCTAAGCACCTCAAGATGGTTGGGTGTCCTACGCGACACAAACCATGCGAGTGAGCACAACAGCACTGGTACCCACACTGAGCATATAAAGAATTTTGACGTGGAGGAAGCTAATCCTCTGAGTGAGGACTTACTGGACAAATACATTTTTGATCTCGACCAGCGAGACCTGGATGCAGATGCATTCCTTAACGAAGAGGCCCCCTCCACATCCAAGGACATAGTTATAGACCCTCTAGGCCAGGAAAGGATCTCTCCGGGAAACATCAAACACCCTAGAAGTGTGGAGTGGTGGCTCCAAGACCACGTGGCCCAATTTATTACAAAGTGGCTAAGAAACCCACTAGAAAGGGAAACATGAAACCTCCTACGATCTGAATGCTCCAGACCGGTCATTCTAAATAAGGTATCCCTAACCCCTAACCTAGACCTGCAACTCACAACCTTCCTTTTTAAATTGGGCAGGGACCAAGAAAGGGCATGGAAAGATCATTAAAAATGTGCCAGGACCGCCTTCTTGATGTTCCAGGACCCCTAGCTTGGATCATTGACATGGCAGAAGATTGCCACCTGAACCAACACCAGGTAGACCTCACTCACCTTAGGGGTTGGAGCCAAAGGGCCCTAATCTTACTAGGTAACGCGAACTCAAGTATAAATGCGGAAAGACGTAGAGTAATACTATCAAAAATAAACCCCAAGCTAAGTGACCTAGCTACAAAAGAGCCTTCTGAAAACCCCAAGGGTCTCCTTTTTGAAGAGGGCATGATCAAAACCCTTACCAAATATCTCTACCTTTACTGCTCTGGACAGAGCCCAGGCAAATATGCGCAGGGTCTTCACCCCTGGTGTTTTTGGTCACGCCGGAAGAAGGGGCCTTTCTCCGGGCTGCACCTCGTTCAGGCCCAACTTCAGACGAAGAGGCTTCGGCAGAGACTTCCAGCAAGGAGCACCACCAGCCTTTTACCCCCAACGCAACAGAGGTTTTCGCTCAAGAGGCCAGAGAGGATGCACACAGACTTCCTCTTTCTTCAACAGTGAGTACCAATTCCCTCCCTCTCACTTCTTCCCAGGTAAAGGTGAGCGGTCGCCTCAAATTCTTTCACAAAGCATGGCAAACAATAACCCAAGACCCGTGGGTCCTGGATACGATACAGGGTTTCAAGATAGACTTTATAGAACCTCCTTTCCAATCCCATGCCCCCAGAGAATTAAGTCTGACCCAAGATCAGCAGAAGGTAATAGAGGAGGAGATTTGCTCTATGCTAACAAAAGGCGCAATAAAAGAGGTGCCACTAAACCAGCAGTTTTTTTTTTATAAGTACAGTTTCTAATCCAAAAGAAAGACAAAGGTTGGAGACCTGTTATAAACCTCAGAAACCTAGACAAGTTCCTCATCTACAGGCATTTTAAGATGGAGGGCATTCACCTCCTAAGCGACATCTTATTAGAGGCAGACTGGCTAGTAAAGCTTGTGTTCAGGAACGCTTATTTCACCATCCCTATGGCACAGGAACATCAATGCTACCTCCGATTTTTATGGTAAGATCATCTTTTTCAGTTTCAGGCACTCCCCTTTGGGCTAGCATCAGCCCCCTGGTGCTTTACAAAAGTAATGAGAGCAGTCATCTCTTTCCTCAGAGAGAATGGAATACGTCTTACTTATATAGCTGGACGACATGCTCATAATGTCTCAATGCCAAGTGCAAATTCTCAAAGATCTAGAGAGAACAATGTCAATATTGGAAAAGCTAGGCTTCATCATAAACAAAAAAAAAATCTGTCCGAACACTCTTGAAATGCACAGAATTCCTGGGTTTTTCTATAGATACACTAAAATCTATTCTCCTCCTACTGTCGAAAAAAGTGGCTAAAATCCACAAAGAAATACGCTCAGTCTTCAAACATAGTTTTCTAACCCTGAGAGAACTGGCCATATTGTTAGGCCTCCTACGCTCGTCCATCCAAGCAATATTCCCCGGTCCGCTCCACGACTGCACTCTTCAGAGAGTAAAAGCAAGAGCTCTACGATCAGGTCTGTGGTACGGAGACAAAATCTCTTTGGATCAAGAGGCAAGATCAGTACTGGTTTGGTGGCTGGAAAACCTAGATGCATGGAACAAAGGTACAATCTTTGAGTCATTGCCGGACTACATTCTCGAAACCGATGCGAGTCTCCAGGGGTGGGGCGCTCACCTTGAATCCGAGAATACAGGGGGTCTCCGGTCCCACACAGAGATAGACCACCACATAAACTTCTTAGAAATGACCACGGGACTTCATGCCTTGATGAGTTTAAAACATTGTTTACAGGGCAAATCAGTTCTGCTGAAAATGGACAATGTTTCAGCAGTAGCATATATACACCGCCTAGGTGGCACCAAATTGAAGGACCTATCAAACCTGGCCCTTAAACTGTGGATGTTCTGCCTAGAACATATGATCTCACTCAAAGCAGAGTATTTTCCCAGCAAAGCCAATATCTCGGCAGACTGGAACTTCAGGTATCTGAAGGACTATTCCGATTGGAAGCTGAACGCTTCTATCTTCAGGTTACTAAACCTCTGTTGGCGGCCCATTGAATCTAGACCAGTTTGCGAGGAGACTCACCGCCCAACTACAGAAATACTTCAGCTGGAAGCCAGACCCGGGTGCTCTGGTTGTGGACGCCTTCCTTCAACCTTGGAAAGGGCATCAGGCTTATGCCTTTCCCCCCTTCGCTATGCTCCAAAGAATCTTTCACAAAGTTAGATAGGAAGCCCAGTAATCTTAGTAACTCCCTTTTGGCCATCTCAAGCATGGTTTCCAACGATTTTGGAACTAGCATGCAACATACCCTTTTTCCTTCCCGCAGAAGAAGGACTCCTAACCGACAAGGACGGGGAGGAACACCCTCTGATCTTCGCAGGGACTTTGAACCTTCTTGCCTGATAAATATCAGGAAATCTAGAAAGATGTCAGGTCTTTCGGAAAGGGCTGAGGAGCTCCTCAGAGAATCCTGGGCTCCGGGAACCCATAAGAGATGCAACTCAATTTGGGGAAAAATGGTTTGTTGTAGCTTGGAAAGGGACCTGGATCCTGTGGAGGCACCTATAGTCCAAGTTTCTAACTTCCTAGTGGAACAATTTGACAGAGGCCTCACTTATAGAACCCTGAATTGTTACAGATCAGCAATTTCAGCTGGTCACAACTCAGTAAATGGCAAAAGCATTGGAAAAATGTGATGATATGTAAAATTCTAAAAAGTATAAGATTGCGTTGACCGCCTAAAAAAAATATGATTTTCTCTGGGATGTCAATTTACTCCTAAAGTTATTTAACTCTTGGCCAGATAATAGGTCTCTAAGCAATAAAATGCTTACCATTAAACTAGCCTCTCTTCTATGCCTGATTTCCTGCAGGAGAGTGTCGGACGTCAAAGCCTTAGAGATAAGCAACAGAACTTACGATTCCTTTGGTGTGAAATTCGAAATTGTTCAAAGAACTAAAACCATGTCTAACACCATCTTTTACCCTATATTTGATATATGCATACAATTGTGTGTGGTGGACTGTATGAAGGAAAATGATTATAGAATGAGTGGGCACCGCCCAAACAGTGTCAGGGACTGTCCGGGACTATGTCGGGAACACAGTCAGGGACTTGGGCAAGGACTGGGAACTGGGTAGAAAAGGTACATAGAAAGAGGAGTACAGCGCTGCCCAGGATCATACAGGGAGTCAGAGGAGAAAAAGGGATCCAAAGGGGAAGCCTGTACAAGTGAACAAGATGGGTAAGACTCAGAAAGGAAGGGCACTCACGAGGCAATTTAGCATTTAGAATAACTACACCCAGGACGAATGTGCAAGACATATATATGAAACAACATTAACAATAAAGGGGAGTGTGGGGTAAGCACTCAGGAGCTCCACACGGTAAGACTGAAGCTCAGTAAGTTCCTCACCCACAATTGCTGTTACAGATACTGACTGAAAATACCCACATATAGGATATGTATGCAAAGGCAGGGTCTGTGGAGCTTATACCTATGGTGATGTTATAACAGTAACTCAAAGACAATACTCACAGTGAACAAGAAACACCACCTAGGTAGTCAGCTGTGCCCACGGATCCTGGCGATCAAACAGGAAAACGCAAGGCAGTAACAGCAAAGGGGTAGAACTAAACACAAGCACAATAGACAAGGAGCTAGCAAGGAGGAGTGCTTAACAGGAAAGGATGGAAATCACAGGGCACACTTGGCAGAAAGCAGGTAACAAACATACAAGGTAACAGAAGCAAGACAGCAGAATAGAAAGACAGCAAACTAGAACTGGAACCAAGGAAATGGGAAGAAAGGCAGGGACTGGAAAAGGATATACAGAAGGGGAGGCTACAAGGGTATATTAGAATAGTGCAGGTTCAGGAATCAAGAAAACAAAGCATAGAAGGCAGTGCTGGGGCAGGAACAAGAATTGAGCAAAAGCTCAGGAGTCAAAGTAGCACTGCAGATAGTGCTAGTACAGGAGAAGGGAAACTGTTGCAGGTCAGGAACAAGGAATGCTAAGGCTCAGGAGTCAGGATAGCACTGCAGGCAGTGCTAGGTCAGGAGAAGGGAAACAGGAAATAGCTACAGCTCAGGAAACAAGGAGTCAAGAGAGCACTGCAAGCAGTGCAAATCAGGCACAAGAAATAGCTGAAGCCCAGGAACAGGAATAGCTATAACTCAGGAAACAAGGTAGCACTGCAGGCAGTGCTAATTCAGGTACAAGGAATAGCTATAGCTCAGGAACTCAGGAAACAAGGTAGCACTGCAGGCAGTGCTAATTCAGGCACAAGGAATAGCTATAGCTCAGGAACTCAGGAAACAAGGTAGCACTGCAGGCAGTGCTAATTCAGGTACAAGGAATAGCTATAGCTCAGGAACTCAGGAAACAAGGTAGCACTGCAGGCAGTGCTAATTCAGGCACAAGGAATAGCTATAGCTCAGGAACTCAGGAAACACTGGAAACAAGGATTGGCCTCACCGGTATACAGCTACAATGACCAACACTGGGCTGAAGGGAGCTGGGGCTTAAAAGAGCTCACATTAATCACATGCATCAGGTGTGAGCAGGCTAGCAGCAGCCAGCCACAGGTGAGCTGAATTCCTCCACCCATCCTTGGCCTGCAGGGGTGGAGACGAAGCACTGAGCAGGGAATTCTGGGTAATGGAGTTTCAGGCATGAGCAGGATGGCTTCCACAAAACCCGGCATGGATTGGGAATGGATGTCAATTCCCAAATAGTGTTGAAATGGCTGGTGGTCAGTATGTACATGAAGGGGAGGGTCTGGAAGCTTGTTAGAACACTGGGAAGCACCACAATTCGGCCCCCTGGTGGTGGACACGAGAATGCAGGGAGCGAGTCGTGACAGTACCCCCCTCCAAAGACCGGCTCCCGGAATCTGGAACTGGATTCAATGCCTTTGCTCCTATGAAATAGGTCCATTTCCATCAGAGATGTAGTACAAGATACCAGAGGACTGTGGGAAAAATGTGATGGTCTGGAGGGTAGAATATTAGGCTGTAAATTAACAGGAGTATTGGAGGCAGAACCTGAAGCATCCAAAGCCAGTAACGGGGGCTTAGAACCCCGAATCAAAGGTGTTTGAAGTCCAGATGATGGCAGTCTAGAGTAGCACTCTAGAAACGAAGGCAGATTGACTGTAGAGTCAAAAATAAAGATAATGGATTGGCAGGAGGCACAGAGGTCAAAGGCAAGGTGGCTGAAGTCAAAGGAGGTAACAGGAAGCAGACTTGAAGCTCTGGCCCTGGAGGAAAACATACAGAAGACTCACATGCAGGAGACGCTGGAAGCAGGTATGCAGGAGACCCAGGCCCTGTAGGCTGACATGTTGAGAGTTTTGTCTCTGCGGATAGAAGTTCAATCTCTGAAAGTATATGTGCCGAGACCTTTGAAGGCTGGCTAGCTGGAAGCACAGGGTCAAAAAGTTGGCAAGATAGAGGCTCAAGGTCGGAAGGCAGGGAGCCTGGAAGCTCAGGTGCTGAAGGCAGGGAGCCTGGAAGCTCAGGTGCTGAAGGCAGGGAGCCTGGAAGCTCAGGTGCTGAAGGCAGGGAGCCTGGAAGCTCAGGTGCTGAAGGCAGGGAGCCTGGAAGCTCTGGTGCTGAAGGCAGGGAGCCTGGAAGCTCTGGTGCTGAAGGCAGGGAGCCTGGAAGCTCTGGTGCTGAAGGCAGGGAGCCTGGAAGCTCTGGTGCTGAAGGCAGGGAGCCTGGAAGCTCTGGTGCTGAAGGCAGGGAGCCTGGAAGCTCTGGTGCTGAAGGCAGGGAGCCTGGAAGCTCTGGCTCGGAAGTCAGACAGGCTGGAAGTTCTGGCTCGGAAGTCAGACAGGCTGGAAGCTCTGGCTCGGAAGTCAGACAGGCTGGAAGCTCTGGCTCGGAAGTCAGACAGGCTGGAAGCTCTGGCTCGGAAGTCAGACAGGCTGGAAGCTCTGGCTCGGAAGTCAGACAGGCTGGAAGCTCTGGCTCGGAAGTCAGACAGGCTGGAAGCTCTGGCTCGGAAGTCAGACAGGCTGCAGGCTCGGGCTCAGATGGCAGCAGGAAGGCTGCAGGCTCGGGTTCAGAGGGCAGCAGGTAGGCTGCAGGCTCGGGTTCAGAGGGCAGCAGGTAGGCTGCAGACTCGGGCTCAGATGGCAGCAGGCTGGCTGAGGTCTCTGAAAGCAGCAGGCCGGCTGAGGTCTCTGGAGACTCTGCAAGAAGACAAGCTGATGGCAGAGAGGCACAAGGATGACAAACTTTAAATTCTGGGAATGGCAATAGCCCGTGAACAGTAGATTCCCTGTTGTCAATAGTGAAATCTTCACAGTTCCTTGGCTCATTAAAACACACTGACGTTCTTTCTTCGGGATGGCTCAGAATAGTGCTTTTCTTAGAGTCTCTGATGACCAGACTTACTTTACCATTTGGCAGTTCACAACTCTTAGTCAGAGGAAATAGGCCAGAGATTACTTGGTCATGGGAGATCTTTTCATGTTCTTCAGAATTACAAGGTGGTACAAATGCATCGGAGCATAGAGCATTATCATTTCCTGACTTTTCAATTTGTGTTGTGCTTGAAGGCAAGGGAGCAAACAAGGGGTCAGGATTTTGTTCCTTCTCAGTGAGGAGGTTGGCTTCAGTCGCAGAAGTTAGACCAAGAGCATAGACTGAGTCAGAGGGTGTTGTCACATCAGGGATTATGTTGGGCACTGGTTCAGGTTTTGTCTGTATGTCAATGGCCTGTCTATGGGTTATCTCTGAGATAGAACTGACCTCACTACTAGGAAAAGAAAGCAAAGATGTTTTTCGTTTTGCCTGGCATTTGGGGTTCCTGAAAAGTGGAGGGACACATCTCAGATGTAGTGCCTGGATGTAATTTAGCACTAGAAGACAAAACACCAGAGGAGTAAGAAAATTCAGACTTCCAACACATACTTTCATTAACTGCACTGTGAGAAAAGGTACTATGGCTTTTCTGAGTGGAATCCGAGTGATCAGCCATGGTATTATTCACACAATTGCTGGACCAGCTCTGAGGGGAGCGCAAGGCTTCATTCTCCATTTCTAAGGAGACTAACAGAGGTGGAAAAGTTGTTTTCTACAGGGGTTTTAGATTCCCACTTGAACTTTGGGTTATAATTTTTTAACAGAGTCTGAAACGTTTTATTCTCTCGTAATTCAAGAATCTTAGATGTACTTCTATCCTGTGAATACTGCAGATCTTTCTCTAAAAGGACAGTGGTAGACTTGGCAAATTCACAACAAGCAACAGAGCTATACCTTGGATTTTGTTCAAACTGGCTATTAGCTGCCTGTGTTCTAGTAGGTCTTTTCTCTCTTTTGTTAAACTGATTGTTTACTTTGAATGTGGTATCTAACAAGGTCCCTTTAGTATCCGAGACTGAGATCTTTACTGGACTACAAGACTGGGTAACATTATCTGAATGGAAAACAGAGGTTATGAAATGCACCTGCTCTTTCTTTGGTTGGGTGGTTGAATACTGTATTTTACAACCACTTACAGCAGACGTGCGAGATTCAGAATTCTTGTTCAGCAAACTGAGTAAGGTAGCATTCTCCTTATGCAATGCTGACACAGACATTGAATCTGGATCAGAATAGAAGATTAAGTCTGGATCTGGCAAAGAGGTGTTTGAGAGCCAATGAGTAAAATATTCAGAACGTAAATGTCCATTTTTCATAAGAGGATTAATTGTTTCAGGACTAGGGTGAACATTCTCAAACTGTAAAGTAGACACTAAATGTCTCTCATTGGTGGGCACTGGTGAACTGCCCTGCACAAACTTGAATGATGCACTGGTGTGTCTCTTTCTTAAACCTCTCATTATGACACACCTTTAATATTTGCACACACAAATGAAACAGAAAAAGGGTAGCTAACTGAACGCAAAGAAACCTCACAAGTAACCCTGGAAATGTGGGTTGGTCATTCTGTCAGGGACTGTCCGGGACTATGTCGGGAACACAGTCAGGGACTTGGGCAAGGACTGGGAACTGGGTAGAAAAGGTACATAGAAAGAGGAGTACAGCACTGCCCAGGATCATACAGGGAGTCAGAGGAGAAAAAGGGATCCAAAGGGGAAGCCTGTACAAGTTAACAAGATGGGTAAGACTCAGAAAGGAAGGGCACTCACGAGGCAATTTAGCATTCAGAATAACTACACCCAGGACGAATGTGCAAGACATATATATAAAACAACATTAACAATAAAGGGGAGTGTGGGGTAAGCACTCAGGAGCTCCACACGGTAAGACTGAAGCTCAGTAAGTTCCTCACCCACAATTGCTGTTACAGATACTGACTGAAAATACCCACATATAGGATATGTATGCAAAGGCAGGGTCTGTGGAGCTTATACCTATGGTGATGTTATAACAGTAACTCAAAGACAATACCCACAGTGAACAAGAAACACCACCTAGGTAGTCAGCTGTGCCCACGGATCCTGGCGATCAAACAGGAACACGCAAGGCAGTAACAGCAAAGGGGTAGAACTAAACACAAGCACAATAGACAAGGAGCTAGCAAGGAGGAGTGCTTAACAGGAAAGGATGGAAATCACAGGGCACACTTGGCAGAAAGCAGGTAACAAACATACAAGGTAACAGAAGCAAGACAGCAGAATAGAAAGACAGCAAACTAGAACTGGAACCAAGGAAATGGGAAGAAAGGCAGGGACTGGAAAAGGATATACAGAAGGGGAGGCTACAAGGGTATATTAGAATAGTGCAGGTTCAGGAATCAAGAAAACAAAGCATAGAAGGCAGTGCTGGGGCAGGAACAAGAATTGAGCAAAAGCTCAGGAGTCAAAGTAGCACTGCAGATAGTGCTAGTACAGGAGAAGGGAAACTGTTGCAGGTCAGGAACAAGGAATGCTAAGGCGTCAGGATAGCACTGCAGGCAGTGCTAGGTCAGGAGAAGGGAAACTGCTGCAGGTCAGGAACAAGGAATTCTAAGGCTCAGGAGTCAGGGTAGCACTGCAGGCAGTGCTAGGTCAGGAGAAGGGAAACTGCTGCAGGTCAGGAACAAGGAATGCCAAGGCTCAGGAGTAGGATAGCACTGCAGGCAGTGCTAGGTCAGGAGAAGGGAAACAGGAAATAGCTACAGCTCAGGAAACAAGGAGTCAAGAGAGCACTGCAAGCAGTGCAAATCAGGCACAAGAAATAGCTGAAGCCCAGGAACAGGAATAGCTATAACTCAGGAAACAAGGTAGCACTGCAGGCAGTGCTAATTCAGGTACAAGGAATAGCTATAGCTCAGGAACTCAGGAAACAAGGTAGCACTGCAGGCAGTGCTAATTCAGGTACAAGGAATAGCTATAGCTCAGGAACTCAGGAAACAAGGTAGCACTGCAGGCAGTGCTAATTCAGGTACAAGGAATAGCTATAGCTCAGGAACTCAGGAAACAAGGTAGCACTGCAGGCAGTGCTAATTCAGGCACAAGGAATAGCTATAGCTCTGGAAACACTGGAAACAAGGATTGGCCTCACCGGTATACAGCTACAATGACCAACACTGGGCTGAAGGGAGCTGGGGCTTAAAAGAGCTCACATTAATCACATGCATCAGGTGTGAGCAGGCTAGCAGCAGCCAGCCACAGGTGAGCTGAATTCCTCCACCGATCCTTGGCCTGCAGGGGTGGAGACGAAGCAGTGAGCAGGGAATTCTGGGTAATGGAGTTTCAGGCATGAGCAGGATGGCTTCCACAAAACCCGGCATGGATTAGGAATGGATGTCAATTCCCAAATAGTGTTGAAATGGCTGGAAGTCAGTATGTACATGAAGGGGAGGGTCTGGAAGCTTGTTAGAACACTGGGAAGCACCACAATTAGGCCCCCTGGTGGTGGACACGAAAATGCAGGGAGCGAGTCGTGACAAACAGAGTTTATCAACTTCTTATCTTAATTGTTAAACCTTTCAAAGCAGTGACTTGCACTACAATTGCGTGTTTGGTAAAAGAATCCATGCACTTAGCGGGCATCAACCTTAAGATATCCCAAGCACACTCCATGAGAGGCGCAATGGCTAGCCAATCCCTTTGGAAGGGTGGCAGACTAGAGGACATCCTGAGAGGCGCCGATTGGTCAAACTCCTCTAACTTTGCAAAGCATTACTGTAAACCAATAGAACACATGTCAAATGTAGTTCTGCAGAGCTACCAACATGCATAATGGTAGTCTCCGGACTTGTAATGAAATAGCGATTATCCTAATTAACATGCCAAGAAAATCTGAATTTCATTAAAGACACGGAGGCTAACATTATCCAACCCCCCCAACCCCCCCAAAAAAAAAAAAAAAAATATATATATATATATAAAATATATAAATCTATCGGGATTTAATTTTCACACAGATAGCTGTTATGTTCGACCAAATGAAGATTTTAAAGGTAATATTTCTAATATTGTGTTCTTAATTATCAATGTATACATCAAAATAAATAAATAAAGAGAAGAATACTTGCTCACGTTTGACTCTATTTGAAAATTTGGAATTCTAGCTCAAGTTTAACTCCTAGTTATATATAAAAAAAAGAATTGTTCTGATAATAATCCTTTATTTTAGATAACTCCCAATAATCCAGGAGCATCAGATACAATCGCCTCCAAGACTCCACTTCTGCTGAGCCTACCTACCATCCAGTTTATGCAAATTTCAGCATCCTAGTTCGCCCCCATCCATCCTCCAAGGAGCTTCCGTTCCTGTTGTTTTTCTTCAACAAGTTTATCTATTTGACCATATGTTCGCAATTCTACATGATACTTACCAAGTATTTTATCCACATTTAAAAGAGGCTGATAAGACTGACCACATGCCTATTATAGCCTGACTGTATTATGTTCCAGAACAATACATGCTATGATGACATATTTTAAAGTGGCTGTGTGGAGTTGGCATTAAAAGATTAATGCATAATTTCAGCCTCTGTGTCTTTAATGAAATCCAGATTCTCTTGGCATGTTAATTAGGAGAATCGCTATTCTTATGCGGCCATTGTACAACAACCTTATATTCTGCCCACAAATCATTTGGCACTACAATGTCAAAGAATTCAATCAATCCACAACGCTTTTTGAAATTTTGACAATTCTTTCAACCTGTGTGTACCATTGTATGGGTTTGTCTCTTAATTTTGGAAAATTGTTCGTAAAAGCTGCAAGATCGTCTCTGCTCCACAGTACATGAATCTTTCTTAATGGGTAAGCTGAAGCTCCCTCTTCATCTTAAACTTGTTGATGACTTTTTATTTTCACCATCTTCCTCTGATTGTTTCTTTTTCTTTTCATGTTTCTTTGACCATTTACTCTCTAATTTTTCAGTGTCACTCCATTTACGGATACATTTCACTAATTCAGTTACGTGTAATCGCATTCCTGAAGAACGCATTATCTCATTTGCTCCATCATCTAAATGCATTATGTAACTTCTCTATATAGGAAAACTTTTTGAAAGATCCACATCATATTTTCGAGCCAAATCAGTTAATTTGTCATATGTAATTGCTGCACGTCTTATGATTTCTTTACTCGAGTAAATCAATTCTTTCTCTTGATACTGATTTAAATGTTCAAGTTCTAAGCATCCCCTAATAATCTCCTCTAATTCCACTTTTAGTTTAGAAACATCAAGTGGTCTCTCCCTTTCAGGTTGTGAGGTTACTTGTCGTTCTGTACTTTCTGTCTTTCTAAGTCCTTCAGCTTCCTCAAACCATGGTGGAAAAATCCCACCTTCAAATAAATTTGCCTCTCACTGGGGTATTGGGGTTATAAAAACAACCCTTACCCCTTCGCTCAGTGATCGAATCATTGGTGGTGGTTTCCAGGCAACAATCTGTGAATTCTGAGATGCCAGGATGACCCCTGTCGCATCACGCCTCCTACAGCTCCCTGAACTCCTGAAGTTGGGGTAATGTTTATTAGGGCAGTCGCAACTGGCCTTGGCCCTGTCTGCACTGTTGCAATTTGTGGTAATGGGACCCGCCAGTCATAATCGAAGCAGTAACACCTGGTGTTACTGTTATGGCCCTGTACAAACACCGGCGACTTTCCCGGTATGCCCCTCCCTGTTTGGGGAAGCAAGGACTTTCAACACAGCAATGTCTCCATTACATCTCACCCGCCAAAACGACTTCACTCACTTATGCAACCAAAGTGTGCAACTGTTAATCAAAGGCCTACAGTGATGAGTGGGCGAGAGATGCATGATTGCTTCTGAATGAACGCTTATGGCTGGTGATGATATGCGTGCCACGATTATTCCGCCAAGAGTGCTTTGAATGTGGACTCATTTTCCCAGGAGTCTCTTTCCTGGGGTTGGACTGTTCAGATGAGATCTGAGACCCCAGCGGGCATCTTGGTTTCCAGGCCACGCACCTTGACCACGTCCTTGCTTGTCAATTTCAGCAGCAAGGAAGACAGTCCTGTGTTTAGTCTTCACAGTATTGTTTCCAGCAATCGCGCCCTGCCGGGCTATTTCCCAAGTACCATATTGGGGCAAGGGTGCTCCTTGTTGTTGCTTACTGTATTCAAGCACAACTTGCCTTTGCTGGACGTTTCCAGCAAACAAGCCCTGCTAGACTATCAACCGAGTAACTGATTGGGGAGGCACGGGTGCTCCTTGTTGGCATACACTTTCGTCCTGGAAACGTACCAGACAATGACTTCGCTCACAAGCTCCGTAGCACCACGCTGTGGATGACTGTTCCGCCTACAACCACATGGGAAGAGCCCACAGAAAAGGAGAGATGGCGGGGAGCTAAGTGCTGAGAAATATAACTTTTTATGTTTGGCATACGCGCGCATAGCTGGCTATCATAACTCTTACAAACAGGATTGTGAGGTATCCACGCTAGTGCGCTTTTATATCTGAAACATTTGCATTAGTGACTTTGAAACTACGTGCATTGTGTCTTGTTAGATAGTTAGGTAGTCAGAGGGTGCGGTGAGGAGTATCACCAACCCTTCATGAGGCTATACTGAATAGTAGATGGGACTCTCCTTACATTCCTTCTTTGACTCCGCTATCCTGCAAACAGTCTCGTTGGGTATGTGAGTGAGTATGTGCAGTGAATGGGTAGGATGAGTGAGGGTGGAGAGAATGACTATATGGTCACGTTCCTAATACTATTCCCTCTAGCTCCCTCTTACTGACTACAGGTAGCACCATTGGAGTTGGCTCCCCACATACACTGTTCCTTGAGTATTCAGATGACACAGCAAGAGAGGCCTGTCCAGATTGTAGAGGGCCCGTAGGCTGTTTATTGTTTTACCCACTCCCCATTCTCTTGGGTGTGCTCCTTAGTGAGTAGTATAGTCTGTTCCCCTGGTGGTACACTGAGGAGAGTGGCCGTACTTTCTTCTCCCCATCATCCCCGCCGGCCGGATTCATCAGGTTAGTGCTTGTCGTATTACAGGTTTCTAACAGATTGGGATAGTTACCATAGTTGGCATTGCACCAACAGGAGCTGGAGCAATCAGGAATGTTTGAAATGGTCTTTCAATCTGGATTACACTCTGTTCAACAGGGACAGTAGCCACTTTAGTATTTGTGGCTGCATTATTATCAGCACTAGTGGTGGGGATAACATAAGGTGGTGGACGCGTGGCTAACATTGCATCCTATATCTCATCCTCTGAATCACTATCAGTATCCATCTTTGTCTCATCTTTTTCATCTTCTATTCCCAGTGTTTTATTCTTTTTCAATTTATCTCTCGGTAGTATTAGCTGGGTATAGTCTAGTTCCTTCGACTATAGCTTTCCTCCATCTTTGTTCCTTATCCCATCAATCATCTGCATACTTACGCACTACTCTTCTAGTCTTACTCTGGTACTTCTCCCTTTACCTTGTGTTGTCTTTTCCCACGTATTTAAAACTTCATATTGTGTGGGTCTAGGTGGTGACTTCATTTCGCAGAGCTTTTCCTTCAACTTGTCAATAATTTTCAATTCAAATATATCATATCTCGGAACATTCAAAGGACCCTCTTTTTCAATAAACTTACACCATTGACGAAGCCACAAACATGTATGTAATCCCAATTTTGTCGCCATATAATGTGCAGGTGTACCCTCGGGAGGCACCTCTTTACTTTGCCATATGAGAATTATAACATCACTTCTCACAAACTTCTTAAATCCCTTAAGACATTTCATGGTTTATGCAAAATTCAACAATAAATGGTTCAGTAATGTAACTCAAATTCAGTGTTTTGATTCTTTTCTGTAAACGTCAAATCTCTTTCTCCAATCCGGTCACAGTTTTAATTCTTAAAGACTTGTTAACCAATCTCAATGCGGTATACACACAACGACTGACTTATCACAGCGCAGCATTCTGTGTAGTCATCAACCTATCACAGCGTGACAGTACACCAAACAACCAATCTCAGCGTGGCACACGATGACGCATGATCTCACTCCTTGCAGTGGTTCACCCTCCTTTACAATTTCTCTCATACACACAATTTTACAACTTTAAACAAACAGAAATAAACAAATCTTTGTCTGCTCCACTAAAGAAGAACAAAAAGGCAATTCAGCAATTGGAATATTAAGGTTTTTACACCTTCTGACTTTTCACACAGAAAGAGTTTTCACACAAACTAATGAAATCTCGACCAAAAAGAAATCACCCTAATGAATTTAGCTTCACCCTTTGCGTAATAACGTTCTGCCAACATCAATCAATATTAGTACAATCACAACAAATGATATTCCCTATCTCAAATTGATTAGTCAACGGTACCTCACGATCTATACCATAAAATCTTAGCAGGCAAGAAAACCATATGTGCCATCTACACTTATTTCAGTATCTCTTATCCCAGGATCTAAGGCTATGTCAAGCTAAATAACCTCTTCAAGTTCTTAACAACAAAAACATAAGCATCACCAAATCATTCAACGCACATATTCCAAATGTAATGAATAAAGACAACAATAATCACAATTTGGAACTCATAACCCTATTAATGCTCACACCTCTAGTACAGCAACTAGTTTTGGAAAATTGCATCTTGTCAGTCTTCAACTTCTAGGCATTAGGTTTTGGGACTCAGGCAAGTCTCTAACTTGGGCAAGTATTTATAGCTTCTCTTCTCAGGACGTAAACCTTCCCTCTTTTATTTTTTTGTAAACAAACCTTATTAGTCATTTGAAAAACAAGGCATCATACAATACAGGCGCTTGCTTCACTTGGCAAGCCAGTTGCAGTACCTCCCTGACGCATGGACAATTCAAGATTACTATGTTAGTGTCCACATTCTGACTCCATGTCCTCAGGAGCTCCAGTAATAGGTGTTTGCTAACCACATGCCTACAAGTAAAGCAATAAACAATACAAGCCCCCTCCCCCCTCCAAACAATAACTCCCATCTCCCTCTATCCCGCCCCCCTCCCCCCAGGCTGTCTTGGGTTGTTAAGCACTTGCTTCTCTCTACGGGACAACTTCCAGAACTTCTATCTAAACCTCTTGGTCTCTGAAATTCCTGTCAGGGCTTCCACTGGGGGCGCACTCCTCATTTCTCTCACATCTCCACGCACGCATCTCTATACAGGGAATCATTCATCCACCCCCGGCTATTCTCGGTCTTACTCTTCTGAAATGTCATTGAGCTGCTTTACCTGCAACGTCAAAGCCTCCCACGCCCTGGCTGCGTCTAATGTTTTCTCGCACCCATTACGCTTAGCGTCCCGCAAGCGGATCGTTCCTTCGCAGCCTGCCCAACGCTCAAATTCTCTTCTCCATCTGCGAATGCTGGGGCCCCCCCTTGCCTTCCAGTGGTTCGTGATATCTCGCTTTGCTAATATTAAGCCTAAGTCCTGAAATTTACTAGTGACCTTGTTCTTAGAAGTATGTGGAAATCTGTGTAGTAAGCAATTTGCTGCTGTTATATTCATTTCCTTCTCAGTAATTTCCGCCAAGATTTCCGTCACCTCCCGCCAGTAATTCTTTATTTCTGGGCAACTCCAGAACATATGGAGGAATTCCGCTCCCACTTCACCACAGCGAGGCCACGTGGCCGTGGCTGTGTTAAAATACTTATTGCGCCCTGGGGTAAGGTGCGCCCTATGAAATATGTAAAAATTAACCAACTGAAACCGGGCATTTCTAGTGACCTTGCTGACTCTTTCCGTTAATTCTCCCCATGTTTTTTCCTCCAAGGGTTCTCCTAAGTCCTCTTCCCATTTCTGTTGTAGTTCACTAAGTGGGAGGAGTGTTGCAAGGTTCAGCCTTCCATACAAACAGGTGACTGCCTTAATCGTCCCCGCTGCCATTACCACGTATTGGCAACCTTCATCTAATCCAGGTTCAGCAAGGCCAACCCCCCAGTGCTTACGTATAGCTGCAGTTAAGGCCACATGTAGCAGGAAGTCACCCCTCGGTATCCCATTTTGCTCACTAAATTCTTCAAAGGGTAATAACATGCCATCCTGATATAACTGCCCTATGGTGAGTACTCCAGCTTCTTCCCATGTTCCTAGTTTCCTCCAGTCCGCCCTATGAGGCAATGCCATACAATACTTTAATGGTATCTCCGGTGCATAAGGGCGTCTCATTTTTGCCCTCTGCGACCTCCTGACCCAACATTTGTGGGCCACATGCGCTTCCGCATTCATTTCTCTCTGGCACAGGTAGTTTCAACACTATTCTGGGAAGGAGGTCCGGAGCGGGGCATCCATCGCCCTGCTGCACTGTTCCCCTAAGTTGGCTGGACACCTATTTAGTCAGCCATTGCAGTTGAGCTGCAATATAATAGTATTCAAAATCCAGCACCACCAGTCCCCCCTCCGTCCTGGGCCTCATTAAGGTCACCAGAGCCACTCTCCTCCTTCCTGCCCCCACAGGAATTCCGTCATCATTGTCTTTAGCAAGGACGTCCTGCCTGCCACGAAAGGGGGAGGGTTCCACGGAATTCGAAATTGGCTTTTGTTCCACGTATAATCTTCCCCACGTTGCCCTCTAGGAGATCCGTTTTATCATGGTATATTTGTACCCCTAGATATGGGATGCATCTCCCTTCCCATTCAATCCCCTCTACCGTCTGAGGTTTCTCCCGCCCCTGCATAGTAGGGAACAAAGTTGACTTTCTCCAATTCACCTTGAGGCCCGCTACTCTTTCCAGCTCTAACAATAGCCTCTTAGCACCCTCCAATTCTGTTTCCGTGTTTCTTAAAAAGAGAATCAAATCGTCGGTGTACAACGCTATATGATGGATATGTCCCTCTACGTCCAGGCCGGGGTACCAATTCCCAGACCTGGCCTTAGCAGCCAGCGGCTCCATGGCTATCGCAAACAACAGAGGCGATAACGGGCATCCCTGCTGTGTCCCTATCTCTACTTCATATCCCTGTGAGATAATCTTTCCTGTCCTAACCCGGGCTGTTGAGTCTTTATATAGTAGGGCCGTCCATGCTCCAAATCCCTGCCCTAAGCCGAAACAGTGCATCACTCTAAATAGATACGGCCATTCGAGACTATCGAATGCCTTTTGGATGTCTATTGTCAGAATAGTTGCCTCTTCCTTGCAATAGGAGTCAACTCCCAACACTCTTAATAGTCTCCTCAAATTCATTGCTGTATTCCTTGCTGGTATGAATCCAACCTGGTCCCAATGTATGACTTGTGTGGTAAAAGCCGTGTGGCCAGTATCCTGCTCAAAATCTTATAGTCAAGGTTGAGCATTGGCAGTGGTCTATATGCAGTCTTGTCGTGTGCCTGCTTCCCTGGCTTCAGCAATGGGACAATCAAGGCCTCCCTAGTGGTCCCCAGCAATGTCCCCTCCTGTTTTGCTTGGTTATATAGTGCTACCAGTCGGGGGCCCAGCAAGTCTATGTATGTAGCATAAAATTTTATAGGGAACCCATCAGTACCTGGTGTCTTATTTCTAGCCATGGCCTTAACAGCGACCGTACCTCCTGTAGTTCTATCTCCCGTCCCAGGGCTTCTGCTTCTTCTTCATCGATTGTTGGCAACTCAACACTGTCTACATAGTCATCAAGTTCTACGGCTGTGGGGGAAGCTTTACTTTTATATAGTTCGGTATAATAGTCACAGAAATGCTGATTGATATTTTGGTGGTATAAAGCTCTTCCCCGGTCATCTCTCAGTTCCAGAATATCAGACCCCCTCTTGGCCGGATTAGCCAGCTAGGCCAACAAAGCCCCAGGTTTATCCCTTTCTGCATGGGCCCTTGTCATATAGTTCTTGTAATCAAAGCTACGCAGTCTTTCTACGTGTCCCGCTACCTCCTCTCTGGCCTCTATGTCCCTCTGTTTTTCTGCATTCCCAGGCCTTTCACGTTCAACCTGTCGCAGCCTCTGCTCTGCGTCCAATGTTTCCCTTAGAAGAGTCCTCCTCACTCCTACTGCCTCAGAGATACAGCGCCCCCTAAGCACCGCCTTGAACGCCTCCCACTCTGCCATAACATTGGAGGTCGTTCCTTCGTTCTCCGCAAAATATTGTTCTATGGCTGTGCGGATCTCAGATTGGTACACCTGATCCTCCAATGCCTCTGGTTTAAGGCGCCATGTAGGGATATTTGTTCTAATACTGGACCAACTAAGGCAGACCAACAAAGGATTGTGGTCCGAAACCATGCATGCTAAATATTCGCTACTCTGTATATGCCCGGGCACATCAAGGGTGCTCAGAATGGCATCTAATCTGACGTGTAGGTCATGCATAGGGGAGAAGAACGAATAGTCCCGTTCCCCGGGGTGATGAGCCCTCCAAGAGTCTAATAATCCCCATTGCTGTTGCCAATCTCTTCTTGCCCTTGCCGTCCTGTGAGCAGGTGAGTCATGCAGGGAGGGTGAGATCTGTCACGCCCGACATCTTCAACACTATTGTAGTCTCCCCGCAGGAGTACCGACCCAGTCAGTGCATGCGCCAGTGACCTAGACATATCTGCCAAGAATGAAGCTTGCTCTATGTTTGGGGCATATATACTCCCAATCGTTACATCCCGTCCATCCAACTTGCCCAGGACTACCACATACCTCCTGTTCGGGTCAACGAATTCCCTGGTGCATTGGACCAGGGGATCCCTGCTCTCACCCATACCAGTACTCCTCTGGCGAATGCTGAGTAATTCGTATAAAATAATTGCCCCCACCATCTGCGTTTTAAAGCAGCCCCTTCTTTTGCATTAATATTAGTCTCTTGCAATAATGCAATTTTCACCCCTCTGCGCACCAGGAATGCATGTATTTTATGCCGCTTTGTCATGGAGTGCATCCCGCGCACATTCCAGGAGATGCATTTATAATCTATGGAGGGTCCCATTGAAGAGCCATTGTACCATTCTTAAGAACATGCGTACCCAAGACATGCCCGGTCCCCAGTGTACAACCCCAAAATAACTGAACTACCCAACTCCCCTTCCCCAGGACAGGTAGAAGTAACCCCCCTCCCATCCAAACTCTGCTAACTATATGGATTATGTGGGTGTAGTGGCTGTCGCCCAGCGTCGGAAACCTTGCCGCCCGGACCTTCCCCCATGTACGATCTGCCGGTCCCCCCTCAACTCCTCATCTGTAATACTCCGAAGGTATCGACCGCTGCCCCCCCTCCCCCACATCCTGCACAGAAGGCTGTTCTGCAAAAGGATATAGTTCTCCCAAAGCTGTAGTCTCAGAGTGCCGAATCCCCCAGATCAACCCAGCTCATCCGCTGTGTGGGGTGTCACAACCGGCAATTCCGTTTCCGAGCCTTCTGTTGCGCTCAAATTTGGAGAACTTTCTGACTGGCCATCTTCTTTGTCGCTCCTCGTTGATCTAGGGCTGGACCCCGGTTGGCTAAGCTCCATAACTGCCCTGATGACCTTGCTCCTTTCGACTTGAGCTTCTGTCGGGGTCAGCGCTCTCGATTGTCCTCGATTCGGTCCACCATCTCCTGTAGGCGATCTCAGCGGACTCCCTCCCGACTTCTGCCCAGTGATTGTTTCCAGCCAATCCAAGGCCTCCTGCGGCGTTAGAAAGAATTGCACTCCTTTAGGCCCAACAACTCGCAACCTGGCAGGGAATAGCATTGCATATGAAAGCTGCATTTGTCGTAGTTTTCTCTTCACTGCCAGGAACGTGGATCTTTGCCGCTGTACCTCTAGTGAAATCCAGAAACACCATCACTCTAACTATTTCCAATTTGCAAGTCCTTCGCTTGACGAGCCTGCTTGAGTATATGGTCTCTATCTCGAAAATGGAGCAGACTAGCAATAATTGGTCTCAGGGGCACTCCTGGCTTGGAAGGTCTGGCCGGCACCCTATGTGCCCTTTCAATTGCGTAAAACTGCGAGAGTCCCTCAGGGGCCACCTCTTTCTTAATCCAATCCTCCAAGTATTGCACCATATCTCCTTCCTTCTCAGGCACCCCTATTATGCGCAGATTATTGCGACGAGACCTCCCTTCGCTATCTTCTGCGCGCATCTCCAAAATTTTAACTTTCGCCGCCACCTCCGTGAGAGATTTCTTTTATTCTGTCACCTCTGTAGGGATGTCCGCAAGCACTTTTTCCGCGCCAGTGACCCTCTCCGCCAGCCGGCGGTGAGGGTCATCCTTCAAGAGACTGAGATCGGTGCCTATGGAGTCTATTTTCGTTTCGAGCGCCTACCGGGATGCCGTAATGGCTTCCATTATATCTGCTAGTGTAAGCTTCGAAGTGGGTGCGCCCTTTTCTGAATCAAGAGTCTCATCCTCTTCGTCCGTTGGGACGCTCCCCCACCCCCCCGTTGTTGCGGCGCCTTGTCCTTTGCGCCTGGCCACTCTTTCCATGGTGATCACTCTCAGGAACTCTGTGCGCAACAGGTCGTGTTGTATATGCAGCTCCTCTCTTGTGCGTCACCTCTCTCAGGTCAGGCCCCCGATGGTCTGAGCAGCACTACTCTTCCACGGGCTGCTCAACAGCCAGACTAGTGGTCTGCATGTACGGGCTTGCACCCTTGCCCAGTCACCACTGTGCCTCCCAGTGAGCTCTCCGCCTGGTCAAAGCTCTACGCTCTTTCAGAATGTGGCGTCTTCCCGTCTTCGGGACTCACTGCTACTCTTGGGGTCTTCACAGCTCACGTTCCTCTAAAGAAGTCCCCTGTAGTTGCCCCGTACTGTTCTCTCAGATACCTGAGCCGTTTATCACAGGGCCGCGCTTGTATACCCCAAGGCCTCTTCCTCCCACTAAGATGGCCGCTCACTGTGACCTGCAGCGCGCACACCAAAGCTTACAGCAGCACAGGACTCACAGCTCAAACAGGTCTTAGAGTAATACTTGGGTGGGCAGCACCCCCTCTACACACTCCTTTGCAGCCCAAATGTCTCAGTCAGGTGGGGGCTCCCTAATGTGCTCCTAGTCATGTTCTCCTTGAAACCTATCTCCCTCCACAACGCAACTCTAGCAGGCGATTTTCTCCGCAGGTCTGTGACGCCCCCAAATAGCCTCATCCATCAGCAAGGCCTCTCCGGCTGTTTCCTACCGCATTGCACTATGTTCTGGGGGCCTGAGCTCACGCGGCTCCCGATGCCTCCTCTCCCCTCTGATACGGCCTTCCGCTGCAGCTCAGTTTTAGGCTCTCCTCTGCGCCCAAGCAGCAGCACCTCTTTCCGTGCCCTCGCTCCCGTTTCCCATCCCGGGCCTTAGGCAATCAGGGGAATACCAGCTGGGCGTGCATTGCTCTCCTCGCCCATCCTATTTTACCAAGCATACGCCGGCATTTATTGCCGCGGCTGAATGCAGTGTCTCGCTCCGCACCTCACCTTGCCCGCGCTCCAGATCAGCCACGCCACTGCTAGCTCGCATTCAGATGATGCTCTGCACAGGGGACAGGGGTGGGGCCAGCCGCCACCCCGCTGCTTGTTTCCCCGCGATGCGAGCCTTGCCTGCCACTCGTCTCGGCTCTCCGTGCCGGGTATCAGACTGCCATCTCTGCCTCACACCGCAGGCGCCATTTTGGATTCCGCTGCTTCCTCGGTATCGTCGCCCCCTCGTCGGCCGTCGTTGCCGGCTGGACACTATGAATCGCCACCTCAGTTCGTGGCCACTGCTTCGCGGAGTTGGCAGCCGCCGATTTCCCTGCTTTTCCGAGGGCCGGGGGCTCAGGATAGTGTTAACTACGGGAGTCCAGGGCCGGAGCTCCGAAACTCGCTCCAGTCTACATTGGCGCCAAGCCACACCGCCCATGAAAACCTTCCCTCCGCTACCAGAATTTGCTGCAGTAGAAATCAGTTTAAATAAAACACTGACTACCATCACACACAGGGCTGATCCCCGCTGTATTTCATTCAAAAGTCAAATGGACCTTGGACGCCGAATTTGAGAATCAGGAGCAAATCATCAGATAGATATTAATCACAGTCTTTATCCAAGTTGTCAATAATGAGTTATTGAAAATTTTAAGGGTTTTATTCATTCAAAATTTAGTAAATTGTCTTTATTCAGAATAATACATTTTATTCATATTAGTTTCAAATAATCAGTCTTTTACAGAATTGATAGAGAAAATGATTAGTTCAATCAAAGTACAATGTATTAAGTGTGTTCCATAAAGGAAGAAAATCCCTATTGTAAGAATGGGGCGAAAAGGTGTCAGTCAGAACCCATAAAGGGCTCAAGTTCAAAAGAGAATGAGATTGAGCATAAAACTCAAATATATTCAAAATCAATAATTAGTCAAAGAAAAACTTCCCATAAAGGGACGTTCATGAAAAATCAGTAGAGTCTCCAAGCAAAAAATAAAGCAGTATAAAGTGGAGTAGCAGTAGCAACTGCAATTAGCAGTGGGTCTGGAAAATGGCAGGAAAAGCGGCGTTAACCTATTCTAGGGACACATACTACTATAAA
The DNA here is from genome assembly GCA_963921515.1 of Calotriton arnoldi. Classification (NCBI taxonomy): domain Eukaryota; kingdom Metazoa; phylum Chordata; class Amphibia; order Caudata; family Salamandridae; genus Calotriton; species Calotriton arnoldi. The sequence continues at coordinate 991,585 of CAWUFW010000021.1, read as the reverse complement.
CAGTTGAAAATTATGTTGCAGTTAGTGTTGCATTTTATCCTCCTCTCATCCAATCACCTTTCAGGATTCTTCCTGGAAATAGGTTCACTCTTCGGTTTCCCACACAAGATACCATAGCGTTCAGACAGTAACCTTAGAGTATGCAACTTTGTTGTTTCGAAATCCAAATACACATGAGGTTTCTGTCTCTAAACATTCTTTCCCATGAATGTAACTACATTTTTATCTTTCTAATAAAGCAAATTGTACGTTAGCTAACAATGGACTATATAGAGATTGAAAACATCTGTATTAATATATGAACATTTTCTTCAAGATCTTATCCTTGGAAAACAAGATAAGTATGTTAAAAGAAAACAAATAAATGTTATTATGCTACTTCCATGTGGTCAATTCGTCATAATTTTACTAAATATTCCATCTGGACGCTGGGGATTCGGTCGCCCTTATCCTACTTGACCTAAGCGCGGCATTTGATACGGTATGTCATTCCACACTAATAAAAACGCTTGGGTCTTTAGGTATCGGCGGCTCTGCCCTTAGCTGGCTCATCTCTTTTCTGTCTAATCGTACTTTTCAAATCTTTTCCCCCACATCTTGCTCTGATATTCTTTCTTTACCCTATGGAGTACCTCAGGGTTCCATTCTTAGTCCCCTACTTTTCAACTTATATGTTAGACCCATGGCCATCGTCGCGGAAGAAGCAGGGTTGTCCCTATTCTCTTACGCTGACGACTCCCAAATTATCTTTTCGCTCTCTGCGAATAAAGCTGCTGGGCCATCTCATCTTCAGCTTGGCCTAGGAAAAATTGCATCTTGGATGCAGTCCCACTACCTTAAACTAAATGGAGAGAAAACTGAGGTACTGGTATTAGGAAAAAATAAAGACCTCTGGGGCCCTCAACATTGGCCTGAGGTGATGGGGGCACTCCCTCGGCCCTCCAGTAAAGTCTGCAATCTTGGTGTCATCATTGACGATTCACTTACTATGCAACATCAGGCAGTCAAGGTAGCCGCCTATTGTTTTACCATCTTAAGGTGGCTAAGAAAGATTGTCTGGATGCTGCCTGAGTCCACGCAGAAAACAGTGGTCCAGGCCCTTGTTACCTCGCGAATGGACTACTGCAATGTCCTTTACCTCGGATCCAACAAGGTGGTGACGCGCAGGCTTCAGCTGGTATAAAACTCAGCCGCAAGGCTACTTTGTAGGGTACCCAGAACTTCCTCGGTCTCATGCTATTTAAGAGATCTGCATTGGCTCAGGGTGGAGAACCGTATTAAGTTCAAAGCCCTGAGCTATATGTTCAAAATCAAAACAGGCGAGGCACCCCAATATCTCCAAGACATGGTCAACCCTTATGTGCCTTCCCGGTGCCTCCGATCTTCAACCCAAGAGAAGTTCTCTGTGCCCAGAATCAAACTATCCAGGATGGGAGGGAGATCTTTTTCATACCTCGGTGCCCTACTATGGAACTCACTTCCCATAGCCATCCGTAGTGAAACGACATACTCTCAATTTCGAAAATCCTTGAAGACCTGGCTCTTCAACCAGTAACCAACTCAGCTGCCGCTTATTTCTTTTGTTCCGCTCTGGTGCCGGGAAACCCTTTTTGGGTAGCTGTTGCGCCTTACAAGTTTAATAATAAATAAAAAAATTAATTAAATTTTTTTTTTTTAAACAGGTATTTAATTATTTTTAGTGTAAAAAGAAATATTTTGCAAAGCTATGTGTAACATTTATTTAATAAGACATGATCATGCAAAGGTCAAGAACAACATTCTAAGCATGCATCGGCACATTTTAGTCAAGCCATTTTTCTAAGCAATACTGCTTTAAACAGCTTCGAGGCCTAGTACGTGTAAATATGGCTAGGTACTACATTTGCACTAATAAAATATGCATTTTGGTTCATTTTAAATCTGAACATTATTATTACACGTCTCTCGACTATATACATTTTGTGTTTTGCTAAAAACACCTTATCACGATCTTCTAATAAGCAAGCTACTACTAATACTTTGGAGTCAAGACAAGACGCATTTACAGACACCTTGCTAGTTCATATGGAATATGCACGATATTGCAACATTGGGTATGACAATAATATAATAAATTGCATGGTAATGAGGGGAATCGGCATTACTAATGATAATCCTTATTTTTGATTAAATCAACAATTTTACACACTGAATTCCTATGGAGTAGCGTGATGCCCATTCTAAGGTGCTTTGACCAACTTCTCAGGGGGAGTAAGTGCTATATAAACACCCATACCGTACCATAGAGCAAGTTGTAGGAATTAGATTCTTTTGGGTGGTTCTAAATGCAGAAAATAGAATAAACCCACCAAGATATGAGAGAATATGGAATAATAGAAACACTTCCATAGATTGCGCTCTTTAAATATTTATTTTATTTAATTTGTTGAATTTGATGCAGCATAAACATGGCCCTATGGCATGATGACACTTTTTATAATATGTCAATTTAAAGCACTCCTGATGGGCGAGGAGTGGCGTTAGTCCCCCAGGATGTTGTTGCTCCTCAACTGGATCTAGTCAACTAAATCGCAAAGCAAGTGTAAAGCATAATATGCTTTACAATGGTAACAGGACAAGGATTTAAAGTTAATAAGCATTAAGGTTTATTAAAGGATTCAGAATCTTACAGAAATTAAAGTGGCTAGGAGTCAGTTTATCAATTATCATATAAAAACATGATGCTCAGAACAAAATGCACACAGTAAACTAGCACAACTAAATATAGTTCAGCTCAAATGAAATAAGTCATAAATCAGAGGTCAGGCCAACAAAGTGTCGCCTCCTAAATTTCAGGGAATAGTGAGCCCAACAGCCTAAGAAAGGGGCTTGTTTTTATAGAGCATAAACAATATAATTTTATATGGGCCACACGGTTTCAACCAATCAGGATAAAGGAAGAATGATATTGTTTCTGAAATAATTAATTATTAAGCACTATCCCATAGATTTACATAATGAAGTTCCCATCCTTGGTGCCATCCAGAGACCTAGATTGTTATTACAAATGTCACTACTTAATATTCAGTGACAAGTTCTCATGAGAAATCACGTGGTCCCAATAGGTGAGGCCTTAGGAAGATTCACTCTCAGTGGAGCATTGTGGTACAGGACTCTAAAGAAAATAACCGTAATTCTGTACAAGGGAGAGTTACATTATATCTCAAAGCAGTGTTTGCAAAGTTGCTTGTGCATGAATAGTCTGTGTGTTGAGTGAAACAAAACCAAAACATTCTGTGCTATAAAATGGCTGCAATCAGCACCAACCATTTTGTAATCGAGGTTATTACATTAGTTAATGTTAGCATAAGCACAGGTCCTCAACAAAATGTCTTTGTTTCAACTAAATGTTAATTTTCTTTTATTGTGTTAATGCTATTGTGCATATAATTATAAAACCCTTTTTCAATCCCCCTCGAGGATTTTTTAAATCATCACAATCCATACTTCATTAACTATGCCCCCCTTATACTACAGTTTCTTCTGATTTCAACTTCTTGCCCTGGCTTTCTCTAACTGCTTCATTCTGTCATATACACCAGCTTTGATAATTTCCATGTCATGTTCCCTTTTTCTTTTGTTTCTTCACTCGTTGCTGACAGTTTCTTTTCCCACCCACAATTAAATCCCAAACATTTCATTAAAAGAACACCATAAACAGAAATTGAAGCAATTATTATGCGCTTTATTATTTTTCGAAGAACACTTCCACCTATACTTTCTAAACATTCACCAACCCTTGAAGGTCCTTCTCCAATTGCACCAGCCATTGATTTAACTGTCTCCCCTGCGCTGAATTACTTCAAAGCCTTTGCTTCAAGCATGATGTTAGTAATGTTCATTATATAGTTATCAATCTGCTTACTGTTATCAGGCACATAAGTGCAGCATTGCTGTACTCGCAATGTGTGACAGGCTCTGCCTTCTTTTGCTAATAATATATCTAAAGCAAGCCTATTTGGCATAAACATAGCACACACAGCCATTAGTTCCATGGTAATACTTGTTAGAGCACCTAGCAAATTAGTAGCCAAGTGATCTACTAATATGAATAATATTCTAATCTTCACATCATTGTAAGCTACAACAATAGAAGTAATCATAACATCAAATATATTCCCAGTCAAAACCACATTCTAATTAATTTTGTTCACACTTACTCCATCCTACCACTTGTGTGGTCTGTCCTCTTTGACTTTTTTTTTTACATACTATACACATTTCTTCCTTTTTTGCCTGATGGAGGCTAAGTTTTGGATGTGCCTTTATATTTGCAAACCTTTCTTCCTCTTCTCTTTCTAATTGAAGTTCTCTTGCTCCTTCCCAATTTCTAGTAACATCCAGCCTTATTACATTAAACTCGGTCATAAACTCCTTTTCAGTACTATTTAAATTACCTACAGGTTTATTGTTTTAAAAAAAAATGTTTTTTATATTTTTCCAGAAAAAAGTGCAATTGCAGCAAAGGTCAAAATACATATAAGTTCCTTTGAAAAACCACATTTTATTTAAATTAATTATTATAAAGCCAATGTAATTCATTAACCGATAAAAACGGTAGTACAAAGGTCAAAAGAGTATAAAGTTAAACTAACTATAAACAGAGAGCTGAATTCATTTGAATTGCAATAATCATAAAGACCAATACATCTAGGAGAAAAGCGACAATCCACTAATGGGCATATATACAATACAAAAAATGGCAGATGTATCAAAAATTCATCACAAGAATTCATCATAAATACAAAAACATGATTGGTCGATACCTCAACATTCATTTATCCTGGGTGAGTAGAGTAGCCCAAGCAGTTAATGGCCCCCAGATCCTTTTCCTTTAATCCTACCCTTTCTACCTCTCCGTTCATAAAGTGCTCTTTCTAAATTATATACATGTGCAAAAATCGGCCTTTCCACGGCTGGAAGGTCGGAGGAGAAGTATCTAGCCAAGCTGAGGCAACACAGAGTCTTAGGACTGACATTGCTATAAACATAAGCTCTTCTCCAGTTTTCCCATCTTGTTCAGTTACGCCTAGTAACATAAGCTGAGGAGACAGAGGGACATCCTCTTTCAATACATGCAGCAAAAAGCCAGATATTTCTCGGCCAATCGGTTCTATGCTAGGGCATGTGGAGAAGATATGAACCAAATCTGCACCGAGTACCTTGCACCTGAAACACTGGGTCCCCGCCACTCCTCCCCATTTGACAATTTTCACGGATGTTATAAATAAAATCGAAAAGAGTTTTAAAATGTTGTGATCGCAGGTTGGCAGAGCACAGTATAGAGTCACCCATTTCTAATGATTTAAAAAAGCGGGAATCCCGGACCCCTAGCCTATCCTGCCATCTCAGCCCATGCTTATCCAAATTGTCCGGGACCCCTTCCAACAGGCATCTATATAGTTGTGAAATCGAAGAGCCGAAGGCTCTTATTAACAATTCGATCAGGGATACCTGCGCAAAACCCGCAGTGCCACCAGCTTTTTTTAAGAAGAAAGTCCCTCAGCTGTAAAAACTTGAAGTCCTGGTGGCCGATATTAGATCTTTCCCTAACTACTTCAAAGGATGCTATATGGTCCCCTGCCAAAAGGTCCCCTATCCTATAGAAGCCCCCTTTCTCCCACCTTGCCAAACACTCATCTTGTAAAATCCTTGGAAGCTGATCATTCCCAATCAAGGGGGTATACCTGCTGAACCTACCCACCCCAAGTTTTTTCCGTACGCCTGCCCAGTTACGGAAAGCAGCGATTAAGATCTTAAACCTTGTTTTTTTTAAATAGCTTGATTCGTAAAATTTTAAGAGGCAGCCATTAGCTCATGCTCCAAGCAGAATCTCAAAAATCAACGGGACATAGCTGGAGTCATCTCCTTCCCTCGCCTTGATTCCAAAAAGAAACCCATAGTATTGCAAAGATGCAGCAAGGTAGTGTAGCTTGAAATTAGGAAGCCCCCATCCCCTTCTGTCCCTGTCAGGGGACACGGCAGCCTCGTTCGCACAAGCAAGCGCTGAGACTAGGGAATGACTACAATTCCCAGCGGCCTTAGCGTGACGTCTGGTGTCGGACGCCACGCGTCACGTGAGGCGGAAGCGAGTGAAGTAGCGAGGATGCAGGGCAAGACGCTGCCGATTATTCGCTGGTCCCTGGATCCTTGTTGGCAGTTCCAAGTTGCGCTGGGTCGGGTAAGGAGTGCCGCTGGCACCGCTTGTTCCATTCTACCCTTGTGATAATCCTGGTTATACTCTTGAAGCCTATCTCTGCCGTTTAGGATATCCGGCATAGGAGTGTGCTGAAGCTTACTTTTCCCTGCGTTGGTGAACTCTTCCCTGAATCTCATACGAGGAGTTCATGCGAGGAAAAGCGCTTTGCTCACTTTTGGTGCCTAATTACTTTGGAGGTTTATTTTGGGTGTACAGTTCTTCATTTCCTGCGTTGGCGAACTTTTCTCTGAATCTTAAGAAGAGTTCATGCGAGGGAAAAACGCTTTGCTCACTTTTGGTGCCTATTTACATTGGAGGTTTATTTTGGTGCACAGTTCTACATTTCCCTGCGTTGGCGAGCTCTTCTCTGAATCTTGGGAGGAGTTCATGCGAGGGAATACTTTCATGTGTTTTTCGAGTTCGGGGTTGCTCTACCACTAATTATCTAAGTGAGGTACTTCCTCTCGTGAGAGTGACGTAACTCTTCACCTTCTGAGGGGTACCTGCATCTATAGGAAATCCTGGAGTAGTGGTCTTGAATGCAACTAAGTGTTTCATACACTGTATTATTCGTTCTAACCTTATGTGACAATTACAGCTACTCTTATATTTTGGCTTTCGCTGTTTTCTTTTTTGCACAGGGGTGTCCTGGACCAAGGGGCATCTTGAGCGTCAATGTGTACCTCGCAATCGCAGGTATAAGCCTTATGCATGAGATATTTATATATGTATCTATCATCGGAAAGAATAGGGTTTTGCTCATATGGTCCTATGTGTCTTCCAGCATACTGTATGAATTGGAGGTTACAAGCTCAACACCCCTGTTGGTCGGCACTCTTTAATTTTCTTTACAGGTTAGTGGAAGTATGGGTAACAAGGGAGGTGTAGAAAGAGAGAACGGTGAAAGGTTCCCATAGTAAAAATATTTCTTCTTTGTGTTTTACTACAGGTCTCCCTCCCTGCTGTCCCCATCCTTCCCTTCCCCCGCTTAACCACTCTTTAGTCTGTGTATTATTATTATCCAGACTTGGGGCTGTTGAGAGGTGGACCCCTAAGAGCATCGGTTCGATCCTGAGGATACGTTCAGGCCTGGGACAGTCCCTAGGAAGGGACAAAAATGCGTTGGCTCTCCTAGTCCTGCTGTAAGACCAGATGAATCTAGCCACCTCCCTCTCGATTTGCCTAAACCAATCATTATGTATTTCCAGAAGGATCGTGCGAAAAATATACAGTAGTTTTGGCAAAATCATCATTTTAATTAAGTTGCACCTCCCGATTGACAGCTTTAAATTGTCCCATGGCCGAAGGTCATTCTTAATTTTCCCCATTATAGGAGCCAGGTTTATATCTATAATATCCTCCACCTTTGCCGTGATATGTATACCTAAATAAACTGCTTCCTCCACGATCCTGCTGTCAGAGGCAGTGGTAAATCTATTTATCAAGATCTGTGTTTTCGCCTTGTTCAATGAAAAACTCGATTGGGTCCCAAACCTTTCTGCAATGGTTTCCACTGCGCGCATCGCTCTATCGGGATCAGAAGTGATTATCGCCACGTCATCGGCATATGCCAATAGCTTCGTATCCCAACCCTGTAAACTTATGGGAACAATATCAGGGGAGGCCTCCAACCATCTGAGGAGGGGATCTATATATAATGCAAATAACAGGGGAGAGGCTGGACATCCCTGCCTAGTTCCCCTGCCCCCATTATTCGCAATCGCGCTGTAGGTTTAGTGTACAAAACCTGTACTGCCCTGATAAAAGAAGCCCCATAGCCATTGGCGTCCAAGATTCTCCATAAATAACTCCATGACACCCTGTCAAAAGCCTTCTCGGCGCCAAGAAAGCAACCCCCATAGGTTTCATAAGAACCTCTGTGGCATCAAAAAGTGAGATTACCCGCCTAACATGGTCAACCGTCCCCCTCCCCTGGATAAAATCATGCTGGCAGACTGACACCGGATGCTGCATTACATTATTTAGTCGGGTGGCAAAGATCTTTGAATATAGTTGAGCATCACTATTTAAAAGTGTGATAGACCTATAGGAACCCAGATTAACAGGGTCTTTACCTTTCTTTAAAAAAATAACAATGTTGGCAGTGCCCCATGAGCCGGGTGGTGCAGCCCCATCCCTAAGCTCCTTAAATAATCCAAGCATTTCCTGGCAAATCTCTCTAAAAAATGTTTTATAAAACTCCAGAGGTATACAGTCAGTTCCCGTGGCTTTACCCAATTGGAGGGCTTGGAGAGCCAGGTGGAACTCTTCCTCAGAGATATCTGACCCCAGTAGGAGACCCTCCTCCTGGGAGACCCTCCCCCTCGGAGCAAATTCAAACAATTCGCCATACGTTTGAGGATTTCCTATAGGTGAGACTGTATATAAATCCTCATAGAACTCACTAAAGGCCTCCCTAATGTCAGCAGGATCCGAGACTACTTTGCCCTGCATGTTCCTGACCTGCTTAATATGCTCTGCCGCCACCTGTTGCCTGGCCCTAACTGCTAATAGTCGGCCAACACTTTCACTATATTCATAGCATTCCTGCCTCTTGGCTAGGTACCTACCCGGCGTCCTCTCTGCATTAAAAGCATTCAGACAGGCTTTAGTTACCGTAATTAAGTTCAAAGCTAAAGATATATCGCCTTCTCTAGTCACCGTGCTGATTAGTTCTGTTTCTAGAAGGGAAAGTTTCTGATAGAGCCTTTTAATCTGACCTGCATCTTTTTTTGTTTAATCAAGCTATATCGCAACGTTTCTTCTCTCACTGACGCCATAAAAGCATCCCAAATCATTCCTGGGGGATCACTATCCTTATTATTATTAAAAAACTCCCTAATCCAACCCTTCATATAATTAACATATTCTTGGTCAAATAGGAGTGCCCTCTCAAATGTCCACCTCTTATGCTCCTTTCTTAATCCTACATGGGGGGAGTTCCAAAACGACAGGATTATGATCGGACATTACTCTGGGGAAAAGCTCCTCCGAGGCCTCCTTAAGTAAAGATGGTGAGGTTAAAAAATAATCAAGCCTAGCAAACTTGCCGTGGGGAGCAGAATAATAAGTGTATCCAGGCTCCTGGGCTTTCCGACTAGGCCATACATCCACCAATCCAATATCCCTTAAAAGATTTTATATCGCCCTGGAAGATTGTGGTTTGCACCCCTTGCTCGATGCCCCATTACCCCCTGGAGCTCCTCTGGATCCGTTAATATTTAAATCCCCACAGACTACATGCGGTGCAGGCCAGGAGGGTAGTTCGATAGCTAAAAAGTTCAATAAGACAGGATCGTCTAATACTGGAGCATAAACTGAACATAGTGTAAATGAGCCTGTCCCTCCTCTACATTCCAATATTACCCATGTGCCATTCTTATCCACTGCCTTTCTCCCAGGCGTAATAGTGCTACCTTTCATTAGAATGGCTACCCCCTTAGTCCTAACATCTTGAGTTGTTTAAGCAGCTACTTTTAGCCCCAAAGAATTAAACGCATTACTATCATTGCGTGCTATGTGGGTCTCCTGAAGGCAATACAGATCTGCTTGTAAAAATGTAAGATCTTCTTGGATCTTTCTCCTTTTAGCGCCGTCATTTAACCCACAGATATTAATAGTGGCGATGCGCAACTTAGCCATAATGCCAATTAATCATCTTGTCCAGCCATACTTCATCACATTTAACACGGGCATTATACTGCTGAAAAGCTTTCTGATCCAATCTTATTTGCACATTGTTCTTTAACCTTTAATACTACCCAAAAATCTGAAAGAAAAACATTCTTTAGCTGCAATTTACATACCAACTTTTTTGCCAAGTGACCCCCTTACCAAAATCCTCCCTCGAAACCATCCAACCCACCCTCCCTCTACCCTCCCCCTACCCTTGAAAGGAGCCAGACCCACCAGGTATGAGTGATAGAGATAGCAAGAAACACCGTAGCACCCACTCCTAGACCCCCCTGCACACCCTGTCAAACCGTTGTTACAAACTAAGCCATCGATAAATAACACAAAGAAAGCCACCCAGAAAAAAAATGTCTCCATTTTGTAAAGAGCAAACAAAATGATAAAAAAGAAAGAAAGGGTCTGCTTTAAGATATACCATCTGTATAAGAAAAGCCCCTATCTTGTGAAGTTTAGCCCAAGTTTAGCCCAGACCCCCTCAGCTAAACTGCTTTATACACTTCTTTTCTCCGCCAGAGCCTGGTCCAGATACTCTCTGGCTTGTATTTCGGAGGTAAAGAACTTTACAAACCCTTTCACAATAGTTTTCAGCCTAGCCGGAGCCAGCAAAAATGCCTCGAATCCGGCATCTTGATAAGGCTTGATTAACTGCCGTAATCGCCATCTACGTTCAACCGTTATATGGCAGAAGTTGGGGCGGACGAAAAAAGAGGACTCCTTATACTGCCTTCTAGCCTCAGGACGGGCTTTCTCGAATATAGCCTGCCTAAGCATAAAGTTACCAAAAAAGACTAAAATAGCCCTCGGCTGATTTAGATCTCGACTGGACATTTTATGGCGGGCAAATGGAAACCGGTGTACCCTCTGTATTTCCCGCTCCCAATCCCACCCTGTGAGCTCAGGGAAGGCTTCTATAAAAAGGTCTAGAATGAAAGAACGAATGTCATCCCCTTCCAGGCCTTCCTTAATCCCAAGGAATCGGAGATGGTTTCTTCTCTGGCGGTTCTCCAAATCCTCAAGTTTCCACATAGCATCTGTTAGTTGAGCTTCATGAGACTTTGTCTGCTCCCTCACAGCAGTCAATTCATTTTCAACAACAGATGTTCTCTCTTCCATGGTGTCCAGCCTTTCTCCGATCTCTGCACAGGCTTTCCCTACTTTCCTTACTGCTCCTTTCAATTTCTTTGTAGCCTATCTTGATTTTTTTTCCATCCACCCGGGTCTCCGCAAGGTGCTCTTTAATTGACTCTAGAATCAAACTCAAAGCAGGGTTTATATTAGCAGCCCCCTCAACTTGCTGTTCAACTAAGGAACTTCCAGCCTGGACGGGCACCAAGTCCGCGGGTCCCAGTATCTTTGTGTGTGAGTAATCCCATTTCAGCCCAGAGCCAGGGATACGTCTTCCCTTCTTTTTTCGTGACTCGGTGTGTGCCTTAGATCCTTTAGAGCTCCTTCTGTGTTTTCGATGCTTAAGGGCAGTCTCTGGTGCTTCAAGTGTACTAGAACCTGAGGTTGATTCACTGTCCTCAGTTTCACTGCGGCCAGAATCAGAAGCTCCTGAATGTGAGTCCTCGGTGAGAGAAAAAAATGTTTCTGTCCCATCAGATATAATGTCAGCAGCTAATAACCTGTCTAGGCCTATGATACAAGTCGACCCTCCAGAAGCACCATCAGGTTCAGTAGATAAGGCGTTAAATTGAGGGTCAGCCACCGTTCGGGGTTCATTCCCAGTGCCTCCTTGATCCATCTTTCTCAGGGTGCCAACTGTGCCAGCTATGCCCCCTGATCCCCCATACCAGTTGCTGGAGGTGAACTTGTTGCACAGAGCACGGAGGCGTTGTTGCCTACAGCTTTATGTGGCGTCACAGTTTCCTCCAGGTCCTCCTTATGTGCTGAAATGGTGCCCCCGCTTAAGTTTTGGTCAGATACCTTGGAGCCTGCTTCATATGAGGGTTCAGAGGAAGTTTGACTCCCTGTTCCATCCTTAGTTTTAAAGAAATCCGTGATAGCTGGTTGGGGTGGCGCAGGACTAGATTATCCTCATCAAAGATTGCCCACCCTTCTTCCACTGTCTTTGATACTGTCGTTTTCCTGCCCCCGGCTCGCACCCGTTCAGTTAAATTCCTCCGCTTCCCTGCCCCCATACTGTCTAGCTGTTTTTTCAAAATGTGGGGCTCGTTGGGCTTACCTGCATTCACCTCATTCATCGGAGGGGTCTCCTGTCTTGATCCTTGGGATTGTATTGGATTCCACCCCACAATTTCCTTGGCTTGCCTCGCTGTTTTAGGAGGCATTCCCCTTGTCTCCACCGCAAAAATTGAGTCAGTTACCGCTGCCCGCGCCCTCCGGGCAAATTCCACACGGACAGCAGCAGCAAGGCCCGCCCACGCCCTCAGGGTACCGCTGAGAGACCGAACAAGTCTTGCGGCCAACAGGCTGCTCACGTCGGAGCTACTCCTCCTCTGATCCACAACAGCCGCCACGCTGAACGCCCCGATGCCTTCTGTACACCAACACCGCTGGCAGCCTCCGCCCGAGTCCGGCAAGCCAGCCGAGACTCCGATGGCCCCCAGGACAGACTGCTCATCCGTAACCTGCAGGTAAGCCGTGCAAAACGTCCGGCGGGTGCTTCTGGAGGCGAAGGGTGGGAGCTCCGCTACGGTGATCCTACGTGATCGCCATCTTGCTTTCACAGCTACCTACAGGTTTATTGTTAGTGAGGTTCGTTTGTTCAAATTGTGGTGTCGTCCTAGCAAATTTTGACTAGTCCATCAATTTTTTATTTTTGCAAAGGAAATCAGAGTACTAATAATAGACACTTTCTCCAAAGAAACAATCAGAAAGAAAAAATATCAATAATTCCAGTTGATAAAAAGTAGTTATGAAAACATTACACAACAGTAGGTAGGTGAGAGGGAGCTATTGGTAGGGCACACACTCTGCTTCTGCGCCCATGTCAGTAATACAACGTAGGCACAGAGGTAATGTGATTCCCTCACTTGCATGGGGCCACGCCTCCATGCAAATGAGGGAAAGCCCTCTCATGACAGCACTGGTGCAACATGTGCCCCAGCGCTATCTGTATTACAGAAGGGGACGCACAAGCGTCTGTGGACTCAGCTATAATACCATTGTGCCCTAGGGTGCTCTGAGCAGGCGCACACACCCGTTGCTCCATTGGGGCACAATGTATAATAAGGGCCCTGATTTTTTAGTTTGCTGGACATCAATAGACATGACCTTCAGGAGCTGCACGCTTTCTGTTAGGCACGCTAAGGGCCAGATGTATAAAAGGATTTAGCATTTCTTAACGCACTTAATTGCAATTTCGGTCCATTAAGAAATGCTAAATCACGAGGGGGGCGTGGCTAGTAGCCCAAGATGGAGGTCGCTTAAGTGACGAGCTCCGGGCCGGGATCTTCATCCGACATTTTTTTTTATATGCGCCGAGCAGCCCTGTGTCCCTGTGGGGCAGCGCATACTCACCGAATCCCCCTGGTGACTGTAGCGGACCCATTTCGGAGCTCGTGGAGTGCGGCTGTGGATCGACCGGCGTCCCGGAGCGGACTTGAAGCAATCGGCCGGCGCTGCATAGCCCGGGCCTGAGAGCACCGCTCTGTCCTAGTGCTCTGAACTGCGTTGCTAACCGGGCGCGGCGGGGTGCTCCACGGCGCGAGACCCCGGCTGCCGGCCTGGTTGGAGCTGCGTGGATGCCGAGTGGGGGCATCGGGTGGGTAATTGTCGGACCCCTGGTGGAGGTGAATAGGGCCTCCCCCCCGCCTGTACCTCCGATGCCTGTGGGGCTCTCCCTCACCGTGGCGCAGTGATCCTCAGGAACGAGACGCAGTGAGTGCGTCTGGCGCTGTAGTGGTGGAGCTTCCTTCTGGCCGGACCTGCGGTGTTTGAGGAAGGGAGATTCCCTCTGGATCCGGTGTGGCCTTGTGGGGTGTTGTCTGGGCCCCCCCCTGCACGAGTTCTACTATACCGGATGACCCGGGGGAAACGGCGGCACGGGCCCCCCCTCCCTTTTCTCTTCACCTCTCCTCTGGATTCCAGGTGCGGCTAATCCTTGTGCAAAGTGCGTGAGCACTGCCTGATGTTGAGAGCCCCCCCCCACTCTGCAGCCTGGATTGGACTGGGTGGGGGCGAACTATCGCTGAGGGGGGTCAGGCCTAGCGACACTGGCCTTTCCTGGTGCTTTCAACCGGCGCGGAGATCAGGCATAGAAGTGCGATCCCTCACGTGAGGCCCCCGGCTTGCGGCCTGCTGTGGGACCAGTGGACAGTGCCTGTAGTGAGTGCTGTGGGGACGTTGGTTGGCGTACTGGGGGCAGTTGTGGCTCCTCTTCCCCCCCCACCCCCCCATCTCTCTTCTACACTTGTTCCTCTTTCGCCTGAGGTGCTCCGCTTGCAGAGGCACAGTGAGTGATACCTGGATGTCGCAGTAAAGGGATCCATCGTTCCTGTGTGTAGGGTTCATTCCCGGTGGGCCTGTGGTGCCGGAGCAGGTCTGGGGTGTATCGGAGGCCCAGCTCCTGACTGCTGGGGGCCGCCTTTGATTCGTAGTGGCCTTCCAGACCCCCCCCCCACCTTCCCACTCAGTTATCCAACCGTGGGACAGAGGCTACCTACCCACCCTTGGTGTCTATACTCGTGGGGGTGCACCTCTCAACCCCGGTGGGAGCGATCTGCAAGGGATCCTCAACGCAGTTGTGTCCATTACTGGGCCCGCACTGTGGATCACCGGATCCCGCAAGAAGCTATTACCCAAACCATACTCTGAAACACGTCCACACTGCTGACAGCGATGGGAAGGAATAAGACGAAAGCAGCGGCGGACTCGGGCCGGGCTGGCTCCCCGCCTTCTGAGACCTCTCCAATACAGTCACATCAGACTGATGTTGGAACTGCCCCTCTTCCTCCCATTGATAAGCTGGATATAATACTCCAGGAAATCGTGAATCGCGCTCCGCAATAGCGCAACAAATAGCCACTATATCTACCGAACTGAACTTGCTCAAAGATGACCATAAAAAGCTGGCGGATAAAGTAAAGGACTGTGACCACTCGCTTTTAACACTTCAACCACAAGTGAAAGAGCATGATGTGCACATTCATCTATTACAGCAATAGGGTGAAGCCTTCCAGGCCCGGGCTGATGATGCTGAAGGTGGGGCCCGACGCAACAACCTTCGTATTGTTGGGCTTCCGGAGGGCGCGGAGGGGCAACACCCCACAACCTTCATTGAGGAATGGCTGAGGGCCAAGGTGGACCCCACTGGCCTGTCAGCGCATTTCATGGTAGAGCGGTCCCACCGAGTTCCTATGCGAAAACCAGTGCCTGGCGCTAACCCTAGACTGTTGGCCAGAATCCTAAACTACAGGGATCGTGACCACATTTTGCAAACAGCACGAGAAACTGGCCCGATTCTTTTTGACAATGCCAAAATCTCCATCTTTCCAGACTATACCCTGACAGTACAACGCCTACGTTCCTCATTCATGGAGGTCAAGGCCCAAGCCCGCGCTGCTGGATTGACATTTGCCCTTTTATTCCCTGCCAAACTTAAGATCATGTACAACCAACGGGCCCGTTTCTTTGACACGCCTGAAAGCGCATGGGAATATGCGTTGATATCATGTCTGTGGCGAAGTCAAACACTGTCATCTCCTGGAATATACGGGGTATGGGTTCGATACAGAAGCGGCATAGGGTAGTTGCCCAATTACACCGTTACCGCGCACAGATAGTATATCTTCAAGAAATGCACTTGATATCCTCCGAGCTTACTAAGGTGCAGAGACGATGGAGAGATCAGTTATATGGTACTGTGTACTCTGCCTTCTCCCGAGGAGCGGCGATTTGGCTGCGAGCGGGAGTCCCTTTCTCACTGACTGATAGCAGAATTGACGATCAGGGGAGATATATACTCTTACAGGGGACACTGGATGGTACACGAGTGGTCTTGGGATCGATCTATGCACCTAATACTGACCAAGATGCCTTCCTTTCTCGCCTTTCACAGGCCCTATCAGACTGGACACACTATCCGTGGATACTAGGGGGGGATTTTAATGCCGTGTTGGATACTTACCTTGACCGTTCGAACCCTCCCTTGTCCAACGTGGCCGCTACTGTACAAGTGGCCAACTTAGCTAACTGGACAAAGGGCTGGGGACTGTTGGACGTATGGAGGATGCAACACATTGGTATGCGTGAATACTCATTCTATTCCTACCCACACTCCTAGATCACTTCCTTTGTTCCCTAGACTTGTTCCCTATGATTGTGCGTACCACATATCTGGGCAAGACCATTTCTGACCACAACCCCCTGGAGCTGGTGCTCAATTGGAGTCGGACCCCCACGCCGATTCCCATGTGGCGTCTACAACCACTACAGCTAGAAGACCCGATTTATCGGGATAAATTAGCCACTACCATTGACACATACTTTACAGACAACGAAGGTTCGGCGACGTCTAAGATTGTTGAGTGGGAGGCATTTAAGGTGATAATCCGAGGGGTCTCTATGGGGACACTGGTGGGGATTCGGCACGAAGCCATACGGGATCTTACGGACCAAGAGGACTTGTTACAAGCGCTAGAAGTAGCTGCTCAGACCGATGACAGGAAAGAACCGGACCTCCAGGAAGCCAGGGATAAATATGCTGAGCTGTTAGAACACTTGAGGGTGATAGACTTGCGTGCATACACGCTTCGCACTCATGCAGATTCGGACAGATCGGGCACGCTACTGGCTAGGCTGATTAGACCACACCCATCGCATATGCCTATTCTGGCCATACGTAATAACCACCACGAATTGCGCACCACGCAGGTAGAAATTAATAAAACATTCCACGATTATTATGCAGCTCTATACGCTGCCCCCTCACATGACACGACGGATGCAACTGCTACATTCTTGGATTCGATAACGCTTCCCACTATCACGGCGGCTCAGGCGGAAGATCTGACGGCCCCCTTGACCGCTCCCGAAATCTGGGGCGCTATAAGAGGACTTGCTCGTAACAAGACCCCAAGCTCCGATGGGCTCCCCATTGAGTTTTATTCTACCTTCGCAACACCCATAGTTCCTAAACTGCTTCAACTGTATACTACTGCTTTGACAGAGGGTACTTTGCCCCCTACGACTAGGGAGGCGATAGTGACCTCCTTGTTGAAACCTGATAAGTCTCCAACAGATCTCACAGCGTATGGGCCCCTATCGATCCTTAATACGGAATACAAAATTCTTAGTAAGCTCTTGGCGTCAAGACTGCTCCCCTTACTCCCCACTCTGATCCATACGGACCAATGCGGCTTTATACCTAATCGCAGCACCTCCTTAAATATACGCCGCCTCTATGCCATCTTGCACTCTGCCCGAGCTGATTCCCCACGTTCGGGCTGTCTCTCTTTAGATGTGCGTCAGGCTTTTGATTCTTTAAGTTGGTCATATATGTTGGCTGCACTGGTTAAATACGGGATTCCCCCAGCATATATTGAATGGGTGAAGCTACTTTATACTAGACCCACGGCAAGGGCCAAGACCGGCACCAATATTTCTTCTGCGTACAATGTGTTTCAGGGTACATGGCAAGGTTGTCCGTTATCGCCCTTGCTGTTTGTGCTTGCTTTAGAACCTCTGGTGCAACAGCTGCGTTGTTCGATGGCACTATATAGTATCCCGGTGGGTCAACTACGTCATTCTGTTTCAGCGTACGCTGATGATATTTTGCTTTATTTTGCAGACCTGCAGGTGGATATGGCACCTGTCGCCTTGGTGTTTGACCAATTTGGGGAGATATCTGGTCTGCGCCTGAACACCTCCAAATCAGTGGCCTTTTCTTTCTATGACACATACACTCTCCCCGCGCTACAATTTGGTCTAATGCAGTTCAGGGTGGAACCCACTACTTTTAAATACTTAGGGATTCATATCTACAGAACCTCTTTGGACACAGTAGATGGTAATGTTGTCCATACACTTAATACTCTCAGAGCCCAAGTAGCGTTTTGGAATACCTTACCGTTAACCACTGCAGGCCGTATAGACGTCTCTAAAATGGTATTGCTCCCTAAGTTGTTGTATCAATTGTTGTATCAATTTGCGAACCTCCCCGTGATCCTTCCTATTTGGATTTACAGAGCACTAGATACACTACTGACGTCATTACTTTGGGGGCACGGCCGTCACATATTGGCTCTTGCCAAAATGCAGTACTGAGGGTGGTATGGGAGCACCATATTTTAAAGCCTATTCCATAGTGGCCCAACTGCAATGGTTGGCTTACTGGTTGGCGGGCCATAATTTATTTGAGATAGGTTATTCACCTGAACGTCTACGAGCGGGGACATTACAATCATTATTGTGCCCGGGAGCAAATCGGGTGAAGGACCCTCCATTTCTTTTACACATTGTGCTCCATTATTGGAAATTAGCGATGAAATATACTAGCATATCTGTACCATAAGCCCCACGTATACCTCTGTGCGGTTTACCTACACTACGGGGTATATTGTCTGCCGCTAGAGTGCGGAGCTGGGTGGAGGCAGGTGCGACGACTGTAGGGGACCTATTTTTAGATGGGAACTTGATGCCTCATGAAGAATTTGTTCAGGCTTATTCGGCCCCTCCTACATTATTTTTAACCCATGCTGCGGTCACGCAGTATGTACGCAAGTACTGGTTAGTGGATCAGAAAGAACCCCCGACCTTTGGACTGCTGCAGATGCTACACATAATGGGACATGGTAGTCATTTGGTTAGGTGGTTATATCGCGGCTTACAGTCTAATTTGGGAATCTCTTTGTTGACCCTTCATCAAAGATGGGAGGCGGAGGTGACTCGGGAATTTACAGAGAGAGAATGGGTGCACGTCCTTGAATATCCCCGGCGAGTATCCCACAATGCCCGGCTTAAAACAATACAGCTGTTTGTATTGCACAGGGCCTACCTCACACCTCGGGCGATACACCATATGTACCCCAATTCTGCATCGGAATGTCCTAGGTGTCGTAGCCTGGAGGCAGATTTCATACATATGTTTTGGACCTGCCCCTCCCTTGTGGAATTTTGGACAGAGGTTATACAGGGCCTCACAAGTCTCTGAGCGATCCTCTTGGAATACCCCCGCGAGGCCGGTCTCCTAGGTCTCTTCCCCCTTCTCAAGAAGGCAAAAGTACTGTGCCGCTTCTCGAGCCTTACCTTAATGCTGGTCAGAGACTTATTACACAGCAATGGAAGTCACACAGGGCGCCACGTGTGGGGGCATGGCGGGAGGAGGTTATAAGGTGGGCCACTGCTGAGAGGGAGGCGTTACACCGCGAAGAATATAGAGGTTTGAGGAAGAAACCAATATCCTTGGAGTGGGCGCAATTACTAGAGCATTTTAAGACACAAAATGCAGATGTGGCCGATGGTTGATGTAGTACTGAAGGCGTGGTCTGCTGTTTTTCTCTCCCCTTCCCTCCTCCCCCCCTTCTCTTCTCTCCCCCCCACCCCTGATCCTGGTGCCATGGCCCTGCTCAGCCCCCGATGGGATTTTGGAACAGACATGTAGTTGGTTTTAGTAGCACAGTTCTTTATTGTTGTTTCTTCATTTTTAATAATGTGATAACAGACAGAACGGTTAAGATTCTAACCAGCATACTACTTGTATATGTATGACGCATATCCGAATAGGATTATATCCTGCTTTGTTCTATGCTATTTTTGGGAACTGATTATGTAAACAGGTATCTTGTGGATACAGTCATTGTAGTTCTGTAATTGTGAAGGCTTTCCTTGTCATTATTAGGAAAAAGAACTTTTACTTTACTATTTGTCTATGCATTCGAAATGTAATGTCTCTCCCACTAAAACCGCAAACTTAATAAAAATCTGTTTAAAAAAAAAAAAAGCTAAATCACCTCTCAATATGTACAAAGGCAGGTAGGAAATTGCAAAATGCAATTTCTACAAATTAGAAATCGCATTTTGCAATTCCCTAAATAGGAAATTGCAAATGGGGGTTTCCTGTTTGCGATTTCCTAAGCACATTACAAAGCATTTCCTAAATGCGAAATGGGCATTTAGGAAATGCTATTACAATTGACTGCAAGTTGATGGTAACCATGTGCAATTAAAATAAAATTCACCCCAAAATGCTTTTTTTTTTTTAAAAGTGCCACAAAGCGCACACATGCCCCTAAGCCATATGTGTGCTTTACATTTGCACCACTTTTTTTTAATGTTGCATCAAGGGGGGCCTTAGGGCCATAGGCACACTTGGTTTTTCATTTCCAAATTTACGATTTCTTATTAGAAAAATCGCAAATTTGGAAATGTGAAACCATTTGTGCTTATGGCCCTTTAGGCCCATATGCACGAATAGTTTAGCATTTCCTAAATAGCGATTTCCCAATAACGATTCCTGCTCAGTAGGAATCGCTATTAGAAATCTCTATTTTTGTACATTCTAATTTGCATTTCCTAAATAGCGATTTCTCAGGATTTGCTATTTAGGAAATGCAAACTAAGTTTTGTACATCTGTCCCTCTGATCTTTTGGTTTTCGGTTGTTCATCTTCACTCTTCACTTCATGTTCTACTTGCTCCATTTCTTCTTTAATTGTTTTGGGTCTTTGTACTTTCTCCGGTATTCTTTTCTTCTACACCTCTTGACTACCTTTCTGCACAATACACTTTTCCTCTCGATGTACTTACAACTGTCTGATTCACAGTGCTAATTTTCAGCTTCAGATCCATTTCCAACCACTGCTTTTCAATTTGATAGTCTTCACTTCTCACGACAGACCAAGACTTACCAGGGTTTCTCAGTCTGTTTCTTTCTCTACATATGAACTCTTGAGTATCCTCACCTTAGTATTTACCTGCAGCTCTCTGGCTTGATCAGACTGGACCTGCTGATACTCATCTTGGAGAGGCTCAGCTTGCGGTTCTTCTCCTTAAGGATACACACATCGGGCTGGGGTCTAAATTGGTGAATCAGTGGCTGTTGTCACCATTTCTTCATCAGTTTACCTCATGTGCGACACATTAATCCACTGTGGCAATCTGACGAATTTCACAGAAGGGTTGGTTACAAGGGTTATTTGGTGTGGCCCCTTCCAGTGAGGCTTCAAACAGGTCTTGCGGATATGCTTTTTCACCAAAACCAGCCACCACAGTTGAGATCATTGCACTGCTCCTGCCCTTTGGTGGTCTCGCCAAGTCAACCTGACAAGAGTGAGATGGCTACATCAGTCAGTCCCCTGCAATACTCAAGAACAATGTCATCTGTGATATTCACATGTGCGGCTGCAGGGTCAGAAGGGATTCTCATGGCTCAATCCATCAGCACTTCATGGGGAGCAGAGTCATGTTCTATTTGGTGTGCTTCTGAGGTTCATCAAGAGAAGTGGGAGTGCATTGAGGTATATGATGGAGGTGGAGGCGCACACTTTTGCAATCCTGGATTTCAACGTACTCTTGACTTGCTCCACAAGTCCTGATGCTTCTGGTCATTAACTTCAATTGAATTTCTGGTCGATTCTTAGGGCTATACATTGTAGCTTCATTAAATTATTCTCAAAGTGTGACCCACTATCTGATTCTAAAGAAACCAGCATGCCACATTTGGGACCAATTCCCTCAAAATTAGTTTGACTACAGTAAGGCTATCACTCTAACTGGATATGACCCTACTTATTGGGAAAAAGGCAAACTAACACTAGGATATGTCTTAGCCCATTACAGATGGGCATCTTAAAGTCCATCAGACTTTCCTATGTGACTTATTGTCGCAACTGTTGGCTTGCCGGCTTTTATTGCTGGCATGTAATACACTGCTGACACAAACTCTCAGCCATGGACCTGAATTGGATGTTAAACCGAAATTTTTGAAATGTGCAAATCATCACATCCCTCTCAACATGAGTAGGACCATGGAAGTGTCAGACGTTTCTGGCAACAGAGAATCTAGAAACACAGGCCCACTATCATATGAAACCCAAGTATTGCTTTCATCTTTGATACATCTCGCTTTCACCCACTTTTTCGTCTCATTCTCGGGTGCTTCATATGAAGTTCATGTTGAACTTCTCTGAGCTCTTTGCTGTTTGTCTTGGATATTGTCAACAGCATACTGGATATGTGGTCACTCTCCAATGCAAAAAAAATGCTAATCCAGTACTTGTATAGCGCACGAATCACCCCCGAAGGGGTCTCTCGGCGCTGGGGGCGGTTGGGAAAATTAATCGAGCTATTGCCCAGAGGCGCATGGTGCTGGGCAGACCCCTGCCGCCGGAGCCAGGGATCGAACCGTGATCCCCAGCGTCCAGCGTCAGTCGCCCTGGCCGCGGCGCCACACCTCTCCCCATAATAATTATTCTAAATTGAATGAGCTAGACTCAAGAGTGACCTATTTTGCCCAGTGTGTCCATGTCATTGCCACTCTTGTGTGCAGCACATTTAACAAAATAAATCTCTCTAGGTAACTGCAGTGCTTCAAAAAGACTCAGACTGTGTATCCCATTATGGATGGGGAAAAGCGATGATGTCATAAAACCCCTTTTGTGACCATAACTGGCAAAAATCATGGACCATGCCAAAAACATGTACAGACAGTCAGTGTAGATGGTTACACTCAAATAATTGGCCACCGAGCACGCTCTAGTTAAGGCAATCATTCAGCTACTTGGGCTGAATTTACATTGCTCAAATAGGATGCTTCCACAATACCAGATGTGGCGCAGACTCCATATCATCTCTCGATGTTAAATAGGGGTCTCTCAAACAATACCCTTCTACAAACTATATAACATTGGGTTTTTCAAGTGGTACATACAGTATGTCTGGTCTTGGCTTGGTGCATAACTCTATGACATCCATGCAAACATGGTCAAAATTTTCTTCCTCATCAACATACCCTGGAACTGATGAGTGTTGTGGGAATCAGAACATTGCATCTTATGATGGAAATATGTTCAGGTGCCAAGATTACTTGTTAGTACTTTGTCAAACGGCTGTTTGTTTATATGCTGTGTTTGAGTACAAGTCAGCAGAATCTCAACTGAGTGAGGAACCACTACAATAAGAGTGTAACCCATCACAATCCCTTCACTTTGCTGGATCTCCACACAGACTGCTGCAACCGATTTGAGGCAATCGGGAAGTGCTGCAGCCACTGGATCCAGTGTGGCTGAAAAGTAGGTCACTGGTCGTTTCACTTCTCTGTGGGTTTTTGGCAGACAATGCACACCTGTCGCACTCTGGAATTCCTAATATTGGTGTGCTACAGAGTTTGTCTCAGAGCTCTAGAAATGCATTCGTCATCCCAGGGTACTGGATCACTCACACCATTGTGAGCAAGCCTCTGTAGTGGCTTTGCCACTAGGGAAAAGTTAGCAATCCACTGGTTGACAGTTGCCAACTACTCCCAGGAACATTCTCATGTCTTTCGTGTTGTGGGTGGTTTCATTCTCAGAATTCTAGAGATGCTCCTTTTGGAAACGTTTCACACTCCCTTCTCAAAGTGGTGTCCCAAATATATGACCTCTTTTTGACAGTAATGGAGTTCATTAGGAGACACCTGGTGCTCATTCTCTGCGAGATGATTTAACAATGCATTGTGTCAAATCTGCAGCTCTCTTATTTTAGATGCCACCAATACGTTGTCAATGTATTGTACCAATACTGATTTAGAGGGCAACTGAAAAGTTTCAAGATTCATCTTCAGTATTAGATAAAAAAATTGAAGGACTTTCTATATACCCCAATATACACAAAACCAAAATTTTGTTCGAAAATTTAAAGGAAAAAAAATTGACTGTCCTCATGTAACAGAACAAAGAAGAATACTTGGCACAAGCCTATGAACCATTCTGAATCTGATGGAATTTGGAAAAATAATACAGTAGGATTCAGTACAACATAGGATAACAATTGTTAATTTTTCTAAAATTCTGCACTATTTAAATTTTTTTATTTGACTTTTGAAGTTCCATGACCGGGAAATTGCAAGGGCTACCCATACTTTATTTAAAATGCCCTGGTCTATCACTTGTTAAATCGGAAGTGTCATTCTTGACACTGCTTCTGGAGTAAGATTATATTGGGGCGTTCAACGATAAATTGCATCTGGTTTCACTTTTATTTTCACTGACTGCACCTTTTATCAGTACAATTTTTTTATCTGAAAAATCCCAAACTTCCTCCCTTACTGCACATTTTAAATCCGGAGGCATCTCTTCCTTTGTCAAAACAAGTATCAGACAGACATCTGACTCTTGTGATTTTATTTTGAAGTCAGCATCTGCATCTTCGGTCTGAATTGCCACTCCATCTGATGTACAGAAAATTGTGCAATTCATCTTCCACAAAAGATCACTTCCCAACAAATTAACAGGACTTGTGTCACATGTTATGATGTCATCGATGTCTTCAATAGGGCCAACAATGACAGGGACATTCACTGAAACTTGACTGGTTATCTGCCTTTTTGAAATGACTACAACTTATATTTCCTTTCCGAAGAGGGGTAGGTTTGGAACCTCTATCAGACGAACCATAGATCAAAAATGATACTGAGTGGCCATTCACTTTACCTTCTACATAGGGGCCACTCTGTCCTACCTGCAAGACTGCACCATGCATGCAGTCCTACTCCCATCTCAGGCACCATCATTGCGATTGATTAGGGCCAAGTGAGTGGGACTTTCATAAATCACCAAAAGCTGCAGAAAACGGTCATTAATTATTAAAGATTTCTGCTGAATCTAGGATTTTGTTGAAAATTAAATGCTTTATTTTTGCATCTTTTTCTGCGCTATTGGGGCTTGTGACATTTTTGCATTGTACAGCACAGGGGTCAGTCGAGCTGGAATAAGCTGCATCCCCCCATTCTGAGATGTCACTTTCATGTTCTGAAACTGAAAATTAATTTGAGCATCATTCAATACCCCGTTACGATTCAGTCTACACTCGTGACCAGTGTCCAATCTTGTTACAGTAATGGCTTGGTGTGCTCTTTTTCAGGGCGCTAATGCCATATTCACATTAGAGTAGTCCTTAGAATTGTCAACAAAACCTCTATCTCCTTGAGGAACAAAATTTCCTGTAGGCGTTTACTAAACACCACCTTGAACACTAACTCCTTGCACACCCACATTAAAACTTAAAACAGAATCAAAACCCAAGTCTGCTACGGAATAACTCATCTGCCCCCTACTCTGAGCCAGCTTGTTGTGTGCCACCATGTACTTCTCCTTAATCTTTCTTTGTTTTGCATCACAGGTGTCACTACAATATTGGTCATACTTTAATATCTCATCCAGGGATTTTGTCTGCCAATACATCACATTCTGCTGTATCTGAGAACTAAGTTCCAGGGACAACCAAAGCACAAACACTGAAAAGTATTCACTAGGACTTTTTACGAGCTGGATCTTCTACTCCACTGTACTGTCTATAAATCTGCATTAGCCTCTCATAATAAGCATACAATGACTCCTTTGGCTCTTGCATCGCCCACATAATTTTAGACCAACCCACTGCTCTCTGCTGGAACCTTCAACTTCAAATGCTCAATTACTGCTCTGTATTTGTTCATCACTTCCGGAGACAGATTATTTTGGGCAACTCTCGCCAGTTCTCCTGTTTGCCAATTCACAACCGTTTTACATTCCATCCACAGGTCTTTGGGACCCACAATCTCAAATTACTTATTCAAATATGCCCAAAGTACCTTTGAAATGGTCACAAGTCTTTCTACTTGTGTATCACTAATTGGACTCTTTCCTAAGCTTTGGGATTTTTTTGTGAATGAAAGAAGATCAGATCAAGGCAGAGGCACAAACATTCTTCCATGCACTTCTCTCACTGGCAATCCGGTAATCACTCCAATCTCAGGCTCACTTGCACTTGTGTTCCTCTCAACTTCACTCACTGGCATTTTCTTTATCACCTTGGTCCCTTCTTTCTTTGTCCAGCTACCCTTACATTTTTTCAATTCTTCCCATTTTCTTGTGCAATTCACTAATTATTTATTAATACACTCTCAAGCTTCGCAACGTCATCCTTTAATTTCTTCATCACCCATTACCATTCTGAAATTAGTTTGGAAGTCTCTTCTCATACTCTTCAGCTAAACTTTCAATTTCGTATGTCCCTCGTGGACACACCTAGAAGCATCTTTTCTCAAATATCTCACTTCAGCCTCATCACATGTATTCAACATCTCTATGCCAATCATGCCCCTCAAAATCTCTTTGAGTTCCGTCTTTAATAGCAATATGTTAACTTCTTTGGACACTGTTCCTCCTACATGTGGATGTAATTCTGTGACTACAACAGTACTAACAGTAACTGTGCTAGGTGAATCTGTGAAGGACAAATATATATTAGACGGTATTTCCCCTTCTGGTGCACTTGGTACAGTGGATGCACATGTACTCTGTTGCACAGACTCTCAGTCCTCCCGTACCCTCTGTGAAGAAGTGCACTATTCCCAGTAGTATCCAATTGTTATCTTCTTTATTAAAGTTACTTCTAATGTACAGAAACGTCCTTTCCAAAGGGCACCCCAACAGCAACTGACCAGTGGAGTTCTGGAGTCCACACACTCCAACAGCACAAACACTCTAAGAATACTGAAGGCTCCAACATAGAATGGGCTTAGGCTAATGCCCTGCAGCAACAGGCTACATATCAATTACCACACACCTCCCCCCTATAACTTAGAGAAACTAAGAAAGAAAGAGACAAAGAAAACTCAGGCCAAAACAAAGTCACGTAGTGCTTCAGGAACTTTACAGGTGCGGGAGCTCCTGCGCAGAAGTGACGGAACATTAGGGCATACCACAGGGGCGTCCAGTTTGGTTTGACCACCAGAACGCATGAGAGCAATCCTGCTCAAATTCCATATACGTCCATCATCAAGCTTAACCGCATTACGGAACAACTTAGTCACCTTAAAAGGCAGAGAGTATCTAGAGGCAGCAGACTTCTGTGGATATCGCACTTTCACCCTGTCACCCATGCGCACATCTGTGTGAGAAACAGCATGCCTTACATCACATTTCTCTTGATGGACTTGAGGTCTTGTGCTTCCTGCCAGGGGGCTACATCAGGATTCCCAACACCCATACCTTTCCCCCTCATCCAAGATTGGAACATATAGGTGTTGGCACTTCAGCCCCTAAACAGTTCAAAAGGAATTTTACTTATAGTAGAGTGAGGAGTTAGACGATTGACCATCACCCTCTCCAAAATCTCAGTCTTCCAGTCCTTGCCCTGAACCTGAGCAAGTTGGATAGACTCCTTCAGCATCCAGTTTAACCTCGCTACCATGCTGTTGGTTTCAGGATGATAGAGAGGACAACGCTTGTGCTAAATGCCTCTCTTCGTCAAAAATTCTTCCATTTCTTTCTAAACCATTTGGACACCATTGTCCATTAGAAGACATTCAGAAAGCCCTTCTCTGCAGAAGATGTCATCTAAAAATTTCACGACATCTCTTGTCTTAATGCTTTGTGTTACTCTGACTTTGGGCCATCTTGAATACATGTCCATCAGAACAAGAACATAAGACTGACCAGAGTTGCTGGTCACTGGTCCCAAGACATCTAAGGCATCCTCTTGCCAGCTGCGCGTGGGAGCATCACGTATGACCATAGGTTGAACCCTTGTCTTGTACACTTTGTTGCACGCATTGCACTCCATGCAGTCCCTCACCACACGTTCCACAAGAAGGTCAATTCCCGGCCACCAGAAGTGCAAACGAATTCACTTTGGTTTTTTAAATGCCTTGGTGGCCCTGATGAGCTAATTGAATAATTCTCATCCTAACCTGTGACGGGGGAACGAATCTGGTACCCCTCCAAAGCAAGCCCCCACTTAGATAGTTCATCCCATACATTCCAGAACTTGCGTACCTCCTCACTCAAATTCCTTATGCCAGCCCAACCTCTTGCCACCATTCTGCACACCTCACAGACCACTGCATCAGTCTTCATCGTTTCTCTTCACTCCTCTTCACTAATCACTTCCTTCATAATCTCACACACTTTGTATTCATCATCCTCCCATAACTCTTCTGGTTCATCAGACACACAAGCGGTTTGCTTAGTAACCAGGCGAGAAAGACAGTCAGCGGCTTTGTCCTCCACACCAGGTATATAATTCATAACAAAGTTGTAGTCCTGTAGGGCAACCACCCACCTACAAATCCTGGAGGGGACGGCATCTAAGCTTTTCTTGCAAAATAAATCTTTTAAAGGCTTGTGGACAGATCGAACTACAAAGGAGCTTCCCCAGAGAAACTAACTTCCTGATGGCCCAAAAAATGCACAAAGCTTCCTTTTCAATCACTGAATATTGTACCTCTGGACCTACAAGCACCCTAGACAAAAACATGATAGTCACCTCTTTGTCATCTTTCACTTGTTTGAGTACTGCACCCAAGCCCTTGGAACTAGCATCTGTAATCAAAATGGAGCAGGCAGCGGTATCAAAACTTTGAAGAGAGGGTGCGCAACTCAGGGCCTTCTTAACATCTACAAATTTGGCTTGACACTGAGGGGACCAAAGGAACTTCGCCCCTTTCTTCAAGAGAGTCCTTAATGCAAAAGTGCGGCAGGCAAACTGGGGAACAAACTTCTTATAGTACTCCGCCATACCCAAAAAGGTGACCAAATCATCTCTAGATTGTTGCATTGGGAGATCTTCAATGGTCTACACAAGATGATCCCTAGGTCTAACCCCCCTCCTTTGTCAACTTGTGACTCAGGTAGTCAATTTCTGAAAGATTAAACTTGCACTTGTTTTCCCGCAAAGTCAAACCTTAGGACCTAAATCTCTCCAGGACTGCCCTAAGTCTATCGTCATGCTCTTGAGGGACGAGCCATGGACCAAAACATCGTCTTGGTATATCTTAACCCCAAACAACCCATTCAAAATGTCCTCCATCGCCCGATGGAACATGAAGGCCGCAGGATTCAAGCCAAAGGGAAGACAGGTGAATTTATACGTTCCAAACGGGGTTATGAAGGCCGTTAGGTCCATGGAATTATCATCAATTTTGATCTTGTGGTAGGTGGGTTTAAGGTCCAACGTGGAAAAAAACCACGGCACCCTCCAATTGTGTCAGCATCTCAGTGATATTGGTGAGGGGATATCCGTCGGCGACCACAGCCCGATTAAGGGCTTGAAGGTCCACACACAACCCCACCTCTCCAGAAGCCTTGCGTGCAAGAATTACCGGAGCCAACCAATCACATGCTTCCGTCTCCACAATGATGCTCTCTTTCTTCAACTTCTCGAGCTCAGCGCACATGGACTCCCTCAAAGCCAAAGGTACACTGCGTACCTTGCAAGTCACAGGAGGGCATCCGCTTTAAGAGTTTCTCTATGCGTATACCCTGAGAGACACCCCAACCTTTCGCTGAACACCTGCTCAAACTCACCACGCAAGTCACACTTCTGATCAACCTTCAAGAGGTCACCAGCAATAACATCCACAGAGGAGGTCTCTGAGATCTATGCAGGGATCACAGCCGGCAACCAACAATACACCCAGGTCTCCTTGATGAATCCAGCTGATAATACTATCGCCTCTGCAAGAGATGTAAATCTTCTCTGCAGCCAGCCTCCCTTTGTACTCGATGTCACCCACGAAGTAACCAAACCGCTTCATGGGTTGACTACCATAGGCTAGGGGTTTGATGTCAGGTTTAAAAACTTTCACTTTTAATGTTTTATCAAAGAAATCTTTGGGAATCAAAGAAATCTTTGCCCCAGAATCAAAAAGCATATTGATGCTATTACCATTCACCTGGACATTATCAATGGGGCTCTTACCCTTGTTTTGTCCAACCTGAAGTATCACCACCTGCAGTGTAACTCATCGTACTCATACTCACTCTCGTTTTCCAGGGAAACCTCCTTCACACGTTTACTTTTCTTGTTTTTCTGAGCCCTACAAGCTTTGGCTAAATGGCCTACTTTCCCACAATTGTGAAATTTGGAAGTTAGAGCAGGGCAAGACTTATCGTTAGCTAAGTGACAGACCATATCACAACGGAAACACTTTCCCTTAAAGCCCTTCTTAGAGTTAAAAGTCAAAGGAGCCTGATTCACCGGCTCCGAACGTTTCAAGGAAGTTTTGGTCACACTCTGCACCTTATCACTCAAAGCGCCATTCTCCTTCTTTATAACTTCCACATAGGCGAGAGAGTGTTCAATCCTCTTTGCGATTAAGGCAACCTCATCCAATTTGGGATCATCTTTTTGCCACAACTCATCCTTAATTTTCTCTATGTTGCAACCCAACATGAATTGGTCGCGAATACGTTCTTCCAGTGACCATTCAAACTTGCTCATGGCGCCTAATTTTCAAAGATCCGTCACATACGCCTCGACTGATTCTTGAGGTTTTTGAACCCGCCTTCCGAAGTGGTACCTCTAAAATAGTACTCACCTTTAGGAAGGTAATGCTTATCAAGTTTTTTTTAAACAAATATCAAATTCATTCAGGTTATCCGATTCACCATCACTCAGATCAGGAACATGTTCATACACCTCTTGCCCCTCAGAACCCAAACAGTGCAAATCTCCTTACAGCACTTAAAAGGACACCGCAAACTCTAGCATAATTGAGGAAGACCTTCTTCCACTTGGACTAGCGGATATTTGGTTCACCGGGATTCGTGAGGAAAAAAGGAGGAGTGACGTTCTGCATGCTGGCACCCAACCCTTACAAACGATAATAGTTTTCCAGCAAACTCTAGCTGACAGGGTGTCAAAACAATAACCCCCTTCAAATATCCACATGTACGCTAGACAGAACAATAACGCTTGAACATGGAGCAAATGAGTCCAGAGGAAAGTCTTACGGTGTGCGTCTTTAGCACACAATATATTTGAGGTCACACACAAAATAATGTCTGTCACCAATTCTGTGAATGTCATAAGGTGTGACAAGCTGGTGTGCCTATCACCGTAGAAAGCAGTCAAACAGGGATCTGCCGAGTTCTCTTGTGAGCGTTTTAAGATGCGACAGGCAGGTGTGCCTGTCACCGTATCCTTGATGTCACACAAAAATAATTTTTGTCACCAATTCTGTCAATGTTATAAGGTGTGACAGGCAGGTGTGCCTATCACCGTAGGAAGCTGCAAAGAGGAGCTGCCGAGCTCTCATAAATGAGACAAGCAGGAAAGTTGTCCAGTTCTCCTAAGTGTGACAGGAAGAGTGTGCCTGTCACCGTCAAAATAAACAAGAAAGACTCACCTCGCTTTTGGTGCGCGAGCCTCATATCTTCTCCCTCTTTTGAAATAATGTTGGGCCTGGTGTGCGAACTTCATACCCGAGAGTTGCCCAACAAGTCAGGGACAAATGGATTTGCCGAGAGTATGGCACCTTTAATGAACTGCGCATTCACGGGTGTCAAGGAAACGCTGGGAGGATCCAGAGCAACGTGACCCCTCAACAGCGATGTAGTAGGCAACGTAGGACTCCTGTTGCATGGGAGACCCAGCAAGCGTTGCGTATGGCATTATCAGGTGCGTGACTGACGTCACAATGCAAAGATGAAAGTCCTGATGCAGACGCCAGCAACACAAAAGAGGGGAGACACGCGACCGTGTCTGTAACAGTAAGCCGGCGCGAGCAGGTAAAAACGGGCGCTGATTCAAACAATGCAATTGGTCCTAAGCAAGTTACAAGGTCTATGGCTCGCAAGCATGTGGGTCGCTTTAAATTGTTTAACAAGAAGAGCGGGCACCTCAGGGTTAGCGCAGACAGTACCTTGAGCGGGCCAAGTCCACAACCGTGTTAGGACGTTTCAGGTTCTAGTAAATATCAAAGCAGGAAGCGAAGTTGTTTTCCATCAGGGTAGGCATCAGGTTCCGATGTTCGCCAGATCGTCGCCAGTGTGAAGAAGTACAATAGTCCCATTAGTATCCAATTGTTATCTTCTTTATTAAAGTTACTTCTAATGTACAGAAACGTCCTATCCACAGGGCACCCCAACAGCAACTGATCAGTGGAGTTCCAGAATCCACACACTCCGACAGCAAAAACACTCTAAGAATACTGAAGGCTCCAACATAGAATGGGCTTGGGCTAATGCCCTGCAGCAACAGGCTACATATCAATTACTACACCCTCCCCCTGTGGTAGTGAACTAACAGGAGGGGGTACAAACTGATATGGAGGTGGTCTTCAATTCAAAAAATCGTTTAAAAACCCATACCCCTCAACCTCATAAGACCCTGTTTGTCCTGCCTCCTTCTGATTTTTAATCTGACTTTCCTCCTGGTCTAAAGTCTCCTTCTTATTCTGTCTTTCACGCCATACCTGCAGTCTTGAATTTCACTTTTCATCCAACAAATGCTAACAGGGTGTCGTTTTTGAAGTCTTTATCCTTCTTTCTCATGTGCCACATGCTCCTATGCATTAAATGCTCCAGACTAGGCAGGTCTGGGGTTTCATTTCATACATCACTCATCTCGTTCCTGTTCCAATCTTAAATCCACAAACAAGTGTGCAAACCCTTGTTCAGTGCCACGTCATAGACAGGTGCAACTTTCGGTGGTATTTACTCCCACTTACAAATGGGAACGGAAAGATTCTTAAGCACCATTCCAATTTTACCCACCGACTCTAGCTCTATTCAGTCACATATTCCAAACAGCAATCCACCAATCTCAGACAACACTCAGCGTTAAGTACCCAATGCAAGTGCGACAACAAATGACAATCTGCGAATGACAGTGCAATTCACAAACCAATCAACCAATTGCAGTAAGTCTAACTCAAAGGTTAAGTAACGAAAATGTGCGTCTACGGGTTACCACACAATCAACCAATAAATCACAGTGCATCATCACTGCAATGTGAGATCCGAGTTCGCCACACTTAAAACAAATGAACACTTACCAATTCTTGTCTGCATTACCTAGAAAGAAAAGGGGGGAAATCAAATCTCTTTAAAAAGAAATCACACAAACAGGGAAAGCAGGTTCTTGTCCAGCGGTAGCCTACTCTTGATAAATGCATTTACTCCTGTACATCAAAGAATAAACAGTCACAAATTTAAATTAATATGCTTTCACAACTAGACTTTTAGTAAATCCCTATCATGGTGTGGATGTGGTGCCTCACAATACACACACTTCAACCTTTGCAGACACGTTTCAGCAATAAGTTAATATTTCTAGATCTTGGAGTTTCGATAAAATCCAATAACCTAAACCACAAATTTAAACACATTAATCACAATAAGAATATTCAATAAACATGAATAAACACCTTAAATTTCATTGCACACGCATAGGTCTCTTGAACCTAATTAGTGGGCCTAACTCAAAGGCAAAGCATCAAACAGAGCTCCTACTATCCTGCAAATCAACATTGCATAGCTAAAGTGCTCCCAAACTGCACACATTTTTCATGACACTAAAAACTCAAACTACTAATGCCACAATGCACTATCTTACACACAATAATACGCTCTCAATGACACTCTCTACAATGACACATCGCCCTTTTTATACTCACTTTTCCTTAATTCAAGGGATTAGCTTCCGGAACAACGGAAGCCCAAACAGTACCACTGGAATTCAGGAGTACAAACTGACTAAAGGCAATCTAGTTTCTGGATCTGATTAGCTACAGCATCCAGACACAATTTGAAACCATCCAGATCCAGTCTCCAAATATCCAGATCCAGTCACCAACCACAACCTGCTACAAGATCTGATGGCGCTTCTTCTAGTAAGTTAATTTAAATCCCTCCTGACAAGTGGTGTTAATCCCCTGTGGGTGTAAAGATAAGGAGCCCCCTGCTACTAATGAGACGGTCACCTAGGCAGGGAAATACATACTGTGAAATTCCTAGGGCAACTTCAGAACATGTTTAAATAACCAAACTGTAAAACATATCTAAGAGAAAAGCTGACGCTCTAAATGGGATAATACAAAAATTATTTTTTATTTGATCTTTTCTTTAAATATAATGCAAACTATACATTTCATCACAGAGAAGTAAACATATGCATCACATACATCCTGCATTCATCCCTCTATCCATACATACATATCATACACAAGTTTGAATTGTTCATATTAATCAATTGTTTGTACATTCCTGATACACAGTGATTTCCACTTTAGGAGAAACATTTCGTCTTGTATCAAACTGATAGAATATTTTTGTTGATTTTGTGAAACATAGGTGAAACAAACAGGCAAACATCCTATGAAATAATGTAATTAACGGGTGGTTTTCATATCATTTCTTCATGAAATAATGTAATTAACGGGTGGTTTCATATGAAAACCACCCGTTCATGAAATAATGTAATTAATTTAAAGAAAATATCAAATAAAAAATAATTTTTGTATTTTCCCCATTTAGAGTGTCAGCTTTTCTCTCTTAGATAGGTTTTACAGTTTGGTTATTTAAACATGTTCTGAAGTTGCCCTAGGAATTTCACAGTAGTTAATCCCCTGTGGGAACAGACCCTATACCTCAGAATTCAGGACACCCCAAAATGTATTCCACCCAAATTTTACCTCAGGTGGTTCTGCTCCGGGTTGATCTTGCGCTAAAAGGCACCCTCCCGAATATCATACCTAACATTAGTTTAACAGAGTAGCAAATAAGTAACTAGGACCACTCAATAACTGAGTTTTAAATCAGGAGAAAAGCTTTAAGTCTTTATTTTCCAATTTCGTCTCAAAGAAAAAACAAGACGCGACGTGTTCACCAACAATTACAACATAACATTCATTGTGCAGGTAAGTCAATGTGCCAAACACTAGATCGCATGGCCCTGTGCTCCTTCGGCAGTCCATTGTTTCTGCAACAGGGCACCAGCAACTCCACCTCCCTGGGGTTATTTAAGGCGGTCTTACATCTACCTGGCCACCCAGGGCCAATAGAGACCTTCCTCCTGTCCACTCCAACGCCTCCACCTCAGGGGGTAAGCCTTGGCTTGCATCAGTATCATATTTGAGGTTCATCTTGCCACAGGAACACATTCTCAGACCCAGGCAAAAGGGGCGGAGCCAGAGTACCAGCTTCCCCCGTCTCCCCAGCCAGCATCTCACCCTCTCCATCAAGTGCATCCTGCAGCATTCTTTCCCAGTCCTGACAGCCATCTGCCAGTTGTTTGTCCATGCAGACATCTTTCATTCATCTCAATTCTGCCCAGGTCCATTCCTACAAGTCCCTGATCCACGCCTGAGGGGTGGGCCCATGTGCAGAGAACCAATCAAGTAGATGCCCCAATTGCGCAAAATGGTGGCACGCAATACCCTCCTTAGGGCACTGGATAAAACCCAGCAGGCAATGCTTTGCTGTAAGTGTAATGCCATTCCGGTGGCAGTCTGTAAGCAACCCACCATACTATACCAGTACTGAGAAAATTCCCTGCAGTTCCACAACATGCGAGTGAATCCGAGCCCTTGCACCTTGGGCGCTTGTCTGTTCAGGTAGGATATATTCTACTGTCTGGTAGGGGTCAAGTACGGCCTGTGCGGGACGTAAAAGTGGGCTAACTTAAATTGTGCATTACTAGACACTTTCACCAGGGCACAGGTTCGGTGATGGGCTCAGGCACATCTGTTTCCCAGCTACACTGTGCCTGAACGGCTGCTTGTGGTCTATCCTCCCTCAGGACCCAGTATAGGTGGGACACCAGGCTCTTGGAGGACCCGAGCTCTATCGGCAGTCTTAAAGTGCAGTTCTTCTATGGCACGGCCTGGAACCCAGCCCACTGGTTTCTCACCACCCGAGTCAGGGCCGCAAATTGTAGTAACTGCCCCGGCCCATGCCAAACAAGTTCCGTGCTTCCTGGAATGTGATACAGGTGTCACCCGGGTACATATCCCCGAGCAACTCGCATTCCCCCTCCCTCCACACTGTTAATGAGGGCTCAGAGCTGAAGTCCCTGACCTACAGCAGCCACGCTATCAGAAGTTTCTTTGAAAATGCCTGAGCTCTGAACATTCTCCTAATGGTGCTCTCCCACGCCAGGGTGACCTGCGTCACGTCACCCGCTCGCCAGCCAAACAGAAGGCAAATTCTGCACCTTTTGCAGCCCCGCCAACAGATGCTTCTCCCAGTCATCTTCCTAAGCACACCATCTGGCCCGTGCTGCAATTGCGCAGCTAAATAATATAATTCAAGGTCCGGGAGACCTAGACCTCCGTGCTCAAGGTCGAATTTTAGAACCTGCAGGCCTACGCTGCTCCGCTTACCTGCCCACACCAGTGCCACTAGGAGCTATCAAGAATCAAACACTGCGAATTCTGCAAGAAGTACAGTCACCTCAAGAGCAACACCATCTTTACCAGGGAAAATCTAACCACTACAGACAAGGGTAGTGTCTGCCAAAAGGACATAGAGGCACGCAGTCCCATTAGCACCGTTCCTATGTTAAGGGAGTATTGTTTCCAGTGCTTAATTTGTAAAATAATAAGTCCAGGTGCTCAAAATGTTTAAGAGGCCACCACCCACTGCCACCATTGGCTCCAGTGATATGCACCCTGTATTGCGGCCTAGATCATTATTGATGGAGCAACATTATAGGCTAATAAATCAAAGACAAGAGAGGTTTTTGTGAAGTGCACATCCTGTACTTGTGTATTTAAAGGTGTCCTCGTGTGTAGGCCCACTTGTGGCAAGGTCTCTAAACCGGCCAGAGGAAAAATCAAGGACTTATCTTGATTCACCCGAAGAACCGATGCCTCCCCAAATCCTTGCAGTTCCCATAGATGGAGTGGCACTGAGAGCTCTGGTTGGCATAGATAAACAAGATCATCAGCGTACATTAAAACCAGGTGGTCCCGCGTCCACACCTGCATGACCCATCGCCCCAGCTCAGCCTGGAGGCGGATCACCAGGGGCTCCATTGCTAAGGTGAACAATAACAGGGAGAGTGGGCAACCCGGTTGCAGGCCCCTCTCTGTGTGTCAAACAGCAGACACATATCCACCCAACTTAACCGGCACCAAAGGGTCGGTCTAAGGCAAGGAAACTCATTTAATGAACCCGGGGCCAAGCGCCATTCATCGTAGCACTTCCCACAGGAAGTCTCAATCCAGAGTGTCAAAAATCTGCTCTATGTCTAATGTAATTTGTGCTCCCTATGTCTGTGAACTCCTGTCAGGAGGCAAATTGAGATACGACTAACCTGATGTCCAGTGAACAGCTGGGGCGATGTACGAGGCTATATAACCTTCTCCCCCTTATGGAATCTCCTGCAAGTAAGAAGTACAAAACCCTAACAAAAGATACCACGTAGGGAAAAGGAAAAAAAGGGATAAAAGAAATAAAAGGACACAGCAGTGGTGGATACACTGAGGGGTGTCGTCCACGGAGGAAAGGTAACTGGTCCACTCCCTCTACACAGGCAGTATAGTCCCATGTAACCTGCAGTAAGACAAAAAGAGAGACACGTGGTACAACTTTATACGTTCTTCTTTCCTATAGCCTTGGTCAATATGTACTATGAACACACACACTTACTTCCACCACATGCCGCAGTCATCCAATGAAAAATAAAAGAAAACTAAGGTGTGAAAAAATGTAGTAGCACTCCCAAAGGGTAAGATGCACCATCAAAAAACAAAGTTAGTCTCTGATAGGAGTTTCCAGCAAAGTTTGAAAGTATAGAAGAGTACAATGTACTTAGCTGTACAAAGGGCCTGTTTTGCAGCTGTACTACATCACGTTCTGTTACAGACACAGAACGCTACTCCGAATAGGGCATAGACAATGAAGTCTTCAGGTGCTAGAATAGAGCATTAATCTCTGCTGGGGAGCTCTGGGCAGGCAGAACAACCGCTAGGATGAAGTGCAGTATATATCCTCCAAGGTCGGGTTACAGTGCTCGCGCTCCTGCGAGAGCTGAGAATGCTTAATTAGCCCAAACAAAATACCTCGCTCTCCTGAGCGACAACGATACAACTGAACAAACAAGCATTGGCATAGCCAATAGGTCTCCCTTTAGGGACCTTATAAGTATTTAGTTATGCAGCACAATATCCTTGGTGCAACAACAGAAACTGTTGCATGGCTAAACACTTATAAGGTTCAAGGTTTAGCCATGCAACAGCTGATGTTGTTGCACCAAGGAGATTGTGCTGCAAAACTAAATACTTATAAGGTCCCAAAAGCGAGACCTATTGGCTATGCCAATGCTTGTTCTTTTATGTGGCGCTTATGAAAAAATCTAAAACCAGTACTATGTGTTGTTTTTATCCACTTACACAGAAATGCTTGCTACACACAGCTAGAAAATATTTAGAGCTACTTCAGTGCATCTCCTCTCTGCAGAAGTCCGCCACACGAATGAGCCGCAGTACACATGGGAGAAATACGAGGGTTAAGTATGTCTATTTCCCTTTCTTCTATATTATAGTAGGCGACGAGACGCAGATGGGGTAGCACATAAACTTCAACACCACAGGGCCCTTTCCTTAGATGAAAGTCAAGGCTAAGTTGAAGAAAGGACCAGTGTGGCCTTAGCGGCGGTCTTTGCAGGTAAGCGTGGTGGGCGGTAGGGCGGGGCAGGAGGGGGGGAAATCGATAGCTGACAGAATAGGGAAAATTAAATAAATAAATAATTCCTATTCCTTCGTCTGTCGGCATCACCCCACCCCGCGCCACCCTGCCCCACCACGCTTACCTGCACAGAGCGCTGCTGTGTGGTCTCCTGAGTTAATGGCTCGGCCACCAGTGGCTTCCTGAACCCACTTCCTCTTTCGTAGTGTAAGCGGGGGTGGTGTGAACACCTATAATTATTTATGAGCCTGTCCTGTCTGCAGCTCTGGAGACAAAAGCTCTTAAAACACAGAAAGTAAGGGAAAACATAACAGAGGTCAGGGATGTGAAGCCAATCATAGTAAGGGAGGTCCAAAAGGTGAAATGATGAGAGAAAGAGAGGGAAGCAGTGTGGAGGGGAGTAGTCTCAATTGGTGCAGAAGTTGCAGTGACACCAGTGCTCAGAGGCCTGAGAGGCCCACTGCACCCTGCTTATTGATGTATTTTATAATTCAAGTGGGAGCCGGGGACCCATTTCCTTCCTTGCACTAGGGCCCACTTTTCACTGGCTACTCTACTGAGTTTGTTAGAGAGAGAGGGCTGAAAGGAAGACTGGAACAAAGAACGTATGAAAAGAAGGAAAGAAACTATGACACTAAGGAAGGGCCAAAAGCATTACTGACTTAGCTCGCCTGATGGTATTTGAGGTATGGATCAAAATGGGGAACATTTTAATGTGCAGGCTGCTCCCTCGCAGCCGCCACCAGTGCTGTGATGTCAGCTGGAAAGAGTTCTACCTACAACAGAAATCATTATTTCTTGTACAGACGACACAAGAAACACCATTGAATTGATTTGTGTGAAAACCTTTTTGTTCAATATTCTAACTTTTTTGAAGACTGTTTTGAAATGCTGTAAGCACTTGTTGTAAAACAAAAAGTACTATTTTGCTCGCAAGAAGAGACCTTGGTCAGACACTCTGAAAGGCATTTTTCGGTTAATACAATTAGATGGCACTTGAATGGCCCGCCGGAATGTATTTGACTGTAGTTTTTTCTTCTGAAGGCCCCACATGTGTTACATAAGATCCCGTGCACAGGCCTGCAGCTATCTGTGGGGGCCGTGCCCTGCTCTGCACTTAGGAGACCATTTCAGAACATATTAGACAGTTGTCTGAACATCCTCTATTATAGATGAAGGAACCACTGTACTCGGCCCAGCCATTAATATTTACACAAGCACAAGGGACATGCATTGGTATCACGTAGGTCTGAAAAGCAACATATAGTTCTGATCTTCTGAGACACAAACGAGCTGATTCAGTATTGCGAGACTGCTCTAGCTTCGAGCAGGCTATTACCACGCAGAGCTCACGGCCTCCGATGGGATTTAATGCCACGCAGCAGCAGCACAAATTCGGACAGCGCGGTTCTCCTGCGTCAGCAGCCTGAAGCGCGGGCTAATAAGGCTCGTTGCTTCCTGCAGCATGCAGAGCGATCCTTTGAGGCACAGAGAAGCCTTTGTCGTAGATCATCAGTTTTTCGATGGCCCGATCAGCAAAGCGTCGACCTTGAAGCTCGGGAGCCGCGTTCGAGTCTCGGCAGGGACGCTCAACATCTTGTGATTCTGGGCAAGTCACTCAATCTCCCCGTGTCTAACAAAATGAGCGCGGCAGCCTACAGAGCTGACCAAACGCTCGTGCGTCATGGCTGGCCTTTGGATA
This sequence comes from Calotriton arnoldi, assembly GCA_963921515.1. Classification (NCBI taxonomy): domain Eukaryota; kingdom Metazoa; phylum Chordata; class Amphibia; order Caudata; family Salamandridae; genus Calotriton; species Calotriton arnoldi. Next base: position 951,397 of record CAWUFW010000021.1, on the reverse strand, counting down.
GGTACGCGCGGCAGACATGTGTTTCCAATTATCGCGCCCGCGTCTGGGCACGATAATTGGAAACACATGTCTGCCGCGCGTACCCATCTCAAAAAGGCCAGCCACGACGCACGAGTGTTTTTGAGACTGCTTTCAAAACTCACTTACTAAAAGTCTTCGCCTCTAAGCAGCGCTTGCGCGCTACTCGAGGCTCGACCTAAAAATGATTAGCGCTCCTGCGCGGGCACTGTGAAGAACCTCGCTCTCCTGAGTGACAACGAAGGAAGATGCAAAACTGGTTAGCGCTCCTGCACGGGCGCTGTGAAGAACATCGCTCTCCTGAGCGACAACGAAGGAAAGGCTTACAACGAAACGTACTCCTGTGCGGGTAAAGGGAGGCTGCCTTTACAAGCATCCGTCTCCGACTTGAATTGCCAAGCACCGGACAATTCGCGGGCGGAGCTTTAAATAGCCTACACTTGATTGGGCATTTAGGCAAGCCACTCCCCAATGGGTTTTATGGGTGATGTAGTCCCAATACTGAAATAAACCTATGTGCTGCTTGTTATTCATTCATTCATCAATGGTAGTTTGAAGTGTCTAACGCTTGTCACATGGTCATGACAACTCCGCACTGCTGCTTTGTGGTATAAATCCACACTGGTCCTCGTGTACTAGCCCAAAGACAACCACCTTCAGGAGGTTAGCCAGGGCTTTCGCCAGTACTTAACATCCGTATTGATCATAGACAATGGGAGGAAGGAAGACAACTCTTCCGGGCTATGACCCAGTTTGGGTAACATAACCGCTATGGCCTTCCACATGGACCTCAGCAAGCTACCCGTTCGCCTAACTTCCTGAAACACCTCGAATAGGGCGTCGACCTAAGAACCCGAATAAGTCTGGTAAAACTCAGGGGGGGGGGGGGGGAGGGGGGAGTCCATCCGTGCCCAGCGTCTTGCAGCGGGGCATATCTCTAATGGCCGCAACCAATTCGTCTTTAGTGAGATCGCCACTGCCTGTTCTCTGCTAAGGGTCGACAACACAACCTGGCTCAAAAAGTCCCTCCCAGCCACATCTTGTCGCTCCCTCGTGTAGAGGTTGGGCAAATGGCACCTTAGTTCATCATTGATTGCTGCCTGCATCAGCACCAGGTTGCCTCAGCCGTCCTGCACCGCCATAATTGTGGATGAAGCCCTTTCATGCTGCAAAAACCAGGCCAACAGCCTGCCCGGATTGTCCCCTTCCCTGTTGAGTCTTTGCTTATAGATCCGCCGGGTAAGTTTGTCCACTTTGTCCCAAATGTCCCCAGAAGTGCAGCGCACAGTCTGTGTGTCCGTCTCAGCAGCCGACTTGTTACGGAGGCCTCTCTGCAGGCGAGCCAGCTCCCTCTCTTGCTGCAGCTATTCCTCCTGTAATTGGCACCCAACACCATATGTCTTGGTAAGACATTCTCCCCTCAGGATCACTTTGAGTGCTTCCCACTCCATTGCCCTTGTTGAGGCCGACCTCCAGTTGTTTGCAAGGTAACTGGTGAATACGTCACCGATTTCTGAATGGAACGCGGTATCTCCAAGGGACTCCAGCCAGAGGCGCTAAGTAGAGATTGCTGGACGGACAGGAGCCAATACACATGATTGCATGATCATGCATGAGCAGATAAAAATCTCCCCAAGTGCTCCACCGATTATATCATCCCTCCGATCTCACGGTACACTAATATTCTGCCCAGCCTACTGTACATATTGTGGACCGTCAAATAATAAGTAAACACGCTCTGACTATGGTGTTGTGCCTGCCAGACATCCACACACCTGGCCTGCTCCATGACCCCCATCAGGGTACCCGCCATGCCTAGTTTCTTTTGCTCCCGTGATCAAGACGACCATCCATAATACAATTAAAGTAGCCCACCCAGATCAGCAGGATACTCAAATAGAGGGCCAACACATCTTGAAGTGTCAATAAGTATCCCCTATTGTCATGATTGGGGGGATAGATATTTAGTAAGCTCGCCTCTCTTCCATCTAGAAGCCCATACAGCAGGATATATCTCCCCTCAACATCAGCGTGGGTCTCCCAGTGTTGAAAGGGCATTCCCGGGGCAATCCAAATAGTCATCCTACGCCAGGGGAGTATCTAAGTGGAGTAATATAACTGACTCCACCGTTTTTCTTTCATTTATCCACCTCACTATCAACCAGGTGAGTCTCCTGCAGCATAGCTATCCCCACCCCGTAAGTGTGGACCCTGTAGAGCTTACTGTAGCCATGTTGCCCCCTGGTGTTCTAGGAGAGAAGCTTCACCCCCCAGCCATATTGTCAGTTTTTCATATCCATTGCGTACCCTCCCACCAGGGGCGAAGGGCACCAGAGCCCCAGGCACCACAAAACCAAGCACATCAACCCGCACATTCCGGAATCGCTCTTGCAACAAGTCAGTCACATTGCATCATAAACAAGAACACAGCAACAACCCAACCCCAATCCCTCCCTTCAGGTAAGCACCTAGGTACAACAAAAAACAATGATGTCTGCCCATCCCCAGCAACATCAGATATCACTTCACCTTCACCACACCCGATATCACATGTCAAAAAATCCCCCAACTTCCCTAACAATGCACAACAGCTGCGTCCACTCTGGGACTGAACCAAGAATAATAAACACAATAGCAGAGGAGACCTGGCACCCACTTCCCCCTGCGCCCACCTGGAGGTGCATACTGGGCAAGAGTGAGCACCATCGCCCAGCAGTCCCTGTGATGTTCCCGCACCAGTGTCGATCACCAGCTAGGGCTATGTCCAGGTTATCTGCCTACCCCTGTTGCGGGGATTCTGCTCATACACAGAACTATGCACAAGAAAACAGGACCTCAGTAAATAGGGGTGTACCTCCTATCACCTTTGTACCCAAAATCCCAACAACTAGCAATAGTGTCTCATTCGGTCTCCTACAAATATCAAGAAGCTACGAATGTTTAGACAACCCAGAACACGAGCACTCCCGACTCACCTCAGAGTCGCGGGAACAAGACACTCTTTCGCTCTCACGTACTTGTCCACAATAAAAATAATCAGAGTCACTAAATAAGTTCAAAATGTTTATTTTGACTATAGTGATCCATGATACAGTATGCGAACCACAACTAGCAGCAAAATGCATAAAGCAAGAATCATTAGCATTGTTACAATACCATAGAATATAAAAGGAGTCGTCATTTTATAAAGACTGTGAAAAAGGCTAAATAACTGGGCCTAATCACCCTCCCCAAGGCAGTAAGAAGTTATTTTATATAACAGAAGATCTCTAGGCGTTATTAGCAGACCACTACCTGAAAGCCTAAACCCAAGGGTTTACATCATAGGAACAGCAGGGTTCAGCTCCATGGAACAGCTTTCTTCGAGTGTGTTTCAAAAACATGCAACAACGTTATATCAAAGCACGATTCTTCCGCATTGCAGCTGTTGGTTACATGTTTTGTCTAGGTAATAGGGACTGACCAGAACAGAATAACAAGAGACATTGTTGACCGACCTTCCACATTATGTTCAGACAGAATTGAAGGGAAGGCTGAGAACGTGAAAAACAATCCGTTATCATGTACAGAGCAGAGGCAAAGTGTCGCGAAAACAAACGCTTAGCAGAGGCGTGCGCAAAAGCAGCAGCATAGGGCAAGCAAAACTCATGCTAACTTAGCAATGTCGACAATGTGTCTTAGGGCCATATAACCCCATATAACACCCTCCCCCTGGTAAGTCAGTAGGACATAGACAGAAGAACAAAAACAGAGTTCAGAAGTCAGGCATTGTTTAAAATATTGGTGAGGGACTTTCTAAAAAAAAAAACAAATCGGAGAAAAAAGGGAAAGTTTGAAAAAAGCTGAAGGCACGGTGAGCTTGAAACAAAAGAGTCTGTATTTCAGACAGTGGAGTAGGGACGACCCAAGTATTCAATCCATGAAGGTTTGGGTGCAAAGGAATGCAATTCCTTCCAATAGTGCATCGTTGTCAGTGGTGGAAAAAAACGATGACATCCAATTTAGTAAGCCGAAGGAACAATCATGTTCCTCACAAACAGGAGCATCCAAAAATAGAAAAGGCAAACTTGCGTGATATTCAATGAAACTTCATTGTAGGAAAATCTGCGCAGCTGCACAGATATCCCATTGATCCAAGATTCCAAGTAAAGCTGCACGTGTCATTGGACCATCCACAGAACAAGCCACGTCATGAGCCTCTAAGGGACCCATCAACCAGCTGAAATCAGGGATTGGACACCACGTGTTTGATAAGCAAAGTTCCATCACCCAGGAGAAATGACACAGTTTGCAATGAAGCACTAGTTGCACACAAGTAAAGTAGGCAAAGCGGAATGTCAAGTTGTAACTGACGCCAAGCGTTGCTAAAGGCAAGCATCCAAAAGCCTCATACAGGCGATTACGGTACAGATGAAGCTGGTCCGGCCTGTGCAGGGCCACAAATTGAGCAGCCATTATGAAACACAAGGAGAAGCAGGACACCAGCTGCGAGCGCCAATATTAAGGGGAACCCTCCGAAGACGCTGGAAAATATAGAATGAATAAAAGCCGGAATTACCCAGAATATAGTTTGAAAGGAAGAGACCAGGCCAGATCCCACACATTTAAAAAAATGGGTAAGGCCTGTCGTATCAGATGCATTAAATATTTGGTGAATTAATTCCCCAAAATGAAGTGGGAGGTTAGTGTTAAGAAGCGACTGTATCTCACTCGAGGTCCGAGCCACCTGCAGTCTGAATGTTTCACGGGCGGAAGTGAGGGCCACCTCCTGTTGGAATAAAAGGGCTTTGAGCCTGCTCAACTTGTTGAACTCTGTTTTCAAAGTCGGAATGGAAGGCCAAAGGGAAGAATCTAAACTCCCATGAGGGGGCGGGAAAAGGACATTGCTACAGCAAGTTACGCGCTGGGAAACAGTTACCAAGTATGGGACACCCGTCTGCAAACCACAGCAGTCTTGATTGTTTAAAATGAGATAGCTGCCATTAGTAAGCAATGTAAAGACAGGCGTGACGGATGGTACTGGGGTCCCTTTCCAAAAGCAAGCTAGATTGGGCGCTGACACGTTACACTCGCCGTGCAACTTAACGTGTTTGCACACAAGAGAGTGACCCAGTACTGAATCACACTCCTCCCCTGTCAGGAAAACCTCTTTATCCTCCCTCAAACACCGATAAGCAAATGACAGGACCCATAATTCATGCAGAAAAGCAGTGCCAAGCGGTTCAAAGCGGCCAACAGGAAAGTGTTGCATACATGATTTAAATTGAAAAAGTGAAAAGGGCAAAGTGATAACTCCATGAATTAACCAAACAGCAGAGTCCGTTTCCGCTACAGAGAACGGCAAAGGCTCCAATTGTTCAATATGTAACAGCGTATATACAGCATCTTTCATGGACATAAACTTCTGTTTATCAGTCAGGTTAAAAGGCAAGAATAAAGCAGTGGCATTCAAATAATCCCAAGGCACTTTACCCAATTTTAGTTAGTGTCTGCAACGTCTAAGCAAATTGCATGACCGACCTTAACTGATTCTGACCATGATATAACACAGAAACATCACTTTGCACAATATCCATTACAGAAGAAACAATATTGTCTAAGGTATAAATGCGTGAAGAAAGCGTATTAATGCTGTTGTCTACTACAGCAAGGACTTTTTCCAAGTTTGCCTGGTCAATTTGACGCAGACGGAAGGCGGCTTCCATCTGTGAAAGTTTCCAACTTTCATTATAAGAGGCATAAAGAAATCGCTTGGCCCTTGGATTACGTGGGCCTAGGAGAAAATCAGCCACATCTATATCGTTTGATAGGATTGAAAGGTGCTGTTTGACAGATGCAAGGGTAGAGTGTTCTAGCCACTGCTGCCACAATTTACCTACCGAGTATGTAGTCACAGAATGATGAGGTGGATAACGAGGATCAGGCTTAGTCTGAAAGAAACCAGGTGTAACATTATAGAAACGCAACTGGCATGCATTAGCATTAGATTGCCACAACAACCATCCCAATGGATCAATTTCAGAAACATTAAAGGAGGCATTCTGAAGGAGAGCATGCAAAGCCTCCATGGTGTAGTTATTATGTAACCGCCAATTATTATATTCAGCTAATGCTGGAATTGAGGGGGTATTTAGGTTTTTGACAGTTGCAAGGCCATAACAGGATGTTTGGTAAATGGTTTCATTTAAAAATAGCAATTGAGTCAGGATCAGGCAGGCACGATGTAATGCCTCAGTGCCCTGAACCTGCCATGGCTTTGTGCCCCAGATTGATTTTAAATCTATAGTCTGTTGCCAATGATCATAACCGTGTGTGGCCAACTGCGTTCTAAACGAGTTGGCATAAATTAGTTTAGTGTGGGATAACAGGTACTTCGATGTAGGGGATTTTTGTCAGCCTAAAATAATAGGATTCAGGATTAGTCAAATCATAGCTAGAAAAATAGGAGAACTTATCCCTAAGCATTTTAGAACTCCCCTGAAAGGGAGTTGGACAATGTTCCCATTGGGTAAAATTAAAAACAGGTCTTATGGTGTTCGATTTGTGTAAAAAATGATGCCCATAATGTTGATAGCAAAAAAGATCACCATAATTGGCAGAATTTAAATACAAATCTTCAGCATCAAAGGCAGCATAATATTTTAAATCTGAAAACAATGCATGAACGGCCTGCACATCCCAATCATCCGAATGTATGTCCCGTGTCACCACGTCTCCTAATGAGACACAAAATATGTACGGAACTCTAAGGACCTCTGTCGGGCCATGGATTTCATAAGCTACTTTGTCCCAAATGATGCCATCATGAACAGGAAAAGCTGAAAAATTCACAAAAGTTTTGTCACGTTTCATGATATGGGACGATGTGTGAGGAGCCAAAGTTCCATCGACCATTTTCACTGCAGAGCGTTCAAGGAGATAATGGCGATTTATAAGTAAAAAGAACACTGTCACAAATCCAATTGACATGAAGAGAAATATCAGGATAAGCACCAACTAAATGTAGGTCCATGGGGGAACGAAGTATGTCTTTTTGAACCAGGAGTAAAAGATACGCGACTTAGGTGCATCAGGCAAACTGGATGATGAGGAGGACAAGGCAGAAGAAAGGTGTGCCGGACCCCCCTCACAGGCACTCACTGGACTTGGAAGCAAAGGTGAAAGCGTTGAATCCTCCATTCGTACACTTGGGCTAGATGGTATCACACACACGGAATCAGTAGCCGGAAAAGGACACACAAGATCCATCGCAGAAGATGATTGTCGCATAGGCTGAAGATCAATTACAGTGTCCATCAAATGAGCAGACATCCGTGTGGCAGCAGATGATGACAAAGTTAATGGTGATAAGGATATTGCGTTGCACGAAACTGCAGGTGTCACACTATTCAGAATCGGCCACACGGTGTAACTTGACATTGTCCACTGAGATGTATCTGTTGTCTTTGCGACCTGGCAATGGTGGTAGAATGACAGTAGGAGTACCCTTCAGTCCAAGTACAGAAACCGGAGCACAATAAGAGGGACCAAATTCTTTTGTTTTCAATCTTCTCCCGCACTAGATCTCCAACTTTAGGAAGCCAACCGGTAACAGGAATCAGTTGTGCATCAGCAGGCGAAGATGGTAAATGCTCAGTTGCCAGAATATCACGGGACTTTTGTAGATCCTGTAACATAGCAGAATGATTATCTACGTCAAACTTAGAGGCAGTCGCCACAATGTCCAGACCATCAAGGTCAGGAACAAACATGTGAAAGCCAAAGAGCATTTCGTAAGGGGTCCACCCACCCAGAGATCTTCTAGGGAGATTATTTAATGCACGTTGGACCCCATACAAATGGGACAGCCAGTCCCTGCCAGTACCTAAGACTCTAGCTGTCAAGTATTGCTTTAAGTCACGGTTCATTCGCTCCACAACTGAATTGCCCTCAGGCCTGTATGGAGACGAAAACTGCACCTGTACCCCCAACGACTTCATCGCATCCTTGTAAGCCTTAGAGGCAAACGCTGGACCTTGGTCAGAATGGAAGGTACCTCAGGCAAACATCCCGATAAAGACACGCAAATCCCTGATGACATTTCGAGCGTCAGCACTACGTTGTGGCCATACCCAGAGGAATCGAGTGCACGGAGCCGCTTCGCTGGACATCGTTACTTGCTGCCTGGGTGGAGACTGCAAGCCCCAGAAGCCTTGCCTGCGACGGACCCGGAGGCGCGCCCCGTGACGCTCTGCTGACCCCAGGGGCCTTTAAAACAACTCGCGGCACCCGCTTCGCGGGACGCGCGCGGGGGAGCCGGGCAAAGCCCGGGCCAAGGGCGGGCCCGTCTGTGCCCGTCAGGGGCCGACTGAGGCCGGACCGGGCCAGCCTTCTAAGTTGTCCATCATATTTCTGTCTGAGGACTAGGATTTTGGAACATTGGAAGTAAGCATATCTGTGCCTAGTTTCCCTAACATTTTTGCATTGGGTGTTTTCTATAACATTTTTAAAAATGACAAAAAGAAAGATGAAGCATACAACTTCAGCAGTTAATGCAGAAGTTAGGGGAGCCGGCCAAACATCGCTATTGTCATATCTTACCGGGGCAATAGAAGATCAAATTAACACCGTGGAGGAGTCACTATCAAGAGGGAGGCAGTGTGCTACAAGGGAGGAGGGAGGTCTTAGAAATAAGGACTTAAATAGGTCTAATACCACACAGGAACCATCAAATGGCTGCATTTTAGAAATTTCAGGTAACATTGCTCAAGATGACCTAAGTGACCTGGTAGAGGTTATACAACCGCCCCCAAAACGTAGTAAAAACCCCGATAGTTCAGATGTTCAAACTTCTTTGAATACCGGGGTCTTGAGCTTGGGGAAGAAGAAAAAAATGCCTGTTCAGACGAAGAAGAAGTCTACCCTGGGAAGAAACTCTTTGCCAAACCAATTAACCCGGAAAAGTACTCTGGGCACAAGGAAAGCGATCACCCACGCCCAGATGGAGGGCCAAACACGGACATTAGAAAAGATAACGAAAAGTATTGATGCCTTATACGGCTGTATGGTGGGCGCATTGGACACACTGATACAGAGAGTAGCTAATCTGGAGGAGCATATAATAAGGAAAAATTGCAAAATAAATGAGTCTTTATCAGTTTGTGACCAAGTGAGGAACCGCCCCATTAGTAGTGTTACTGATACAGTCAGCCTAAACCCAGATATTAGGCTGACATGCCCTGAACCACTAAATCATGACCAGGGGGTAGACACAGAAGACCCACATGACCTAAATGGCAAAAAAAGGGCGGCGGGCGAGAAGTATGAACGTAAAAAAAGCATAGAGACAGCTACTAAGATACATAGGCAATCAAGGGAACTTTTGTCACATACCCGACTGGACCTGCCACCGGCAGCTACACCATATGTGATTGTTCTGGCAAATGCTCCAGTACTGAAGGCATGTGATTCGGAAACTTGGATAGAACTGCGTAATAAGTCCCTTCATTGGCTGGGAAGGCATAGTGGTCTCACTGACGTGCTATTTACACATTTGAAAATGGTTAGGCGGGTGTCATGGGTTGGAAAAGAGAACAAAGAACTATCAGGAGATTGTATAGTTTTGACGTTCAGTGATCCTAGGCTAGTTCATGCCATTCTAAATAGGATAGGGAATGTTTCCTTTACCTATGATGTAATCAATGTATTGCCATTAGGAGCTTTCTACCCTCAAAAATGGTATCCATATAGGCCCGAAAGGAAACGATCAGATACAGATAGAATACCTAGAAGGGAGCAATTTGGGAGATCTATGGCAGGTATAAATGTCCCAACTTATAACCGTTTTGAACCCCTAGGAGGAATGGAAGATCTAGATTGACCATCTACATGCCCAGAGAGGGAGGTAGTACAAGGGGAATTGGGCATGGCCTTGTACATGCCCGTACAAATGGAAGTTGAAGTACCTGCTACAGACACCCAGGGAAAAAAGGATAATGTAAGATCGTATAGAGATAGCGACAGGATGCCTGCAGACAGATACATACCTTTAAAAAGAGATCTGGTTGGTAATGTTAAAGCTGAATCTCCCATACACTGTACACAAGGGGCGAATGTATTAAAAGCTCCTAATCCAAATGCTAGCAGAACATGTACACTATTATCTTGGAATATTGCAGGGCTATCCGCGAAAATAAGAGATCCCCAGTGGATAAGCTATATAGATGGTTATTCTATAATTTGCCTCCAAGAGACTTGGACACTAAATGATATGCATATAATTGGCTTCCAAACATTTAACACCCCGGCGACTGCTAGTAAGCATGGCCGCAATAAAGGTGGACTATGCACATATGTTTCTAACGTGATAGGACCTACAAATGTGAAAATTTTAGATGCCAGTTGTCAGGGCCTGTCCGGGACTATGTGGGGAACACAGTCAGGGACTTGGGCAAGGACTGGGAACAGGGTAGAAAACAAAGACAGAGAGGAGTACAGCGCTGCCCAGGAGCACACTGGAAGTCAGAGGAGAAAAGGGATCCAAAGGGGAAGCCTGTAGAGGTGAACAAGAAGGGTGAGACTCGGAAAGGAAGGGCACTCATGAGGCGGCTCAGCATTCAGAATCACTTAAACCCAGGACGGATGTGCAATACACTTAAACATGAAACAACGTTAACAATAAAGGGGATGTGGGGTAAAGCACTCAGGAGCTCCACATGGTAAGACTGAAGCTCAGTAAGTTCATCACCCACAATTGCTGTTACAGATACTGACTGGAAATACCCACATATAGGATATGTATACAAAGGCAGGGTCTGTGGAGCTTATACCTATGGTGATGTTATAACTAACTCAAAGACAATACTCACAGTGAACAAGAAACACCACCTAGGTAGTCAGCCGTGCCCACGGATCCTGGCGATCAAACAGGAACACGCAAGGCAGTAACAGCAAAGGGGTAGAACTAAACACAAGCACAATAGACAAGGAGCTAGCAAAGAGGAGTGCTTAACAGGAAAGGAAGGAATTCACAGGGCACACTTGGCAGAAAGCAGGTAACAAACATACAAGGTAACAGAAGCGAGACAGCAGAATAGAAAGATAGCAAACTAGAACTGGAACCAAGGAAATGAGATGAAAGGCAGGGACTGGAAAAGGATATACAGAAAGGGAGGCTACAAGGGTATACTAGAATAGTACAGGGTCAGGAAACAAGAAAACAAAGTAGCATAGGATGCAGAGCTGGGGCAAGAATTGAGCAAAGGCTCAGGAGTCAAAGTAGCACTACAGGTCAGGAACAAGGAAGCACTGCAAGCAGTGCTGGTTCAGGAAACAGGAAAATGGCTATAGCTCAGGAAACAAAGAGTCAAGAGTGCACTGCAAGCAGTGCAAATCAGGCACAAGAAATAGCTGAAGCCCAGGAAAAGGAACAGAGACTAACTATAGCTCAGGATACTAGGTAGCACTGCAGGCAGTGCTAAGGCAGGCACAAGGAAAATAGCTATAGCTCAGGAACACAGGAAACCAGGTAGCACTGCAGGCAGTGCTAATTCAGGCACAAGGAATAGCTATAGCTCAGGAAACAAAGAACAAAGATTATCTATAGCTAAGGAATCACTGGAAACAAAAAGCTCAGGGAACACAGGAAACAAGGATCGGTCTCACCGGTAAACAGCTTACAATGACCAACACTGGACTGAAGGGAGCTGGGGCTTAAAAGAGCTCACAGTAATCATGTGCAGCAGGTGTGAGCAGGCTAGCAGCAGCCAGCCACAGGTGAGCTGAATTCCTCCACCCATCCTTGGCCTGCAGGGGTGGAGACTAAGCAGTGAGCAGGGAATCCTGGGTAATGGAGTTTTCAGGCATGAGTAGGCTGGCTTCACAAAACCCGGCATGGATTGGGAATGGATGTTAGTTCCCAATAAGTGTCCAAATGGCTGGAAGTCAGGATTTGCATGCAGGGGAGGGTCTGGAAGTTTATTAGAGGACTGGAAAGTCCCCCAGTTCAGCCCCCTGATGGTGGATACGGGAATGCAGGGAGCAAGTCGTGACACCAGTGACCACTATCAAGTCTTAAGAATGAATATTGGTGAGCAAAAGGATGTAGTCATAATACATTTTTATAATAACATTACAAAACCCCTGGAAATGAATGTCCTCAAAAATCTATGTAAATCTCTGATTACACTAGAGTCCAATAAGACAGGAGATATGCTTATTGCTTGGGTGGGCGATTTTAACTGTCCTTTGTGCCCCAATAGCGGCCAAGGTATTTGTGGCCTGGGGAATGAAATTGATGAGTCACCCACACATTTTTCCCATTCAACGTTGGGTGATTGGTTAAATAACATAGTTTTTCAGTTTGATTTAGGCTATGCAAATGAATTTTGTTCATTCCCTACGCCGTTCACCCCGACATTTAACGGGAGGGGATGTAATACAATTATTGATTTTGTATTAATTTCTAAGAGATACTCACGTAATGTGTTTACTTGTAAGACCCTCGACATTTTAATGAGCGACCATTACCCAATCTCCTTAGTTTTAGACATAGGAGGGCTAACGGGAAGATTTGAAAATAATCTTTATTATAATTCTGATCTTTATCTTGCTAGTACAAATGGCTATACTCTTAATTGGGCTAAGGTGGAACCTGAGGTTTTTCTGAAACGTTTGATTAATAACACTACAGAGGAAATAGAGATATGCCTCTCAAAGGAGAGTGAAGAGAAAGAAATATTTAATGCCTTCCTTAAAATATCTGCCGAGGCTAAAAAACTCCTAACTAGGGAAAAACGACAGGGACAGCAGTCCTCCCGTGGATGGTTTGATAAGAACTGTACGAAGGCCCATACACTGCATAAGGAACCTAGAAGTAAGGAAAAAATAAGGCAGGCAAGAACCTCGTATCGATTAGTGCTTAATAAACGAAGAACGCAATTAAAAAAGGAAGCATGGGATGCCCTACATGAGGCTTGTAGAAAGAAAGATAACATTGGCTTTTGGAGAGCAGTAAATGCCCCTTTTTTTAATACCAGGGAGGCTGATTTTGTAGACGTAGCCATTAGTGGAGAAACGTGGGTTGACTTTTTTTCTGGCCTGTATACTGATGAAAGTACAACGGATAACAGGGCACTGATAGCAGGGTCCGGAATAGAACAGATAAATGAAAATGGTTCTTTCCCCATACAAATTGATATCTCCGTCAAGGAGGTAATTAGAGCCATTAATGAGAGCGCAGCAAAGAAAGCACCAGGACCGGACGGTATTCCGGTGGATGTTTATAAATCAAACATAGGTTTATGGGCTCCCCTCCTAACAAATGTATTAATTAGCTGTAATCATCATAGGCTGATTCCCACTTGGTTAGATGCCATCGTGGTGCCCATATTCAAAAGGGCAATAGAAATGAACCAAGTTGTTACCGTCCGATCTCACTACTGGATGCTTTTATGAAAATAGCGGGTAGGGTTATTTTAAATAAACTTCAGATTTGGGCAGAGGATACAGATGTCTTATCAATTTTCCAATATGGGTTTCGACCAGGCTTAGGAACCATTGAACAGGGGCTAAATTTGTCTTTGATTATAGATAAATATACAAAGGCAAAGGAGGGTAAACTTTTCCTCAGTTTTGTGGACTTAAGTTCCGCATTTGATTGTGTTAAACATGAGAAGCTATGGGAGATTTTAAACGACTTAAAGGTTGATCCACCCTTGTTAGTATTCATAAAGGAGCTTTATAGGGGTGCGGGTGCAAGGGTGCGATATGGGAAACAGGGGGAATGCTCAGACAAGTTTTCTATAAAAAGAGGGGTAAGACAAGGGTGCATTCTTGCCCCTCTACTCTTCTCTCTTTATATAAATAGTTTAGGACAGCACATGATGGAACAAAAATATGATTATCCAGCTATCAGAGATACCCCTGTTCCCATTTTATTATACGCGGATGACGCTGTCATCATGTCACGTACGCAGCGGGGATTACAAAGATCAGTCATAAAGTTTGTTGCTTATATGACTGATAGGGGGCTGAAGGTAAACATTGCGAAGACCTTTACTATGAGCTGTGGGACGAATAAAAGGACGATATGTGACATTTTCATTGATAATAAGAAAATTGAAATGACAGATAGTTTTAGCTACTTGGGGGTAGTTTTCGATAGAAAGGGATCATGGAAAGCGGCTGTGACTGCTAGGAAATTGACCTTCGCTAGAGCCATAGGTGCTGTCACTAACTTTTCGAAAAAACTAGGGGGAAGACCTGTTCCAGAGCTTTTGACCATTTATAGATCTAAATGCATATCCACAGGGACATATGGGGCTGGCATTTGGGGCATTGAATACTCAGATCAAATTCAACGCTGTGAAAATGTTTTTATGTGTTATCTGCTAGCAGTCCCCAGCTCTACTGCCACTTATAGCTGTCACAGGGAACTTGGCCTCCCATATATTTCTGACATTATAAAGATTACTCCCCTTCTCTTATGGCATAAAATCTGGGTGTCTGTAGAAACTGGTTTTAACAGAGATGTGATTATGGATTGTCTCAAATTGGACAGGGTGGCAAAAATGCCATGGATTAGTTATATAAAAAGTTTGGCATATGAGATCGGCCATCCAGAATATTTTGACAATCCAAGCTGCCTTGAAATTGTCCCAAGAAAAACTTTAAGGGCATATTGTCTAAATTACTTAGATGAAAAGCGCTGGGCGGTTGAGAGAGAAAAGAAATCAGTAATGGAGAATCATCTGATGACCACGTGTATAGGCCTTCAACCATACTTGATATTGGAACAGAGTAGCTTTTCTCGTATGCTCCTGGCACGTTTTCGATGTGGGACATTTTTTAGATTGATTACTTTCCCTGTAACAAATGACTGGTCAAATTGTTCACTCATATGCCCATGTGATGACTGTTCTTTACAATCAACTATGCACTGCACTTTATTCTGTAAATATTATGTTTTACCGAGAAAGAAGTTTTTATTGCCTATCCTCAGAAGTTGGGATTTTAGACAATGCAGAGCGGCTTTTTTAAGATTACAAATGTTGGAAAACGACCATATTATTATGGCTATTTCGTCTTTTTTAAAAACAGTTATTAGGTATCGGAATACGATTTGATTTTCAATGTATAATATGGGGTCTTTGTTCGTGCTCCTATGACCTTATTTTTAACAAATCGAATAAAGTAAATTTCTGATTTTAGAATTTAAATAGAACATTTAGTTACGTTTCCTGTAATGAAACCCTGTCCTCTAGATTCTACCCCTCGCCCATATGTTGGGCAGACCAAGCAAAGCATCATTCACTTTATGCTTCTTTGAGACTTTTTATTTGTTTTTTAGGTGTTATTATTGAGAACCACTACTTTTAAAGTAAAAATGTGAGAACTTACAAAATTGTATATGAAATTATTAGCAAACCCAAATAACCTTGAGGCTTGTTTTTTTTTTTTTCTTTTTCAAAAAGTTATACAAGTAAGAATAAGTACTGTCGACTAAAAAAAAAAAAAATCAATTTGTACTTAACAAGGATTTGTTTTTACATTATTTGCTGCTAAAACTTTTTTAAATAATTGTTGCTATTATTGTATTTTAATGTTTTAGTCGCTTTTATGGTATTTGTATATGCCGAATAAAGCTTATATTGATTGAGTGCACGAATCAACCGCAACCAAGATATACTTGTATGCAGTATCTGACGAAAGAGGACCGCAGTGCTCAAGATAGACACAGCCAAAGGGTCTATTAGAAATACACAGCTGTGTTTGTGGCGGACGTGTGACTGTAGAAGGCTTAATTTGTTGACAAACATCACAGCAAAGAACATAGTTACGAGTCTGTTTATATAAACCACGCCACCAGTAACGTTGCTGAAGAATAGAGACTGTTGCCGACACACCAGCATGTGCAGAAGCAATGCCTTCGTGTGCGGCTTTGATCAAAGCTGGTCTGCGGTCTGAGTTGGGAATCAGCCGATCCCCAACTGAAGGAATGGTAGCATAAGGAACCTGTTCGGGAGTTACATGATAAGAGTATTTAGAAGGGAAACCTGCAGGATAATTACCTCCCTCCCTAGTTGCAGCAACCGCTGCCAGAATTTCATTATCAACCTTAGTCATAGATCTTGTAACTGCTGCTACGGAACACGTGGCTACCGCAGTCTTGGCCGCTTCATCAGCCAGAGAATTACCAAGAGCGTGTGTTCCGATACGCTGGTGGCCAAGAGTGTGAATAACATGTGTGAGAGGCAGACGTTGTTTAAGATCTGCGACTCGAACCCAAAGCGTTTTATGCTTAATTGCGCTGCCTTTAGAATCGTAGTAATCATTTTGAGACCAAAAGAATAAGTTGTCATTGAACGACTGGACACAATAGTAAGAATCGCACACAATAAGAGTATTCACAAGAGGATCAGAAATCTCCAGAGCTAGAACAAGAGCACGCAGCTCGGCCAATTGCGCCGTGCAGTCTCCCAGTGCCTGTGTGTGCACAATGGAAGACTTTAACTCTCCATCTTCAATGGAGCCAGCCACAATAGCACAAGCCGCTGAATAAGCATGTTTGGAACCCGTGGCCGGTTGCGCCCAGCCATCGGTATAAATGATGCATTTGTATTCACATAGAGGAAGAAGCGACAAAGGAGGAGGATGAACAAATTCATACTGCAAAAACTCCTGAGTCTGAAGAGATGGATCAAAGATAAATGTGACATCCGAAGACGTCAAAGAAGTAGCCCACTGAATCCAACGTGGGTGCAATGCTTTAGAGTTAGGCACACTAGCTTTAGTCACCGCTTCCAAAGCAGGGAAGGGAGTGACCATAAGAATGCGTTTGCCCTGCGCCAGTGAGCGTTCCTTTAGAATCGCCATCTGCACTGCCGTCAAGATTTTTTCCACAGAGGAAAAACGCATTTCAGCCGCAGTGTACAAGTGTGATTTGTATGCAATAGGTACTGTGTCTCCTTCATTGAATGTTAAGTACGTGAAACCCACTGCCCCAGAAACATTACGTATTACTAGGTTGGTGATGTTATCACGAGTCATTAAGAAGTTAGTCGCAAGCAAATCCGCCTGCAAAGACTGCAGAACGGAAGTATGTTCCGGAAGCCAGCTGGCAGAAGAAAACTTAGGTTGTATCAACGCATAAAGCGGTTTGATACGCTGGGCATAATCGGGAATGTAAGTCCTCCCGAAGTTTAAAAAACCCAGCAAGGATTGTAACTTTTTCAAAGAAGAAGGTGGTTGCAAATGTGCACATTTCTCTAGGAAGTGAGGTGCTAGACCTTTTCCCTCATTATTGAGCTCGTAGCCCAAAAAAAGCACTGCCAGATGTGTGACTTTGCAAAATTAAATTTGTAACCGTAGTCGGCAAAAGACAATATTATGTGGTCGACTCGGTCAAGATGCAGGGCGAGGTCGTCGTCAGTCAAATAGATGTCATCAACATACGACAAGGCCTCTGGGTCAATGTCATGCAACAAAGACACAATGCGCGCCGCAAATGCCCCGGGGCTGTTCTTATACCCCATTGGCAAACGTGTAAATTTTTTCTGATTTCCGACGGCACTGAATGCGGTCAGGTCACCACTCGCACGGTCGAGATTGTGACTGTAGAAACCATTCGAAATGTCAAGTGTCGTTTTGTATTTTTTACGAACAATATTATTCACCAGCGCAGAACTGTGTGTGTTTTGTACTGCAAAGGTGCGGCAATGGCTGTTCAAATTTCTATAATCCAATACAATCCGAAAAGAACCATCAGGTTTAGGAACAGTAAAGAGAGGATTATTCATAGGTGACACACATGACTCAATGACCCCCTGATACTCCAATTGTCTTAGAATGTCACAAACCGAAGCCTTCGCTTCACGTTTGATGGGATATTGAGGTTGAGGCTGTGGCATAGAGCGCAATGGTATTTCATGAGCTGGCGAATCAACGTCCCAACCCACCTGATTGCGATACACCGCTGGGGCTAAGGCCAAAGCCCATTCCTCCGCGAAAGCCTGCGCTTGTTCCTCAGGGACACAACGTGAAAAACTCGGAAGTATCACATCTTCCCCCCGAGAAGCGGATAACACAAAGGGTTGCGGCCAATCTTTCTCCGCCATTAAAATGTCATATGTAGCGGTTAGATTCTCCCAGAACACAACATTAATGGGATGCAGTACATCACCCTCAATTTGGAAAAGGACTTCAGATAGTCTATCCGGTGGGGCAACCCGGGAATCGGCAGTCTCAATTGTAACAAATGTGTCAGTTGCTGTCACATCCAGACGGGGACGTAGAGCCTCCCTGACTATGGTAACTTCCGTCGCGCTGTTGAGCAGAGTCACTGCCCAAGTCCGATCCAGGAGTCGCGTCCTCACCATCTGTGGCATACCTTGCTGTTAAAGCGGCAACCTTTTTCTTTTGAAAAGGACGACGGGTTCGTGCGGAATCACACTGCTTGTCCTTGACTTCAAACTGTCGAGGCTGTTCACGAAGATGTGACGCAGGTTGACTCCTACCCCGATCCTGGCGATCCCCTCCACCGGCTTGTGAGCCTGATGTTTCCTGTAAAGAACGAGGAGAACGCTGATCAGGAACCTGAAATCTTTCAGGAGACTTAATTTTAGCGCGATCGCGCAAGTCATAAGTACGCTCAGAAGCATCAGGGGCCGGTGAACTGGCACGAGAACCCTGCTTCTGTTGTTGGGAACCCTGTTTCTTATTTCTTTGCCAATTCTTTTTAGGAAAGAAAGGGCGCCCATCCTTGTCAGGCTGGGCTTTCTGTTGTACTTGAGACTGCGTTTGTGTTTGAGTCGTAGGCTTATTTCCCAGACTATTGCAGCCTATGGTTTTGTAAGCCTTTGCAATAATCTTTGGTAATTCTCGTGGCCTGTCAGGCTCCGCGACCGCCTCTAAGCGGTTTGCTACTTGAAAGCTAACGGCATCGCCCTTGACATTCGCAAGGATCATATCAGCAACCACGTCAAACACTCCCACCAGTCTCATCCCCAGCTCAACAGCCGCTTCTGCACCGTGTTCATCTTGAACGCGCTTAATCACAGAGGGGAGTACGGTCATGGAGGGGGTGCCGAAACACATAGAATATACCGCTGCAAACACCCTGCCCCAGGTGTTACAATCAGCCAATTCGGGAATTAAGTCTTTGGGTAAACTAATAGTTAAGATCCTGTGCTTATCCACAGGAGTGGTATTAGGAAAGACAGCTTCTATCTGTCCAAATTTCTCGGCAAGCCAATAAGGAAATTCATCCTTATTCTGTGGGCGCTTGCCCATGACAGAATTAACAATAACGGGACTGATGGTTATGCCACCAGGACCCGCAGGTTGCACCGCAGCGCCAGGTGGTCCCACCTGGACGGTGCATGTTACGTACTGTATTACAGCTCTATAGACGCGTACCAACGATGTATGTAAGACTCGGAGCTCTGCCAGAGTTGCAGTTGTAAAAGCACGTGGGTGTGGGGTAAACCCAGCCAAAACGGGCCATGTGCCCCATCGATAGATAAAGGGCCTAAACGGACCACCGTTAATGAGTGAGGAGGGGCACCATTAAACCAAATACGGTGTTGCCAAGCTGTAAGCGGAATCTCAAGCGCTCTATAAGGCTGATACTGCTGAGGAACGGCGGTGGCAGCATACGTGTGAAACAAATCATCAGTGCCATCAACCGCCGGAAATGTGACCCAAGAGTAAAAAACTTCAAACTGGTGAGCCGGATTGGCTTCCACCACAAAAATAAGTGCGGCCCCAGCATCAGAAACCGCATAATGAGTCAAGTGCGCCCTCAGCGCGGCTCTGCTATGAGCCGGAATATCAACCACAGCCATTATAGAGAAGAAAGCAGAACAACTTAAAGAGTGGCAGCGCAAACTCGGGTCAGAAGAAAAGAAATACCTTTTAAAACTTCAAGCTTGAATAAACCTATAAAAACGTCAATATAGGAGGTTACTCCGTCACAGCTGTCTCCGGAAACAGAAGTGAGGGTATTGTGGACCAGCACTAGCACTACTCAAGCGTCTCGCAGATAAGAACCAGACCAAGCGTTGGCGGCGCCATGTTGCGGGGATTCTGCTCATACACAGAACTATGCACAAGAAAACAGGACCTCAGTAAATAGGGGTGTACCTCCTATCACCTTAGTACCCAAAATCCCAACCGACTAGCAATAGTGTCTCATTCGGTCTCCTACAAATATCAAGAAGCTACGAATGTTTAGACAACCCAGAACACGAGCACTCCCGACTCACCTCAGAGTCGCGGGAACAAGACACTCTTTCGCTCTCACGTACTTGTCCACAATAAAAATAATCAGAGTCACTAAATAAGTTCAAAATGTTTATTTTGACTATAGTGATCCATGATACAGTATGCGAACCACAACTAGCAGCAAAATGCATAAAGCAAGAATCATTAGCATTGTTACAATACCATAGAATATAAAAGGAGTTGTCATTTTATAAAGACTGTGAAAAAGGCTAAATAACTGGGCCTAATCACACTCCCCAAGGCAGTAAGAAGTTATTTTATATAACAGAATTTCTCTAGGCGTTATTAGCAGACCCCTACCTGAAAGCCTAAACCCAAGGGTTTACATCATAGGAACAGCAGCGTTCAGCTCCATGGAACGGCTTTCTTCGAGTGTGTTTCAAAAACATGCAACAACGTTATATCAAAGCACGATTCTTCCGCATTGCAGCTGTTGGTTACATGTTTTGTCTAGGTAGTAGGGACTGACCAGAACAGAATAACAAGAGACATTATTGACCGACCTTGCACATTATGTTCAGACAGAATTGAAGGGAAGGCTGAGAACGTGAAAAACAATCTGTTATCATGTACAGCACAGCTTTCCAAACTTTTCATGTTGGTGACACACCTTTTCAACAATCTTCATATTGCGACACGGTAATGCGTGCGAGGGTAGCGAGCGAGCCCGAACCACCTCAGGGAGGTTCGGGGGGATTCTCCCCCCGTGAAAATTTTGAAAAAATAGTGGGCAAATGGTGCATTTTCAAGCAAATTTGAGAAAGCAGGAAGGTTAATAAAGCAATTGTGAATCTGTTCTAACAAAGACAGTGACTGGCAAAACTGGGTGTAAGCAAGGTTAGGTTTGTGCCTGAAACAAGAATATAATCATGCACACATTGACACATGCCCCAGTGATTTACGGCACAAAAAGGGGGGGTGTACGCACTGCCAACCCTTTCAACCATGCACAAAGTCCGCCTGGTGCCTTGCTGAATATGAGTTATACAAAAATCCGTTCAGGAAGGGGGGATTGTGAGTGGTAAAACAATCATGCAACTTATCAGCCAGTCTCTGCGCATTGAACTCAGGTGGGACCGCTTTCCTCATCGCAGCGAGCCAAAAGGCAACAGAAAATAAGACGAGTCATATGTTTTTCCATTCAGCACTTTGAGGTAAAATTAACTGGATATAAGAGATAAGGACAAATACATATATGTCATATAAATTGTAAATATCAAAATGTATGGGGACACAACATATCTCACGAAAACCTTACATTGATTTTTTAAAACAAAATATGATTTGTAATATAACACACATACATTTCCAAAACATGTTGTCCTTTATGAGTAACAATATGTAAATATGTGCAAGAATGAAAAACTTAGAATAAAAGCAACAGCACTTACTATTTTATTGAGATGAATGAGGTGGATAGGATGAACACAGCTGGTCAATATTTGGTGGAATATTAGATAAAGACACTCGCATTTCGTCATTAAGCATTTTCAAGCGTTCACGTTTCAGTGTCATTTTTTATTTCAGCTCATTCTTCTTCAGAAAGTGAAAAGTTCCCAGTTGCAGTTGAAAGAAATGGATTTCTGATGCAATCATAGTCTTTAGATTTCAACATTTGGGAAGTAATGATGAATGTTCTCTCCGAGCAATGTTAAATGGTCAACAATCAGCGGGCTGATATCACATTTCAGCGGGCACTCAGCAGTTTTGGAAAACATTTCAAAATCCCTTCTTTCACTTTGCTTTTCCAAATTGATATTTTGTCTCTCATACCACAAGAATTAACATTTTTTAATAAGAACAACAGCACTTG
Source organism: Calotriton arnoldi (assembly GCA_963921515.1). NCBI lineage: Eukaryota > Metazoa > Chordata > Amphibia > Caudata > Salamandridae > Calotriton > Calotriton arnoldi. The sequence continues at coordinate 929,304 of CAWUFW010000021.1, read as the reverse complement.
TCTTACTATTTTAATGAGCTACATGAGGTGGATAGGATGAACACAGCTGGTCAATATTTGGTTGAATATTAGATAAAGACACTCGCATTTCATCATCAAGCATTTTCAAGCATCCACGTTTCAGTGTCTTTAAGTTTGTCATCGTTGAAAAGGATACTTCACAAATGTATGTAATAGAAAACTGCAAGAGAATTTTTAACGCTTTTTTACCTATGTTTGGATGCATTTTTGTAACACGAACCCAAAAGCTGTCTAAATCACCCTCTTCATGCATCATTAACATACTTCGATCATTTTTTATTTCAGCTAATTCTTCTTCTTCAGTAAGAGAAAAGTTCCCAGTTGCAGTTGAAAGAAATGGATTTCTGATCCAGTCATAGTCTTGGATTTCAACATTTGGGAAGTAATGAGAAACTTTCTCTCCGAGCAATGTTAAATGGTCAACAATCAGCGGGCTGATATCACATTTCAGCTGGCACTCATCAGTTTTGGCAAACATTTCAAAACTGCCTTCTTTCACTTTCCTTTCCCAAATTTTTATTTTGTCTCTCAAAGCACAAATTTTATCTACTGCTGTTAAGATATTTTCTCCTTTTCCTTGCATACTGGTGTTAATTTTATTCAAATGTTCAAATATGTCAGCAAGATATGCCAATTTTGTGCACCAAAGTTTGTTTTGAATTAGACCGCAGAATTTGTGCTGCTGATTGTCCTCAAAAAGTTTAAGCATCATTTCCCGCAATTCGTATACACGACAAAGCACGCGACCTCTTGAGAGCCAATGAAAGTCTGTGTGCAGTAGGAGCTTTTTAAACCTTGCCCCCATTTGTTCACAAATATGAGCAAATATTCTTGATTTAAGAGGTCGGCTTTTAATGTAATTGACCATTTGAATCACTTTGTCCATAACTTCCCTTAATTCATTTCCAATGGTTTGCGCGACTAGTGCCTCGCGATGTAAGAAGCAATGAGTAAATATGATATTTTCATTTTCTTTCTTTGCTAAAGCTATAAAACCTTTTGTTGTGCCAACCATTGAGGGTGCACCATCCGTGCATATCCCGACACAATTTAACCAGCGCAAATTATTTTCCTTCATGAAGCAATCTAAAGTTTGAAATATATCCTCACCTCTAGTTCTCAATGGAAGTTCTAGGCAACACAGGAATTGCTCAATAATTTTGTCAGTATGAATGAAACGTATAAAAACCAGTAATTGAGCTAACCCACTGACATCTGTTGATTCGTCTAGTTGCAATGTAAAGATCATATTGTCGTCTTGAAAAATATCCTTCATTTGCAGCTTAATGTTAGCAGACATATCTTGAATCCGTCTTCCAATTGTGTTATCTGCCAAAGGGATTTTATTAACTTCAATCTCAAATTCTGGCCCAAACATTGTTCGAACAGTAGCACAGCAAGATTGCCTTATGGTGGTTTCGGCAACAGTGTGTGGTTCCTTGTTTTTGGCAATTATTTGAGCAACCAAGTAACTTGCCTTTTGAGCTTTCTCTGATGTCTTCATTCTCTTTGTGAATGATGCAGACTGCTTCCTTATAGATTTTGCAAGCTCAATAAAGTATTCTACTGGTTTTTCTGACAAATGGCTGTGCTTTGTGGTAAAATGGCGTTTTAATTCATTTGGTACCATACTTTCATTTGCAAGTATTTCCCCACAAACTAAACACTGGGGACAAGGATGGTTTTCATTACCAGAAAATGTGAACCCCAATTTCATATAAGCTTTATTATATAAACGGGGATTGGCGATTTTCCCTTTACACTTCTTACGTACTGAGACAGACCGTTCAGTTGATCCTTGGGTACTTTGCTCAATAGCTGCTACATTTTGTTCTTCGCAAACGTCATCGTCACCAGCTTTTCGCTTCCGAATTATAAATTCTTGAATTTTGAGTTTCTGTTTGCCTTCCGGGAAAATGAAGAAATGTGGAAATCTAGAGATAGGAAGAACATGAGATACGAAGTTTAACAATCTTACGCCTTGCTTACAGTCTTCATTCTCTCCAGTAACATTTCAGGATTTGAGTAGTAGATAATCATGTGAAATCAGAGCTCTGAGCATAAGGTGGGACAGAAGTAATAACTGCATTGACGCTGGCTCTGGCAGACTCAGGATGCCAAGTGAGCTGTCCAGAACCCACAATTATATTCCATCCTTTATCAGAAGGCCCTTACATTTCCATGCCATGGTCTTCCCCGCCAAACTAGATTGCTTACTTTCCTAAAAAACAAATCGATGTCTCATTTTTAATCTACTTATTTGAACTGGAATCAAGAGATAATCACATAAACAACCACATATTGCTCTGCTATGACACTGAAGCCTTTTTGACTGGATCAGAGACAGGCAACCTAAATGAGGTAGCAGTGCGGCACGCGGAAAACATGCCATTGAAGGTGGAAGTACCACGCCAACATTGCCCATGGGAAATTCTAATTAAGTTGGAGGACCACGTTTCTGAAACATCTAAAATGGTTGGGAAATCAAACTGTTGCCCAAGCTGTGTTGAAAATAATGGCTGCCATCTTTCAAGAATCTAGTTCTAATCTAGTCAATAATATCATAGGATTTAAGATTGGCCTATAAAACAATAAAGCAAACACAAGGAGATGGTGGACGGAGCGCTGAAAATTTACAGACACTCCCCCCCAGGCACAGATTTGGGTTGAATCCATCATCATTCTTTAGCTCACTTCGCCACCTCAGTTCAGACCCAGCTATATGACAATGAATGTACACTAGAAGAGTAAGCAGTAAACACAGAGCTGGAATCGCAACCAGTTTTGAAAGCCAGAAATATTAACAAAGCATTTCCTTAACAGAAAGAAAACGCGTGCTTGAAACGTGACTTTTGGAATGTACAAACAACCAGAGTGCAACACTATCATAATGGCTAAGTGAACAACTTTAGTTTTACAGTTATATTCACAAACATCTCAATCCAGCATACAGTAAGGCTCACTTTAGTGCACAAGTAACTGAGCAGTCATAGGATGGTAAGGATGTAACACAAGTTATTTGAACATGGTGTTTCAAGTGACCAGCTTTACAAATGAATGTCTGGATTAGAATTAGAGAAGCCGAACTGAGGCAGCTTGCTTCTGTGACTACATGATCCACATTAATGGAAAAGTATCTTCTGAATAGACCAGGTTAGATTTCCAATTACCTCAGGATTGATCATTTCCAATATTTTTGTGGGACAGTTATTTGGCGATGAGCCTGAGGGTTTGGGATTAGCTTTGATGGCACTTTGTATATGTTTGTCGCACTACAGACTTCGTTCTGTGCAGTCCAATAAATTGTTGACTATTTCAATAGCACTTCATTGGTCCTTCTGAAAATAAAGGCGCATGTAGCCCATAATTGACTGGACGGGTCGGATAGTTAAAAGGTTTTTCTTTGGCCCCTCATGTGAGCACTGGTGGCACACAGGAACATTGCGGATCATTGTGCAGCTAGATAAGTAGATGCTGGCTATGTCTGTGCAGACAGGCCTGGACATGCGCTGCTGTATTTTTATAGGGCAAACTCACCTCAAAGGTATTCAATATGCTCGCTAAAAACAAGCACAAGAAAGGATCAAGCTGCGGCCAGTGCAACTGTAAGCACGAAAGGCCTTTGGCAGGGGTGGACATGAAAACTGACCTTGGGCATAGCACAGAAAAACATGGGTGTCAAGGCTCTGCTGTGCGAGCCAAGCAGGGCACGAGTGGAGGGGTACACCCACACTGGCCTTTGATGTCTGCCAGTTTATCGACTCAAGCACGTCTTGCACATTATGCACTTCATGCACAGACAGACAAAGGGCGACACCTCTCCTCTCATCTTTATCCTCCTTAATTCGTAGTTAAACGCGCCCTTTAAATTGCAAATAGCAGCTGATACTAAAGAAACAAACACACATACAGAGGCCAATACATTAACGCTGTTGGCATAAAATTAGTATGGCGCCAATCTCGGAGGTGTAGTTTGTATCCCCTGGTGCTAGGTTAGTTAACTAGTATGGCGCCAATCTCGGAGGTGTAGTTACAACTAGGTGCTCATTGTGTCAATTAATTGTATCTCAGTTTAGAATGCCAATCAGAGTGGGGTATGTAGGGTCTCATTTAGTATAATATGCCTCTTTTAACTAGGGATGAACCTGTCTTGTGGAATCTCATTACAAAGTTACCAAGTTATTCCAGTTTAGGTGTACAGACAGTTCAGTCCTGGTCCATTCTTTATATATTAGTCCTGCGCCAGCGCTATGTCACACATTTTTCTTTCATGGAGCAAGAAGTGCATAGCTATCATGCTGCCATGCTACCACTGATCCACGAGTTCATGTTTTGCACCGGCAAGAGAAGTGTCTAGGCATGCTATCTGAACTAGAATGGGGCAAGACTTTAGAGGCGACTGCAGATGTGCACCTCTGTCTGTCAGTGGCTCTCACTCTTCTGAGCTCGCATTCTCTCTGTGTAGTTCTCTCTCTCACCCCCCCACACACACATACACACGCACATTCCCTCTCCTCTCATACACACATATACTCGCACACTCTCTCTCTCTATCTCTCTTTCACACGCGCACACACACACACACACATACACTCACTCCCTCTCAGACACACTTACAGATAGATGCACACACACATACACTCTCTCACACACACACACCCTCGCTCTCTTCCTCACACACAAACACACGCACTCTCACACACACACTCTCACTCACACATGCACTCTTTCCCTATCTCTTTCACACGCACATTCTCCCTCTCACTCTCTCTCTCTTTCTCCCACACAAACACTCAGATAATATGCGCAATATTGATCATATCATGCAAGCGTTAGCAATCATAGCTGGGCATTAATAATAACAATGGCCTTCAGGCACCGTGAACAATAAAGGCTGATACTAAAGAAACAAACACACATACAGAGGCCAATGCATTAACGCTGTTGGCATAAAATTAATATGACGCCAATCTCGGAGGTGTAGTTTGTATCCCCTGGTGCTAGGTTAGTTAACTAGTATGGCGCCAATCTCGGAGGTGTAGTTACAACAGAGCACTGGCACTGGGACCTGGTTAGCAGTGACCCAGTGCACTACCAATCAACAACATCAGTACCAGTGAGCAAAAAGTGGGGGTGACCAAGTCAAAAAGTGGCACTTTTCTACAGTCTTGCCGTGCACCATGGTAGGAGATTGTAAGCAGTAACAGGAGGGATAGAATTGCCAGATAACTACATCTGGGAGTCAATGGCTATATTTCACCAGGGCGCTTCATGCAATATGTCACAGGAGGCCCGCTCCGGATACAGTGTTACAGGCCTCCCCGTCACACACTCCGCAAGCACGGGGGAGTGCAGGCCCAGTCCACGGCTGGATGCTCTTTGTAGAGGCTGCACAACTACTCCATCCATCGCAGGGCCCAACTCAGCGTATCTCCTCGCCCGCACCAGGAGGTCTCACTCCTCTAGGCGCCAAGGTTCAGCACTAAGTGCATTCCAGGCCAGGACAATAGCCTAATTGGGGGAGGGAAAAGAGGAGGCTCTCCCCCAACCAATCCCGCATATCAGGCCCCGGCTAAAGTCCCAGCTTTCAGTCCCCCAGGTCCCTCACCTGATGTTCCATGCTCCTCTGCTGCATCTGCGTCCCAGATCAGGTCCCTCTTAGGCCCATCAGGGCCCCTCCAGGCAGTCTCAACAGCACCCCTGACAGCAGTCCAGGGATCCTCCAACAGACACCTCATCCTGCTCAAGCTGCCTCCAGCTCACCTCGACAGTGCAGGGGCTCCAGATACCCTGCATACATTCAACTGAGTCATCAGGGATCCCAGATGCACAGCTGTTTGTTGCAGCTGGGCCAAGTCCTATCGATCACCAACAGTCATCTCATTCCAGGAAGGGTGGAGGCAGCTCACTCGTCCACACCACCGCAGGACCCAGCCCCACAGGCCTTCTCACGGCAACATCCACCCAGTGTGAAGCCTCAGCGCCCAGGTGACCTCAGAACAGTGTACTGCCAACGTTGAGGGGGACTGCCCTGCAACAAGTCCAGGGGGCTGCACCTCCAACCCATTCAACAGCTGCCTCGTAGGCCCTGGTCCGGCAACCCGCACGGTGCGCCAACTCCTGGGAGGCCGCACCTTTGCCCTACAGCCCCGGGGGCACAGGCTGCTCTCTATGCACACCACAGAGTGGGCACAGCAAGTCCCTGTGCAGCTCTGGTCCCTTGCCTCAGGTCTTACCCTGGGACCCCCGCTCAGCTCTTTGCGGCCCCCAGGTCACCGCCAGGCTGGACTCCTCAGAGCCTCCAGCGACCGCAGCAGTCTCTTCGAATCCCGGGCGTTGGGAGCTGAGAAATGTTCTGACTCCCACAGGGTGGATCGTCAGGGGAGTCGTTGGGGGAAAATCTACCCAGGATGCCCCAGGATATTAGAAGATTATGGCGGGGTGCCAGGGAGCATCTCCGTATCACATCTGTTTGGCCATCTTGCTTGGCCATGTCCCCATCAGGAAAAAATGTAAGTGGTTTTAGTTCAAAATCTTAAAATTAAGTAGTACAGGATAAATGTCATTAAGGCTCAAATGCAAAGTAGTCAGAAATCAGAAGTATTATAAATCCCAAATGAAGAGCATAATCTTAAAGAAATCAGATAGTATACCTTGCTAAAAGATATTCAGGAAAATCTCTGGCTTACCCCAAAACCAAGAGGTTCGTATACACAAGTCTTGCATAACAAATGAGAATAAAATGCATTCTCATTCTCAACTTGGCATGTTCGATAGTAACAAGTTTTAGACAAATCAGAGGTTGAATCATCATTATAATGCTTATAACACTATCCCACTTTTAACAAAACATCGAGCATCTTCTGCATTGTTGCTATCAAGAGACGGGCAAAATAATATGAAACATTTAAGTAATAATCTTCACACAAGTGAATAGTGCTAGGCCCAGCAACGGAACTGCATCGGAAGGGCCGTTAAAAAAAATTACATTGGGAACACAAGGAAAGTTCATTCACAATACATGCACACTAGGAGATTTCTATTGCATAATTTTGTTTTTGCTCCGCAGAACCTGTGAGGAGAGAAGATATGCAGGGAGACGAGATGGAAGGAGGAATGAGGAGGAGGGAGAGAACAACATGTGACAGCATTCATGTTAACCGATATGGAAATGTTGTCAAGCAGCAAAATCATATTAGTAAACACACTTCTATAAGCCCTATTAAGCTTGTTTCGACTGCTATATTATTTTTTCAGTATTTGTGTATTGGGTCCATCATAAACATCACTATATATCATCATTATTTAATCACGAAAATAAAATCTAGAAAAACGCTACAACACTCCCAAGGATTTTGTGGCTTCTCAAGTGGATCTGGTGGACTAAGTTACAAAGCAAGCTGTAAAGCACATTAGGCTTTCCAATGAAAAAAATACAAGGACTTAAAATTAATAGATGTAGTGGCCTGGGTGAAGGGCACTAGGACCCTGCACTGGACATGAGGAGGAAAGGAACCGGACACCACATCCGGTCAAGGTGTGGGGAGGGGCAGTCGAGGCAAGGAGGGCACGAGGACAGACGTACATGTGGGCAGCAGCAAGATAAAGATATACAATAAAGAAGATCATACCCTTACCCGACTCTTGCGTGTTTCCTTGTTCAGGGGACACGACAACTGGCGACGAGGAAGGTGGGATTTCGAGGTGACCCCAGACGCGTTGATCGAGGCCCCTCGCGATCGAAAACGGAGCCAGGAGCCCACCCTGGTCCACCTGCCGCTGTCGAAGAACAGCAGAAGACTGGCTGCGACATCCGGAGCCCACCCGGTCGCAGGAGCATACCGAGCCAGGATCCACCCTGGTCCGCGCGCATAGAAGAGGACCAACAGCGCGGGAACCCACCCCAGCCGCAGTGAAGAAGCGGTAAGAGGCCCCGGCGGCAAGCGGTGCACCCGTCTACGCGCTGTAGCGTCTGTGCGCGTAGGCATCTGCGCGCTCAGGCATCGTGCGTATCCAGACGGTAAACCCAACTGTGCCCCAGCCGCCCGCCGCATCGTGCAAGACCCTACACTCGCGCGTAGATTTGAAAGCAAATCTCGCGCGAGTTAAGCGGCCATTTTGAAGTCAGGCGGGGGAACAAATAAGCAACCAGGAAGGCCCGGCGGCCATTTTAAGAGGTCAGGCAAGTGCGCCTGCAACGCGAGATCTCGCGAGACTGCGGTGGCCATCTTGAGGTCAGGCAGGATTGACAAATCAGCTGCGAAGACGGCCGGGAGGCCATTTTAAAGTCAGGCAGACATCAGGAAATAACAGAAAAGGGTGAAATTGAAGGAAAAAAAGGACAATACATCCAAGAAAAAGATACAGTGTGACCTGCAAAGAAAGGGAACAGTGAAGGAAGTACCAAAGCAGTAAATAAAAAGAAACCACATCCGAGCAAGGCCTGCACCAGAGCTGCACGTCTAAACATTGTTGAACCCGCAGGCGACAAAAACAGTCCACAAGCAATCTTTCGCAGACCTCTGCCATTCAGCCTATCAGAACCACAGGCCGGCATCAGGTGGGAAAGATGGATCCGGCAATTTGAACGCTACATGCGCGCCACGGACATCGCAGACAGCAAACAGCTGGACCTCTTTTTGAATCTCGTAGGAGACGAAGTGGAGGACCTGCTCATAACATTTCCCAGTGATCAGACAGCGACATACAAGGGAGTGATACAATGCCTCACAGCGAAATTTGACCCACAACGTAATATTGACTTTGAGAGGTACACTTTCAACATGGCATGTCAGCGAGCAGAGGAGTCCCTTGACGACTTCGCAACAAGACTGCGCAAGCTGGTCACGTACTGCGAGTTTGACAAGTTTGATAATGAACAAGCGATAAGATTGCGCATCATTGAAGGCTGTCAGTCCGTAGAATTCCGTGCACGTGTTCTGAAGGAACCAACAACGCTAGAGAAGATACTGACCATGGCCCGCACGGAAGCAAGAGCAACGGCGCATGCAAAACAAATGGAGCTGAAGAAAGAAAAAAGAGTGGAGCAAGCGAATCGTGCGACTGGAAATAACAAGAAGAAAAAATACCCGGCGCCTTCGCCAACAAAGAAGAACAAACAAACATGCTATCGATGTGGCCTCGAATTTCCGCACGTCGGTGCGTGCCCAGCAATGGGCCAGAAGTGCAGGAAATGCAATAGAGACAATCACTTTGCAAGCGCCTGCATGAGCAAGCAATTTAGAAGCGAGCGAAGTAGAGCGGCCAGACCACGGATGACCACCAGCAGGTATGCCCGTCACATGGACACGGCGGATCGCGGCAATCGCAGCTCCTCTGATGAGTCGAAAGAAATGGCAGACCCAGCGAATGTGGCACGGCTGTATTTAATGTCAGACGCACCCAAGGAAGACAGACGACCAGAGCACATTCACCTTGTGGAAAAGCATCAAATAAAGAAAACCGCAACCGTGTACATTGAAGTAGGGAGACATAACACACGGTTCGTGCTTGACAGTGGGGCCACATGCAACATCATGTGCATGTCTGAGTACGAGAAAATGAAAGTGAAACCACCGCTATCACCGTCCACAGTTGATGTGTTCACGTGGGGCTCCAAAACGTTCATTAAAGAACTAACATCATTACAGAATGCCAAATGTAATGGTTTGGAGTCAGTCAGTTAATCAATTATCATATAATAGCATAGTGCTCAAAATAAAAGGCAAATAGTAAACAAGAAGAATCAAATATAGTTAGCTCAAATAAAATAATTCATAAATCAGAGGACAGACCGACATAGTGTCGCCCTGTTAGTATCCGGGGATCCAGGGAGAGAGTGCTCAACACCCTCAGAAAAGGGCTTATTTTATAGTGCATAAAGCAATGAAATTCATACAACAATACAATTGCATAAGGGCCACACGGTGTGAACAAATCAGGTTAAAGGAAGAACAATACAGTTTCTGAAATCATATTATTCAGCACCACCACACAGATTCATGAAATTCAGTTCACATCCCTGGTGCCCCTCAGATAACTAATTGTTAATACAAATGTTGCTACTTAATATACAATGAGAAATGAGAAATCACAATGGTTCCAATAGGTGAGGCCTTGGGAAGATTCACTCTTTTTTTAATTTTTTTATTATTTTTATTAACATTAAGTGGTACTGTTATAGCATCAGTTTACATACAGATCAGTGTGCAATCACTCAATACAAATCACATCGTTTTACTTCACTACATAGCATATTTTTGTTTTATAAATCCACATAGTTACATACGTTAGTATCCAGATTACGCTAACTTGGTTCCATTTCGCGGCTCACCGCTGGCAATGCACATATACCCCCCCTGTAGGTGTTCCAACCGCCCCATAATCGCATCCATTTTTTGGGACAACCTCTGCGTACACATACCGTTTTTTCCGCCACCATAGCCATGTCCATATCTTTACACCATTCCGCGACCGTGGGGGTGGCGAGTGAACCCCAGTGCTTAGCAATGCTTCTTTTGGCTAGCATCATTCCCAGCGTCGCCCAAGTCTGCGCTATGGAATTAAGGTCCGTTGCCTCCCAGATATTCAAGAGGCAGCGTTTGGGCTCAGGAGGAACTGGGCTCCCGCTTACTCTCGTGATGATGGACATGACTGATTTCCAATATGGCACTATTGCAGGACAGTCCCAGAGTGTATGAAAGAAGGTACCGGGCGCCCTACACTGTCGCAGGCAGAGTTGGTTGTCAGTTTTCCCTATCTTATAAAGAGTGGTTCTAGTGTAGTAGATTCTATGAAGGATCTTAAGCTGTACGAGGCATAGTTTGGATGTGATCGCTACTTCTCTGGGTGATGCTAACGCCTCCTGCCAATCGGTATCATCTAAGTCCCCCACCTCCTCCTGCCATTTATCTCGGAGCCTTTGCATGGGGTCGGGCATGTTATTAATGATCTTATGATATGTCATGGATATTGCTTTCGTGTCCATGTGATCTGTCAACAATCTATCTTCTAGTGGTGAGGCCTCGGGGAGACTAGTCAGGGGGATTGCCGCCTCCAGGGCGTGTTTGATCTGATGGTAGCGGAATCGTTCCGCGGAAGCCATTTCATATTGGTCCCGGAGTTGCGCAAAGGGGATCACCTTTCCTCGTACCCAGAGATCTCCCACTTTTGATATCCCTATATTGTCCCAATGCTTGAAGCCTTTACTTTTGCCCAGTCTGCCTAGTCTGTTCGTGTCCCAAAGGGGCGTCGCTTGTGTGATTTTGTTGCTCCACCCCAACCTTTTGAGTACTATGTTCCACACCTGGAGTGTGTGGTTCATTGGGCCTATCCGGGCCCGGGTTTTATTATAGAGTGCCCGATACAGCCCTCCCTCTCCCAACTCCAATCTATCAAGGCTGTAGGCCGGATCTGTGTGGGGGACATGCAGCCAGTGGTTAACCACAATCAATTGGGATGCCCAATAGTACGTCTGTATACTTGGGAGTGCGATGCCACCGTCATACCAGGTTCTGAACAGTTTCGACATAGCTATGCGAGCCAGTTTGTTATTCCAAAGGAGTTTGGTGACTTCCGCCTCTATGGCTCGGAAATAGGACTGGGGGACCAGGAACGGTGTGTTTTGAAGGGCGTATAGGAACCTTGGGAGCGCCATCATTTTAAAAAGTGCAGCTTTTCCCAGGAGCGTTAGTGGCAGCGATTGCCAGTGTTTGGTGTCCTTTTGGAGCCGCTTCAGGGGAGCTTGAAGATTCATAGCCATGAAGACCTCTGGGTCATGGGTGACATGGATTCCCAAGTACTTGAAACTATTATCAGCAATTGTTACGTCACAGCCAGCAGGTAGCGCTTGTGGAGGCCCTCTCAAGATATACATAACGGATTTCGTCCAATTGATCGTGTACCCGGAGTGTTTTCCGTAGGAGCCACATATGTCCAATATTCTAGATAGGGAACGTTTAGGAGAGGCCATGTAGAGGAGAACATCATCTGCGTACAGGGATATACGATCTTTGCACCCCTCAGTCCAGCGGAGCCCGCGAACTATGGGATCTTGTCGTATCCAGGCCGCCAAGGGCTCTAGTATAAGAGCGCAAAGAAGCGGCGACAGCAGGCAGCACTGTCTCGTACCTCGGTACAGTGGGAACTCTTTGGATATATGCCCATTAGCTACCACATGGGCCAGGGGATTTGTATATAGTAATCTAACCCAGGAACAAAATGTTGGTCCAAACCCCATCCTTGTGAGGACGGCAAAAAGGAAGGGCCATTCAACCGTGTCGAAGGCCATTCGCGCGTCCAGGGACGGTATGATGGCTTCTTCTTGTATGGTGTGTTGACCTCCCAGTACGTTATGGAGGCGTCTTAGATTTAGGGCCGTGTTTCTTCCTGGCATGAACCCTGACTGATCTGGGTGTATTAATGTGGCTAGGTGCGCCGTAAGTCTGTTGGCCAGAGTCTTGGCCAATATCTTGGCCTCTGCATTAATCAGGGATATGGGCCGATATGAGGCACATTCCTGAGCGGGTTTACCGGGCTTGTAGATGGCCACTATTGTTGCCGTTCTTTGGTCTCGTGGGAGTTCCCCTCGTTCCAAACTGGCCTTATACATGTCTAAAAGGTAGGGCGTAAGCGTCGCTGCACTTCGTTTGTTCCACTCTATAGGGATACCATTTGGGCCCAGGGCCTTTCCCGATTGGATTTTTCTGATCGCTATCGCTATTTCTTCCGTTGATAGCTCTGCCTCTAATAGTTGCGACTCCTCCTCTGGGAGCTTAGGTAGTCGGATATCCCGGAGAAACTCCTCTGCATCCTCTTGTGTTATTTTGAGCGCCGAAGTGTATACTTGCTCGTAGTGATGCGCTAAGAGGTCTGTTATGGCTTGGGGGTTTGGTGTAACTACTCCTGTGGGGAGCTGAAGTTCCGCGATCCACCTATCTGCCTTGTCTCGTTTGTCAAGCCAGGCGAGAAGCTTGCCCGCTTTATCATCGACTTCGTATATCGTGTGTTGAGTAGCGGACAATCGCATCTTCGCTTCCTCCCATAGGTGGTCTTTATACTCCTGTTTTTTGAGGAGTAGTAGATGCGTGTTGGTGTCCGAGGGGTCCTGTCCATGGGACCTCTCCAAGTCGCTCACCTCCTGCTCGAGTGTCGCCACTGTCTGAGCCTTTTCTTTTTTGTGGTTTGTTATGAGTGAGATCGCCTGTCCACGAAGCACGGTTTTATATGCTTCCCATAAAATGAGTGGGGAGGAGACTGAGAGTGTGTTCTCGCTAAAGTAATGTTGGGTGGTGTCAGCCAGTCCCCTCCAGATCTTAGGGTTTTTAAGGTACCCCGGGTATATAGGGAATATTCGACGCCGTGTTGGTGCATGCCGCGTGTAGGCAACATATATAGGGGAATAGTCCGAGATGCCCCTTGGTAGATGTACAACGTCTGCGAAGTTCCCTATCTCGCCCGCCGGCGCCAGTATGTGATCTATTCTGGAAAGGCTGTTGTGTGCGCCTGAATGATATGTGTATTGCCATGTTTGCGGAAAGCGGAGTCGCCAGATATCTACCAGGCCTATGGTATCTAGGAAATCCGCCAGAGGAGACTGTGTCCGGTGTTGTTGCCGAGGGGTGTTCGGTAAAGAGTGTCATCCAATGTTGCGTTAAAGTCGCCTCCTATGATTAAGTCGCCTTGGAAGCTGAAGTAGGAACACGCTGAGTGCTGGGAACGCCAACGAGTGAAGCGCAGGGGGGATATAGGCTGACACTAAGTTGACCATCCTTCCTTCCCATTGACATGACATTGCAGTGAAGCGGCCCTGATCGTCTGTGTATGTGTGTTTAATAACAATCGGGTATTGTTTTTTAATTAGAATCCCCACCCCCGTGAGCCAGATGTGAACTCCGAGTGGACCGCTAATTTGAAGCCCCATCTATCGAGTGCTTTGCAAGTCGTTCCAGTTAGGTGGGTTTCTTGTATCAGGGCTATTGCTTGTGCTTTGCGCTTTAGGTATTGCAGGACTAGTCCCCTCTTCAACTTATCCCGGAGACCATTTATGTTCCAGGATATTAGAGGCAGGTGTTGCATACGTGTTGTCGCAGGGGCGGCTGGGTCAGGGGGCGGTGCCATGAACAGTGTTAAAGATGTGTGCGATGAGATCTGGACTTTTGTACGGAAATGTAGGATCAGTATGAGTGGACCCACGATGTACCATAAAGCGTATCGAAACGAAGAAACCAATTAAATCAAAACTTCCCCAATTAACCCTCTTTCCCTCCCCCTCCCTGCATGACGGTTTAAGAACTGCCCGCCACCCCAACTTGCAGAGTGCCTATTTCCCATTACCCGGTACCTTCGTAGGGGAGAGAGCTCCTACGTTGTCCCCCCAGGGCCGGCTCGTAGACCTATATACCATCTCAGCCTTACACAGGAGGTCATTATGAGAGGCCAGAAGCCTCCGGCTCATACAAAGCAATGTGGCGAACTGTTAATGACCCTTTCCTGAAAGTATCACTATTGCAGTGGGTGTTCGTGCGTGGGTTGTCGCAGGCCATCATGATCTCGTTGCACATATGAATCAGTAGCGCAGTCTCGTAGTTCTTTACCAGGTGATGCATCACCACTTTGAAATGGATCATTGTCTACCGGCCTTTGCTGGGGAGAAATCCATGGTGTCAATTCAGTTCTCTTTATACTGGGCCTCCGTCGCTGTCGTTGTTTCCTCCAGTTCTGAAGAGTTTAGCCCTGTCGCATCACGGTTGGTACTTCTTCCAGGTTTACCACGACGTGGGACCTGACGCCATCCTTCAAGCCAGTCTTGCGCCTCCTCCGGAGTTGTGAAGAACCATGTCTTCCCGTCAGCCTCTACTCTCAACTTCGCGGGGAACATCATCGAGTATTTGAGTTCACGGTTCCTGAGTTCTTGCCTTATGGTGATGAATGTCCGCCGTTTTTGGCTACTGCAGCCGTGTAGTCCGTGAAGAAGGAGATCGTGCTTTGCTGATAGTGTATCGGAGGGGCCGCCCTTGCCGTGTGGAGAATAAGGTCTCGGTCGCGAAAGTTAAAAATGCGTGCCAGCATGGGCCGAGGGGGTACACCCAGCCTGGGTCTGCCCCCGGGGACATGGTGGGCCCGCTCGACCGAGAAATAGTTGGAGAGTCCTCTGGGTTGCAGGTGATTCTTGATCAGGTCTTCCACGAAGAGGCCCACTGCAGGGCCCCCCGTTCCTTCGGGCACTCCCACAATTCGGACGTTATTGCGACGGGAGCGACCTTCATAGTCATCCAGTTTTGCTGCGATGGCTTTATTTTCCATTTCCAGATGCTTCATCTGTTTCTTCAGAGAGGTAGTGTCTACACACAGAGCAGTTGTTGTCGTTTCCACGTCTGTCACTCGGGAACTTAGTTTTCTGAAGTCTGCGCGGATTAGCGAGAGTTCGGTAGTAACTGTGTCTATGCGGGACTCCAGAGACGTGTGCACTTTGTTAAGTGTAGCCATGATGTCCTGCAACGTGATCTCTTTTCCTGTCGTGGGCCCCTTATTTGCTGCTTCGGCGGCGGCGTGGTCCTGCAGATCCTGATCAGGTTTGGAGTACGCGTATTTTTCGAGTTTGTTCTGGTGTGTCACGCGTTGGCCACGGCCTCCCATTGTGCCTTGTCTTGTAGTGATGATAGACGGTAGCTAGCCGCTAGCTGGTAGTACTCACCGCCGCCTGCCTGTGCTACACCTCGGTACACGCGGCCTGTCGGGTTTCCTACCAACCAGTCATGGCGTTGGCGTCTTCGCCCGGGAGGCTACAAGGTCTATGGTGTGTGGGCCTTTCTCACTATAACGCCATGGGCGGTGTATTCCAGATGTCTACAGGAGCACCGATGCAGTGAGGTCCACGGGCACCGCAAGGAACGGTCGTATGGTGTACCTCCGGGCATTTGACTCCGGAGTCAGCTACTCTCCACTGTCGGGCAGGCTCCCAGCTGATGACACCGCCCGCAGTGCAGCAACGGCGGCCGCTGGCGGGTCCCGGCGCCTCGCTGACCGATTTTGAGTTCAGCAATCGCTCCCCTTGTCAGCCCCCACCGCTCGTTTCTGTTATTTTAGTGGGCCTCAGTAATCCCACCAGCGCCTCCGCCGCAGCGTCTTCTGCAGTCAGTTAGTAGCCGGGCTCTTCATGTTTCACCCACTGCGCTCCTCGTATTCGTTCACACCCTGGCGCGAGCGCCTTCACGGTCGTCCTGCCCCGGCCTCCAGAGACGCGACCGGCAGGCCGCCTCCACTCTGTCCTCCGCGGGCCACACTGCAGGGCTGAAGGCGGGACCGCTACCAGCCGGGGGTCCCCGACTCCGGGATTAGATCGCGGCGCGCTCCGCCCACACGCACCGCAGAGCGCCGATTGCTGGCGATGGCCGCTGGGTGCTGGCTGTAATCGAGGCCCCGGTCTCAGCGTGGCCCCGAGGCCGCACCTCCCGCAGTCGGTTAATCTTCGCCGGGTCGGCGAATTGCGGCGTCGCGGTCAGCTCGTCTTGCTCTTTAGGAGCTCCGACGTTACCACCACTGTTTGCAGATAGTTTCGAGTACGGATGAGTGTCCGGATATTCTTGGAGGCCTCTGGAGGTCCGGAGCTCTCTTAGGCGGCGGCCATCTTCGTCGGCTGCCGGCCACGCCCCGGGAAGATTCACTCTTGATGAAACATTGTGCCGTAGGACTTATAGACAACCCATGAGGACTTTTCCTCTTTCTTTGCAAGTCATTAGTCCGTACAGCTTTTCCATAAAGTCGAACAATCCAAGAAGTCCAACACAGCAGACGATCCTTAGACCCATGAACATGATCTAATGCCAGACAACAACAGGGGGCGACCACTAAAGAAACCTAGACACACCAACAATGTCGTCGCCAACTGGAAACTGAAAAACCACGAACCTCAGCCTTCTCAACTCTGCTTCTGGTCTGAACCTGTCAAGGAAAAAGAAAGGAGTAAACTCTGCCTATACCACTAATTAACTACATAGGGTGGGTACAAAAGATCAACAGTATAACCTCACACAATGATAAATCAATCAATTGTCTGGGTGGGATAATCCTCCCCTCTGTTTCCTTAACAGAATTGTAAATTCTTGACATGAAGGCTTTAACATTTTTCATTGTATGTCAGGACCACAGGCTCACATTATGCTTGTTTAAAGGTGATCCACCACCACAGATGAAACATTTGCAATCGGTTTATAATAAAAACTTTTAAAAGTAGTGTCTGAAGACTAATCAGCCGCTTTCATAATGTCCTCCAAACGAGACCTCAAATCAAAGGACATAGATGCCATAGCTCCCCTTACTGAATGTGCACCAAACACAGACACGTCCACCTCAGCGTCCGCCAGCAACCACCCAACCCAACATGTAAACATGGCAGAGGCCACCAGACCAAAGGGTTTCTGTAAAACAATCAACAATTACCCCGAAGGATCACATCTAATCGACTGGGTTGCTGGCTTGTAAGCTTTAAGGTATTGAACGACACACAACTGTGGATTGTCAGGAAAACTGGGATAGGAAATACATTTTGAAAATATTTTTGTGCGCCTGGAAAGTTGGGCAGAAACTCCTTCTGGAGTAAACACTCTACTTGCAAAGTTGAGCACTCTGACATACGAGACTCTCCGGCATGAGATGAGACACAGAATGGTAGTTAGTTTGGCCGATAACTAGCTACGGGATAAAAGGGGAGTTCTCTGGCCAGCCCTGTATTGACCTAAGCACATCCCAAAGCAGAGAGTAACGGGAAGTTGGGGGGTTTGGACACTTGAATGCCCTGCATAAACCTGCAGACCAATGGGTGTACCATCCAGAGAGGTATAAATGGCAGATATGGCTGAACGAACATTGTGCACAGATCGATAAGCCATACCATCCGCTGCGAGAGAAGACAGGAAGTTCACTACCTGGGGTAAGTCTGCACCCATGGGATCAAAATCCTGTGGCTCACACCAACTAACCCATTGATACTGTGCCAAAGCGTATTGCATATAGGTACTGGAAGACCAAGAGTGGGCAACAAACAACACAGCCTGCTCCAAAAGGCCTGGCAGGGTCAAACGTCTCCTGAAAGATGCCATGCTATGAGGTGAAGAGACCCCTGCAAGAATAGTGGGTGCAGACTGCCCGAGGGATCCGTCAGAAGTTCCCTCATTAGAGAGAGCTGCACCGGAAGATTGCATGACAGATCCATCAGAGTTGGGAACCAGGACTCTAGAGAAGGGTCATAAAGACCAGATTTGCTCTCTGACGTCTCGCCTGAGCTGACATTTGAGGAATCATTAGGAATGGAGGAAAGGCATACAGTAACCCCTGACCCAAGCCATGAAGGAAGAGGCGTTTGCCGAGGCAAGAGGATCCCGCCTCCAACTTAAGAACCAGGAAGTCGGGAGTTCAAACGGGATGCAAATAAGTCTCTCTGGCAAGGAGCCGTGGCTATTGAAGCTACTGAAAGATGGGGGAATAACCTCCAATCGCTGGAATCTTTCAGAAACTTGGAGTTCCAATCTGCAGTTGCAGTGGAATGACTCAGTAGATGTTCTGCAATAACCGAGATCTTGCACTGCAAGCAAAAACTCCTTGGCGATCTCTGCCAGCATGCGAGATCTTGTGTCCCTCAATTTGTAGACATATCAAACCGCTGATACGTTGTCCATTTTCAGCAGGATGCAACCCGAAAACTTCCAGGGGCAAAGAGCTCCGATGGCAAACAAACCCTCCAGGAGTTCCAAACAATTGATATGGAGCTGAAGTTTTTCCTCAAACGACCCCCCCATGGAGATCGATCTGCAGCAGGCTCCCCAGCCCCACCTGCTTGCATCTGACTCTAGGACAATGTCCGGTTGAGAACCGAAAATCGCTCTGCCATTCCAGGCCTCCATGTGACTCAGCCACCAATCCATCTCCATCCTGGTGTCATGGGACAGGGGAACTAAGTCAGAATAGGACAGGCTATTTCAAAGGTGATGAATCTTGAGTCGTTGGAGAGCTCAATAATGAAGGGGACCCGAAAAATGGCTTGAATGGATGATGCAAGCAATTCCACTATCCGAGCCATCTGTCTCAGAGACACCTTCTCCCTGGATATGAGGGACTTTAATTCCTTCTTGACCTCCTTGATCTTCTGAGCTGGCAATAATAACTGCCAAACCCAGGAATTCTATTGATTGTGAGGGAATCAACTAGGACTTCTTCAGGTTCAGAAGGAAACCCAACTGTTGGAGAAGGGAAATGGTCATGTTCAAGTGTGACAGGAGGACATCTTTTTCCAGGGCCATAATAACTACGTTGTCTAGGTAAATTGTGAGGCACACCCCTCAAGCATGCAAGAATTCTACCACAGGTTTCGTTAGCTTGTTGAAACACCAAGGGACGGAGGATAGACCAAAAAGAAGATCAGAATATTCAAACCAGGAGTTCCGCCATTGGAACTAGAGAAAAAGGTGATGGGGAGGAAATATTGGAACCGAGAGTTAGGCGTCCTTCAAATTGAGCCGGACCATCCAGTGGCCTACTCTGAGGAGGTCCCTGAGTAAGTGAATGCTCTCCATCTTGAAACGGCGGTGAGAAACCTAGCTCTTGAAGTCTCTGAGATTGAGAACTAACCTGTGACCCCCACCTCAGTTGGGAGCCAAAAAAGATGGTACTGCAAAAACTTCTCGGATGATGGCACTTTTGGCCAAACAGACTCCAAATCTCCTTTTCAATGATCGCTTGATCGAGAAAGAAAAAGACTGGACGAGGAAGAACCCGTTGGAAAGGGGTCCCATAAAACTCTATTGATAGTCTTGTACAGTCTGGAGTACCCAGGAGTCTAGAGGTATCTGAACCCAGCTGTGAAAAAAAGAGACAAAGCCAACCCCCAAAGGGAGGGAGAGGGAGATATCAGGCTCACCTGTAATAGACAGCTGCGCTCCTCCGTGCGATCCAGCTTGAGAGCCGCACCTCCCATGCCTGGCCCTTCAGAAGTGGGACTGAGAAGGGTAGAAGGAGTTGCCACCACCGTAATCTTGCCAGGAGGAGTTCCAGCAATTGTCAAACCCACGCTGGAGGCCTCTGGGGAAGGCACAGATGGGTGAATGACCTCGGAAATGCCTACCCTGGCAAAAAGGTTGGAGTAGTAGACCCTCTTGAGAGATGATTGGGCCTTGACTGTAAAGGTGTGAACATATTTGCCCAAATCTTTAATGAAAGGATCGTGAGATTGGGAAAGCAGAGCAAAAGCGTCTGTGTGGGGAAGTTTAGCCCCTTGGACATGGGGGGAGGATCCTGGGAGGGGCCTGGAGAGGGTTCAAGGAGATGTGGAGGAATAGGAGGGGGTGGAATAGGGACGCGCTCAGCAATCATGCACAATTGGCAAGTGAACGATTGTAGGGCCACAGCAAAGGCCTGGTTCACAGAGTGCTGAACCGATGAGTCCGGTTCATAGTTGAAGAGGGCTGACTGGGACACATTTAGTAATCACGCAGAAACAAGGAGTAATTTTCCTTATTTATTGAGCTGAGTAGATCGGTATACAAGTATGCCTGCAGCAGCAACACGAACTCCTCCAGGAATGAGGTTATCACATTCTAAGCCCCATCATAAGTACCCATTCCATATGTCATCACCACATTCTACATTCCTTCATTCCTAGATACATAGAACCATGTGTTATATTTGACTCGTGTCTTTTTTTCCCCTGGCTGTGATTTCTCTGCTGCTCAGCTAGTGTGAGTGTCAGAATGCCTGATGACCTCATGGAATGTTTGAGTGCCTGGCTTGTGTGTGGAGTGGCAGTTGATGGCAGGCAGGCTGAGCGGCACGGAGGCTGCTCCTGGTGGGGTTTTGCTTTATTCTACTTGAATTACCTAAAACTTAACCTGGAACTAAGCTTTAATAAATCCATATTGTTTTGTACACTTGGCTCATGGGCTTTGAATTACCACATTTTTTGGCGACGAACTTGAAGAACCTACGCGTTGAGGAAAGAGACTGTGTTTAAAGGAGCTAAGGAACTACTGGAACCAAGGACCCTACTAAAGACTTTGGAACTTATTAACTGAAAGCTGAAGGAAAAAGAAACGCAAAGTAATGCCCTGGTCAGCCCCACCAGTGTCCTTCTT
The DNA here is from genome assembly GCA_963921515.1 of Calotriton arnoldi. Classification (NCBI taxonomy): domain Eukaryota; kingdom Metazoa; phylum Chordata; class Amphibia; order Caudata; family Salamandridae; genus Calotriton; species Calotriton arnoldi. The sequence continues at coordinate 908,161 of CAWUFW010000021.1, read as the reverse complement.
CAACAGGACAGCCTGCAGCCCAGGGCGTTTGAACTTCTATTGTGGAGATTGCTGCCATCCTACTGCATGGGAGGAGTTGCTTTTGTCCAGCTGTCCCTGCCACAGGCCCTGCTGGTTTGGTTTGGCGGTGGTGACTGGTGCTCGAGAGTTGCCGGCAGTTAGCTGTTCAGGGAGAGCTGATAGACACCCCGGTGAGCTGTTTGGGAGTGTGAGGAAACCTGACACAGCGTGCTGATTTAAAAGAGTAGAGGCTGGCGATGCCTCTGAACCTGCGGTCTGTCTGAGGCTGGAGATGTCCCAGGATTGAGGTGTTGGGTGACTTGGGGCACACTTTCTCCGTCTACTGAGGTACTGTGTGGGGAATTTTAATGTTAAAGTCATTTTTCCACTTTAGTTTTCGCCGCGCTGCAGTCGGCAGTTTAACTGTCAAGTTGTTTTTAAAAAAACAGTGCGCGAGCCGGGTAATGCGCGTATTGCTTACCTGCTTCGTTGTCGCGAGGAGCGCCTCAGTGGCCATTCTGACGTCCTCACAGATGCGCTTGCAGACGTCGTTCCAGCACTAACGTGCCGTGAGCCACCCAGTCCAGCGTAAGCTGCGTGCCGCCATTTTAGGATTGGAATTTGTCCAATTGCACTGTCCAGCGTTGCCAACCACGCATGAACGGACTGTGGCATTCTTCCGTTTCAGATGTGAATACGCTTTTTGTAGTAAGTGCAACGGACGTTGGCATTCTTCAGTTTGAGATGCGTGTACGCTTTTCAAGTAAGCGCAACTTCAAGGCCGGAGGACATGGAATTTTGCCTGCAGTTGGGGTGGTCTGCTACACAACATAGCACATCCTTTTTACCTGCGCCACAGCGATAGCTACATGGAGCTTATGGACAAGTGCTTCACTTTGCGTGAGGATCTCGGGTGAGAGACCGCTCACCGGAGCTCAAGACTTTCTTTTTAATTATATTGCTGGCCATTATAATGCATGTCCCTTGTAGAGTGTGTGCGCTTTAGGTCCAGTTTGTGCGTACGGTTTTTATCAGTTGTAGGGCAGCCACTGTGTACCCATTTTTGGTGAGGTCATGGGGGTGGTGTACTGTGTGTATGGGTGGTTGCTATCTCCCAGTCAGTCTATGGTGTTCTTTCTACCGATTCTTACACCTGTTATGGGTGTGACACACCTTGTCATGGTGAGGTTGTGGGGGCAGTCAGTAACTTAATTCAGTTTTTGGTGAGTTTTATTATTAGGGAAGTGTTGTGTCTTGTTATTTGGGAGGTGTTGTATCCCTATTATGTATAGGTTATGGGGTGGTGAGTGCCCCAGTTTTGGCTTCATAGGGATGTGTGTTCCCTGTTGCGTGGAGGTTGTGGGGTGGTGAAGTTGAGTGCCCCAGTATAGTTTTTGGGGTGGTGTGTGAAGTTGTGGGAGCTAAGTGCCCCAGTTCTGGTTCATGGGGCTGTGAGTGCCCCAGTTATGTCCTACAGGGTGGTGTGTGCCCTGTTTCGTGTAGGTTGTGGGGTGGCGAGTGCCCCAGTTCTATTGTCTAGGGTGGTTAGTACCCTATTACGTTGAGGTTGTAGGGTGGTGAGTGCCCCAGTTCTGGTTTTCAAGGGTGGTGAGTACCCTGTTATGTTGAGGTTGTGGGGTGGTGAGTGCCCCAGTTCTGGTCTTCAAGGGTGGTGAGTACCCTGTTGTGTTGAGGTTTTGGGGTGGTGAGTGCCCCAGTTCTATGGTCAAGGGTGGTGAGTACCCTGTTGCCTTGAGGTTGTGGGGTGGTGAGTGCCCCAGTTCTGGTTTTCAAGGGTGGTGAGTACCCTGTTGTGTTGAGGTTGTGGGGTGGTGAGTGCCCTAGTGATATTGTCAAGGGTGGTGAGTACCCTGTTGCGTTGAGGTTGTGGGGTGGTGAGTGCCCCAGTTCTATTGTCTAGGGTGGTTAGTACCCTATTACGGTAAGGTTGTGGGGTGGTTAGTGCCTCAATTTTTGTTGGGTGGTTAGTGCCCAATACTCTTAGTTTTGAGCCTTGCCCTCGCAATGCTCGTTTTTCTTTATTTTCCCCAAGGGAGGGGGATGGGGTTAATCTCAATGTCTTTATTTGGGGTTAATCTCAATGTCTTTAGAATGCAATGTAAATGTTTTTCCTTCCTTCACTTCTGCTTTGTTGTTTCCCTAAGGAAGGGGGATATGTTATATTTGACTCGTGTCTTTCTTTTCCCTGGCTGTGACTTCTCTGCTGCTCAGCTAGTGTGAGTGTCAGAATGCCTGAAGACCTCATGGAATGTTTGAGTGCCTGGCTTGTGTGTGGGGTGGCAGTTGATGGCAGGCAGGCTGAGCGGCAGGGAGGCTGCTCCTGGTGGGGTTTTGCTTTATTCTAATTGAATTACCTGAAACTTAACCTGGAACTAAGCTTTTATAAATCCATCTTGTTTTGTACACTTGGCTCATGGGCTTTTCACACTCCCAAACAGCTCACCGGGGTGTCCATCAGCTCTCCCTGAACAGCTAACTGCCGGCAACTCTCGAGCACCAGTCACCATCGCCAAACCAAACCAGCAGGGCCTGTGGCAGGGACAGCTGGGCAAAAGCAACTCCTCCCATGCAGTAGGATGGCAGCAATCTCCACAATAGAAGGTCAAACGCCCTGGGCTGCAGGCTGTCCTGTTGAAGAAGGACACTGGTGGGGCTGACCAGGGCGTTACTTTGCGTTTCTTTTTCCTTCAGCTTTCAGTTAATAAGTTCCAAAGTCTTTAGTAGGGTCCTTGGTTCCAGTAGTTCCTTAGCTCCTTTAAACACAGTCTCTTTCCTCAACGCGTAGGTTCTTCAAGTTCGTCGCCAAAGCAAAACCCCACCAGGAGCAGCCTCCCTGCTGCTCAGCCTGCCTGCCATCAACACATCCCCTTTCCTTAAATAAAAGATGCACACAGAGGGAAAAACATAGAAAGCTTGCTTGTCATACATAAAATTAGAATAAGATTACTTTGGATAAATGGCAAAAAATAAGAAATAAAGAGACCCCTTATCAGCACACAAAATCTTCCGATCCCTTAGGGGTTTTAATAAGTCTGCCAAATTTGCTGGATCTTTCTGCAACTACAGTTTCTCCAACCAAACCTGCCTGTTGTTCTTGCTCCCCCACACACCTGTTTGGCACCTCCCTTTCCACCTGTCTTTGTTCTATTACCACTAGGTTGTCAGATGGTGCTGTCACAGGAACACTCACACTCTCTCTGTCCGCTCTCCCATTCTCCACAATGGGTAACGCTTTCATCCACCAATAACTGCCCCTTCCTTTCACCTTCACATTTTTTGCATCCTCAGATATGTGATGTCGAGCCACGGAAATGCGACTCATATGGTGAACACTTCCATCCTCGAATTTTACAGTGTTTCGCATGACTTTCACCACTCTTTTAGGTTCAGAGAACTGGCTGTGCCCCTTCCTAATTTTTTTTCCACACTTGACTCTAACCAGTTGTTCTTCTTCCAAATACACCTCCTTAGTATTGTGCTTGGCATCAAAATACATTTTGTTCTTGTCCTGAGAAGTCACAATGCATTTTGGTACTTGTTCATTGTCCCATTCAAATTTTTTGCTTCTTCCCATCCATCCTGGATTAATCTTGCAATGAGGAATTCTTCCTCTCATTAACCCAAATGGACTCTCGCCCACAGTGTCATGGACCGTCACCCTATAAGACCATATAATTTTATTCAACTCATCGTCCCAATTTTTGTTTTCTTTACTAGCTAATTGTAACATGCCTTTCACTACTCTGTTCACTCTTTCCACAACTGAATGAACCCTGGGATGGTATAGTGCTGTAAATCTTTGTTCAATGCCCACTGCCTCAACAAATATTTTCATTACCTCGGATTTCGATTGCACTTCATTGTCAGTTAAAATGGATGCCGGAAAGGCTTGTCTTATAAAACATTTTTCCAGAAATTTGATCGCTGTGTCGGTGTCAACCTTTTGGACAACTTCCACCTCCATCGATCTGGAAAACAAATCTACTAAGACCAACACATACTTACAAGAACCATCCTGCCAAGTGATCGGTCCCATGATATCTAAAGCGACCTCTTCCCAGGGTAACTTTGGGCACCCTAAAGAAGACATGGGTGGATTCAGTGTTTTCTGAGCTTTATCTGAGCCCTCACATTCCACACAGGTTCGCACGAATCTTTTAATGTCCAAATCCACCCTGGGCCACCAATACAATGCCTTAATGTTTGGTGCGGGTAATACCCGGATACCCTTCATGTCCAATACAGATGATCCTCTGCCGCATTCCTTTAGGAGGAATAATTTTCTCTCCTCCACATACAAACTCCTCATCCACACTTAATTCATCTCTCACTTCCCAATATGCTTTTAACTTGCCCTCCAGATTACTCTTACAGTTACCTGACCATCCACCAACAATTCTGCTGCTCACTACAATCAAAGTTTCGTCTTTTTTGTACGCTTCCTTCCATTCTTCCTTCTGCAACCCCCAAGTGTCAGCAAATATGCTGGCCACACAAAAATCACTCCAGGGATCTTGGTCAATTTCTTTAAGTGGTAAAGACAACCTGCTAAGAAAATCAGCAATAACATTCTTAACACCAGGAACATACTGCACCTTGAACACAAAGTCCTGGAGCCTCATGGATAATCTAGCAATCATGGCTGATGCCCTAAACAACCCTTCCGTGGTTAGCAATTTAGTCAGAGGTTTGTGATCTGTACGAAGAATGAATTTCCTGCCCCAAATGAACTTTCTAAAGTGTTCCATGGCCCATACACACGCTAAAGTTTCCTCTCTATAACGGAGTACTTTTCCTCCGTAGGAGACAATGAGCGTCAGGCAAAAGCCACAATCACCTCCTTGCCTTGCTCCGAAATTTGGGACAACACTCCCCCAAATCTGTACCACTAGCATCAGTGGTGACGAAGGTGTCAGCAAAAGGGTCAAACCCCTGTAATGTGAGAGCATTCAAAATGGCCATCTTAATTTCAACAAAAGCCTTTTGACAAGATTTATTCCACACAAAGGCAGATTTGTTTTTCATCAACAGACGCATTTCATGGGTTTTCTGAGGGAAGTGATTTACAAACTTCAAATCAAATTTGGCTAAACCCAGGAAGGATCTGAGTTTGCCCTTGGATTTGGGAGCAGGAGCATTTACAATGGCGTCAACCAGCTTGTTTTTTGGTCTGATACCACTGTCACAGATTTCATGCCCCAAGTTAGTAACCATTTTTTCATCAAATCTGCATTTGCTACCTTCAGCTGATAATATTATCCCTGAGAATGGTAAGTACTTTTCTACTAATGGTATCATGGTGTTTTTGTTCTTGCCCATTACCAAGATGTCATCCCGGAAGAAAACGACCTCTGGAATGTGACCAAACAGTTTCGAAAACAACCTTTGAAACACTGCGGCGGCTTATGCCATCCCAAAAGGCATGCGTTCGAACCTATAGCATCCAAAGGGTGTACAAAATGTAGTGAGGTGTCTACTCTTGGTTTCCAGAACTACTTGATGGTATGCCGCAGACAAGTCCAAAGTGGAAAACCACTTTGCCTGCCGCGTTAAAGATAACATCTCGTCAATTCTGGGAAGAGGAAATTGGTCCACCAAAATATTGTTGTTCAGACACCTCAAGTCCACACACAAATGGAACTTTCCATTGGATTTACGGGCTACGACCAATGGAGAAACCCATTCAGATGCTTCTACAGGTTCAATCATATCAGCATTCAACAATTTCTCCAATTCGGTTTTTACCTCCTCCCTAACTATGAATGGGATATTGTGTGCTTTATGTCCTTTGGGGACCGCCCCTTCCTTGAGTCGTATCTGGTGGGTAAATCCTTTGAGTTTTCCCATCTTTCCTGCAAAGACTGTGGGAAATTCCTGTAGTACCCACTTTTTGTGTCTTCCCCATCACACGAAATCAGAACCTGCTCTTTACTGTTGTGGTCTAAGATTATGTTCAAACTCTTTTGTTCTTTCCACCCCAAAATAGATGCCCCTTCTTTAGCAATGTACAACTTCCCCATGGCAAGTCTTTCCTTAAAACAAAACACTAATACTCTGTAGCCCAGGACATCAATTTTCTCCCCAGTGTAGCTTTCAGGTGACATGTCATTTGGTTCCATCCAACTACCAATATTCTTAGTAAAATGTTTCCCCCACACATCCTGAGCAATGATGGTGTACGGGGACCCTGAATCCGCCGCAAGTTGAACTGTAATGCAGTTTAGACACCTGACACAAAGGTTTAGAAGAACCGGAATCGGAAATGTTAAGAACTACCTTTTTTTGACTGAATTTCCCTTTTATCTCCTTGTCACTCGTGCTAGAGTAACTTTCCTCCTCCCCATCCTGTACACAAGCAACTTTACCCTTGGATTTTTCTTAGATTTCTTTTTGCATACTCTGGCATAGTGCCCAACAATGCCACATTCTAAACATTTGGCTGACTAAGCAGGACATCTATCAAATTTCGCTCAATGTGAAAAACGACCACATCTGTAACACACTTCTATTGGGCTCAAACTTTTCTCCCTTCTTTTTTTCCATTCTGCTGACCCCAAAGCGGTTACTCCTTTGCCCCATTTTATTGTCAGAAATGTTCCCCACTACTTCACTATCCTTTTTATCCTGAGAAAGTGTTGCCTTAGCGCAGCCTCGGATAATTCTGCTTTCTTCACTATAGCAACAATATCTTTAAGGTAACCTTCTCCTTCCACCCATAATCTGTCCTGCATGGTCTTGTTTTTTGTATACATTACCACCTGGTCACGTACGAATTCATCATGCAGTTGTGCAAACCTGCATTTACTAGCTAACTTTTTTAATGCTGAGACATATGCTTTAATATTTTTGTGCTTTTCCTGTTTCCTCTGGAAAAACGCATGTCTATTAAAGGCAATGCAAACGGAGGGAGAAAAATGATCGTCAAGATCCAAAATTGCAGCCTTAAAAATATCAACATCACCCCCACTCTCTCAGGTTTTTGTAACTCATTGTAAATACGTAATCCTTCAGGTCCTAAACAATATATAAGGATTCTTGTCATCCTTTCCGGCAAGAAAATTCTACTAAGGTCTTCTAAATTAGCAATGTAGTTGAGAAAGTATTCTTTCCAGCCCTTCCATGAAACTAAGGGCTCCTTTTGTGTGGCCAAAAATTCCTTCGGTGAATTAAGGTGCATTGAAGATCCACCAGCATCCCCCACTGCTGTGCTGGTCTCTGCCGTAGACATGACTTCAAGGGAAAAGTATTTTACCAAAAGGAAATCTTAAAATGCCAGAAGGAGTTACCCTTTCTTAAGAATAGGAGACTAAGGGGACTATTACGATGGCGGTCGGAAGTCCACCACCGGGCCGGCGGAGGCGCCCGCCGGACCGGCGGTGAACATCCGCCCACGATCACAACCAAGAAAACTGCCGGTCAAATTAGGATGGCGGTGGTGACCGCGGCGGTGGGAAATTCCGACCGCCGCTTTTCCGCCGGTTGCCATCCGCACTCCTGCCTGGCGGACGGAGCAGGACCGGGATAATGGTGGCGGTGCAGAGCATGCTCCGCCGGCAGGATTATGATGCCGGCGGTACCCAGCCTTTCCTCAGCGGTCAAACCGCCATGGAAAGGCATGCGGAGATTGTCTTCCGGGGGCCCGTTGCGGGCCCCCAATGTGTTGGGAGGGTGCACTGGGGGGTACCCATGGTCCCCCCTACATTTCCCTATACCAGGTGGCAGGCACTGTGCAGTGCCTGCCACGCAGTGCAGGGAAATGCAGGACATGCTCCTTTCGGCATCGCGGCGGTGCTGCGGGCAGCAGCAACCGCCGCAATGTTAAGGCCCGCGATCAGACTGCCGCGGTCGGATTTCGACCGCGGGTCATCGTAGTCGACCGGCGGTGATGTCGCGGTCCATGCGGGTGGCCTTTTCCCGCTACCATGGCGGTCGGGGAGGTTTTCCGACCGCCATCGTAATAGGCCCCTAAGTAAGAGGAACTTATATTCACACTTGCTTCTTGTACTTGAACAGCAAAAGCGCTGCAAACACCGTTGTGCACAGTAATTTATTAAACATACACACAGTACCGTGAGATTTGCTTGAATAAATACACTCTTTTGTCGTTTACTGAGACGCGAGGTTCCGGTGGTGACAAAAACCGGGTATTTGTCCAATGCGGGGCTCTGACGCTGTAGAAACCGTCTCAGTGTGTTTCAAGATGACCGCCGTGCGTGCCCTTACGTACGCGATGATGTGTGTTGACCTTTCCGTTGTGTAGAGCGTTGTGTAGTCCCTTCTCTATGCCGACGTCACTCGCGTTGTCCTCCGTCACAGGGAGGAGATGGAATGCCGGCACACGCTGAAGATGCAGGATTTGAAAATCCTTGATGGCGGCCTTTGAACACAGTTGGTAAGCTGTGGATAGCGCTGAGATGCACTCACTTGTCCTGACTTTTCCGATGCCGTAAATATCGCTGACACGCTCCAAATGTTCCGTCTTCCGTCGCCCAATAAAAGCGTAAAGCAGCACACAAGAGTAGAATTGTGCTTGCCCCTATTCTTGCGTCTAAGCCTCCCAGCTAGTAGCGCTGCCCAACATATAGTGTAAAATCTAAAGGATATTTTGTTTGCAGAAGATTGGCAGTATCAAACACCACGGGCCTTTATATTGAACCTAACTGAGATAGCATTGACCAGGAATTACTTTGAGTTCGAGGGCACCACCTATTTACAGACCCATGGGACTTCGATGGGCAGTACCTTCGCCCCGAGCCTAGCGGGTCTGTATGTGGGTGCCTTTGAGAAAAAAGTGGTCTTTGACCCGGCTTGCCCATGGAGAGAGAATATCAAAGTATGGCGTCGGTATATCGATGATGTGCTTCTTGTATGGAAGGGTGATGAACCATCAGTAACCCTCTTCCTGGACTGGTTGAATGAAAAAAAAACCTTACTTCACTTTACATCCTTGGTAACGAAGACAGGATTACCTTTCCTGGATCTAATGATTGTACCGAAGGGAGGAAAACTACATACAAAGGTCTATCATAAACCTACCGACAAGAATGCCTTACTTTCTTTTACAAGTTTCCACCTGAAATCTCTCAGAGAAAATTTGCCAGTGGGCCAATTCTTCCGTCTGAGACGAAATTGCACAGAGATATCTTGTTTTAAAGAAGAAGCCATCGTCCTCTCTAAGAAACTCTCCCAGAGGGGGTATCCAGAACGTACTATTAAGAAAGCTAGGAAGAGAGCTACAAATACTAACCGAGAGAATCTCCTGGAAAAAGCAACGAGACCTAATGTGGATAAACCAGTGTGTGTCACTACCTTCAATACGGCGTCACATCAAATCAGACGGGTAATATTGAAACACTGGAAAATACTTAACACCAATGGAATGAAAATTGATAAGCCCTTATTCTCTTATAAGCGGAGTGCCAATCTAAAAGACATGTTAGTACATACCAGACCTATTCTCTCGTCATCAAGGAAAATATCAACTATAGGTCAGTTGCCTCCAGTACAGGGTCATTCAAGATGTGGAAGTTGCAATGTTTGCCATCTCACAAACAATACGAAATTTATTGATGTTGGCCTTACTTACCCCTGGGAACAAAGGACGCAGACGAATTGTAACTCAGAGGGTGTTATTTATCTCATTACCTGTCCATGCCGGATGCGGTATGTAGGGATGACTAACCGTAGGGTTAAAACACGCATCATGGAACATCGGAGTACCATAAGGTGTGGGAGGTCTAACACGAAACTGACAGCACACTATTTGGAACAAAACCATACTGTTGAAGAGCTAACATGGACTGTCATTGAGAAACTGAGAGTCGATAGCTATACAGGGGATAAGACTAGAGCCCTGCTTTTGAGGGAACAAAAATGGGTGTACCGTTTGCGGAGCCATGAAGTGGGGCTCAATGACGATATTCCTTGGAATGCTCTTAATTGCTAACATTCAGTGTCATCTTTTGGTTTTTCTCCGTTCTGTGTGTACTCATATCACCCCTTGAGATGATTTATATCCTGGTTTTCGTAATTTACCCACTTTATGGTATTTTATTACAGTTGACCCTAATCGGGGTATGTATCCTGTTCTGATACATTTTGGAATTGGGTATTCTTCTTACAGCAGTACAGGTGAATACCAGTCTTTTTGCCCCATTGAGTTTTGGCACTGATTTGCCCCCATTCAGTGGTTTATCGGTTAAATATTCAATCTAGGTATGATCACCCCTTCCATAGGTTTATTTCGGGTAAATATTCCCTACACGCACAGATTTTATTATGGGTGACGTCATCACGCGCACGCTGCATGGTGGGTGACGAGAACCAAGCGTGTAATATACTGCAATGGAGGGCGAGCAGTCTAGTTGATGTGCTGAGACAGGGTTACAAGGGATTTGGAATTACGTAGATGACGTACATCAGGTGACCGCAATTGTGGACTTCCGCTTGTGAGGGATAAAACATTGCACGCTCGACTCCGCTGCCACTCTTCACGGCGGACGGAGACGAGCAGTGTTTGCGGAGAATCACCCTTGACGTAGTAAGGAGGGATTTTGGAGTGTTGCGTGGGTATATCTGAGTCCTATGGGCTGATATGAGTGGGGTGGATTTCATCTACTTTATAATATATCCTAGGTGGTTACTGAGTGGCGTAGTCATTGTCGAGCCAATATCAGAATGTGAGAGGCTCATTGCGGATATGTTTGAACGCTAGATAGGAGGTCAGTATGGAACGATATATCCAGGGCTGGACCTTTTTCTCTTTCCTTTCCTTTTCTTGTTCTTGCCGTTTCTGTTCTCACACTGGGGATATGTAGATGGAAGCTGTCCCATAATACCACCAACCGCATTGGGCCTCTTGGGGACCAGTAGCTATCACCATCTGCTAAATATACGCCAATTGTAATTACCCCACTTTCACTTAACTCTGATTCTGTAAAATTATAAAAGACATATTAGAAATATAGGAAACCCCTGTAATATGGGTTTTAACTATGTTTGTAACGATCATAATTGTTTTTATTCCCTTCTTTGAAAGAGTGTGACTATAGGGGTCTCCCCTTGCCCGCCGCCAGTTCAAATTTGACTTTAGGGTAAACTCGGTGAGTAAAGATATACACCGGACCCCTATTGGTCAGTGACATTGGTTATGTGGATGAATGCTTGTTGGTTTAGGATGCTGGAAAAACACATAAAAATAATATATATATATACATATATATATATAGTCGATATGTACATGGTTATATGAATTATTTTATTGTAGATATGACCACTGATTTTATTTTCTTTGGCACTAGTAAAAATAAGATGGGATAGACACAACAGTCATTCCTTTGAGTATGAAAGACACCATGGTTGGTACTGTGGTTTGTATTAATTTTTCAAGATGATACAGTGTTGACCCATAGGAGATTATTAGTCCTGATGGGTTACCTTCTTTTGTTTCTCTTGTCAGTTCCTTAGTAACTACATGATCCATGGGAGAAAAATTCCTGAATATGCAAGGAACTGATTCTTAATTTTCTCTCATCCAAATTGGAGGTGAGGTAGAACTTACTGGGAAAGGTAGAGTCCTGAGGAAGGCCGGCGTGACCCTATATGAGGGGCATACACTAACGGCCGAAACAGGTTGACCATTTGGCAGATGAGGAGAGGTATTTGGAGTACATAGAACCTCCCATTCACCATCATCCTTCACATTTTTTACTCTGGCCGGAAGATCCACGAATAAAGTTTTAGGCACAGCGACACTTCCGAGCTAGTTTTAATTCACCTATCTGCACTTTCACTACCGTCGTTCCCAGTCACTATAAAACATTTTTTTGTGTCTTTCTTTGTGTTGTATTGTCTTCCCCCACCCTATTGCTCCACCCCACGCGTGGTTACGCCGGGGTGTTTTTTGTAGCAGCCCTATGATGAAGCATGTCACACATCTGTGTGAGTGAGGGCAGTATTAGAACATATTGCATGTGCCATTACGTTACATATTTTATTACTCCCTACTCCTTCTGGTGCATTAAATGGTTACAGGGGGTTCGGGGTAGGTGAGTCCGTACCCTCACCCCTTCTTTTGTGTGTATTAGTGTAAAATCTTTCCCACAAAGTTACAAGAGACGTGGGCTTCTTAAGTTCTCCAGCTCGTCGCCAAAATCCATGTAGAAATCACGCAGAAACAAGGAGTACTTTTCCTTATTTATTGAGCTCAGTAAGTCGGTATACAAGGATGCTTGCAGCAGCAACACGAACTCCTCCAGGCATGAGGTATCACATTCTAAGCCCCATCATAAGTACCCATTCTATATGTCATCACCACATTCTACATTCCTTCATTCCTAGATACATAGAACCATGTTACTACACACATCTTGGGAAGGGGTGGTATGGCTCCTTTTGCTGGGGCAGGGCTGTCATCCTGGAGTGTAGCTGAGTCAGTTTGGTCGTAGCCATCCTGGGGAAGAGTACAAGAGGGGGAAGATGGGGGATCAGAGCCAGTAGGGGTGCTGTAAATGTATTCCAGCAAAAGGATTGGGAAAGCAGAGCAAAAGCGTCTGTGTGGGGAAGTTTAGCCCTTGGACATGGGGGAGGATCCTGGGAGGGGCCTGGAGAGGGTTCAAGGAGATGTGGAGGAATAGGAGGGGCTGGAATAGGGACGCGCTCAGCAATCATGCACAATTGGCAAGTGAACGGTTGTAGGGCCACAGCAAAGGCCTTGTTCACAGAGTGCTGAACCGATGAGTCTAAAGCCTCAGCTAGTTCTTCCCCCAGTCTGAACTCATCCACCATATAAGGCTCACTTGGGCTCAGAGACCCGGATTTCTCGGATCACTGACAGAATATCGACAGTCAGAATATCGAGGTACAAAAATATCGACACAAAAATATCGATGTCCAGAATATTGAAGTCCTATCTACATAATGGTAAGCACAAAAATATCGGAAAAAAATATCGCTGTCAAAAATATCGTTGTTAAAAATATCGTTTTTTTTAATGTTTAAAAAATAATGTAAAATAAAGTAAATAATACATATAATTAAAAGAAACATAGTTAAAATTATTTTAAAATGTTTAAAATTATAACTAATACATATAATATAAAAATAAATTAAACATATATATGTATAAAATATAATATATATACTTACTTAATAATATTTATAAATAATTATTTTAATAACATATAAATTGTTAAAAAACATATTAAAAATTATAAATATATATATATACACATACACCAATAATATAAATAAAAATATAAAAAAATATATATAACAAATTAAAAAATTAGAATATTTTTAATCTTTTTAAAATACATTATACACTACATTAACTAAAACAATAGAGAAAATATTGGATAGCGGAGGGGATAAAATTACTATTCCTACTCCAGAGACTGCAACATTAGGGAAAGTGTTGGATAGCGTAGGGGTAAAAATTACTATTCCCACTCCACTGAGTGCAACAGTAGGGAAAGTGTTGGATAGCGTAGGGGTAAAAATTACTATTTCTACTCCAGAGAGTGCAACAGTAGGGAAAGTGTTGGATAGCGTAGGGGTAAAAATTACTATTCCCACTCCAGTGAGTGCAACGGTAGGGAAAGTGTTGGATAGCGAAGGGGTAAAATTACTATTCCCGCTCCAGTGAGTGCAACAGTAGGGAAAGTGTTGGATAGCGTAGGCGTAAAAATTACTATTCCCGCTCCAGTGAGTGCAACAGTAGGGAAAGTGTTGGATAGCGTAGGGGTAAAAATTACTATTCCCACTCCAGAGAGTGCAACAGTAGGGAAAGTGTTGGATAGCGTAGGGGTAAAAATTACTATTCCCACTCCAAAGAGTGCAACAGTAGGGAAAGTGTTGGATAGCAAAGGGGTAAAAATTACTATTCCTACTCCAGTGAGTGCAACAGTAGGGAAAGTGTTGGATAGCATAGGGGTAAAAATTACTAGTCCCACTTCAGAGAGTGCAACAGTAGGGAAAGTGTTGGATAGCGTAGGGGTAAAAATTACTATTCCCACTCCCGAGAGTGCAACAGTAGGGAAAGTGTTGGATAGCGTAGGGGTAAAAATTACTATTCCCACTCCAGAGAGTGCAACAGTAGGGAAAGTATTGGATAGCGAAGGGGTTAAAATTACTATTCCCACTCCAGAGAGTGCAACAGTAGGGAAAGTGTTGGATAGCGTATTGGTAAAAACTACTATTCCCACTCTAGAGAGTGCAACAGTAGGGAAAGTGTTGGATAGCGTAAGGGTAAAAATTACTATTCCCACTCCAGAGAGTGTAACTGTAGGGAAAGTGTTGGATAGCAGAGTGTCTTGTGGCTCATGGCCTCCTGGCCGGTCTGGCTACGTCACCGCAGGCCTGGCTGCCATGATGACTCTTGCGCACGTTTTTATTGGATGTTGTTCTGTCGCCCTCTGTTATTGCCAAGTTATTCTACAACAGTCTGCATATTCTGTTTCTCACCTTTTCTCCTGTTCCCTTTTGGGCTCAGTCTGAACAACAGTTACAAGGTCGAATAACAACTCCCTGGTTCCTACTGATTTGGCCCGTCCCTCGCACCTAGACATAACACCATGTACAGCTGCCATTGAGAAAATAGTGTGCTTTTAATAATGCGATCGCTTGCTCTAAGATAGCACTTGGAGACGACCTTTCCAGGGAGAAGAGCTGTGATTGTTTGCTGATGTAGTTTTGCATCAAGAGACTGAGGTATGGGGGTTCGCTAGTCAAAGCCCAAAGGTCTTCTATTATTATAATAAACTGGCTTCCAGCACGGGGAGGGTGGTAATGTTAGTTAGACATATATCCACTGCTTTATGAGATGCTTTCCCCGTTCGTATTCTATGGAGTAGTAACTATGCTGATTATATTGTTCTTATGTATTATGCTACTAGTACTGACACGTGTACTGTATCTTAGAGCACGTAAGTTGAAATAAACATTTTAACCTATACAGTGTCTCTTCATACGCATGTTGTGGACAGGTACGAATGTGACGAAAGAGTGTTCTTGCCTCTGCGAGTCCTGAGAGAGAGATACCGTGTTCTGGGTTGTCTAAGCATTGGTACATTGGTGCCAATGGGACGCTAAGGCTAGTTGGGTTGGGGTTTTGGGTGCTAAGGTTTATGGTTGGCTCACCGCTATATTCCAAGGTCCTATTATCCTGTGCATAGCTCTGTATGTGCAGAAACCCTATGACATGGCGCCCAACATGGGGCAGCTTACTAGCGAGACGCTTGAGTAGTACTTGTGCTTGTCCACATACCCCTCACGTACGCTTCCGGAAGCGTGTGTGATGGTGATACCTCCTATATTACAGATTTTGTAGGTTCTTTCAAGCTTGATGTTATTAAAAAGGTTTCTTAGAAAAAACCCTTTTTGTGCTGCCTCGTGTAAGATTGTTGAATAAACCCGTTAGAGATGGCGGGTATAGACATAGCGGCGCATAGCCGCACAGCACTCCGGGATCACTTACGAGTGTATGGAGTGCCAGACGCGGGAGTAGACCTAGTCTTTGTGGTGCAAGCCGACCCGGCTTTCCACTTTGAAGTGTTCTACTCTTGGATCACTTTTCCAGCGGTGGATGCGAACGATAATCTGTTCCATGCATATGAACCCACCGTTGTTCCTGCTGTCTATAGACCTTATACTAATCTTGAAGTACCGCTCACGGCTTGGCAACACCGTGTTTGGTTTAATGGCGCCCTCCCACAACCGACTACCACGGTTCGTTTAGGCCCCTTATCTATAGCAGGGGCCACTTGGCCTGTTTTGGCCGGGTACACCCCACATCCGCTTTATATGACAATACCAGTCGCGGAACTGCGCACTATGTATGCGGCCTTGGTGCAGGTGCATCGAGCGTTAGTGCGATATGTTACAGGCAGCATCCATGGAGCCGCTCCTGGAGTGCCTGGCCAACCAGCTGCTGCAGGCGGAGTGACCATAAGTCCCGTCATGGTGAATTCTGTGATGGGCAAACGGCCACAAAATAAGGATGATTTTCCTTATTGGCTTGCAGAAAAGTTTGATCAGTTGGAGGCAGTTTTTCCACATACAACTCCAGTGGATAAACATCGTATTTTGACGATTAGTTTGCCAAAAGACTTGATTCCCGAGTTGACAGCATGTGACAACTGGGGTAGGGTATTCGCAGCAGTATATTCTAAATGTTTTGGTACTCCTTCCATGACAGTTCTCCCCTCTGTAATTAAAAAAGTACAGGATGAACACGGCCCTGAAGCGGCTGTGGAATTAGGGATGAGACTAGTGGGAGTGTTTGAAGTAGTAGCTGAACTGATCCTTGCGAATGTCAAGGGCGATGCAGTGAACTTTCAAGTAGCTAACGCTTTGGCTTTGGTCCCAGAATTGGACAAGCCTCGAGAATTACCGAAAATTATTACCCAGGCTTACAAAACTATTGGTAGAAATAGCCTGGGTAACAAGCCTTTTGCAAAACTGCAAACACAATCGCAACCACAACAGCAACAAACCAAATCTCAATCTGAGAAGGATGAGAAACCAGTCTTCACTAAAAAGAGCTGGAGGCTGAAAAAACAGGGTAAGCAACAGACAAAGCCGGGATCGCGAGGCGCATCCCCGGTTTCAATTTCTTCTGAACGTACTTATGATTTACGCGATAGAGCGAGAATTAAGTCACCGGATAGGTTTCAGATCCCTGATACGCGTTCTCCTCGTTCTTCACAGGCACAGACGTCGTCACAGGCCGGTGGAGGAGACCGCCAGGATAGAGGAAGGGCCCGTGAGGCCCCACAGGGACGTGACCAGCCTCGGCAACAAGTCAGAGGAAAAGAAGAAGACGCTCAACGTTTTCGACCACAATTTCAGAAGAAGAAAGTTGCCGCTGTAACAGCGAAATATGCCACAGACGGTGAGAACGAGACTCCTGAATTGGACGTGGGCAGTAACCCTCCTAGACAGCGCCGCGGAAGTAACCATAGTGCGGAAGGCGCTACGTCCTCATATGGAGGCGACAGCAACTGAAACATTCATTACTGTTGAAACAGCAGACACCCGAGTGGCACCCCGTGACAGACTATTTAATATCGTCCTCCAAATTGAAGGTGATATACAGCGAGTAATTAAAGGTATTTTTTGGGAAAATCTGACCTCTTCATATGATATTTTATTGGCAGAGGCGGATTGGCCACCCCCATTCGTACTTGCTGCGCGTAAAGGGGAGGAGGTAATCCTTCCGAGCTTTTCTCGACATGTCCCAAAGGACAAAGCAGAGGCTCTTGCAGCAGAGTGGGCTGTGTCCCTGGCTCCAGCGTTATTCCGCAATCACGTGGGTTGGGACGAAGAATCTCCCCCCATGAAATACCTTTGCGATCGTTGCCGCAGCCACAACCCCAATATCCCATAAAACGTGAAGCCAAAGGCCCAGTTTCCGAAATTCTGACACAGTTGGAATATCAGGGAGTAATTGAACCCTGTGTATCACCTATGAACAATCCCCTTTTCGCGGTTTCTAAACCCGATGGATCGTACCGTTTAGTATTGGATTACCGGCATTTGAACTCTCATTGTCGGACCTTTGCGGTGCAAAATACCCATAGTTCTGCGCTTGTAGACAGTCTTGTTCGTAAAAAGTACAAAACGACCCTTGACCTTTCAAATGGATTCTACACGCACAACTTAGCCCCGGAGAGTGGCCAATGGTGTGCCTTTACTTCCGGTGGTAAAATGTTCAAATTCAGGCGTCTTCCTATGGGCTACAAGAATAGTCCAGGCGTATTCGCCGCTCGTGTTGTCTCTTTGTTAGACGGCATCGATCCAGACGCCTGTTCGTATGTGGATGACATTTATCTGACAGACGATGAATTGTTTCCGCATCTGACCCGGGTGGACCGCATTATTCTTGAATTTGCGGTTCAGGGATACAAAATTAACTTTGCCAAATCCCATATTGCTGAATTTACCGTTTTGTTCTTGGGCTATGAGCTCAACAATGAAGGTAAGGGTTTAGCCCCCATTTTCTGGAGAAATGTGCACTTTTGTGCCCTCCTACTAATCTGAAGAAGCTTCAGTCTTTACTGGGTTTTCTGAACTTCGGACGTACATATATTCCCGAATACGCCCAGCGTATCAAGCCATTGTATGCTTTGATACAACCTACTTTTTCGAAGTCTTCTTGGCTTCCGGAGCATACCTCCATTCTGCAGTCTTTGCAGACAGACCTTCTTGAGTCTAAATACCTTTTGACGCGTGATAACCACACAAACTTGGTGATTAGAATCATTCCAGGGGCAGTGGGTTTCACGTACTTAACCTTTAATGAAGGTGATACAGTACCCATCGCATACAAGTCACATCTATACACCTCTGCAGAAATGCGATTCTCATCTGTGGAGAAAGTGCTAACAGCAGTGCAAATGGCGATCCTGAAGGAGCGCGCACTGGCACTGGGAAAACGCATTCTGGTGGTAACACCCTATCCTGCCCTAGAAGCAGTGACGAAAGCAAGTGTTCCGAACTCTAAAGCTTTGCACCCCCGTTGGATTCAATGGGCAACATCTTTGACGTCTCCGGATGTCACTTTCATTTTCGACTCTTCTCTCCAGACTCAGGAGTTTTTACAGTATGAATTCATTCATCCTCCTCCTTTGTCCTTATTGCCGCTTGAGGATTACGACTGTGTGATCTACACCGATGGCTCGGCACAACCGGCCACGGGGTCCAAGCATGCTTATTCAGCCGCATGTGCCATTGTTGCAGGTACGTTTGTGAACGGAAAGTTCAAATCCACTGTGGTGCATACACAGGCACTCGGGGACAGTACCGCACAATTGGCCGAGTTGCGTGCCTTGGTGCTTGCGCTTGAGTTTGTAAATCCTGATGTGACCACTTTAATCGTGTGCGATTCTTACTACTGTGTTCAATCATACAATGACAATCTGTTCTTTTGGTCGCAAAATGACTATAGAGACGCTAAAGGCAACACAATCATGCATAAAATGCTTTGGGTTAGGGTGGCAGAATTACAAAGACGTCTGCCACTCGCACAGGTGGTTCACACCCTAGGCCATCAGCGAGTGGGCGCACACGCTGTTGGTAACAGTCTGGCAGATGAAGCTGCCAGATCAGCAGTACTCACGTGTTCAGTAGCAGCAGTTACTAGATCCATGTCTAAAATAGACACTGATATCTTGGCAGCTATTGCTGCAACAAAAAGAGGAAATAATTACCCTAGAGGTTTCCCTTCTAAATATTCTTACCAGATAGGTCCCAATCAGGCTCCTTATGTAACAATACCTAACGTTGGGGTTCGGCTGATCCCCAACGCGGACCGCAGACGTTCCTTGATGGCAGCGGCACACGAAGGCATGGCTTCGGCGCACGCTGGTGTGTCTGCGACAATTTCCATTTTGCAGCAGCGTTACTGGTGGCGTGGTTTATACAAAGATACACGTACTTATGTGCTTTCCTGTGACGTTTGTCAACAGATCAAGCCTTCAACAGTCACAAGACCACCGCAGACCTCGCTTGCAATTTCGAACAGACCCTTTGGGTGTGTTTACTTGGATCACTGCGGTCCATTTTCTTCAGACACTGCCTATAAATATATCTTAGTGGCAGTGGACTCGTGCACACGGTTCATCTGGGTCTGGCCACAACGGAGTGCTGACGCACGAAATGTCATTAGGGATTTGCGTGTCTTTGTGGGAATTTTTGCATGCAGCACCTTCCATTCTGACCAAGGTCCGGCGTTTGCCTCTAAGGCTTACAAGGACGCAATGGGCTCCTTAGGGGTGCGGGTGAAATTTTCGTCTCCGTATAGGCCTGAGGGCAACTCTATCGTTGAACGAATGAACCGTGACTTAAAGCAATCCTTGACAGCTAGAGTTATAGGTACTGGCAGGAACTGGCTGGCCCACTTGTATACCGTTCAGCGTGCACTTAATAATCTCCCTAGAAGGCCTCTGGGTGGGCGGACCCCTTACGAAATGCTCTTTGGCATACGAATGTTTGTGCCTGACCTTGATGGTCTAGACATGGCGGCGCAATCCGCCAAGTTCGATGTAGATAATCATTCTACTATGTTACAGGACTTACAAGAAGCCCGAGACAAACTAGCGATTGCACATTTACCTTCAGCCACAGACCCTGCTGTGCAGATTCCGGTAGCCGGCTGGCTTCCGAAGATTGGCGACCTGGTACGAGAGAAGGTGGAGAACAAAAAAGAATTCGGCCCCTCTTTTCGTGCACCGGTTCCAGTACTGGGCTTGAAGGGAACACGTACAGTCATCCTACCACCGCTTCCCGGTCGCAAGGAAAACAGATACATCTCAGTGGAAAATGTCAAGCTACAACATCTGGCCGATCCTAAATAGTGTCACACCAGCGGTCTCTTGTCCTGCCATTTATCGGACAAGCGTTCGAGGCACGCCTGCAAGAACAATCACTGATGTTACCATGGAGATGGTTGATTTGCCTGAAAATATATTTGAACCCCCTGCATCACCCTGCATAGCCGAGGACGAATATACTTATCCCGCCACAGAGTCAGTGGCACACCAACCAACAACACCACTGAGCCCGACACGTTATTCTTTTGATTCAGATTCCAACTCATCACAAGTCCCGTCCAAGTTTAGTCTTTTTGTATCCTGGTTTAGAGACAATTTTTTGATTCCACCTTGGACATATATTTGGATGGTACTTTTCTTGGTTTTTTTGTTCATGTCCATTGGCTTTGTCACAGTGTTTTTTCTACTCATCAATGGTCACTATTTACCTGAACGCTCTGCTGTGAACAGTGTTGCTGGAACTTTGGCTCCACATTCCTCTTCACACATCATGAAACGTGACCACACATTTGTGAACATTTCAGCGTTTCCAGTTGCTGATGGCATCGTATGGGATGCGGTAAACTTTCAAATACATGGCCCGACAGAAATTATTAATGTACCAAATGTCCTTCGAGTCTCGATGGGTGATGTAGTAAAAAGTAATATTCATTCTGATGATTGGGATGTGCATGCAGTTGAAGCATTGTTTGCTGATTTAAAATATTATGCCTCTTTTAATGCTGAAGAATTGTATATGAATTCTGTGAATTATGCCGATTTGTATTGCTACCAGCATTGGGGCAATCATTTTCTCCACAAACCAAGTGCACTACGCAGCCCTGTTACTTACACCCAATGGGAACACTGCCCAAACCCCATACCAGGTAGTTCCCAAACTCTTCGAAATAAATTCACCTATTTTACTGATTTTAATCGATCGAACCCTGGGTCATATTATTTTAAATTAAAATCTCCATCGACTCAAAAAATAATGTTGACCCACACTAAATTACTATATTCTGGTTCCTTTTTGAGCGCCTTGGCGGTGGGTGGTTATGAGTATTGGAAAGACACAGTGGATTTAAAATCAATCTGGGGTTCGAGGCCATGGCAGGTGCAGGGCACTGAGGCCCTGCACCGTGCTTGCCTTATCCCAGCCCAAATACTATTTCTAAATGCTTCCATTCATCAGACCACGTGTTGGGGGTTGGCTACCGTTAAACAATTAAATGCGCCAACCATCCCATCCTTGTCGAGTTTTCCAAATGATAGTTTGCGTTTTAATATGTCCCTTATGGCGTTACAGGCTCAGTTTCAGAACAATTCCTTTAACGTTTCTGCACTAATACAGTCACCCTGGTTGGCATGGTCCATATCATCTAATGCATGCCAACTGCGTTTTCATGGCACAGTTCCTGGCTACATACAGGACAAGCCTGATCCAAGATTTACTGAAACTCGTACTGTGACCACGTATTCGGTTGGTAAATTATGTAAACAATGGTTACAACATTCGTCCTTAGACTCTGTTAAGAACCATTTATCCCTCCTATCAGGCACTATTGACTTATCTGACTTTATCTTGGGACCTCGTGGTCCCCGACCGAAGAGATTCATTTATGAAGCGTATAATGAACTCTGGAAGCTGTCACAAATGGAAGCTGCTTCCCGTCTTAGGGAAATAGACCAAGCAAATTTGGAAAAGGTGCTTGCTGTTGTTGACAATAGTATCAATACCCTGTCTTCCCGCATTTACACATTAAACAATATTGTATCCTCTGTTGTTGATATTGTACAAGATGATGTCTCTATGTTGTATCATGGTCAGAATCAGTTGCGTTCAGTGATGCAGTTTGCATGGACTTTGCAAACCCTTAAGTTGGGTAAAGTTCCTTGGAATTTGTTAAACACCACTGCCCTCTTTCTGCCTTTTAATTTGACTGACAAACAGCAGTTCATGTCCATGAAAGATGCATCTTACACTTTGTTACATATTGAAAAAGTGGATCCTTTACCATTCTCTGTAGCGGAACTAGATTCTGCGGTGTGGCTAGTTCATGGGGTTATAGCTTTACCTTTTTCCCTATTTGAATTCGGTTCGTGCATGAAACATTATCCTGTAGGCCGTTTCCAGCCTTTGGGTAGTGCTTTCCTGCATGAACTTTGGTCCTTGCCTTTCATGTATAAATGCCTTAGAGACGGCAAGGAGGTATTTCTCACGGGGGAGTCTTGTGATTCAACTGTGGGTCATTCGCTTATTTGTAAACATATTAAATTGCACGGGGCTTGTAGCGTTTCAGTTCCAAATCTTGCATGTGTGCTAAAGGGTATTCCTGCTCCTGCTATTTCTCCTACTTTTACTTTGCTTACCAACGGTAGCTATTTGCTTTTAAATAACGAAGACTGTTGTGGCCTACAGGCTGGCATTCCGTATATTGTTACGGTCTCGCACAGAGTTGTCTGCTGCAAGAATGTGCTTTTTCCTCCCCCTCACGACATCGTTGATAGCTCTATTTGGCCTTCCATTCCTACCATGGAGGCAGATTTCAATAAGTTGAGCAGAATAAAGGCCCTATTATTGAATGAGGAGGTTATGCTCACATCCGCCCGGGAGACATTCATTCTCCAGGTGGCGAGCACCCACAGTGAAATACAGGCCCTTTTGAACACTGACCTCCCCCAACATTTTGGGGAGTTAATTCATCGTATTTTTAACGCATCAAACACTGAGGGTCTGGTGCACTTTTTTAAGGTTGTGGGATCTGGCCTCGTGTCCACCTTTCAAACTATTTTCGGTGTGATACCGGCATTCATTCATTCTATTTTTTCTAGCGTCTTTGGTGGTTTCCCATTAATCCTCGCTTTGGCGGCCGGTGTCTTGCTGTTGGTCTGTTTTCTGCGCAATGGCTGCACTCCACTGGGCCCTTCTCGATCCCGAACGCCTCCAGCTGCTCCGTGAGCGACTTCTGGTTGGCTTCGATGTTCTGCCCTTGGCAACTATCAGTGTGTCCTACACCCTTTCCTTTCGCTTTGCGTATTTCACTTGCGTGCAACCTGTGATGTCTTGTATCCGCTGTCCATTTACATGGACCATGGATTATTGCCTCTCCAATTCGTCATTGTCGGTCCCGGATTTTGTTCGGTTGGTGGGTCCCTTAGAGGCCCATGAACGGGACTGTTCCGCTGCTGGCTTTATGATGCGTGCGGCTGCACTGGGGATTTTGGCACAATGGGATATCTGGGCGGCTGCTCAGGATCTCCTACAACAAAGTTATATTGAATATCACGCAAGCTGTCCCGCATTGCTTTTGGATGCTCCATACTCTGAAGAACATTCCTGCAGCTTTGACCTGTTGGACTGGATGGCGTCTACGTTTTTGACGATTCCAATGATGTCCTTTTGGACGGTATAGCGTTTTTCTGCTCTTTCACATTTTTGGATTGATTGACTTGCCGTTAGTTGTCAGTGGACCACCTCTATTCTGCTCAGGTGTTTGGAACTCTGTCTTCATTTTCGTCGTGGCCGATGGACTGTCCAGGGGAGGGTGTCTTGTGGCTCATGGCCTCCTGGCTGGTCTGGCTACGTCACCGCAGGCCTGGCTGCCATGATGACTCTTGCGCACGTTTTTATTGGATGTTGTTCTGTCGCCCTCTGTTATTGCCCAGTTATTCTACAACAGTCTGCATATTCTGTTTCTCACCTTTTCTCCTGTTCCCTTTTGGGCTCAGTCTGAACAACAGTTACAAGGTCGAATAACAACTCCCTGGTTCCTACTGATTTGGTCCGTCCCTCGCACCTAGACATAACACCATGTACAGCTGCCATTGAGAAAATAGTGTGCTTTTAATAATGCGATCGCTTGCTCTAAGATAGCACTTGGAGACGACCTTTCCAGGGAGAAGAGCTGTGATTGTTTGCTGATGTAGTTTTGCATCAAGAGACTGAGGTATGGGGGTTCGCTAGTCAAAGCCCAAAGGTCTTCTATTATTATAATAAACTGGCTTCCAGCACGGGGAGGGTGGTAATGTTAGTTAGACATATATCCACTGCTTTATGAGATGCTTTCCCCGTTCGTATTCTATGGAGTAGTAACTATGCTGATTATATTGTTCTTATGTATTATGCTACTAGTACTGACACGTGTACTGTATCTTAGAGCACGTAAGTTGAAATAAACATTTTAACCTATACAGTGTCTCTTCATACGCATGTTGTGGACAGGTACGAATGTGACGAAAGAGTGTTCTTGCCTCTGCGAGTCCTGAGAGAGAGATACCGTGTTCTGGGTTGTCTAAGCATTGGTACATTGGTGCCAATGGGACGCTAAGGCTAGTTGGGTTGGGGTTTTGGGTGCTAAGGTTTATGGTTGGCTCACCGCTATATTCCAAGGTCCTATTATCCTGTGCATAGCTCTGTATGTGCAGAAACCCTATGACAAGAGGGTTAAAATTAACATACTTATCAATTAAATAATTTTTTTAATTAAATAACCAATTAATAATAAATTATTTATAAATAATAACAAATAAAAATTAATAATTACTTCCCACTATATTCCCCTATAAACCCACAACCTGCTCCTAAAAAAAATAACACAATTAATATAATTATCAATTCATCAATTAATAAAAATTAATTACCAATTAATTAATTAACAATAAATTAATTATCAATACAATAAAAAAAAAGAATAATTACTTTATTAAAATTAAATTACTTCCCACCCTATTCCCCTATAAACCCAAAACCTGCTCCTAAAAAAATAACACAATTAATATAATTATCAATTAATCAATTAATAAAAATTAATTACCAATTAATAATTAATTAACAATAAATTAATTATCAATACCAATAAATAAAAATTAATAATTACTTTATTAAAATTAAATTACTTCCCACCCTATTCCCCTATAAACTCAAAACCTGCTCTTAAAAAATATAACACAATTAATATAATTATCAATTAATCAATTAATACAAATTAATTACCAATTAATAATTAATTAACAATAAATTAATTATCAATACCAATAAATAAAAATTTATAATTACTTTATTAAAATTAAATTACTTCCCACCCTATTCCCCTATAAACCCACAACCCGCTCCTAAAAATATAACACAATTAATATAATTATCAATTAATCAATTAATAAAAATTAATTACCAATTAATAATTAATTAACAATAAATTAATTATCAATACCAATAAATAAAAATTAATAATTACTTTATTATAATTAAATTACTTCCCACCCTATTCCCCTATAAACCCACAACCCGCTACGGAATAAAAACACAAAATTTAATTAAAAATAATTAATAATTTCTAAAAATTATTATTAAATTTACTATAATTAAATTACTTCCCACCCTATTCCCCTATAAATCCACAACCCGCTACAGAACTAAAACGGTAAATTTTAATAAAAATAATTAATAATTTCTAAAAATTATTATTACATTTACTATAATTAAATTAATTCCCACCCTATTCCCCTATAAACCCACAACCCGCTACGGAACTAAAATGCAAAATTTACTTTAAAGCAAATTAATAACTTCTAAAAATTAAAACATATATTTTAAAAAAAATACAGGGGCATATTATCAAGGAATAGCGATATTTATCACTAACCGCGCTTAGCGCGAATTATTTTAACGCCGCCTATCGCTGGAAAATATCGCTGAGATAACACCCTATTAACAAGGTTTATCTCCATAGCGATAACATTTACAGCGATAGCGGCAAAATGTGAGAATATCGCTGGAAAAGCAGCGATATTCTCGCATTAACGCAAGGATGGATTCAGCCTGACAATCCACCTCCTATACTTTAAACAGGTAAGTCATCCTCAGTAGCAGGTGTTAAAATCTAGCGATAAACGCGCTTAGCGCGATTTATTTTATCACTTCGCCTGCCTTGTTAATAGGGGTTAGTTGTGTTAGCGACTGTTTACAGTCGCTTTTAGTGGGCAACGCCTACCTTGCATGTCATTAGCGATAATTATCGCTGACATGCAAGGCGATGTAAAAACCGGCCGCTAACGCCTGAAAGCTGTCGCTAACGCCTGTTAGCGACAGCTTGCTAATAGGGCGTTAAAAATATCGCCGCTTTAGCGGCAAAAAGTGCCGCTAAAGCGGCGATAAAGCCCTTGATAATATGCCCCATACAATACTTAACAAAAATATAAAATACATACATTTAAAATACATACTAAAATACATAATACTAATATAAACATCGATATTATTAACAACAATATTTTTACAAACGATATTACTGACTTCGATATTAACAAAAACGATATTTTTTACCTTCATGTCGATATTCTGGTCACCGATATTCTTGATGTCGATATTCAGTACCTTCGATATTTCCAACTCGATATATTTGTACTCCGAAAATAAATACTCGATATTATGTCTGTGCACCGGATTTCTCCATAGCCGAGAGTTAAATGCGCCCCAAAAGTATAAGGGGAGAGGAGAGGGAGTGTACCAGGCACAATCAGGAGGGTAGCGAGGACCTCAATATTGTGGATTGGCCAGAGATCAGCACCTCGTCACACCAACTGTGGCTCCAAAAATGAAAGTATTAAAGTTTCACCACCTTAATAAACATAAATGACCATAAGGTCAATAGGAAGAAGCAACACCAGGCTAAATGAACCAGGGATAAATTGCACCGGAATGGTAGAATGGGAAAAAGGAGGGGGAGGGGAACAGGTCCCATCAAGGCCCAGAATATTTGATCGGGCTCGCCAATCTAATTGCTCCAGCGGAAGCTGCGCCGCTGATAACCTGCACTAGCCTTGGGAAACACCGCCACAGGCCCAGGGCGCGGCCCGAGGAAAAGGCTGACAGCGTGTTGCCAACAGGGAAAGTTCTGATCTCACCATGCGGGCTCCTTGAGTGAAAGGGAGCTGCGCAGGGGCAGAGATTTGGCTGCAGCAAGGAAAGACTATGGAGCTCTGGCCAGACACCCGAAGCGGTGGCACGAGGAAATCGGGAGAGGCACTGGACATGCTACAGAACACTGTGAAGAAAACAACACTAGCTATCTTATAAAAAAGCTCAGTATAACTAGAAACACTTATCTGTTACTGCAGCAGAAAAGAAAGAGGAGGCGCCCTCATGGGTTGTCTATAATATAGGGGTAGGTGGCCTCTGATTGGTTGATGGACTTCTGGGAAATGTAGTTTTGTGTTTTTGTGTTTACTGTGTTTTTATTGGTTGCTATACGTTTTGCAGAAAAGAAAGAGAGGCATAATCTGAGCCTCAGGTCCTGACACAGAACTCAGTAAACACCGAAAATGCAGTTGTCTTTAGCAAGTAGGAATTCAGCATTTTCCACTTGTGATACTGCAAGGCAGCTCTGCAACCCTTTCTCACTAGCCTTTTATGTTTAAATCTGTTTTATTGTTGCATGGTTAAATCAAAGCAAGAGCGTGCATTCCGAGAGTACATCTCTCTAAATTGCATAATAAGAGTATGATTTTTAAGTACTAATAAACAAAAACACAAAGGAAACTTGAACAAACACCCTCCCCGCCCACCCCCCCTAAAGCCTCCCCCCACCCTGCCCAATACTATCAGCTAAGTAAACTATTATGTCAGGGAAGTAATATGATTCACTTGAATGTGTCGCAGGTTAAGCTGTATCCGGTTCAGCTAAACAAAGTAGTCGCAGGTAGCGGGGACAAGTCAATTCTCTAAATTCCTTGATCAACAAGGTTATGAAGGGCTGCCAGATTGTTCGAAATGTGTCGTCTCGTGACGTCAGTGACAGGGTGAATTTTTCCATCCTCAATATGTCCCATAGGTGTCTAAGCCATGCCAGGTGGGTCGGAGCAGTGGGAGACCCCCAGAGCGCTAAGATGGTCTGATGCGCTGCCCACAGGGCTATGCTGATCTGACGTCCTCGACGGGAAGTAAGTGGGAAAGTGATTGGGTTAGCCAACCCAAAAAGTGTGTACAATGGAAATCTAGGGAGTTGAGTAGAAAAGTGGGTGTCGATATCGTCCAGGACTGTAGTCCAGAATGTTGCTATTTCCGGGCAATCCCAAAGAAGGTGTGTTAGTGTTCCCTTAGCCCCACACTGTCACCAGCATGCATTGCTGCGGGCCGGGTTCCCTCTGTGTAAGCGCACTGGGGTTAAGTACCAGTAGGTAGCGATTTTCACCTCTGTTTTGGAGCTAGCCATGTTATATGTGGTGTGCCGCGCCTGATGGTAAATGTCATGCCACTCCTTTGGAGAAAGAGAGCGACCAAGCTCAGACTCCCAACCCTTTTGTGAGGGGGATTTATCATCGGTCTGGGGAGGCTGAAGGAGGACGTATAGCTCAGAGATGAGACGCTTATCTGAGTTTTTACCCAGGAGCCACCTCTCATACGGTGTCAGCGGCCTCTCTTCCCCAGGGCGAATCGACTGGTGTGTCACCCAGTGCCGGATCTGGAGATATCTGAACCGTTCCGCTTCTGGAATGGAGTAGTCCGCTCTTAGGGAGGTGAAGGGCACCAATCCCTCCAGGTCAAAGAGATGGCCTATCGCCCTGCAGGGTGACTCCCGCCAGACCCGATAGGAAGCCCCCAGGCCCGGGGTAAAGTCTGGGTTATCCGCAATTGGAGTCAGGGAAGAGGGCAAAGAGGTCAATTTCCCTTTACGAGTACACCCATCTTACACTCGCAGCAAAGAACCTGTTATGGGGGAGATATAT
The DNA here is from genome assembly GCA_963921515.1 of Calotriton arnoldi. Classification (NCBI taxonomy): domain Eukaryota; kingdom Metazoa; phylum Chordata; class Amphibia; order Caudata; family Salamandridae; genus Calotriton; species Calotriton arnoldi. The sequence goes on along the minus strand of CAWUFW010000021.1, from coordinate 879,104 downwards.
AACGTTGGGGCTCTATGTTTTCGAGGCAAAAACTGTATTTTTGCTAGCGACGTGCCGGCCAAAGCCCGGTCTATGAACAGCCACCTCTTTTTGGATGTGGGTCTGGACCATTCCACCAAATAGCGGAGCTGGGTCGCCTGGTAGTATCTGGTGAGACAAGGAACCCGCAGCCTGCCTTCAGCCGGGGGGAGCCAACTCCCCTCCTTAAACATTCTTGGCCGTTTGCCCTCCCAAACAAACTGGCTCAGTGCCACCTGGAGAGCCGAGATAGTGCCGGCTGGCGGTGACAGCGGCAATGCCTGAAAATAGAAAAGAACCCTGGGCAAAATGGTCATCTTTGTGGCTGCGACACGGCCCAGAAGGGAGAGCGGGTAGTGCCGCCATCTATCTAGCTCAGCACGGACCCAAGTCAGCAATGTTCCATAATTTAGGGTGTTCGTCTTCTCGATTGTCCTGCAGAGCTGAACTCCCAGATAGGGGACGGAGTCTGCAGCCCAACCAATAGGATGCGTTCGCTGCAGCTCCTCTAGCTCCAGAGAAGGAACTATGAGATTCAGAGCCTGAGATTTGTGGAGATTCATGCAGAATCTGGATACCACCCGAACTCCTCCAACTCGGCCAGAAAGGGGGGCAGGCTCCCGACCGGGTCGTCCAGACATCGTCTGCGTACAGACTGATGCGGTGTTCTCCCCCCCCAGGGGGATCCCCTTAATGAGCCTATGATCGCGGACCTGCTGTGCAAAGGGCTCCATATATAAGGCAAATAGTAGGGGGGAAAGCGGGCAGCCCTGTCTTGTGCCTCTACAGATTGGGGAGTTTTTGGAGTTTACCCCATTGACCCTTACAGACGCCCGCGGTGTCTGGTATCCGCTAAAGACCCAGGATCGGAATCGCTCCCCATACCCAAAGTGCTCCATTGTCGCACTGAGAAAGGGCCAGTGGACCCGATCGAAAGCCTTTTCGGCATCTACTGACAATAACATGCTGGAGCCCTGCCTCCGGTGAGCCTTATCTATAATATGTAGCAATCTCTTGGTGTTATCTGCACAGAGCTTCTGCGGAACGAATCCCGCCTGGTCGGGGTGGATAAGACCCTGCATCAAGGGGTTTAGACGTGCCGCCAGGATGCCTGTAAAGAGTTTTGAGTCGGTATTAAGGAGTGATAAAGGGCGGTAGTTGGCACAGGATTTTGGGTCCTTCCCGTCCTTGGGGATAAATGAAATAGGAACATGAAAGGCGGGAGCGTGCCAGAGTCAGTTATCGAATTGAAGAGGCGGGTGAGGATCTGGCCCATTCCGGGCAGAAAACCCTGTAGAATCCGGCGGAGAAGCCATTGGGCCAGGCGACTTCAGTGGTTTCTGCCTCGAGATGGCCGAGATAACCTCATCCAGCCGAATAGGTTTGTCTAGAGAAGATGCCTGCAAGTCAGTCAGTTTGGTCACAGGGGAGTAGCCACGAAGGTAGCCTGCTATGTCCTCTGGGGAGGCGGATTGCCTCGAGTAAAGTGTTGCATAAAAGTCCCTAAACTGGTCCGCTATGGAGGGATCGTCTGACAATTCTGTCCCAGTCTCCGTCTGAAGAGTGCGGACAGTGTTAGCTTGACGTTGGGTTCTCAGTCTTGCGGCCAAGAGTCTGACGCTCTTGTTGCCATTGAGATAGAACAGGTGCTTAAGATGCAGCAGGGCGAATTCCGCCCTGTCGAGGTCCAGACCAGCTAATTGTTTTCGGGCAGCCTCTATTTGGCGCCACACACTGGGGGCCCCGGTGCGATGGTAAATTCCCTCTAGCTCCTGACCCTCTCCTGGAGCTCAACTCTTTTGAGTCTCCTCTGCCAGTTTTCGGCCGCCGAGAGGGAGATAAGTTTCCCCCAACTGCTGCCTTCAGCACATCCCAGAACACCGGGAGAGACACCTCCTCGTTGTCGTTAGCTTCCAGGTGAATGGTGATGACTTTCTTAATCTTTGCCTGTGTTTCAGGTTTCCGCAGTAGGGTCTCCCTTAAGCGCCATTGCCACTGTGCCTGATGTTGTTGGGGAGAATGTATCTCTAAAACTAGTGCTGAATGTTCCGACAGGGTTCTTGGTTCTATCCCTACTGAGCGGAGGAGCTGATATAAGTCCTGGGAGCCCAGGAAATATTCTATTCGGGCGTAAGACTTATGGGCGTGAGAGTAAAACGTGAAGTCCCTAGTGCTTGGGTGTTTGGCCCTCCAGAAGTCCACCATCCCGGCCTCCCTCAGCCATGCAATGCCCTCCCCCGATAGGGACCCGGACCCTCCCTCCCTGTGGGCAGATCAATCTAAGTTTTTATCCATGGCTATATTAAAGTCACCCCACACCAGAACCAGTCGGTCCTGCGATGTGAGTGTCTCAACTAGTGCCTCCCGAATAAAGCGCTCCTGCCCCTCGTTTGGTGAGTACAGGGTGCCCAGAGTTATTGTTTGTGTACCCAGCTGTATTTGGTAGACCAGGAGGCGACCCTCCAGTTCGGCTAGTTTAGGACCAATGGTGCCTCTGAAGGCGCGTGAAAAGAAGATAGCCACTCCTCCCGCCTTGTGTCCCATCGAGGAGAATAGCTGCTGAGGGAAGGATCTGGATTTAAGTCGCTGGGAGTCTCCGGACAAGAGATGTGTCTCCTGGAGGAGACAAATGTCAGCTCCGGTGTGTTCAAGGAAGGATAGGATTGCCTTACGCTTGACAGGGTTGTTCAACCCTTTAACGTTCAGCGAGACAATTTTTAGAGTGTCATCTGTGGTCATGGTGGATATGTGTGGACTTGCTGTACTAGAGTGGCTTGCTCCGTCATTTCCCCCGCCAAGGTGGTCAGTAACGTAGAGACCTGAATCATTGGTAGTGATATCTTAACTACCCCTGCAGTCATTACACATTGATATTCGAAAGAAAAACACCCAAAAACAAAACTTATTACAATCTTAAACAATGTCTCTAGGGGGGCTAGGGCCTCAAAGGGGGTCCCAGCCCTCCAACGAGGGAATTTCCTGATGTGGATCGTCGTGGTCTGAGGGCATCGTGGAGACCACTCCTCTCACGAACCCAAATAGCGTCTGTTATGTGTCCCCTTGGCAAGCAGGCGAGCTACGTTGGTTCATCCTGACCCTCCCGACCCAGTGCCCCCAGTGAGGCTCTCGAGCACTGCCTTCCGTTCCTGTGCCATGGCCTCAGGACCTGGTTTCAGGGCCTTCTTGCTACTCCGCCTTTGTTGCTGTCGCTCCCATCGACCCGTCCCGGCCCCTGCCTCATCCGTGCTGCCCACCTGGGCCTCCGGCCGCTCGATCTGAAGCAGGTCGCATGCCGCACTGAGGGAGCGTATCTGGCGGGTCTTCCCCTCCCATTCAAAGATCAGGCGAAAGGGGTGACCCCAGGCATACAAGATGTCGTGGTTTTTGAGAAAAGAGGTCACAGGACGAAACTCTTGCCTCTTCTGGAGTGTTATTGCAGACAGGTCTTGGTAAAGTTGCAACGAGTGTCCTCTGAAGAGCGTCACGTCAGTTCCTCGCACAGTTCTTAATATACGCTCTTTCAAGGGGAAGCTGTGAACACAGGCAAGAATGTCTGGAGGTGGTAAGTTAGGGGCTCTTGGGGGCCCCACACGATGGACTCGGTCTAGACGGATCTCCGAGCTGGGCATGTCACCAAGGACCTGGACGAATTCTTCCACGTTGCCTGCTTCTGCTGAGGAGGGTGCATTCCGTATCCAGATGTTGTTTCGCCTCGACCTGTTCTCCAGATCCTCAGCATGGGCCTGGAGGTCGATTTGTCTGTCCGAAAGGCGTATTATTTCTTGACGTAGTTGCTCCAGCTCTTCTTCCCTATTTGTTTTGTTTGTTTCTAACGTGTCAACTCTATCACCAATGTCCAAAACCTCACGCCTGATTCCTTGCAAGTCCTGGGCTAAGTCCCCCTTGATCTGTTGCAGGTCCTCTTTGAGCGAAGAAAATAAGGACTCCAGGTAAGAGCGAGTGATAGGGGTTTCCCCGTCATTCTCACCCTCGGGAGGGTGTGGCGCCGGACGGTGGGTCCAGGTGGTCCTGGGGCGGGAGCTTAACCAGCATGTCTTTCAGCGTGCAATCTTTTTTCGCCCGGGCTGCCGCCATCTCTGTTCGCCGGGTGCCGGTGCTGGGATAACGCTAGAGGCAGGGGGAGATGTTCGGTTTTCTCAACTGGATTTGGCAGTCCGGCGTAGGGCCGTGCCCCAGAGTTTGCGAACCGGTGGCCAGGGGGGTATGCCTTTCTTTAGGTGGAGTCTCAGGTTGGCCTCTTAAGGCTATAGTCAAGGCGAGGGGGGGATCAAGCCTTGGGTGTTAACAGGCAGCTCTCTGTGCGGCCCGACCTGCCCTGTCTTGCCCCCTTCCCAGTGCTGGGAGATCCTCCGGGCCAGAGCGGATCCCCCCGGTTGAGCCCCCTCGCACCGCCTTTCTGACGATGCGAAGTCGCTTCTCCACTGTGCCGCTTCGCGGCCCGAGCCACAGAACCCCACCAGTGTCCCTTGCGGGGGTGCTCCTGGCCTCCGGGCCTACCCCGCTTCAAAGCCCTGTGCAACGTGGGAGGGGGGTCTACGCTCCTAGTACTCCGTCGTTCCTCCCGCCCTCAAAGTTCAGGTTAACCCTCTTCCACCACCTCGAGAAGGCCGACCGGAGGGTCTCCTACCTCCTCCTCTCAGGTCTGGCATGGTCGTATGCCTCTGCTGGGCGGCTGTTCTTTGTTGAGGGGGTAAAGCACCCTTGTGCAATGGGGCCGATGAAGGGACTGGGTGCACAAACAAGTTGTATGCCGTGGGTAGGGGGGCGGCGCCGTCACCTCCTGCCACCCCTAACGCTGCTGGAGCCACTCGGCCTGCCTCCCGTCGAGACCAGGGCAAACAAAGGCCTAAGTCTGCGTAATGCATGGGGGGGGGACACCGAACAGCTTTTCTCGCTGTTGCGCAAGGCCTCACCTTATGGCCAGTTCTCGTAGGCCTCCCAGGCCTGCTGTGCTTCTTAGATGGCTGCCTAGGGGGGGGGCCAGCCTCACGTCTGTCGCAGGCTGTACGCTGGCTGAAGCTGTCCTCAGCTTCGGCAGAGGCCCCCAACGTCCTTGAGCGGCTCAGGCTGCCGCCTCCTGCACCTCTATCGGGGCCTCGGTGATCGCGCCCACGACTCCCACGGCCCGCAGGCTCCGGGCCCGGGATCCGTCCGTGGCGCGATGCCGCGTCCGCAGGAACAGCCCTCTAGACCTGCTCCCAGATCGCTAGAGGTCTCGCCAGCAGGGCAGCCGCTTTCCTGTGCTCCGGGCTCAACACTGGCCCGCTACAAGGCCTCGGGGCATCGCTGAAGAAAGCTGTAGATCGGGCCCTGAGCAGAGCGGTCGGCGAACACGTCCGCTCACTCCGCCATCTTAGCCACGCCCCCCCTCTCACTAGCTTTTTGTGCAATAATTTATGTAGTCGACCTAATACATTATGCACCTTAAGAAGTTTTCCTTTCTGTTGATATCTTTTTTTTTTGGTTACATAATCACCTTAGCCCAGAATACTCTAATACATTGTAATCGCATGCACCAGGCCCAACATTTAAAATGGAACACCCGTTTTTTTACCCATCCTCTCGCTCTTTGATTTAATGTTCATTCTAGGCAATAAACAAACAAGCTAACCACATTTCAAAGGGGTTTCTGTCTATTCTGGCATGTGTTGTATAGTGCGCCCCAAAACATGTGCACTTTTCTCTTTCGAGCACTGTTCGCTGCCCTGTATTATCACCTACGGGAGCACATTAACCATCCGGAGATTGTCCCAGCCCGCCGCTTTTCATTTGATTATTTCATTTAATTGGTAGAAAAGGCATTCTACCCAGCGAACACACCACACTTTGTCTGTGGAAGTTTAATAGCCAGGGACACTGTGATCATAGGTGGGCATGGTTTCACTTCCCGCCTCCTCCAATAGGACGATCAATTTTGGCCACACACATTCATGTGAGGCACTCTAGTTGTTGCGTACTTTCATGGGAACGGCCTCTTCCGCATTAATCAGCTACGTAAGACACGACCCCTAATGCAGTACCAGCAACGTCTTCCACCTTACCGAACAATGCGATAGCGACGAAGGATGTGACTCCCTATCCGGATTCACGACTTCTTCATGCCTTTTTTGTCATATGAGTGACCAGTAAGTAATCTGCACTTTTACTGCACAATTTTTTTTGTGCACGTTTGTAGTGCTAGAGGCACTCTTATGGTCTGACACCACGTGATGACCTTTGACTACCATAATTTTAATTGACTTTGGTGTGTTATTTTATCCTAGCCTGAATGTACGTCCTGCATATGCCTTGTTTCTCTTGAAGATTTCTTCTCGTAGTTTTGAAGTGGGAGCTGTCACAGTAGAACAGCCTTGCCAAGAACAGAACGTGTGGGATGTGCATTTGAAAGCATGAGAGAGAGAGAGGTGTGGAATGTACTTTTTGGTCTCGAAGTGCAGTGTTATGAGCAGTGGTGCACAAATGTGCATTGTGATGTACATTGAGAGATGAAGTATGTGATGCTATAGGCAGTGGTGCATAAATGTGCATTGTGTTGTACATTGGGAAGTATTATGAAGTTCTTACTATTGGCTTTGACATGGCCTCTTGTCATCCTGAATTCTGACTCTGCCTTGCCTGAGCTTTTTTGCGCGCACAGACAGGCCCCCAGAGTGTTTGCAAGTTGTTTGGGTTAATCACGTTCAAGGTTGTTTTGTGAGAGATTGTTTAATGTACCCTGGAAGGCTTTCGTAAGCTTTGTTAAGATAAAGGCTGGAACATATGAGAATGTAGAGGGAACATGGGAACTCCTGTTGCCCTGGAATGCTTACATGGAAACTGCCCAGTTCCAGTAAGTTTCCTTGGCGCAGAGGAAAAGACTATTAAACCTTCTAGTGTGTTTTGAGACTATAAAGCCGGAGAATCTTGGCTGCCAGCTTAGGAGCTCATTTGTGGAGGTGACGTACCGCCACAAAAAGAATCTGGATTTGAGTCCTGATCGTGAGTCTATTGCTTGGCTGCTAACGGGCTCCTCCAGCTTGAGTTGGCAAGGATGTCGAGTGAACGATAAGGTGAGGTGATTTGTTTCTGACAAGTGCCATTGAGATTCCAGTGGCTGTGGTCATTTGAGGTCTTTTCTTTGTGATGTGTGAGTGAGTCAGAGTGCACATCCAAAGTAATCATTTGATGTATTTAGTGTAGATATCTTTCTGATTTCTTGCAGGACGTCCAGTATTATTTGCTGCTTGTTTATTCATTATTATTATTCATGCATTTAACTGTTGCATTTACCAAGTGTGTTATTATTGCTTGCATATAAATATATGCAGACCCCCCAGATTATTGCGGCATAGATTTGGAAATTTAGCGGCACAAAAATGGAAATTTAGCTGCATAAAAATGGAAATTTAGCGGCATTATTGCGGCACTTTATTTTACTCGTAATCATTCTTTTTCAGCCTTAAATCAATGGAAACTATTGTAGTAGAGTATTCAACTTTGAAATAGGCATGTTTAAAGTGCCTGCAACTCTACGGAAGCACACCTCTAATCCTAACCTCGTGAGAGGTGGCCCTATTTCTCCATGGAATGTTTTAGCGCCCATGTACGCACCCCTGCTGGGGACCCAAAACTCAGGCCCATCCTCTTGTGGTGCAGAAGTTGATCATATATGTTATGTTGAATATAAACAGTGTATACAGTGCAGAGCATTTTATCTCTTTGATAGCAGATAATACTGTTATCCTAGTCTGTGAAAGATGAAAGGATGAACCTGACCTGCCGGGATAGTAATCTGTGGATAGCTGGCCACAGGACACTGCAGCAGGCCCTCAAGTCACTACACTAGCCTAACTGTACTTAGCTATCACCTCACCTGGGCAATTCTAGGGAACTTCAAAGGCCAATCCTTTCATTGCACCCTCCCATGAGGGACAGTAATGAACTGGGCGGAGCTTTCTTCACCATGCCCGGGCCCCAGTGTCTATGAATTTGTGACCTCAAAGAAAATTATCCCATTTATTAACCCCAGTGGTGTAATTAGAAGTGTGCTCTCTTGTCACCACAGCCCCGTCTGTTTGTGGTATCAGATCGCTTCAGCCACAGGAGCCAGGCCTTTTGCCTTTGTACTCATGAGGCTTCACCCATGTGCAGAATGGAAATGAATAGCATAGGCGGGAGACAGGCTTAGGGTGGCACATTATGCTAGCACACAATATTCACCTTGGTGGTTTGGGGAGCTGGACATCAGCCGAATTCACATTAAATTTGGTAGCAGACAAGTGAAGCAGCCAGTCCTTTAAATTCTTCTGCACGATTAGACCTTTTTGGGCTGCTGCTTGCATGAGGGCACACATGGGCTACGGCATGTGAGCCATATCTGGTTTGGAGGAATCTGATACTAGTTTGTCCAGGCTGACTGAGACACCACAGGCCCTGTGCAGAATGTGCAGGCCCTGTGCAGAATTTATTTAATTTATTTTTGGCATATAGAAACAGACAGCTCGACAGAAGCTGAAATACCATCATCATCAACTAAAACTCACTCAGCTAAGATAAAAATGATTTTAAAAAATAACTATGTTTAAAACATACATGGGCAGGCTCTATATTGTACAAAATCCAAAATGATTTGGCCACAAAACTACCGTTCCTCAATAACAAAAGAGGGCATGACAATTACATTCCAGTTTCTCTAATTGCAAGACATACTCAGTTGAGTTTCTGGATCAAAGCAAATCAGTAGACCACAAGCCCTCTGCTCTTTTAGAATGTTCTGTCTGTTTAGATGCTCACATCTTGCTGTGAAGTGTCTCTAATGTAATGTAGAGGAGGTGTGATAGCCGGCTGCTCACCCGCCTGCCCCTCATCTGCCAGTGCCCTCTCTGCCCACACCTCACAATGCCACTTTTGCTTAGTGCTTTAAAAAGGCGCTTTTATGTCAAAATTAGTAGAGATGCGTTGGCATCTCTCGAATGGGAATCAAAACACGAGATCTGAAAATAAGTTTGGTAAAGGAGAGTGTAGCCAGAACAGCAGCCAGGGGTCAGAGAGTAAGAACAGAGTTATCATGACCCCAATCACAGAAAGGACGACATAAGGGGAAGGAAACATATTCCCATCTATTATTTCCAGATAGCGCTATTTATGGCACCACTGCTGTTTCTAAGCGCTGTAAATAACAAGAGGAATTATGCTTTACAAAAACTGTTCATGCATGGAACTGCCTCTAGAAGCAGGGGTTGCCGGGCGCAAATTCGTAATATAATCTGAAAAGCCCAGGGGAAAACACAGGCTAATAATAACCCCAGGGTAAGAACAAAGACTGCGCTGTAGACAACGAGTCTGCAGTTTTACAGCTTTGTGAGAAATTGGACCGAGAAGGCGACGGAGTACCTTGAGGTACGGAAGACAGTCCAAATACAGAGATGCCTAAACCAAGCTTTTTTACGGCTGTACGGCGGCACGTAGTGACGTGTGCCCGTGCAACCTTAAGAAGCCATATGTTTTTCCTTTATTCTAGGAGACCTTTTTTAGCGGCCAAAATAGCAAATATCGCTGCCATCGCGCTAATCAGCTGATTTCGCGATTTTTTCGTGAATCGCGAAATGCTGGAGGGTCTGTGTGTATATATATATATATATATATATATATATATATATATATATATATATATATTATCTACTGGCGGTCGCCAGTAGATAGTTATAGTTACAACCTATTATCCATAGGAAATCCGCGACATTCTATTTGAAATAACTCTCTTGCCGGTTGACGTATCTTCGCAAAATTTTCAAACTTTGTGGGGCGCTCCGGTCCGCTCCTACCCTGAAAGTCTCGGGGGATTCGTCAAGCGGGGGCCGAGAAAAAGGGGGTCCCAAAACGCGTTTTCCCCATGCAATTTTCCATAGGAAACTTTAGACACGGCTACAGCTCGAACTGCTGAACGGAATTACACCAAATTTAGCAAAGAGGTAGTTCTTGGTTCAGAAAGAACCCTTTTTGTTAAATGGTGTAAATCCGTTCAGTAGTTGCTGAGAAAATGAAAAGTAAAAAGATAGATATATCTAGGGCCGCGGATCCTCCCGAGCACGAGCTTTATGTTAATTGGCTGTCAACACTCCAAATCAGGAAGTGTTGGCAGCCATTTTATCCTCGGTAGAACCGAGGGACAGAAACAAGTGCGCAAAGCGCACAAAGGGGGCAGGGTAGAAACACCCTGACTCCCTAGGTCTGCTCAGGGGGTCCCACAAGGACCCCCTGGGCAAAAATATATATTTTTTTTTTAAAAATCGGCAGGATGCGCTCAGGGAGCGCGAACCCTGCCGAAAAAAAAATCAAGCGCGGTCTCCCGCGCTCGATGTTAATTGGCCCCCGGGTGGGCCAAGTCCCGGGGGCATGCTGGGGGGGTTAATTTTATGTGTGGGGGCCTATAAGGGCCCCCAAGCCTGAGGACCACCACCCCCGGGGCTTTATGTTGAATGGTGCGGGAGGGCTCTGAGCCCTCCCGCAGCCCCGAGGACCACCACCTCCCCGGGGCTTCTTTTTTAATTAAAAACCTGTGTGGGGGGCTCCAGCCCCACACGCCCGAGACCACCACCTCCCGGGGCACTAAGAAAAATTACAATGGGGGTCCGTTTTGGACCCCCAGAGCCCGGGGACCACCACCTCCCGGGGCTGTGCACTGAATGGGAGGGGGCCGCGCGGCCCCCCTCCTGGAGACCCTTGATGGCCCTGGGGACCACCACCCCCAGGGCCGGCTCCTGCAGTGTCCCGGGGTGCCTACCCCCGGGACACTGCTGTTTGCAATGACAGGACGGAGCCTCGCGGCTCCCGTCCTGTCATTGCAAACTGCTTTGGATATTGGAAGAGAGAGCAGGAAACCTGCTCTCTCTTCCAATATCCAAAGCCGATTGCTTTCCACATGGGGAGCAGCATGTTAGCTGCTCCCCATGTGTAAGCAATGCCGGCTCCCGTAGGACACGGGGAGCCGGCGGGACTGTGGGGGATTGGGGACCCCCCACAGTCCCCAACGAGAGGGCCAGCCCCGGGGGATGGGGTCCCCGGGGCAAGTAGTGGCCCGGGAGGGGGCCACGCGGCCCCCTCCCCCCAAAAAAACAAAAAAAAAACGATCGGGCCCGCAGGCCCCGCCCCTTCCTTCACCACTCTGCAAACGCGCCCCCTGGCGCGTTTGCAGAGGAGACGAATTACCCTTGAATACTGGGGGTCCCTGGGGGCCAACTAGCCCACCAGGAACCTCCAGTATGCGGGCTGCCTTGCAGAGAGGTGTACAGAGGCCACGCCCCTTTTACACCTCTCTGCAACGCAGCTCTATGGCGCTTTTGGAGGTATATGGTGGGCTAGTTGCACCCCAGGGACCCTCAGGATTCAAGGGGAGTTAATCCCCGACTTAAAACGCGCCACGGGGCGCGTTTGCACAGTGGTGAAGGGAGGGGCGGGGCTTCAGGTGACGTGTGCAAACAGGCCCCGTGGCGCGTTTTAAGATGGGGAATTAAATCTTCTTCAATCCTGAGGGTCCCTGGGGCCAACTAGCCCAACAGGTACGTCCAGAAAGCGCCACAGAGCTGCGTTGCAGAGAGGTGTAAAAAGAGGTGTGGCCTCTGTACATGTCTCTGCAACGCAGCCCCTGGCGCATACTGGAGGTTCCTGGTGGGCTAGTTGGCCCGTAGGGACCCTCATGATTCAAGGGGACTTAATCCCCCAACTTAAAACACACCACGGGCGCGTTTGCACAGATGTCACCTCAGGCCCCGCCCCCTCCCTTCACCATTGTGCAAATATTCCTCTAAAATCAGCCGAAATCCGAATTCCGATTTACTCACCTGTTATCAGGAGAGACCTCAGTGCTGCATCTTTCAGCCCAGTACTGATCCTCAAAAGTAATTTTAACCGTACTTACTGGTAACTTGAATTTCCTTCATAGGCTAACATTGACTGGTTTCACTTGGAAATTCTTCTAAGTGTGGAGTTTTGGAACTTTAAAATATTCCTCTAAAATCAGCCGAAATACGAATTCCGATTTACTCACCTGTTATCAGGAGAGACCTCAGTGCTGCATCTTTCAGCCCAGTACTGATCCTCAAAAGTAATTTTAACCGTACTTACCGGTAACTTGAATTTCCTTCATAGGCTAACATTGACTGGTTTCACTTGGAAATTCTTCTAAGTGTGGAGTTTTGGAACTTTAAAATATTCCTCTAAAATCAGCCGAAATACGAATTCCGATTTACTCACCTGCTATCAGGAGAGACCTCAGTGCTGCATCTTTCAGCCCAGTACTGATCCTCAAAAGTAATTTTAACCGTACTTACCAGTAACTTGAATTTCCTTCCATAGCATATCATTGACTGCTTTTTGCTGAAAAAGTTTCTAAGTGTTGATTTTTGAAACATACAAATATTCCTCTAAAATCAGCCGAAATCCGAATTCAGATTTACTCACCTGTTATCAGGAGAGACCTCAGTGCTGCATCTTTCAGCCCAGTACTGGTCCTGAAAAGTAATTTTAACCGTACTTACCAGTAACTTGAATTTCCTTCATAGGCTAACATTGACTGGTTTCACTTGGAAATTCTTCTAAGTGTGGAGTTTTGGAACTTTAAAATATTCCTCTAAAATCAGCCGAAATACGAATTCCGATTTACTCACCTGTTATCAGGAGAGACCTCAGTGCTGCATCTTTCAGCCCAGTACTGATCCTCAAAAGTAATTCTAACCGTACTTACCAGTAACTTGAATTTCCTTCCATAGGATATCATTGTCTGGTTTTCAGCAGAAAAGTTTCAAAGTGTCGATTTTCACAAACTACAAATATTCCTTAAAAATCGCCTGTATGACTTAAACGCATTCTTTCAACTGTTTACAGGAGATGCACCAGTGCTGTATCCAGGATCCAACACTGAGTAAGAAAAAGTAACGATAACAGTTTTTACCTGCTAAGTGAATTTCCTTCCATAGGATAACATTGGTGATTCTATGAGAAAAAGTTTCTAAGTGTCAACTTTTAAAATACAATAATATTCCTTAAAAATCACGACTGTAACCAAAACGCTTTTACTCAACTGTTTACAGGAGATGTACCAGGACTGAATCTAGGATCCAGTCCTGTGGTTAGAAAAAGTAATCCATAAAGTAACTAATTGCATTTAACTAGAAATTCACATTGAGCTGAATGTTGCATTGTGTTTGAAAATGTGTTGCCCATTGCAACAACTGTAACTACTGTACTTAAAAGTCTATTGCCTATGTGCAAAGTATTTAAACTAAAGTAATTCATTCTGAGAAAGTATTTTTGTAATGTAATGTATAATGTAATTACAATGTAATTTAAAAAATAAAATATGTAAAAGAAATTGTTTCTAAAAATGTAGTAAATCAGTATGAAAAAAATTAATATAAAAATTAATACATTTAAAAATTGTCATTTAAAAAACCTTTGAAATTCACTGAAAAAACCGTAGGTTTCAGGCACGTTATAGTTACAAATTAGCATTTAAAAAACCTTTGAAATTCACTGAAAAAACCATAGGTTTCAGACACGTTATAGTTAGAAATTAGCATTTAAAAAACCTTTGAAATTCACGGAAAAAACCAGAGGTTTTAGGGACAGTTATAGTTAGTTGGACATTGCACTCGTACAAAACCCGTGAAATTCCCCGTTATAGTTAGTTCAGCTAACTATAACTCGCGCCCCGCAATGCACTGCTGATGACGTCACATATTACATCACTCATGACATGGTCAGTGACATCACTGATGACATCACTGATGACATCTCAAATGACATCACTGATGACATCATCCACGTGATAATCTGATGCAGCTCCTCACACCCTAATATAACCTTTGATACACCCAATCTAAATTACAGAGTGCCATTCGCAAAACCATAGACACTCCAACACCAATAACTACATACCCACTCACTGATTCTTAGGTCTACACACACACATCCACTCACTCACCCGTACAGTCACTCATACTTATGGTCACTCAGTACAGGACTATCATATGCACTCTTACTCCTATATAGACACTCAAACACCGCCACTCATCCATAGAGGTACTCACACACCTAGTCAGTCATGCAAATAATTAAACACACTGCCATTTACTCACCTATACAGTTATACACACACCAGCTCACTTAATCATACAAATACTAGCACATTGTTACGCTCTTATACAATCACTGATACAAGCACACACTCATCCATACAGCCACTATCACAATCACTCACTCTCGCTTATAGCTATTTATATACTCCAATACACATATATACTGCCTTTCACATATTTAGTTACTCACACATGTACCACTGGGACATACATTCACTCACTAACACACTCTTACACACACTTACCCACCCATACAGTCTATCACAGATGCACTCTTGAAACCATCCACCCAGTGAATCACCCACTCACACATCTATGCACAGTCGCACACACCCCATCCACACAAACACTCAGGCACCCATACAGATACTCATAGAACCAATAAATAACCCATATAGACACTCATGTAGCTATTCGCAAATCCATGCATCCACTTACACACCAACAGACGGATACAGACATTCACACAGTTTAGTCACTAACCCATGCATTCAGTAAGATACGTTTAATCACTCACTTGTAGAGTCAGTCACGCACGTACTAAATCATCCATTCAGACACTTATACACCCACTCATTCTTCAATACGCCTTTCCCTATATATATTAAACATATTTAAACTTTACAGAAACACACAGTCACTGGATGATGTCATCAGTGATGTCATTTGAGATGTCATCAGTGATGTCATCAGTGATGTCACTGACCATGTCATGAGTGATGTAATATGTGACGTCATCAGCAGTGCATTGCGGGGCGCGAGTTATAGTTAGCTGAACTAACTATAACGGGGAATTTCACGGGTTTTGTACGAGTGCAATGTCCAACTAACTATAACTGTCCCTAAAACCTCTGGTTTTTTCAGTGAATTTCAAAGGTTTTTTAAATGCTAATTTCTAACTATAACGTGTCTGAAACCTATGGTTTTTTCAGTGAATATATATATATATATATATATATATATATATATATATATATATATATATATATATATATATATATATATATATATATATTTATCTACTGGCGGTCGCCAGTAGATAGTTATAGTTACAACCTATTATCCATAGGAAATCCGCGACATTCTATTTGAAATAACTCTCTTGCCGGTTGACGTATCTTCGCGAAATTTTCAAACTTTGTGGCCCGCTCCGGTCCGCTCCTACCCTGAAAGTCTCGGGGGATTCGTCAAGCGGGGGCCGAGAAAAAGGGGGTCCCAAAACGTGTTTTCCCCATGCACTTTTCCATAGGAAACTTTAGACACGGCTACAGCCCGAACTGCTGAACGGAATTACACCAAATTTGGCAAAGAGGTAGTTCTTGGTTCAGAAAGAACCCTTTTTGTTAAATGGTGTAAATCCGTTCAGTAGTTGCTGAGAAAATGAAAAGTAAAAAGTTAGTGATATCTATGGCCGAGTAGGGTCCGCGTACCCTCAGCGCACCCTGCGCGCACCGTCCCGATCACGAGCTGCATGTTAATTGGCTGTCAGCTGGCTGTCAACATTCCGATTCAGGAAATGTTGGCAGCCATTTTATCCCTCGGTAGAACCGAGGGACAGAAACTAAGTGCGCAAAGCGCACAAAGGGAGCAGGGTAGAAACACCCTGACCCCTAGGTTTGCTCAGGGGGTCCCACAAGGACCCCCTGGGCAAAAAAAAAAAAATTTTTTAAAAATCGGCAGGATGCGCTCAGGGTGCGCGAATCCTGCCGAAAAAATCGAAGCGCGGGGTCCCGCGCTTCGTATTTGCCCGGGTGGGCCAAGTCCCGGGGGCATGGTAGGGGTTTAATTTTATGTGTGGGGGCCTCAAAGGGCCCCCAAGCCCTGGGGACCGCCACCCCCGGGGCTTTTTAAAAATGGTGCGGGAGGGCTCTGAGCCCTCCCGCAGCCCCGGGACCACCACCTCCCCGGGGCTTTTTTAAAAAAATTAAACAACCTGTGTGGGGGGCTCCAGCCCCCACACGCCCGAGGACCGCCACCTCCCGGGGCACTAACAAATGAAAATGGGGGTCCGTTTTGGACCCCGAAGCCCGGGGACCACCACCTCCCCGGGGCTGTGCTGATGTAGGGAGGGGGCCGCGCGGCCCCCTCCTGGAGCCCTTGATGGCCCTGGGGACCACCACCCCCAGGGCCGGCTCCTGCAGTGTCCCGGGGTGCCTACCCCGGGACACTGTAGTTTGCTATGGCAGGACGGGAGCCTCGCGGCTCCGGTCCTGTCATAGCAAACTGCTTTGGATATTGGAAGAGAGAGCAGGGAAACCTTCTCTCTCTTCCAATATCCAAAGCACATTGCTTTCCACATGGGGAGCAGCATGTCAGCTGCTCCCCATGTGGAACAGCAATGCCGGCTCCCAAGGGACGTGGGGAGCCGGCGGGACTGTGGGGGATTGGGGACCCCCACAGTCCCCAACGGAGAGAGCCAGCCCCGGGGGATAGGGTCCCCGGGGCAAGTAGTGGCCCAGGAGGGGGCCACGCGGCCCCCCTCCCCAAAAAAGAATAAAAAAAAAAAAAAAAAATGGAAAGGCCGGCCCCGGGGATGGGGTTCCCGGGGCCTTAAATGGCCAGAGGAGGGGGCCACGCAGCCCCCTCCCAAGAAAATAAAAAAAGGCCAGGCCCCGGGGATGGGGTCCCCGGGGCCAATACAGGCCCAGGGAAGGGGGCCACGCGGCCCCCTTCCCGTTTTTTAAATAAAATTAAATTTAAAAAAAGGGGTAAGGCCCTGGGGGATGGGGTCCCCAGGGCCCAAAAACAGGAAAAAGGAAGGGGGCCACACAGCCCCCTTCAGGGGACAAATTTTTTTTTTTTTTTTTAAACGATCGGGCCCGCAGGCCCCGCCCCCTTCCTTCACCACTCTGCAAACGCGCCCCCTGGCGCGTTTGCAGAGGAGAACAATTCCCCTTGAATACTGGGGGTCCCTGGGGCCAACTAGCCCACCAGGAACCTCCAATATGCGCCAGGGGGCTGCGTTGCAGAGACGTGTAGAGAGGCCACACTTCCTCTCTGCAACGCAGCTCTGTGGCGCTTTTGGAAGGTATATGGTGGGCTAGTTGGACTCCGGGGACCCTCAGGATTCAAGGGGACTTAATCCCCCAACTTAAAACGCGCCACGGGCGCGTTTGCACAGTGGTGAAGGGAGGGCGGGGCTTCAGGTGACATGTGTGCAAACAGGCCCCGTGGCGCGTTTTAAGATGGGGAATTAAATCCCCTTCAATCCTGAGGGTCCCTGGGGGCCAACTAGCCCAACAGGTACATCCAGAAAGCGCCACAGAGCTGCGTTGCAGAGAGGTGTAAAAGGGGTGTGGCCTCTCTACACGTCTCTGCAACGCAGCCCCTGGCGCATATTGGAGGTTCCTGGTGGGCTAGTTGGCCCCTAGGGACCCTCAGGATTCAAGGGGACTTAATCCCCCAACTTAAAACGCACCACGGGGCGCGTTTGCACAGATGTCACCTCAGGCCCCGCCCCTCCCTTCACCATTGTGCAAATATTCTTCTAAAATCATCCGAAATACGAATTCCGATTTACTCACCTGTTATCAGGAGAGACCTCAGTGCTGTATCTTTCAGCCCAGTACTGGTCCTGAAAAGTAATTTTAACCGTACTTACCAGTAACTTGAATTTCCTTCCATAGGCTAACATTGACTGGTTTCACTTGGAAATTCTTCTAAGTGTGGAGTTTTGGAACTTTAAAATATTCCTCTAAAATCAGCCGAAATACGAATTCCGATTTACTCACCTGTTATCAGGAGAGACCTCAGTGCTGCATCTTTCAGCCCAGTACTGATCCTCAAAAGTAATTTTAACCGTACTTACCAGTAACTTGAATTTCCTTCCAAAGGATATCATTGCCTGCTTTTTGCTGAAAAAGTTTCTAAGTGTTGATTTTTGAAACATACAAATATTCCTCTAAAATCAGCCGAAATACGAATTCTGATTTACTCACCTGTTATCAGGAGAGACCTCAGTGCTGCATCTTTCAGCCCAGTACTGGTCCTGAAAAGTAATTTTAACCGTACTTACCGGTAACTTGAATTACCTTCATAGGCTAACATTGACTGGTTTCACTTGGAAATTCTTCTAAGTGTGGAGTTTTGGAACTTTATAATATTCCTCTAAAATCAACCAAAGTACGAATACCAATTTACTCACCTGTTATCAGGAGAGAACCCAGTGCTGCATCTTTTAGCCCAGCACTGACCCTGAAAAGTAATTTTAACCGTACTTACCAGTAACTTATATTTTCTTCCATAGGAATCCATTGTCTGGTTTTCAGCAAAAAAGTTTCAAAGTGTTGATTTTTACAAACTACAAATATTCCTTAAAAATCACCTGTATGACTTAAACGCATTCTTTCAACTGTTTACAGGAGATGCACCAGTGCTGGATCCAGGATCCAACACTGAGTAAGAAAAAGTAACGATAACAGTTTTTACCTGCTAAGTGAATTTCCTTCCATAGGATAACATTGGTGATTCTATGAGAAAAAGTTTCTAAGTGTCAACTTTTAAAATACAATAATATTCCTTAAAAATCACGACTGTAACCAAAACGCTTTTACTCAACTGTTTACAGGAGATGTACCAGGACTGAATCTAGGATCCAGTCCTGTGGTTAGAAAAGTAATCCATAAAGTAACTAATTGCATTTAACTAGAAATTCATATTGAGCTGAATGTTGCATTGTGTTTGAAAATGTGTTGCCCATTGCAACAACTGTAACTACTGTACT
The DNA here is from genome assembly GCA_963921515.1 of Calotriton arnoldi. NCBI lineage: Eukaryota > Metazoa > Chordata > Amphibia > Caudata > Salamandridae > Calotriton > Calotriton arnoldi. The sequence goes on along the minus strand of CAWUFW010000021.1, from coordinate 860,228 downwards.
TAAAAGTCTATTGCCTATGTGCAAAGTATTTAAACTAAAGTAATTCATTCTGAGAAAGTATTTTTTGTAATGTAATGTATAATGTAATTACAATGTAATTTAAAAAATAAAATATGTAAAAAAAAATTGTTTCTAAAAATGTAGTAAATCAGTATGAAAAAAATTAATATAACAATTAATACATTTAAAAATTGTCATTTACAAAACCTTTGAAATTCACTGAAAAAACCGTAGGTATCAGGCACGTTATAGTTAGAAATTAGCATTTAAAAAACCTTTGAAATTCACTGAAAAAACCATAGGTTTCAGACACGTTATAGTTACAAATTAGCATTTAAAAAACCTTTGAAATTCACTGAAAAAACCATAGGTTTCAGACACGTTATAGTTACAAATTAGCATTTAAAAAACCTTTGAAATTCACTGAAAAAACCATAGGTTTTAGGGACAGTTATAGTTACTTGGACATTGCACTCGTACAAAACCCGTGAAATTCCCCCGTTATAGTTAGTTCAGCTAACTATAACTCGCGCCCCGCAATGCACTGCTGATGACGTCACATATTACATCACTCATGACATGGTCAGTGACATCACTGATGACATCACTGATGACATCTCAAATGACATCACTGATGACATCATCCACGTGATAATCTGATGCACCTCCTCACACCCTAATATAATCTTTGATACACCCACTCTAAATTACAGACTGCCATTCGCAAAACCATAGACACTCCAACACCAATAACTACATACCCACTCACTGATTCTTAGGTCTACACACACACATCCACTCACTCACCCGTACAGTAACTCATACTTACGGTCACTCAGTACAGGACTATCATATGCACTCTTACTCCTATATAGACACTCAAACAACGCCACTCATCCATAGAGATACTCAGACACCTAGTCAGTCATGCAAATAATTAAACACACTGCCATTTACTCACCTATACAGTTATACACACACCAGCTCACTTACTCATACAAATAGTAGCACATTGTTACGCTCTTATACAATCACTGATACAAGCACACACTCATCCATACAGCCACTATCACAATCACTCACTCTTGCTTATAGCTATTTATATACTCCAACACACATATATACTGCCTTTCACATATGTAGTTACTCACACATGTACCACTGGGACATACATTCACTCACTAACACACTCTTACACACACTTACCCACCCATACAGTCTATCACAGATGCACTCTTGAAACCATCCACCCAGTGAATTACCCACTCACACATCTATGCACAGAGTTGCACACACCCCTCCCACACAAACACTCAGGCACCCATACAGATACTCAGACAAGCATTCAATAACTCATATAGACACTCATTTAGCTATTCACAAACACATGCAGCCACTTACACAGCAACAGACAGACGGATACAGACATTCACCCAGATTAGTCACTAACCCATGCATTCAGTAAGATACGTTAAATCACTCACTTATAGAGTCAGTCACGCACCTACTAAATCATCCATACAGACACTTACACACCCACTCATTCTTCAATACGTCTTTTCCTATATATATTAAAAATATTTAAACTTTACAGAAACACACAGTCACTGGATGATGTCATCAGTGATGTCATTTGAGATGTCATCAGTGATGTCATCAGTGATGTCACTGACCATGTCATGAGTGATGTAATATGTGACGTCATCAGCAGTGCATTGCGGGGCGCGAGTTATAGTTAGCTGAACTAACTATAACGGGGAATTTCACGGGTTTTGTACGAGTGCAATGTCCAAGTAACTATAACTGTCCCTAAAACCTATGGTTTTTTCAGTGAATATATATATATATATATGTATATATATATTTTTTTTTTTTATTTTTTTTTTAATGTTACTCATTTGATATCTGGGAAAGCCTTTCTGTTAGAGAGCATTGCATAAATAAAACCCCAAGCCTTATTCTAAAAAGAGAGTCTTTGCATTTTGTAAAGTGAAACCCCTTTCTAGGTGTTGTTGTGTTTTATGTCTTCTGCCTCGTCGTGTTTAGGCCATCGTGTGGGGGGGGTAGTATTTTGAAGGTGAGCCAAGAAAATGTCTCGCCCGTAAGTCTGACTCTGACATACATACACCTGCCATTTTTAGGTCGAGCCTTGCGGCAGCACGCATGCGCTGCTCACTCTGTGAGGCATGCTGTAATAGAGTATGCTGTGGAAGCTCCGCCCATTCGCAGCCCATATTTTTAATTGGCTTGTGTCATTGTCCTTTGTAAACGCTGGCTTCGATTGATTATGAGGCTTGTTAGTCCCTCCTTGGTACCGCCTTGTCTCCATTTGTTACCGCCCATAAGGACTGGACCTTTTACTTGGCTCCTACACGGTCTGCATTATATTGGATGTGAGCACTATTTTGTTTAATGTTATGCCCCTACTCCGGACAATTGGTCGCAGCACGCTGCCTGCTTTTATTTTACTTATTAATCGCGTTCCGCCTTAACTATAGCGGCCGCGTTTCTTTCTTTCTTTATTCATTTAACGTACTAATGTCGGTCCGCTTTAAGTATAGCGGCCGCATTTACTTATTTTTTTGTTCACTAGCGCCCATACGGCACTTTCACATTTATGAAGGCCACGCCCTTTCTTTAGACAAACCGTGTCTAAAGAAGGGTGCGCGACCGCTAATTAAGTGAAAGCGTGGCATGGGCACTTTTACAAAAAAAAAAACATCTGTTTGTCAACTTGACAAACAGATGCTTTTTTTAATCAAAGCGCCTGCATGCAACGGTTTCACTTTAATAGTGGCCACGCCCCTTTCTTTAGACGCGGCTTGTCTAAAGAAGGGGACGCGGCATCCATAAATGTGAAAGCGCCACATGGGCGCTAGTAAATCAAAAAACATTTGCAATGCAACATGCGAGACCTATTGCATTGCAAATGCTTTTTGTTTTCACCGTCCCTTCTAAAAGTATTATTTCTTTCTTTGCAGTCACTGGCTCCCTTTCCCTGCTCTGCTGCCGGCGCATATAAACGCGGTCTCCCTTTGTCTGTCTGTGGGTCCTGCTGCCTCTCAGAGGAGGAATGCGCTGCCAGTTGCCCAAGTTTGTTGCACTCACTGAAGGGTGCGCATGGCTGCTTCTCGATCTCGTTTACAATAGTATTTTCAGGAATCACAACGTACCAATATCATGGGTACTGATGTTAATTTACATGACGCATAGTTCATCAGCAGTGAAATTTATTTGGATTATCAAATGCTTTGCTTATGCCCCCCCTCCCACCCAATGGTTTGTAGCGCTGCGTGCACAGCATGCAACAGTGCTTTACGTCTAAATCGCTGCAGTGTGAGGTTTTTTTTGTATCTAAGAAATTCTGCTTAAACTAAGGCATGTTAATGTCTTATTGTAATGTACCTGGTAGCGACTTAGCCCAGCACTGGTCAACGCCTTGTTGGCAAAAGATCATTTCTGTGGTTAAGTTGACAGCACTGGAATGTTTACCTTGCGTCAGAGCGTGTCATGCTTGAACTCAAGTGTCTCGCCATTTCCTCTGCTTAGCTCCTCTTGCTAATAAAAGCCGCCCGCAGCAAGTCATTGGTGCGATAACGGGTCCATTAACTGCGAGCGCTGCAGGTAACTGCATTTACTGCAGCTGGAATATAACCTGGCTAGTGAAATAGGTCTCATTTCACCCTTCAGAAGAGCTTTACTCTGGCTTCTAGTAGCCCATGGTATCCCCTTAGGTATTACGTAGTTTTAAAACTTAATCGACCCAGGTCCGAGTTATAGGCCCTTTAAAGTCAGTGCATAAATTCGAAGTAAAGGTTTACGTAGTAAATAGAAGTCTCACCCGAAAGTTCTAAAATGTGTTCTTACCACTGGGATGGTCGGTCGTTTCCGGTTCAAGCCCCAAGATCTGGAAGTTGTTTAAGATGTTGGGCTTGCCACCTCTCTCTAGAGCTTTTGGAAGAAGCCGAAGACTTACCAATTCGTAAAGGCAGAGTCATAACCAATCGTAAGCGGGCAATCGAAGGGTGCCAGTCAGTATGTAGTTGGGCGCAAAGCACAGTAGTTGTACAGTGTGTGCAAAATGAGCATTTTTTTGCACCTTAACAGATACACAGGTGATTGCCACAAGCATTAGTTTTTTTCTTTCCATATATATCGGTGGCTTAGGAAACAACATTGTGGCATGCAAATTTGACCACATTGGTCTATTTAAATTAGGGTTCAAACTTGGGACTTCTTCATGCTCCGTTCCTGATTCATTTAGTCTCTGATTGGAGAATGGGAGACTTTAAACCTGGTACTTGTTATTGGATATGCCAACACCCCCTGATAAGAAAAAAATAAGTGGACTAAGTATAAATTATTTTTCCTAAACTTGCTTGCTTTTAAATTGGCTTTATATATCTACTGAACTGTGGATAAGATTCCTTCTTCATTATGAAACTACATATTTGTGTCTAATGAGCTTTGTTTCTAAAAACTTTGCACTATTTTTAGGTTGAGCCTAGCGGCAGCGCACATGCACTGCTCGCTCTGCGAGGCATGCTGTAGTAGGGTATGCTGTGGAAGCCTTGCCCACTCTCCTCCCATATTTTTCATTGGCTGGTGTCATTGTCCTTGATAAATGATGGCTTCCGATTGATTATGAGGCTTGTTAGTCCCTCCTTGTCGCCGTTTGTTACCTCCCATGAGGACTGGATCTTTTACTTGTGGTGTTACACGGTCTCCTTCATAAGTCGGTAAGCACTTTTTTCTTTAATGATCTTCCCTATTCCACCGAAGACATCTCAGCAGGCCCTCTGGTTTACTAATGTATATATTTAAATTATAGCGCGCCCTCTTTAACTATAGCGGACGCGCTTATTTATTTACTTAATAACTGGCTGCTTTCGTAATTTATTTATTTAAATTATAGCGCGTCTGCTTTAACTATAGCGGACGCGCTTATTTATTATCTTTATTAATAGTGCAGGCCTCTTTTATTAGGGCCGAGCGGGGGGGGGGCACAACGTGCAGAACTGGGGGGCATGCCAAACACGCAGCACTGCTATTTCCACTCCCCCACTGAAGAAGGAAAAAAAAACATCTGTAATGTAATAGGACTCGCATTTATGCACGTTCAAGCTATTGGCATTGTAAATGACAATGCCTTTTATTTATGTTTTAAAAACCAAAACATGAATAAAAGGCATTGTCATTTACAATGCCAATAGCTCAAACTCGCGTAAATGCGAGACCTAATGCATTGCAAATGCTTGTTTCATCTAGTGACATCATCTCGGATACCCTCCATTCCTTAAAACGAGACACATTACATGTGCTGCAATGTGGTCATGACGAATTTTGCTTAACTCCAATACTTGAGCTGGAACACGGAGTTCACAACCGGGAACATTTCTAGTAAGTTTACCCCGGGACTCCTTAGCCCTCTATAAGAGAGTTTCTAGAGTCCCCCGACTGAGCACTCATTTCCCTTTTTCCCTCATTTAGATCTCATTTGCAAACAGTGTAGGTATGCAGACCTGTCTCCTTTTTCATGGTTCACTCTCGTTGCAAGCTCACACCATACAATTTGGTCTTACAGACACTGCATTTTGCATGCTCTGTCACCCATGTGGAGCTGGGTGCTTGGAATTCTCGTAGACATCACTCTAAGACTGCTTTCATAGTTGTGCAGTCTACAAACAATGTTTTATTGTCTTTATCTCCCTTCGTGATTTTTTTTTCTCTTCCTCCCTTCGTGATTTTGTCCACTATACTCCAGTGATTTCCATCCTTTGGGCACTCAAGCACGATATATAACATCACGAATTGTATAATTAAGCGACAGAAAAGTCTGGCTTGGAAAGAGCTACCTAATAAGATGCATACCTACAGACCTACTTTTGACTGCTGTACTTCTTCTCTTTTAACCTCATATCCATTTCATAGTGTGTACTAAACACTATTGTAACTTCACATATTGTGTTCTTTTGAAAGTTTGGGTGATTCCGGTCCCGCTTCATCCTGAAGAGGCCAAAACTTGGAGGCCGAAACGTGTCGACCCTTACCTTCTAGGACCAGCACCATTCAGCGTACAAAAAAAAGATATATAACCCATTTGGGCTAGACCACAAAATTAATGTTGCAGCTAATTAATCTTTGAAATGTACATGATGGTCTAATATGAATGTGATGCTGGTACCTGTAGATGGTTTTTCCAGTGTTACCCCTAGAAGGGCTATTTATCCGTCATTTGCGTGTACCTATATCACCTATTATATTACATGTTTCCTTATTTGTTTGAGTACACTTGAAAATTGATTGTGAGATACAACAATTGATTGTGAACTATTATTTATGACTCTATTTGATTAAAAAACTCTGACGAAGAATGTCAGTCTAAACTTTGTACATCCCTAGATTCGGCACAGCAATTCTTTTTTAGCACTGTGTTAAAATAATTTTCTTTTTTCTTAAAAAAATAAATAATCATAGCAGGCGAGCTATCTCGCCAGAAGCCACAAATAAAATGTGAGCTAATCCTTACATTGCATATATTTGTCCCACTAGAGACTTTTGTTTCTTTTTTACAGCATTTAAAATGGAACGCCCGCATTTTTACCCATCCTCTCAAACTTTGATTAAACATTCATTCTAGGCAATAAAGAAACAACCTAACCACATTTCAAAGGGGTTTCTGTTTATCCTGGCATGTGTCTTATAGTGCTCCCCAATACAGACTGCAAGACTACTGTGAAAAGTAACAGCACAAAGGAGTGGCAAACTTAACACCTGTTCTGAGGACACCCGGTCTCTCTGGTAATACTTTCTGTAGGTGCATGGAACATGCCTCCAGTCCTAGGTGTTCAGGAGAATGCCTTGTGCACGGCCAGCCAGGATATTCCTACCTTCTGCTGTCACTGTGGTTCCTTTGCTCTGCTCTGCTGTGCACCGTCCTAGTGTCTGGGTTATGATGATGTAGGGCAAAGCAAGCGAAGTTGGAAGCAATTGAAATTCCAGAGATACAGTGCTCAAGTAACAGGTAATCAGTAGGTTTAGATATGTAGACTAAAGTCTATTAGAGACCAGAACCAAAGTAACTTTGAAATAGGAGGAGTTATTTTACGTAACCAAGCAGAAATGAGTACGTAAAGCTGGTGGAAGTGAGTTCCAAAGTCTTGTTGTGTTGCCAAAGAAACATTGGGCAATGGTCCGCTCTTTTTTGAAGGTCAGTGGGTTCAAGAGATTTCACACTGTGTAAGAGACAGTTGTCCAGCAGGAATTTTAATCTTTTCTGCCAAATAATCCTGTGTTTGGCTTTGTGGGTGATACAAATCTTGAACTGTGCTGTGGCTTCAACGGAAGCATCAGGCTATTTAACGCATAAAAGTGTTTTTACATCTGGAAACAAAGTAGGCTGCTTCGTGAAGCAGGACCCTGAACAGAGGCAGAAGATCTTTGGGTAAACCGGTGAGGAATGAGTTCATGTAGCAAAGTCAGTATAGAAAGAGTGCTTTTATTAAGATTTTAAGGTCTTGTTCAGGTATGAACTGTCTGATCATGGAAAGCAAGCTAAATTGAAATACATCTGCTATCTAGTATGAGATCCAGTGGTTTTGCATTGTCAGCAATAGTTGGTTTGCAATCCAGGATGTTTAGTCGATCCACCCTTGCTCAAGAGAGAAGGACTTCTTAGACAAGATATGTAGAAATTCAGTTTTTAAGGGTTGAATTTCAAATGAAAGGTGGTCTGACGACTTTGCATAGTATTGAAGGTTTTGCACAGAAAAAGATGTCTTTAGGAGATGAGATCTTGTGGTACACATCCCACTTTGGAACCTCTAAGGTCTAGTTTTATTTCCCTTGGATGTCCCCATAGACCCTTCCTACATTCCTTTAGCTTATTTGCTCAGCTTGATGCTTTTAACTCATAGCTCTGTCTTCAGTTCGAATTTATAAACAAAGGATGGAGCCTTCCAACTGGCATATCACTAATCCAGCACATTTTTCATTGACACCATTCACTGCAAAATCACATGCTTTGAGCTATACCGTGATATGAATAAGAAAGTCTACACCCGTAAGACTCTATGGATGTATATACAAAAATACATATCTGGCCTTCATTTAGTCCTCACCAAGTCATAATAGTAGATAAATCTAACCACATGTAGCAACACATATATTTCACTTTAAAATATTTATTAAACAAAAACTGCCAACATTCAGCAGCCTAGCGAGGAAAAGTAAGGCCCTGAGATGGGCTTTGAGTAAAGTAAGGAGCAAGATGAACTTCGGGTAAACCAGTGAGGAGTGAATTTCTGTAGTCAAAGCTGGAGAGGATGAGCGTGTGTACCAAGGTTTTAGGGTCTCTTTCAGGTATAAACTGCCTTATACCCCAAAGCAACTTAAGTTGATAGATAGCAAGCACTCCTTGTCATGGTCTTAGGTTGGGATTGAAGGTTAAGTCTGAGATCTAGTTTGGTTTACATTTCAAGATGCTAAATGAGTCAATCTGAACTTGCACCAGGTGGAAGGGAGAGTTTCTTAGACAAAATTAGTAGAAATTCACTTGTAGGAGGGTTGAGTTTAAAATTAAAGGTGGTCATACATGATTCAGTAAGAAGTTCAACTCACTTTACCAGCAATAACTTGAAGTATCCTGTAAGAGTGTATCAGTCTGACTCATTACCCGGGCGGAATTCTGGCCCAATCTGCCTTAGAAAACCATTTATGCTTTGTGATGTTTGAGGGCATTCGTTTAGTTTACTTTAGGTCCCTCCACAGCATCTCAGTTAGGTTGACGTCTGGAGGTTTACTTGGCCATTCCAAAATTCAGATTCTTTTCTTTTTCCCGAATTCAGTTGTCTGATGTGATTTGGATCATTGTACTATTGCATGATCTACTTTTAGCTTATGAATTAATTAGATGCTGGACAGATGTCCTCACATTTTTCTCTACAATACATTGGTATTGAGAGGATACTGTATAAGTCCCTATCTCTGTTTAATCATGCAGTAGATGTGGTGGAGTGTAAGGGGTGATGCTAGAAGGCCAACCTGCACACACACAAGAGTTGAGATGGCCACCATACTTGGCTACTTCAAATTCAAAGTCTTAGGAGAGAAAGAGGGAGTCACTTTTTAAAGTGCGTGGGACCAGCCTGCAACCTTCCCCTCTCTCAGCCATTCAGAGAATAGAAATCCCAGACAGGGAGGCTGGAGTAATAATGGTCCCTAAAAGCAACAAGCATCTGCAATGCAATAGGTCTCGCATTTACTTGAGTTTGAGCTATTGACATTGTAAATTACAATGCCTTTTAATTATGTTTTGGTTTTTGAAACATAAATAAAAGGCATTGTCATTTACAATGCCAATAGCTTAAACTCTCGCAAATGCGAGACATATTGCATTCCAAATAATTGTTTAAATGTGTGTGTGTGTGAGAGGGGTTGCAAACAGAAGGTAGCAGAAGGAACACAGGCGGGGAGGGTGTGGGGAAGCAAAACTGAGGGTGCGGGTGTAGGGAAGCAAAAATGATGGAGTGTGGGGGAAGGGGCACACAGGGCATAGGGAAGCAAATGTGGCGGGCAGGGGGAGAAAAGCAAATGAGCGAGAGCAACGTTAAGGTGGGGGTGAAAGCACACCCTTTACAGGTCATCTGAGCCAAGGAGCAAAGTGCTGCGAGCTGCCACTTTGGAACTGGAGAACTGCTCAGTAAAGCGCTCCAATACCTTCCGGTCAGGTTTGCGCTTGCGGTGGCGGGAGAGTGTGTCCAAAGAGACATTTGCAGCCAAAGAGTTTCTTTCTTTTTTGGATCCATTTCACAGAGGAACATTTTGAGAAAAGAGGGTAAGAGCCCTTTGTTGAAGTCATGGTATTTAGCAAGTGAGCGGAGGAGCAAACCTAAAGCATTTTCATGTTTAACATAGATGTTCGTTCAGAAAATAAACATGCCAAATCAAGCGGAATTTTCATCACGCACCTTTGACCTCCCTACAGGCATCGCTGAGTTGCCCCCTTTTGTCTCCCATGGCCTCTGAAGAGCTACCCGTTTGCTAAAAGTTAAATAAACAAGCCGGTGGTCACAACTGCGTATCAGAGACCCTCCTGCCCTCCTGCAGTAAGAGAAACTCATTAAAGAAAATAGTGCTTACAGGCTAAAGAAGACGTACTGTGTAACAACCGAAGACAAGGGCCAGTCCTCATGGGAGGTTACAAATGAAGACAAGGCGGTACTAAGGAGGGACTAACAAGCCTAATAACGAATCAGAAGCCAGCATTTACGAAGGACAATGACACAAGCCAATGACAAATATGGGTGGAGAATGTGCGGGGCTTCAAGTACAAACTCCAATACAGCATGGCTCGCAGAGCAGCTCATGCGCTGCCCAGGCTCGACCTAAAAAGATGATAGATCTTCCCCTGTAATACCGGCGCTATCATTTCTTTTGGGGAGGAGATGCAGGAGTGACTAGACAAGTGCTTGTGGGAGATTCTCTTACATGTAGGCAAGCGGGACATTTGGGAGAGATTAACTGCCTAGTATTTTGTAGGGGAAGGTGTAGATTTACGACTACCAGCAGATTCTCTTCCATGCCAATGTCTTGCCACTCGCCTCACCACGCCTGATAGGACGACCTCAAAGAGAAAGAAAATGGAGGAAACCATCAATAATTTCATAACTAGAGGGTAATATATACGTAGACATTTGAAGATAAGCACTCAGTGTCAGCTTCTGTAGCTCTTGTAACCACTGACGATACCTCGGAGTTGGCACGATGCACAAAAGGGGCCCACCTCTCAATCGTCTCAATTCTGTTTGCTATTATAGCACAGAAGGTTGATATGATCAAGTGAGGGAAGGAAAGGAAGGGGACAGCAGGGAGGGAGATCTGGTAAGTGAAAAAACAAACAATTAGTACTTAACCCTTGCACTATGTACACATATTAACACTAAAGCCCTTGGTATACCTTCTGTTAAGTACCTGTAAAGAAAAAGACAGCACCTTCTTCTAGTCTTCTGACAGCGATAGACTATGATGAATGGTTCCAAGAAATAATAGTATCAACTGTGAATCTAAATAACAAAGATGCAGTTACCATCATTCTAGTGCAACTATTATAGGATCACTATAATGCCACTTCATGTCATACCCACCATTAAATGTGCCTCTTTGAACATCACCGGGGATGGCTTCACCAATCCCGTTTAGACCCCTGTTACAATAGGCATAAATAATAAGCATAAATGAATTGTTTGCAAAATAGCAACAAAAAAACATGTGCATATACACGCCACAGGAAATAGCAAAGGTATCTCCTCTCTGAACACTCTTGATTTCAGAATGTTAATCGCCGTTACTATCACGGCTCGTTTCTTTAAACCAGATAATCAATTCACACATGCCGGTTCTCAACCCGGCTTCGGCTTGTAACCAAAGAACCAGATCAACCCAAGCCGTTTCTCAACACGGCTTCATCAAAAGTCGTATAACTCTAGTGCCAGTGAATTGGCCGTTTCCCTCATGGCTGAAAGCACTTGATAGTACTTGATAAGCTCAACAATAGGCGTATCCAAAGTTAACAAGGGAAGGAGAGAGGCCAAGAAAACCCCTCCAACAGAAGTCGCAAGATATCTGCGATCATCGGGACCAAACAGTAAACTTCAAGAAGTAACCTAAACGGGTGCCGTAACACCCTTACCAGACCCAGATAATGGAGAGCACTCCGTTTCCTGACCTCCGATACGATGCTCGCAGTAGGAATAATCTGCAGCGTCTCACCGACCCGGCAATGCTTAAATGTCCGCCCCTTCCGGAAACACAGACTCCAAGCGCCACCTATGCTCCGGAAGTGCTAAGTGCATGCTGGGAGCGGTAGTTCGTGTTCCCAGCGAAAATGCGGCTTGAAACTGACAACGTTCCGCGCAGGTAGGACAAGTTGTAACAGTACACCCCTCTCCAGGAGAACGTTGTCAGGGTTTAGGCTTAGCGGGATTCGCAGTATGAAACCTTTTAACCAGTCTGGGGGCGTGTACCCCAGTGGCTGGTTCCCATCAATTTTCTTCTGGCCCATAACCTTTCCACGATATCAAGTAATACAACCTGCTACCTCTTTTCTTGGAGTCCACGATAGCCTGCACCTCATATTCCAGTTCCTGGTCTACCCATACTGGTGCCGTTGGTTTCCGTACGGGAGAAAAAGAAGGTTTAACCAACTAAATGTGGAATACAGGATGCATTCTCATATGTTTGGGTAAGGCGAGTTTCACAGTCACAGGATTCACCACCTTAATGATCTTATAGGGACCGATGTACCTAGGATTGAATATGCTGTATTTCTTGAAGCGTATATTCCTGGTAGACAACCAAACCCCATCCCCAACTTTATAATGGGGTTCCTTTCTGCGATGCCTGTCAGCCTGTTTCTTATATTTGACCTCAGCTTTTCTGATATTTGTTTGCGCGACACTCATGATTTTTTGTATGTGTTTCACCCTGGTTTGTACTTCAGGGAGTTTTTGGCCTCCTTCGGGATGTATCAAGGGTAAGAAGCGAGGATGAAAACCGTAGGTACAGTAAAAAGGGGCTAACTTGGTGGTGCTATGTTGTGCACTGTTTTACGCCACCTCTGCTATCCAAAGCCATTCCACCCATGCTTCTGTGTTGTTGTCCACATAACATTTCAGATGCTGCTTTAATGGTTGATTAAGATGTTCAGTCTGTCCATCCGTCTGAGGATGGAAACTCGTGTACATATTAGACGAGACCTGCAATGCTGAACACCATACTCTCCTAAATTGTGCTGTGAACTGCGTCTCCCTGTCGGAGACGATGACTCTAGGGAGGCCATGTAGTCTCACAATGTGCTGAAGTAACAACTGTGCTACCTGTCCTGAGGTCGGGGTATCCACACAAGCAATAAAATGCCCCATCTTAGTTAAGCTGTCTATAACCACAAGGATCGACGTGCATCCTTGATCTTTAGGCAACCCAACTATAAAATCCAAGGAGATATGTTCCCAAGGTATTCCAGGCGTGGGTAACGGACAGAGTAAACCATAAGGCCTACCTCGGTCTGGTTTTGCTTGTGTACATATCTCGCATCGTCGGATCATGTCTTGTACATCAGTCTTTAATGACGGCCACCAAAACTGTCTTAAGATCCGATCTATGGTCTTTTCTACTCCGTTATGTCCGGAAAATGGTGCAGAATGACACCACTGTAGTACTTCATTTCTGAGTTCTTTTGTAGGAACTAACAGTTGTGTTCCTCGGATGGGCAACCCTTCTCTTACCTTCCATTCCTTATTATGAGTCAACCAGGTCTTCCACTTAGGGCCCTTGATAGCTTAGCCTACCTTGTCTAAGAACTGGTCAGTTTGTAGCACACAGAGAGCCTTTTGAGGATTGATGATAGAATGTGTGGTTAAGTCTTTTGGTGTTGGTGTAGACTCTTGTCTAGTAAGGGCGTCTGCCTTTCTGTTTTCGCTTCCTCGTCTATAGGTAAGAGCGAACTGAAACTCCTCAAAAAACAGCATCCATCTCAACTGTCTAGGAGATAAAAGGCGAGCGGATGTCATAAACTGCAAATTCCTGTGGTCGGTATATACCGTGGTCGTGTGTTTTGCCCCCATGAGATAATGTCTCCATTCTTTGAAGGTATCTCTGATTGCTAGGAGCTCTTTCTCTGCTATGGTATAGTGCATCTCCGCGTCGTTTAACTTCCTAGACATATAAGCGATGGGATGTAGTAAACCATTCTCAGTATCTCTTTGGGACAGAACTGCTCCGATTGCTACCTCTGACGTGTCTGCTTCTACCAGATATGACTTCTCCAGATCTGGATGGGACAGTATGGGGGCGGAGGTAAAGGCTTCTTTCAATTTGACAAACGCCTGGTTAGCCTCTTCATTCCAAGCAAACTGTACCTTTTTTCTGAGCAACTTAGTAATAGGGGCGACCACATCTGAAAACTGATTAATGAACCTGCAATAAAAATTTGCGAAGCCCAAGAAACATTGAACATCATGGACGTTGGCAGGTACTGGCCAGTTTTGGACAGCCGTAATCTTTCTTTCAGCCATCTCTTGTCCTTGAGCCGACAGCATTACCCCTAGGAACTCGACTTGGTCCACATGAAACTCACATTTACTGAGCTTACAGTAAAGGTGGTTATTCCTCAAGGCTGTTAACACTTTACGTACATGTTGACTATGCTCTTTAGTAGTGGGAGAATAGACCAAAATATCGTCAATATATACTATGACGAATACATCCAAATATTCCCTCAAAACATCGTTGAGAAAGTACTGAAAGGCAGCGGGGGCGTTACATAATCCGAAAGGCATCACTTGATACTTGTATAGCCCATATCTGGTGCGAAATGCAGTTTTCCATTCATCCCTACGTCTCATAAGTACGAGATGGTATGCCCCTTTCAGATCGAGTTTTGTAAACACCACTGCCTTTTTCACTTGATCTAGGAGTACCGAGATCAAGGGTAAGGGATATCTGTTTTTTACGGTTACTTTGTTAAGTGCGCGGAAGTCAATACAAGTCCTTTTTTTTTTTTTTTAAACACAATTTTATTAGCATTTTTCAAGATATGTCATGAGACAATATACCGCCACAGTTTCGGGTACATATAAACCTTCAAGTTACGTGCATAGTTTATCAAGCGTCTGTGTAACATTGTATTGATGCATACAATTACTTGGCACAGGAGTTAATAGCTCGTGACTTCAACTTAAACCACAATAATGCGTTCTGACCAGTAGATCTCGTACCATCGCATATCTTCAGTTTCCTACCCAACACCCACCCTCGGTTCCCACCCACAACTTTCCCACCCTACTAACTGATAACCATAAACTTGGCTGCTTTATTCCAATCTGTTTTGCCGGGACAGGGTCTTGAGGGTCAAACAAGGTAGTGGTGCTCCAGTGTGTCCCTATGTGGGGGGAGGGTACCGGGGGGGGGGAAAGGGGAGGAAAGACCGAGGGAGGAAGGGAGCAGACTGGCACCCAGGAAAGTGGCTGAGTGGTCGGGGAGGGAAGAATGAGGGGGGGCCTTGGGTGCAAACCCCCGTCCCGTCTGGGTTACTGCCCAAGCCAGGACTAGGCAGACGTGGCTAAATCAACAGAGGGGTCTCGGGCCTCCACTGCGTCGTCTTCTGTTTCCGCCTTAAATTGCTCTAACACTTGAGCCCATTCTAGTGCAATTGGTCTTTTCCTTAATCCCCTATATTCCTCACGATATAACGCCTCTCCCTCTGCTACCGCCCATCTGATGACCTCTTCTCTCCATTTGCCCTCCCGTGGGGCCAGGCGAGACTTCCACCGCTGTGTTATTAGTCGTTTAGCGAGCATCAGAGCCAACCCTGTAAAGCGACGTAGCGGTTTCGCCGTCTTCGGGAGTGGAAGGAGACCTAATAGACACACCTCCATGGTATCCCAACGGGTGCGTCCCGTGAGTGTAGATAACCCGTGGGTAACTTCAGACCAAAACCTCCCCAGGGCAGGGCATGACCATAACATATGTGTAAAATCGGCCGGATGGTGGGGACATCTGGGACATTGTGCAGCGGTTAAGGGGTACATCTTGTGAATAGCCTGTGGTGTAAGATAAGCCCTGTGTAGTATTAGTAATTGTATTGATTTCAGCCGAAAATTACGGGACACCCGTCGGGGATGTTCTAGGGCAGCATCCCATTCCCTGTCCTCCAATTCCTCGCCAGTGCCAGTTCCCACTTCTGACGGAGAGACAATAGTGGTACATGCAGGTGCTCTCGCAGTCCGCGATACAGCCAGCGTACTAGGTGGCGTCCATGGCCCATGATGTGAAGTGACCTCAACAATTGAAATGTAGGGGTTCCGTCTGTGCCACTAACCAATACTTCCGGACATACTGTACAACCGATGCGTGCGTGAGGAACAGAGTCTCCGGCACCACTCTAGTGCGGACAAATTCGTCATGTGGCAGCAGTGTACCGTCTAGGAAGAGATCTCCAACTGTGGATGTGCCCGCCTGTGTCCAATCCCGTACCTGGCCAGCCGACAACATACCGCGTCGGATAGGCAAACCACAAAGGGGGATGTTCGGAGCATATGGATTTAGGGCTTTAGCAGATTTCTGAGCTTGCTTCCAGTAGTGGAGGGCAATGGACAACAGGAAGGGAGGGTCTCGCATCTTGACGGCCCCGGGACATAGCAGTGCCTGTAACGTCCCTCGCCGTAAATGCACCGGGGTGTAACCTATTTCAAACAAGTTATGACCCGCCAACCAATACGCCAGCCACTGCAATTGCCCAACAATACAGTACGTTTTAAAATCAGGTGCCCCCATGCCGCCCGCCGTGCTCGGCAGCTGCATCTTGGATAGTGCTAGTCTATGTCTCCCTTGTCCCCATAGCAAGGACGTGAGCAATGTATTCAGTGACCTAAAAATCCAGGCCGGCAGGACCACAGGAATATTTACAAAATGGTATAAGAGTCTAGGTAGCATGACCATTTTGGACACTGCTAGCTCGGCCCGCCATGGACAACGGCAGGGTGTTCCAGAAGGATACTTGTGACCGGAGCGAGTTTATAGTCCGCACCACATTTCCATCGATAGTGTCGGCGGAGGACCTATATATTCTTATCCCAAGGTATTTAAATGTTGTGGGTTCTATTCTGAACTGCACTTGACCAAATTGTAGGTGGGTCCCCACGTATGTGTCAGAGAAGGAGTATGCAACTGACTTTGCGGCGTTAAGGTGCAGACCAGAGATGTTTCCAAACTGCGAGAATACAGCGTCAATGACCCGCATGTCCATGCCAAGGTCCCTAAAAAATAACAGCATATCGTCCGCGTAGAGCGAAACGGAATGCATTACTGGCTGCAACGGTATGCCATATGGGTCCATCACGCAGCGCAGTCGCTGTGCCATTGGCTCCAACGCTAACACAAACAACAGGGGCGACAGGGGGCAGACTTGGCGTGTCCCCCTATAAATACGATATGCAGGCGATATGATCATTCCCGATTTGGCGCGCGCCGTAGGGTCAGTATAGAGCAACTGAATCCACTTGCAATATTCGGGGGTATACCAAACTTCACTAAAACCGCAAGCATATAGGACCAGCTTAACGTATCGAACGCTTGCCGTATATCTAGGGACAGGCATCCAGCCAACGGCAATGACTCTTTACCGCATGCATCAAGGCGTGTAATCGACGAATGTTGAGAGAAGTACTACGCTTTGGAATAAAACCACACTGATCTGTGTGTATTAGTTTAGGCAACAGGGAAGTAATCTGGATGCCAAGATTTTACTCAGGATTTTATATTCCGTATTAAGTATTGATAACGGTCGATATGATGTCAATTCAGTGGGAGCCTTATCTGGTTTCAATAGGGACGTGACTATTGCTTCCTTAGTAGTGGGGGGCAGTGTGCCTTCCTCAAGGGAGCTGACATATAGTTGTAATAACTTCGGGGCCAAGGCATCCACATATGTGGAGTAAAATTCTACAGGTAAGCCATCCGAGCCTGGGGTCTTATTTCGTGCCAGCGCTCTTATTGCAATCCGGATCTCTGCTATGGTAATCGGCGCCGCCAACAGCGCGGCAGATGCATCCGTTACCGAGGGAAGGTCTACGCCTGTAAGGAATTGCATCGTCTCTTCTGATCTCTCCGATGGTTGCGCACTATACAGAGTAGTATAGTGGTCGTGGAAAGTCTTAATAATTTCGCTCTGGGTGGTGAGGAACGCACCGTGAGCATCATAGACCGCCAAGATGGGAGTGGGAGACAGTGGGGGAGCAATCAGTCGCGCCAGCAGCATGCCGGCCCTATCTGCTTCAGCATGCGTTCGCAGCGTGTATGCATGGAGGTCCACTGTCCGGAGCCGCTCCAATAACTCGGCGTACCTAATCCTTGCCTCCTGCAATTGCTCCACTCCCGTTACGTGTCCCTGAGCAGCCACCTCCAGCGCCTGCAGTTTGTCCTCCAATTCTATCAAGTCTCTGGTCACTTCTCTCCTAACTCCCACTAAACTGCCCATAGTAACCCCCCGTATTGTGATTTTGAAAGCCTCCCATTCAACCGACCTGGTGGAAGCTGTGCCCTCGTTGTCAGCAAAATACGTAGTAACAGTGTCGGCTAATCTAGCACGGAACACCTGATCTTCCAAAGCCATAGGATGCAGCCGCCATGTTGGAATAGGCGTAGGGACCCGCCCCCATCTCAACGACAATTCTATAGGATTATGGTCAGAGATAGTTTTTCCCAGGAACGTACTTTGATGTATGGCAGAGGACAGATCTATGGTGCAGAGGAAATGGTCTAATCTGGTATGTAGGTTATGTGGGTGGGAGTAGAAAGAATATTCCCGCATATACGTGTGTTGGGACCTCCAGACGTCCACAAGGTTCCACCCCCATGCCCACCTCGTCAGTGCGGCAGCTTGGTTCGCAGCGTTGGTGTTCGACAACGGGGGGTGGGAGCGGTCCCAGTGGACATCAAACACAGCATTAAAGTCCCCACCCAATAACCATGGGTATTGTACCCAGTCTGAGAGTGCCTGTGTTAACCTGGAGAGATAGGCCTCCTGATCCACGTTCGGGGCATAGATGGAGCCCAAAACTACCTGTCTACCATCCAGGGTTCCACGAATCAGGACATACCTGCCTTGGTCGTCTATTCGGGACTCGCTATGAGCAAATGGGATTCCCGCCCGTATCCATATTGCAGCCCCTCTAGAAAAGGCGGAGTACGCTGTAGCGTAAAACTGGCCACGCCACCTCCTCTGTAGTTTACATGCTTCAGATTGTAGAAGGTGCGTCTCTTGGAGACATACTATTTGGGCTTTGCGACGGTGTAGCTGAGCTACGATTCTGTGTCGTTTCTGGGCCGACCCCATCCCCCGAACATTCCAGGATATGACAGTATACAATTTCTCAACCGACATTTGCAGCTGTAAAACCAACAGCCCCCTCGGGTCCACCCCCACCCCACCACCCCAGCCCCCGCATCCCCCGATCGGAACATGCAGCAACCATAAAACCAATGAAAACAATCCCCAATACTGGGCCCAACGACAGAACCTCGTCCGACCAAACTGTGCAGAACAGGGTTAACATTGTACACTTAGAACTCTTGCTTACGCTTATGGGGTAGGCTACGTGTGGAGCACACAAGTTTCCTGAGCAATGATAGAAAGACATGCCCAAGTCGGGCCGGGCCATTATACTAACGGAAGTTCCCCCAGGTCCCCCTGTGTAAACAGTGACATTATTAACACATTATACAATAAAGACCAGTGGGGAATGGAGCAACCCATATCAATTAGTAAGTTGCCGAAGTGGGCGGACACGGTTCCGGCAGTTTAGTGTCTACCGCCTTCCAAAAAAGAAGGGGCGAGCGGGGGTCCTCGATATTCAACCTAATGGGTCTCGACTGAGCTGAGTGGAAGCCGACGGGA
Organism: Calotriton arnoldi; assembly: GCA_963921515.1. Lineage (NCBI taxonomy): Eukaryota > Metazoa > Chordata > Amphibia > Caudata > Salamandridae > Calotriton > Calotriton arnoldi. The sequence continues at coordinate 840,775 of CAWUFW010000021.1, read as the reverse complement.
ATAAGGCCATGCTACCCCCTGAGTCGGAGTCCGAGTTGGCTGCCTCAGAAGGACTAGGGCTGATCTCCGGCCTCGGGACTCTGAGTGTCTCGGCTGTCCGAAGGGCCTTCTCCCTTCCCTCCATCACCTGCTGGCGGGGTGGGGGAGAAGTTCCCCCACTCTGCGTAACCATACCCTTCTTGCGCCGGCGGGGGGGCCGTTGTGACTTCGGCTGCGTTGGGTCCAGTCTCCGTTCCGGCAGGATATCAGGAAAGTATCGGTCCAGCCATTCCCACGCACTCTCGGGGGTATCAAAGAACACTGCCCGTTGGTTGTGATTGATCTTGAGCTTGGCCGGGAAAAGTAATGCAAATGTCAAGCCCGCCGCACGGACTCTTGCTTTGACCTCTAGGAAAGAGAAGCGTTTTCGCTGGACCGCTAGAGTATAGTCCGGGAATATGGAAACCCTTGCGTTCTCCACTTGCAGTGGGGCCTGCTCCCTCGCCGCTTGCAGTACCCGGTCTCGGTCCCTATAATTCAAAATACGGGCCAACATTGGACGTGGGTTCGCTCCAGGCAAGGGCGTCGCGTAGGGACCCGGTGAGCCCGCTCAACAGTAAAGTGCGGAGATAGACCCGTGGGTGCCACCACAGTTTGCAGCCACTCCTCGATGTAGGTTGTAGGGTTGGGCCCCTCCGTCCCCTCGGGCATACCCACTATTCTGAGGTTGTTGCGCCTCGCTCGCCCTTCCGCATCATCAGCCCGGGCATGCAAGGCCTCGATCTGGTGTCGCATCTCCTTCAGTTGCCGACCGTGGTCAGCAACTTGAGGCCCCATGGTGCCCAGCAGGTGTTCAGTATTTTTAACCTTATCGGACAACTTTCGGTGGTCGTCTTTAAGTAGGTTCAAGTCCACTGATATTGTGCTCAGCTGACTCTCCAGTGCAGCGCGGGAGTCACGAATTTCATTTAGGATCATGTCCAATTTGTCCCCTGCTGGGGCGGGTACGTGGTCCGCCGCCATCCGCGGGGATCTGCCAGATGAGGACTCCGAAGGCGGTGAATGGGATCCCCTCCTGCCCGATCTCGAGGCGGTCCGGGTCTTGCCTCTGCCCATTGCCTATGTCGGCCCAGGTGTACCCGGTATTCAGCAGGGAGGCGTTCGCCGCGCACAGGGGGACAGAGCCACAGCCAGCAACGCAGGGGGGGGCTAAAGTACCTCCAGAAATAGCCACGCCAGGCCCCACCAGTGTCTCAAGCAACGCAGTACCCCCACGTGGACCCGTGCCCGGGGCCCAGCAGGTTGTCCACACGGTCCCCGGCCCCAGCAGGTTGTCCACACGGTCCCCGGCCCCACGTAGCACCCGCAGTCCGTCCCGCTGCGAGCGCCAGGCCGCGTTGCAGCTTGTCCCTCAGGGGGGGGAAGGGGGAAATCTCCTGCGCTTCAACTAGTGCCGCGTTGTACCTGCAACCTTGGTCCGATGCCTCTCACCCCCGGAGCTCGTCGTCGCCAACAAGAGTACCAGCCACCTCAGTCCAGGTATCAGCAGAGGAGCGCAGCTCAAATCAGTGAGCCCCCCTCCGATTCTGCCATCCGGGGGGGGGGGAGGGGGGTTATGAGGAAGCCAGCCAGGCCGCCACCCCCCGCACACTCCCTGTTGCCGTTGCTCGCACCGGCACCGGCCGGGCCCCACCAGTGTCTCAAGCAACGCAGTACCCCCACGTGGTCCCGTGTCCGGGTCCCAGCAGGTTGTCCACGCGGTCCCCGGCCCCACGTAGCACCCGCAGTCCGTCCCGCTGCGAGCGCCAGGCCGCGTTACAGCTTGTCCCTCAGGGGGGGAGGGGGAAATCTCCTGCGCTTCAACTAGCGCCGCATTGTACCTGCAACCTTGGTCCGATGCCTCTCACCACCGGAGCTCGTCGTCGCCACCAAGTGTTCCAGCCACCTCAGTCCAGGTATCAGCAGAGGAGCGCCGCTCAAATCAGTGAGCCCCCCTCCGATTCTGCCAGCCGGGGGGGGGGGGGAGTTAGGAGGAAGCCAGCCAGGCCGCCACCACCCGCACACTCCCCGTCGCCGTTGCTCGCACCGGCACTGGCCGGGATCTCCCGCCTCCAAGGCGGTGGGGGAGGGGGGGGGTTCACTCCCCTCCGCAGGCGACGACGGCGGTGCCCCCGGCCCCGATGTATCAGCCCCGCGCAGTCCGCCAATGTGACACTCGCCGTCAGGCCGTGCCCGCGCCCGGTAGGCCAAGGGCCCGGACCTCGCGCTGGAGCGTGCCCGTCTGTCGCGCAGACTCCAGTCAGCCCGCCTCCAGGAGAGTCCACTGCGCAGGGTGTCACCTCACCGGCACCAGGCCCGCCACGCCATCAACACTTGCGGCGCGCCGCGTTCGGGCCCGGGACCTCCTCCGCACCCCGGCTCCGCACCGGAAGGTAGATGCTCCACTCCTCTCTGCCCACCGACTCTTTCAGGCACTGCAGTGCCGTAGGGGCCCGGATATTTCCTCTTGTTATGGCGGCCCGGAGCTCGTCGCCTATGCGACCACCATCTTGGGCTGTTAGCCACGCCCCCCAGTCAATACAAGTCCTTAACTCGCCGTTTGCTTTCGGGATAAAAAAAAGTGGAGATGCCGCGGGGGATTTGGAAGGACGGGTAACCCATTAGCTTGATATTTCTCCAGGTATTCCCGTAAATGTGTGTTTTCAGTCTCCGATAGGGCATAAATTCTCCCACAAGGAACCACTGCCCCTGGAATCAAATCAATTTGACAGTCATACTGTCGATGAGGTGGAAGTATCTCAGCTTGCTTTTCACTGAACACATCCATGTAGTCCTTGTACTCAACCGGTAGCTCTATGTCTTTTTCAGCGGCGGTGGCTATAGCATGTCCTGAGGTGAGATAATGTATAGGACTAACTGAAGGTAGCCGACATCTTTGTTCACAAAAAGGAGAATCGAATATGATACTCCTTTCCTTCCAGTCAATAGTAGGATTGTGTTTAGCTAACCACGGCAAACCTAAAATCACTCCATACAACGGTGCCTTGATAATGTTAAAAAACAATATTTCATGATGGTCTTTTTGACACACTAATTCTATTTCTGGAGTTTGAAAACAAATAGGACCTGAGGCAAGATTCCTACCATCTACAGCCAGCACTGTTGCTCTTTAGCAATTTTAGGGATGCCTAATTTCTGTACTACATCAAGATCAATGAATATCCCTGTAGCACCAGAGTCAATGAGAGCGTTCAATACATGCGGAATGGAGTCAACTACTAGTTGAATCTCCAAATAGAAATGGTCTTTCTTTACTATAACTGAAGGTATTTCTTTACGGCCCACGGCAATTCCTTCACTAACCCCTGGGCCCCCTAGTTTTCCTGTTTCTGAACTGCCATAGGAGTAGCCTTCAGATAACTACCTTCCGTAGGCCTTGGTTTAGACAAGCAATCCTTCACAAAATGCCCCTTCTTACCGCAATACATGCAGAGGCCCTGTTTCCTTCTTTGGTCTCTTTCCTACGATGTTAGAGAGGCTCTTACTGATCCTATCTCCATAGGTTCTGAGGGAGAACTAGAAGCACCAAATGAATTGCGGGGTCTTTCGTATTTAGGTGGAGGTCGTTCGTATCTTCTACGTTCTCCTTTCCTCTCTCCTAAACGATAATCTAATCGCATAGCCAGGTTAATTAAATCTATGCAGGTCTTGGGTTGATGATCAATTTGAGCTATTACATCCTTTAACTCATCTTTGAGACCGTGATGAAATATAGCTGCTTGCTTCTCTTCAGGCCAATTGGTTTCTGCAACTAATCTCTGAAACATGTTTATGTATACCACTAGTTCTTTATTACCTTGTTTTAAATCTAATAACTCCCGGTCTACCGAGAAAGAATTAGCTCTACGATCAAACATTCTTTCAAATTCCTCCTTGAACCCTTCCCAATCGTATAACATAGGATCGTCTCTCCTTACTAAAGGCACAGCCCATTGAGCCGCGCCTCCTGCTAGATAAGAAACCAAAAATGCAACTCGTGCTTGATTTGTGCTAAACACCTTAGGGCGACATGTGAAATGGAGTAAGATTTGTGTATGGAACACCTGTACCTTATTTATGTCTCCATAAAATCGTTCTGGGGCGGTTAACGGAATGGGAGTTGGAATTTCCACCGTCAAGGGAGTGGAAGGAAAAGATGACCCCCCACTAGTCCATGAGAACCCACCTTCTGTCTTGTTCCCTGCCACTGTAAAGGGATTTCTTTGCATCCTTTCAACCCTGTCTTGTAACGCGGCTGTCTCTGCTCTTGAGGCGGCTAGCTCTGTTTGGACAACCTGTAAAGCTGCTAACACATCCTCCAAAGTGGCCATCGTTTTTGTGTCTCGACCCAACTGGGAGGTAATATATATATATAGGGCAGATTATTCTGTCAGCTTCTGTAGCTCTTGTAACCTCTGACGATACCTCGGAGTTGGCACGATGCACAAAAGGGGTCCACCTCTCGATCGTCTCAATTCTGTTTGCTATTATAGCACAGAAGGTTGATATGATCAAGTGAGGGAAGGAAAGGAAGGGGAAAGCAGGGAGGGAGATCTGGTAAGTGAAAAAACAAACAATTAGTACTTAACCCTTGCACTATGTACACATATTAACACTAAAGCCCTTGGTATACCTTCTGTTAAGTACCTGTAAAGAAAAAGACAGCACCTTCTTCTAGTCTTCTGAAAGCGATAGACTATGATGAATGGTTCCAAGAAATAATAGTATCAAGTGTTAATCTAAATAACAAAGATGCAGTTACCATCATTTTAGTGCAACTATTATAGGATCACTGTAATGCCACTTCATGTCAAACCCACCATTAAATGTGCCTCTTTGAACATCACAGGGGATGGCTTCACCAATCCCGTTTAGACCCCTGTTACAATAGGCATAAATAATAAGCATAAATGAATTGTTTGCAAAATAGCAAAAAAAAACATGTGCATATACACGCCACAGGAAATAGCAAAGGTATCTCCTCTCTGAACACTCTTGATTTCAGAATGTGAATCGCCGTTACTATCACGGCTCGTTTCTTTAAACCAGATAATCAATTCACCCATGCCGGTTCTCAACCCGGCTTCGGCTTGTAACCAAAGAACCAGATCAACCCAGGCCGTTTCTCAACACGGCTTCGTCAAAAGTCGTATAACTCTAGTGCCAGTGAATAGGCCGTTTCCCTCATGGCTGAAAGCACTTGATAGTACTTGATAAGCTCAACAATAGGCGTATCCAAAGTTAACAAGGGAAGGAGAGAGGCCAAGAAAACCCCTCCAACAGAAGTCGCAGGATATCTGCGATCATCGGGACCAAACAGTAAACTTCAAGAAGTAACCTGAACCGGTGCCGTATCACCCTTACCAGACCCAGATAATGGAGAGCGCTCCGTTTCCTGACCTCCGATACGATGCTCGCAGTAGGAATAATCTGCAGCGTCTCACCGACCCGGCAATGCTTAAATGTCCGCCCCTTCCGGAAACACGGATTCCAAGCGCCACCTATGCTCCAGAAGTGCTAAGTGCATGCTGCGAGCGGTAGTTCGTGTTCCCAGCGAAAATGCGGCTTGAACCTGACAACGTTCCTCGCAGGTGGGACAAGTTGTAACACTCACTGACTATAAATTATTCTAATTAATTGCTCTGAAAGACCCGTCAGTTGCGGGCCTTTAGTGACAATTTTTCACTGATTTCATATTAAAGGAAACAAGGTACTTCAGTTAGATACTCTACACCTGTTGAAGTCCTTCTTCCATATGAAACATTCCACACACCTCTTTTAGTAAGTATTTTGTTGCTGACTTTCTTTGTTAGCGATGGACTGGTAAGCTGATTTGAGCATAAGTTACAGTAAGGGAAATAGTGCAAAGCAGTTGAATTAAGTGTTCCTGGGCTAGATCTGTGTAGGTTCTAATCATATAGCATGTAAAAAAAAAATTCTATGAGCCAGTAAATTCCGGTAGGCCAGTGGAGATGCAACTTTGTCAGTTTCATTCTGAGCATGAGTCTAGGTCTATGCTTTTGTAAATTCTAAAGATTGAGGAACCAGTTTGAGGTAAATCAAAATAAATTTCATTAGAATAATGTAGTTGATTTGAATATGGGTTCAAGTGTTGATGGTGGTATCTTCATAGTCTTACTGAAATCTCAAGAGCATATCCTATCCATGGCCTCTCTTCCCTGCGTAGATTGTCTATCTGCAGGAAAGTCTGCCTCATTTGTTGCTCTGCTAGATGGAATATATACAATTTTACAGAGAAAAAACCCCCAAAATTGCTAAAGTTGAATCACTGCTGAAGGTAGGCAAAATCATCTGTGAAAACCTAAATCCTGTTTGCATTATGTTCACATTCCTCTATGCATTACAGTATTAATGTTTGCACATATGATCAGGAATATACCAATGTTCTTTTAATCAAATATGGATATCATTTCAGAGTGGTTTGTAGCTTCCAGTAGCTTGGAATATGCTCGCTAATTTTCATGATTCAAGTAGGCCCGGAAGGCATGTTACTCGAAGTTGTACATTTGCACATTACCAAGGACCGCAACCTTGCTTTTAAACCTGGCAAGTGGAAACAGGAATTTAGGAGAATAATGAGCCTAGCATTGTATTTATGAATTATATCTTCTTCTGAAAGACGCTTTGCTCTTCCTTGGGAAGAAGTTCCTGCCACCTGCTCATTAGATATGTTTTTGGTAAAAGTTACACATTTCTGTCATGTGGTTGAACTCCATTGACTTGTTTTAAGAGAAATCAACTTTGGTCATGCAGATGGAGAAATTGTTACAGGTATTTGGCTTCTTTTCGGAGAGGACGCGTATGGGCTTGATGTTATCAGCATCGGAAATTATGTTGATTTTGTGGGTGCAGATGATACTGCTGAGTAGGGTCATGTAGGCGTTGAACAGGGTGGGGCTGAGTGAGGATAGTTGTTAATCTACGCAGATGAAATTGAGGTCAAGGGGGCCTGGCTGGCTGGCTGACTGGGTGCACCTTTCAGGAAGTAGCAAATCCAGCAAAGTGTGGCTCCCTGGATGCTAGCTTTGTGCAGTCATTGGGTAGGGATGGAGTGAGAGACAGTGTTGATGACTGTGGAAAGAAACAGTAGAATGAGGGCCATGGTATCACGTCTGTCAATGGTCATCCGAATGTCCACTGTGGCGGTGATGAGGGCGCTCTCTGTACTGTAGTGGGGCTTGAATCTGGATTGAGTGGTATGGAGAAGATGGTTGCCATTCAGGTGGGTGGCGAGGTGTTTGCTTATCATCTTTTTCATGATTTTAGCTGGGTAAGGTAACAGGAAGGTAAGCCGGTGGTTGGCGAGCATCTTTGGGTCTTCTGAGGGTTGGGGAGTACTTTGGTGTGTTTTTAGGCATCCGGGTAGGTGGCTTTGATGGTGAAGTCAGTCTGGATCGGGGTGAGAGCTGCGCTGATGGGGTCCAGTTCTTTGATGAAGACATGGTGAGGGCAGGGGTCTGAGGGTGCTCCAGAGTGCATGGTTGTTGTGGTTCCTTAAGTGATGATGGTGGGCCAGATAGTCAGGTGGCTTGTGAGTGAGATGGGCAGCAGGGCTGTGAGAGTGGAAGGGTCTTTTTGGGGCTTGAAGTTCTCTTTGATGCTGGTGATCTTGTTGCTGAAGAACAGGACACAGTCGGGTGCAGAGGTCTGGAGAGGGGGTTACACAGTGGTGAAGCTTGCCTCCGGAGAGGTGAAGTCTTTTACTATGGTGAAGATTTCTTTAGTGCTGTTGGTGCTGCTTTCAATATGGTTGGTGAGCATGTTACTGACTATGAGTTGACTTATTTTGAGGAAGCATCAAATTTCAGGAATGATGACTGTGTCCTATTTACTGGATATGGTGTATGTCATGAATATCAAACTGCAGAGATCTGCCATTTACATACTGTAAAATCAGTTCATGTCATTGAGCTCATCGCTCTCAATTGAGCTTGTATTTTAGCCAAAGAAAAGACTGTTACTGTGTACACGGACTCAAAGTATGCATTTAAAGGGATGCATGATTTTGGGCTCCTCTGGATTCAAAGAGGTTTCTTGACCACAGGCGATACTTCCATTAAGAGTGGGCAATATGTTTAAATCCTTTTAAATGCTTTGAGTTACCAGAAGAGGTTGCAATGGTGAAGTAAGCTGAACACCAGTAGCCTCATGACAATGTTTCAAGGGGCAATGCCCTAGCTCATTCAGCTGCTAAGAATCCTTATCATCTAAAACTGCTGATGTTGCTATATATTTTATATGAACTGATCTGTTTTCAGTTCCAACTTTAAAAGATTTGTCTCAATTGCAGGAACAAGCCTTTTCAAAATTAAAACAGTTGTGGATCAAGAAGTAATGTAAAAGACACTCTCACGGGGTGTAGAGAGGTGTGTGGTCGCAATAAATTTCAACTCTCCAACCTCATCAGGGTTTATTTTTGGGGTATAGGTTTTTATTGCCATTTAGTCAACATCAAGATACAGTATGGGAGATCAACAAGCTAAAAACAGCAAATGGATCACATAGTAGTACAAGCAGACAGCGTTTTACGTGCAATGGTCCCCTGGTCCCTCCCACAAAAACCTCCCTCCCCCACAGAATTAGGACTGGACAGCAATAACCTTGGTGATATAGAAAAAACAGTACTCTCCAACCTACCAACGCGACCGGGAGACATACCCCTTCCCAGCAGACCCCTATTTCAGTTGGGCTTAACCTCACCCACACCATCCAAATCACGGTGAACGCATATCAGGAGGGTCCAACAAGTCAGAAAGCATCGCTGTACAGGCCCACAAATCATCAAACAATTTGTTATCCCTCCGAGATTTGCACATATGGCACTCTTCAACAGTCGCCCATTCAGTCTCATCCCTTTTCCAGTCAATATGCTATGGGGTAGTGGGGGACAGTCAGTGAATGGCTGTCCTACGATTCACCAGCGTGAGCCCCAGAATAAGGAACTGTCTGCTTAACTTTTTCTTCTTTTTTATCGAGAAACGTCCCAACAGGCACTGTCCTATGTCTTGGGGAGTATCCCATCCCATGGCCTCCTTCAGACAAGCACCATGGCCTAATATACTCACAAGCCAGGACATTCCCAAATCATGTGAATAAAATCTGCCTTAACCTGACAAGACCGGAGGCTAACGGATTATGCATAAAAAAATCTGCCTTAACATGATGGCATCTGGGGCATGTCGCGGGCCGGTCTGGGTAAATAGCGTGCAATATGCTCTGGGACAGGTAGACCTGGTGGACTACATTGAATTATGTCAACTTAAAGTGAGTGTTAGATGATGCTTTCTGGATGTATGGCTGCCCAGTGCTTAGCCTGTAGGGGCGCACCCAAGATGTCATGCCATCTGGTGTGCACTGGTAGATCAGTGTATGGCAGGTCCTCTCTCAGGGTTTATTTACATGTGTGAGATAAGTCTGCGTCCCCCTTCCAGTGTCAGTAGTGAGACTCAGACGGAGGCTCAGGGCAAGATGTCCAAAAGCCACAGGCCATGGCTGCTATTTTGGAATACTGCAGGAATTGCCCCGCACCAAGGCCAAGAGAAGACACTGAGTCGGCAAGCGTAATGAATCGATCATCCCACAGAGTTTCACATCACCCCTCTCGCCATTTACTGGTGGACATTAACCTTGCAATCATTGAAAAGGGGCGAAGGACCCATACTAGTACATCAAGGTGAAAGGGGCCCTCCGCAAAACCACCTTGATCGCCCACTCCCAGGACCTGCACTCTCGTCCCACTATAACCGGTACAGTGGGCGGAACCCAAGCCCCCATCATCAGTAACTCCGTGAGAGATTTAGTTCCACAGGTGTTTTGTAGTAATCTGGTTTCCCAGTTTTCACTATCTGCTATCCAATGCACTACGTGTTGCAGTGGGCTACGAGATAGTATAATTCGAGGTGAGGTAGCTCGAGGCCACTTCTGCCCCAAATGTGCAATAGGGGGGATAGGCTCACTTGTTTCCTTCCCAGTTATTAGTTTGTCGATCTCCTGGAACACTATCCTAGGGATCTCATATAAGGTGCCCTGGAAAACGTATAGACAACAAGGCAGTATAACCATTTTTTCTATAGCTAGTTTCCCCATCAGGGACAGTCACAAAGTGTTCCAAAACTTTATGGATGGTTTCAACCTGCCCACCACTTGACCCATTTTGGTCACCTCAAACTCAGTCTCGTCATGCGTCAGTCTAATCCCAAGGTATCTAACGGTTCCTGTCTCCTATATCAGAGCCATCCGGGAAAGGGTCTCCCCAGGCATACCAGCCAATCCTCCCATTGGGATTAGTTTGGATTTAGTGGGATTAACGGAAAGCCCCGATATCTTCCCAAACTCAGTGAGGAGAGGCAACAAAATGGGGACCGAATACTCAGGCAGATGTAGGTAAAGCAAACCATCATCGGCATATAGGAAGGTCACATGAGTATTCCCCCCTATTGGTAAGCCCCAGCTCTGCATGGTGTCCCTTAGCCTACATGCCAGCGGCTTTATTGAGATCGCAAACAATAGAGGGGATAGGGGACAGCTCTGCCTGGTCCCACAATGCAGAGAGAACTGTTGAGACACCAAGCCTCCCACCCTCACTCTTGCCCTTGGTTGTGTGTATAACAGTTGGATCCATTTCAGGAAGCTATCTCCAATGCCTATCCAGCAAAGTACCCCCCACAAGTACTCCCACGAGAGGGAGTCAAATGCCTGTTCAATGTCATGGAGGGCCAACACATAGGGTCCTTCTCAGTATCCAAGGCATGCCATATCAGCGAGAGTCATTGTAAGTTGCAGAGGGTATTCCTTCCTAACATAAAGGCGCATTGGTCCTCATAAGGCGAGACATATATGGCAGAAGTCGGGTCGCAAGTACCCTGCTCAGGATCCTTACATTCACATTCAACATGGAAAGGAGACGACAGGAGGTAACCTCCGCAACATTTTTGTCTTACATAGGTAGCAGGACTATGAGGGCCTCCCTCCTAGAGGCCGGGGACCACCCTTCTCACAGGCTTCAGTATAGACTTCAAGGAGTTTCTCAGATCCTGTACACGCCCTGCGTTGGTAAAACTCCACTGGCAATTCATCACCACCAAGAGCCTTTGCTGTCCTTAATGTCTTCATGGCTGCTTCCTTGATTAGAGGAGCATCAAACGCATCCCTTTCCTCCCTAACCTCACCAGGTTGTACAGTGGAGCAGCTCACATTGGTAGGAAGAGAATGATACATGCCGGTGCAACCTATTGTTATGCGCCCTTTTTTTCTTGCACAGCCCAGAGTTATTGCCAATCCTCTGAATTAGGCCTGCCACACATTTTCCGAAAAGGGATTAAGGCTGCCCCCTGTTGCTCATGCTCTCCCTTAGGGCCCTTTCATGCACACCTAGATAGAATTTATTCAATGCCCAAATGTGCACATTTCTTGTATGTTCTTGCAGTATGTATGTTTTCAGAATGGGTGGAAGCAAATCCTGTGCCGATACAGATGCCATCATGGTAGGTAAGCATTTACTCAGAGATTTTATCCCTTGGTTCGTGGTTCCATGTCAGTACAGGCAACAGAATTTACTTTGTGTCAGCAGTAGTACAGGCAGTTTGTAAGGCCCTACGAGTAGACTATCATTTTCACTGTGCCTAACACCCAAAGACACGGGCAAGGTAGAGAGGTACAGTTGTTCCCTTAAGAACAAGATTGCACAGATATACTCAGAAATACAGTTAAAATGGCCCTATGCCCTGCCATTAACATTATGGTCCCTGAAAGCGATCCCTTCCCAGAAGACAAAATTGAGTTTGTATGAAGGAATCATAGGCTGACCCATGATGCTCCCTTCATATCCCTCTTTCTCCACTGCCAAAACTGGATTTGCAGTTAAATGACAATGCAATCCTGCAGTTTTGCAGAAAGCTCATACAATGTCTTTCCAGTTTCCATTCTCAGGCGTAAGTAACCTTACCTGAGTATCGGACTCATGCCTGCCGTGTACCAGAGGAATACCACACTACAGCCTCACTGGACCTTATCAGAACCTGCTGATCAACAACTAAGCAGTCAAATGTTTTGGTCTGACGACTTGTATCCACTCTTCACGCCGCAAGCAAGTTGCTCCTCCTAGAGACAATGCTGCTCTTGCTATTGTCTTAGTCCCTTGGCCTGGATATTTAGCTGTTTCTGCTGCAGTCACGTAGTCTACCGATGGGACAAGTTCTTCGTTTCCACCTCCTTTGCCCAGTCCACTAACATCACGTGATGCTGCCCTGACAACCTCTCATCACTACTACCGCTGTGGGTCTGGCCTGCTATCTTCATTTCTACTTTGAGCCTCTGGTTGGCAGTCGGATTTATCCTTGTTGCAGAATGGGGAATTACCTCAAGACTGAACTGTGCTGAATCTTCCCTTGCATGGAACCATCAACCTGCCTATAAAGGTAACTTCTAAATCCTGCTGCTGGAAAAGTACTGATAGAGTATTAATTCTTCCTCTTGCTGGATTTGCATGCACATGCCTATTGATGTGAGAGACAGCATTCCTTTGATCAGATTACCCATCACTTTTAATGACACTTCCCTTTATCTTTTCCACTTCCAGCATAGACTGCCAGAGTGTGCCGGCATCCTGTTCCTTCCTAGGCTTTGAAAGGTTTAACAATTCTTTGAACTGCAAATGCCAGATATAACGCATCTCCCAATGACTGAGTAATTTATGTGCGAGCACTGAGGAGCTAATGTCTCTAGTGTTTTTGATGGAGATAGCAAATGTGATTTAACAATGGACAGCATTCCTTTGAAGACACATTCTTTTGAGTACTGTCTCCCCTTGGACTGTTGTTTCTCATACGCCACCCACAAGGAGTCAGGCATATTTTATTTGCTGGTTGCGAGCTTCCCCATGGCCGCCTTTAAATGGGACTGGAACTTGTTATCCAGCATACATTGTTTCATCCAGAAGTCACTTTGATGATCATGCTGTTTCAACTACTACCAGGGTTTTTTCGGCTCTAATTCACATGTCTGGAATAACTGTTGCTTTAGATGAAATAAGAAGATGCAGAAATGTTGGAAGAAATAGCAAATTCAATCACAATAGCTGTAGGATTAGTGACAGAACAGTTAGGCACCCACAGCAAACTGATGATTTAAAATAGAATGGTTTTAGATGATCTTTTGACTGTCAAAGAGCCTGTGCAATTCTATTCTATTCTATTCTCCAAGATTTATAGAGTGCATGGCTAGCCAGAAGGGCTTCCCAGCGTTAACTTGCCACAGGACAACTATCATACAGATCCTACTCGAACAATCTAGTCTTTAGCAGTTTCCTAAATTTCAGTTCTGATTCCATCAGTCTCATTTGTGATGGGAGAGAGTTACAAAGTCTCGGAGCAATGTAGGCAAAGGAGCGACCACCGGCTCTCTTGATTCTGGGGACAGTGAGTAACAACTGGTTAGTAGACCGTAGTGATCTCACTGGATTATATGGGATAATAAGGTCCTGAATCAATTTAGAGCTTTTGTTGTGGATTGCTTTATGTACAAGCCATAGAGTCTTAAACTGTACTCTCTTGTCCACTGGGAGCCAGTTCAGGGCTGCCAGTGTTGTCTTTGCTGATTGGTGTTTGGGTAATTTTAGGAGAATGCGTGCTGGCATGTTTTGTATGACCTGCATTCTTTTCAAGACTGACTTAGGGCTTCCAAGATACAAGGAATTGCCGTAGTCAAACCGGAAATTTACCAGACCTTGTACCACCACTCTATGTGTTGGGTCTGGTAGCCATCTCACAAGTCTTCTTATGGTGCGAAGTAGGCCAAAACAGGTGGCTGCTAGCTTTGTAGGGAGTTAAAGTTGTATACATCTTTCCAACACTTTTCTTAGCATACAACAGATGGATAACATTGAAGAGAGAGTAAAAACGAGATGCAAAGCGGTCTTGATCTAAGTCCCAATGGCATCTGGTTGTGCCTGAAAAAATTTGAATCAATTATTGTAATTTTTCTAATTGTGGTTATTATATACTTAGCTATTGGGGCATGAAAAAATTAAAATCAATTATTGGAATTTTTCTAATTGTGGTTATCATATACATAGCTATTTGCCTAATATTGTACATCATCCAGGGCTCTTGTAAAAATAAAGGTGCTGCCAATACTTTCATACTTGCTATTTCTTAGAATGATGAGGGAAGCGATAGCAAGGGGATAAAAGAAAAGTGATAAAACTGTTCTCTGCTGAATTGTTGTAAGATGGAATTTCTCCTTTCAGGAAAAAAAGAAGAGTTGTAACAACCTAAATCCTGTTTGTATCACATTCATATACTCTATCCATTACAGTATTGATGTTTATGTATATTATCACAAATATACCAATGATTAATAATCAAATATGGATGTTGTTTAACAGTGGTTTGGCTCATCCAGTAGCTTTAAATAGACTTGCTAATTTTCATGGTTCAAGTAGGTCCGTAACCCATGTTATTGCAGGTTGTACATTTACACATTCACAAGGAGCGCAATCTCACTTTCGAAGGTTGCAAGCGGAAACATGATTTTAAGAGAATAATGAGCCTAGTATTGAAGGTATGAATTATATCTTCTTCTTAAAGACACATTGCTCTTTCTTGGGGAGAAGTTCCTGCTATTTGCTCATTAGATAAATTTTTAGTAAAAGTTACACATTTCTGACACATGGTAACTCATCTCCCAATGATTGAGTAATTTATGTGTGAGCACCGAGGAACTAATGTCTCTAGTGTTTTTGATGGACATAGCAAATGTGATTTAACAATGGAGAGCATTCCTTTGAAGACACCTCTACTTTCAAACCTTGCAAGCAGAAGCGGGATTTTAGGAAAATAACGAGCCTGGTATTGTATTTATGAATTATATCTTCTCCTCAAAGACGCTTTTCTCTTTCTAGAAGAGAAGGTCCTGCTGCCAAGTTTTTGTTGAAAGTAACAATGTTCTGTCACATAGTTGAGCTCTATTGACTTGTATTGAGAAAAAAAACTATACATACTGTTCTAAAATTGTATGCGTCCTGCATTTAGAAGTAAGGCAATAGGACTACTAAAGTACTATAAAATGCTGTTCACAAACCTATGATTGTAAATCTCCACCTCTGCCTCTCCTATCTTTTCTATGAGGAGGTCCTCACACATTTAAGTTTACTACTTAGAACTTAATGTGGGAGGGACCTGAGGGAATGGCTGGAAAAGGGTCATACTTACTACTAAATGGGAGGGCTTTAAGGAGAGTAAGGAGGGCTTTAGGTAGGGTTGGGTAGGGGTTTACGGAGGAATGTGCACCCACTGACAAAAGCGTAAGCCCATTGCTATTCACAAACTGGAGTTCGAAAGTTGCTACAGCCAAAAAGGTATCCAAAACAGTAGTAAATTACTCACGCTCAGAATTGGAGTACGTAAAGCACAACACATGGCCAATCACTGTACTGCAACACCATCCCATACAAAATAATGTTGGTAGAGACTTATAATAAAACCCCATAGGAACTAATGTGAGGTTAAATAAAAATATTTAAATAGTTAACATATATAAATAAATATAATTATGATTTAGTGTTAAAACATATAAAAATAATATATAGTTATTTAATTATAAAATATCTTTAAAAACTTTTTTAATACAATTTTTTATGTAGCATTAATTTATATGAAAATATAATTAAATTATTTTAAATTATTTCTATACATCACATTAAACAATTTTAATGCGTAGTAAAAATATTGCTTTTACTTTCGATGGAAATTTATTTTTTAATTTAAACAGTCAAAATTAATTTATTTTAGTAGATTTAAATTAATGAACCACTTAATTCAAAAATGTTCTTTTCTTTTGATCTACATTTAAAATAATATATAAAATAAACTTATATTCATCATTTCATTTCGAATACTTTATTTCGGTCAATAGACCATAAAAGTGCAAGTGCAATAAAATCATACAATACATTAAAACAGTCATTATAAAAAATACACGCTAAAGTAACCAGCGAAGTCCTTAGTTACAAATACTGTTAATAGACCTATGCCCCATCAAGTATCCGAAAAGCAACATACAAAATAAGATGAGCCCTTTTAAAATATGCTAAAAACATACAATATAGAAAATAGGCTTTGCCGAAGTACACAATTAGATAACCCAATGAAGTCTTTAATTACATATACAATGGCCCACCACCAACAAAAAAACATCATGCCCTCTAGTACCCAAGCGAAACCTGCAGAGTAGCAATAACCCCTATTAAAGTGTACTTAAAACTACTATTCAAAGCTCCCTCAGGTATAAAATTAGCTAAAACAGCCTATATGAGACATGGATAGTTTTGATATATTAGAACGGGGCATGTCCCATATGAGTAATGTGTCGGCTTAAGTCTAAGAATTGGAGCCCAAAAGCGACTTGCGCACACACCACATAGAAAATAGGAAGCACGAAACAGCAATACAATTGGCTTTTGAGTGTTGTATTTCAGGAGCCTAAATACATCTGCACAATGCTTAGTCCCCCAATTTCTGCACAATTGTGTCTGCCATCTATGTCTCCCTCCCTTCACTCTGGTGGGAGTGAAGGGAGGCAGTAAAGGGAGGGAAAAGGGGAACGGGGAATATCACTGAGGGATCACTGTAGTTATTGCTGTTCTCACCGTTTTCCTGCACAGTGCCCGACCCCTCACGCTCTGTCACCGACCTACCCTGCACTGATAAACTTCACGTAAACCCCCCCCCCCCACAAACGCAGAAAGCGTTCCCAAAAGACCTTGGTACCGAAAGGTCACGAGACCAAACTTTGGCTTTTTTTTTCCTTTTGTTCCATCTTCTTTTCCCTTTTTGGAGTCTGCATGCCTACCGACCCGCGGGAGAGGTGAAGGGTTCTATCCTGCCTGTCTTATCAAGGATCGGGTTAACTTACCGCCCCTTTCTGTTTAGTTTCTCCTCTCCTTCGTGAGCCTCCCGGGACAACCACCAAAGAAGAATGCTGAGGTGGAGAAAGACAGCAGCCACGGCAACAAGGAAACGGGGAAGATCCCATCCACGCTTATACTGCCTCTGTTTTGGTTTACCTAAATAAATCCTAGCATCATTGAGCCCCGACTTCGGCCTCCTCGTTTTTTCTTCCGCCCGTCCCTCTCACATAGGTAGAAACCATAAAAATATGCCTGAAGTTAAATCTGCAGCGGTTAAGGGATTCATTTCAAAGATATAGGGCCATATGTATGAACACATTTTCCCATTGACACAGAATGGGTGAAACCCTTTGATACATCTGGCCCATAGTCCATGTTTCACTTCTAGGAATGACATAGTTCCACTAATATTCCAAAGAGCAAGAGGTTTAGAAAAATTCTAGAGATGTATAATATGTTATAATGAGTGTTCAATGAGTATGCACAAGATAAAATAAAGGTATAATTCTTGTTTTAAGATTATCCACTATGACCCAACGAGACAACAGCACCCAAAGAGTGGTGATAGCCAGTGTCTCCGTTTTCTCTCTTGTTCAATTCCCCTTTTCTCCTGGTCTGTTGCTAGCCATCAAATTGGTATTGTGAATAGTTGGCCACAGCGTAGTATTCTATGTTTGTAGTCTAAGTTGGATGTGTTATTTTCTTGGTTATAGCTTTTATGGTCTATTATGTATTGTGTTGTTTACTTGCTCTGTAAGTGACTGGAATGTTGTTGGATTTCCAGTATGGGGGACAGTTGGAACTGACAATGGAGCCAGCGACACTGCTGCATCCTAACGGACTCCTCTTTTACATGATATATTCTGCTTATAACTTACCCTCATGTTGGAGTGCTCCTTCTCAACCAGCACAGGATACAGTAGAATTGTAGTGACCAGCTGGCAGTGAAGAGTAAAGCTTGGTGTACAGATTTCGACAAGCGATGTACCAAGAGGAGTCGCAAGAACATTGCAGCTGCTGATCCTGTGTAGGAGAAGGTAGGAAGCAAGAGTCAGAAGCCACAGTGGCTGTGTTTGTGTGAACACACTCAATGCTTGAGGTTAACTAACCTCAGAAAACTGCAAGTGGTGTGATGTAAGCAGCAGTATTGGCTTGGTCAGGCGGTCAGGCATTCAGACAGTATGACAACATAGATGTCACAATGTGCGGTGTGTTATAACTAAGGCACACATGTATGTAAACTGGGGGCCATTTTTAGAGCATCAAGTGTTTACTTATTATCAGCCTGTGAATAAGCAAGTTAAATTGTGTGGAAACCACGGCTCTTCTGTGCGAGGAAAGAAGTTAAATACTTACGCCATGGGAACACACTTATAATGCTTACAAAATTACTTTTGATGTCATTTGGCACTTTCTTTAAGGAAACAAGAATGTTAATTAGTATATAGGAGTAGGGGGTTGAATTTGGGATCTGATTTAGATGGTGGTGGATGGGTTACTCCGTCACAACTGTGACGGATATCCCGTCCACTCAAATATAAATCCTATTATAGCCTATGGGATTTATATTTTGGTGGATGTGATATCTGTCACCGTTGTGACGGAGGGAACCGTCCACCAACATTTAAATCAGGCCCTTAGAGTTTGACAGAGAGGGTACTCCATTGCAGCAGCAACGGATTACCCTCTCCGCCAAACTCACAGACCCCTTAGCCGATTTAGAGGTGGGGGACCAACAGTATGTTGAGGACGGGGCTTACTTCAGCTCCGTCACCAACATACTACTCCGATGGCCCTGTGGTGTACAGGCTGTCGGAGGTTAGCCATCCTGATGGAGCAAGGACTCGGACACGAGACTTGCTCGGAAGCAATCCTCTCGATTTAACTTACTAGCGAATTACTAACGACATGTCTCGTGATTAATAATATGCATTTTCATTATACGCGGGAAAAGAATGAAGCTTGCCTATGTGTTTATTAACTGCAAATAACACGGACGTAGGACTAGAACGCATTTAACATGGGATCTTTTACTGCGCATGCGTATATTGCATCTACGTAGTATGACGTACTGACGCTTGGAGGGAAATTCTGGTGCTTGCGCAAGGAGCTATAAAATGGCCGCTTGAAAGCTCACATGCATGGCACCTGCTTTGCTGAAATTAGAAATGGGTTTATAACTAACGCAAATGCAGAGAGAGAAATAACAAATGGTATGGGTTAGAGTAGAGGTTGCTGGTATACAGTGAAATCATTTATTTTTGAGAATAATACTTTTCTTTTTCGACTTTATTATTAGTGCGTATTTGGGCCTGTTAAAGTTGTCCGAGTCGAGCAGACCAATATGGCGCGACGCATGCGCCCTGATACGGAAGCTTGGAAGATGACTAAGGATTTGTCACGAGTCCAAGGTCGGCGGAGATGTGCCCTGGGAACATGAGGGTGAAGAGTTCATATGAAGGAACTTGTTCAAGAAATCAGTTACAAATGTATTAATAAAGTTTAAAGATGTATGGGAAAGGGAGGGTGGAATAAAAGTTTGTGGGGAGAAGTTTGGAAACAATGGTTAAAAGAGAATAAATGAAGTATAAGTGTGGTGTGATGATCATCACCCCCTCGCCTGTCCAATCAGAAGTTAGTATTCTGTGCAAATGAAACATTAATGGATGGTACATGCCTATGGAAAGGTATAATTGAGGTAGATTAGTTAGAAGAGAGAAAAGTTCGGGGGTCGAGAGTCAAGTCGGGTCGAGCAAGCCTTTGCGCTTTGAAGAAGCCTGACATCGGGGTGTGCCGGGGTGGTGCACTGAAATGCTGATGAAGAAACCGAATGCAGAACCATCTACTTAATTTGGGTGGGTTTAGAAAGAAGATTGCGGAAGAACCACGAGGAGGAAGAGAGTGTCAGAGAGGGGTGCGACGTAGTCGTCGGTAACTAGAGAGGTGAAGTATCCTGTCCTGATTCCTGTCCTGAAGCCTTTGTCTCCTGATCTGTCCTGGGAGGCCCTTACCAGCCCTTTGGCCAGGGGGTTGGTCTTCACACCATACTTTGGTAATTATGAAATTCATTGTTTGATAAATGCTCTTCTGTCTCTATCCTCTTCTTTCTGAGCATACTTATTGTGTGGATCTGAATTGATAAGTGTTATTTGAGATATTTTTGAATTGGCACTCCCGCGAATGAGGGTGTTTGTACTGAAACGCTTTGAGATGGTTTAAAACCCCTAATTTTAGATAAAGATTAAAAAACTTATTGAGTCGGTCATTATTTTATAACTTATTAAGAAATGCATAATAAGTTATGTCAATTATCGCCATCAACTAGTTCCACCTAACTGGTCCATTGACCAGAGGAAAGAACTGTTTGATCAGCAGATGGTTTAGTTAAAGAAGTAATAACTAGATCTTGAGGTATGAGTAACATATAAAACTAATAGACTCCAGTGGTTTACTTAGAGCGCAGCGGAAGCGAGTTGTATGGGCCCAAGCGAGTATATGGTAGTAGAGTATCTGTTGTTAGTAGACCGCTGGATCAGTTTTCTGGTAGCAGAGCTATGGTTGTTAGTGACTAGTTTGGTGATAAGTATAGATTATTGATTTTTGGTTAATGTTTTAACAAAAGAGTTAGTGTCCTGTTTTATGTTGTCTGGAAAATTCCCGGGGAATGAATAGCAGGTGGCGATAGAAACCACACTGCAGTGAGGTTACTCGTCTGTTGGAATAACACAGAGAAGCTAGGTAGGGCTGGCAGTGTTAAACTAGGGACTATTTTCTTTACAAAAGTGAGAGTGGTTGAAAGCAAAGAGTTCGCTGGTGAAACTTTAGGCATTATATCACCTAGTAAGGGTAACCCTGAAGGAGTAGCAGGTTCTTCTAAGCTAGATTGACAGCAAAAGGAGTTCGCTGGTGAAATACCGGTCTCAAAATTCCTCAACGGAAGATACCGGAAGAGTAGCAGGTTCTCTGGAGCTTAGGTGAAGAGTGAGCAGAAGGTTTTACTCGCAGTGGAAGAAAATAAACTATCCTTTTGGTTTAGTGGAACAGACAGAGTAGCAAATGTTTTTACGTTGTTAATAACAAAGAAGTTCAAAGAATTTTTGAAGAAATAAAATTTTCGTATTACCTTGCAAAGGGAGGGTCAGTTGCCGGAGTGGTACTGACGTCACAGAGAGCCGCGCTGGGATTGGTAGAAGCAGCGGGCACGTGACAGGAGGAGCTTGGTAAAGGAGGGGTGAGAAATCGCCTGAGTAGGATCGACGTCACAGAAGAGTCGCGCTGGGATTGGTAGAAGCAGCGGGCGTGTGACAGGAACAGCATTGTAAAGGAGGGGTCAGTAGTGAGGAGCAAAACTGACGTCAGGAAAAGGCCGCGCTGACATTGGTCAGAGTACGAGTGTGAGCCTGATTTGATTGGACACTTAATTAGAAGCCGCGCTAGAATTGGAGGAGAGAAGGATTGTATGCAGGATTTTGATTTGACTGTTAGTGCAAGACGTACAGGTAGAAGATTTCAAGGGTTTGCGGAATACAATTTCCTGCACCGTTCTTCAAGAATGTATGGAGAGAAAAGAAAGATGTCAATTTTTAAGAGAATAAAGAATTTCTTTGTTAAGGATAAGCCTGTGTTGACTAGAGAGGGTATTCCTATTCCGCCACCGAAGACACCAGCATCTTTTATGATGATGGAGAGAGGATATCATACTTGCGTGTGGCTAGAAAATTGGGTAGAGTACACGAGGGATGATGGTGTGTTAGCGTTTCCTAAGGATGGTACGTTTAATGGGAGGATTCTTCAGAATTTGAGATTGAAGATGAATGATTTAGAACCGAGACCCAGGTTAACTCAATATGAGGCTTTGGAAGAATGGGAAACTGAGTCATATGAAAGAGAGAAATGCAGAAGTGGAAGATATAGAGGATTCTTTCCGAGACACTTGCATGAGTCAAGAGAAGGGCAGATGAAACAGTGGAGGAGAGCGATGGTATCGGAAGGGTTATATCCAGTGTTGATGGCTGAGGAACATTCTGGAGGAAAGTGTAAAGAGAAAACAAAACATATGAACTCGACAGGATATGGAGAGTCAGATGACGAGTTGTTAGAGGATATTTTAATTAAGAATCCACCACCGTATCAAGAAGCAGCTAGTAAGGTTGTCCCAAGTGCGCCAGTAATGGGAATACCATTAACTCCACAGATTTTACATGAGACATCATACAACAGAGTGTTGCAAGATAATGAGAGAGAAGCTTTGAACAAAACTAGGGAGGAACTAGTTCAAAGGATAAGTCAATTGAATTTAAATACTGAAGCTTTGACAGTACCTGTAACCATTGGTCCAGTAATCCCATTGTATGGGGATAATAAGGATACCCAGAAATCACAACTTGTGACAGTTCCATTGAATAGTCCTAGAAAAGAGATAGTAATCACAGATGATCAGGTTAGTGAAAGTGAGTCAGTTATTTCACTAATGGATATCCCTGTTGTGGAACCCAATGCGGAAACTCAAAAGAGAGTTACGCCTATGAATTTGAGAGAGAGAAGACCTTTGGTTCCGGCTGGAACTTCAGGTACAACAGTAGTCACCTCTGAAGATATAGAAAGGTGGGCTCAGGAAAGGGAAAATCAGATCACAAAACCAAAGATTTTAGATATTAGCAGATTGAAAGTGGAATTGGAAGAGATGATGACAGGATGTGTGGGCACAGAAAGATTAAATGTTTACAATGATGAAGAATTGTTGTTTCTATGTAAGAGTATAACCAGGAGAGCAAGACTATTTCATGAAAGATTAACTGAAGTTGCTTCAGAGATTGGAATAGATATAGGGAAATCAAAATTGTTACAGAAGCCCTATCGAGTGGATTTTACTGATAAAGACTTAGAAAGTGTGAATGCTTCAGGAAAAAGGTTACAGATAAAAGAATTAATGAACATTTTGCGGAAATGGGGAGATATTGATAAATGGAGGATTAGGTGGATAAGGAAGAAAGAAGAAGTACAGGCAAGAGAGGCAGCAGCGGCATTTCCAGTAAGAGAAACAGGAAAGGTGGAGAGGTTGTGTCCAATGAGAGAGGTTCCTGGAGGAGGATATGTTCATGTCCCTTGGAGTAGACAAGATATTTTATCGTCTACAAAGGATTTTCCAAAACTGAGAGAAAAGCCAGTTGAGTGGTACAAACAGGTAGCGAGGTTTGTGAAAGTCTCAAAGGTGTTATTGAAAGATCTGGATGGTCTATTTGACATAGTGGTACCTGCTGATTTATGGACAGAATGTAAAATCACAATTGATTGGCCTAATGAGGAGTATCCTAGAGATGCAAAAACAGGAGCACCATCAGAAGAAGTGATGAAAAAGTATCACCAAGTGATTACATATTTGAAAGGGAAAATCCCTCCTAAAGAAACAGATTGGGTAAAAATAGATAGAACGACACAGGAACCGAATGAATCTGTACATGCGTATTATGAGCAATTGTTGCAGGTGTTCAAGCAGTATAGTGGTTTTGAGAACATTGGTGACAAAGATATGGGACATTTTGTGTATCGGTTTGTATATGGCTTGAAACCGGAAATTAGTCAGATGATACAGCAGCACATGTTGTGCTGGCAAAGTAAGAGAGTGGATGAAATTTTAAAGTACGCAAAATATTGCGGGGATGACATAGAGGCCAGGCGAAGGAAGCTGAAAGAGAAAATGATGTGGGCTCAAGTTAAATTGGCAGAGCAGCAGGAAGAGAAGACAAATGAGCAAAATAATAATCCAGTAAAAGAACAGAGTCAGAATAATCAAGGAACGAATGGTAATAGATTTAAAGGGCGAATGGACAGAGAAGAAGCGAAAAGAAGTTCCCTTGTCATGCGTGCGGAAAGCTTGGACATTGGAAGAACGAGTGTAAGAGTACTCAGAATAATAAGAATAATAATGGGCCAAATCAAAATTTAATCCCACAGATGCAGAATGAAGTACTTATGAATCAGCAGCAACAGGTAGTCACTCCACAATATCAGGTACCACCAGCTCCTATGCCAAATTTTGTGAACCATCAAAGTTTCAGTACAAACACCGGAATTCAAGGAGAAAGTGGTAAGAATAACAGAACAATTGCTCAATATTTTTTGCAGAATGATGAGGAACGTTCAGATACTGCACAATGACGGTGCCTGAGGGGGGAGGAAGAGGAGTGCGTGCTTGGTGCATCCTTGCCGGTAGATCAGTCAGGTCCATTTGTTGATGGGAGAGTAGAAGGTAAAGACATTACTTTCCTATTGGATACTGGTGCTACCAGGTCTACTGTGAGAACAGCAGATATCCCAAACCTACCCCTCTCGGGAGAGACAATCCAAGTTGTAGGCGTATCTAACCAACAGGTGAGAACACCAATCACAAAGCCAATGGAGGTGCACATTGGAAACTTTAAGGAAATGCATCGGTTTGTAGTTTGCGATTCAAGTCCTGTAAATCTGTTGGGAAGAGATCTTTTGTGCAAAATGAATTGCACGATCTATTGTACACCGGATGGTGTCGCTTTCCAAACCCCTGATGAAGTTGTGGCATACAAGATGATGCTGGCCAAGCAGTGAACAGAAGTAGATGAAATGTTTTCACTAATAACTGAAAATGAATTACCAGAAGAGTTGAGAACCACAGTTAATCCAGAAGTGTGGGATTTTACAGGAAAAGATATTGGGCTAATGAAAAATATAGACCCAGTTAAAGTGACAGTGAAGGAAGGTGCAGTGTATCCAAATACCCGACAGTACAAAATGAGTTCAGAAGTAAAGGCAGGAATTATCCCAGAAATTGAACGGATGGTTAAACAAGGCATTCTGAAAGAAGTGATGGGTAGCCCTGTAATTCACCAATAATGGGACTGAAAAAGCCTAGCGGAAAGTACAGAATAGTGCAAGACTTGCGAAAAATAAATAAGATTGTAATTCCCTGTTGTCCAATTGTGCCAAATCCAGCAGTGATCCTTTATCAGATACCATGGAATGCAGGATGGTTCACAGTAATTGATTTATGCCAAGCGTTCTTTTCTATTCCCCTACACCCAGACAGCCAGTATCTGTTAACGTTTAAATTTGAAGATCGTATTTACCTATGGTGTCGTGTTCCTCAAGGGTACACAGAAAGTCCTTCAATCTTTAATCAGATTTTTAAAAAGTGGTTGGAATCATTGATTATGCCCAGAAATTCTGTTCTGGTTCAATACATTGATGACCTATTGGTGGCATCAAAAACGCGAGAAGATTGTGTCACAGATACAATTGCATTGCTGAACCATTTGGCTGAAGGAGGACACAAGGTGTCTCCAGAAAAATTACAGTTCTGTCGACAAGAAGTAAGATATCTAGGGCATAAAATAGAAAGAGGAGTTAGAAAAGTGACACCGGAAAGAATAAAAATAATCAAAGAAATGCAATTGCCACAGACTCAGAGAGAAATGAGAATGTTTCTGGGAGTGGTTGGATACTGCAGACAATGGATAAATGGATTTTCTGTGTTAGCGAAACCATTGATACAGATGATTCGGAAACGAGCAAAATATCCGATTGATTGGAATGATGACTGCCTAGAGGCATTTGTGAGATTGCGAAATTGTCTGTGTGAGGCTCCTGCCTTGGGCATGCCAGACTATACAAAAGATTTTGCTTTGTTTTGTTGTGAAAGAGAAAATTGTGCACTTTCAGTTTTAACACAGAGACATGGATTGAGTCGGCGTCCAGTGGCATATTTTTCAGCCACATTGGACCCGGTGGCTTCAGCATTGCCTGGCTGCTTAAAAGCAGTAGCTGCTACTTGTATAAGTCTGGAGCAAAGTGAGTCGATAGTGATGGGACATCAGGTAAAGGTATTCGTTCCACACTCGGTTGAGATTCTTTTAACAAGAACAAGAACACAGCACCTCACCCCTAGTCGTTTGACAAAGTACGAAAGAGTAATTTTGGGAGCTGAAAATGTGACTGTGACAAGGTGTACGATTTTGAACCCAGCTACCCTATTGCCAGACCCCTGTGATGAGGAAGTAAAAGATGAAAGTGATCACGATTGCTTAGACGTGACTGAGTTATGCACAAAGCCCCGCCCGGATATAAGAGAGACGCCACTAAAAGAAGCAGATCATGAGTTATTTGTAGACGGCTCCTGCCTTAGGAGACAAGAGGGAGGTCTAAGTGCTGCATATGCTGTTTGCAAAATTTCGGGGGTAATTGAAGCATCCTGTTTACCTGGGGTCAAGTCTGCACAAGCAGCTGAATTGGTTGCCTTGACAATGGCATGTAAAAAGGGGAAAAATTGGAGAGTAACCATATTTACGGATAGTCAATATGGTTTCAGGATTGTGCATGACTTCGGCCAGCTTTGGATGCAGAGGGGATTTCTGACTTCTTCAGGGTCTCCAATCAGAAACAGCAAAAATGTAAAGGATTTGTTGGAAGCATTACAATTGCCAAAAGAGATAGCAGTTGTAAAATGCGCTGCACATCAGACAGGAAATGACTATGTGACTGCTGGTAATAATTATGCTGACCAAGTGGCGAAATACTGCACTAAAAATGCAGTAGCCATAAACAGAAAAATTGAAACGGGAGAAACCAGATGCCAACTTATGTACTTCTCAGTGCCAGACACATGGGATGAGATTAGACAATTGCAGGAAGAAGTTGAGGAAAAGGAAAAAGAAATCTGGATAAAGGCAGCCTGTACCAAAAAACCACAGGATGAAGTATGGGTGTATCTAGATGGAAGACCAGTCATGCCAGATTGTCTGCTTTCAAAAATGGCAAGGGTGTATCATGGAGCGACACACATAGGGAGAGATTCAATGATCAGACTATTCAGACAGAGTTGGTACAATCCGAAGTTCAGGGCAATCGCAGAGAGTCTTTGCCAAAGATGCTTAACCTGTCAACAGCAGAACAGGTAGAAAGACAGTGGTAAGCTGGGGAAAGATCGGAAAGGCAGAAGGACCCTTCACCAGATTACAGTTAGATTTCATTGAGGTACCCCCTTGCAACGGATTGAAATATGTACTTGTCTTAGTGTGCCTTTTCTCAAGATGGGTGGAAGCCTACCCTACCAGAAGAAATGACAGTCTTACAGTTGCAAAATTATTGTTGAGGGAGTTAGTGCCACGGTTTGGTTTTCCGGTCACTTATGAATCAGATAGAGGCCCTCATTTTAATAATGAAATAATTAGATTAATCTGTGCTGCATTTAACATTGAACAAAAACTACACTGTGCTTATCGTCCAGAGGCTTCTGGAATTGTTGAACAAATGAATGGCACAATCAAGACAAGATTGGGAAAGGTGTGTGCATCCACAAAGCTGAAATGGTCAGATGCATTGCCTCTTGTACTAATGGGTCTCAGAAGCATTCCAGACAGAAAAACAGGAATGAGTCCACATGAGGTACTCATGGGAAGAGCCATGAGACAGGCGTTCATTCCTGGAAATAAACTAATGAGTATAACTGATGATCTGGTATTGGACTATTGCAAAGGATTGGCTGAAATGATGCGTTCTATCTCTCATCAGGTTGGAGAAGACGCAGTTGAAAGACAGCCAGATCAAGCGCATGATTTGAATCCTGGCGATTGGGTGCCAGTGAAGAAACACGCAAGAAAATCGTGTCTAGCACCAAGGTGGGACAAACCAAGGCAAGTCATACTAGTCACTACCACAGCAGTGAAGTGTGCAGGTTTGCCCAAATGGATTCACGCTAGTCATACCAGAAGAGTACCGAGCCCATTAGATCAACAAAAGCCACCACTGACTGAGCAGGCTGAAGCATCAGGAGTTGTAAACTGTGAAATTGAAGAATCTAGAGTGATAGATTCTGAAAGACAATCAAATGATGAGCAGCCCGAGCTAAGTCAGGAAGAATGGATCCCAGTGATTGAAGTAATTGATGATGCCATTGAGACCAGAAGAAGAACAGAACTGAAAAGACAAGAAAGTAGTCAGGAAGAGATAGGAGAAGAAGAACACACTCAGGTGAAAACAGAAAAAGAGAAGAACACGTTCAGGCAGAAGAAAAAAAGTTTGAATTTAGACCTGAACAGGACCAGATAGAGTTAGAAGAACAAACTCAGGCAGAAGAAGAAAGATTTGAAGTAAGACCTGAGCAGGATCAGACAGATTTAGAAGAACAAGCTCAGGAAGAAGTAGAACAAAACACAGTAGAACCTGAGCAGGAAGAAGCAAAAGAAGGTACAAGCACAGAAAACAGAGAAATAGAACAGATTGTGCCCAGAATAAATGAAATAAAACGAACTTTACAAGGAGATAAGGAAGGTGAAAAAGCAGTACAAATTAAAAGAGTCAGAAAAGGCGACAAAGGCCAACTGGAGTAAAGAAACTAAAATATCACCTGAGAAAATCTGAAAAGAAACCAGAACAAGTGAATGAAATCACAAGTCAAACAAGACCTAAGCAAACATTAGCAAAAATAACTCGAAGAAGTCCAAGATTGAGAAACTTAAACAGAAAATACAAGGCTCCAGAGTGGACGTACGTCATTCTTGAAGAATTTGAGTCCCTGGATCTGTCTGATGAGACAGAAGAAGTCCATATTGCACAAATTGACGAAAGCCAATTGAAACCTCCTTCAGAATAAAAAGACAACGGACTGTAAAAGAGAAAAAGATAAGATAAAAGAAATTTTCTCAGAGACAAAAATGGCCGACAATGAAGTTAGCGGAAAACCAAAATGTGGAGTTAAAAGAAAGTGTCTTAGATTTTGTTTTTGTGGTATTTTATTAGCAATATTAGGATGGTTATTCCTAACAGTAGGGGTACCTTTAATAATGGAAACAAGTGACAAGAATAATACAGATACTAATGTTAAAGTAGATAGATTAAGAGAAACTAAAATAGAAATAGGAGTGGAAGATGAGGCAAATTATCATAATGAATCAGATTATAAGACGTCTTCTAATGTGTTTATTAAATTATTATTTCAGTATGTTAGCACTATGCAAATTAACAACTGTTATGTATGTATGAAATTGCCCTCATCAGTATCATAATGGATGACGTATCACCATATACCTTTAACGTATGGTGTGTCATGTAGTATTTTGTCAAGTTTATTTTATACTACAGGGAGACTGCAGTATTTTTATTCTAACTTAGATGTAATATTTCCTGAACTTCCTATAGAAAGAATATGAATCCAGTAGTTAGTAGTAAAAATGCACGATTTATGGGTGAATTTTTCATAACAATGAGTTCAATAGATTTAGTTCAGGCACACGAAGATAATCTAACATGTACATTAAGAAAAGAAGAAAAATAATTTTTAGATTTAGTAGAAGAAAGGAGACAGGATTTAATGAAGAAGGCAACTACACAGAAAACCCATGTACCTCCATGGGTTGGGAAGGAGGGAACCTATGCAAGTGGCAAGGCTCATGCTTCGATGTCCCTGGACTTTGTGAAAAGGGGAAAATTCTGCCTCCATAGATTAAAGACAGATTATAACAATAATTACATTGGTTCCAGTGAATGTGAACATAACTTCCTAATATTAGGAGGATGGGGACTAAAAGGGGGAACTGATCCTGTGTTTCCAGGAGTGTATTATGTTTGTGGGAGTAATGCCTACTACAGGTTACCTGCAAGATGGTACGGAAGCTGTTATTTTGGAATAGTTTTTCCAAAAATGTATCATGTAGACAAAATCAGTGGAACCAATGGAAATTCTAATGGACTAACACGAAGAAGAAGGGCTAGTTTTTCTGAAATTGTAGGAGATATTTTTAGTGCACTGATATCCTCAGTTGGAGTCATCTTAAATTCACAGAAAATGTGTAAGTTATCAACCATAGTTGATCGTCTTTCTACAGATACTGCAGGAGGATTTTTAATGATTAACACAGAAATGGTTGCAATTAGATCAATGGTTTTACAGAACCGTCTTGCTCTTGACAGATTGTTAGCAAAAGAAGGTGGAGTTTGTGGCATGTTGAAAGTTCAACATTGCTGCACTTATATTCCGGACAAGAGTAGAGAAATTAAAGGATATATTGAAAATATTACGAGAATCCATAAAGATTTGACCCAACTGGAGGTTGACAGTGTGTGGGGAAGGCTAACAAAAAGTATAACATCAATAGGGAAATGGTTTGTGGGGTTTGGGAAAAGTTTTCTAGGTCAAATAATGATACCATTAGTGATGATAATAACAATAGTGATGTTAATAATGATTACATATAGATGTTGTAGAAAAGGTACGAAAGGAAAGGTACATTTGAATAGAAAAGGAAAGGGACAGACACGTAAAAGGAAGTATGAGGAAATACGCTTGGAAGAAATGAAAGACAGGTTATACAAGAAGATGCGAGAATTAGAAGGAAATGAGACAGTTGATGAAAGGTTGGGAGGCTGTCACGGGGCGGGTGTGTGTCGGGACGGCCCGGATCGGAGGAGAGACTGGTGGGAGGCGCTGGACGTCACTGCACCTTTTATTTTATCACCACAGGAGGACTGGGTTGGGTCATCCACGTCCGACACCGCTGAACGGGGATACGGTCCCTTTAACTGGGATCCGACATGGGACGCTCCCGCCCCGTTTGATGACGACATCGCCCTCCGTCCAACAAGAGAGGGCTGGACCAGGAAGCCAGTGTGCGCCGACACCGGAGGTGAGAAAGGAGGAAGTGGAGTTGCGACGGGAGAAGACGGAGACAGCGAGCGACGGATCCCGAAAGAAGAGGCAGACCCAGGAGGAGCGGAGGAAGACCCCGAGAGAATCACAGAGCCAGGAGGCCAACGGACTTACGCTTCGCCCAGCCACGCTCCAGGAGGAGCGTGGCTAAAACAGGTACGGGACCGTTTCACGGGCTGGGTGGGAAAGCGGGGAACGCCAGAGGCTTAGAGGCGCGAGCGCAGCATCGCGCATTGAGAATAGCCGATCCCCATCCACCACACCTACACTCCCGTCAATTGAATGTGTGTCACGGTATCTTGTTGGTTATGGGCTGGTGTTACCTCACTCCCTCTCCCTGACAACGCACCGCTCCCTGTTCACCCTGACCCCGTGTTGTCCTCTTCCTTCCTTTGGGGTATCCGGAGAATCCGACGGTGGCCACCCGGGACAGAACACCAGGAGGAGAAGGAGGCGATAGACGCCAGGACCAAGCCAGGAAGAAGACGACAGCGCACACCCCGGGATCTAAGAACAAGTCACACTCCATTACCCCTTGTACACTGGACACTCATAGGAGACCTACAGTAAAAAGAATTAAACCTGCACTTTCACGACCCGGTCTCCCGCAACTCCTTTCCGATAGTTCACAAGTGGTGGAGAATGCGGGCATAGAAGAGCCCATCTGCGACACTAAGATGGAGACGATCGTGCAGCACTTGATCAAGGGCCAGGAGAAGCTAGAATGGGCCGTCGAGCGTCAGATGTCGTCGGCCCAGGCGGACCGGGAGACGTTCAAAGATACCATCGCAGCCCAGATGGACGGACTACACAGGCTGGCAACGGAACAGACCGGGGACACTGTGAGGGAGGTACGGGGCACCCCTCACCCGCCGACAGGCGTCTCCCTCCAAAAGTACATAACGGGAGAAGATCCCGACGCCTTCCTGACCAACTTCGAGAGGGTAGCAAGGGCGTGCAGCTGGCCGGTAGACAAGTGGCCATTCTTTCTGGCCCCGTTGCTCACGGGGGAAGCACAAGCAGCCTACCAAGTGGCGAACGCCACGGGCGATACCTCTTACGGAGAGATAAAGGTCATCATATTGGACCACCTCGGCCTGGACTCAGAGGCATATAGAGTGAGGTTCCGTAAAGAAAGGGGCGCCCCAGGCGAAAATCCTAAAACACTGTTCCTCAGACTGAAGATGGCCGCCGACAAGTGGCTGACTCCAGGGTTTAGTACGAAGGAGGAGATAATGGAGAAAATTTACTTAGAACAGTACCTGGACGCCCTACCGTACAATACGCAGAAATGGCTGCGCCAACATTCGAGTCTAACTGCCGCCCAGGCCATAGAGATGGCTACGACTTATTCACGTGCCCAACTGAAGGGCGTTGTATGTGACACAGAGAGGACACGCCAGCCTGCCATACGGCTAGAGAAGAGATATCGGGCTCCACCAGAACCGGGAAAACCCCGAATGCCGAAGATGGAGATTCCGAGCGTCAGAGGTCCCCAATGCTTTGAGTGTGGGGACTGGGGCCACATAGCCCGTGCATGCCCCCGGAAGAAACCAGCGGATGAACCCATGGAGGTGGGGTACCTCCCCAGGTCCATCATGTATACGGCCGAATTGGGAACGGCCTTCCATGTAAGTGTACGGGTGAATGGTAAACTGGTTAAGGCCCTTCTCGACTCCGGGTGTAAACAGTCGGTCATCCAGGAGGCGTACATTAACCCCAGTCAGCTAGTACCCGATACCCTAGTCCATATCCGATGTGTACATGGGGATGTGAAACCCTACCCCCTGGCTAGGATTGCCCTCACCCATTCTGAAGGGGTACACAGTGAGGTAAAAGTAGGGGTGTTAGAAGGGCTCCCCGAAGACCTGATCATTGGCACAGATAACCCTGAGTTCCTCGGTCTCTTCCGAGGCGTACTCCACCTAGAAGAGAGAAGGAAAGGAGGAGTAGGTAACCCAAGGGAGGCGGTCCCGGCCCTCATCTCCCCAGAACCATGGCTCCTAGACCGCAGTTTTAAATTCGCACAGGCCAACGATGCCACTCTATACAACGCGTGGGAACAGGCCCATAGTACGCAGGACGACAGCGATCCGGTGTATCCCCGGTTCCTCATAAAGGAGGGGCTTCTTTACCGACAGGCTAACCCCACAGAACCCCACCAACTACTGGTGCCCCTCTCGTTCCGGGACCAGATAACCTTCTTTTCACATTCCCACCTCACAGCAGGACACGTAGAAGCGGAGAAAACCACACAAAACGTCCTGCGGCATTTCTTTTGGCCAGGTGTATACAAGGACATAAAAGTGCACTGCCAGTCATGCGATACCTGTCAGAGAAGGAACACACGTAGGCCCCCAGCGGTGCCCCTACAACCACTTCCCATAATAGGTAACCCCTTTGAGAGGGTCGGAATGGACCTGATTGGCCCGTTGCCCCGTACAAAGAAAGGGAACGTCTACGCCCTCGTGATAGTGGACTACGCGACCAGATTTGTGGAGGCATTTCCGCTCCGTGCCCCCACCACCCGCAACATAGCCGACAGATTCCTGGAACTGTTTTCACGGGTGGGCTTCCCCAAAGAAATCCTAACGGACCAAGGAACGCCCTTCGTATCTCGTCTTATGAGAGAGGTCTGTGGAGTCCTAAACGTACGACAGATCAAAACCTCGGTGTACCATCCACAGACCGACGGTCTAGTCGAACGATATAATGGGTCCCTAAAAGCCACGCTAAAGAAGATGCTGGAAGTAAACGGCAAAGAATGGGACCAGCTGTTACCCTTGGCGCTGTACGTCATAAGAAGCCAGGTGCAAAGCAGCCTTGGCTGTTCGGCGTTCGAGATGCTATACGGAAGGCAGCCGCGCTCCCTTCTGGAGATGACGAAAGAGGCCTGGGAGAAGGAAGAGGCGATGGAGACCAGAGGTATGTTGGACTACACACAAGGACTGAGAGACAAGATAGGAAAACTACGTGATTTGGCCTATTCCCACCTGGTGAAGAAACAGGAACAACAGACCCACTACTATAACCGCGGGAAAAGGTGGAGGACCCTAAAGAAAGACGACTGGGCACTGGTGTTACTACCCACGGCTACAACGAAGATGAAAACAGAATGGAAAGGCCCATACAAGGTCATAGCCGTCATAGGTAAAACCACATATAGGTTACAAGTCACCCCGACCCGCACCCAGACGTACCATATAAACATGCTAAAGAAATGGCTGGGACCCCTACCCAAAGCCTCAAACCTCACTCTGCCCACACTTACCACCAAACATTCCACGGTCGCAGAGCTAGTGGTGAACGACGACCTCACCCACAGAGAGCGGGACGAGTTGGATGAAACCCTTCGGCCCTTTGCCTCGTTGTTCTCCGACGCTCCAGGCAAGACCCACCTGGCAGAACACCGGATTGAGACCCCGGCCGGAAAAACCATAAAACTGAGACCCTACCGGATCCCTGCGGCCCGGAGAAAAGCCATACAGAAGGAAGTACAGGAAATGTTGCAGCTGGGAGTCATAAGGCCCTCGAGGAGTGAGTGGTCCTCTCCGATAGTCATGGTGCCGAAACCAGACGGTAGCACCCGCTTCTGCATGGACTTCAGGGCCCTTAATGGAATCTCGTCCTTCGATGCCTACCCCATCCCTCGGATAGACGAGCTGATAGAGAAACTAGGGGAGGCCACCTATATCTCCACACTAGACCTGACCAAGGGATACTGGCAAGTACCCCTAAGGGAGGAGGACAGAAAGAAGACGGCCTTTTCCACACCGGAAGGCCTCTACGAGTTCACCGTACTCCCGTTTGGATTGCATGGGGCCCCAGCGACTTTCCAGAGACTCATGAACACCGTGTTACAAAACCACCATTTCTTTTCGTCGGCATATCTGGATGATATAGTGGTTTTTAGCCCAGACTGGAAATCTCACCTTCGCCATCTCCAAACCATCTTACAGGCCCTAAGGGAAGCGGGTCTACGCATAAATGCAAAGAAATCCCGGGTGGGATACCAAAAAGTGAAATACCTGGGATATGTGCTAGGGCATGGGGTGATCGCCCCTCAGATAGAGAAGGTCAGGGCGATATCAGACGCTCCCTTTCCTGCCTCCAAGCGAGACCTAAGAGCCTTTCTCGGCCTGATTGGCTATTATAGACGGTTTATACCTCGGTTTTCCGAGGTGGCCGCCCCACTGACAGACATCCTCCAGAAGCAGGTGAAACCGCAGGTCCTGTCTCGTCCCACGGAACCCATGATAAAGGCATTCCAGACCCTAAAACAAGCCCTTACTACGAGTCCCGTCCTGATCTCTCCTGACTACTCCAGACCCTTTCTCCTACATACGGACGCCTCACAACAAGGCATAGGCGCGGTCCTCTCACAGCTGACTCAGGAGGGGATAGAACACCCTGTAGTATACATAAGCAGGAAGCTATTCCCGAGGGAGGCGAGATATCCCACCATTGAGCGCGAGTGCCTGGCAGTAAAATGGGCCATAGAGAAGTTGCGTTATTACCTGGAGGGACACCAGATCACTCTGTACACTGACCATGCACCTCTCCAATGGATGAGCCGCAATATCGCCAACAACCCCAGGGTTCTCCGTTGGTTTCTCTCCCTCCAACCCTATTCATTCACCGTGCGACATCGAAAGGGGGTCGACAACGGCAATGCGGACTATCTGTCCAGAGTATGCCCTCTCCCCAATCGGGAGAATCCTGGGGTGGAGGAGTGTCACGGGGCGGGTGTGTGTCGGGACGGCCCGGATCGGAGGAGAGACTGGTGGGAGGCGCTGGACGTCACTGCACCTTTTATTTTATCACCACAGGAGGACTGGGTTGGGTCATCCACGTCCGACACCGCTGAACGGGGATACGGTCCCTTTAACTGGGATCCGACATGGGACGCTCCCGCCCCGTTTGATGACGACATCGCCCTCCGTCCAACAAGAGAGGGCTGGACCAGGAAGCCAGTGTGCGCCGACACCGGAGGTGAGAAAGGAGGAAGTGGAGTTGCGACGAGAGAAGACGGAGACAGCGAGCGACGGATCCCGAAAGAAGAGGCAGACCCAGGAGGAGCGGAGGAAGACCCCGAGAGAATCACAGAGCCAGGAGGCCAACGGACTTACGCTTCGCCCAGCCACGCTCCAGGAGGAGCGTGGCTAAAACAGGTACGGGACCGTTTCACGGGCTGGGTGGGAAAGCGGGGAACGCCAGAGGCTTAGAGGCGCGAGCGCAGCATCGCGCATTGAGAATAGCCGATCCCCATCCACCACACCTACACTCCCGTCAATTGAACGTGTGTCACGGTATCTTGTTGGTTATGGGCTGGTGTTACCTCACTCCCTCTCCCTGACAACGCACCGCTCCCTGTTCACCCTGACCCCGTGTTGTCCTCTTCCTTCCTTTGGGGTATCCGGAGAATCTGACGGTGGCCACCCGGGACAGAACACCAGGAGGAGAAGGAGGCGATAGACGCCCGGACCAAGCCAGGAAGAAGACGACAGCGCACACCCCGGGATCTAAGGACAAGTCACACTCCATTACCCCTTGTACACTGGACACTCATAGGAGACCTACAGTAAAAAGAATAAAACCTGCACTTTCACGACCCGGTCTCCCGCAACTCCTTTCCGATAGTTCACAGAGGCCAAATAGAGAAAACTGAGAAGTGCTAAAGTTGATATCTGGGATGGATGGGAATTTTGTGATGGCTTAATATGCCATCAGAGAGGGGATTGATGGAGCAAGGACTCGGACACGAGACTTGCTCGGAAGCAATCCTCTCGATTTACCTTACTAGCAAATTACTAACGACATGTCTCGTGATTAATAATATGCATTTTCATTATACGCGGGAAAATAATGAAGCTTGCCTATGTGTTTATTAACTGCAAATAACACGGACGTAGGACTAGGACACATTTAACATGGGATCTTTTACTGCGCATGCGTCTACTGCATCTACGTAGTATGACGTACTGACGCTTGGAGGGAAATTCTGGCGCTTGCGCAAAGAGCTATAAAATGGCCGCTTGAAAGCTCACATGCATGGCACCTGCTTTGCTGAAATTAGAAATGGGTTTATAACTAACGCAAATGCAGAGAGAGAAATAACAAATGGTATGGGTTAGAGTAGAGGTTGGTGGTATACAGTGAAATCATTTATTTTTGAGAATAATACTTTTCTTTTTCGACTTTATTATTAGTGCGTATTTGGGCCTGTTAAAGTTGTCCGAGTCGAGCAGACGAATATGGCGCGACGCATGCGCCCTGATACGGAAGCTTGGAAGATGACTAAGGATTTGTCACGAGTCCAAGGTCGGCGGAGATGTGCCCTGGGAACATGAGGGTGAAGAGTTCATATGAAGGAACTTATTCAAGAAATCAGTTACAAATGTATTAATAAAGTTTAAAGATGTATGGGAAAGGAAGGGCGGAATAAAAGTTTGAGGGGAGGAGTTTGGAAACAACGGTTAAAAGAGAATAAATTAAGTAAAAGTGTGGTATGATGATCATCCCCCCTCTCCTGTCCAATCAGAAGTTAGTATTCTGTGCAAATGAAACATTAATGGGTGGTACATGCCTATGGAAAGGTATAATTGAGGTAGTTTAGTTAGAAGAGAGAAAAGTTTGGGGGTCGAGAGTTCGAGAGACAAGTTGGGTCGAGCAAGCCTTTGCGAGTTGAAGAAGCCTGACATCGGGGTGGTGCTCTGAAATGCTGATGAAGAAACCGAATGAAGAACCATCTACTTAATTTGGGTGGGTTTAGAAAGAAGATCGCGGAAGAACCACGAGGAGGAAGAGAGTGTCAGAGAGGGGTGCGACGTAGTCGTCGGTAACTAGAGAGGTGAAGTATCCTGTCCTGATTAATGTCCTGAAGCCTTTGTCTCCTGATCTGTCCTGGGAGGCCCTTACCAGCCCTTTGGCCAGGGGGTTGGTCTTCACACCATACTTTGGTAATTATGAAATTCATTGTTTGATAAATGCTCTTCTGTCTCTATCCTCTTCTTTCTGAGCATAGTTATTGTGTGGATCTGAATTGATAAGTGTTATTTGAGATATTTTTGAATTGGCACTCCCGCGAATGAGGGTGTTTGTACTGAAACGCTTTGAGATGGTTTAAAACCCCTAATTTTAGATAAAGATTTAAAAACTTATTGAGTCGGTCATTATTTTATAACTTATTAAGAAATGCATAATAAGTTATGTCAATTATCGCCATCAACTAGTTCCACCTAACTGGTCCATTGACCAGAGGAAAGAACTGTTTGATCAGCAGAAGGTTTAGTTAAAGAGGTAATAACTAGATCTTGAGGTATGAGTAACATATAAAACGAATAGACTCCAGTGGTTTACTTAGAGCGCAGCGGAAGCGAGTTGTATGGGCCTAAGCGAGTATATGGTAGGCCACTGCCTGAACCGGAGCCGAGGACACCGCTCGTGACGTTCACGACGCACCATCCCGACTCGCACCGCAGCCCCGACTTCATTGACACCGGTGCTTCATCAGCGCAGAGCCAATTCTCGACGTGGGTGACTCCCGAATCCATCGACATCGCACCGTCGTAAGGAACCGACGCCTCGCCGCCATTCGTGACGTCACCTCCCCGACACAGTAAGGAACCGATGTCTCACCTCCCCTGCGCTGCAGTAAGGAACAGAGGCATCACCTCCCCTGGGGTCGTAAGGAACCGACGCCGCAGGCGCCAACGAAGCATCACCTCCCCGACACCGTGCACCGTCTTTGCTTTCATCAATTCCAGGTACTGTTCTTTGTGGGTCTGCTTGACTCCGGGCCCGACGCCGCGCACCTCGCTGTCGGCGCCGTACTTTGGTATTTTCATCTGTCAAGACGTCATAATAACTCCAGGTGGAGTTATTTGTTGCTAGGAACTTGATTTAAGTGAACAACCTATTTTTAAGGATATTTTTGATATTGTATTGTGGATTTTTGTCGTTTGGTCTTTTTTTGGGTTTAGATAAAGTTTACTTATTTTTCTAAAATGATGTGGTGTCCATTTGTAGTGTTTTCACTGCGTTACTGTATGTGTTCACAAATGCTTTACACACTGCCTCTGAGATAAGCCTGTCTGCTCGTGCCAAGCTACCAAGGGGGTGAGCAGGGGTTATTTTAGGAGTGTATCCCCCTTACCCTGTCTAGAAGCAAGGGTCCCTACTTGGACAAATGTACCTACCTCTGCCAACTAGAGACCCCCATTTCTTAACAGTGACCAGACCAGTGAGAGTGCGGTCTACCCCTCTCGCGTAAAGTTACACTGTAATGTGCAACCCAGAACCTTGCGCTGACAACCTGTGTGCATGTCAAATGTGTGTATGTGCAGTGAGTGTGTGTCACATGTATGGTAATAGGGCTCTACGTGTTGTGTGAGTCTGACTACTGGGGCCAATGGAATCCATTTTGGATGTTCCTGGTTTAACATGGTACATGATGGAGAATAAAGACAGTGGAAGTTTATTGCCTGTGATAGAGCATACATTTTATATACATAATACATGATCAAAACAGAACTGCAAACACAAATTTGGAAATTACATGTTGCACACATTAGACTGAAATTCTTATGAAAAAGAAATTAGAGTAGTAGAAGCACAGTAAAAGAGTGCTTTAAAATATAAATAGAAGAATACACCCAAATGTACATAATTACATATAAAAAGTGATGTAATCTGTACAAGATGAGACATGGCCTAGTACCATTGAAGAGTACTATGGAGAAAGAAATTGCATTGCATAGAAACCTAGGTGGTATAGCTATTAAACAATGAGTTATGAGCTTGAAACTTTGCAGACTAATATTAAGAATGATACAGTTTATGAAAATGTTGAAACGATTAAAGTAGAAAAACATGCATTTATGTAGGATTAATTAATTTTGTAGTAATCAAACATTTCTAGGGAAAACTAGTGCGTTATGATGATAATTCATGAATATTAACATTACATTTTGATAGTTATTATGATTCATGTCATTTTTAGTAATGTTCTATAATATATTAAATTAAATGAATGTGAAGTCAAGTTAAAAGTTTCGTGTTATAACATGTCTAGTTGACCTTTACTCTAAAAATTAACAATGGTTTAGTGATGTAGTATTATGTTGCATTTCATATTGCAATTGCGCATTTCTTACATTCTGTATAACCCATTCACATGGGAATGGCAAGACTGTGAACTGTGTCATCTACAATCCTGTGTGTTGCTACTATGCTTCTTTTTGATAGTTGATGTGGACTCATGAATCTGTTCGTTCTCATGACAAGTATGGGAAACTATACTGACGTTTCAATTCTTTAGATGACTTAATGCATATTCTGAACTGATGATGGTCTTTCGATGGTGGTGTGACACCATGTTACTTAGAAATTTCATAGTGAACTTATAAAGGAAAAAACCCCGGAAGAGGGGCATCGCACTCAATTTATTTTTTCCTTATGAGTTGCAGCACACTCAATTTATTTTGCTTAGGATGTACGCACTCGATTCTTTTCTTATAGGTTGCATAGCGTGTCTATTCATTTAATTTATTTTCAATGCTGATTGAATTTTGAGGATTCGATCTATTTTTTATTCTGATTTATTTGTCGATGCTACAGTCGGTAGCAGATGGACTGAGAACTTTCTTGCCGAACTCGAACTTGAACTCTTTCCCTTTGCTCACGCTTTATGCTTTATGGACATGCCCCTAGAGACTTTTAAATCTTCCTTTCCCTTGGTCAGAGAAGGTTACCTCTGTTAGTTTGGAGACTCATCCTACTATCTCATGGGTAGCAGGACTTTGTAACTCTGTAAGTGGACTTAGAACTATTCTTGCACATCCTGAAAGCTTTTATTAAAATTGTTATCTTACTAACTGAAATGCTGAAGAGATTGCTTATCCTAATGAATTTTGAATATCTAATGCAACAATTTACGAAATCCAATTTGATTGAGACTCCCATTGTGTCAAATGCTTCTCCAGTGAACTGTGCAGCAGGTGGGATTTTGTCTATGTTAAGCAGTTAATAGATATGGCTGGGAACTTCTGGAATCACCCCTCCTATCATCGAAATAAAGATCCATCAAAAAGGCCTATACCTCTCAGTTATGGACCGGGAGGTTAGAGGGACAGAGTCCCAAGAAGAGTTTACTCTAATCGTAGTAGGGCCCAGTACGATTTAGGGTAGACTGAGAAAATTCGTACATGCTTCAGCTGTCCGAAGTGTAAGTTGTAGATATCACTTGCATTCCTGTGGCTGGACGTTGGAACCCTGGTGAATAAAGTGAGATTAATTGAGAAAGGACTACCATTAGAAATTCCACAGGGTCCTTGTTAGCAAAGGACTGCTGATTGGTTCCTCCTGAGCACTGCCATTTGGTAGATGGTAAGGGTGAGAAGTGGAACTGCAGCTTCTGTTTTGCAAGGCTTGTCTGTTTGTATTTTTCTGACTACTGCTTCCGGAAGGCCAATAACAGCCAGATGCAGAGAACTCATGCTTCATTGTCCCTGTGTTTTGGGCACTTCTGCTTGGACCCATCACCATTGCTACCTGCTATGAAAACAAACACTTTGCATAAAGTCAATCTGGTAATGACATTGAAAGAGAACTGACCTAAAATTGCTCTGAAGCATCAGGCAATGGCACAATCCCACCCCAAGGACATTTGGGAACCTCTACTGATATTCTTACTCCAAAGAGATACACCCCACCCGCCTTGGACAGGTGACCACCCCCCACATTCTCAGACGCTGAACTTACCTACTACTGGAACGGATCAGCACTCACAAAATCAAGCCCTGCTGCCTTAGTCCTGGAGGCTGGGAGAACAGTTGATCTTCGCCCGACCCATTAAGGGTCAGACTTCTGTGCCTTTTCAATGTGGGTAATGACATGCTCATATTGCAGTAACAGTGATCCTCGATGGATGAGGTTAAGGTGGCATTTAATATTGTACTTTTCTTGTCATATGCCATGATCCCCCCTCCCTATTCCCCTTCCCCCCATCCTCGACGATGTTGAGCATTGTTGTTTATTATCAAATGCCAATAAATTAAAAAAAAATAAAGATTCAGACTATAGATCCACGTCCCGTTTCGAATATGTATATACAAGTGGGATTTGAATCACACCACTTTATTCCTGGTCCAAGGTCATCTTAACCAAGGAAGGGCATGCTCTCCAGAGTACTTGAAGAGCTGCTTTGTAACCAAGTCTGGTGTCTGACTTCAGGTGATGTCTGCTGGAAGACCCGAGGATCTGCATAAAAAGCTTAAAGACCAGTCTGGGTGCTGAGAGAGGGAAAGAGCATGCTTGGCCTTGCAGTAGAAGTGAGCGTCCAGGAGAAGTCCAGTATGTTCAAGGTGTGAGGACCACCCACAGAAAGTTGATGGATCAGGGAGGTGAGCATCTATGCTCTTTGATAATGTCTATCCTCTGCACACGCACAAATTCTTTGTGTTTTTCTTTGTCTTTAGTTTCACAATGCCCAGCCAACACGTGTTTCGTCGATAGGGGAAGACCCCACGACTTCCTCAGGGCTGCCAGGCTCTTCAACGTATCCTATCACTCTTTTCCTCTCCGGCGGTTCTACTTCCGACCCGGCTGGTCCAATAAATATGTATCCTTCCTTAATAGGAGTAAAACGAATTCCCATGTATTAAATCCTGTCTATAAATTCGCGTGTTACCCGACTGCCGTTATGTCTGGGGTGAGACGCTCTTCCTTGACCCGTTTGTTTCCTATCCTCTCCTGAAAGCGAGTACGCTTGCAGTCTCCGAACGTCTCCGCGGTCGTGTAAATCACTGTTAACCGGAAGCCGCTTCATTGGACCAGCTGGGTCGGAAGTAGAACCGGCGGAGAGGAAAAGAGTGATAGGAGACAGAGAAGAGCCTGACAGCCTGTTGTATTCCGCTTTAGGTGTCCGTATATAGGTTTTCCTGAATCATGTCCTTATATAGGCACAATTCGCATTGCCCTTATATAGGCATAGAATCCCAGTCCTTATTTAGGCATTAACCGTGCACTCCAAATACAGGCATGGTCACCGACATCCGTCCACCCTAACGTCACAACGAGTTCTTAGAAACCAGACCCTTAAGCTTCGGGAGTTCCCCTAGCACAGGACTATTGATTTCTCCAAGAACTCATCTATTATGTATGAACCGTTATACCTTAAGGGTTCATTCCTGACGTCTTCCTCTGTCCGACTTCACGTCAATGCTAACAATCCAAGGCACCTACCAGGTATAAATATACCTTCCCTTGCCCAAGCAAGTTAGAGGAGACCTCGACTTTAGAGGAGCCCGTATACCGGCCTGACGCACTGAGAAGACGCTGTCATTCCTGCACGCAGACGAATCCAGCTTCCAGTGTTCTGACTCCCTTCGCGGGGTGTTAGAGTTCCAGATCCGGCAGGAGATTCCCACCTCTCTCATTCTCAAGGTATGGAGCTGACTAGAACCTAGAGGGACTCTTGGCATACTAGACTTAACATACTCTTAGTATACCATACTAGAGAATACTCCACCTACTTCTTACCTTTCCCTACACCTAGACTAGGTTAGGTACATTGGGGTAGAACTAGCTTAGAGACGCATCGTATGAGTACTCGCATTTTTAGCTCATGTTATTTATGTACGTGAATATATGCTAAAAGATAATGCTAGCGCAGTATTATTTATTTCTACTGCTTACGCTGTACATTATTTATCTTGCATACTGTCTTGTGATCATAATAGCACATATCTCTTACACGAGAAACAAGACTGTTCAATAAAACCCTTTTATTGAAACGCCAGTCTTTCCTTTCTGTGTAACTCTGTAGAAACTAAGCATGCACGATTGACTGAGTGAAACTGTTATCTATTGTTTCCACGATTCTGAGACGTGTTCCGATTCTAAAGGGAAACAAAGTGGTCATGTTTATGCGGTTGCCAGAAACTACTCCCTTCTTGTTCTCAAGGAGTTTCTAGTGGCCTCTGAGCTAGCTGGCACAAGTAATTAAGTTTAATATACTCGAGAGGGACATACCGACCTTAGTCCTATGTCAAGCCTATAGGTTATATTATTCCAATGCGCAGAGCCTATTAGGGAAATAGGAACTACACTACAAGCCCTGAGGTAGTCGTGGGGTCTTCCCCTATCGACGAAAAACACATGTTGGCTGGGCATTGTGAAATTAAAGTCAAAGAAAGAACACAACGGACTACTCTTTCTTATACAACGAAAAATATGTTAATTGTATTTTGAATTTGTGCGTGTGCTG
This sequence comes from Calotriton arnoldi, assembly GCA_963921515.1. Classification (NCBI taxonomy): domain Eukaryota; kingdom Metazoa; phylum Chordata; class Amphibia; order Caudata; family Salamandridae; genus Calotriton; species Calotriton arnoldi. Next base: position 796,888 of record CAWUFW010000021.1, on the reverse strand, counting down.
AGGATAGACATTACTATTGACAGAATGGGTGACAAAAATTATTTTTGTGTGACATCAAGGATACAGTGATAGGCACACCTGCCTGTCACATCTTAAAATGCTCACAAGAGAACTCAGCAGATCCCCCTTTAATTGCTTTCTATGGTGATAGGCACACCTGCTTGTCACACCTCATGACATTCACAGAATTGGTGACAGACATTATTTTGTGTGTGACCTCAAAGATATTGTGTGCTAAAGACACACACCGGAGGACTTTCCTCTAGACTCATTTGCACCACGTTCAAGCGTGATTGTTCTGTCTAGCGTGCATGTGGATATTTGAAGGGGGTTATTGTTTTGCAACCCTGTCAGCTAGTGTTTGCTGGAAAACTATTATCGTTTGTAAGGGTTGGGTGCCTGCATGCAGAACGTCACTCCTCCTCCTTTTTTCCGCACGAATCCCGGTGAACCAAATATCCGCTGGTCCAAGTGGAAGAAGGTCTTTCTCAATTAGGCTCGAGTTTGCGGTGTCTCCTTAAGTGCTGAAAGGAGATCTGCACTACTCTTGCACTGTTTGGGTTCTGAGGGGCAAGAGGTGTATGAACATCTTCCTGATCTGAGTGAGGGTGAATCAGATAACCTGAATTAATTAGATTTTTTTTTTTTTTTAAACTTGATAAGCATTATCTTCCTATGGTGAGTACTATTTTAGAAAGATACCATTTCGGAAGGCGGGTTCAAAAGCCTCACGAATCAGTCGAGGCGTATGTGACAGATCTTTGAAAATTAGGCGCCATGTGCAAGTTTGAAGGGTCACTGGAAGAACGTATTCGCGACCAATTCATATTGGATTGCAACATAGAGAAAATTAAGAGATGAGTTGTGGCAAAAAGATGATCCCAAATTGGATGAGGTTGTCTTAATCACAAAGAGCATTGAACACTCTCTCGCCTCTTTGAGCAGTTCATGAGTAAGCTGAATCAATATTGTACCAGGGCAGATATTACTGAGTCGCCAAGCAGCCTGCCCAAGGCTTGAGAGACTGGTGCTGCTGCTGTCGGTGAGGAGAGATAAGTCATGTCCCTACCGAAGCAAAGAACACTTATTGGCCCAAACGACACAACTGTCCCAAGACACCACTGCTAGGACCTGGCCTGGAGGTGGCAATTGTCATTGCTGAGAGCCTGTCTGCAACCACCGCTGCCAAAGTCGGGTACTGACTTACAGTTCTGCCTCACCAAGTCTGTCCCGTGAACTTCATGTTAAGGAAGGCTGCTGCTGCAGTTCTTGTGAAATAAAAGTCATCACCGTGAGAACAGGAGTGCAACCTGCATCCGCCACACAGTCTCGACTGCCACAAATGACCAGCAGTTAAACCACAGGGCTTAGCCTTCTCCTGGGGACAAGAGACTGGGGTGCACAGGTGAGTCTGCCATGCTGGCATGAGACTATTTGATAAAAGAAATGAAAAAGACATTGAGCTGAGTTGCTTCTGAACAAGGGATAACATTTGGGCCACCTGCACCTGAGTTGTGTCTGTTGTTTGGCTGTTGAGTTCTACGCTCTTGCCCTGCCCCTCACTACCTCCCTCAGAAGCCTGTGATTGCTCACCCTCGCTACCCTGGAAGTCAAGTGCAGAAATGGTTGTACAGGGCACAATCTCTAGAGCCATAGTAGGAGGGACACCAAGACACCAGTGGAAAACGGCCTGAATTGGGGCCCAGTAGGCTCCCACCTCCGCCCTGTGGCTCCCCGAACGGGACATGACAATAGCATAGAGATTTCATTGTAGCATAGTGTGGAATGTTGTAAGTACTTTATTTTAGGTTTAAATTTGTTTTATTGTTAGAACAAGAGGCAAGACGATACAATCACAACATATCTTATCGTAATACATCAGCATCTGACCTCTCATACAACTTTTCCGTAAACAACTCCCCACCTCCCACCCAACTACCCCCCTCCCTTCCGGGTGCTCCTAACGGTGTTGTATTTACAAAAAGAAGATCCATAACTATGTCGTTTCTCCCGGTCTAACAGGTTATGGGATCACTCCGATTGCGCCCTTAGGCGAAGCAATACCAGGTATCTAGGGCAGATAAGCTCCGTGAATTCCTGTGAGAGGAGCCTTAGGAACAGCTTCCATAATTCTTGATATGCATCACCTTGTTGTGTCAGGGTCAAGGAAAGTCTCTCCATCCCCAATATGTGCCACATCCTGTGAAGCCAATTTAGCTGAGTCGGTGCCCTCTCTGACCCCCATATAGCCAATATAGATTGATGTGCTGCCCCCAATGCCAAAGCGATATGTTTGCCTCGTCTAGATCAAAGTGGGAATGTAAGTGGGTTAGGGAGACCTAACACTGTGTAAGAGGGGAACCTAGGTAGTTAGGTGTCAAAGTGTGGGTCAATGTCAAGCAAAACCTCCTCCCAAAACTGTTTCAATTTGGGACACTCCCACATTAAGGGTACCAGGGTCCCCAGGGAATCACAACCCCTCCAGCACCTATCGCTACATTCCGGATTCCCCCGATGCAATCTTTCCGGTGTCAAGTACCAGTACGTAGCAATTTTCGTCGTTGTCTCCATACTAGTAGCATTTGAGGCTGTGTGACGCGCTCTGTAAAAAATGTCGCACCATTATCTTGTAGAGACTTGTCTACCTATCTCCCACTCCCACCAGAGTTGTGTAAGGGACTTCTAGTCTAAGTCCCCCTCCCGCAAGAGCCCATACAGTTCACTAATTAGGTGCCCATCAGTGTCCTTACGCAACAGCCACCTCTCAAATTGGGTCAGGGGGCGTTGTGCCTCCTCTCTCACTGCAGGCTGCATCAGCCAATGCCTTATCTGGGTGAAGCGATATCTACCACCTTCTGGTATTGCGAATTCAGCCTGCAAAGTGTCAAACGATATGGGCCCTCCTCATTGAAAAAAGATTCCACTGATCGGCACTCCCGGTTCTGCCAAATCTTGAACGTATTGACATTCAGGTCTGGGTTAAAGTCCCCATTTCCCACCACAGGAGTGAGGGGGGAGGAAAAGATGTAAACCCCCTTTGGCTCGCCACTGCGTCCCAAACTTGCAGTGTGGGTGAGGAGACCAGGGGCAGGTAAAGATTCATGGGGTGGTGGGTATCCGCGATAAAAGGAACCTTCCACAAGGCCGTTCCTGCTAATGCCCTGTCCATCAAACTAACTGGTTTAAAATTCTTCTCTTGATTGTTCTTGCCGCTTTGGAGATTATACATTAAGGGTGTGGTTAAACCCTTCCGTTTTCTTTTTGTTCTGCATTGGATTATTGACTTTGGAAATCTCTGTAAAAGTAAATCCTTGTCTTCAAATGACCACCCGATTTTGATAAGGAAGTCTTCTCATGATAATTCTGGATTTAGCACTGTACTGAATAAGGAACTACAAGGCAATAGGTGGTGATTAACCCTTTGTCATTTCATTGTTGGCCTTAATGGGGGGAGGGGAATCAATTTCCAGCGGAGTACTTCTCTTCCCCTGTGACACTGGGCATTTTATACAGTCGGTAGGTACTGGTAAACCACTTAATGAAACATAGGGCGTTGTACCTTGACCTCCCAATTCCTATTGGGTGCCTTGTTGATGGTTCCTATTATATTATCTTTTTACAGGAATTAACAGTCTCAATCATGTACACTAGATCCAGAAAATAAGTCTTATGAAGAATCCTATTTAATATAGTTCTTCCTATTTTATTTTACAGGTATTTAGGAGAGAAAATGATATATATATCAGCATATATGGAAGAGTGTTGGCATTTGTAAATAATCATTATTGATGTTTTCTCCTTAGGTCTCCTTCCTGGCTGTTCCCTTCCCTTCCTTCCCTCACTTGATCAGATCAATATTCTGTGTTGTTACACTATCAGAATTGAGACGATCAAGAGGTGGACCAATTTTTGAGCATCAAATCAACCCCGAGGTATCCACGGTCTGACACTTTTGTGCTCACTATTTCTCAACCCACCTTCAATCAATTAGAGTGCACTGAACCAATTTTCTACATCCAATGCTAAATTCAACAATTCAATCATAAGTAAAACTGTCTCCTGGTAAACTTTTATATATATCCTTTATTACGCTATAAAATACAGTTCATTACATCCACAATATTTGTATTAACATTCGTGCAAAATATAAAAAATATACAATATCAAGTAAAACAAAACACGGTCACATATTGTTCCTATTCATATATAAAATTTTGATCATATGTGATATTCATCTACAGTCTACAAAAACAGTGATGGGATGCACTCCTTCTTTGATTGTAATCTGAATTTTGTCACTAAATAATCCAAGAATGCGTGCGTTGACCAGTGAGATGCCATGCCCCTGCGGCACCTAAAGTTAGCTACGTCTATGGATGAGGCATCATTTTGCCTCAAACTGGTCGCACTGCTCAAATATGCCTCTGTGGCAGAACACGTTCTCATCTGTTCAATTAATTTCTCATATTCAATTCTGTACTCCTTCTTTTCCATCCTTGTAATACTTTGCGTGCACACACGGGTATTTTGCCAATTTTCAGATTTTCAACTGCTGAAACTGTGCCCATCCGAGCCTCTTGTTAAAGCAAGACAGATGCAAAAGTTCGTTCAAAGCAGCTTTATTTACAAGACCCAATGCATTTCGGGCTTCAGGCGCCCTTCGTCAGGGGCCACTGTGAATAAACAATAAAACAAATGACCATTACCCTGTAAATCTTATGATTTCTGACAGCTTCAACCTCCGTCATTTATCTAAAATTTTCAACAAAACTTTCGTAATTAACTTTATCGCAACAAACGAGTTTCGGTTCGGTTCAACGCTTATCAAGAATTCATTTTCCGTTTTTAAATAACAAAGGAGGAGCTCGAATTAATTGCTTCATGTTTTCTTCAAGGGGCGCAAAGTATTATGGGTATGGTAGTTTATTTTATGCAATTGCTACAGCGCCACCAAATTCAGGAGGGATTCATTGAGGGAGGAGGTATTTATACAGGGGGAGAATCAAGGGGTGACATTTAACATGTAGAATACGAGAGGACAACAGGTTCAGTTAGAAGGTTCAAAGCAGGTACGTGTAATTCGTGCAGTGTTTGTTGACGATAGAAGGGCAAAAGCGGAATGGTTTTGCAGTTTTGAAAGTGAGTAACGTAGTAGAATGCCAGCAAATTATGGTAGAGGCTAAAAATGCGAATTAACTTGGGAGTTACAGTTGCGCTGAGATATGCAATAGGGAACGATGTGGGAGGTGGTTGAGAGTAAGGAGATAGGTTAGTACAGAAAGTTTTTTCGCTGCGCGTTGTATTCAATGAGTGTAATGTTAAATGTGTATTCGTGGGGCTGCGCTAAATGAAGGTTGTGTTTGTTAGTAGAAGTAAGGAAGGGTTCGTTTAGCGTAAGGAATAAGGATAGGTTGAGAATTACGAATGTTTTGTTGAAAATTTTAGATAAATGACGGAGGTTGAAGCTGTCAGAAATCATAAGATTTACAGGGTAATGGTCATTTGTTTTATTGTTTATTCACAGTGTTCCCTGACGAAGGGCGCCTGAAGCCCGAAATGCATTGGGTCTTGTAAATAAAGCTGCTTTGAACGAACTTTTGCATCTGTCTTGCTTTAACAAGAGGCTCGGATGGGCACAGTTTCAGCAGTTGAAAATCTGAAAATTGGCAAAATACCCGTGTGTGCACGCAAAGTATTACAAGGATGGAAAAGAAGGAGTACAGAATTGAATATGAGAAATTAATTGAACAGATGAGAACGTGTTCTGCCACAGAGGCATATTTGAGCAGTGCGACCAGTTTGAGGCAAAATGATGCCTCATCCATAGACGTATTCATCTACAGTCCCCAAATGAACAGAACTTCTATTGTCTATATTCACATAATTTCTAAGTTTAAAAACATTTCATTGCACACACTTAGATTGTTTTCAGTTATAATCTTGGTGCAAATTAAATCTAAAAATATCGTTAAATTATTCCTCGTGAATGGAAACATCAATATCACATTAAACCTGTATAGAATATTTTTATCCTTTATACGCTTATTATATTCCAAGAAACTGTCAGTATAATAAGCGTATAAAGGAAATGTTTTAAACTATGGACAATAGAAGTTCTGTTCATTTGGGGACTATAGATTAATATTACATATGGTTAAAATTTTATATATGAATAGGAACAGTAGTTGACCTTGTCTTGTTTTACTTGATATTAAATATATTTTATATTTTACACGAATGTTAATACAAATATTGTGGATGTAATGAACTGTATTTTATACCATAATAAAGGATATATATACAATTTTTAACAGGAGACAGTTTTACTTATGATTGAATTGTTGAATATAGCACTGGATGTAGGAAATTGGTTCAGTGCACTCTAATGGATTGAAGGTGGGTTGAGAAATAGAGAGCACAAAAGGGAAAATTAGCTAAAATATTGAATTGATCTACTTACCCGGTCCCTTTTGGCTGAAATAAGGGTAACTCTCTGTTTTCGGAGTAAATCATCCACTGTCATCCTTTACAGACACTGTCATTACGCAGGGTCAAGCAACGTGACCTTTAGTACCACCATCTTAATGAATTACATGCAAGTCATCATCTCATCTCAGCTTGCATGTTTTAGCAGTTCACAACATTCACAATGTTTTTGTAGTAAGCAACAGGCTCTCAGGCGTCACGTGAATACTGCTGAGATTAAAGGATAAAAAGGTACACAGTTTTACTATTTTTTTTTCTTATTATCGTTTTTCGCTACTTTATTTGAAATAAGGACTGTTCTACTTTTTACTCAATATGACTGATTCTGCTCCGGTTAACTTAAATTATAACACTCCAAGGGAGTTTCTTTCAGTGCCTGGTGAAACGCTGTTAAGGGGTAGACTGGAAAGAGCATTTCCTTAATTATATTGCGACTCTTGAGGATAATGGCAGTACATTATCTCCAGAAAGAAAAAAAGAATTTTAATGCACTGCTTAGGTCCGGAGAGCTTCGCCTTTACAAACATTTACAGAAAGTGGAAAGACCTGAAGATAGTAGCATCTTCAAAAATGCCATTTGAGACGTGGACAAGCATTTTTCTCCAACTGTGTGTATTGCAGTGACAAGACCTGCATGTTTTCAAAGGAAATAGGAGAAGTCTGAAACAACTGAGGATTATGTTTTGTCTTTACAAAAAGCTAGCAGCCACTTATAGATTTGATAATTTACATGACAAACTAATTTGTGATCAAATCATTCTGTATGCTAAAAATAAAGGCATAAAAGAGAGGTTAATGGTGGAATGTGATTCTGATTTAAAGGATATAAGGGCCAGATGTACGACCTGTTCTTGCATGCGGAAACGGGTCTGCGACCCGTTTGCGCATGCAGAAACCCTACAGGGCCATGTACAAACGCTATTTAGCGAGTCGCAATTTATTTGCGACTCGCTAAATAGCGTTTGCGACTCGCAATTAGGAAGGGGCGTTTCAAGGGCGCCCCTTCCTAATTGCGACTCTGAGCCCTATGTATGACTGTTTTGCGACCGCAATTGCGGGCGCAAAACAGTCGCAATTTACCACCTACTTCAAGTAGATGGTAATGCAGTCGCAAATGGGAAGGGGACCACTGCCTGCCCTTAAAAAATGAAACGAAATCGGTTCATTTTTTTTTTAAATGCATACCGTTTTCCTTTAAGGAAAACGGGCTGCATTTAAAAAAAAAAAAAAAAAAACCTGCTTTATTTAAAAGCAGTCCCAGACATGGTGGTCTGCTGAGCCCAGCAGGCCACCATCCCTGGGAGGGCCAGCCATTCTCAATGGGGTCGCAAAATGCGAGTGCCTCATGAATATTGATAAGCCTCGCATTTTGCGACCCCATTGGGAATCGCTAACAATGTCTCTGACACTGTTGTACATTTGGAATTGCGACTCACTATTTTTCGCAATTTGCGAGTCGCAATTCCAAATGGTCGTACATCTGGCCCTAAATGCCTTAGCCAAGAAAACTGAACTGTCACAACGCTGCACAAAGGCATCGTTACCTCAAGATCAAAGGGGTTATCATAATTCTGTGGGTAAGATTTCAGATAGTAGAAGTCTTGACATAAAAAATCAAGTGATCAAGAGTGCCAAAGGAAGGAAACTCGTAAAGGGAACACGTTCAATCAAGGGAAATCTTTAAACCTGTGTTATTGTTAAGAAAGCAATTCACACTTCGCTAGATATGACAAGTTCCTAGCCAAATCAGTCAAATGTTTAGAGTGTGGCGTTAGTCACTTTGCCAGAGTGTGTAAAGAGAAATGTAAAAAAAATAGTGTAGCATGTATTACAGAAACTGAAACTGAGTCTTCATTTGACAATGCTTCAGTGGATGTCAAATCTAGGCGTGACTCATAGAAAAGTGTGGTGTTAAATATCAATGTCAAGGATAGTGAAAGCAACAAACCATTGTGTTGGGTGTCATTTGATGGTGGTATTTTAAAAGTAGTTGCAGACTATGGATCTCCATACACTATTACTGCGCAGTTGGTTTGAGGAAAATTATTTGTGCTTGTTATTGGCAATTTTTTTCAATTCCCTGATATGAATCCTGGAAGTTATACTGGGGATAAAATTGGTTTGTTAGGTTTTAGTGAACTAGTATTCATATTTTTTGTTTTAGAAACTTTATTTAAATTTTTTACACAATAATAAAATACAGGTGTGCAAACGATACCAACAAAAAAGAATCATGTAGTCATAAAGCATAGTGGTACAGCTCTAGAGATCAGTCCTTCCGCTTAACCCCCCTCCCATAAACAATAGCCGTATGTAACAGACATTTTTAATCCCTCTCACCCTCGGCTCCCGCCTGGCCACACACCACTGATGCACTCTGGGAACCTGACTGTAGGCCGTCGGCCAGCAGATCCCGACAGAGCTCCTTCCAGACCCTTAAGTCGTCCTCTAATTTTTCATCCCTTCGACACCTCTTCATATGCACTTCCTCTGCTAATGTCCACTCACTTACATCCCGTATCCATGCCGAAACCTCGGGTGCCCACACACCCATCCACACAATAAATGTAAATGTGAATGTCCAGTATTTGTAAAGCGCAAACAATTACCTGAGGGCGTCAAGGCGCTGGGGGCCGTCAGGAAATTAAGTGAGCTATTGCCCAGAGTCACATGGTGCTGGGCTGATCTGCCGCCGGCACCGGGGATCAAACTGTGAGCCCCCGGGCTCCGGAGTCAGTTGCCCTGGCCACTGCGCCACACCTCTTCCAATTCTGCGCCTTGCTAGCACCACAAGTAATTGCTGGAATCTGTAAACTATCTTGCTTTGCTTTTTAGGTTTCCGTATTAGTCCCAATAGGCAATGGTTGGGTGTCAATTGCACTTGCCTATTCACTCTGCCCTTAATCCGCTCCATCACCTCCGTCCAGAAACTACTGACCTCGGGGCATTCCCAAGCCAGGTGCAGGAAGTTAGCCCTTTCCTTGTGGCACCTTGGGCACGAGTTGGACCTATTGGGGGCCAAGCGATGTATTCTCTCCAGGGTCATGTATGTGCGGTGCATGTAGTTGTAATAAATTAACCGGAATCGGGCATTGCAGGAGACCGTGTGAGTGAGTGCTCCTACCGCCTTCCAGTCCTTATCCTCCAGTGGCCCCTCCAGGTCTGCGTTCCAAGCAGCGAACGCCCCGGGGGGGGGGGAGCACTGGAATCCTCCCTTATGGCCCTATACAGTAGCAATATGGTGCGTCTATCCGCCCTGCATGTAAGTAGGATGTCCAGTGTCTGCGTGAGCTGTGGAATCGTTGGTTGGGTGCATGGGCCATATTTCTTTGAATATATTGGCTAAAGCTGCGTATTGTAAGTATTGTCCCTGCCCCAATCCAAAGTCATCACAGGCTTGATCAAATGTAATGAAACACTCGCCCGGGTACAGTTCTGCTAATACGTTGCATCCCCCCTCCTGCCATGCCCGGGATGACATATTGGACATTACCCTCCTGACCGGCGCAATGTCCCACACCGCCAACTCCTGATGGAACGGGGCGTGTTTCAAGATTCGCTCGGCAAATATTTGCCAAATGCACAAGGTCTGTCTGACTACATGTGGCACTGTGGCAGAGGTGCCCGCACCCTGCAAGAGGAGGGACGGCAGGTCAGTAACCTGCAATCTATCCTGGAGCAGCCTTTTCTCCCAATTGTCCCCTCAGCGAACCATTTCGCTACGTGCTGTAATTGAGAGGCATAATAATAGAGCTCCATTCCGGGTGCCTCAAGGCCACCACCCTCATACGTGCGATTCAGCGTGGCAAGCGCCACTCTACTGCGACGACCTACCCAATACAGGTCTATTAGTATGGAGTCCAGGGCCCTGAATATTCACCTGGGGATGGGGCACGGGGCATTCTGTAACATGTATAGGAAGCAGGGCAACACCACCATCTTAGCTATCGCCAGCCTACCCATTAGGGAGAGCAGGAGAGTGTTCCAAAAATCCACCGACCCCTTTAAAGCATCTATTGTCTTGTGGACGTTGAGCTGCAATATATTATATATATATATTTAGCCATTTATAGAGCGCATGGTTACACCACCGGTGTGTCCCCGCGCTGAGCAAGACACTGTGGGAGGATACTACAGCGATCCGCGTTTCTCACTGCGTAGCCCGTACAGACTGTCAGACCATCTTTATTATGTTTTTGCGAACAGCCAAGTCTTAAGTTGTTTGCGAAAACTGCTTTCGCATGGTTCGGTTCTTAATGTCAGTGGTAAGGTGTTCCATGTTTTAGCTGCGATGTACCTGAAAGAGCGTGCATCCATTCTCTCTCTGCGAATCCTCGGTACAGTTACCAGTGCCTTCCCCCTAGATCTTAGACACCGTCCGGGTGTGTACTGGATTAGTAGTGGGTGAAGGTACCTTGGGCCTCTCTTTGATAGAATGCGGTGACAGAGGCACATTGCCTTGAACACGACTCTCTTTTCCACTGGCAGTCAATGTAGTGCTGTCAGGGCTTTCTTTGTGTTAGCTCTTCTAGGCAGGCTAAGAACTAGGCGTGCCACCGCATTCTGTACCGTCTGTAGTCTGGATATTCCTGCCTTAGAAGCTCCAAGATATAGTACATTCCCATAATCAATTTGGGAGGTTATCACTGCATGCACTATAGTTTTCCTGGCGTTTGTGGGCAGAAGATCCAGAACTTTCCTTAGGATTTTCATAGCCCCATAGCATTTGCTGGCCACCTTCGGGTCTGCCCGTCAAATGTTAGTTCGGAGTCGAACCAGATCCCGAGGTTTTTTACCTCCGTTTTTGGTGATGGTTGTTGGCCCAGTGTTTCAGGCCACCATGCTGATGACCATATAGTCGGCGCCTTGCCTACCACCATTACTTCTGTCTTGCTTCCATTCAACTTGAGGCAGTGGTCCGACATCCAGTCAGCCACCTCTTGCAGGCATTTGGAAAACCGAATAGCTGCCTGTTCCTTGTCTTGTGACAGCATCACAATTAGCTGCGTGTCGTCAGCGTAGGAAACTATAGACACCTCATGTTTTTCCACTAGCTCAGCCAGTGGTCCCACATATAAGTTAAATAGGGTGGGGCTCAGAATCGATCCCTGTGGGACCCCTTGGGGCAAGGGGATACTCTTGGATAAATATGGCCGTTGTGTGACTTGGAAGCTCCGTGTGGAGAGGAACGAAGTCAGCCAACACAGAGCATTTTGCCTGATGCCACAGGCCTCTAATCTTTGGAGGAGTATCTTGTGTGAAACGGTGTCAAACGCCGCACTTAGGTCCAACAGGATCAAGGCGGCTGTCTGCCCTTCATCTGCAAATTTTCTCAGCGTTTCAGTGGCCATAAGGAGTGCTGTCTCAGTTGAGTGGTCCTTTCTGAAATCTGATTGCGAAGGGTGGAACAGCTCATTCCTGTTGATATGGTCTACCAATTGTTTATTGACCGTTTTCTCAGCGATTTTGGCCACGAACGGCAGCAGTGAGATAGGGCGTAGATTCTCTAATACAGTTATCTCTATTGACTGTTTCTTTTTTAGAGGGCGAACAATTGCTTGTTTCCATTTAGTAGGGACCATGCCATTCTGGAAGGAGCAAGAGATTAGCTCAGAGATATACGGTTATGATCAGCAATATCCGCGAGTCCTCGTTCACCACCTGCCCACCCAGATACCGGAAGTGCTCTGTCTCCCAACGTAGGCCCAATCTAGGGAGAGAGTCCACGGAGCAGGCCGCCAGATGAGCCAGGGGGAATATCAACGATTTGGATTTGTTGAGTCGCAACCCCGAGCACCCACCAAACTCCTCCAACACCTGCAGTAACCTTGGAACTGCCTCCTGTGGTGAGAAGATATAGAATAGCGCGTCATCTGCGTACAAAGATATAATATGTAGAGTCTCGCCGACTTTGATTCCCCGGTGACCCAAGTCCCTGCGCACCCATATTGCCAGGGGCTCAATTGCCAATGCAAACAGGAGTGGAGAAAGCGGACAGCCCTGTCGGGTCCCCCTCCCCAGCTGCCACTCGCTCGACCTGCAGTGCCCCACCCGCACCTTAGCGCTGTATACAAGATCTGTACCCATCGTCTGAACCGCGGACCAAAACCAGCCACCCTGAGCACCTCCAACAGATACCCCCAATCCACCGAGTCAAAGGCCTTCTCTAAATCTATGGAGACCAAGGCTAGGTCATTGTGTCTTGGCCGTACTTCATGCAAAATGTGCGTAAGTCTCCTAATATTCATGCCCGTGTTACGGGCATGAAACCACATTGGTCTTCATGGACCAGGTGCACCATGTGGGGGACCAGCCTAGTAGCCAGAACTTTACATAGAATTTTTATGTCAGAGTTTATCATCGTTAAAGGTCGGTATGATGAGGGGTCCTGGCCGTTACCCCCTGGCTTGAGAAGCATAACGATTTCCCCTTCGAACATGGTTGGGGGTAATATCCCTGCCTCTAATGCCTCCTCGTATACTTGTAGCAAAGGTTGGACAAGCTGGTCGGAATAGGACTGTAAAAAGGCCATTGGGAACCCATCTGCACCAGGGGCCTTAGCCCCCATCATGCCCCGAAGCGCATCCTGAACTTCTTCAGCGGTGATATTGGTGTCCAGTTCCTTTACTATAGTGGGTGAAAGCTGCAGGAGCGCGAGCCCCCCAACCACAGGGACGAGCCTCTCTGCCGTCACTCCTGGATCTGCAGTATATACCTTCGGTAGGTGGAACACCTCTAGGATCCCGGCCCTGGAGTGTAAGATGTTCCCACTCTCGGCCTTCAGAGGGGTAACAGATGGGGGAGCCCGCTCACTTCGGAGAATCCATGCCAGTAGGCGACCTGATTTGTCGCCCTCGGCATGTAGTCTTTGGTGGTAACGAGTCAAAGTGTACTTATCCAGTCTATCCCAGATGTCAGCTATACGCTCACGCTGGTTCCTTTCCCTCTCGCCCGCCTCAGAGTCAGTCAGGTTCCCTGCTTGTATGTCAATTAAAGCTTTCTCCACTCTTTATAGCTCTCCAAGCAACTGCCGCCTAACCCCGAACTAGTATTCATATTTACATGTAAATTATATGTTGCAAAAGAAAGTCCATCTGTTTTGGGATGGAAGGATCAAAGGGCTTTAGCTATAATTCTAGATCATAACAGTCAGCACAAGTTTTGGTTGCGTGTGATAGTAAAGACACTAGAGATGGGTTTTGAAAGATTTCCCTCCTGTTTTTAGCAGACAAATTGGCAAATTGAAAGGGTTCAAACACCGGATAAGAATGAAAGCGAATGCTGTACCTAAAATACATAAAGTCAATCAATCAGTCTTTCCACCAATAAATCAATGAGGATTTATATGGCGCAGCTAATCACCCAATAGGGTATCCAGGCGCTTGCAGGTCTCGGAGGCTTATTTAAACAGCCAGGTCTTAAGTGCCTTTCAGAATTCCAGAAGTGAGGTGATGGTCCGGAGTTGCATGGGGAGGCTGTTCCAGGTCTTTGTTGCGATGTGGGAAATGAAGCGTCTTCCACTTCTGCTTTGGTAGTTGCGGGGAGTATGGGCAAGTGAAAGTGAGGCGGAGCGTGGTCTACTCGACGGTTGGTGGAAGTTCAGGCAGTGGTTAACATAGGCAGGTCCTTGGTTGTGTAGAGCCTTGTGTGCGTGGGTCAGCAGCTTGAATTGGCATCTCTTCTGTACGGGGAGCCGGTAGAGTTGCCTGAGGTGGGGTGTGATGTGGGTTCATCGGGGAAGGCCAAGGATGAGTCTGACAGCAGCCTTCTGTATGGTCTGAAGTCTCTAGAGGAGGTGAGTGGCAATTCCTACATAGAGGGTGTTGCCATAGTCCAGTTGACTAGTGATGAGGGCCTGTGACACAGTGCGGTTTGTGTGTACGGGTAGCCATTTGGAGATCTTACATAGCATGCACAGAGGAGGAGACAGCGTTGATCTGTGGTTTCATGGTGAGCTTGTTGTCAATGATGATTCTGAGGTTTCTTGCATGGTAGGAGGAAGTGGGTGTGGGTCTTAGGTCTGATAGCCACCAGGAGCCATTGCATGTGTTGCCGCTGTTGCAGAAGATCAGTACTTCCGCGTTGGCTGTGTTCAGCTGCAGGCAGTAGCTTTTCTTCATCCAGTTGGTGGTGCTTGTCATGCATCTGTGGAAGTTGGGGCTGGTGGTGTCGTCGGTGAGTGAGAGGATGAGTCAATCAATCAATCAAGCATTTGTATAGCGCGCTACTCACCCGGAGGGTCTCAAGGCGCTCGGGGGGGGGTCCGCTACTGTTCGAACAGCCAGGTCTTGAGTTGCTTCCTGAAGGAGAGGTGGTCTTGGGTAAGGCGGAGGTGGATGGGTAGGGAGTTCCACGTCTTGGCAGCCAGGTAGGAGAAGGATCTTCCTCCCGTTGTGGCTCTTCGGATGCGGGGCACGGCGGCGAGGGCGTGGTTGGTCGATCGTAGCTGGCGGGTGGGAGTGTAGAAGGTCAGACGGTTGAGGTATCTGGGGCCTTGGTTGTGGAGAGCTTTGTGTGCGTGGGTGAGGAGTCGGAACGTGATTCTCTTGCTGACGGGGAACCAGTGCAGGTCTCTCAGGTGTCCGGCGATGTGGCTGTGTCGGGGGATGTCCAGGATGAGTCGAGCTGAGGCGTTCTGGATGCGTTGGAGTCTTTTTGAAGTTTGGCTGTGGTTCCGGCGTAGAGGGAGTTGCCGTAGTCCAGTCGGCTGGTGACGAGGGCCTGGGTGACCGTCTTCCTGGTTTCGGTGGGGATCCACCGGAAGATCTTGCGCAGCATGCGTAGGATGTTGAAGCAAGACGAGGAGACGGCGTTGACTTGTCGGGTCATTGAGAGGGAGGAGTCCAGGATGAAGCCCAGGTTGCGTGCGTGGTCCGTTGGTTTGGGTGCGTTGCCCAGGGCAGGGGGCCACCAGGAGTCGTCCCAGGTGGAGGCTGATGATCCAAGGATGAGGACTTCCGTCTTATCTGAGTTCAGTTTCAGGCGGCTGTTCCTCATCCACTCGGCTACGTCCTTCATCCCTTCATGTAGGTTGGTTCTGGCGGTTGTGGGGTCGTTGGGTGTCGTCTGCATAGGAAATTATGTTGAGACTGTGGGATCTGCCAATGTTGGCCAGAGGGGTCATTAATGCATCGAAGAGTGTGAGACTGAGGGATGACCCCATGGGGACACCGCAGGTGATCTCATTGGGTTCAGATGTGAAAGTTGGGAGGTGGATCCTCTGGGTTCTTCTGGTGAGGAAGGAGTTGATCCATCTGAGTGCGTCCCCTTGGATGCCGATGTGGTGGAGTCTTTCGATCAGCTTGTGGTGGAATACGGTGTTGAAGGCTGCCGAGAGGTTGCGGAGGATCAGAGCTGCTGTTTCTCCTTGGTCGAGGAGGGATCAGATGTAATTGTTGGCTGTGATTAGGGCACTTTCATTGTTGTGACTGCTGAGAAAGCCGGATTGGAGGGGTTGAGTAGCTGGTTCTGCTCCATGTGTCACGAGTTGCTTTTTGATGATCTTTTCCAGTACCTTTGCTGGGAATGGGAGCAGGGAGATTGGCCAGTAGTTTTTGAGTTCGCTGGGGTCAGCGGAGGGTTTTTTGAGTAGATGTCTGAATTGAATGTTGCGGTGTTGATAGAGGTGTTGAGCAGGGTGGTGAGCTCCTCTCCAATCCTTTAGTTTTCGAGGTTGAAGATGTGGAGCGAGCATGGTCTGAGGGAGCTCCTGAGTGGATGGATTTCATGGTAGAGGTGGTGTCCTGGGTGGAGAGAAGGATCCAGGTCATCAGTCTGTGGCTCAAGTCGGTTGTGGTGGCATATCTGTTGAGGAAGCCCGTAGGTGTGGGTTGGGGTTCGAAGCTTCTGTATATGGTTGCGATCTTGTTATGGAAGAAGTCAATGAGGTTGCCCCACAGCTCCTGTGAGGGTGTGATGTTGTTTTTGCTGGCAGCCGGGTTGGAGAATTCCTTAACAATGTTGAAAAGCATCATGATGTCTCATAAAGTGAGAAATATACCTTTTATTTTGAGGGATGAGGTAAAAAAAGAGCTTGAAAAATTACAACAAGCCGATATTATTGAGCCCATTAAAGCATCTGAGTAGATTTCTCCTTTAGTGGTAGCCATGTGTGCGAATGGTAAGATACATTTTTGTGTTTATTTAAGATGTTTGAACAACAATATCATTGAAGATCAATTTCTGTTAGCCAGGATTGATCAAATGCTTTCACTTACTAGAAATGCTAAGTGGTTTTCTACTTTGGACTTATCCTCAGCATATCACCAAATTTCTTTACACCATTCCTGTAGACATCTCACAGCATTTTGCACACCGTTTGGTTGTTTCCAGATTCGTCATATGCTTTTTTGGTTAGCATCTGCGGCTGCAGTTTTTCAAAGGCTTATGATGGAGCTTTTTGGTGATATGCCGGGTGTGACATTCTTTCAGGATGATATCCCGATTATGGAACGCGACAAGCAAGAACATAATAAGAATTTAAGAAGTGTATTGAATATATTGAATGGAAAGGGTCTAGCAGGTGAGATTTCCAAATGTAAGTTTTTAGAAAGAAAAGTTACTTATCTAGGGCATTAGATAACCAATCAAGGAATTAAACCCAAGGAGAAACTTATCGAAGCCATAGTTAAAGCTTCTTAGCTTCAATCCAAGGATGATCTTAGGTCCTTTTTGGGTTTGGCAGAATTGTATTCAAAATTTGTGGAGAATTTATTGCGCAAAAATCATTCAATGCGTGCACTTTTTTTTATAAACTTATTTTATTGATTTTACTTTTAAAAAACAGGAAATAAATCCCGTAAGGGCAGCAAAAATCAAAATAATGACATAGAAAAATAAAAATGTTTGCACATACATACCTCCCCCAAAACGCGGCAGCCATCAATTGAACAGGATGTAAATCTACATAGAAAATCAAAGTCTCACAATCACCCCAGCTACCTTCAACCCGTAAATGCCATAATTTCATCACCCATCAATGAGCACATTGGTCGAACAGGTTCCAGTTTTAGACCTCCGTAATCCGCCAACACCTTCCATATCTTGGAGGGCTTCTGGGAGCAACCTCTTGCCAGGGGTGTAACACAGGCCCCCGCAGCCCCCGAGCTGCAGGGGGGCCCCTGAGCTGCAGGGGGCCCCCTCAGCACAGTACTAAGGCCTGATAGCTCCAGATTAAATCTGGAGCGGGGGGCCCCTCTGTGTACCTTGCAGGGGGCCCCTTCAACTTTCGTTACGCCACTGCCTCTTGCCCTATATACTTCCACTTCCAAACCCATACAATGGTCCATGCCATTCTTACATACCGCTTAGGACGGAGGAGTGCAGCCTTCCACTTCCGCACTATGAGTTCCATTGCTAAGGTCAGGCCCAGGTTTAGGAGAGATAATCGATATCTATTACTACCTAATTAGCTGGTGAGATGTAGCAGGGTGAGTTTTGGATCCATGGGGATCGACCATGCAAGAACTCCACCTAGACATGTTGTCAACCTGCACCAGAACTTCTGTAGAGCCGGACAACTCCTACGGTATGAAGAAATGTGCGCGCCACAACGAAGACTATGCCATCTAAAGTATACCCTATGAAGATATTTAAGCTGTATTAGCCAGAGTTGAGCCACTATTGTAGCCAAACGCGGCACCCTCAGTGCCTCCGTCCAGTCCTCATTGTCGAGAACCCCAACATCTGCCTCCCACACAGCCTTGAGAACCCAAAATGCATCCGGCTGATTGAATATTAGTGTTTGATATATCTGTGCAACCTTATGATTCTCCCAAGCCACCCATCAATAGTTTACCTTCCAAGGTATTGAATTCGGGCATGGCCGCCAGGTCTGCTATATAAGGAGTCAAAGCATGGTGGAGTTGGAGACACCTATGGAACTGGCTACATCGAAGTTGATAGTCAGTTTGGAGAGTTTGGAATGACTTTAAGACCGTCCGATGCATCACATCCCCCAGTGTAGAGTTCCCAATAAGGGAGGTCCCACTTACGGAAACCCTCCTGTGAGGTCACCTGAAAAAGTTGCCTACTGCTCCATAGGGGAGTCCATTCTGTCAATTTGTTCAAACCCCCCATTTGTTGGAGAGAGAAGCACCACAAAGTAAAGACCACACTCATCGCCAGGGGAAGACTCTTTTTATCGCCACCTCCATATAGATAAGAAAGGATATGTGAGTCTCCCATTGCCCACCTTTCAGAAGCGTAGGCGGGGTTGCCCTGGACCATATACCACCAGTCACTGATAGTCAAAAGATGTGATGCAGGATAGTATGACTCTATATCTGCCTCCGCAATCCCCTCACAATTGGTGGACGGGAAGCATGTACTCAATGCAATACGTGGGGTCACCCCCCTCTCTCAAAGGAAAGCAGTGAGGATGGTGTTTAAACGACGGAACCATTGCTGCAAAATATCATAGGGGAAGTTCTGTAGCTGATATAAAAGCCGAGGCCAGGACACCATCTTAAAGATGGCTGGGCGGGCTGTCAGTGACAACGGCAAGATGGACCATATTTGAACATCCTCCCGCAGATGAGCTATAACCGGTTCCAGATTACGTGATCACGCTAGGGTCTCATCAGGGGATATGAACACTCCAAGATATTTAAACCCATCCACCGCCACCCACAGGCCATTTGCCCAGTAAAGAGCCTGGGGGCCCCCCATACACTGGAACACAATAAATAAATGTACAAAACCGCGGTCTCCCCAAAAATAAGCAGGATCTGCAGCACACGGGGCCCGGATTCTGCTGGAGCGGAGAGAAAGAAAAGGACATCATCTGCGTAAATCGCTATTCTACTTGACAGCCCTTCGCCCCGCACCTGGGTATCCATTCTCACCCACACCGCCAGAGGCTCTATAGCGAGAGCAAACAGCAGGGGAGATAGGGGCCAACCTCGCCATGTCCGCCGCTGCAAGGGGAACGAAGCTGAAGTATGGCAAAGAGGTAGTCCCAGCTGACAGAGTCAAAGGCCTTGTCAATTTCCACCAAACAGACAACCTCTGAGCCCCCCAGCCTGTCATCGAGTGCCAACGCATTATAGAGGCAGCAAATATTATGGTGAGTGGCACGATGAGCTATGCATGTACTTTTGATGGGTAAGTCTAAATTTAAAAGGTCTACTGAGTGTCAGAAGTAGTTTGAAAACATTAAGTCTGCGATTAGTAAAGGTCCCACATTGCAAAGTTTTGATCCTTCTGCTATTACTGTTGTACCAACTGATGCTATAGGCAAGGGTTTAGGGAGTGTACTTTCGCAAATGAGTTTGGCAAGTAAGTAGTAATTGTGTTTGCTTCCCGATCATTATTGCTCACAGAAGAAAAGTATTCCGTATTTGAAAGGGAAACTTTAGCTTGTGTGTGGGCTATAGAACATTTTCAGAATTTTTTTCGGGGAGGAAGTTTACTCTGAGATCTGACCAGAAATTTTTACTAAAATTGTTAACTACGTAGGGATTATTAAGAGCTTCTGCTAGAGTTGCTAGACTGTTTATGTGCTTGCAAGATTTTCTGTATGATGTTCGGCATGTTCCTAGAGAAAAGAATTTAACAGCTGAGTTTTTTAACAGAATGTCTCTTCCCCTTAGGAAAATTGATATGGACCAATGGAACGAGTTTTGCATTGTTGGAAGTTTTCAAGTTAGTGAAAACAGTAACAGTTTTGACAATGATGATTGGTAGTAGCCTATGGTAACAACGAACTTTTGAAGGAAGCAAGAGAAAAAACAATTAATGACTGATCCAAACGAGTCAAAGGTGATTGTTTGGGTGATTTGAATGCATTCTAGGAAGTGTGAGATGATTGGAGTGTTGATGGCGTATTCATTTTGAGAGGTGATAAAGCCAGTCCTCCCATTGATATTTGGAAGAAAAACATTACTTTTTGCCATGATGGACACTCTGGTATCACACGAACCAACACCAATGTAAAATATTTGTATTGGTGGCCTAAAGTTGACTTGGAGACTGAGAGGTTTGTAAGATCTTGTATAGAATGTGAGACGGATGATAAATCACAAAAGACGTTGAACCCACCTATTTATTTGTTAGGGTGTCCTGATTTACCTTGGTAGGAGGTGGCACTGGATATTATAAGACCCATTATGTGGCATGATAATAGTTACAAGTACATCATTGTTTTAGTTGACATATTTTCAAGATGGATTGAGTTAAGTTTAGTTGACAAAATCGATACTAAAACTGAAATTATGTTCTTAGACGAAGTGTTTTTTTAGAGAAAGTTTTCCTGCGTCTATCTTGATAGACTATAGTGTTCAGTTTAAATCTGAAAAGATGAGAAATACATTTTTCGAAATTTGCTGATATTGAACAGAACTTTACTGCACTTTATCATCCCAGTGGTATTGGGTACTGTTGAGAGAGCTAATACAGTCATTAAGGAAATTGCGCAATTGGCAAATTGTGGTAACAAGAACTGGAATGCGGAAGTAAAGTGGATGTTCTAGGCTTTCAGAGTAACTCGCGTGATTCTGTCAGTGAAAGTCCTTTTGTTTTAATGAGAGGAAGAGTTCCACACTCTAAAGTAAATCCTGGATGGATGAAAAGAAGTAGAATTGTGTAATGGAGGTGGAAGAGGTAAAGGATGGCAGCTTATCTTCTCAACGTAAGAAAAATAAATATTTTGATATTAAACATGGTGTGCGTGGAGTGAATCTTAAAGTTGGTCAAATGGTTTGAGTCAAATATGCCAAGAGAATTACGAAAGGTAAAAGCAGGCTTAGTTCAACTAAGAAAGTTGTTAGGGTGATGAACAACACTGTAGTATTTTTATTTATTTATTTTACAGAGTTTTATATAGCGTGAACTTGACCCGAATCGGGTATCAGAGCGCTTTACATAGCACCAGTTGCATTACATGAGGACACATTCATTTTTGTTAGGCACAGGGAGATTAAGTGATTTGCCCAGAATCACAGGATGTTCAGCGTCATTGCCGAGACTCGAACCCAGTTCCCCAGATTCCAGGTCGACCGCCCTAGCCGTTAGGCCAACTCCTCTCCCCTAGTATTGGATGATAGTAGCATTTGGCATATGAGTCAGATTGCTTTGGCTAAGCAGCAGAAGGAATGTGTTGATCAAACTCTTAATCGTGAGATAGACCCTTCCAGTAATTTTTGGTAGTTG
This sequence comes from Calotriton arnoldi, assembly GCA_963921515.1. NCBI lineage: Eukaryota > Metazoa > Chordata > Amphibia > Caudata > Salamandridae > Calotriton > Calotriton arnoldi. The sequence continues at coordinate 775,252 of CAWUFW010000021.1, read as the reverse complement.
AACCCTATGCATAATGTACATACTAATTTGTCTGATGTGTATAATCAGAGTTCTGGTGACTTATCATTCTCTGATGACCTAATATCTTCATCCAATTCAAAAGGTGCTGAATTAAAAAAGAAAGTGGTACTTCTGCTGTACATGAAGAAAGTAACAAAATCAAAACTGGCCTAGTACCCTCATCAATTACACCTAGCAAACCTACATGTCCCACCCTTCGTGCTAGAACAAGTGTAAGTTGAGAAGGTGAGGACAAACTGTTTTGTATCCTGATAAAGGCCTGTTCGCTCATTAAACATAGTTATGAGTTTAATGAATTCTTGGACAACCACTCACCTGGTATAGTGTTCATTACTAAAACATGAGCCTATCAGACCTGTGGCCCTGACCTGGAAGTCGCAGTACCCAAGGGATTCACCTTATTCAGATTAGACCCCAAAGGAAAACGTGCGGGTGGGATCGTGGTAATTTTCTATGACCACTTAAAAATGTCTTGTGAGGAGGCCTCTCAGTTAGACTGTGTGGCTCTCATTTTTGAAATGCAAAATTAGCAATAAGAAAGAGTTCAATGGTCTACATATGTATCATCCGCTGGGCCCTACAACCAAATTTCTACTCACACTTAATGAATTAGTTGAGTCCTGCATGCAGTAACCCAATTTTACGATCCTAGATGATTTTAATTTTCACCCGGAGGATCTAAATAATTCAGAAACTGAGCAATTGATTGAAAATTTACATTGTTATGACCTCGATCAAATGGCCAATCAAGCCACTTATATATCAGGCATTACACTAGATGGCATATTTTCTAACAATAAGGAGTTAAAGGTTAAATCTGTTTACCACTAACCTGGACCGATCACAAACCCATAGCTTTCATGTTAAAAACTTCAACCAAAGCAACATCAATCAATACTGCCACGCAGACTGTTGAAGTCAGAGCCTGGAAAAACATAAATCCTACTAAATTCAATGACACCCTGACTGAGTCTCAGTCTATTCTAGCAAAGGACCTTAATGTAGCCTCCTCCAATTATAAGGACTGGATGAATGAAGCAGCGTATTTAACACTACCTCTAAAAACTTTTAGAAAACTCAGAAACAAACCTACTGCCCCCAGGTTCTCAGCAGACCTTAAAATCTTGAAACAAAAATGCAGGCATCAACAACATGTGTGGAGAGAAAACTACTGTGAGGCAGAAAGAACCAAATATAAACAATACAAAACCCTGATTATAGATAATAAATCAAAATATTTAATGGAGAAAATTAATCTGGCCAAAATCTCAACTAAGGAACTATTCAAAACAGTTGAAACACTTTCCAATCTTAAAACCCCAAACCCTCTGGTGCCCAACCAAATTATGTGCAACAAAATGGCAACTTTCTTCCAAAAAAAGTACAGGAAATATACTGTAAACTTTACCCTAACCAGAACACAAAAACAATGGAAATAGTTTGGATAGCTCACAGATTTTACATGCTACCCTTCAGTAGTTCCCTCTGCTGAATGAGGAGAAAGTTAGGATGCTTATCGATTCCACCAAAGCAGGTTCCCTTCAGATCCCGGTTCACCAATAATTCTGCAGTCAGCAACCAGTACAATCTTGGTTCATCTGACTAAACTTTTAAATGCGACCATTCAAGCTGGAATCTTCCTGACTGACTGGAAGAAAGCCTCCATTCCTCCCCTGGCGAAAAAGCCCTCACTTAACCCAAATGAGGTTACAAATTACAGACCTGCCTTGAGTGGACTCGGCTGAGGTGGGAGGCCAGCGTGGGGGAACTGGATGAAGAGGAGAGGAGGGAGGCCTATATGGCGCCACAAAAGTTGGCAATTTCGTCGCGGCTGTGTATGGTTCAGTTCAATTACTTACATGCAATGTATCTCACTCCCTGGGCACTTGCGGCACTTACTCACCCTTGATCATGTAATCTGCACACGCTGCGCACTGCCAGCAGCAGATTTCTTCCATGTGGCCTGGGAGTGTCCAGCGCTGAGGCCCTTTTGGAAGGGGGTGGGTCAAGTCCTCTGTCCTGGGCCACACCCTGGAACTTACACCCCGTGTTGTGCTGTTGGGATTGATGAAGGAGATTGGTGGCCCTGGGGCTCAGCAAACCTTTATAGGAGTGGCCTTTCAAATCTAATGTATAAATTGTTGTTATTATGGCAGCAACAGTCAAGTTAACTTAAATCATAACATTGTGTTATTTTACTTATGTGTTTACAAAGCCTACCCATTACAAATTTGCAATAATTATGTGCTGTACATAAACTTTTGCACCCTTCAGTTAAATGTGTTTTTATTTTCAAAATGAGGATAATCGCGCCAGCAATGGTTACTACAGTCATTAACTTTGCTCCTCACAGTGCGGCCCTTCTTGGTTATGCCTCATTACTCACACCTAGTGCAGCAGTAGGTGTTAGTAGCAGACGTACTGAATGTTGGGCCTGGTGACTTTATCTGTTACCCAAAAAGGTGTTTCCTTTCATGTTTTCTTGAGAAAAAAAAGGATCCACAGGCTGATTCACCAAAAGTCCAGTGCTTTTAGTTATTCTAAAATTTGACCATCTACACTTCCAAGCTTTGCAGGGACATCTTAAGGATTTGGGGGGCACTGGGCCAAACATATTTTGGCGGACCCTGTTCAGAACAAGTTTGAATTTATGATTCAATTTCAGCTCTTTCATTCCCTCTGTGGCCAGGTCACTGACAGTATACAGGCACAATTGTCCGAATTCTAAACGTGTTTACATCTAATATTCAGGGATAGTGACGTGTGTTTTCAGTATTGTAACACAGCAGCAGTTCACTAATATTACTGCAAGTAATATCTTTGACACCCTCCCACTCCTCATATCTTTGGTTCTATTGTGATCTGAAAGAAACCTTTTTTATGGATGTTGCATGAAAAATAAACACAACATTTATCTGCAAAATGTCTGTAATAGACTCACACATCACCCACTTTAAAAATAAATTAAAGGAAAACCTTATTCTAAAAATCAGTTTAATGATTATTCAAGTTCATCAGGGCAAGACTCTCTGCAGAACTTAGCCGACTCTATCAGGGGCCCCCCTGAAAGGCTGGGGCCCTGGGCCAGAGCCCACTTGCCCATGCCTTAAAACGTAGCTTTGTTCCGATAATCTAAGTGTCTCTCTCGTGTATGCAAAAGAGAGACGTAGTAAAGAAGCCAAATTCCAATGCTGTTTTTCAGTATTATTCAAAACACCAAACGTACCCTTTTCACCAAAAATTCCCCCAAAATGTTGAGAATAAAGTTAAATAAAATAAACAGGTTGTTTTCCGGACTCGTAGGTGAACACGTAAAAGACCTTCTAAAATACTGAATTAAACTTTTTTTTTTACAATACTTTTGTTCAGCGAGGTCTCTTATACGTTAACAATGTGTCGTCTAAATGAAATCTGTAGTTAATAGAGCAATTGTCACAGTTGGAGCCCATGATTTCATTCAGACAGATCTGTTTCTGGATCTGGTAATCCTGGCTTTTGTTTTTTTCACTATTTACTTTTGTGTACGCGGTTAATTTGACTTTGTATTGTCTGCCAAACAAGGGCCCTCACATGAAACGGGTTCCAGGAAATGTGTCTGGCCCTGCTTAGTCATAATACTACCAGTGATGTAATGGCTCATAAAATAAATAGACGTCTAGTTAATGTTTTCATGCAATAGGATCGTACTGCCATCTAGTGGTCTTACGCGCAAATGCAGTTTTCGTTTTGTTTCTTCAACCAGCGGTTCTTAACCTCTCGAGATCTGTGCCCCCCATTCATTCACTACTCGATGTCTGATACCCTGGCCTAAGTAACTTGTATGATTTGATCCTCAAAACAATAAACAAAAATACAGAAACAATTATGCATCAAATAAATACTTAAATTATGAAATATTTTAATTAATTTACAGACAAAAATATAGAAAAATCTAATTTAAATGGGAGGTTGGAACTTTTCAAAATGTGTTTTTCATGTTAAAATGCAAATCAATATGTCATATTCTAGCATATCACTTTCTCATTTTTTTCTCCTTCTCCATGCTCTATTTTTGTCTGCACACACCAGAACTTCAACTGAGGCCACCGATGTTCCATACTTAATCATGGTTGCTGTACTTGCACTGCTCTCATTTTTTTTTTTGTAAACGAATTTTATTAATTTTTCAGTTAAGCAATACAATAATATAACAGTGTTAAATCATCCTTGTCAGACTATTCCCAATGTAGTGTATAAAATATGTCCTCCTAAGGGTGATCTCCCCGGAAGCATACATTCACAACCTATTTCTATATCCTTGCTGCTATCTTAGTTGTGTCTTACAAATTATCGGTATCTTAAGTGACATTATGTACTTTAAACCTCACAATTCTTACACAATTACTTAAACTTACCCCAACTCCACCCCCCACCCTACCCTCCCACCCAGGCGTGGCTTTCTAGTCTCTTACCTGCCCAGTCAGTTGCCGGGCATCTCATTTTGACTTTGAGAGTCGCTAATATACACTCAGGGGGTCTTCCTCCCATCCCGTGGGGGTTAATCTATCATGAGGACATTGCACTTATTAGGCCTAGCGCAGGGGAATCAGAAATCCTCGCCTTGGTCCTCACCGTCCTGGTCACCTCCTCCCCCATTGTTGGGGTTTTTTAAATAAATCAAGCAACGCTGTCCATGCTCTACCCACCTCCAGCGATTTCTCACTGCCGGTTCGTTTAACTATTAACTATTTGCAATCTAACAGTATTTTTACATTCAGCCCATTTAATGAACTCTTTTTTCCACCTAGCTAATCTAGGGCCAGTTCTCGTTTTCCAATGGCTGGTAATGTCTCTCTTAGCCAATACTAACCCAAGATCTTGGAACTTACTCGTTATCTTGTTTTTAGCGGTATGGGGGAACCAATGCAACAGACAGTAGTCCGGAGTATTCCCTATTTCTTTCTCAGTCACTTCCGCCAATATTATGGTTACCTCCTCCCAGAAGGCCCCTATGTTCGGACAACTCCAGAACATATGTAAGAAATCAGCTTCTATTGTATGACATTGTGTACATGCTGCTGTTTGCGTATTGAAATATTTATTGAGCTTATCTGGGGTAAGGTAGGCCCTGTGTAGTACATAAAAGTTTATCAATTGAAACCGTGCATTTCTAGTACTTTTCCACGCTCTTTCCACCAGTATCCCCCAATCCTTATCCGCTATGGGCTTGTCCAGGTCTGCTTCCCATTCTCTATGGATCTTAGTCAGGGGAGGGAGCGTTGTATATGTAAGTCGTCTGTACAGACATGTGACTGCCTTAAAGGTGCCCGCCGCAGTGACCATATATTGGCATCCCATCGAGGTTCCTGGCTCGAGAGACCCTCCCTCCAGTGTTTCCTCATGGCTGCTGTAAGTGCTGTGTGCAATAGAAAGTCTCCTCCCGGTATATCGTGACGTTCCCTGAGGTCATTGAATGGGATCAGGGCAGCCTCCTCATAAAGGTCTCCTATCGTAGATATTCCTAGATCCGCCCATGATCCCAACCTGCGGCAATCACCTCCATGGGGGAGTGCCTCACACATAATCAATGGGATTTCCGGTGCGTAGGGATGTTTAATCTTGGCCCTTCTCAGGCTTCTATTCCAGCATTTACGTGCTGTTCTTAGGTCCGTGGGGAGGTCCCTGTCTCGGCAAGGAAGTCTCACAATTATTCTCGACAGGAGTCGCAAGTCTGGGGCCTCTCCCCTTCTTTCTTCTGGACCCCTAAGTTTCTCCGCCACCCATTTCGTGAGCCATTGCAATTGCGCAGCTATGTAGTAATGTTCAAAGTCAGGTGCTGCTAACCCTCCCTCTATTCTCAGCCTCATAACTGTATTGAGTGCTACCCTCCGTCTGCCGGGTCCCCATATGAACGCCGTCACCAGTGAATTCAGTTGGGTGAACATTCGGGTTGGGATCCAAACTGGCAGCACTCGGTAATAATATAGTAGCCTCGGGAGCGTCACCATCTTTAGGAGGGCAACTCTACCCGCCACCGACAAGGGCAGAGACCCCCAAAAGTCAAAGCTGCTTTTAACTCCCCTTAAGGCCCGTCCTATATTCCTTTCTAATAGGTCTTCAGGAGAGTGATAGATCTGGGTGCCCAGGTAGGCCAAGAAGTGGGATTACCATTGTACCCCCTCTGTTGCTAATGGGACAGCTATATCTGCCCTGACCGGAAACAGAGACGATTTTGCCCAGTTCACTTTTAGGCCCGCTATTTGCCCTAGCCCATGCAGAAGATCTTTTGCCCCTCTAAGTGATCCTCGCGCATCCGCCAGAAACAACAGCAGATCATCCGCATAGAGTGCGATGTGGTGAATCTGGCCGGCTACCTCTAGTCCCTGAAAATATTGTCCCGTACGAGCTCTGGCTGCCAACGGCTCCATGGCCAAGGCAAACAGTAGAGGCGACAAAGGACACCCTTGTCGCGTGCCCCTTTCTATTCTACAACTTCCAGAAATCAGCCTGCCCATCTTAACCCAGGCAGTAGACTCCGCATATAGCAGGGCCGTCCACTTAATGAATGCTGGGCCTAACCCAAATCTCCTCATCACCTCGAATAAGTAAGCCCATTCAAGAGTGTCTTTTCAATATCCACTGCAAAGATGGGCTCATCGTCCTCGCAGTTGGATCTCGCTTCTAGGATCTGAAGGAGACGTCTAATGTTTAATGCGGTGTTTCTGGTGGGGATGAAGCCCGCCTGGTCCTGATGGATTAAAGTTGACATATGGGGGAGAAGCCGGGTCGCCAGTATCCGGTTCAAAACCTTATAGTCCAGGTTTAGCATAGACAATGGCCGGTAGGCTGCCGTGTCCCATGCTGGTTTCCCTGGTTTCAGTAAAGGAATAATTACCGCCTCTCTCGTTGTACAGGGGAGGTGACCTTCCTGTAACGCTTGGTTATAAAGTTCTACCAGCTTAGGAGCGAGTAAATCAATATAGGTCAAATAGAACTCCACCGGGAGTCCATCTGTACCTGGTGTCTTGTTTCTGGCCATGGTTTTTATAGCCCCTCTCACCTCACTTAACCCTATATCACCCCCCAGATCTTTTACTATTTCTTCCGACACCACCGGTAGTTCCACGGCATTGACAAAGTTAGCCAATTCATCGGGTGTTGGCGATTGTTTGCTCTTATATAAATTCTCATAGAATTCGAAGAATCTATTATTGATGTCCTGCTGGCGATACAAAGGTTCTGCTCCTCATCCCCTTAGTTCTAATATTACCGACCCCCTTCGAGCCGGATTGGCCAGCCAGGCCAGCAGGGCTCCAGATTTGTCCCTTTCAGCATATGTCCTAGCTATATAGTTTTTATAGTCAAAACAACTAAGTCGTTCCACTCGGTCAGCCACCGCTTCCCTAGCCACCAGTTTTTACCTCATGCTTGTCTCTCTGTTCTGGCCGTTCCCTCTCTAATTCTCGAAGTCTCTGCTCTGCTGACATCGTGTCTTGTATTAAAGTCCTACGCACTCCCACGGATTCAGAGATACACCGCCCCCTGATAACTGACTTAAATGCATCCCACTCAATTAATTTAGATGTTGCTGTGTTGGAATTTTCTTCACAATATTGCTCAATAGCGGTATCCACTGTCGTTCTGAAAACCTGATCCTCCAATGCTTCTGGTTTCAAGCACCAGGTCGGGATTCTAGGTCGCTCACGAGACCATGTTAATCCCAGTAGTATTGGGTTATGATCTGAAATTGTCCTATTGAGGTACGCGCTAGTCTGTACATTTTCAAGAATGTCTGGGGACCGTAGTATAGAGTCAAGTGTGAAATGAAGCTCATGTAAGGCAGAGAAAAAGGAATAGTCCCTGTCGCCTGGATGTTGCACTCTCCAGGAGTCTACCAAACCCCACTTCAATTTCCAGGTAAGGCGTGCTTCTGCTATTTTATGTGTAGGCGCCTCCAGAAGTGGCGGATGCGACCGGTCCAACCCAACGTCAGTAACACAGTTAAAATCCCCACCTAGGATTACTGGGCCCGTCAGTACGGGGGCCAGCATTCTGGAGAGCTGGGCCAAGAATGCCGACTGTTCCGTATTTGGCCCATAAAGGCTGCCCAGGGCTACATCTCTACCATCCAATTTACCTGAAACTATAATGTACCTGCCCTCGGGGGTCAATCATTTGGTTTGTACATTGGAAGGGCACTCCCGCTCTTACCCAAATCAGGACCCCCGTGCGAACACTGAGTAATTAGTATAAAACACCTGACCTCTCCATCTGCGCTGGAGTGTAGCTCCCTCTTTGGCCAAAACATGAGTTTCATGGAGCAACGCAATCTGTATTCCCCTCCTAACTAGAAAAGCATGTATTCGGTGGCGCCTTGACAATGTATGCATTCCTCGTACATTCCAAGAAATACATTTAAGATCTATGGGGGGTACCATTGTGTTAGTTGGAACATCTCTTCTGCGTCTTCTCTGATTATGACACGCCTGGCCCCAACAGTTCCCCCACCCCTAAATAGTGCAATAAGCAACCCCCAACTCCCCCTCCCCAGGACAGGTGCAACCAAACGATTTCCCATCCAAACTCGGAGTAGTCTCCAAAACAGTGTTCTTTCTAGTGATGGGGTTGTGGAGCGTACTCAGCAGGTCTCGGAGCTCCAACAAACATCTACCCACGAAAATGTTCTAGAATATTATCTTCCCCGGGTCCCAGGAGAATTTGCAGGAAATCTGCGTTCGGAAGACCATCCCCATCTTCTCCTCCCAGTTAATTTTAGGCCCATCAGTAGTACTATTAAACATCTACTTCACCCATCCAAACTGTTCCATTCAGGCAATGTCATCTGCTGTTTGAGGCGTGACCTGCGGCAATTCCTCATCTGAAATTTCATTAGAACTAGCAGCCACCGATCCATCTGATTTATCTGCATCCTGTCCGGTCTTGATCGAGCCAGGGCTGGATTCCCCTCTGGTGAGTTCTGCCGCCGCCTGCAGCGCCTTACGCCTCTCATTCCGGGCTTCTCTAGATGATGGAGCACGTGCTGCGGGTGTGTTATTCCCTGCATACTGTTGCGAGCGTTCCGGTGACGTAGTTCCTTCAGTCTGGCTCCGCCGGCTTTCCAGCCAGTCCCATGTTTCCTGCGGGTGGTAAAAAACTGCGCCCCCGCTTGTTCTGCTACTCGCAGCCGAGCCGGAAATAACATTGCATAGGGGATCTGAAGTTGCCTCAGTCTCTTCTTAACAGCTAAGAATGAGGCCCTTTGACGCTGTACATCCTTCGTAAAGTCTGGGAAGATCATAATTTTACTGTTGGCCATCTGCAGTTCCTGTTTTTGACAGGCCTTAAAGAGCACATGATCATGATCCCGAAAGTGAAGCAATCTCGCCACTATGGGTCGGGGAGGGGCCCCTGGACGGGGCAGCCAGGCTGGGACCCTGTGAGTACGTTCTAGGGCGTAGAAGGGGGAGAGTCACTTCAGTTTTGATCCAGCCTTCAAGGAAGCCCACCATATCTGTGCCCTCTGTTTTTTCTGGCATTCCTATTATCCTTATATTATTCCTGCGCGATCTTCCTTCACTGTCCTCTGCTCGCGCTTCCAGTACTTTGACTCTGCCCTCGACTGTGTTAAGCGTCTTTTGGAGCATCTCCACTTTTTCCGGCAGATCAGCAAGTTCCTTTTCGTTGGCTATCACTCGTTCTTTCAGTTTACGGTGGTCATCCTTTAGTAAGCTTAAATCTGTCCCTATTGAGTCAATTTTCGCATCTAGGGCTTCTCTGGAGGCCGTGATGGCTTGCATAATATCTACCAGGGTGGGGGTCGTGTTGACCGTCTCTTTCCCGTATTCTACACATTCCTCTTCGTCATCTGTTTGGGTTCCTGTGCCCCCGTGCTGAGAGCGCTAAATCCTCTTCTCTTTGATGGTTTTCCCATCTCTCCTAGTGGGCTCCCACCTGCGCGCCCCTGTACAGTTCTCTGCATGCAAATCACCAGAGCAGGTTGGGAGCGCACTCCACCTAGGCAAAGGCCCCCCCCAGAACACACCCTGACTGTTGTATCAATCACCTTCACAGTGGTTCTGCTGGTTTGGCCAAGTCTTGCGCACCCCAGTGATCCAGTCCATAGAGACTATCAGGCCAAGTGGATATAGTCGCACTCCCAGTGACCATTAGGGTTCAGCACCTTATTTATGTTGCCTTGGGGTCTCCTGTGCGTATAAATCTCCCCCTCAGCCGATTAGGGCCCCTATCTCACCGGGATGACGGTGGACCCCATCAGTGGATCGCCTTCATTTCCTCTGAACTCTCCTCCGCTAGATCGTGTCAATGCAGATGGCTGGGCCGGCTACATATCCGGTGAGAGTGAGGCCTCCCCTCAAATGTTCCTGTCCTCCCAAGTCAGCGTCCGGGACCTCCCTGTGGCCCTCCGTTTGACGGTCCGGATTTTAGGCCTACTCAAGTCCAGGCCGTTTTCAACAGACTGCCACTTTTAGGCTCCGTTCTGCTTCGGATACTACCCCAGTGATCCGGTCACTCCGGGTGCAACCGCCCACACGGACGTGCTCTCCGCCAATATGGCGATGCCAGGGGGGGGGAGGGGGCCCTGCTCGCCCTCCTTCGAGCGCGCTATGGTCCTCCTCTGCAAGTTCAATCGGGGCAGACTGAGGCTATCCGCTCTGCTGGTCGTGAGCACCGCCACCCCCTGCTCGCAGGCCGCGTCTTACCAGGCCGTATCAGGGACAACAGGATCAACAGGTCCGCAGCGGAGATCTCTGCAGCGCTCGCCCGGGGCTCCTCACCTTCGTCGCTGCGTCAGCGCGAGCAGCAGTATTTCCAGCTCTCCCACTGTCGCCCTGCCGAACCCGCAGTCTCCGCTTGCAATATCTTCGGTGTCGGGCACATCTAGGCTTTTCCAGCCCCCATCTACTCACGCTGCCTGCGCGCCGCCGTGGGCTAAGCGCTCCGCCCTTCCCCAGCCACCATCTTACTTCTCGCCGAGGTTTTTCGCCGTCAGCCCAGGTCTCGCCGATCTGCCACCAAATCGGCCCACTAAACAACTGTGGGTAGATCGGCCCACTCCCGGGCTAATTCACCGATCAGGTGCCCCAAAATGAGTGTGTCCGGGGCTCAGGATGTTTGTTCATCAGGGGAATGTCGGCCGGAGCTCCACAGCGTGCGTCCTCTCACATCGGCTCCAGGCCACGCTCCTATTTGCACTGCTCTCATGAATCAAGCTAAGGATACCAACTAAGTTTTTAGCTTCCGATTTAAAATGTTTTCACATTTATAGAAAGTTTTAAATTATTCAATGTTATACTTTGTTTTAATGTGTGGAAGTATATTAATCAGCGACATTTTTATTAAACAGTCCTGAATAGGCATAGCGAATAAAAGCAGTTAACGGACCCCAAGTTAAGAACCACTATCTTAGAGACTATCATAAACAATACAAATTCAGTGTTTGTGGTAAATTAATGGAAACATAATTTTTTTTTTTTTTTTTTAAGTGTTACAAATTATATTATCGACTCATCAGTCTTACTCATAACTGTTGTTAATCTTTTAGGTTCTAAGTGATTGCAAATGCAGATCACTTACAATGATAGAGACACATTTGTGGCTATTAACTGCTCTACCCATGCATTGGCATATTATGATAGAGAGAGGATGCTCCTGCTACTTATTTACCAGTGGACACAGGGCCCAAGGGAGCAGTGGCATAGCCAATAGGTCTCGCCTTTGGGACCTTATAAGTGTTTAGCCATGCAACAGTTGATGTTGTTGCACCAAGGATATTGTGCTGCATAACTAAACACTTATAAGGTACCAAAGGCGAGACCTATTGGCTATGCCAATGCTTGTTTTGACTAAGCGGCAGAGTTCTTGGATGGGGACAGCAAGACTACAACATTTATTTGAGGTGACTCTGTTAGAACCTGGACTGAGAACGTATGGACTGTCAGGAAAATCCTTGAGGCCCGTATTTAAAATGTTTAAGCAGAGTAAGGCATTTGTGTGCTGAATCGGTCACTATATTTTGGAGAGAGGGAGCTATCTGCTGTATTACTCCGTGCATAAAGGTGCCGCAATGCGTGGAACTATTGTGAAATTCACGCAGGGAAATGGTTTCTAACCAAATGACTGATCACTGGTGTCGGCGTTCCGAGGGCACAGGACACAGGCTGTTGAAGTAAAAGTGCGGGGCGGGGACGGGGGGCGCAGGGGGGCATGAACGACAGGGACCCGGGTCATGAGCGTGTTATTGCTGCAGACAGTCTCCGCATCCTGGCCGGTTGACATTGTAAACCTTGACACAAGGGTTGTTTGAGGGGAGCCTGCCAGATTGACAATGTAAATGTGTAACACGCACGCAGCCTGAGAGAGCGGGCTGTCGGCGGGTGGGAGAGCACTGGCGCGGGGTTGGTCACACAGAGATTGAGTTTCGTCTGAATTAGATCAGAGCTGTGCGAAACGGCAACTCCCAAACACACACTCGCGCACACTCGCACACACGCGGGGGCGGACGCAGGCGGGCAGCAGTGCTCAACTAATAAGGGCACCTCGCAGGTGCTAACTGCGAACTTAATTACTGTATAACTCACCACAAGATGCGTGCCAGCATCTACCGTCTCCAGCGCCTACGATTAAAAGGCTCCACCGGCCATAAACTATTTTAGGAGAGGGAGTCAGAGCTGAAGGATGTCAGCAAGTTCCTATTCTTTTCCGTTTAAAGTGAGCCAGACTTTGAAGAGGTACAGAAAAGGGAGTTTGGTTTTTCGGAAGCACCTACAGTAGCACTGAGGGGCTTGGTGGCACTATGTAAACTAGCTAATGAAACCTCCCGTTTGACTCTACCCTGCTGTCACCAAAAAAAAGTACGACAGCATGGAAACTAGTAAGACCATTCTAACTCTTTCTGACTTCTCACATAACCCTGTTTTTAATGATAAGCAAGCTTTCTGAACAGCAGTGCCTCACGAGCAGTGTGAAGGGGAGGGTGGGAGCGGACCACTGTGGGTTCACTTCACGCACATCAGTCTCTGTTAAATAGAGTAGGAAGTGAGTTGCCTTTGAACATAAACTCACCCAGCTGGAGCAAGGAGGCCGCTTCCAAGGGACAGCAGGAGCACATCTGTTTCTGGCATGACGAATATCACAGCATTTATATACTAAGGTGGCTCCCGGACGTCAGCAGTTCCATAGGAAGTGCACGGATCGGTGCATGCGTGTTGCTTATGAAGTGGGCTGCGTGCTTGCCTGGTTTTTCTAAGACCACAGTGAGCGGGTATGGTTCTTCTAGGCAATGAAGCCCGTAGGCCCTTCTCCCGCCGAATCATCCATCGGAAACCCAGAGAGTCCTCCGGAAGGTGCCCTTGTTGTGTGCTTCGAGGAACTGCAAACATCTCCTCCATGAAGAGGATGCAGCCAGAATTAAATACATCATGAATTCAGAAACAGTGAACCAAGCAGTGCGCACAAGAAGACGAATTTAGTCAAGCAGAAATCAAAAAATGGCTTCAAAACCCAGTGTCCGCTTCTGTCCTGCAGCATGTTTTGGTGCTCTGTATAGCGACGCGAATGAATAACGCGGTGGGAGTCATTTGGACAACACTGCAGTTAAGCAAATCGTAAAAACACAGTCCGGGGTGGCTCTGCTTAGGCGACAAGTTTTTATTTCGTCCGCGCAATCACCGAGGTGGTAATAAGCCCACGGCCCGGCTGTTGGGGACAAAAGGTAACTAGAAGGGACGAGCAGTCAGCGCCTCGAAGCTGAAGCGCACAGTACGATCAGAGGGAGCCCGGAGACTGCCTGCATAGAGGAGACTTCCCATTGGCGGCCATCAGGGAAGTAGCCGAGTACTCGGGCAGAAGGTTGCATCCTGGTGGCAAAAAGTTATTGGGGAAGTTCCACAATCGACTCGGACATCGGCCGATGTCTACGATCCCGGGAACAACACGGGATCGTAGACACGGGAGGGATGCACCGCGTTTAGAGGTGCAATGGCGCCACCGGTTGTACATTGTCCTTCACAGAAACTCCACCATGAGGCAACAAGCGCGTCCCCGGCGAGCGTCGCATACAGGAAGAGGAGTGGCCACGTGAAGAGGTTGTGAGAGAGAGGGGGAGCAGGAGGTGAGCCCACGAGTGGTGCGCGAGCTTGGGAGAGCAGTCTGCTCATTTTCAAGCACTGCACTCGTGCTTGTGGCGCGCCGCTGCTCGCTCCCGCAAGGTGGATGCCGCCACAAGCACGAGTGTGTGCTTGAAAATGAGCAGAGCGACGGCTAAAGGCCCTCCTATGCAGCGCATGCGCGCTGCGTAGGCGAGACCTAAAAACATATTTTTTGACAGCAGTAGTTTGCCAGGTGCTTCTGCAGTATAAATTGTTTTCTAGCTAATGCATCTAGAATTTTCAATCCTATAAAGGACTTAGAGGCGAGGATTATGCTTCTCTTTCTTCGCTGTTTATTGCCATAATATTCACAGCAGCCAATAAAAATTAAACTTTAATACAAACTACATTTCCCATAACTCCTGTGGTGACATCATACATTCTATACCAATCATCAGGTCTCTGCCTTTATAAAATGTCTCTGCATCATCTTTAATCCTCTTTCTTTGCCTTAACGGCTGAACGTAACAACAGAATTTAAGTTCTTGAAACTGGAGTTAACAGCTTCATCAGAATAAAGATAACGGGCGTTCTCGAAACGATGATCAGGAAATTGAGTCATCCTGGGACCATCCAAAGGATAACAAAAACTGTGAACACAGAAACCTTCCTGCTGTATTCTATTCTTGCTTCTGGTCAGCGCCTAAAAGGAGAACAAAAGAATATGTGTAGCTTATGCAATTGAACATAAAAGTTAAGATTATTACTGCAATGCTGTTTCTGGGTGGGTTATAACATTCATACAGACAGTAGTAGAATTTGAATAAAATTCTTCAGGGATGGATAATCCTCACCTCCGAGTCCTTAATAGAATTGAAAATTCTAGATGCATTAGCTAGAAATGTTTTTATTGAATGTCAGGACCAGAGGCTTCGGATCATGCTTGTTCAAAGCTGTTCTAACACCACTGAGGCCGCATCTAATATTGGTTAGTTATAAAAAGTTTTGAAAGTTGAATCTGCGGACTCTTATGCTGCTCTCATTATTTCTTGCACAAGGGAACCTAAAAGGTACGATTTTGCGGACACAGCTCCTCTTACAGAAGAGCTCCGAATCTGCTGGTGTCTATACGGGTTCTGACAGAAACCATTTCACCCAATGTGCCAAAGTGGCCATGGAAGAAAGGGTCTCTGAAAGGCAATTAAAAGTTGACCACCATTAGATTGTCTCAATTCCCTCGTGTGATCCTCATATTCCTTCAAACATTGTACAATGCAAAGTTTTGGATTATCTAGAAAGCTAGGATATGTGATCTGTTTTGATAAAGTCTTTGTTCTCCTAGTCAAAGTAAAGGAAACCCCACTAGGGGAGAATACCCCACCTGTTATGTCCAAGGCCTTTACATCCGACACCTTCCTACTGGAAACTAAGCATAGGGGCATCGTTAGTTTTGCTGAAAGTTGCTTCTTGGATATGTCTGAGTTGGTTGGCCATCTCTGCAAGAAGTTGAGAACTATTTGACATCTCAGAGTAAAGAGTACTTCGTATGAGGAGGGTTAGCTAAACGGATACCCCTCATAGCTCTGCTTACTAGCGGGTGTTCGCCTATCAGTTTTTCCCCACCCAAGAAGCAACCAGTTGAAATTGCTGAGCGATAGTTATTCAGAGAGAAATAAGTTAAACCTAAGGAAGCTAATTTGGCCAGGAAGTGGATGACAAAAGTAATGGGGGCCCTCAAGGGATCCAGACCCCAGTCGTCTCACCAACCCAACCATATCTGTCATGTTGAGAAGTAACATTTGTGAGGGGCTTCGAACCAGGAATTTGATATGAAAGATTCAAATTGTTCCGAAAGACCTGGCAAGAACCAGCGGTTCCTGAAATGCCTCAAGCCATGAGATGTAGATGGCCTTGAACCCAATTATTCTGTAGCAAGCTGAAGACTCTCGGGTGCGGCTTCCACTGATGGAATCTCGAAGATACCTCGAGTTCCAATTGGCCACTACATTGTTCTGGGAGATATTCTGCTGTCATCCGACATGCGATGGTAGAGGCGATTTTGTCAGAAAGCTTTTGCAATGTCTACCAGCACTTTGGATCTCGTCCCCCGCCCCCAGTCTGTGTATGTATTGTACCACTGAGATGTTGTCCAGTTTCAGCAGGATACCGCAACTAGATTTGCGAGGAGCTAGTGTTCTAATCACAAAAGATCCTGCTAGAAGCTCCAAGCAGTTTATCTGGAGGCTTGCCTCTTCTGAGGACCAATGACCTCCGGTGGATATACCGCTGCATCTGGCTTCCCAACCCCATAGGCTGGTGTCTGATTCTAAAATGACATCTGGGCTGGGGCCGAAAATGGCTCTGCCGTCCCAGGCAGCCATGTGGGCTAACCACCAGTGTAGCTCTGCTTTGGTCTCTGGAGTCAGACTCGCTGTCTCTGAATATATAATACCTCTCTGAAAATGTTGGATCTTCAACAATTGGAGAGCCCTGTAATGTGAAGGAGGCAGAAAGATCACCTGTACAGAGGACGCCAGAAGGCCTACTATCCTGGCAAGAACTCTCAAGGACACTTTGTCCCTGTGAAGAGCTGAATGAATTTTCTTATAGACCGCTTTCAGTTTTTGCTGAGGAAGTGACAGGAGCTCTGTCGAGGAACTGATTTGAAAACCCAGAAATTCTATGCGCTGTGAGGGAACAAGAATGGATTTCTTCTCGTTCACCAGGAAGCCTAGTTCTTGGAGCAGCTGAATCGTCCAGCGCCTGGGCTATCAGAAGGATTTTGTTAAGATATATGATCAGCCCCATGCCACTGGTGCATAGATTCTCGACGGCTGGGCACATCACCTTGGTAAAACCCCAAGGGGCGGAAGATAGACCGATGGGTAGATTGAATTCATACCAACGGGCTTCCCAGATGAATTGGATGAGGAGTAAAAATGGGGACGGAGAGGTACGTGTCCTTTAGGTCGAGCTGAACCATCTAGTTTTTGTCTCTGAGGAGGTCTCTGGGAAGGTGAATCCCCTCCATTTTGAAATGGCGGTAGAGTATCCACCCATTGAACTCCTTCAGATTTATGACTAGTTGGGAGCCTCTGCACTTTTTGGTAACTGCAAAGATATTGCTGCAGAACCCCGAAGGATTGGGATGACGGGCAAATGCAATCCTTCTTCATGAGTTGGAATATCTCCTCTTGAATAAAGCTCTGATCTTGTTGAGAAAAATGAATAGGATGAGGAGGGAAGGGTTGGAAGGGAACCCCATAGAATTCGATCTTGTTAACTTGTACCATTTCCAGAACCCATGGGTTGGACATCAATGATCTCCACCTGGAGAGGAAGAGTTGAGTCCTGCCCCCCAATACAACTGACGAAGGATGAATGATGCTTACCTTGGGGGCCAGCGTTGTAATTCCCTTGGAGGGAGGAAGGAGCGCCTTCTGTACCTGTAGTGTCCTCCTCGTGCACTGGCGGGAAAAAAGGTATCTCTGGATTGGTCTGGATAGCCGCAACTTCTGGCTTGAGTGGCACTAGAGGAGCTTCATAGATTTGCTCGATGCCCTCTATAACGTCCAGCCTGGGCAAAAAGGCGGCTGTAGAAGACCTTGTGGAGTGGCGACTGGGCCTTGTCGAGAGCCGTAAAGGTATGGACAATTTGCCCAGGTCTTTAACAAATTTGTCTCTGATGAGCATTCCATTGGCCATAGGGCCAACTTCTGCCGTGGCGAGTTAAACTAGTTTGGGGTCTATGCGAATAAGTACTGATCGCCGGTATTCAACCATGAGAGCACAGTTTACATTGCCTAACGAACACAATGCTCAATAGACCCATCCTGCTAAGATGCCAGGGTCCACTGGAGTGCCTGTGTCTTTAGTCAGTATTGCCATTTCCAGTATTTTGCATAGCGGACCAGTCAGGTCTAAAACTTTGGCCTGACAGGCCTTCCATGACCTGTCAATCCCCCTTCTTGGGGTATTTGGTGGATCATTTGAGAAATGTGGCCAGGTTCAAGTCGAGTTTGGGTGTATCTGCTACTTTCAATTAACAACAAGAGAGAAAGGGAATTTCTAGGAGCACTCTTAGTCCCCTGGCTCATATATTTATAACAACAAAGAGTGTGCCTTATCTTTAGAGAAAGCAAGCATGAAGAATCAAACTCGATTCATTGAAAAGTAAAAAGAATCACACTGGATTCTTTTAAAAGCCCTCACTCACCAACCTAGTTGGTGACATGCTTCATCATCGGGCCCCACCAGGAGGACCGAATGCCCCCCTGGTGTGCTTCAACACCAGAAATACTGCGGAGCAGGTTTTTAGTGTAGATTAGTGTGAAAGTGCTAAGTGTGGTGAATTGAAATTGTCTAGATTGTGTCCAAAGAAGATTACTTTTATTAAGTGGCCAATCTGACAAAAACACAAAATGTAGGATGTGTATGCAGAATAAATTAATCAGCTACATCCCCTGGTAACAACTAATCACACCATGGGTCTCCCACTCGGTACCTGCTGCAATCCTTCAAAGCTGGACCCCATCGACAGGGTCCGGCTTTGAAGGATTGCAGCAGGTACCGAGTGGGTGCCTGGCATTGATGGCGGTGTGCCTACTTGCCACCACCCCCTTCCCGAGACCCATGGTGTGATTAGTTGTTACACCACATAATTAATTCGGGTTCTTCAAAAATAGGAGGACTTGACGGGTAACAGTGAGTCACTGTACCAATTTTTATTCTTTTTCACACTTTAACCTCTGGTTAGGGTGGGCCTTAGCGCACCCATACCGCTGAGGTTCACATTTTTTGGTCCTGAAGAATGCCTGGCAATTGATACCATATAGGCAGAAACATGTTGACCATGCACCAGGGGATGTAGCTGATTAATTTATTCAGCATACACATCCTTCATTTTGTGTTTTTGTCAGATTGGCCACTTAATAAAAGTAATCTTCTTTGGACACAATCTAGACAATTTTAATTCACCACACTTAGCACTTTCACACTAATCTACACTAAAAACCTGCTCCGCAGTATTTCTGACGTTGAAGCACACCAGGGGGGCATTCGGTCCTCCTGGTGGGGCCCGATGATGAAGCATGTCACCAACTAGGTTGGTGAGTGAGGGCTTTTAAAAGAATCCAGTGTGATTCTTTTTACTTTTCAATGAATCGAGTTTGATTCTTCATGCTTGCTTTTCTCTAAAGATAAGGCACACTCTTTTGTTGTTATAAGTATCTGCTACTTTATCAGGGATATCTGGTCTGGGACACTCAGAGTGGAGATGGTTGCAGACGTCTCCGTCGTAGCTCTTGCAAATGCGGTCATGGACGTAATCAGTGATAGCTGGAAGGGGGGCCCAGTCTGAGGAACGAGTATGTACGATATAGTCTGGATCAAAGTACAGGGAGGTGCCACGGCCAGTGGAGGAGGAGAAAGCAGAGGTGGATTGGTCTTGATGTCTCTACCTTCAGAGCTCGTGACATTGGCTGTGGGCGTCACCAAAATCGGAGGAGAGTGTGTGTAAACTGTCCATGTCGCTGCCTGGGGGAGTGTGAGAGCCTGCTGGTGGATGGGTCTAGCGCTGAATATGTGTGGTCAGGGGGCAGGGTCTGCGAGATGCATGCCATTGCCGCTGCATGGGGCCAGTCACAGGACTGTGCCTCAACTTTGCCACTTTTGGGGGGAAGGTCTGCAGATGAGGTTGGGTCTATTGGGGGAACAGTCAGGGGCATGTGCATGGCGTATTTCTACAATTGGTGTGTAAAGGGCAGGAGGGCTACTAACGGTATAGGGATTAAAAGTGGTCTCCATTTTAGTTTTTGTTTTTAACTTAGCATCTTTTTGAAATTGTGGTTTGCACATGTTTTTAACTAACACGAGAAAGTGCCATGCACACATTTATTTTTAGTAGACATTGTTGTTCTATATTCTGTCCCGTTAGTTCCAAGAACGTGATGTCCATGTTTTTAATCATGTGTTCCTAGGAGACGACTTTATCCCTTCAGACTAAGTAACATTGCTATTCTGCATTTCTAGCAGAATGTGATAAGAGCAGTGTTTTATTATTTAAACCTTGCCCGCACTGAAGTCGGGGAGAGGCACGTCACACTGGAGTTATCATGAATGCTGCAGAGAGCTGCGAATGAGATTTAGCCCGCATGCCCTGATATTCATCCTAAGAAGGAAAATAACTGCGTTAGCAGCTATGTGTACAGGCTTGCACATTCAGACGGCATGCATTCGTTAATGCACTGAGGCCGGGTTCTGAGACATTGCACCAGGTATGAGGGTAGATCATTCCAACCCAGTCTGGCAGAAGGATATTTCCAATATGCTCTCGTGTATTATTGATAGATAGGAGTAACATTTGGATCAATTAACATAGTTGAATTGTTTGTGTTTTCACCATTCTAATAATGCTTATAACAATGTGTTTCATCTTCTAATAATCACAGTTCACATTTTATTTACAAGGATTAGAGCTTTTCAATAAACATTTGAAAATGCATTATTGTCTGTTTTCTTTGTAACACTTTGGGCATGCAAAGGTGACAAATGAAAAGGGCTAGATCTGTTTCCACAAATTCCTTGGGTTTCAGAGTGGTCATGTTTGAGGTTACCGAGAACATTTATAACTCTGGAAGGTTAGGAATTTAGATGTGGTACTGTGAGCTAGCCAAACCAACATTTACTGATGATATGAGTAGACTAAGTCTCTATAGTGTGAAGTTTTGTTGTTCTAATATACAGTCCTACTAATTTTGTAGGAACCGTATAACACCACCAGGGCTCTGTTGCAGGGGCTGTGACTGAGGCATCTAAGGCTCCTACTAGGCTGTCTGTGAAAATGTACTCCTTGTCGATGGCCTGGTCATAGGCCACAACTGGGGGGGGGGCACTGCGTTCATCTATGGTGCCTATCAGGCTGTTGAGGCAGGAATAAGACCAAACAAGGTTGCGGTTAGAGTGGAGTAGTACCACTCTGTGGGGGGGAGGCGACCCCATGGGTAGGCCACAGTAGGGAGGCAGACCGTTGCTGGAGAGAAGCTGCCTTAGTATATATCAGAGTCTGCATGCTCCTCAGATAAAACCTATATACCTTTTTGTGCCTACCCAGGCTATAGGGGAAGCAATTAAGGCCTATCTTGCTCTATAAGACTGGCACACAGGAGGAACAGCTCACATCTGCTAAGCAGGGCATAGGAACTTGCTAGCCTGATAGAATTTGGGTCCCCCGCTGAGCGCGAGCCGCATGCGGGGAGCGAGTTCGAAATAGGACGGTATCCTGCCCGTAGCAGCAATGTGCTCAGCTTCCCGGCCTCCCAGATGCCCCCTTTGGGTATCGGAATGTAGAAGCAGACCTAGGGGGCCAAGACGAGTCAGAAAATCAATCAATGCCAAAAAATTCAAGAACAGAGAAGAGCACTTATCTTTATTGTTGCAAGCAGCAAAGAAAGAGGATTAAAGATGGGTCCTGAGACATTTTATAAAGGCAGAAACACGATGATTGGTACTGAATGTATGATGTCTTTACAGGAATTATGGGAAATGTAGTTTATATTAAAGTCGAATTCTGATTAGCTGCTGTGAATGTTATGGCAATAAACAACTAAGAAAGAGAAGCATAATCCGACGTCTCCGGTCCTGACATAGAATTCTACTGCAGCGTCGCCATAAAGTTCTTCAGAAGCACTAGAGTGCTTTGCTGGAAAGCAGACTGAAGGAAACAAGCACACATGGAGTTTCATAGCACTGTTTACTGTTAATATAGAGATGAAGCTTGCTGTTTTAAAATGTGGGGGAATTATTGGTGTTTAGTTTTTTTTGGTATGGTAAAGTTTTAAAGAATAATTATTGTAGGTGTGTTTGACGCCTAACTGGCCACACTCTGTTGAAGCTTTAGCTCCAACCTCGTTTCACAAAACCCACTTGAATGCTTCTGTGTAATTCTATGCTCAGTGATGCCAGATGTGAGGCTTCAACATGTTGCAAACACAAGGAGATGATGGACGGAGTGCTGAAACTTTTCAAACACTCACCCACAGTCACAGATCTGGGTTGAATCCATCATCATTCTTTAGCTCACTTTGCCACCCCAGTTCAGACACAGCTATATGCAAATCAGTCTTGACCCTGTGCCTCATGGGAACAGTCCAGCCCGAACTGCCAAGCCATATCTTCCCTGGACCGGAAACAAGCATCCTGGGACCGGTTTCGGGCTAACAGCCCTCATCAGCCAGGCTAGCTTGAATCCAGTGGCAAAGTGAGCAAGGGACCCACGTCTGGGCATACCCTGCCAACTTAGGGCGAACAAAGCAAACACAAGGAGATGATGGACGGAGTGCTGAAACTTTTCAAACACTCACCCCCAGTCACAGATCTGGGTTGAATCCATCATCATTCTTTAGCTCACGTTGCCTGCTTGAAACTACAGAGGCTAACCTCTAAGGGATGAGAGAGTGGCGTTTCCTCACCACCTGTAGTGCAAGCAGTAGTGTGTGAGTGGCGCACATCGTTGGCTGGGGAGGTGGTGGCAAAAACTGTGATGCCCCTGAGGCTTCACAGGCTGTGCTGGTTACAGTGAAGTGGCTAGAGCAGTGCAGGGTCAGAGAGAGACAGAAAATAGGGCCGGGTGCCGTAATTAAAGTGGCCCCGTTAGTGAATTATAAAGCTAAAAAAAGTTCCCATGTTTTAAAATTGGAGCATTTTAGAACCTGAAAAAACATGTTGTTTGAGTGTCTTGCAGGGTATAGAATGCTGCATGGATTTGAGCTTTCTGCAGGAAAGGTTTGTTTTAATGTCAAGGAAATCAACAGTAAAAAGCGGCCCACACATTGAACTGTCAGACCAGCCCCTCAGGCACTGCCTGATTGCTCTATAAGCCAGTCCAAACCTAGAGGAGTGAGTAGCCAACATTGCCCATCCGTTTCTGTGAATCCAGTGGCAAGACTGGAGCTGCTGTGAAAACTTGCTTGGTGCCCTCAAGGCATGGGTGGGCACACTTGGGTGTCAGTGGTTGGAGTGCACAGTCCCAAACCCATCAATGGAAGTAGCACAAATGGCTTCAAATGCATAAGATCCCACCTAATTTCGGCACCCTAACAACAGGTGCCATTGTGTTGAATTCTGAGGACCTTTGGAACCTGAGTTCACCCTCGTCTTCCCTAGAGTGCTGTGGAGTGTTGCATCCAACCTTTGGTTTTCTTCTTCATGTGTCACCTGATCAACTTGGGCTTTTGAGAAGAGTCATGTCTGAAATAAAGAAGAAACAAGGAGTAGTTCTTTAAGTGCTGTACCTCATCTACTACGTACAGCCACAAAGTGAACCTGGAGGTTTCATTTGTTGAGCTATGGATGACCAAAGAGGAGAGGTTGTTGCTGTGATCAATAAAAGCCCTACATGCTGACCTCAGTTTGAAAACTGATGCCATTGCTGAGGCAGTGAAGATGGTGGAGGTAAAGGTTGAAGGCTTGTCCAGTGGAGAAAGATCTTGCACACTCAGATGTCAATGGGGAACCTGGGGGGCATTGCTGTGAGACCTTCTCTGGCCCTGATGGAAATGATGGGTTTCAAGTGGCCTAGGGCCCAACCAAACGGAATAAAAAAATGGTCTGACCGAGGAACTTTCATATGGGGCTGAGCTGTGCAAATCCTCCTGACACAGCACATAATATCTTAACACATATAAGCAACCGCTGCCTTGAGAATTCGCCTTGGGAACTCTGTTAGGATGAGATAATCTCTCTCAGCTTTATCTACGAAGGTCAGGGTATCCAAAGATATTAGAGTAGATGCCTCACTCACTTATCGTGACATGCTTCATTATCGGCGCTTATCCACACTCGGATAAGATGATACTACCCGGGCGGACTCAACCATAGATTGAATGGGAGTTCTTAGATAAAGCAATACTGGACATGCAGGGATCCAGATGAGTGATGTTTAAAAATACCTCTAGGTGTACCCAAACACTATGTTTATTCGGAGGGTACCTGGGGTATGTATAAAAACGTGAATTTGTTGGGTTTTACTGAATATGATTGTTCAGTTGCACCCCTTTTGAAGTGCCAACATGTTTCGGCCCGCGCTCGGAGCCCACGTGGGTGAGGGGCCTTCGTCAGGGCTATTTACCTATTTTAATGTCCCTGCTATTGTATTGTACATGCACTCCATGCACTACCGTGAGGCCTAATGTGCTCACCTGTCTTCTTATCGTCCACAGTAGATTTTCTAGTAGGGGGAGAAATGGAGAAGTCAATGACACATTAGTTACTTATCCTGACTTATTCCATCGTGTCTCATCCATCCTTATGTGTTGGACCGTGTTGTACTGTGCTTTATAGACATACTTATTCTGTGCATTTCACTCTGGCACACCAATTCCCTAAAACTCTGTATAAAAGATACATATAGTGATCCAGTGAATATATACATAATAGTGGTTCGTGGTTTGACTATGTACATCTTGGATTATTATTTATAAGAACCTACATCTGAATTGGTTGCGAGTACTGTGGTAGGTCCGGATGCGGTTTCTAAGTGTAGTGATTATAACTTTAGCCATCCATCATTGTGATTGTCATCCTGAAGTGACATAAAAACTCACACACTCTCGCGCTTACCCATTGCTATCTTTATTCAAGGGACATGCGGATCGGGTGGGAGGTGCTGCCTTTTAGTCACACACTGTAGGGGTAAGAAAGTTTTATTTGTCACTGTTTAACCCTGATCTATGTATACAATATGTATTTGGTATGCGGGTTTATTGGTACGTTCCTTGCTGTTGATAAAACTCATTATCTATGGTTTAAACTCTTACTATTGGATGGTTTTGTGCCCCATGCCTCTAGTATTTAAGGCAAGTGATTCGACTTTTTCGAGACAACTATGCTTCGTTTTTGTGCCCCGTATTTCTCGTATTCAAGTAAGTGATTAGACTTTCTCGAGACTACTATGCCATTGCCGCACTCCTCGCAGCGCCGACGACAATTGGTCTGCCAGGTGGTGGATTTTTGTTCTTGTGCACCTTTGGTAATATGTAAAAGTAAGGTGTCCCGGGATTTTCCTCTTTTAGAAATGCCGCTTCTTGAGTGGTGATCCAATCCCTCTCTTTGGCCTCATTCACCATCATGTGTATTGAGTCCATGGTTTCCTTTGTAGGATCGCGGTGTAGTACTTTGCAGTTCCGAGAGTCGCTGAGGAGTTTCTTGCACTCATTATGGTACATCTCCAGGGGCATTACCACTGTGGCTCCACCCTTGTCCACTGGTTTTATTATGATGTCTTTTATGTTGTCGATTTCGGGGATAGCATTGCGTTCCGCTCTTGTAAGATTGTTAAACACATGTCTGTTGTTGTCCTTAAGCTTATTCATTTCAAGGGTTACTGCCTTTTCAAAAGCTAATAAAGCTGGTGGCATAGTATGGTACGGAGGGTTGAAATTTGACATCTTCCTCAGGCCGGTATTTTTGTCCTCCTCTTCTTGAGGTCGTGTGTCTTGGTCTGCAAAGAAGACAGATAGTCTTAATCGCAGGAAAAATTCTGCCAATTCAATTCTCAAGTCGAATAGATTAGATTTTGCCATGGGGACGAAGCCCAGTCCTTTGTTGAGTACTGTTTCCTGAGTTGTAGTGAATGTTATCTCATTCAAGTTAATTATTCCCGAGGGTTTCTGCTGGTGCTCGGTCGTGTTTCCTGTAGCGTTGGTTCCTCTTGTTGGGGTTGCCAATGCACTCTTGGACCTCTCTGTTTTCCTCTCCCCTGGTTTTGGCCTCTCCCTAAAAAAGGCGCTTGGAAGGGTTGCCACTGGTAACCATACTGTGGGGGTTGGAATGGTGGCTGAACGTAAGGCCCCCATCCGTATGGGGGTTGTTGGTAATGGCCTCTATTTCTCCGTGGGCGTCCCCCTCTTTTCCTCATATTCCATGGTCGGTTTTGTCCTTCTCCTGAGGAATCACTAGAGTATTTCCCTGAGCCTGTACTGTCTGTGTCTGAATAATCAGATTTGTCTGTTTCACTTGGACTATAGTCCACTCTTGAGTAAGGGAATGTACCTTCGAAAGTAAACCGTTTCAGATCTTTCTGGAATTTGTTTATTTTTGCCTGTGTAAGATATTCCTTGTGTTCCTTGATGGTTTTATTGTTATCCTCTAGTTTCCTTCTGAAGGTAGCAATAGTCATGTGTGTCTTTAGCCCATTTTCCATGGTCTTAATTTCGACCAGGAGGACATCGGACAGTCTTTTTGCTGTTTGTATGATCAAGATCAGCCAGTCTCTCGTGCATTTCCATGCTATGAGAGACCAGCTGGGTCTGAATTCTAGATCATTCAGAAAAATGCGGGGGGCATTGGAAACAATTAGGCCATTAGGAGCTATGTTCCCCCGAAGATATTCGGTCATAATGGCTCCATGTAAGAGTGTTTTGAGTTGAGTGCGCTTCAGTTCTGTGAGTGATTCCCAGTCGCCAGTGTTTTGGGTCGTTTGTGTTAGTGATAATTCAGAGATTAGGGAAGGTGCCGACAGAATTGACGTAATTACGTCTTTGTTAAATGCAAGGCCCTCCGCCATTCCTTTCTTCAGGTAATGGTCGGTTTTGACATTTTCCTCAAAATCAAATTTGATTTGAGTGTTCTTGATCCTATTCGGCTTCTTAATTTTTTAGGTGTATAGCTCTCGGGGCTATGGAGGCCCCACTAGATTCTTTTACACAATAGAGTGAGAGAGGAGCAAGACAGTTGCAATCTCCCGTGTACAGTCTTAACACATATAAGCAACTGCTGTCTTGAGAATTCTCCTTGGGAACTCTGGTTTTATTTAAGAAAATGGGACTCTGTTAGGATGAGATAATCTCCCTCAGCTTTATCTACGAAGGTCAAGGTATCCAAAGATATTGGAGTAGCTGTGCAAATCCTACTGACACAGCACATAATATCTCATGTGTGGCTGGCTCTGTTGGATATGTCATGAGAGCATAAAGGTCATGGGTGATAAATAACTCCATGAATTTGCGCTGAGTTCCATTCTAGGAGGCATCAAAATGAATATTCAAGTCACCTAGAACTAAATTATGGATACTGAATGGCATAACATCAACATTATAGTCACCTAAAAACCCAAAACAAGTGTTTAGACTGCATGTGGATTGTCTCTAACAAACAGAAATGTATCATATCGATTGTGCATAAGCAATCATTTTCCCTGCAAAATGTTTAAATCATTATGTATGTCTGATATTAAACTTTTATAGTTTTTTGATTGTTTGAAAATCGAAAAAGGCCACCTCCTCTCTTAGCTTCCCTGCCCCCCATTACAATTTGATAACCTTGGTGGACAAACTAATCTAGAATTATTATGCTATTTTCCTTCATCCACATCTTCACTAGACAAAGCAGGTCCATTAAAAGAAGAAAAGAAAAAGAAAGAACTTAATTTCCCATCATCCATCTAGACAGGTTGTGACATCACTAGATTTTCCATCATCCACCTGCACAGGACGTGACATCACTGGATCTCCCATCAGGCATCTGCACAGGAAGTGACATCAGATTTTGTTCTGCAAAAACAATCTCTAAAAGAAGAGGCCAAGCAAGAGGTATTTAATTTCCTATCATCCATCTCCTCCACAGGAAGTGACATCACTGGATTTCCCATCATAAATTTGAACAGGAAGTGACATCACATCCTGCCTTCTCCCTACTTCAATCAACTCTTCAGGGTGTCCATTGCCCATGGGGCCCCCAGTAAAGGGCAGATACAGACATGGATATTGCCTGTTAGGGCCAGATAGAGCCTTGGGCCAGAACGCCTGTTTCAGTGAAACTTACAAGGTAAGATAAAAGCATATGGATCACTCATCATTTAGCACCTCATACTACCGATCCCCACAATCATACCCAGATATAGATGTCCCAGATACTCATAACATTTGCACAAAGACACAATCTCCTACACACCCCACTAACTACCACAAAAACTCAAACTACACAACACACATTTGAGCTCATGCTCATTAACGCTTGCTCTGCAGTGCTCCACACACCAGACATTGCATACTTCATTACCTATCACAAGCTTGACGTTCTCTTCTTCACAGAAACATTGTTCACACCTACATCTTCACACATCCTAGATGTCGTTCTTACCACAGGCTAAAGCATCCATTGTATGGAGGCCGCACATATGAAGTGAGGAGGCCTTGCTGTTATCCATAAGTCCTTCCGGTGCTGCACTCTAGGCAAACAAGTAACACTCAACTACATGGAGCTGCTGACATGCCGTGTCCCACTCTGTGCAACTCAGACTGTCATCTTCGTTCTCATCAATAGGTCTTGTATCAAAACAAGACCACCTCTTTGCTTAGCTTCTCATCCCTCCATTACAATTTGATAACCTTGGTGACTAATTTAGAATCATTGATGAATCTTAAGATATCTTCACCACCTTGTTCATCCAACATGCCCACACCACCCTCTTTGGTGACTTAAACCTCAAAGACAACACGAGCTAAAAAACAAACAAACCAAGAAACATCCTCTTCAACCTTATTGACACATTGAATATGGTACAGCATGTCACACAACCAACACACTCCAAAGGCCACATGCTTGACCTTGCCTTCTCAACATCCCCAATAATTCAATGCAAACCACCCATACCCTTGACTGGATCGGCCACTTTGCCATTCCAATGACTCTGTTCAAGTTCTTACCAACAAACTAATAGGAGAAGACCAAACCTTCAGATCCTTCAAATACTTCTCCATGGACAATCTAATGCTTGAACTCTCCTGTAACCGCACACCTGATACCAACACACTTCTAAACACTTTAACAATGTTGATAAAATAAAGACAATGAGGCAGCCGGGCTGACGGAACCTGCACTTCCTAGGCTAGTCACGAGTGTTCTTGATACTTGTATTTCCCACCTCAAATGGCCAGCTGCCACATGACCATAAATAGAAACATGAAGGAGAAAGATGAGAGGCAATACACGCGATCAGCAAACTACAGAGTACACAAAGTGTTATCAATAATCAGTCGTTTTTGTAGGTTTCGTTGTGTGTCTTTATTTTACACAAGCTCTCTGTGCAACTGTAGAAACAGCCAACGCGTTTCACCCTAACAAGGGCTTCTTCAGGGCAAATGGTAAAGAGGTATATTCGTAAGAAGATTAAATCCAGTAATGTGTGATAAAAACAAACCGTCCATCATATGGACGTGTTCTCCAGAGAAGAGTCCTTAGGTCAGTAACAAGTGCCTATGTATCCTCAGTAAAGAAGTAGTGCACGTGGCCTCGTAGGCGGCGGTAAATCCCTGGGGGCAAATGGACCCCTCCAAAATATTTCGTAAGAGTACTTGAAAAAATCGGTGAGCGAGGAGTTGGCCTAACGGCTAGGGCGGTCGACCTCGAATCTGGGGAACTGGGTTCGAGTCTCGGCAATGACGCTGAACGTCCTGTGATTCTGGGCAAATCACTTAATCTCCCGTGCCTAACAAAAATTAATGTGTCCTCATGTAATGCAACTGGTGCTATGTAAAGCGCTCTGATACCCGATTTGGGTCAAGTTCGCGCTATATAAAACTCTTTAAAAAAAAAAAAGAAATACAGTGAAGACACTACAAAAGGACACCACACAAGTTTAAGAAAAATAACCAATATTTATCTGTGGAAACAAGACCAAAACAATAAAAGACCAACATACAGTAATCAAAAATAGGCACTTTGCAAGTATGACTTAAAACAGCAGTTCCTTGAAGTCGGTAGCTCCATCCAGTGCTGAAAACAACTGAATCCAACAGTTCTGGCCGAACGCGTCGGTGCGGACCGGCCTTAGTGTCAGCAGACTCGTAAATAGTACCTTTTGTGTGCGGTCGATCACGTGGGTGCGGGCCAGTCGTCCAACAGTCACGGTTGCGATGTGAAGCGTAGCGGTGTGGTTTGTGGTGCCTTCAAGTCGTGGTGCAGGCAGCGACTCGGTGACGCTCATCCCGCGGAGTCAGTGAGACCAGGGCTGCAGTGCAGAGTGAGGTGGTGCTAGTTGCGGTGCTGACAGGTCACGGTGCAAGGGACAGTGCCAGTTGATGGGAGCTGGCGTCGGTCGGCCCAGACTGCTGTGTGGAACGGGGCAGTGAGTTGTGTGACTTATGAGCGGTCCCCCCAAACCAGGGTGTGGTCAAGGGTGTTGCGGTCTGTGACGCCCTTGGTGAGACCAGGGCGGCAGAGTGAAGCGAGGCGGTGTGGAGTGCGGTGCCCACAGGTCGCAGTGCAAGCAGCGGCTCAGTGGCGGCGGCGGTCGTCGGTGAGACCAGGGTTGTGGTGCAAAGTGCGACGGTGCCCTCTACGGTGCCTTCAGGACACGGAGTCCGCAGCAGTGTCAGCTGCTTTCCCCCTCTGTGGCAACTGAAACCGCGGTTACAGAGGAAAGAGAGGTAGATGAAGTATTTGCTGTCCCTGAGACTTTGTGAACAGGAGGCAAGCTCTAGTTCAAGCCCTTCGAGATACTCAGCCCAAGTAAAGAAAGTTCAGTCCAGTCCTTTCACTGCCCAAGGTAGAAGCAGCAACTGCAGGCCTACCCAACAAAGCAACAACACAGCAACGGGGCAGTACTGCTCCTAGCAGTTCTTCCAGCTCTTCTGTGCTGAGTCCAAACCAGTTTGGTCCTCTCTGGGCCAGCTTCCCAGCAGGAGTTGCAGACAGCATTGTCCCAGGCAGACAAGGCCCATTCAGGTGCAAGGGAACCTCCTCCCATTACTCTTAATGCAGCCCAGGTCTATTCAGCCCAGCCATGACTCATCCAGGAAAGGCAGGACAGACCTCGACCCCCCCAGTGGCTGTCTGAAGAGAATGCACATCGTCGGCCCCTGTCACTCTGAAGCCAGACAGTCAATCCACAACCCAGCAGAGGCACACAGGACGGCTAAGCAAGAAAATACCTACTTTCTAAAAGAGGTATTTTCAAACACAGAAAATAAAAATCATCTTTACTAAAAGATGCATTTCTACATTCTGAGTTCAGGCATACTAAACTCCATTTCTCTATATTGTCCCCATGGGAAGATATACTTGTAGGAGGTTACAAAGTATTCCCCATTTCTATCCTATGGGACAGATAGCCTTTCAATAGTGAAAAACGAATAACACTGCATTTCACTATCAGGACATGTAACACACACAAGACCATGTCCTGCCTCTCACATACACTGCACCCTGCCCATAGGGGTACCTTGGGCCTACCTTAGGGGTGACTCACATGTAATAAAAGGCAAGGTTAGGGCTTGGCAAGTGGGTGCACTTGCCAAGTCGACATGGCAACAAAAACGGCGCGCAGACACTGCAGTCAGTCGCGGCCGGCGTGACTCTCGCGGGAGGGAGAGGGGGGAGGGGGGGGTCGCGCGGGGGGAGGTTTAATTTTAATCATTAAAAAAAAGGAACTTTCTTTAGCCGGCCCGATATGGTCCCCCGTCGTCTCTGCTTCTCTGCTCCTCGCAGGAAGCAGTCAGCCTCCCTCCCCTAAGCCAATCACAACGCAGCAATGGCAGCGTTGTGATTGGTAGGGACGGCGCCCAGCCAGGCGCCTATGGGGAGGCCATTTTCTCCATGTAGGCTGCATGTAGCCTACATGGAGAAAATGGCAGAGTGCGCATGACTGGTTTGGTCGGCCCCAGAGGGCCGACCAAACAGTCAGGGCCCGCAACATTGGTCTAGCCACTCCTCCCCTGCCCTGTTGCAGGATCGCCCACCCCCCAATCAAACCCTTCTGCTTTCTCACAGTGGGAGAAGCAGTAACATAAAATGGTATTCATACCATTTTATGTTACTGTTTCTCGCACTGCGAGAAAGCAGTGGGGCGACGCTCCTCCGCCCACATGGAGGAGCCGCCCCTGACTGCAGTGGCAGGTCTGAGAATCCTTTTGTGAGGCTGCTCGTGTGAGTGGCACAACCAGTGCTGCAGGCCCACTAGTAGCATTTGATTTACAGGCCCTGGCACACTCAGTGCACTTTACTAGGGGCCTACCAGTAAATCAAATATGCCAATCATGGAAACACCAATCCATAATACAATTCACAACAGGAGCACTTGCACTTTAAAACTGAACAGCAGTGAGATAGTGCGCAGAGACACTAAACCAGCAAAAACAGAGTCAAAACCAGGAGTTCAGAAAGCAAAAAGACAGGAGAAACACGGCAAAAGAGGCCAGGTCTAACAGACACCATCAATTAAGCCACCAACAGAAGTAGAACGTTGTTCAAGACAATGAAGCACTGTATGAACACATGCTGGAACCACCTATTCATCAATCAACAGAAAAATGCAATCTCATCAACCTCTTCTTCAGCAAAATTCCATAGATCCAACAGCATATTGACAACAGCAAGCCTGTGCCATCTCTTACACCTGCTCCTTTCTGTAAAATCCCATGGCAGGGTTGATCAGTTCACTGAATGGCAGGAGCGCAGTTAGTGAATCATGCAATGAGGGTGCACCCTGTGGCTGATTTGGGTGTTGGACTGTCTGTGGTTCACTATCAATAATGGACTGTTGGGCATCAGCCATGCTCTTTACTTTTGTGGAACGTTACTGGTTCTGAGAAATTTAGTGTCTCTGGCAATGTATGTTTCTTTTTGTCTGTCTCTCAGAAGGCAGGAAGTATGGCTTGCGGTACTGCAATCTCACTTCTGTGCCATCTTGTTTATCTTCACTCTCCTGGTGTGACCCTTCTCTGTGCTTGTTTGCGTCACCAGGCGGGTGCAGTGACAGGAGTCTGCCACTAGGAGACATCGAGGACATGTTTACATACATATGTGCTGTCCCGGGCTCCAGGACTGCAGCTGATTTGGTGGCTACCACCCACACGTTACTTTCCAGTACCCTCCAGCTCACTTGCCTTGTCGCATTTTCCTCAGTGCATCGGATTTTCCCTGGAGCTCACTTTCCTCTATGATGCAGAGTGCATGAGATTAGGAAGCTGGCTTTTTATGTAGTGTACCAAAATGGGGTACACTATGTAGAAAGTCCAGAGGGCCCTTATTGTTTTACAGGGCTTAAATTAATAATCCCAAATGCTCCCTTTTGTGGTAGTTTGGGCGAGCAATTTTGGCTTATCAGAGGGTAGTGTTAAGCAATTGCTGAACAAACAGAGTCAATGAGACACACACTCTAGAAGAAACTAGAGACCAATTTAGAAAAATAACAGGTATTTTTATATATATTTTAACACCAAGAGCTTCGTAAATGGGTAAGTACTTTTCGAGTTATCAATTTTTACAGTTAAGCAAAAATGTCACACAAATGTGTTTTTATGCGGTAATGCTTTCCTATGGAGAAAGAAACATATACTGCATACAGGTATTTTCAATCGTATTTCAGGGGTCCACTTCAGGATTTTAGTTGCTAGGGGGTCAAGGTCACAAGATTCACAAGCAGTTTGGGTTTTCCTGCCCAGGAGTGTCCGGGTGCAGAGGTGTTGGACAGGTTGCCAGTACAACAAGAGGTCCAGGGATCTTGTTCCTAGATGGTGTTGCCCAATTTGTTTTAGGTAGAGGGAGGAGATTCATTCGAGGCAGTGGACCTTACCAGCCTCATATTATAAGAGTACGGAAAGAATTGATTATATCCTCCTCCTTAATCAATATTGGGTTTCCGGTAGTTAAGAAAAGTTGCAAAGACCCAGTTGGTTTGTATTGT
Organism: Calotriton arnoldi; assembly: GCA_963921515.1. Taxonomy (NCBI): domain Eukaryota; kingdom Metazoa; phylum Chordata; class Amphibia; order Caudata; family Salamandridae; genus Calotriton; species Calotriton arnoldi. Next base: position 741,463 of record CAWUFW010000021.1, on the reverse strand, counting down.
TTTATACATTTTTATTATTTTTTTTAAAGCTTTTAGGCTTCGTCCTCATTCTCCAGAGTGTTACAAAATACATATTCGGTGTTGCAGCAGACGACACGTGTTTAGCCCTATAGTGGTCAATAGGACCAGGGCTTTCTCAAGGCTGCAATAGATATAGTTCAACATCATTAGTTTAAGTAACTTTAGGAGCCAGATTAAGTCACCACCGAGTGCCATGTAAGCGGAATTCAAAGGTACTTTATATAGAGTGCTAAATCTAAACGGACCGAAAAGTGACTATAGCAAGTGTAAAAACATTTTTTGGGAATCTGAGTGGAGAAGTGGAGATCATTTGTTACAGTGCTGGCAGTGGAAATATAAGACAAGAAAAATACAGTGCCTGATAGTCTATGCATGCAATCAGTCCAGTTGGTAGTACATGCATTGCGTTATTCTGATAGGTATCCAATTTAGTTATTAGGGTGCAAGTGTTTTAGTCTTCAGGGATAGAATATGAAGTGATGGATGAAAGCATTGTCATTATAGGGTAGGGTTGTGTTGTTAGTTTGTAAGAGAACATTATATCAAAAAGATTTTGTTATGTAAAGTTCTTCTAAAACATAGTATTTCATCCTTTTAGTGACAGACACCTTTTGATAACTTAGCAAGAAAACAATATCATTTAACGGACATTTGGCATCAGGCAAATCTGGTAAGAGCAGACATCTAAATTTAGAAAGACAAGGGAAGGGAAAAGAAAAAAGAAAAAAGGCATTCAATATGTGTGAGCCTTCTAGGGAGCGCCAGATCCATTAATAATCTTAAGCAAGGTGTTCTGCACTTGGGTACGTTAAGCCACACCTGAATTATTACGTAGGCTTGGCTGTTACGGGCAAATATCTAAGTGTTGGAGGCAAACGGAGTTTCATACAGTGTATATGGGCTAACTGGGTAGCGACATGTCCACTTTATCGAAGTGTTCTGCTTTTGGACATTAAGCCCAGATCAGGCTTTTAAAGTTGCTATCTTCACCACCTTATATCAATATTTCACCGGTTCGGTACTTAAACATGGGTCTAAAACCACATCTGATCTCAGGACCAGTGGCGTAACGAAACTTGAGGGGGCCCCCCTGCAAAGTACATGGAGGGGGCCCCCCATTCTTCGTGCCAGTCAAGAGCTCTCAGGCCAGCGACCCGCCACACTGCCCATGAAACACATAAAAACGTGCCTCCCTATGTCTTTAGTCGACCCTCTCTGAAAACCAGGACATGTGCTAAAATTGTTGAAATCTAATGGGACAGCCGGTGAAAAACCTGGACTGTCCTGGCGAATCCAGGACACCTAGTCATCCTAGGCCCTCCAGAGGTTGGTGGCTTGTGCTCTTCTCTAGTAGTCAGTGCTAGCTGGGAGGCAGGGGCTCCTAGTGAGGCACTGCAGCAGAGGCAGGAGCCAATGAAAAGTACCAAGAGGAAGGATGCAGCCATGGACTATCATTTAGAAGTCGCCAGGGATCGCACCTGCGACACCTTGCTACCAATGGCACTCGCCTTGCGACCCATGGCACTCCCTTGCGACCCATGGCAGGTAGATCAAAATGAAGAGCAGAAGGCAAACAGGATGCCGATAAGAACGGTTTACTTTCAGAAACTTCGTGTGTCAGCCGTTTTCTGTTTTGTGAAATAAATATATTCATCCTGGCACTGTACGCTCTGAAAAACTTTCCTCGGTTGTCTTGATTGCAAAGATTAATACAATATGCGATCCTTAAAATGTAAAGCCTTATTTTTCTATTCTGGCCAGATAGATAGATTCCAAATTACAATGCTTTGTAAAAGGAATAGATGGCCCTGAATAGGGCGCCCCTGGTGACATGGCCTATCTGGTAAACTTACTATACATTAATACCAGCCTAAGGGCCTGATGAAGAGGAGATTGTATATCCGATAGATATTGAGAACAGAGCCAAACTTTGCAATTAGAAAAACTTTTTTAAAATAAATTATGTGACACCCCACCAAGTCAGCTATGCCAGGTTTGACAAACTCCAGACAGTCCTGACCTTCGAGCCAATAGCATGTTGCATTTTTGGAGATGTTATTCATTTCCCTCATGTATGAGGTTGGAAATCCCACCATTCAGTGTGCTTAGCTGAAGAGCTGGAAATGTCTGAGGGTATCACACTTGCTATATATCAATCTCACATAGATGCACACATTCACTCCCTGCCGAGTATGCACACACAGCCTGGCCATTTGGAACTTCATGATTCTGATTGTGCGGAGTCAAGGGATGCCTACCCGGGCTTGAGACTAGGCTACTGTGCTTCACAGGTAGGAAAAGACGATGAGGAGACAGTGAGGCAAGGGAGAGGGCAAACATGTGCAGCAAATAAAGAGCATAAGGGAGAAGCTGAGTGAGACAGAGACAGAAGGACAAAGAATGGAATAGACAGGCAAAGAGAAAAAATAGACTTATAGAGGGATATTGAGGAGAACAGCGAAAGAGGAAGAGAAAGTGAGTCAGACGACTAAACAGAGAGCCAGATAGAGTATGAGAGAGATAGAGGAATACATATGGAAAGACAGAGAGGGCAAAGCGGGGCACAAAGTGAGCCTGGGTTAAAGAACAAGAAAGTGGAAAAGATAGAAAAAGAACACAAGCTTGAGGGAGAGGGGTACACGCATACAGTTTCTAAGCGCTGTTATTAAGGTTCCAACTCAGTGCCAGTATTATTGATTTTCAGCTTTTTAACTCTTGTTACAGCGCCGGCATTTCTAGGTGAAATAAGTGCATAACCTTTAGATGAGCAACAAGAACAAGCACCCTGATACACATAAGTGGGTGTGTTTTCATTCTGGGCAATGAGGACCTACATGTTTTGTACATGACTGCAATCCCTTCCTTGTTTTATGGTCATTGAGACCCTCAGTTGTCTCCGGCTGTGCACCTGATAACACTTAAACTATGTGCCCACATGCTGCTTTCAAGCTGAACAAGTGTAATCAAAAGAACTGGACACTCTGACAAGTCTGAATCAGAGCTTTGAGTACCAAGACATTAGTAAAGGAAAAGCCAATAGAGCACATTGTATGTGGGAGCTATTCTGTTGCTGAAATCTGCCATGTATCTGCAGAAGCGGTCAATAAAACCTTATTGATAATATTGTCCAAACTTGGACCCCGTAGACTCCTCAAGTCTGAAACCGACTCACGCATCCATGACATCACCAGCAGGTGGTTAGCCAAAGCGGAAGTGCGCAACGATTTTAGGAGCATCTGTTGACAGTGAGCTCATCCAATCATGTTGGACGAGTCCCTCGGGCGCGTGCTGAGATAGACGTCACAGGGGGTTGACTCACGAGTGGCACGAGGTCTTGTTAGTGAAACTGCTCTTCAACACTAGTTTACACGCTTTCATTGCTGACCACAGGGCAATGACTTCTAAAAGAGTTCCTGCTTTTATTATTTGTTTTGTAAATCGTTTATAGGTGTGGGTTCACTTATAGTTCTATTTACAATCATATATTGAAAACTGAATTTAAAAAAAAAAACTAACTGGTCAAACATCTAATTTGTCTGGTAGGAGCCAAAACCCTGCCTGCTCGATGGCATGTCCCTCTCTTGTCCTTCTTCTATTTCTCTACACAGTCCTTCCGTCCCCACTCTTCAGTTTCCCGCCTCTGCCTGACCCCTTCCCTTCCATCAGGTCTCTTGCACCTTCTGTTCCTCGCCCTCCTGGTCCACTAGTGAGAGGGAGTCACCGGCCCTGGCACAGAAATGTGCCCTTTGGTCCATCAGCCCTGCAGGAGAGGCCTTACTGAGACACCCCTCGCGCACCCCTCCCCCCGCTCACCCCCTCTAGTGACCCTCGTTTCAGGATCAACTGCTTAGTCCTGTATTTTCATCCAGCCCGACAAAAGCCGTTTACTGAAAAGTTCCAATCTGACAAGAATTGCATTATCAGGCAGCATAACAATACAGCGCTTCCTGCCTCACTTCGGGTGTTTCTAAACGCTGTAAATAATGGGTGATGACATTATCCAATGTCATGATTCTCAATTTACCGGCCTCAGAAGGATGTAGAGACAAGTGGGCCTCGCAAGGATTCAGGCTATGAACTGCAAGTCCCTGAAGTTCCATTGAGAAAGTTCTTTTAAAAGTAGATACAATAAAACTTTGATATAAAAACTTGATACTTTTTAATTATTTTTGCACTTGTAAATCTTGAATATTCCTTTTTCAACGTGGAATACATATTCAATAATTGTATACCGTAGTTGGCTGTATGATCTTTTAATAAAAAAAATAAAGCTAAAAAAATGGACAATGCCTTGGAAATATGACAAACAAGCGTTTTCACTCTGGGTATGTATGTGTCGTTTCTGAACTTTTAACATTTAGGCCTTAAATACGAATGTGTCGTTATTTTGCAATCCCTGCGCAAACACCTGTTTGCAAACATTGAAGTTACAAGAAATCTGCCCCTCGGAATTTTGCCTCCGTTATGTTTCAACAAATAAGACGCGCGGAAATGCAGCGTGTGGAAACGACACAGTGAATAACCAAATGTGCAGATTTTGGTGCAGAAAGCTTCAAAATCCCCAGTTATTTCCTATTATTGGGGGAGAACTTGTAATCGGTGCTGTTTGTCACAGCTGCTAAAATCAATCCTCGGGACCCAGTGGCTGTACTCACAGGTTGCTGATAGCACTGTCCCATGGTCATTGGGGTACTCACAGGCTGCAGACAGCACCCCTTCCCTCCCCTCCCTGTCCCCTAGCGGAAGCTGCACCCACAGGAGACCCACAGGACACCTTCCTTTATCCCCTGTCTGGACCGTACTCACATGGCCCCCGCCCCCAGCCCCCCAGCCCGGGCAAAGCTTCTGTCTGTAACCGCCTCGGAGCCAAAGTAGGGTTGTTGTGGGTACTCACAGGCAGGCAGTGTGCGTCCTCCGGGGCCCATGCCCCTCTGTCCTGCCATGGAGCGGAGTACAGGACTGAGCGCACAGGTGCTCTCCCACAGGGTGAGGGAGGACAGAGAGGAATTCCCGGCATCATGCAGAATAACTTGCCCTGTATTGACGCAGAACAGAGTGAAACCTTCCGCCAGGGGCGTAACAAACACCCCCACATCCCGTGAACGTTTCTTCTTCAATTTGCATAGGACCATCATCTTATAAGACTCACTAGGCCCTGGTCCTACGTTTTAACCCTTTAAATCGATTATCTAAAAGCGTTGACACTTGTTTAAAATGAGTACAAGATTCAACAGCACAGATCCCACAAATGAGAATAGGCATCTTCTTTTGATCAAAAATCATGGCTCACATATGATAAGATGTTCTCTGTAGCTAATTGCTGATCATCCAGAGGATGTTAGAGTATTTATTTAGGGTACGTGGCTCAACTCACTGGGCTCTTTCAATTTTGCTCTGGAAAGAAGATTCCTCACCAACAACACTGTTTCAAACCCTGATTTCTTAATAAAAATCAAAAAAATAAGTCATAGCATTAAGGTGTCTGACAATGGGTATGCCATTTTAGATGCTTTGCTTTCCCTATCTACTCTGTCTACCTACAGGAGCCCTGCCTTGCCCTTCAGTGAATGTCACCATTGCAACTTCTGAGGCTGCATCTATTCCATCATATCCATTCAGTAGGGATTCTATCAAAGATGGCAAACTTGGATTCCTTTTGATTAAACTGAAGGGCAGTGACCTGTACTGTGACCCATCTCCAGGGCATCTCCTGTACCATTTTCACAAACGTTTTCTCTCCATTGCTCACTTTCTTTAATAATACTTCAATATAGGATGCATTGTTTCCATCTTCCCTGAAAAAAATAGTTTATGGCCTGTTCTAAAAAGGTATTTAGATCCCTCAGATGGTTGAAACTACGGACCTATTCCTCTTATTCCAGTAATCAGTAATGTTCTGAAGATGATAGCCACCTCCCAGGTACAAAGCCATTGTGAGTTTGTAAGTATTCACACCATTATGACAAAGACCTGCCAACCTATAGCCTGCTTTTATCGTGTGAGTAGAGGAGGTAGTGCCTTGGAAAGGGGTGAAATCAGGAGAGGGGGTGGAGCTTTGAGACCCTTACTGCTCACCAATGTTAGAGGGGCTTTGGGGATGAGGCCAAGAAGAGATGGCAGGGCCGGACTGGAAACCCAAAGCAGCCCTGGCTAACTCAATCAGAATCAAAAGCATTGTTATAAGAAGCAATTGAAAGGTAGCCTGGTGTTTCCACCACATCTGGTAGTATTAGGACCTAAACAGACATGCGCTGGTCATGCTGCATTGTAGCAGACATACTAAAACAAGTGCCAGAGAATGGACTCAAAGATCCTGCATGTGGCAGAACTGCCAGAAAGTGGATTTCACCATTTCTGACAAGACTGCTTTTGGGTTAGTGTGACTTTTTATCAGCCACGAAGGACTGAATGCTACTGCTGTTTAAAGAAATAGTTTTTTAGTCATAACAATGCGTTCATTTGTGAGGCAGAGACTAAAACAAGGTGATTCGTTTGGCTTCCTTACAAGAAATATGGAAGTTATGGGTCTGGCTTCCACATAATCAGTCTTCCACTGAAACATAATCCTGGTCCCCCCAAGCCCCCTCCCGCCCCACCCCACGCAGAAAGATCACTGGGTTAACACGCCTACTCACTGAGCTCCCTGTAAATGCACATCCCAGGCCTGTAACTGTGAGGGCCCCCACCCCCATCCTTTTCCGGGCCTGGCTCGTGGCTCTGACTGAAGAGAAACAATGTAACTTGTTACTTTGTTTCTCTTCAGTCCTGGGTCAGCGGAGGAGCTCAGAGCAGGCTGCACACTGCAGCTGCTTTACAGCAAGAGACATACAGCTCTCTACCGATGAGCTGAGGGGGCCCCCTTCACATACGGAAGACTGGGGGCCCCCCCGCACTGCGGGGGCTGCGGGGGTGTTTGTTACGCCCCTGCTCAGGACCCCAAAAGTACACGGACACATAGAGCAGATTCTTGCCGGTACCGTTTAGAGTCAGAGTACGATTTTGTTTGGTTAGGGAGAGAAGGGCAATGCCCCAGTGCGGTAAGGGAGCCGAACGGAATCTAAAGGTTGCAGGTTAGCGAAGGATGGCCTGTGGAATGACTGTGCTCATGGCGACATTGTAAGCCATGCCACTATGTGTTATGCAGCTAAATTGCGAGTGCAGAGAAAACAGCAGACTCAAAAGTCGAGTCAAATCAGGGGTCTAGGATGACTGCACGTCGGTGCTTACATGTTTGCACCATTAAAGACCTCAGGGAATAAGACATCTGTGTTTAGGCCAGCTAGAGGAAAAAAGTCGTAAGACTTACTTCCGCTGGAACAATAGACGGCTGGTCCTGGGTACAATCCCTCGTCCGGAACGACACGGCAGTGTTGCGGCGTTGTACTTCGGCGCCATTTTAAATAGAAGAGCGACCAAGTTAATGATGGTGGGATTGTCTTAGTTATTGGGTGCCATCTTTTAGTGTTGGAAATGGGTTGTATTTGCATATTTGATGCATATTTTTATATTTCGTACTCTTGTGATAGAGAGATTTCTACATATTCAAAGTACTAGGGAATCTTTAGATGTGCCAAGGGGCCTGATTTTGTGATTATAAAGTGAAGTCTAACTGATACCAAATTAGGTGCCTCGGCGCCCAAAATTGGTTGGGGAAGGTAATCCAAAAGGTACTAAAAGCAGGAAAAGGAACAGGTGGCAACAAAGGAAAATAATGGTGACCAACGAAATTTATAACCTGTAGTTGAAATTGCATGTTCTAGAATATAGAACCCAACTACTCAGAGAATACACCCATTGGTGTATGATGAACTAGAACGAGAGTGGGCAGTGCTCATACGTATTTGTAGTACCTCTGTTCAGGTGACATCTTTACTGTGTTGGACGGGTTGGTAGCCTTGCACACTACACCATAGGCAAAGAAGGGAGGTCACCTAGAAACAGGCTGCAGAGGGGGAATTGGGGGCAAGTCCGGGAGCTCCCAACGGGGGGCTCAGTCTGTGAAGGTCTTGGAAGCAGGGGGGCACAGTCGGTGTTTGTGGACCCGGGCTGGGGAGCTCAGGTGCAGAGGGTTTTGGTCGGTTGTACCCATGCATCGTAGGCACTCTCGGTCAGACCTGCAGAGGGGGACAAAACAAGACAGCTGGGCCACCCTTGGTGCTGGCCTTTGCAATGCTGATCTCCCTCATCGGCTGGTCAGTCTTTGTGGGGCTGGAGTCCAGATTGGACTTTAAACAAGCTATGGTTGCTGCAAGGGGTCAGGTACCTTGGCTATTGGTGCAGGGCGATCCTGGGGTTCCTAGTGTCTCCAATCTTGGTGGAGAGATGGATCTGACCCTCTGGAGCATGGTGACCTCCTCCTGAACGGCTGCTGCGATGGTGAACCTGGTGGTCTCAAAACGGTGAACCGGATGTTGGGTCGGTGCCTGTAGGTTGCAGGGAAGTGGATCCTCCACTTAGAGGAAGATGCTGATGGCTTGGCGAAGTGCTGGTGGCCCTCCGAGGCTTTTGGAGGATGCACAGCTGTAGGACGAGTTGGGTTGTACGATTAACGAGACAGAAGCAGGCAGGCAAGTTTTGGCGACAAAGTCCAATAGTAGTCCTCAGTTCTCGCTTCTTTTGCTTTTCTTTGTCCTTCTTCTTTTGTCAGGTAAATCTGAGTTCCTTGGGTCAGGGGGCCACCTAAATACTGAATTTAGGGGTATTAAGTTGAGTGAAGGGTACTAGCCAATGGGCTACTCACCCTTGGGGTCACTACCCCCCCTATATGCCACTTCCTGTGGGAAGTGGGCATAACACTGTCCCAGAGTTCCTAACTCCACCAAAATCAAGATGGTGGAATCCTTCGTTCGTGGAGCACATAAGGCAGCCCACCTTAGGGAGTGACTAGCTTGGTGGTGCCACACGCCTACTTGAAGATCTAATTTCCCGCCTGATCTGATGCCAAATGGGCCTCAGGGCAGGAGGTGGCATCTCCCAGCTCTGGAAGAAGCTGGGGTTGCATATCAAAGGCGGCAGAGGCTTTGAAGCCTCTGGCCTTGGTATGCACACTCACTAGCGATCCTGCTGGAGGACGTGTAGACCCCTCTTGCCAGAGTAGGCCTGATTTCTGGTCTCTGAGTGTGCTGGCTCTCACCTCCAGGGGGGTCAGAAACGTGTCTGTGGTCGCAGGCTGGACGATACCAGTGGGCCAGTACACTAAGAGGCTGGTAGGTTTTCAGGGGGCACCTCTCCGGTGCCCTATGGGTGCATATTTTAATAAATGTACTACTGGCATCAGTATGGATTTATTAAGGCAAGATGTTTGATACCAAACACCATAGGTTTCAGGGAAGCCATCATGTAGCTGGGGAACTTGTGGAAATAAAATCTATAATTATGCCCCTTCGCTGCCCTCTGCGCGATCTAATTATGCCCCTTTGCGCGATCCCCTTTGCGCGATTAATAATTGCCCACATTAAAAGCCGACACCATTTTGTTTTTAATTCACCCTTTGGTGTCCCAAGACCCCGAGCACGAGCACGACACCCCTGCACCTGGTTTTCCTCATTTTCACCATCTGTCTCTGTGGTTTCTGCCAAGTCCGGGAAACCAGTACATGAGTTCCTGCTCCCCGCAGAGATGGTTCATGTTTCTGACATGAAGCACGAGCACAAACCCCCAAATGAGGAAGCCTTCCCCTTCCAACTGTCAGACTATTTCACATCGCAAGTCCCCTCACGAAGCCTAAGACACGCCCCCATTTCTTCACACTCTGCTCCTCTTGCTGAATCTTTGTTCCTCTATCTGCCACGACCTGTTTGTTCCTCTATTTTGCCTCGTGACCAAGACTGTATAAATATTCTGCTGTTGAAAATAAAGACCCCCACTTAAAGAGAGGGACTTGAGAGATTGCTCCTGTGCCCGCTTGGTGCTGGAAGCGCTCCCTTTAACTCGAGTTATTGGTCTTCTCCTCCTTCATTTGAGCACCACGGACTCCTCGCTTTGCATTGACAAGAAATTATGATTTATTAAGCATAGAAATTCAGAAATGAGGTAATAAGTAAATTTAATTTACCACAGTAATTGGCGCCCGAACAGGGTCCTTCCCTTTCCCCACGCGCCGGCGATATTGGACCCGGTACTGTCCCCTCCTGACCGTTGACGGACTTCAAAGTGCACAACGCGGGGAATTCCCGCTAACTCCCTCGAGGCGAAGAGGGGGACCGACTGCGGCCCAGCATCCACACGAGGCGGTGAGGAAATAGCGGAACGTCCTGAACCAAAGCCCAACCTGCGAAGCAGACGAGTCAGAGGTTCTACAAATCCCACCTTGAAACTGCGCGCCGCGTTTTCCCAAAATCTTCAAGAGGCCTTCCAGTTACTTTTCGGTGAGTACTGCTGAAAAGTATAAAAACGAACCCACAGCTTTTGTGGGGGCGGTAAAGATACGCGTTTTTTGGTTTCTCACCTATCTTTGGTGAGGACTACTAAAACTAGTATAAAAGACGGACTCACTACCTTGTGGGCACGGTAAAGATACATGTTTTTTGTGGGTTTCTCACTTATTTTGTGAGGACTACTAAACTAGTATAAAAGACGGACTCACCTCTTTCGTGGGTACGGTAAAGATATTTGTTCTGTTTATGTTTTTCTCACTTCTAAAATCTTTGAAAGTCTTGCCATCATGCCTATTTTCTCGAAAATACGTAAGATGGCAACCAAAAGGAGTATTCTTGAGAAGGAAATTCCCCTTCCTCCTCGGGATACTCCAGGACACTTCATGTATGCAAAACATGGTGTCGGTGCACTTATTTATTGTGATCTATGGGTAGAATATACTAAAGACCTAGAACTCAGATATAGATGGCCTGAAAATGGTAGTTTTGATACGGAGTGTATTATGAAATTAGAGGAACAGTTATGGAAGAAAAAGAGAGTCCGCCAGTCACAGAGTGACTCAGTAGAATTATGGAGAAAAGAAGCCCATAGGAGGCAACAGAAGGAATTGCATAAAGTTGAAAAGGGTAAGAGAATGTCAGAGCAGGCCAAGAAAGAACAGTTACAAGAAATAGGGAAAGAAGTAGTTAGTGAAAGGAATAAAAGGGAACAATCAGCCATTTCTACTGGTTTTTATCCTGTATTGCCATCTGCACCTGAAAACCTTAACATTGCATCAGCACAGCCTACAGCCCCACCACCAGAGGATACTTTTACTAATTTTCTCTTAGATACTCCACCACCCTATGAAGTTCCAGTCATTCAACACCCTCTGCCTTCGCCACCCCTTTCACAACATAACGCACCACCTCTCACTCCAGAAGGGGGTGCCGTAGGTCCAGACCCAGGTAAAACAATTCCCGACTGCCCCTATGACCCGACTCCGAGCAACACAGGGGAGGCGGGCCGAATAAGTAAAATACTTCATGACTCCTGGGAAGAAATAAGACATCTACCAGCAATTGACACGTTTCTTCAAGCGGCCTCTGAGTTTCTTCGTACTGGAGAGAACTCACGAGCCATTAACGCTATGACTACAAGAAGATCACACCCTGTAAAAATGCACATGTATAGGTTCCTCCTTTGCTGTTTCATAAAACACATACAAGCAGAGGAAAGAAATGTACCAGTTTCACTTTTTGACTTATTAGATTCCACATCCGACCACACTAGTCTACAACTTATAAATGATGCACTAGACAGGTTCACCCGTAATGTGACCCGTATTCTGCAAAACTTGCAAACAAATGAAGAGAATAAGAAACTTGAGAAGGAAATTACTGAACCTACTGAAAAAGTCCTACCCGTTCGTTCTTCCGCCCCTAATTCACGAACACCCCCGCCTACATTCCTCCAAGGTCACTCTGAACGGTCATCTCCAGATGAGTTATTTGAAAATACATCCAATGCATTAGACTACTGGTTAGACCAGGAACCTCCGCTTACACCGGAGGAGGAGGAAATAGCCAGAACTGCGACCCTATGGGTCTCTCAATATAAGATATATGACAATGATCTCATAGCCCAGCTTTTTCTAGCATTACCACGCTCACATCAAAGATTAGCAAGTCTCTACATGGTACAACATCTCATCACACTCAATGACACTCATTTTAAACATGATCCAAGACTCGAAGATTTTCTGTCTGACTGCGCTGATAACATGTTCCTCCACAATAGTTCAGTTTTTCTTAACACATTTATAGATTTTAGACAGAAATACCAGAAAGTGACTGGATATAGATCTCCCCATAATATGTGTGGATCAACTAATAGACTTCCTCAAACACGCCAGTTCCCCATGAGAGAGGTCCACCCCAGAGCTGACACGAATGGCGCGCTACAACGCGTCTTCATTTATGTACCCTTGACAAAACTTGAGTTACTAAGGATGAAAGAGATGGTTCCCTCCCACTCAAAGGATCCTGCTGGATTCTTTAAGGAATTAGGAGATGTATTAATGATGGGAACATATACTCTTTCTGATATCACAGCAATTCTGAAATTATTGTTGCCATCAGGTATATATGACAAACTAAGAGAAAAAGATTGGGAAGTAGCAGGTGAACACATTAAATGGACTGAACTTCAGAGTGACGAAAATACTAGAGTAGCAGGTCAAGGTATAGGAGACAAACTAAAAGCACTTCCTGGCACTATTTTAAAGGTGCTACCACAGTTACTAACAGTGAAAAAGGAGGACTGGGATGCCATTTCCTCCTGCAAACAGAAACATGGTGAAGACATAGGAGATTATTACACTAGACTTGAAAAGTGTTTTGCGGTAAATAGCGGCCTTACGCCAACAAGTGAAGCTTACCCGCATCTGTTTGTTTCCAAATTAGTAGATAACGCCTTGCCAGCCATTAAGGACAGAGTACTAAAAGTAGAAAGTACCTGGCAAGCACATACACCTCCACAGGTGTTACAAATGCTACAATATCACCAGAATCGCATTAGGGATGAAGAAGAAAATGATAAGAAACGCATGAAAGACACAAAGATGAAAGCATTAGTAGCCCAAACTGCACCCCAGCGTCAACAGACACCAAGTAGCCAGACAAATATAAAAAGCACTTGTAATTATTGCAAAAGATGGGACACTTCGTTAAAGATTGCCCTGTCTTAAAGCACAATTTGGCTACTGGTAAGACCCAGCCACGCCCATATCAGCCAAAACAGAATGGTTCCCTAGACAGTTCAACACCTTCAGTTCCACTGGCAACACAAATGGCCCAAATGAATATTATAGACAGCGCCTACACTGAATATTACCCAGATTTCTCATGATGTTGCCCAGAGAGAGAAGATGACAAACTGCCCCTAATCCCCATTCCAGTAGACCAGACAGGTCCATTTATAGAGGTCCGACTTCTTGGGGAGGATAGGAAGTTTCTACTAGACACTGGGGCCAGTAAAACAACAATAAGCCATCAAGAGGTCCCAGAGGCTCCTCTCTCGGGTTCAAAAAGTATTTCTCTGGGTTTCTCGGGACAACCTGTGACAAACGTCACGTCAAAGCCACTGCCCTTGCAGGTTGGTCCCCTCATGACAACTACAGATCTTATATTGACAAAATCATGTCCAGAAAACTTGCTTGGTATAAAAACATTGAAAGAATTAGGAGCTGTCATTGTTTGCTCACCTACAGATGTCAGACTATTTCTGCGAGATTTCAAGGGCCACTACACAAGTAGAGAATTAGATGAGCGTTTGAAAGATTTGCCACACACCCTGTGGGCCACTGATTCCACCACAGTAGGATGTATGGAAATAACACCTCACAAGGTTACACTGAAAGAGGGAGCCCAACTACCACGCATAAGGCAATACAAAATTCCACCTCAGGCTGAACAAGCATTAATGTTAATTATTCAGGACCTAATACAGTCAGGTGTGATTAAGGAAACAACTTCTAACATTTGCAATTCCCCTGTTTTACCAGTTCATAAAAAAGTGGAACCAGGAACACCACCTGTCTACAGACTAGTGGTGGATTTGAGAGAGCTCAATAAATGTGTCGTTCCACAACACCCTGTGGTTCCAGACATCTCCACCCTACTCACAGCCATAGATGCGGAAGCAACGCATTTTTCAGTCATTGACTTGAAAAACGCATTCTTTAGCATACCTATTCACCCAGACAGTCAATACCTTTTTGGCTTCTCCTTACAAGGACGAAGTTTCCAATTCACAAGAGCTCCTCAAGGTTTCACAGAGAGTCCAAGCGTATATAGCCAAGCATTAAAAAGACAACTAGATACTGTTCAAATGCCCACGGATACAGCCATACTACAATATGTTGATGATATCCTCATTACGGCCAGATCTGACGCAGCATGTGCTGAAGCATCACTACTAGTACTAGAATTCCTAGCTGCAAATGGCCATAAAGTTTCCCCTGGTAAGCTCCAATTTTGTTTACAGCAAGTGGCATACTTAGGGCACTTGCTGTCAAAGGAGGGTAGGCAGCTTACACAGGAACGCATCCAACTCATACAACAAATACCACAACCAACAACACAGAAACAAGTTCGAGCCTTTGTTGGTCTCACCTCATATTGTAGACAGTGGATCCCACAATTTGCACTCATTTCCAAACCATTAGTGCAGCTGACAACACTCGAAGCTGGCGCTACTCCACAATTACCCTGGACAGATGAACACACGCAAGCCTTTCAGTCTCTTAAAAAGCTATGTGTCAAGCCCCAGTGCTGGCAACACCTAATTACACCAAAGATTTTACATTATTTGTAACAGAAAACTCAGGTACAGCACTATCAGTTCTGACCCAACTTCAAGCAGACAAACATAAACCATGTGGTTATTTTTCAAGCACATTAGATCCAGTAGCACAAGCATTGCCTGCATGTCTAAAATCAGTAGCAGCTACTGCACAAGCTATTAGACAAAGCGATTCTATTGTATTGGGACATCATCTGATAGTTCAGGTCCCACACGCTGTAGAACTTCTGTTAAACAGAACACAAACACAGCATCTGACAATAGCCAGACTCACCGGATATGAGATGACACTTTTTCAGCCACACATTGAGATTAGACGCTGCAACATTTTAAACCCAGCAACACTGTTGCCACTGACCTCTCCTACTGAAGAAATTCACGATTGTATTGACATAATTGATTTAGTGACCAAACCAAGACCAGATTTACAAGATACTCCCCTTGCTAAGGCAGAAATGACACTCTTTGTTGATGGTTCATGTATGAGACTCCCCACAGGAGAATTAGCAGCAGCCTATGCCGTCACAAATGGTACAGACACTTTAGAAGCACACAAGATAGAGATACTGTCGGCACAGGCAGCAGAACTCATAGCCCTAACACGAGCATGTCACTTAGCAAAAGGAAAGTCAGTTAACATCTACACTGATTCACAATATGCCTTTGGAGTTGTACACAACTTCGGTACATTATGGAAAGAGAGAGGATTTCTCACATCACATGGGTTCAGAATACAGCATGCTACACTCATCACTGCCCTCTTAGAGGCCAGTCAGTTACCAGAGAAAATCGCAGTGCTAAAATGTAAAGTGCACACAAAAGGAACAGATGAAATATCAAAAGGAAATGATTCTGCAGACAGTGCAGCCAAGTTAGCAGCAAACACAGAATTAAGTATACCACACCGCCAATATACAATACGAGACCCCTTTTCTGACATCCAGGATGTCCAAAGTCACGCCACACCACAGGAACTGCTAGAATGGAAGGAAAAAGGAGGGGTCCTTACAGATCAAGGCTGGATGACACCTGAAAGAGCAGTATGGTTTCTACCGGATGCCATGGTACAAGTTATGGTAAACACCATACATGGACCAGCACATCTGGGAGAAAAAGCAATGTTAGACAGCATACAGAATATATGGCACAACAAACATTTGAGAGCTGCAGCCAAACAAAAAGTTAAAACGTGCATGATTTGTAATCAGTTCAACCCAGGAAAAGGCACAAAGGTGGAACAGGGAGGATTCCAACCCCCTGACCATCCATTTGAAGTTCTCCAGATGGACTATATCCAGATGGAGAGATGTGCTAGTTGTAGTGTGTGCTCTGACCAGATGGACAGAAGCCTATCCCGTCCCAGATTACACTGCAACGACAACTGCTAAACAATTAGTTAGAGAGTTTTTTCCGAGGTATGGGTTGCCCCGTGTCATCTACTCAGATAACGGCCAACCTTTTTCCTCTGAACTCATGAAGCAAGTGTCTCTTCTGTTAGGGTACACTTGGAAGTTTCACTGTGTAAGACATCCTCATGCAGCAGGTCTAGTAGAAAGGCACAACCAAACTTTGAAGACAAAATTGGCCAAGATATGCACTGACAAAGGCGTGGACTGGATGGTAGCCTTACCGGTTGCCCTCTTCTACATGCGTATGGTAGCCCATTCCAGAACTGGCTTATCTCCATATGAAGTGGTCTTTGGCAGACCACCAAATATGTGGGGTACGCCAAGGCCTAAAAGAATAACTGATGTTGACAGTACTATGCTGACTGACTACCTGGCTTCCTTGATGTCTGCACTCCAATCTTGTCGCTCTCAGGTTGCTGCCACCTTCCCTGACAAAACCAACCCGGAAGAACACGCCATCCGACCCGGGGACTGGGTCCTCGTGAGGAACTTCGACCGGACCAGTCCCCTCCAGCCCAGGTGGAAGAAGCCAAGACTCGTACTACTAACAACACGGACAGCAGTGAAGGTCGAGGGCAGGAAGGGCTGGCTCCACGCAAGCCACTGCCGGAAACATTTTGGACAAAAAGACACTGTTGCTGATGGCCCTGCCAATCCCACTGACATTGTGACTGAACAATCTTTATTGCCTTTGGAACTAACCCCACAACAGGATTACAAATCAAAGTTAAGGTCTGCCATTCGGACTCTGGCTAATTAAGTCCATTGGGCGTCGGTCCAGTGGTGAAGCGGTTGGAGCATGGGAATGGATTTTAACACCTTGACTATGTGGGAGAAAAAAAAAAAATGAACTCTAGAAAAAGACATAATGGTCCTATTATATGTTTGACAGTATTATTTTTCCTCATGGCAGTTATGACGTGTCTTGGTTGGATTCTCCACACTGTTTTTCCCCCAACACAACACACCTCTCATACACCCAACAGCACTCAGGAACACACCTATCACGACCTACCCCCTCATGAACAAGCCCATAGACTAGCCTTGCGAAACAATACCTTCATACAGATGCTACACCACACTCAGCAAGCCAGTAATAGCACCAATTGTTGGATATGTGGCCGCATCCCACCTCATCAGAAAAAGGGAGGGATGCCTCTTTTTTCTTTCCCATTCTCTTATAATGGAACTTGTGAAGCCTGGTTCGCCCTAATAACAGCTGACGCTACTACCCCCACCTCCTGCCCTGACGGAAATAATTCATGCAAGAATGGGTGGCCTTGGGGGATTTAAACAAGGTACTCAATACTGCCTGTTACCCTAATAAGGAGGAGATCCTCAGGCGACCGGTACAGTCCTAGAAAGTGAAGAATACAAGCAAGGGAACATGACCATGTCCTACAAGATGTTAAATACCAAACCTAAAAAGAATGCTGGTTCCCCTTCCATCTCGGTCTCACCAGTAAAAGGACACCTGTGCATCCAGAAAAATGGCTCTGTTCCATTAGGACACAGTGACTGTCATACCACTATAAGTTTTGAAGACAGAGGAAAGTCCTCATTTCTAGCATCTCGCCATACTTATTTCATCTGTGGCCAAACGGCCTATGTGCAGCTGCCCTTGAACTGGGGGAACTTGCTATATAGCATTCCTGTTACCCCCTGTCTTTGTGGCCCCATCCACTTACCACAGAGACCTCCTAGTGCCCCATGTCAGACATAAAAGAACGATCGATACCTCCTTGGTTGACCAAACGGAAACCTCATGGGAACAGTATACAGATTTTAACAAAGGGTTCTTCTTCTTTGTAGGCCCTGTACAGAACAGCAAGCTTATACGCAGGTTGACAAGGACCTTAGAGGCTGTAGTAAACCAGACGGTGTCTGCCCTGGGGAGCTTAACCCAGGAGCAGTCTGCCATACGATTGGTTACTCTCCAAAATCGCCTTGTCCTTGACATCATCTTGGCTGACAGAGGCGGAGCCTGTAAAATTATAGGCTCTAGCTGCTGTATATTTATTCCTGATAATTCCCCATCTGTATACACGGCCATAACAAAATTACACAAGATAGCCGTAAGTTTACATCAAGAACCTGGCACTTGGACGTGGTCTGACTGGTTCTGGAAGATAATATCGTCCTGGGGATGGCAACTGCTGTCAGCAGCAGGCATAATATTCCTGATAATAACTGGATGCTGCCTTTGCATCCAATGTGGTCCTGCCCTATGCGGTCTATGCGCTGCAAAATGCATTCCTAAACCACTTGTCCAGCAGAGAGAAAGGGAAAGAATCATGTTACAAGAATGTATAAATGATCTCATGCAAATTGAGATATAATGTAGGTACACTCTGGGGCAAGGAGGGAATGTGGAAATAAAATCTATAATTATGCCCCTTCGCTGCCCTCTGCGCGATCTAATTATGCCCCTTTGCGCGATTAATAATTGCCCACATTAAAAGCCGACACCATTTTGTTTTTAATTCACCCTTTGGTGTCCCAAGACCCCGAGCACGACACCCCTGCACCTGGTTTTCCTCATTTTCACCATCTGTCTCTGTGGTTTCTGCCAAGTCCGGGAAACCAGTACATGAGTTCCTGCTCCCCGCAGAGATGGTTCATGTTTCTGACATGAAGCACGAGCACAAACCCCCAAATGAGGAAGCCTTCCCCTTCCAACTGTCAGACTATTTCACATCGCAAGTCCCCTCACGAAGCCTAAGACACGCCCCCATTTCTTCACACTCTGCTCCTCTTGCTGAATCTTTGTTCCTCTATCTGCCACGACCTGTTTGTTCCTCTATTTTGCCTCGTGACCAAGACTGTATAAATATTCTGCTGTTGAAAATAAAGACCCCCACTTAAAGAGAGGGACTTGAGAGATTGCTCCTGTGCCCGCTTGGTGCTGGAAGCGCTCCCTTTAACTCGAGTTATTGGTCTTCTCCTCCTTCATTTGAGCACCACGGACTCCTCGCTTTGCATTGACAAGAAATTATGATTTATTAAGCATAGAAATTCAGAAATGAGGTAATAAGTAAATTTAATTTACCACAAACTCATACTGACCAGTGCCCGGTACATATACTTAAGATGGCTTCCCTGTTTACTTGTACTATCTAGTAATTGAACTAGACAGCACAGAGGCATATCTGCTCATGCAGATATATCCTCGCATGTTATATAATGCACAGTGCCTTTGGGCTATAAGACCTGCTGTTGTGGTGACTTACATATATTGCATGCAGTGTCTGTGGGCATGGCACACAGAGTGCGTGTCATTTTGTGTTTTAACATTTGTCTGCACCATTTCACGCAGCCTGCAATACCCGTCTGCATGGGTTTGACGGTGGATCCCTTAGGGTGGCACAAGACATGCTGTAGCCCTTAGGGACCCTCTTTAGTACCCATGTCCTTGGTACCAGAGGTACCATTTACTAGGGACTTATAGAGGTGCTAAAGGTCTTGCCAATTGTGGAACAATTAAGCAGTTACCCTGTTTTAGGGAAAGAGCACTGTCATTGGGGGCCTTGTTAGCAGGAACCCAGTGCACTTCAGTCAAAATTTCATCAAATACCAGGCAAAAAGTGGGGGTGACTATGTCAAAAAGGGGCAATTTCCTACAACGAGTCCTTTAGCACAGCATGCCATGCGCTGGAGCGGATCTTGATGTACTAATTTGCATACGGCCAATGATAGCACTGCTTGGGTACAAGGCTCTACCTGCCAGCCTTGCTCTGGCCTAGGCAGCGTAGCACCGCATCATCGCCAATGTGGCAGCCTTTTTGAGGCCCACATCCACTGTGTGACTCCTACAGTGGAAAGGAACCACATGCAGGCAAATATGAGGTTTGGGTTAAGACCACAAGCTATCTCTGCCCTGTTTATTTATCCCCTTGGCCTGTGGCTTAGTGGCACAAGGGGTTGTGGCACAGAGAGGTGGAACACAGGAACTAGCCATATAAAGATGCTGGGTCTTAACTGCTGCCCTGTACGCTGATCAGTCCCATTTATTGTCTCTAGCGGTAGGACCCAGCCACCAGAGTGTGTGTGTCAGAGTGCGCCTAATGTAATCAGGCCGCACCCCTATGGACCGATACACTACATTGCTTATCAACCTCCCCCAAAACATTACCAAACAAAATTAGATGTCACAGACAAATCCAGCCCCTACCATTACCAAGCACAGTCTTGCAATTTCACTGATCGTGGTAGATTCTGGAGGAGATTGGACTAACCCCTTCCTATACCCGTGTGGGAGAGGGTCTCCTTCTTGGTCTCTCACACCCCTCAAATTATCATGAAGTGCTGGGGTTGACTCCAGTTCCGCAGCTTGTGGCTGTGCAGGACTGGTGTGGTAGGACTACCCTAAACAGCCACATCTAGGCCACCCTGCTTCTCACTCCACCTTGGCCTCCACGCTTCTATCTGTGGAATTCAGGACCTGGTATCTTCTTGAACTATGATGTGTCGTGGGTCACTTACTGATCACCTCTTTTTACCATGCTCATCGTCCCCTTTAGGGCAACAGCCGTGCATAGTTGCCATTCAAACAGGGTGCGGAACTTACTCCCTGGATTCTTGTCCCTGATCAAAGCCCAGTCTAACCTCAGTGCCGGAGACTGGGCGCGCCTCTTGCAGCAGGCCCAATGGCTGTTTGCCATCCTTCTTTGCTGGGTTGTAGAGG
Source organism: Calotriton arnoldi (assembly GCA_963921515.1). Classification (NCBI taxonomy): domain Eukaryota; kingdom Metazoa; phylum Chordata; class Amphibia; order Caudata; family Salamandridae; genus Calotriton; species Calotriton arnoldi. The sequence goes on along the minus strand of CAWUFW010000021.1, from coordinate 720,628 downwards.
CATTGTACGGGTTAGCGGCCCATAATGGATCTGAGGGAAACCTGTCTGCCACTAGTTGCCCGAACATCAGAGCCGCTGGGGAGCACCTGATTGTTCGGTGGGGGGGCCTGGCACATATACTCTTAGAAACTGATGGATTACAGCCTCCACATTCAGCTATTGCTCCACCCCAATTCCCATGATCAAATTAAGGGCATACACATGAAGCCTTCAACTTCCGTGCTGGCCTGCAGTCATCAGGGCATGATCTTCCAGTGTTGACTTCAAGTTCGGCCAAATAGTTGTGATATTCACAGCCTAGTAAGGGCGGCCCATTATCTGTTTTTAGCTGGCTGGGTACATCCGAAAGTATTATCCAATTTGGGGTGTACTTTCTCAAATGCCATTGAGTCAACTGTTTCAGCCCCAGGAAATTTTGAGTAAGTGTCTATCATCATCAGGAGTTACTTTCCATCAGGCAACGTTTTGAGCAGCCTGCTTCTGTGGTCACTGGCACCGGCGATTGTGGAAATCTAGTGACCTGGCACCACAGACATGTTCTTATCATCTTCTCCACCGGATGGCACCTCTCAGGATACCAAAGCTTCGACTTCAGTCAGGAGTTGGTTTTTATGATGTCCTTCATGCGCCAGCTGATTGACCTGGCATGGAGGATCCTAGGACAACAATGCAGGATTTCGTCATTAGGACCCCATTGTTCATGACACTTAGATCATGGCGGGCAATGCATGCTCTCCACAGGGCCTGTATACCCTGTTTGCTGACTAGGTCTCGTCCATTCATCTGATGCATTTGTCATAACATCCTCCTGGGTCAGTGGGAGGCACTAATCCTTCATTGATACAGCTGCTATTTCCTGATGGGATAGTGGCTTCAAGCAAGATAAAATGAATGTACTGTTCCGCACCTTCAGTTGAGTCTGCTACCCCTGGCCACCGATGCCTGGAGAAAAAGTCAGATTGGTTGTTGCAGCCACACTGGACCTTAATTGTAAAATGGTATTTCTGCAACTGTGGGATCCACTTTTCAATTCTTGGGGAGCTAGATGGGATGTCCCCATGAAAATAGGAACATGTAGCTTTTGCTCCCTAATCGCTTCAAAGTTCTGCCCATACATGCATGTACAGGTGAAAATGTTGGCATCCCCATCTGAAGGCGTCCCTTTCAATTTGCGAGTAACATTGCTCTGTCTCAAAGCTTGGCTGCCAAACGCAAGAGAGCCCTAAGTGCATTTTTTTGCAGCAGTGCGGCGCCCGGTCCTACCGGTCAGGGTTGACTCACCAGACATCCACACACCGGGTTATTCAGAGTGCTGATGACTGACCCACAATGGTAAGGAAGTAGAGAAAATATAAAGGAACTTTGTAGATGCTCCCTTGGTTTGTCTCTGCTCCACTGGAAGGATTAATGCGTTTTTTTAGTCTGGATATTCCTGATCTGACTTCTCCCCTGTAAAATAGTGAAATGGAGTTATCAGTGAATGATCTAGACTGGAAGCAGTGCTTAATTTAAGCTGGTGATTTCTGGTACTTGGCACCGGCCCTTAATTGCCAGAACCAGCCCTTATGACAGCTGCCAAATAGTGGCGCTGTTTGTGCAATTTAAAGATGAACAGAAAAACAGTTGTTTGCTAATTCAATATATATTAAAAACAACTAATACCTTCCACCCAAGCCATTCTTAAGGCTTTGGCGGCCTCGAACAGTCTGAATTGCCACACTTGTAGCAGTGTGATGGTTAGTATTTGTGTTAGTACAGTGGCAATGTGTGGTGCAAACTGTGGTGCCCTCTTGACGAGGGCCCAGCACTTATTTTTTTACGATTGAAGCACTGACTGGGAGTATGGTTCCCCTTGATCCTTTCCAGTAGGTACTATCCAACAGAGTGGTGTCAGACTCCCAGCCACCTATTCTGCATTGAGAGCAAAAAGTATGTGGAAAGAATTTTCCCGTGGTCAAAAGTCCTGAAGAACTCCTCTAAAGCATATCAGGCCCTCCCATTAACTTCAGGGGATTCTTAGTGTTATAGGCAGCAATTATCTTGCTTTAAATTCAGGGGTCCAAGTTCCCAAACTAAGGAAGTTGCAAAATTCAAAAATGTTTGTCCAGGCACTTGCTGTCAATCTTTTTTTAATTTTTTTTATATTTATTGTTTTATACATAACAACATATACATTAACAAACTTGTCATAACATTACTTGCCCACCGCAGTCACCCCAATGTCCGGGCACAGTACAATTGCAAAATCAATGTTCACCTCATCATTGCTCGCTTTCGTTGCCTCACCATCCGTCTCATAGTCCCCGACTCCCTTGGTTGTAAGAACTGCTTAACCATCTGGATCCAATACTCCTTGCCTGTATCAAAAGCATGTGTATCTATCTCTGCCACCCTCTCAAACGACTCCCGCATCCCATCCACCCCAGATTTTATTGAAATTCCTCTGGCACCCTCGTCCTTTATAGACTTCCCTTTCCATATGTTTGCAGTATTCCATTCCAGTCTCTCAGTCTTGGTGTTGAGGGGGAATCCAAGAAACCCATCTCTGAGCAATGTCTCGCTTCACCACCATGCAGCCCAGATTTAGCAAAAGCTTTTGATAGCGGGAGTGATCTGTCGGACCCCATATGCCCAGCAGTGCCAGCTGAAGCTGCAATTCCAGGGGTAGCCCCGCTGCCTTCTCCAGCCTGCTACCCAATCTCATCTCCTTGTTTATTCCCTTCCAGGTATCCTCTACCGCCTCCTTTGCCGGGCTTACTCCAGGCAGCAGTCGGCCACCATACAGCATGTGCAGGTAGCTCCTCTCTCCCATTCCTATCCTATCCTGACTGAATGCCGGATCCTCCCAATCAGTGTATGCCTCATAATATTTCCAGATGTTTTGTAGAGCTTTGCCTCCCTCGTACCTAGACTGTCTAGATACGAGGTACTGTCTTGTCTGGGCTGTTCTTGAGTACTTTCAAGAACCTAGGGAGTGTCACTATTTTAAACATCACTGCTTTCCCCAACAGGGAAAGCGGTAATGACTGCCAGTGTTTCACATCTTGCTCCAACCTTTTATCAGGGGTCCTAGATTTGCCTCGTTCTGCGAGTCCAGATTTTTAGTAATCCAGATCCCAGATATTTAAACTTTTCTGTCTCTACTCTCAGTGGCAGAGCGAGTGCATCCCCCGTTTCCAATCTCCTATCGGGACCAATATTGATTTATCCCAATTTATAGAAAACCTGGAGTGATTCCCAAATACGTGGAAAATATCTTGCAGTCTGTCCAATGTTTGGGCAATGTTGGTCAGGCACAGTAAAATATCGTCAGCATACAGTGATATGCACTCATCCCATCCGCTACCCCCCGGCCATCCCCAGATCTGCACATCTAGCTGCACCCATTCCGCCAAGACTTCTATTGGTAATGTAAACAACATCTGCGAGAGTGGACACTCTTGCTGCTTACTCCTTTGCACTCTGAATTCCCAGGAGGTTTGGCCATTAATCTGCAATCTAGCTGTTGGCCTATCGCAAAGCAGTTTGACCCACCCGATGTATTTTGGTCCAAAACCCATCTTGGTCAACACCCTAAAGACGTTTGTCCATTCCACAGAGTCAAAGGCTTTATTGGCGTCCAGTGAGGCAATCACTCATCCAGCATGCAAAGCCCCCACTGCCGGCAAGTTGTTGTAAAGCTGTTTCAGGTTTAGCCTGGTCGAGTGACCAGGTATAAAACCATTCTGGTCTGGGTGTACCAGCTCAGTCACCACCACCCCTTAGTCTGGTTGCCAGGAGTTTGGCCAGGATCTTAATATTAGCTGGCATGATTCGCACATATCTTGGGGTTTCCCAGACTCTGGTATTAGAACAACCGTCGCTGATCGCATATCATCTGGTAGCTCACACCTTCTCGAAGGCCGCGTGGAGAGAGACCGAAGACCACCTAGTCAACCTCCAAAACAGTTCGACTGGGAACCTGTCCGGGCTCGGGCCTTACCCGACTGCATCTGACCCATGGATGAGGATCCTGCCTCCACTGTGATGTCTGCCTCCAGGTCCCTCATGTGTTACGTACCCAGCCATCTCATGGGGCAATTATCTAGAAAGGCTAGTACCTCCATTTCTGGGGCCCACACGTGTGTATTATAAAAGGTCTCTAAGTGTCTGGCAAATTCCTCCGCTATCTTCCGACTACCTCTCACCATGGTCCCTGATTCTACAATTAATTCTCTAATCAACATGCTTCCCCTGCTTCAGATCCATGCCAGCAATTTACCTGCTTTGTTCCATCCTTCATATATCCTTTTCTGTTTCGGCAGGTAGGCCATTTTGACCTCATGGTTAGCAACTGTCTGGTACTAGACCCTTTCTAGATCCATCACTATTTTCCCCAGAGTGTGTGGGGGATTCTGCGTACACCTGCTCTAGCCGAGTCAGTTCCCCCTACAGTGTGGCCAACCTATTATGTCTCTCCCTCCTGTCCCCAATTTCCCCTGCAATGACTTATCCTCTAATTGCGGTCTGTACGCCTCTCGTAATATAATAGGACTTTGCACTGTGTTCTTGTTTTCCTCGAAATAATGCTTGGAGGCTTTACCTAAACGTTTAACCTCTTGCTCATTTGATAGGCACCATCTTTACATCTTCCACATCCCACGTGGTTTCCACATATTAGAGCACAGCATCACTTGTAGGGGCAAGTAGTCACTTATTCAATGGGCTAGGTATGCAGCCTCGCTAATCTAGGGAGCGAGCTGACTGTGGTGAGGAAATAATCAAGCCCCAAGTGCATGTCATGTGCCCCGGAATTAAATGAATACCCTCTCTCATTGTCATGGAGAGCCCTCCAAATGTTGCACAACCCTAGTGCTTGTGCAAAGCCCTCTAAATTCCCTTTAGTGGCCTCCCCCTCCACTCTTGGGTTTGTTCTATCCAGTTGTGTATCTAGTCCAAGATTAAAGTCTCCACTTATTACCATTAGTGCCGGGGGATCCTCCAGCAATATGTTCCACACTTTCTGAAGTGTTGTGGACTGGAGCCCAGGAGGAGCACAAACATTGATCAGTAACATTGGTTCGCCCTCATGTTCTCCTAGGATCGCCATATAATACCCATGTGTATCCGTCCATGTTGTTGTCAATCCTTTGACAGTGTCCCTCAGACTAATAAGAGTCCTACTTTGAGAATGATGCACAAATCTCCATTAAAGGGTGTAGATATATAAGTTGAATCACCATCCAATATGCCTTTCATTTGACAGTTCCACGGCAACTTAGGATCCCAAAATCGGAGAATGAACACAAAGAGCAAGGTTGAATGGGAAGCCAAGGCAGATTTCAGGTAGGTTCGGGCACTGATTTCCTCTCCGTAGGGTAACTAGGAGCCAAGTGATCTTTACTTGAAGGGGCGTGGTATTTATGCTATTTAGCCCCAATATGGCTATCAAATCTCGCGACAACCTGAGATCTGGCGCTCAGGCCACGTTCTCAGTGCTGTCTAATTCTCACGGGTCTGAATTCCTATGAGAATCCAGACTTTGAAGGAAGATGGCAGCTACACTCTCTCTGCGCAGCCACCCGCTATGAAATTACATGGCTTCACCACCCAGTCACAAGGAAGAGGGTGCAAATGCAATGTTAAGTGGAGAGGGGGAGGCATCAGCTCTCTACTGCCTCAATAAACTCTAATCTACGAATCCAGGTATTTTCTTCACGGAGGGAGGTCATGGACTCAGCACATAGCGGTGAATACGCTGCACATTTTGTGACACTATGGGCTAGCGTCGACCATCTGTTGCATGGGCTTCCAAGTATCAAAATATCTCATTGTAAGTAACACCGCTTCTACATCCTGGAACACTGCCTCCTGGGTCTCTCCCCACTGCTGCAGTACCCCCTTCTTTGTGAGAGATCATAGAGGCTACATCAGAGTAGCCATTCGGGGAATGAACTGGCCACAGTATTTGGCCATTCCCAGAAAGATTTGGATCTCTGTCACAGTGGATGGTGCTTTCACCTTTCGAATGTCTGTTGCCTTCTTAGCTCATAACATCACCTTAGAAGACATAGCCATAGAATTCCACCCACACTGAAAGGAACATACACTTATGCTGGTGGAGAGTGACTCCCCACTCATCTAGTCTCTTTAGCATTACCCTGTACCGTGTGTTGGGTTCATGAAAAGTCTGGGCATATACAAATATGTCATGAGTCTCATTTAGCACTCCAGGTAATTCAGACAGTGTCTCTCTGATCACATTTTGTAAAACCTCATAGGTGGAGGAAATCCCAAAATGTTGCCTCTTATATCTCCACAGGCCGAAATGCATGGAGGATGTAATGATATTTCAACTACCCTCACTCAGTAGAATTTGATGGCATCCAGCATTTGGATCCAACATCGAAAACCACTGGCCCCTATTCAAATCCTCTAGTAAATTGTCAGTAGTTTGTGTGATATACCTTTTTCTTTTGAACGCCTTATTGGCCAGGCGCATGTCTATGCAGATTCACACAGCACCTTTTTTGATTTTTGTGTAACTACCACGGGGAACAAATATGGAGTGGGACCCCACTTTTTAAAATCACATTGAGGTCTTCCAGCTACCTTAGCTCAGCCTCCAGTGTCTCTCAAAAGAAAGGGGATTCTCCGATGTTGGAGTGCAGTAGTTTTCACAGTCTTATCAATGTGCGATTCTACTGATTTGGTCGTGAGACACTCTAACCATTCAAATAGCTGGGGAAAATAATTAATGTCTTCAAAACCCCTGCAGTACACTTGATTCGCAAATGCCAGTAACTTCAAAGTCTCTGCCATGATGCAGCTGAGGAGGGTGTAGTCCCCGGTAGCACTGACTAAGAATTTTGCTGATGTAATCTTTTCTTCATGCTTTATGATGATTGAGAAAACCTCTTTCAGCGGGATCAGGTCTTCACTGATATTTGCAAAGATTCTGGTTCTTGTCTAGCCAAGGGCAGGAAGGGGATTGAAACTCTCAAACTAGGCTGTGCCCAAAACATTTTCTGATGTCCCCATGTCAATGAGGACTGTGAATGCATGGCTCAACAGCTGGATCGCACACATCAGCCTGGGTCCATGAGGTTTGGTTGACTGTGTGTCAAATGAAATGATGAAGACGTCCTAGTCTTAATCATCATCTCCAACTTCTTCATAGACTCCGGTTGCACCAGCTAGGGTTTGTTGGCTGCCTAGTGTAATTTTAAATGTAGTCACTGAGCGGAGTGTTCTGTTGGGCCCTCTCGCAGCTTGTCCTGATTTGTCTTGTCAGCCTCTGTGACACACTCATGCAAAATGATTACTTCACCCACAGTTACTGCAGATCTTGCCTTGGGCGGGACACTATTCAATCCGGTGCGCCTCAACACAGTAATACCCACAGGATTTCTGTTCAGTGGAATTTAGTGGGGCGAGACCAGCCGGTCCCCTTCTTAGGTCTTTTGTGAACCAGTGGCCATGGCCAGCTCAGATTTTATGGGCTTCATTTCATTCGGCTCTTCTTTTATATGGATCTGTGCCAGGGCTTCCTCCATCTTTTCCGCACTCATGCTGGAGAGTATGTGAGAACGGCTCAGAATAAGGATGTCATTCAGTCATTTCCATTATCATTTTCCTGAGTGCTGACCTGCAGCCTTGTATTATTTGAGCCCTGATTTATTTCAGAGGGTCGTCGTCAGTCCATGTCACAGCCTTGCAAAAAACCCATCTATGGTTTTGTGTACATGTTGTATGGCTCGATGGATTTTGAAAGGCTCAAAGTCAGGGTAAAGCTGATGAGCCTCAAAGACCACAACCATCTCATCATAGTCCTCCCCACCTCCCAGTAAGTAGCTTGAACATCACCTCTCCCGCATAATGAAACAGCAGGCAGCGTTCCACAGCCCCATCCTGTTCCTTTGTAGCTTTCAAATAACTGCTCTGGTGGGCTAGCTATACCCGCCAACAGGGCGGCGCTGTTGCCGGATCTCCCAATTAACTGAACGCAGAGAGTTTCCAGTCGCTCTTCCCACATGGTGTCAATGAACTGTTGTGGTGGCAGGCAAAAGTGGCTGAGCTACTATGACCTGTGGCGAGTCTCTCAGGGTGACACAGCCGAGGCCAGGTGTGTGTGGTAGAATCCCTTCCTGGAGAGCAGACACATTCATGTCAGCCAATTGTCAACAGCATGTGCAGCCCGTGAGGAAATCTCCACTAAGCGCTGTCAGCAGCAGTGCATAAGCCGTTTCCGTGGGCTGGTCTCCCTACTTTTTTTTATGTGCCTTATCTACGGGGAGAAGAAACAGGGGCCTGCAGGTCCAGAGTTGCGCTTCTGATAACTTTAAGAGTCTGGCTGCCACTTTCTGGTCTGCCCTCACATTCAGTGACAATGTGCACCCCTTTAAATTTAAAGTCGCGCGGTTGCTCACCTTATTCACCGCTGTTGCTGCATTTTGCAGTCTTACAGGCCCCAAAGAATCTTTCAACTTAGAGTTGTGCCACTCACGTGACTCCGTGTGGACTGCCACTTACTCCAGGAAAGGAGAGCGACAGCCACCAAGAATCAGCATAAGCGAAGTGTGGGCCTTTTGCACCTTTGTCGTCAATGTGCTATAGTGGCACTGGTGCTTGTGGTACAGAGCAGCAGTGTGCAGTATACAGGTGCTGGGTCGTAAGTGCTGGTCTGTGTGCTGATCAGTCCCATTAACTGGCTCTGGTGCCCAGTAACCACAGTAGTGTGTCACTGTGCGCCTGATGTTATCAGGCCCCACCTGTATAGACCCTTACACCATAGAGCTGAGCACAACCCTCAGGGTGCTTGTGATGTCACAGGGAGAGCCATACTAGCTGACAGCCTCACTAGAGGCTTCCCTGTTTACTCTGAGAGACTTCTAAACAGCTGGAGGCCTTTTAAGACAGAAGCCTACTTTATTTTGTTTTTACCATGCAGCAAAAATAAGCAACAAGCCATAACTTTTGGCTGGCCACTCTGTGGTCTACGTCCCCACCAAACCAGTGGCGGCTGGTAGGGAACCAAGGCAGGGGGTGGGGGTGGAGTTAGGGGAAAAAAACCCAGAAGACTTACCTTGTTGTCGCCGGTAACCAACCACAGCCTTTTCTCCGTCCTTGCGGTTCTCCTGGCTCTCTACAGCACCCAGGCTTCCCTAAGCCAATTACGACGCTGCTGTCACCATGACAGCAGTGTCATGATTGGTCTGAGCGCCGTGGTTTGGCACTCAGATGGGGATTGGGAGGATGTGCATGTTCTCCACCTAGGCTGTACAATACAGCCGGTGGAGAACATGCTAAGTGCGGATGAGGGTTTGGCCGGCACAAAAGTGCCGGCCAAACCGTCATGCGCACTTGGTGCAGCAATAACCACTCCTCCCTCTCCCTGTGACAAACCTAGCCGCGTCCCAACCCGGCTTGCTCCTTACAGAAGAAGAAAATGATAATAACATAAAATTATTAACGTTGCGTTATTATCATTTTCTTTTTACACTTAATGGGGGCGACGCTCCTCCGCCATAGCGGAGAAGCCACCCCAGCACCAAACTCAAAAAGCTGGGAAAGGAAGGGGTAATATTCCTTCAGTCACCCATAAATTCAAAGTAGTAACACCTACCTTACAGTGCTTTAAAAAGGGTGATGTGCAGCCTGACGTGCAATATAAAAAAAACAATTTATTACGTTGATTAGTTTCTTGGCTAAATTGTAAAGATATGGCAGTATATTTCTAAGGTGACCAGAGTTTAAAAACTAAAAACTGGGACAGGCCAGACATGTACGTAGGACTAACGGGTGATAATGAAAATGGGATGGGCATATAAGAGCTCTCTCTCTCTCTCACTCACTCACTCTCTCGTGGGGGTGACTTTCAAACATTCTGACACCTGTCCTGAATGTTGCATTTCAAAAAAAAATTCTGACTAACCTCTGCTACTTTTACAGATGTACAGAAACAGATATATTTAACCTACAGAGTATAGATGGTACCTTGAGTGTCCAGAATAATGATGGCTAGCACAGACTCGTTCTGAAGGTTTTAGGCTGTTAGTTTGCAGACTTAATTTACAAGAGGACCTAATTTTAAAGCATAAGCTATGCCCGCAGCCCCCTTCTGCAAAGAGATTAATCACTTAATATGTTTCTGACTTTAAAGGCATCTGTGGAAGTGGGGGCATATTCAATGTTTGAATGCTGCTCCTAAGCATCATTCAACCCTCCTCTCAAAAACCGGGACACATTTAAAACTGTGAAAATCACTGGGACGCCGAGACAAACCTCCAAAAACCGGGACTGTCCGAGAAACTTCGGAACGTCTGACAACCCTATATATTTCCCAAGGCGTTTGTCTCTTTCCCCGTATAACACATTGAAGCAAACCCTCCGGTCACTCTTGCCCTGTCTTCTTCAGAGTGTGTGCGACGCAAGCAGAGTACCACGCCCAGAGAATGGGTAAGGTGAGGCAGAAGCCGCAGGTGCCTGAGTCATTCTTACCCTGACGTCACGGAAGTCAACAAGGCTAGACCGCCCTTCATTGGAACGTGATACTGCTGGGCAGTAGCCATGTTGGTATGGGGAACTGAACTAAGCTGCAGACGTTCTACACTAAAAAGAGTTTATACGCATGCGTCTTGGGTTCTCGGTTCCAAGCGATCGTCCTACCCGGAAGTGCGAGTCTGGGCTCGGTTCCTTACCCTGCAGTCTCTGCTCCCGGTTCTCGTGTGAGCCTCGGATCACTGCGGCGCCCATCAGACTTCAGCCGCTACTATGGCCACCTTCATTTCGGTGCCGTTGAAGAAGACCTCAGAGGTAGACCTGGCAAAGCCTCTCTGCAAGTTTATCCAGGTGACCTACTCGGGGGCCGGTGACGAGCAGGCCGAGTATTGCCGTGCTGCTGAGGAGCTCAACAAGCTCCGCAAGAGTGCTACCGGGCGCCCGCTGGACAAGCACGAGAGCAGCCTGGAGACCGTGCTCAGGTGGGGTTTGACGGCATCTGCTGCTAGGTGGAGGGCGTCTTCCATAGGCCAAATCTAACTATTTCGGGTGGGGCGATAAAGTGTTTTCTAGTTGAAGTGTTCTGACGGCATAATGTTCCAGCAGTTCTGCCTATCAAATTTATAACGAGAATTCTTTCCCTCCTATAGGCTCTCTGAAAGTAGCTTTGAATTGCAGTGCATTTGAATGTGGTGGCAGACCACCGCGTTACGTGGTCTTTTTTTTTCCCTTCAACTTTCAGTGAGGGATGGATTCTCCAAATGATTATATTTTTGGGAGTTTTTTCGATAATAAATGTATAACGTCGATACAATAGCAGCTGTGTGAGTGTTATTGGCCAGCCAATACCAGCTTGATTCTACAATACTTGGTTTTATCAACCCCACTTTACATTGACTTACAGTGGCTTTGTGTTGGTTCTGTAGTTGTTACATATGTGTTTACGGTTTTAAACGTGTATTTATTATGCATTGTTGTAATGAACTGAAAGTATCAGTTTACACGTCTGTTTTTATTCCTTAATTGTAATATAGCACTCGCCCCACTAGAAAAACACTGTATATCCCAGCTTCTAACACCAATCACACTTTCTCGCTCTTAAGCTGCTGGCATGTGCAATATTTATCCCTTAGTCACAGTTGTTTGGAAATTCTTATGTTGGCACACACACTAAACTGGTGTTTATGCATTTCTTGACTGTACTGTAACAGTTTCCCCAAGTATTAAAGGGAGACGAACGTTTTCCAATGTTTGAGGATAAAACCTACTTTCAGAACACAAAATCTACATTCTTATGGAACCCCTTGGTTGTGAAGGCAGCATTGCATTGCTCCATGGTGCACAAGTTTAAGTGGGTTTGCCTACTCAAAAATGGAATGGGAATCTTGAGTCGTGATGGTAATGGTTGCCAACTAGTGCCTCATATGGAGTTTGTACATGGTTTTCCAGATGTTAGTCAGAAAATATGCTTTCTAAAGCAATGACGTGAACACTGAGAAAACAATAGAAATTAGTTATACATTGGAGCACACTGCAACCAGAACTGACTTGTAAATGAAAACTCATTGTATTTGCTTCACGTAGGAATGACCTAAAAGTAGGCAATATGAAAACTATCCAGATTTCCAAGTATTTCTTGGCAACTGTGATTAAATTTGAAAACAAAAAATGTATTACTGTGGTGAACATTTATATTCCTTCCAGTTCTATCAATGATAAACATCAAACTCAGCAATTTAATATGGGCATAAAGACCTTAATCAATGACTTCCCATCAAACTTGTTCCTGTTAGCACAAGATTTTAATGTAAACTTGTTTGTGGATAATATAAACATGGGGTATGACATGGAGGATGATCTTTTTAATATTCCACAGCGCACTGTTAGGAAAACTAATACTTCTTATAGAGGGAAACACATTCATAACACTTTGTGGAACTTGGGTTTTTGTAAACTAATTGGAAGAACAATTGCAGACCAACTAGCAGCATACACTTTTAAGTCATCTGGCAAGAACACAATTATTGACTATACTTTGATTTGTGTGTCCAATTTTCATATATGTTATTATTTTCAAATCACTGGAAGACCAGAGAGTGACCGTGATCCACAAAGTATCTGCTTAAACATGGAAGTCAGTTTGTTCACCACGGCTAAGCACAACGATGAGCATATCGAGATAATGCGAAGAATAACTTAGGATAATAACTTTGCAGTGTGTTTAACAAATATCTGGGCAGAAAACAAAGTTGTGGAAGCAATGAAAGTGATATTTCTGTCATCTGTGCAAAAGGAAAGCTGGTGTGTTTACTGGGAATCTTTATAGAATAACCTCTTTTCACTTCTAGCCACCGCAGTTACTCCCACAAAAGAAAAGGTTCGTAAATATTATTGCACCGACCGCCCGATTCGTAATGAAAAAAGGCAATAATTTGGAGTGCTGACGAAGCTGAGTGCATAAGAACACTGAAGCAGGAGTATAAAAAGAGAATTTATCAAATAAAAATGAAAAGATGGTTAAACAAATTGGTTAGCCCTTCAGACAGCAATTAATGTGGGAGATGATCATAAATTCAGGTCCATAACATCGACAGGCTTGCAACAACATAATCATAAGGTGGAATATCTTAACCCAAATGGAACGCCTTTATAGCGTCTTTATAGGGTGAAAGACCTGTCCCTACAATGTTCCTTTCCATTGATAAGGATTTTGAGCCCAACATTAGCATGCTGAAAGGGGTAGATCTTTTAACAAGGAATAGTCAAGAATCCCGGACCGCTGGCCAGAATAGCTTACCAACAGAGGTCATTCAATCAGACCCAGAAAATTGGAGTAGTGTTTTGTCATTATTATTTAATTAAACCATTTTTCTTTGTCATGTGTTAACAACAGCCAATTTACAAAAAAGGACTGAAGTGTGAATCAAGTAGTTTTTGGCTTGTTGCCTTGTTGGATGCAGATGACAAAATATTTTGCTAAACATCTCCAGTCTTTTCTATCGTCCTGGGCCGAAGAAGGGATAATATCCTGATCAATCGAACTGGGTCTAGACTAAACTGCTCCATCATTGATAATATACTGGTTTTATCTACTTTAGTTTACAGTACATTATCCTTAAAACAAACCAATCTTCGTTTGTTTTGTGGATTTTTACACCACATTTGATAAGCTCTGAAGATATAAGCTCTGGGTAAAGCTATTGAAATGGGGTATTGACAAAGCCATTTTAAATTTGCTAATAGAACCCCATACGGACACTTGGGTACAAGTCAAATTAACACAGGTGCAAGGATTAACACCCAAAATTAAGACCTATAACTGCTCAAACAGGGCTGTACCCTGTCACCTACACCGTTTGCATTTTATATTGCTGACCCAACGGTGACACACCTAATTTTGGTAACAGTAAAATCTCACATCTAATATATGCTGATGATCTTGTCTTTATCTTGAAGACCAAGAATGGCTTACAGAGGCAGTTAAAACAATTAGGAGAGCCTTGCACTGAGAAAGGTTTTCTTATTAATTACAGCAAAACAGTAATAATGTAATTTGGAAAATCATAGCCTAGGTTTAAATGGCGAATGGAGAAAGAAATGGAACAAGTCATGGAATATGTTTATCTATGTATATCCTTTGATTTAAATCTGACTTGGTTGTCAAATATAGACTAGATTAGGAATAGACTGATTTAAAACGCCAGAGGGATTACATGTTTTCCACATCTATGTGGGGGAGGAGCTATGGGCCATGTACTAACTGTCGTTGTCTGGTTCTTTTATATGGTGCTTTAGGTTTTAACAAACAAAAGATGGAGGTGTTAAATTCCATGTTTATTAAAATTATTCGGAAAATGTTGAAGTTAAGATCTTCTACTACACATGCCTTGTTAAGACTAGAATTTGAATTGACGCAGTTAGCTGTTTTAAATTATAGTAATATAGTTAATTATCTGTGTGACTGTGAGAATGCACCACTGTCCAGTTTAAAGGGCCTTATTAGAGAAAATTTAGTAAAACCGCCTAAAGCAATTATGATGGCCACCTAAATAGGGTTGGAGCTGATACAAAATAATTATCAATTGCCTACAATAAAAAACTTTAGCTGCTATTTGTCAGCAGACCAGAAAGGTGTTTTTTTTTTTTTTTTAAATTATAACCTAACTGTAGCATATGAAACGGATTTAGCTGAGGCAGCAAAGTTTAACAACTCTCAAAACACCCACGGAACATTTTCAAAAAATGGCAATCTTATCTTGACTCTAACCTAAATCAGTGGGTTAAAAAAGGCTTATTTATGCTTTTGGCTATTATATATCCCACTGTTGTAGTTCGAGGGATCTTGGAATTAGACTGGGGATAAAAGCAGCCATTGTCATTTTTGTAACTCCTCTCCCGAAATCATTTATCATATCTTTTACCTGTGTGCTTCTCAGCAAACATAAGAATTAAGTATTTGAAACCACTTTACAGAGAAGCGGGTATCAGAACAATCAAAGACGCGACAGAATTTTTTTTTTCGGGAAATTAATTGGGTGTACAATTAAATTTATTAGGCTGCTTCTCAGGAATCTTTAGAAATACTTTATCTTGTTATGCAGGTGGGCGCTGTGGGCAATTTCTCTAGAACAAACTGTAACAATTTATTGTGGCAGTTTTTAGAGACCCAATAGAAACAATTTATTTCATTTATGTTGAATTTTTAAAGTAGCATCAATGAATTCTAATTGTGGAAGTTTACTGTATTTATATTATGTGGTGTGTAATAGGGGTTACTTATATGGTATTGTATTGATTTTTATTATAAATTATGCAATAAATATTTACCTGCCTAATAGTCTATGTACTCAGCAGTAGCGGCTCCTCGAGGGAGTGCTGGGGGCGGTGAGGCGGGGCGGGGGAGGGGCAGGGTGGGGGGTAGTAAACTCCGGAATACGGGCAAAGGGAGTTGAGTAACTAAATAAATAAAACGAATTACATTGGGCGCGCTGCAACGCCAAATCAGCGATGCAGCGCCCAATGTAATTCGTTTTATTTATTTAGTTACTCAACTCCCTTTGCCCGTATTCCGGAGTTTACTACCCCCCACCCTGCCCCTCCCCCGCCCCGCAGCACTCCCTCGAGGAGCCGCTACTGGTACTCAGTGGTTAACCTAGTTTCTTTTAGTGTGTGATACCTCATGCAAAAGTACGCTTTAGATAGTTTGAGCAAGGTGGTGCTTGAGTATGTTTAGAGGGGATTATTGGGTGCAGAGCTGGGTGAATGAGGTCTCCACATCTAAAGCGGACTGCAAAGATCCATTTGTGCATCAATAGTGTAAGTGCAACACCTTTATATATGTATATCGTGTGTGATTTAAATCTGGGCACGTCAGGAGATAGTTTGGTCCTGGACAAGCAGTGAACTAGATATCCAAGTGCAACTACCTGCGCACAGTGTTTTACCTAGTGGGCTGTCCTTGGCTCCAGTTGAGTAGAGCTGATTGATAGTGGACTTCAGGTGTCGGGTTGCCACACTCATGGGTGGTTTATTTAATGTTGCTTCTGTGTTGGCAGGATCAGGATACCATTGCTCTATGAGTGTGAATCTGAGACCCTCCACTCCAAGTGTTTTTGTGCTACTTTGCCAACTCTCGTAGATTTTCAGTGCCTGATTGTGATATGTGCAGAGGAACTTCTAAGTGTCTTTTAAGTCCCAAGCGTCTTAAAACTTCTGTCTAATCTGTTGGCTCACTTGCTGTTTCTGAGAGACAAAGTGCAACTCCAGGTGGCAGTGTTCTTTCCTCATATCCTATCTTGTTGCTCACCAGTCAGGCTAGCCAGTTGGAAGACAGTGTAAGAGAGCCTTGCTGAATCACACATCAAGTACTTCAGTTATGAACCCTCGTCCCAGTGAAAAAGCCCCCAACCTAACATAACTAGAGCTCCAGGTACCCTGTATGGGTTGAATGTCAGAACAACTCTTGCCTATACCACGCATGCCGTTACTTCACAGTCTTTGCAACGAATACTTTTTTACCACGCATATCATTACAACGATATGCCTAAGGGAAAGGGGTGGACTTTGGAGCAGTATAATTTACTATTCCAACTTCAGTCTGCGCAACAGTAGGGAACCGGTGAACTTTAAAGTCCAACGCCGCTTTCCCCAAGGCATGTCGTTGTAACGATATGCGTGGTAAAGGAATGCGTGTTAAAAACTAATTCGTTGTAACGTGTCCGTTGTAATGGTAGTGCTCGGTTCGTGCTGCGTTGTAAATGCTGTGGGTTTCTTCCTCTCAGTTATTTTTTTGCCCCGTGTTTGAACTCAATATACACCCCATCATTTCCTTGTTTTTTTTTAGATGTATCTACAGCTGCTTTCCCGTGAGCTTCCTCATTTCATCATGCCCCTTACTCTGCATCTTGCCATAGTTCACCAGAAACATGGATTCTGTTCTGGCAGATTCACGGACCACCACGACATATGGAGAGCCACTGTCCAATGTTTCCCAGCTTATGTTGATACATAGGCATCAATCAGACCTGATGGTGGTGCTTTGCTCCAGGCCAACAGATAATAACATATAGGAGGCAACTGCAACACTTAGCACAAAATCCTTTTTTCCAAGTCAGAGGCTTCAGAAGGGAATACTCTGATGAAAAAAAGGTGTGCAGGTATCAGGACAAGTAAGACAAATGTATTAGTGAAACATGGTACGTGGGTAGCATATAACATTACAGGATGGAATGCAGTTTCTGGGTCTTTCTTCGCTTCACAGACGGCATGAAATTTCATGACCCAATACCCTTGTTCTTGGGCACAGCCACCGCTTACATACCAATGCCGGTACTGGATGTAAAAAAAACTTTTGTATTGCACTACAGAACACGGACATGTACGTTGTTCCCTGCGACTAGTGTGAACATCAAATCTCTTATTCCCTGGACCAATATCTACCTAACAAGGCACTGGATACCGCTTTGATTACCCTCCAGTCCCATCTATTGAGCCGTCCTGGATCCAATATGGTCAATATGGTTATTGCCTTGAAAAAGCCCTAGGCTCGCCTGCCATCATAGGGTGAGACATGTGTTGGCTAAGTCCTTGGTTCTACACACAAGAAGATATCTCTATGTAACCAAGCATAATTATGGAATATGAGTTATATAATGTGAACATTTAATGACTAACTTTTGGCTATGTTGCTTACGTTTGAAATTTCAAGATTTTCCCTGATGACCTGTTGCTTGATCTTCTTGTAAATGTGGAAAAAGAACTATTTAATTATACAGTGAAGTTGCTTCTAGGTGTAAGGGCTTTAACCAAGTTAAGTGCATGTTTCAGCCACTGAAGAAGCTTTTTTGTATAAAAAGATTAGGTTTTTAGCACACCGTGATATAGCCAATAGGCCCCCCGCCAATTTTTTTTGAGTTTGTCCCTCTGCTGTAACGGGCAGTGAAAATATAAGGTAAAACATTTCCTATCCGGTATCTGCCAGCCAAGAGTTTGTTTGGAATCGGATGTTCTGTTGGTCAATCTGTGATAAAGTGTCAGATCAAAAGGGGGGGGAGGAAGAAGCTGCGATCCATTCGGCTTCCTTACAGTAAACCATTATCAATGGAGAATGGATCACTTGTACCTGTGTAACCAGGGTCGGATATTCTGTCCATCTTTAAAAACCCTCATTCACGTACATAGGCAATTGGGCGGTATATCTTGATTGTCCGCCTAGTTGTGAAAACGTGACAGCATCATCATTTTTTTTTTTTTGGTATGTTATCCTCCACCTAGAGGTAGACCCACTGGTAATACAGTAGTGATCAGTGATGAGTGGTGCTCAAGTGAGGTGAATTAAAATTGCCTGCATTACCAAACTTAAAAAACTTTATTCAGTTCGGAACGCAGGAAAGTAGAAACAGTGTGGTGCGTGAAAAGATTAGTTACCAATCTAACGCACTCATTTGTCCATGTGAGTGGTCGACATGTTTCAGCCCCATATAAATGCCCAGCCGGGTCGGGGGGCTTTCTTCAGGACCTTAGGTTGTGTAGTCTTGTATGATTTTACAGCCTTGAAAGGTATGTCATTGACTCACCAATTTCATTGTGTTAGTTATCGGTCATGTAGTGTCTATAACTTCAAATCCCTATTTCGGGCTTCCTTGGGGGGCTGGCGGGCATAGTAACCTGCTGGCGGTGCCGGTTGCAGCGAATTGTGCTCGCTCTCGAAACTGTGCCTATGTACGTGAATGAGGGTTTTTAAAGACGGACAGAATATCTGACCCTGGTTACACAGGTACAAGTGATCCATTCTCCATTGATAATCAATCTGTGATAAAGTAAAAAAACTTTTGAGGGAAAGGGCATTTGGGTGGATCCTCACCCAATTGATCACGCCGGATAGTGTGTAGTAGATCTTTGTCTCGTTGCTGCTCCTTATTATTCCCTCCTTCATGGTAGATGTGTTGTCAGTTCATGCCTCCAAACCGTGCTTACTTTCTTTCATTTCCTGTAGAAAGTCTGTTTTACATTTAGAATGCGCCTTGTCAGGATCAGTGGTGTTAGATTTATTATTGATTCAAACTCCCCCCTCACCCCACATACTGATGGCATTTCGATCACATTAAGATTTTGGAGCAATGGTTTCTGATGCTGATGCTCTGTGTATTCCTGTCAGTTACATTTACTTGATCCAGTATTTGGTGGGGTATAGTTTGTATCTTATAACCTGTATCAATTAGTAATGAAGCAAGAATGTTCACCTTCTCAGTTTACTTAACTGCTGTATTCAAGGTGACACCTTACACACCCCAGGAAGGAACGGGCAGTGAATCAGGTTCATAGTATGTATGTCTGTAATCTTTGAGTTTTATGACGTTATTTCTGTATGTATGTCACATAAAAAAGAATAAAGCAAGCACCATACATTATTTTGAACACGATCAGAACAAAATAAAAATAGCAACACATTTCCTGATTTTAAAGATGTAGTTGGGGTTTATGGGTCTACATATAATATAAGTTTACGGGCCATATATGTGTGACAATTGATCTGCAGGAGTTTCAAATTGTATTATGTGCAAATGTCCTAAGTAGTCAGTCTCACTAGGCATTTCAGCTTACTTTTTTCAGCTGTACTCTGACCGCTAGGTACACTTGATCGTTTTTTTTTTTTTTTGAACAGTTGAGTACAGTCTCAAGAAAGAACTTGACAACCAAAGCAATAGTCTTCTCACTTGGAAAGCTGCTTCTTAACTGAGGAACACACAATTCTCAACTATTTGTACTGAAATCAGGTAGGCAAACAAATCCAAAACTCACAATGGATTATAACCGTCCATTTTCCCTGGATAGCGGAGCAAAGATGATGTATTGGTTTTAAACACATCCACTGTGAACGAGGGTCATTAGTCACTGTGGTCTTGTTAAACGCACCGTCCTTGCATGATTTTAAAGAAACTATTGTTAAAATTGTTCTATAGTCTTATTAGAAGAGAAAATGACATGCTTCTGTTTTCGATCCCACCAGCTGTCATAGTGAATTGATTAAAATAAAAATTGTGCTCTTTAAACACATTCAACTTCATACATAGCATAGCCAGATGATGTACCTGTTCCAGAGATCATTGTCAGATTTGAAGGTCACAAGTTCTGTTCCCTGTGGAAAGTTAATTGAATACGGTATACCTAAATATCCTTGTGAAGGATTCTAACATATTTCAAGTGTTTCTTGAATTCTAGGTGAAACCTTCTGGGAAAGATGGGTGGGTTTTCTTAAATATGATCGAAATATATGTTTCAGGCAGCATCAGCTTTTTCTGGTCGGAAGAGATCTTTGCATTGAACTATCCAGTCTGACACTGTCAAAACCTTTTTTGAGTTATTTTTTAATTTTCCTATAAAAAGCTGCTTCTTGGTATGGCTTTCAGGTAATGGTCTAGAGGCATCCCAGGTTGTTCCACTCCCTTTACAAGTGGAGGTTTGTGAGCTGTCTGTGAACGAGGGACAGATGCCCCCCAACACAAAAGGGACAGTCTTTCTGCCTCCCTGGGGGCAGATCAATACTGAACAACTGAAAGGACAGGCAGGCTGCGGAAGTCTGTTTCCCCAAGGCATGTGGTTTAAAACTTTTATTTACAAATTACTAATCGTGCCATATATTAGTTTAGAAGGGCTTTTTATTTACAAGCATCAGCACTTTTTAGCAGCTCTGTTAAAATCCTTTGTAACCTACAACTCCTCGGCTTGCGTCACAGTTGCTGCTGAGGTGCCCGGTCCGTCACAGCTCTGCCAATTGAACTGAGGGAGTTCAGGACACAGAAAGCAGTGGCATAGCAATTCCGCAACGGCCGCTAATCATTGGACGGTAGCGGTCTTAGTTTCCTGCTCTCTCTCCATAAATTGAAAGCCTGGTGCCAAAGCGCAGGGCGTGCCAAAGTCGCTCCCTTCTGCTTCTGTCCACGCCAGACTGTCGCCAGGAGCCACAAACCCTGCATCTCCCTTCCTAGGTATTTCCCTTTCACACTCACGCTATTACAGTGCTAAAGACCTACTCAACCTCAGAAACTACCACCCACACTGCGCTCCCCACCTCCCCAATCTGCTGGAAGGCCCATTTGCATGTAGGATGTGCAAATTCACCTGCTCCACCACTGCACATATAGCGTCCGTAGATAATCAGCAATACAACCAGGTGCGCAAATCTTCTTTGAAATCCCTCCCCTCTCCTTCTGGACCCCTAATAATTCATCGAATCCTTCTATGCTCAACTGCATCTACCTCAATGCTAGGTCAATTCCCAAGCACTCTGTGGAAATCTGAGATCTTCTCACCTCAGCACAACCAGTCTTGTGCTTCATAACGGAGACATGGCTGCACCAGTCTGCAATAGCTAGCATCCCGATAGCATTCCCTGAGAATTACAAGTTAATTAGGCAAGATCGGGAACTAAAATTCGGAGGCAGAGTAGCCATAGCTTTCAAGGACACCTTGAGAGTCGAAATGCTTGACTCCTTACTTATGAACTGGATGGAACTGATCATTTAAAAAAAATTTCCCCTCAAATGACAATCCCTCTTGTTTACTGCCCTCCAGGACAAAGAAAGGACTTCTCTGCAAAACGAACAGAGCGTCTGGCACCTTATGTTTTAGCTACACAAGACTTTCTCCTAATTGGTGACTTTAACCACTACATCGATGTAATTACAGATCCTGATGTTCCTATTTTGTTATCAAACCTTGAAATGTTAAATCTACATCTCACAAAAACTGGTCCTACCCACTCTGTTGGACATACACTGGACCTTATTTTCTCCACTACAAAACTACTACACATTGACACCCCACTACCATTAACATGGACAGATCACTTTCTGCTCAGTTTCCAGATCTCTACCACTACAGTCGCCATCAACCCCTGGACCCATAATCTTACCATTGCGGGACCCTGGAAAAAAATTACTTTAGACACTTTTCAAGCAGTGTTTCCCACCACCATGCCGGACAACTTTCCTGATATAAACGCAGCTCTCGCACAGTTCAATGACTCCCTCACTTATGCCCTTGATATTGTATCCCCCTTTAAACCTCAACCAAGGAAAGTTCCCAGACATAACGCACCTTGGTACACGGCTGAAGTAAAACTGGACAAATCGGAATGTAGAAGACTTGAGTGCAATTGGGGAAGGTCCAAAACCAACACAGACAAACAACTATACAAATATACCTTGAGTACGTACCATGCAGCATCAGGGCTTGAAAAATCATTTAATGTTTACTAGACCTGCAGGTCTAGTAACCTACAAAATCTACTCAACCTAACTGAAAGACACTTGACCTCTGTCTGTGAAAGCAAGCAAATGTGACAAGTTAACAAGATTTAAAGGCCTTTAAATCTTGCACTCTTGTCACATTTCCTCTGCTTTCAGAGACAGAGGCCAAAAGTCAGTTTATTTTGCTACTCGCCAGAAAGGGCGAATAGGACCTAAGAATAGCTTGCCCTAATTAAATCTGGCTCGCTCATGCGAGCGGGCGAGTGGATTTGTCGAACCCTGATGCATAAATAAAGGCGGCACATAAAGACTATTTCGTTCAGAAAATCAATCGGGCGGGAAACTCCTGCAAAGAACTATTTAAAATAGTCACGACCTTTCGCAAAACCACAAGCATGCTCCATCAGCATCCCAACCTCTCAAACGTTTTGTGAAAACTTGGCTACTCGCTTCCAGACAAAAATTGACACTATTTATAACAGTTTTCAAGTCCATTCTGACCCACCACTCACAGTATCTCAATACCCTAAATCAGTTGCACTTGACCATTTCGAGCCTATTCTACAAACACAGACGCAGGACATATTAATTAAAATAAAATCGGGGTCCCCGGCTGACCTCCGTCCCACAAGTCATCACCCTTCTTGCACCTCTGCTTGCCCCAATCATTACTGCACTATGCAACACATCTCTGAACTCGGCCTCTGTTCCCGGACAATGGAATGCAGCCCATGTTTCTCCCATCTTAAAGAAACCGAATGCTGATCCAAACGAGCCCGCGAACTACCATCCTATCTCTCTCCTCCCCTTGTTAGGAAAGATATTGGAAACACATGTCAATAAACAGATTATCATCTACTTGGAGAGCAACAGCCTACTCGCCATCTCCCAATCAGGCCTTAGACCATCCCATAGCACTGAGACTACTCTACATGCCGTAGTAGACTCCATTAGAGTTGCCCTAGATGATCGACAGCCAGCCATGCTGATTCTACTGGATCCATCAGCCGCATTCAACACCATCTCACACTCCATTCTAGTGCAGCGTCTCCAACAGATAGGCATCCAAGGGTTATCATTAGACTGGTTGGCCGATTTTTCTTAAAGATGGGGTTCAAACAATCTCTATAGGGACAGTCCATTCCAATTCTATACCACTGAACAAAGGTGTCAAGGGGCTCCTCCCTAAGCCCTACACTTTTTAATATCTATGTGACCCGTTGGCCTAACTCATTAAATCCTATGAGTTTGAGATATTTTCATATGCAGATGACACGCAATTGATCATCTCATTTGGGCAAAATGTAGAGTGCATTAAACAAAAATTCCTCACCTGCATGAAAGAGATTGCTACTTAGATGTTCCTTAATTGCCTCCAACTCAACGCAGGAAAGACAGAAATTATACTGTTTGGCAAAGCTCGGAGTATATGGAAGGACGATTGGTGGCCAGCAGAATTGGGCTCTGCTCCTCGGCCCACTAGAACTGCAAAAAATCTAGGCATAATCTTAGACGATCAACTATCAATGCAAAACCAGATCACCTCCGTTTGTGGTACATGCTTTGGTAGCATGCGTTTGCTCAAAAGAATCTTTAGATGGTTACCACTGGACTCGCGCAAGACTCATCCAGGCGTTAATTATCACCCGCCTGGACTATGGAAATGCTTTGTTTTGTGCCGCCAGTGAATTTCTTCTGGCCAAATTACAAGTGGTCCAAAACACAGCAGCACGTATGGTAAGAACCTATCCCCTAGAACCTGCTCAGCCCCCATACTTAGAGATTTACACTGGCTTCCCATCCGAAAGAGATCACTATTTAAATTGCTCTGCCTGACATACAGGTCTTTATCAGGGTCAGGGCCAAAATACCTACATAAGCTCACCCCCTATATTCCAAGTAGAAACCTCCGCTCTAGCCACCTGTCACTCTTATGTTCCAGTCGCATTCGCACAGCTAAATACGGAGGCCGTGCCTTCTCCTGTCTTGCCCCACTCGAATAAGCTTCCTCTTTTCATTCGAACATGCCCAAGCTTGGTAGAATTCAAGAAACGCCTGAAAACCTGGCTGTTCTAACTCGTTCCAACCTACCTGCCCCACAGTGCCGAGATGTCCCTACGGGGATGAGTTGTGCGCTATACGGAGAATCATATAACATAACATGACTTTTTATAAATCTATGATGTCCATTTGTTTAAATCAAAGGACTGCAACACTTTTTTTTAAATTCAGCAATACTAGCATTGCTACCTACTTTACCCAACATTGTGTGCCATTTATCTTAATCAACTGATATCTCATTTCCAGTTAGATTAATCTTACCCTCGAATGGCAGTGTTTATGCATCTTGATAGAATATTTACAACTGTTTCTACAGTGGCAGAATCCTTTGTGGAACTGTTGGTGGTATTGACTTAATTTCAGTTAGATTAGGATTTTAGATACAAATTTAAACTCTGCCTTATCTGGTCAGAAGTCTTAATATGTGGGTATTAAACTTAGTCTAGTCAGTTGATTTATGTTTGTACAGTTTTTTGCTTTTATTAGTTGCCATTTGACTGTGTAATTTTGAATTATGCCTGATATTCTTTGTACTCTCCAAATAGAACTTTTTAAACATTTTCCTGAATGGCATACTTTGTTTATTTAACCTTAAATCCTCTGGCAGATAATTCCATAGGGTACAAGCCTATGTGAAAAATAATTGATCTCCACCTCCCCTTCCTTCTAATTCCAGTTCTTTCAACAGGTTTTAAAAGTGCACTTTATGGGTTGTATATCAAAATCCGGAGCATTTCCACCATTAAAGATATCAACAGAAGTCGGTGTTTTGAACTTTACACTCTTTCAACGGAAGCCAGTTAAGTCTTTTTAATATTTTGAGATTTGCAAAGGAGGATACCCACTGCTCTGGCTGCAGTATTTGGTAGTGCCTGCAATTGCTCCTTTTTTGCTTTGTGGTCCTTTCTAGTAAACCTTTGCAATAGGCATGTTTAGTAGTTACTATTTTTTTGTTTGAATTTGTTTATTGGTTTTTAATGAAAAGCAAACCTGTACTTACTTACTGTGAAGAGTGTACATTTCAATGTATATATGTACAGGGAAAAATAAACAATGCTATTCGTACATATTAGGTTGTCACGTTCATAAACCCCTTGCATTATGAGGACGTAATGGTTATGTCCTCGGCTGTGCTGCTGCTGTGCCAAAGACGTAACCATTACGTCCTCGGCACAGCAGTCAGAAACCCCTCTGCTGTAAACAGCAGAGGGATTTCTTTTTTTCAGCCTCGGGAGCTGGGGAAGAGCTTCCTCAGCTTCCTGAGGCATTTTATTTTTTTAGCGTAGTGACTATGACAACATTACAGTGAAAGTGAAATGATCCCATCGGCTTATTTCACTTTCAGTGCCTATGTGCTCCTGGGGCTATCTCAGACCCCGAGCACGTAGGCAAACGGGAGGGGTGTCATTGGAAAGAGGAGAATCTCCCCATGATGTGTGGGAGTGTTGTATCTGGTTCTCCCATCGTGCTGGTGACCTGTGGATAGGCTGGGTTAGTATCGGAGTTATTTTGGAAGTTCTGGAGTATAGTGTCCCGGTCTGGGGCGATGGGGATCTTGCGGAGTCCCATGGTGTCCTCCCTGTGTAGTGCGCTACTCTTGGCCTGGGCCCAAACCAGGAGCGATTGCCTCCATGATATCAAAGGAGGCGGCTCGGGTGACCTCCAACGCTTGGTAAGTAAGTGTTTGGCTGTCAGAAGCCCTAAATCAAGAAAGCGAGACGTGACATTCTGGCTCTTACGTCGGCAGCATAGGCTCAGGATACATACCTCCCATGTGTGTGAGATTGTGCGTCCTGTAGATGTGGATAGTTGTTGTGACATGCTGTCCATATGTTGTGAGAGTTGGGCAAGCCCATAGTATATGAAGGGGGTCAGCGTACAGGTGGTGACATCTGGGAAAGTGGGCGTTTGCACGATTAAAGTATCTATTTCTTGTCTTGGCGTGGTTTAAGTAGGCCCTCTAAGTGATGTAGTACTGGATAAGGTGTAAACGGGCGTTCCTAAGGACATGAACTGGACTTTCCAATATGGCTGCCCATTCCTTGTCCATGCACAGGCGATTTAAGTCTGTTTCCCAGTGTTACTGCAGGGATGTGAGTGAGGTCACGATGTGGTGGTTCAATGAATCCGCAAACCATTTTTTGAGATGCTTCTCCGTCCCAAGAAGGTGCAGGTATTGAATAGTTAGATCAGCGAGGTGTGTAGGAGAAACTGGCTTGGTAGTATTCAGTCCTCCTCTCCCAGCGTGTCATAAGGTGTCAATGGACCATCTCGATAGAAGTCTCCAATCGTTTGTTGGCCAGCCTCAAGCCAGGCGGAAAGTTCAGTGGGTGAGGTGATGGTGCCACCCCTGGTCGTCCCCGGCGGTGGCAACGTGGAAGTGTACAGGATAGTGATGCGTGTGATAAATAGGCTGCGACAAAAGCATTTATAGGAGACCACCAAAAGTAGAGGTTCCGGCGGTCTCCCACGAACACAGGGATGAAAAAATCAGACCACCGCTAATAGGGATCATGGAGTTAAGAGTGTTGCCGTGTCCTGGAGCTCTAACCTCACCACCCATTGAAGTTACGAGGCAAGTTAGTATTGCTCCATATTTGGTACAGAAAGTCTCCCTCTATCTGTAGGCAAGTGCAGCTTAGTGAGTGCCACCCTGCAGCAGAACTTATTCCATATAAATTCTCTCATTATTCCCTCGAATGAGCAAAAGAGCAGGAGTGGAATCTATTGTGGCAGGTTGGTAAAGAAGTAGAGTTGGCAGTGCAAATCCACCTTTTTGAGCAGGGCAATGCACCCCATGATCGATAGTGGGAGATTGCTTCAGAACATTTGGGATCTGAGGGCAGTGATCGCTCTCACCGGGTTGCCCTCCAGTAGATCCATCGGCTTGTGATATATTCTGACCCCTAAATCTCAAAAAAGTGGCAGGCTGCCACACCACAGGGATGTCACTGAGGACAAAGGCAGGATCAGGATGTGAGGGGGTAAACGGGAAGAGGCAGGACTTGGCCCAGTTAATCCGTAAACTTAAAAGCATGGCAAAGGCAGCAAGGGTTTGAACTAGGGTGTCGGGGACCACCCTTATGTTTCGGAGAAATACTAGAAGGTCGTCAGCATGTAGAGAGATCGCGTGTGTCCTGTCCCCCACCGGGATACCCCAATGTGGTACAGCTGCTCAAATGGTCATTGCAAGTGGCTCAATGGCTAGGGAGAAGAGCAGTGGGGAAAGGGTGCAGCCTTGTCTGGTGCCCCTGTTTATTGAAATTGGGTCCGAGATATAGGAGTCGGTCTTCACTCTAGCAGATGGGGTGGTATATAGTAGCTTGATTAGCCGGATGATTCGTGCCCCAATGCCATATCACAGTTAAGTGTCAAAAGAGAAACCTCACTTGACCGAATCAGAGGCCTTCTTGAGGTTTAGTACCAGACATTCGGAGTGGGGCCAGCGCTGCACAGCGTATTTGAAGACACAGAAAAAGTGGCGCAGATTGAACGAGGTGCTACGAGCTGATACAAATCTGTTCTGATTATGATGAACCAAGGCGGGAACTAGGGGCGCCAGGCGATATTCCAGAATATTTTCCAATATTTTATAGTCTGTTTTAAGTAAAGCCAATGGTCGATAGGATCTGAGGGCAGTGGGGTCTCTGTCAGGTTTCGGTAAGGAGATGAGTAGGACGTCTTGCAGGGAATTTGGGAGTGACAAGACCAAAAGGGATGCTTCATACAGGGCAAGTAGTTGAGGAGCAAATACTGGAGCCAAGACTTTATAGCATTCAATCGTCAAACTGTCCAGACCCAGGGGTTTTGCCTGTCGTCAGGACCCTGATAACTTTATGTATTTCATGGAGTGTAAAAGGTTCATCGAGTTCCATCCGCTGTTCAAGGGTGATGGTGGGGAGCCTAAGTGTGGGGGAAAAAAAGGCTTCAAAGCGGTCCGGAACAGTGAGGCGTATAGTGTTTCGTCAGTTCCGTGTGTATTTCTTCTTGGGTATGGAGAAGGTGTCCTGAAGAGGATTGTAGTGAAAGAATGGCATTCCATGGTTGTTCCTGGCGTGTCAGCCACGGCAATAGTTGGCCAGATAGGGCTGCGTGCGGTGTAATTCAGGTATCTAAGTCGTTCCAGCAGAGCGGTGTATTCTTACCATGTGTCTGCAAGTCGATGGGTGTCTTGGCTCCAGATGTGGCCACGCATGGTGAACACCATATGTAAGGCCTTACACCTCTCCCTGATCACCTGTTCTAGATTTGGCGCGGTGCCATGCCCCGGGGGATGACGCTCCCATCCCCGGCGGCCCCCAGCGGTACCTCCCACCCGCGCTGAACCATCGGTGTAGGACGTTCAGCAGCGAGACCAGCCAACTCCATCCAGTCCCAGGCATCTTCAGCCGGGTCGAAAAAATGTGCATCCCACTCTGCTATTACTTGAATTCTTGTGGGGAAAAGGAGGGAGTATCGTATGTCCAGTGCATGGAGGTGCCTCTTGACCGCGAGAAAGGAGCTTCTCTGTCGTTGCAATGCAACCGTATAATCAGAGAAAACGCATGCCGGAGGCGTTTTCTACTTTTATCTCTAGCAGTTTGCGTGCTTCGCGTAGAATAGAATCGTGGTCTCTGTAGTTGAGCAATCGGAGTAAGAAAGGCCTGGGGGTTGTCTCCAGGTGGTGGACGGCAGGTCGGTACGCGGTGGGCTCGCTCGACACCAAAGAAAGGGGAGAGTGCCATATCCATTAACATAGCGCGGATCCAGGACTCCGGATATGCCAATGCATCCAAGCCCTCCATGCCTTCTGGAAGGCCCACTATGTGTATCTTGTCTCTTTTGGAGCATCCCTCCACGTCTCCCACTATGCATTCCAGCGCGTGCACACGGCCCACCAGGGTAGCCTCTTCACCTGTTGTCGGTTGCAGTTCAGCCAGCGTTTGTTCAGCCGTATGCACCTTGTCTGCTAGTTTGCGGTGGTCAGCGTGTAACAGATCAAAGCCCATCGTGACTTTGTCTATTCTGCTTTCCAGTGATGTGTGCGTCTGTTCAAGTGCTGCTCCAATCTTTTCTACGGTTTGTAGCACTGTATCGAGTTTGGTGCCAGGGAGTCTGTTAGGTCAGGATTTCCCACTTCCGCATGGTCTCCCGTCTGCCGCACCATTGCCGATGACTGTCGGGGTGATCCCTGCTGAGTGCCAGAATGTGTGCGCCCCATGCTGTGGTGACGGACGAGCATCGGGATGGCCCAAAACGGGTGGGGCACGTCTGGGATGTCGTCTCTTCAACTTATTTGAGTGGATCCACAAGGATTGTGGGCCACCCACGCCAGGCCATTTTCGAACAGACAAGCGTTATTTGTTAGTTTAATCACATACGCAAGCTTCCTCTCTATTTATGTTCGTGTATGCAAGAGTTAGTATGAACAATACAAAGTTTAATAAATTAATACTATGAGAAGATTGTCTCCGAGCAAGTCTCATTTGTGAGTCCTTGCTCCATCAATCCCCTCTCTGATGGCGTTTCTGAGCCATCAAATGCTACCCACAACCAGATGCCAACTTTTAGCATAAAATGGTTTCATTTTCGTTTTTACACTTTCTATTTTTCACATCCCCTTTCAGTTTCTTGTATAATTCACTTCTCATATCTTCAAGTTCAATTTCGTCAAACTTTCTTTTCTTTCCTTTTCCTGTCACATTATACGATTCATTCTTTCTACAACATTTGCACCATATTATTATTGTCAGTACTATTATTGCTATCCCTGCTAAGGGTACTAATATTTGACCTATAAGTCCTTTCCCTACATTAGCAAACCAGGTACCAATTGACGCAATACTATTTGTCAATCTTTCCCATACACTATCGACTTCCAGTGGTTTTAATTCCTTCTCAAGTTTCGTTATATTCTGTATGTATGTTCCAATTTCTGCACTTTTATCAGGTATGTAAGTGCAACAGTGTTTCGTCTTTAATAATTTGCAGACTCCTGCCCTCTTTTGCCAATATAATATCAAGAGCAAGTCGATTTTGCATAACCATAGATCGAATCGCAACCATCTCCGCATTAATCATTAGAAATCCTCCAGCAGTGTCTGTTGATAAACGATCAACCACTGTAGATAATTTACATATTTTCCTTGAGTTCAGAATTATCCCCACTGAAGGTATCAATGCACCAAATATATCACCTACAATTTCTGAAAAACTAGCTCTTTTACTACGTTTTAATTCACTATTATTTTCATTGCTCCCAGTGTTTCTTTTTACGTGGTACATCTTTGGAAATACTATTCCAAAGTAACAACTTCCATACCACCGTGCAGGAAGCCTAAAGTAAGCCTTATTCCCACACACATAATAGATTCCAGGAAAAACTGAATCTGTTCCTCCTTTTAGTCCCCAACCTCCAAGAATTAAGAAATTGTGCTCACATTCACTGGTACCGATGAAAACATTGTTATAATCAGTCTTTAACCTATGTAGACAAATTTTCCCTGTTTTTACAAAATCCAGTGCCATAGCAGCTTGAGCCTTGCCAGGTGTGTAACTCCCTTCTTTCTCAGCCCAAGGTGGCAAATGAGCCTTATGCTCAGAAGCTTTCTTTTGGAAATCTTGTCTTCTATCTTCTACTAAATTCAAAAATATCTTTTCTTCTTCATGTAATGAACATGTTAGATTGCTTCTATGTGCATGTGTTATATCTATCGATTTCATTGTTAAGAAAAATTCTCCCATAAATTGTGCATCTTGGCTACTAAGTACTGGGTTCATATTCTTTCGAATTGGAACCTCAGAAAATATCACATCTAGGTTTGAATAATAATACTGAAGTCTGCCTGTTCTATAAAATAAACTAGTCAATACACTACATGATATGCCATAAGTTAATGGCAAGTGATGATATGTTAACCCTTCTGCTACTGATTCCGGTAACTTCATACAGACATAACAATTACTAACCTCCATGGTATCTACATATTGAAACAATAATTTTGTGAAAACATTCAAACTAGTGTCGTTATCTGTTACTTCATGATGTAGTTCTGATTCATCTTCTGCCTCTAAATTTACTCTATCACCCTTTAAATTATCTATCCTTCCCTTCGTTTCGTTGTTAATCTTCTTATCTGTTATCATAAGGTAAGGAATTGCTACAATCACGACTAACCATACTATAAGCACCATTACCAGACTACATATGCATATTGCACAGCATCTTTTACAACATTTCCGTTTTGGTCTCCCAGAAACTCTATCGTTCGACATTTTGACAAGGAAGATTGCTCTTCTTATCTATTTTCAAGTCTTCTTATATTATCAAGGTGGCTTTATTTCTTTTTCATAGGACAGTTCCGCACTGGTTCCTTCGTCACCACTTTCACTTGATTCTGAGCTTTCGTAGTCTTTGAGAATAATATAAGTCCAATCAGGACCTTTAAATTTGTTGTTCACAAGTTTCAGTCTTTTGCTTCTTCGTTTTTCAGTTCTTACTTTCTTGTCCCGTTTGACTTGTTACTTCGTTTACTTGTTCTGGATCTTCACTTCTGGTTGTTATGTGGTATTTTACTCTTTTAATGACACTAGGCCAATGATCACCTTTTCTGATTTTCTTTGTTTGCACTGTCTCTTTACTTTTTATTTCTTCTTCAGAAATTCTTTTATTTTCAGGTTGTGGCACAGTTTGGTTTTCTTCAACTACGGTTTCTTCTGCTATTTGTTCTTTTTCAGGTGTTATTGCATTTCTCTTCAGCTGCTCCACTGTGAGTCTCTAGTAACTGATTTTGTTCTTTATTTACGTCTTCTTGTTCGAGATTCTCGGGATCTTCTTCTTGAATGTATTTCTCTGGATCTAACTGGTCCTGATCAGGGCTTATTGCACTTTGTACTTCTGCAGCCTGACCGTGTTCTTCTAAACCTGTCTGTCCCTGCTCAAAATCTGTTGGTTCGTCATTATTTTGAGCCCAGTTTCCTCTCCCTATCTGGTCCTGCTCAGGTTCTCTTATTGTGTCTTCTTCTTCTTCCTGAGCTGCTTCTTCTTCACCTATCTGATCTTCTTCAATTTCTTCTAAATTTGCTTGACTTCTTGTTCTGTGGTAAATTTCAGGAATTTCCACCACCGGTATCCAGTCCTGACTTGTGCTCAGTTGTTCTTCTTCAGCTTCCCTCGAATCTTGTTCCTGAGATTCTTCAGCTGGGCAACATTCAGCTTCCTCAGTGATCGATACTATCTGAGGATTTTCTTCTTCAGGATCTGGTACTCTTTTGGTGTGGCTTACATGAATCCAATTAGGAAATCCTGCACACTTCACTGCCGTGTTTGTGACCAGTATGACCTGACAAGGTTCGCCCCACCTAGGTGATAGACACGTTTCTCTGGTGTGATTCTTCACTACCACCCAGTCACCGGGATTCAGATCATGTTCTTGTTCAGGCTGCCTGGAAACTGCGTCTTCTCCAACCTGGTGAGAGACAGAACGCACTAGGTCAGCCAATCCTTTGCAATAATCCAGAACCATATCATCAGATATATTCAGCAGTTTATTTGTGGGAACATGTGCTTGTCTCATTGCTCTTCCCATCATTATCTCGTGTGGACTCAATCCAGTATTTTCTATCAGGAATGCTTCTGAGTCCCATTAAAACAAGTGGCAATGCATCCGGCCAATCTAATGATGTTGATGCACACATTTTTCCCAGTCTGGATTTTATCGTGCCATTCATTTGTTCAACCACTCCAGAAGCCTCTGGACGATATGCACAGTGCAATTTTTGCTCAATTTGGAATGCTTCACAGATTATCTTAATCACTTCACTGTTAAAATGCTTTCCTCTATCTGATTCCAAAGTTACTGGGAAACCAAATCTAGGAATGAGTTCTCGTAGCAACAACTTTGCGACTGTAATACTGTCATTCCTCCTGGTAGGGTAAGCCTCCACCCACTTTGAAAACAGACACACTATGACAAGTACATATTTCAGCCCTCTACATGGTGGTAACTGAATGAAATCAAGTTGCAATCTCATAAATGGACCCTCCGCCTTTCCAATTTTTCCAAACCCAATTATTGTTTTTCTTCCTGGATTATGCATTTGGCAGGTTAAACATCTCTGGCAAAGACTCTCTGCTAAGGCCCTAAACCTTGGATTGTACCAATTTTGTCTGAAGAACCTAATCATTGCATCTCTCCCTACGTGTGTGTCTCCATGATACATCCTGGCCATTTGTGAAAGCAGACAGTCAGGCATGACTGGTCTGCCATCGGCACAAATCCATACATCATCGTCTGCCCTTTGAGAACATCCCATTTTAATCCATGTACTTCTTTCATTCTCATCAGCATCATCTTGCAATCGTTTTACATCATTCCATGTTTCAGGAGGTGCATACAGCATAAGTTGGCAGCTGATTCCCATTCTTTCCACCCTTTTATTTACTGACAATCTATTTTTGGCGCAATGTTGAGCCACAAGATCTGCGTATCTGTTGCCGACTACCACCCAGTCATCTCCTGACTGGTGTGCGGCACACTTCACCACAGCCAATTCTTTTGGTGATTGTATGGCTTCCAATAGTTCTTTTACGAACTGTCCATTTTTAATGGGGGATCCTGAAGAAGTCATGAAATCCCTCTGCATCCATAGTTGGCCTAAATCATGCACAACCCTGTAACCATATTGGCTATCTGTAAATATAGTTACTTTTTGATTCCTCCCAATTTTGCAAGCCTTTATTAACCCAATCAATTCAGCTATTTGTGCAGATTTGACTCCTGGTAAATAGGATGCTTCGACTATTCCAGTTAATTCACACACTGCATATGCTGCAGTTAGTTTTCCATCTTCATGCCTTTGGCACGAACCATCAACAAACAGCTCCCTGTCTGGCTTCCTGAGTGGTAGTTCCTGAATATCAGGACGTGGTTTCGTGCATAACTCTGTGACTTGTAAACAATCATGTTCCTCTTCGTCATCTTTAACTTCTTCATGATATGGGTCTGGTAGTAAGGTAGCAGGATTTACTATTGTGCACCTTACAATGGTCACATTTTCAGCACCCAGTATTATTCTTTCATATTTAGTCAGCCGACTAGGAGTAAGATGCTGAGTTCAGGTTCTTGTCAACAGAATCACAACCGCATGTGGAACAAACACTTTTACAGGGTGTCCCATTACAATTGACTCACTTTGTTCAATGCTCAAACAGGTAGCCGCCACTGCTTTTAAGCAGCCTGGCAACGCGGCTGCCACTGGGTCCAATGTAGCAGAAAAATATGCTATAGGACGTCTGTCTAAACCATGTCTCTGAGTTAGGACTGAGAGTGCACAATTTTCTCGCTCATGACAGAATAATGCAAATTTTCTCTTATAATCAGGCATGCCTAGAGCAGGTGCTGCACACAGAGCATTTCTTTAATTTTACAAAAGCTCCTACGCTCTCATCATCCCATTCAACTGGGTCTTTTGCCTTCTTTTCCGTCATTTGAATTAAGGGCTTTGCTAACAGAGAAAATCCTAGTATCCATTGTCGACAATAACCTACTATTCCAAGGAACATTCTCACTTCCCGTTGGGAGACAGGCATTTGCATTTTCTTGATTAGTTGCACTCTTTCAGAGGTTATTCTTCTTTTTCCCCTCTCAATCTGGTGTCCTAGATATTTGACTGCTGTTGTACAAAACTGTAACTTTTCAGGTGAAACCTTATGCCCTTCTTCAGCTAAGTGATTTAATAATGCAATAGAGTCAACAATACAGTCCTCTCTAGTGTTAGATGCCACCAGTAAGTCGTCTATATACTGCACTAAGACTGAGCTTCCTGGCATCACTAGTTTCTCTAAGCACTTTTTCAATATCTGATTGAAAATGGAAGGACTTTCCGTGTACCCCTGAGGAACACGATTCCATACATAGACTTTGTTCTCAAATTTAAATGAAAAAAGATACTGGCTATCTGGGTGCAAGGGTATTGAAAAGAACGCTTGGCATAAATCAATCACAGTAAACCATCCTGCACTCCAAGGAATCTGGTATAGAATTACGGCAGGATTGGGCACTATAGGACAACAGGGTTCCACGATCTTATTTATTTTGCGCAGGTCTTGAACAATCCTATACTTTCCACTAGGTTTCTTCAAACCCATGATTGGTGAGTTACAAGGGCTACTCATTACCTCTTTTAATATTCCCTGTTTTACCATTCTGTTTATTTCCTCAATGACTCCTGCTTTTACTTCTGCACTCATTTTGTACTGTCTGGTATTTGGGAAAATTGCACCTTCCTTTACAGTAATTTTAACTGGGTCTATTTTGGCCATAAGTCCTACTTCCTTTCCCGTGAAATCCCATACTATGGGATTTACTGTAGTTTTTAATTCTTCTGGCAACTCGTCTTTGGTAATCAAAGAGAACATCTCATCTACTTCTGTACCTTGCTTTGCAATCATAAATTTATATACATGGTCTTCATCTGGGGTCTGAATTGCCACACCATCCGGTGTGCAGAAAATTGTGCAATTCATTTTACACAACAAATCTCTGCCCAATAAGTTTACTGGACTAGAATCACACACTACAAATTGATGCATTTCTCTAAAATTTCCAATTCTAACTTCCATTGGTTCGGTAAGAGGTGTTCTAATCTTTCGATTAGCTACCCCCACTACTTGGATAGCTTCTCCAGAGAGGGAAGGTCTGGGATGTCTGCTGTTCTTACAGTAGACCTGGTAGCACCAGTGTCCAAAAGGAAGGTAATATCATTACCCTTCACATTCCCTTCAACATATGGACCTGACTGATCTACCGGTAAGGACGCGCCAAGTACGCACTCCTTCTCCCCCTCTCTTAGGCACCGTCATAGACTGTACGGACAGAAATCGTCCTGTAAAAGAAATTGTGAGGTTACATAATCATTCTTACCACTTCCTCCTTGATATCCGACGTCTGTACCGTGCTTTGCTCTGCTTACATTACCCTGTATAGGTGCTGGTGGCAACTGACTCCCTGCTGTGAATCATTCTGCGTCTGTGGATTTAAATTTTGATTTGGGCCATTATTATTCCGAATCTTTTTACATTCATCCTTCCAATGTCCCAATTTTCCGCATCCATGACAAGGAAATTTCTTTTTAGTCTCTTCTCTGCTCATTCGTCATCTCATTTTTCCACCATTCCCAGTGTCACCATTCGTTCCAGAATCCTTTCCCTGATTCTCACTTGGATTATCCAAGTTAATTCCCTGTTTCTCAGCCATTTTTACCTGGCCCACATCACTTTCTCTTGTAATTTCTTGTGCCTGTCCTCAATGTCATCTCCACAATATTTTGCATATTTCAAGATTTCATCGATCGGTTTCCCTTGCCAGCACAACATGTGCTGCTTAATCATCTGACAAATCTCTGTCTTTAGACCGTAAACACATCGGTAGACAAACTGACTCATGTTTTTATCTCCAATATCCTCAAATCCACTATACTGTTTGAATACCTGTAATAAACGTTCATAGTAGGCGTGTACCGATTCACTGGCTTCTTGGGTAGTCCTGTCTATTTTCACCCAATCTGTTTCTTTTGGTGGTATTTTCCCTTTCAGGTAAGTTATTACCTGCTGATACTTTTCATTACATCATTTGACGGGTCACCTGTCTTTGGATCTCTAGGATACTCTTCACTGGGCCAATCAACTGTGATTTTACAATCTGTCCACAAATCGGCAGGTACCACTATGTCGAACAAACCATCCAAATCCTTCAACAATACCTTTGACACCTTCACAAACCTCTCAACCTGCTTGTACCATTCAATGGGCTTTTCTCTCAATTTTGGAAAATCATTCGTAAAGGACAAAATATCCTGTCTGCTCCATGGGACATGTACATATCCCCCTCCTGGAACTTCTCGCATCGGGTACATTTGATCTGCTTTCCCTGTTTCCTTCATTAAATATTCAGAAGTTGTTCTACTGTATCGTGCCTCTTCCTTTTTCTTTGTCCATCTAACTTTCCATTTATCTAGGTCTCCCCATTTCTGCAAGACTGTCATTAATTCCCTTATTTGTAATTTTCTTCCAGAGGCATTCATGTTTTCTAAATCTTTGTCTGAAAAATCTGCTCTATAGGGTTTCTGTAACACTTTCGACTTCCCTATTTCAATTCCCATCTGCAGAGCTAAATCTGATAATTTCTCATGGAATCTCTTTACATTTCGTGTGATACTTCTGCACACGAACAATAGTTCTTCTTCATCGTACGTATTTAGGCAATCTACCCCTACATTTCCTGCTATTATTTCTTCTAATTCAACCTTTAATTTATAAATGTCCATGATCTTTGGGGGTGAACTCTGTCTATCTGATCCTTGTGCCCATCTTTCTAAGTCTTCTGGTGTAACTACTGTGGCACTCTTGGTTCCTGATGATGTTACTATGTTTACATCTTTCGAGCAACCAGGTGTAGCTCTCCTGGGGGTACTATTTGCAGATTCTCGAATGGGCAAGTCCATTAATGAAATCATAGATTCACAATCACTAAAGTGATCCTCAACCATTACTACTGCTTCAGGTTTAGGAACATTTACAGGAGTAGGCGTAACTAGAGGTTTGGGATAATTTACCTTGTCACCATATAAGGGAACTACTGGACCAATTGTTACAGGTATGGTCAAGGAATCAGGATGTACATTTAACTGTTATTTTCTGTATTAATTCTGCTCTATTTTTATCTATGGCTTCCTTTTCTTTATCGTGAAGTACCCTACTAGCTGGGGAATCATGCAATACTTGTGGTACCAATGGTACCAATGGTGTCCTTAACAGTGGTGCACTTGGGGTGCATCCACTTGTCCCTTCCTGATATGGTGGTGGGTTCTTTAATATTTCTTCCATAAATTCATCTTCGGAGTCTCCAAATCTAGTCAAGTGTTTTGTCTTTTCTGTGCATTTGCTCCCTATCGAATCTTCTGCCATTAATATTGGATACAGACCTTCTGTAAGCATTGCTCTTCTCCACTCAATCAATCACGGCATTTATAGAGCGCGCTACTCACCCGGGAGGGTCTCAAGGCGCTGGGGGAGGGGGTAAGTTACTGCTCGAACAGCCAGGTCTTGAGCTGCTTCCTGAAGGAGAGATGGACCTGGGTTCGCCGAAGGTGAGTTGGGAGGGAGTTCCAGGTCTTGGCTGCCAGGTAGGAGAAGGATCTTCCTCCGGCGGTGGTTCTGCGGATGCGTGGTACGGTGGCGAGGGCGTGGCTGGTTGATCGTAGCTGGCGGGTGGGCGTGTAGAAGGTCATGCGGTTGTTGAGGTACTTTGGGCCCAGGTCGTGGAGGGCCTTGTGTGCGTGGGTGAGGAGTCTGAACGTGATTCTCTTGCTGACGGGGAGCCAGTGCAGGTCTTTCAGGTGTCCGGTGATGTGGCTGTCTCGGGGGATGTCCAGGATGAGTCGTGCGGAGGCGTTCTGGATGCGCTGGAGTCTTTTTTGAAGTTTGGCTGTGGTTCCGGCGTAGAGGGTGTTCCCATAGTCCAGTCGGCTGGTGACGAGTGCCTGGGTGACGGTCTTCCTGGTTTCAGTGGGGATCCATTTGAAGATCTTGCGGAGCATGCGCAGGGTGTTGAAGCACGAGGATGAGACGGCGTTGACTTGTCTGGTCATCGACAGGGAGGAGTCCAGGATGAAGCCCAGGTTGCGTGC
This sequence comes from Calotriton arnoldi, assembly GCA_963921515.1. Classification (NCBI taxonomy): domain Eukaryota; kingdom Metazoa; phylum Chordata; class Amphibia; order Caudata; family Salamandridae; genus Calotriton; species Calotriton arnoldi. Next base: position 681,671 of record CAWUFW010000021.1, on the reverse strand, counting down.
GTGGTCCGTTGGCTTGGGCGCGGTGCCCAGGGCCGGGGGCCACCAGGAGTCGTCCCAGGCGGAGGGTGATGAGCCCAGGATGAGGACTTCCGTCTTGTCTGAGTTTAGTTTAAGGCGGCTGTTCCTCATCCAGTCGGCGACGTCTCTCATCCCGTCGTGTAGGTTTGCTCTGGCGGTGGTGGGGTCGTTGGTGAGGGAGAGGATCAGCTGTTTCATCTGACCGTCCCTTGACTCATTTTGGTACCTAGGAAAAAATCCCCGATAACCCCTATTACTTCTGGATCGGTCACGTTCAAATGCCTCAGTTTCCCACTCCTCTAAGGCTTCGTATTGAGTTAGTCTAGGTCTGGGTTCTAAATCATTCATCCTCAATCTCACATTTTGAAGAATTCTCCCATTGAAAGTACCATTCTCGGGAAATGCTAATATTCCGTCATTCTTGGTATATTCTATCCAATTTTCTATCCATACGCAAGTATGATAACCTCTCTCCATCATCATGAATGAAGCGGGCGTTTTAGCTGGTGGAATGATAATTCCTTCCCTAGTTTTGATTGGTTTATCCTTTTTAAAATAATTCTTAATCTTTTGTAGAACTGACATTTTTCTCTTCTCTCCGTACATCTTGGGTAAATCTCGATGTATGAAATTATATTCTGCAAAGCCTAGGAATCTCCTATCCGGACGAATTCCTATTAAAGTTTGATCACGTTTTAACATACAATCTCCACTATCCACTAGGATTTCAGCTTCTATAGTAACAACCAATCAAATGCCTGCTAACTTTTGTCTCTGAACCAATCCTAGCGCGGCCTTTCTGTGACGTTTGTCTGTCAACACCTCCTTTACAATCTGCGCTTTTCTGTCCCTCGCTGTTTCGACCAATCCCAGCGCGGCACTTTGTGACGTCAGTTCCCTCTCCGGTAACTGACCCTCCCTTTACAAAACTCGTACGCAAAACTTTATTTTCTCTACGACTTTAATTAAAAATCAGTAACAACATAAAACATTCGCTATCGTGCCAGTTTCTCTAAATTGAAAAGATAGTTTTGGTCACACTTAGTAAAACCTTTCCGTTTACTAAACATACACTACGAGTAAAACCCTTCCGTTTACTCTTCACTCGAGCATCAAAACACCTGTTACTTCTTCAATGTTACCCTTTCTAGGTGATATAACATCAAAATTTCACCAGTATATTCCTTTGCTATTACTCATACGCACAGAATCCCTAACAAGTACTGATAGCCCAACCTAACTTTTCAGTACTATTTCTGCCTGACAGATAACCTCACTGCAGTATGGTTTCCACTTACCATCCGCTATTCAATTTCCCCGGGGATTTCTGGACAACATAAAACAAACTTTAAACAATAACGGATGTTAGTTCATAGAAGTACAATTCTCATTACCCAATTAACCAAGCACAACCATCCTCTGATAACAAGAAAACTGATCCAGCGAGTTACTAGCAACAAGCATTCATACACCAAATACACACTTGGGCCCATACATTCATACTACGCTAGTAATTTCCGCTGGTGGGTCAGTTGTACTCTTTATCAAATCCCTGCTACCAATTACTTTTCTGATTGAAGAGTAATGACTTACCAATGGATCCTTTGCTAATTGGGAAGTTTAAAATGAGTGACATTCATTACAATTCATAATCTTGAAATAATCACTGAGTCGGGAAGTTTTAAAATGTTTATCTAAAAGATTTAGCAGAGTAAAGTACAGAATTGCATGATACTTAATCGCATATCAAGGATGAAGTATAGAAATCAATTATCGATTAATGACGGTCCCTCAGAAAGGAGAGGATAGAGACAGCAGCGCAACTAAAGGTTGCATTTATATTTACCTAAAGTGCGAGAACCAAACCCCTTGGCTAAGGTGTTGGAAAAGATTAGGACCCAGGAAGGATGAAGAGCAAAGACCTCCTCCAGGATCAGGATAGGACCGGTGACCTCTCTACCAACGATGCCTGCGTCGTTCCCCTCTCTGATACTCGACTTCTCCTCGATTCTCCCGTGCCTTCCTTCTAATGGACTCCGCTGCCCCCTCCTCAGGACCTCTCTGGACAGCGGTTCAGTCTGCAATCGATCAGCTTGTATGGCTGCTGGAGCTTGTGCGTGCGCCTCTGCTTGAGCTAACTTAATTAGCTAATTCTATATCTATTATACCCTTCTACGCCCATGTACCTCCCATTAATGTTGCAAAAATATGGGCCCACTACTTCTGATTGGACAGGGGGTTGATCCTCGCACCATATTGATTTAGTTCAATTTCCTAAAGCCCATTGTTTTTAAAATACCGCCCATCACAGTTAATACATTTGCTTTATTTCCCACCCGTCTCACGACAAAGTTTATACATTGTTCATATAATTTGTTGCTTTTTAGTAGGGACATCATGGGTACAGCAGTGTTGGCCATCAGGTCACGGCCTTGGACGTCGTCCAGGTTGACTTCATCTTTTTCTCTCCGGGCAGCCACTCGGGGCGCATGCGCAGATCCATTGTCTCTCGAGTTTCCAGTTCACCAACCCCAGGCCCATTTTACGAACTAATAAAAAGTCAAAGAAGAAAATATTAATCACAAATAAATTGTTTCACTGTATTCCCACTCTTTCTACTCTATTCCCATTTACTTATAAATTCTATCCCGCATTAATAGCGTTTAGAATACCACTGTTAATTGCAACATAAGAGCAAGCTATAGCATGTGAAAACGTAAAGCAGCCATTTTACTTCACACTGCGCAGAAGCAAGAGTTTCCCACCAAGCAAAGAAAGACGTCATACCACGTGATATGGTTGAGACATGCGCAATAGAGTTTCCCGCGCTTTAGCGGCCATTTTAGAACAGACAAGCGTTATTTGTTAGTTTAATCACATAAGCAAGCTTCCTCTCTATTTATGTTCGTGTATGCAAGAGTTAGTATGAACAATACAAAGTTTAATAAATTAATACTGTGAGAAGATTGCCTCCGAGCAAGTCTCATTTGTGAGTCCTTGCTCCATCAGAAGGAAAACAATCTTTTCACCCCCCCGCACTCCCCCCACGTTTGTTGCCCAGGACCCTCTCACTCCCCCACCCTACCCTACAATTAAATACCTTACAGGAGCAATCATAAGGAGTGTGGATAATCATCATTACAGTACAACATTAACAAGCGAATACAAAGTGCAACAGTGCGATATGTGCAAATAGAATAGTGCATATAAAGACTGGATGTCGAATTTAAGCATAATTTCATATATCGGTTCTATAGCAGCAAAGGAAATCCACAAAGTGCTAGTGCCGATTAAAAGCCACAGTTTCAATGATATTACCCAAATGATCTTTTTTTTTTTATTTAAACGGGATCAAAAAGTGCTTTAGTGCAGAAAATATATCAGATATAATATAGCAGGGACTGTCGGACCCTGAATCTGTTTTTCATGAAGTCAGTCCACACCAATCTGATGCTCGTTTAGATATGCGAGTGTTCTACCCACTTGGCACGGTGTTTCCAAATTCGTATCCCTTTCTTTTTAGCCGTGTCCCTTTCGCATATATATAGCTTTCTCTAGGTTATAGATCCCTAAAAATTGAGCTAACCATTGGTGAAACGCGGGGGAGACGGGGTCCAGCCATGCTGAAGCGATACATAATCTATACGCTGCCATTGCTATACATACAAGAGCTCCTCCATCCTGTGCTCTTAAATGAGTTATTCCCAATAATATTAGCAGTAGTGTTACCTCAATCTGTATAAACAATCTCCTCTTTAAGAATTCATTAATCTCCGTTCTATTCGGCTAGACACGGGTCCTTCTCACGGCTGGACCACTTGCTAGCGCGCATCGACCAGATGGGCGAATATGCGGAACCCCATATCATGGCTCGGGGAATCTCTGATCACTCCCCAGTGAGCGTTATCCTCAAGGGTCCGGTGATTAACAAGGCGGCATTCCCGAGGATAGACCCGTGGTATCTTCGCGACGTAACCCTGGGAGATAGACTCCGGGAGGGCTCTAAGCTATATTTTGAAGAAAATAGGGGGTCAGTCGAGTCCCACCTCACACTATGGGAGGCCTACAAGGCCGTCTTGAGAGGCCAGGCCCAGGCCCTGATTGGGGCCAAAAAGAAAGAGGAGTCCTTGCATATCAGGCAGATCGAGCAAGAGATAGCAGATCTGGAGCGAGATGTCGGTGATACCCCTACGGTGGAACGCAGCCATATGCTGGCCCTCAAACAGAAGGAACTCCGGGCGTTGGCAGAGAGAGAGCGCGAGCCTACTCACTTGCCACGCAACACCGGATCTACGATTTAGGGGATAAAGCCCTGAAGCTTTTGGCGTGGCTGGAGCGTCGAGATAGGGAGCGGTCCTGGGTGGTTGAGATCCGGGATGCGTCAGGTACATCAGCATCCACCAGCACGGCTATAGCGGAGGAGTTCGCATCTTACTTCGAGGGGTCTACACCCCGGTTTGCACCAGGTCAGAGCAAGACTGTGCGGAATTCCTGCAGGATTTCCACTTGCCCACACTGTCTCAGGAACAAAGAGAGCGACTAGAGGCAGAATTAACGGGGGAGGAAGTGGGGAAGGCCCTTAACTCCCTCCAATCTGGGAAAGCACAGGGACCAAATGGGCTCCCAGTAGAAATATTTAAGCGGCAGGCGAACGTCATCACGGGACCCCTTCTACAGATGTACCAAGAAGCGCGAAAGTTAGGAAGGCTCCCACCTGATCAGAGGGAAGCCACGATCGTAGTGATCCACAAGGCAGGCAAGCCGGCAGACCAATGCTCTTCCTACCGGCCGATCTCGCTTCTTAACGCCGAGCCAAAAATCCTAGCTAAGGCCCTGGCGGATAGGTTGCTTCCGGTTATGTCGGATCTTGTGCATGTTGACCAGTCGGGTTTCATGCCGCGCAGGAGCACCCGCCATAATCTACGTCGCCTCTATGGCGTACTACATATGACAGGAGATGTGGGGAACACTCAGACGGCACTAATGGCGCTAGACGCCTCAATGGCGTTCGATAGTATTGAATGGCCGTACTTATTCATGGTTCTCCAACGATTGGGTTTCGGCCCGACGTTTTGTAGCTGGGTGCGCCTCCTGTATGAGCAACCGACAGCGAGAGTGAGAGTTAATGGGACGTTGTCCAGAGCATTCCAACTTCGAAGGGGTACGAGGCAGGGCTGCCCCCTGTCCCCACTCCTGTTCGCGTTGGCCTTGGAGCCGCTGGCACACTGGATTAGGAGGGATGGGGCCTTCTGGGGTCTGGCACAATGAACAATGATTGGGAAGAGCGTATTTCCCTATACGCGGACGATATTGTGTTGTATATGGCCAGGCCGTACCAGTCGATGGCGCGGGCGCTGCATCTTTTCGAACTATTCGGTAGCTATTCGGGTTACACTATTAACTGGGCGAAATCTGTGATTTACCCGCTTTCGGATCCTCCACCGCGTATCCCGACCAGGTGCCCAGCATCGCTTGTTGTTGACGGGTTTAAGTACCTGGGGGTATACATCACCAGGGATAGGGCGGAGTTTCATGCCAAGAATCTGGAATCCCAACTGGCCCGACTGACAAATGACGTGTGTCATTGGCGATCGCTACCTCTCTCCCTCATGGGACGTGCAGCAATGTTCAAGATGCTGGCACTGCCTAGACTCCTCTACATCCTACAGAATACGCCGTATCCGGTTCCGACGGGGGTATTCCCACGAATATCCCGGGCAGTACGGACTCTGCTCTGGGATGGGGGCAACCCGAGGATTGCGCTGCACAAGCTGACGAGAGGAGTGTATGATGGGGGGCTGGCCCTCCCAGACATACAATTGTACTACTGGGCTTCCCAGCTACAAGTGGTCAATGATTGGGTGTATGCGCCCGGGACGGAACCGGCCTATAGGGTCGACCGGATGGTAATGCCAAATGGCAACTGCGAGCCCTTGCTCTACGCCCGTAAGCCAAGGAAGGACTGGCCCCCACACACGGCGGTGGTGGTTCAGTGCTGGAGGGAAGCCAACAAGTTCTTGGGGTGGCGGGGATCCCTGACGGGCAGAACCCCCTTGTGGCAAGGCGAGCTTTTGGAAGAAGTGACCCGACTCCAAGGATTTCGGGGTTGGAAATTAATAGGCATCGAATATTTGGGAGACGTATGGCAGGGTACGGCCCCCCGCTCCTTTGCTTATCTGCAGAAAGAGTATGATCTCCATGACTCGCAGCAATACCACTACCTCCGCCTCACCCACGCCCTGCACACCCATATACGAAGTGGCACGTCCCTCCCGGAGTATTCACCCATGGAGGATAGGTTGCTCCTGGATCCCATCCTGGAGAAACCCACGTCCACTATATATCGTAAACTCATAAATAACAAACCTGACCCGTTGGTTTCGCTGCGGGAGCGAGGGACGTGGGCGTTATGGAGGACGATGATTGGCAGGACGCCTTGCAAAGCCCGCGGGAAATAGCAATTCGCGCCAGGTTCCGTTTAGTGCAGTTAAAAATTTTACATCGCGTATACTATCCTCGCGCACATCTGTATACCTGGGGTAGGAGTCAGTCGGCCCTATGTGTACGGGGATGCAGGGGGGACGGCTCCTTCTATCATATACTATGGGAGTGCCCGGAGATAGTGCCTTTCTGGACTAGGGTTACAGACACAATGGCAGCGGTGGTGGGCTCACCGGTCCCGCGGGAGCCCAGATGGTTATTGTTAATGATCAGGGGGCAACTGACTGGTCCAGACACAATGAGATCTGGCTGGCACTGGCAGCCGGGGTTGCGAAAGGAATATTGCCAGCGGCTGGGGGCGCAGGCCCCTCCGCAATGGGATCAGTGGCGGCGGGACCTTGATTGGTGTCAGAGAGCTGAGGAGACCATTTATAAGAGTAGAGGCTGCCTTACGAAATGGAAAAAGGTCTGGGGGCCTTGGCGGCAATACAGGGCGCGGGGGGGTGGGTCAGGATTGGGTTGAGCCGTGTGAGGGCCCTGTCTGTGTCTAGGCTCGCTGTACATAATACTGTGAAATGTGTCTACACGATTCTATGGAATGTCTTTATCACATGCTCTACGAACAATGTTCTGTAATGTCTGATATATGAGCACAGTTAATAAAAAGATTTATTAAAAAAAAAAAAAAAAGAATTCATTAATCTCTTTGATTAGTGATCCAAGCTCTTTGCAGGTAGCAAACATGTGGAGTAAATCAGCCTTATAAAGCGCACACCGTGGACAATATACACCCTTCCCATCACCCCTCTAAGCAATCCGATAAGGTGTATACTAAAGCTCGAAACGCGTTTTGTAATGCTGGGCTTGAAGATTAGCAGGCATCAGGGTCACTAGCGTGTTGGCGAAAGCATTTTGAAAGGCTACATCAGTAATATCTAGCTTTACTTGCCATTTGCTACAGCAGTTTTCCATATCATCCTTCATATATTCATTCAACATTTTATACACATTCCCTATGGAAAGGGCTGTGGATATTCCCCCTCTAGTCATGTTTGAGCAGGAAAGTAAGGTGTTGGCTTAGCCGACGATATAGCTCTAGTTAACTTTCACCCCTATCGGGCTATCAAGGCAATTGAAAAAGCAGCACAGAGATCCGGAGTATTATCAGGCTATGCCCTGAATAGGAATAAGACGCAGATCATAATTAATGAGTTTGTTTCTTTTACCGACTACAGAGTTGTAAATAGAGCGGTTTACTTGGGGGTAATGATAGGATCTGATCTAGACGAGGTGGTAAAGGAAAATTTGGGCCCATGTGCTGATCAGACCCAAAAGGCGCTTAAAAGGGTGTATAATTTACATTTAACAATGATTGGGAGGAGCAATTTGATTAAAATGGTATATTTTCCCAAAGTACTTTACTTTTTAGGCGCAATTGCCCTGGTTTTCTCAAACTTGTGGCTGAAGAAGTTCGAAAGCATTTTTGCACAATTTATTTGGACATATTTTTTTTTTAACCTTTATTTATCATTTTATTAACAGCATACATAGGTTCACGATATGTAAATTTGTAGGTACAGTTCTCACCTCAAAAATAAAAGGATACAGACATAATGAAACAGATACGTATGAATAGGCACATTCCCTCATCTGATATGGATGATGCACATTTGAAGTGTTTCGTGATTTCCCTGCTCTCCTACTCCTGCATCTCTGTTGCCTGTCTGAAGCCTGCATGGCCTTTTAAATGCAGTCGCGATCACTTTAAGCATGGTTGTGTCACCCCGTGGCTTGTGCATTCTGACTCGTTTCCTGTCCCTCCTGACTAGCTGATGTACCCTGCATGTCTTGTAATCGAAGGTATTCCCGGAGGGGCTGCCATATATCCTTGGGTCGCGAAGTGGGCGGTTGCAGTTCTGCGTATAGTTCGCTCGTGGTATCGCAGTATGTCATGCTCTTGAGCCAGCTCTTGACCGTAGGTTTCTGCCTGGTGCCCCAGCGGAGAACTATTTCCCGTTTCGCCAGTAGCATGGCGATTGCCGTGAATCTGCGTGCGCTTTTGGGCAGTGGCTCTACATAGCCCATCAATGCAATTAAGGGAGTTGTTGGTATTTGTATCCCCACCATCTGCTGTATTAGGCCGTATATTTCCTGCCAATAACCATTAATTATGCTGCAGGACCAAGTCATGTGGAGGAAGGATGCAGCCTGCAAATTGCATTTAAGACAATGTGTGAAAGTGGTGCTCTTTATCCGGACCATCTGCTGCGGTGTGGCATAGGCCCTCCTAAGCATCTTAAAGTGTAGTAATTTATGTCTGTGGTTGCATGAAACTAGTTTGATTTGTCGACAACACCCTTTCCAAATGTCATCTGTGAGCGGTTGTTCTATATCGGCAGCCCAAGCGTCTCTGACCTTGGCGTCCCGTTGTGGCAGCAACGCGAGGCAGGCTTTGTATAATCTGGAAGTAATGTGTTCTCCACTATCATCTGTTATTACTAACGTGAGTGGGCTGAAGTCTGCCGGTTCTAGTGGGTAAGTGGGAATCGCGCCTCTAAGTGCGCTCTGTAATCTGGTCAGTACAAAATGATCCATAAATGTGGCTGCCGTGAAGCGCGGGTCTTCGGTACGAATAAAGACATGGCCTCCCGGGAATAAATCCCCAACAGTTTCTAGTCCCAGTCGGGATAGAGTGCGTTTGGTCCCAGCTTCCATCGTGGGGTGGGGGGGGGGGGGATCCAGGGGTTCGTGGAAAGTGGCAGAGCTGGAGAATACAATGTTGACCCTCCCGTTTTCATGAGCAGTTTTTTCCATGCCCAGCATGTGGTAGACAGTGGTTGGATGTCGTGTGGGTCCCGTGGGATCCCTACTGGCAGCACTGCATTCAGTGGAGTGGGATCAGCCAAATCTCTCTCTGGCTTGGCGTAAGGTATGCGTGCATCAGGGTGATACCAGTGATATGCGTACCCACACTGCGCTACTAGAAAATAGAGCTGCATATCTGGGACTCCGAATCCCTCTCTTTCGTATGGGAGCTTTAAGGTGTCCCAACGGACTTTAGGCTGTTCCCCCCCCCTCCCTCTCCCCCCCCATACCAGCTTTATTAGGAGTGTGCAAAGTTGCGTGAAAAAACGGTTTGTCAATGGGATGGGGATGATAGCGAATAGGTAAAGGAAGCGAGGCAATATCACCATTTTTATGATGGCAATACGTCCTGCCATTGATAACGGTAGTTTAATCCACTGTTCCACTTGAATCTGTAAATGGCTCATAGCCGGGCCATAGTTTAAACGCAGTACCTGCTCTTGGTCTCTATGTAGCTGTATACCCAGATATTTAGTTTCCGCTTCGCACCATTGTACCGGGTACTCCCCGCACTCGCGATTCTGGACGTCGGTCAGGGGGAATAATTCTGATTTGGCCCAATTAATTTTGAGGCCGGACAGGGCGCCATAGCGGTCTATTTCTTAGTATCGGTTGCAGGTTCTCTTCAGGTTTCCTGACGTATAGAGCTACGTCATCGGCATACAGCGTCACCAGCACCGGGCTGTGGTTGAATTGGAGCCCTCTGTGCAAGTGATCTTTCTGAAAATAGCATATGAGAGGGTCCATTGCTATTATAAAAAGTAATGGGGACAGAGGGCATCCCTGACGGGTGCCTCTCGACACTGTAAATGGTTCCGTTATAGTGCCATTGAAACGGATACGAGCTGATGGGTCTGTATAGAGTAACTTCACCAAGTCTGTGAAGCTTTTTGGCATACCCATTTTGGCCAGTACAGCGTGCAGGAAGGGCCACTCCACGGAGTCGAACGCCTTCTCTGCGTCCAAAAAAGCAGGTATTGCAGGCGAGGCAGGGTTTATTCTGTTGACCACAGAAAAGAATGTCCGAAGGTTAAGCGCAGTGGACCTGTGCCGCACAAAACCGGATTGTGCGGGTGCTATGATCTGCTCCATTAAGAGCGATAATCTGAATGCCATCATTTTGGCCAGGATTTTGTAGTCTTAGTCTAGGAGTGATAATGGGCGGAACGATCCGCATTTCTCAGTATCTTTACCAGGCTTGGGGAGTAGCACCAATACCGCCTCCCTAAATGAGGGTGGAAGAGTGCCAGTTTCCAATGCTTCAGCGTATACCTCTAGGAGATGTGGGGCTAGGAGAGTTTTGTAAGTTTTGTAAAAAACTCCGGGGAATCCGTCCAACCCAGGAGCTTTGGAGCCATCCATTCCTTCAATGGCTTGTTCTATTTCTTCGACTGAGTACGGCTTGCTCAGGAGTACGGCTCGCTCAGGAATTTCCTGTGTGCGTCCGGCAGCCAGACCATGGCGATCTCGTCTAAATATTTCTTGATGTCTGCCATGTTGGCCCCTGACTTCGAAGTGTATAAGTCTGTGTAATATGTCAGGAGTGTGCGCCCTATGTCCGTATTCCCGGCTATGATCCGGCCATCCTCGTCGCGGAGCTTAGTGATGTAATTTTGGGTATATCTGGGCTTGAGCAGCCTTGTTAGAGTGCGGCCCGGTCGCTCACCTTCCCCATACCTACGGGCTCCGGCGTACTTTCCTAGAAATAACGCTTCTCTACTAGCGTCTTCTGTGTATTCTGCCAGTAATTCCGTCCTGCGGTGTAAGTACTCCGCACTATCGCGGCTGTCCGTCATATTTCCCCTGTCAAGTAGCTGCAGTCCATCTTCTAGCCGGGCCAGTCGTTTCCTTAAGTCCCTTAATACCCCAGTGTGTGTGGAGATGCATACCCCCCTCATGCAAGCCTTAAAGACTTCCCATAGAACTGCATATGTTGTGACCGAGCCGATGTTATTAGCGAAATAGTCCACTATTGCTGTGCGTAGCTCGTCATGGAATACCGTGTCTTTTAACGCCATGGAGGGAAACCTCCATTGTTTCACGAACCCGCCTTCTGCCTGGAAATGTATCGAAAGAGACACCGGGGAGTGGTCAGATAATGTGCGGGGTAGGTGTCTCACACTATGGACCCATGCTGTTGTAGGTCTAGTGAGCAGCCAATAATCTAACCTCGTCCATGTGTCATGCTGTTGTGCATAGTGGGTGTATTCCGTGACAGATGGGTTCAAATATCTCCATGCGTCGACCAAGTCATGGTCCTGGCACATGCCTTGAAGAACCTTGTGGTCTCGGAGCTTGTGTGTAGGGGCCTTCGCAGTGCTGCCCAGCAGGGGATGCAACAGAATGTTCAAATCTCCACCTAGCACTATATGGTCTGTCGATAGGCTGTCTATAAGCGACTGCAAACGTTCAAAGAAGGTGCAATCGTCAGTGTTTGGGGCATACACATTGACTAGTACAATTTTGTGTCCTGCTATTGTTGTTGTTACTATCAAGTACCGCCCGCCCGGATCCGATATCGTGTCTGTGTGCGTAAATGGTACTTTTCGACTAATCACAATGGCTACTCCCCTAGCATATGAGCTGTAGTTAGAAAAATATCGGTGGGTTCCCCAGGTAAAAAAAAGCTTAGGATGTACTTAAAAACATTGCCACTGAGGTTACTTCACTTCTGTGAAAACTTTGCCTCCTTTTTTCACTCTCGTACTCAAAAGAAATAGCAGAGCTCACAATTCTCCAGCTGTCAGGATCTGTAGCTAGGCAAGACTCAAAGATAAGATAACATAACATAACTTGTGTATTTGTAAAGCACACGTTCACCCGTAGGCATCTTTGCGCTGAATAACGGGTGTTTGTTACCCAACTAAATGGTACTCATTTTATCGACCTCAGATGTATGAAAGGCTGAGTGGACGCGCCAGGATTTTAACCTGTGAACACAGGCCCCTGCAGTGGACGCATTAGTCCACTGAGCCACCAGACCCGTTGGTTGGTTGTTTACCTTCTGTGTTAGGCCACTCTTCAGCTTCATTTCTTGCGAGTAGAAGCTCCCAAAAGAGCATACCAGGAAATCTTGGATATAGAGGTCATGCCTTTGAGGTTGCCCCTGCACCTTGTATTGGACCTTTGGTGATTGAATTTTTTCCCAAGTCCCAACCTTTCTTGAGTACTGAAGTTCCTTTGCCTGGTCACTTCTTACCCTGCAAGGAACTGCTTTCAGGGCACATACAGCAGTGGGTGGGAACCTACTCTAAGGCCCAACAACACTATAGTCCAGTGGTCAGCTGGTTCTTCAACAAGATGTCCTTTTTACTCTTAATGTCCCTGGAGACCAGCTGGTCTGGCTATTGCTAGCTCTTCCATTTCTTGGGTGCAATGAAAGCTCTTTTAATCCTCTTTATGTGCAGACAGACGTACTCCTTATTTTCACCAAGTCCCAACTGTTTTCTGAAAGTCTCTGGGGTGAGATTAAAAGTAGCCACTAGCTACTGATTAGTGGTAAGACACCGAAAAAAAGGCTCTGAAAGTTCCCACACTTGAGCGTCCCTCAGGGTGGCCTAGTTAAATGGCGTTCTCTTTTAATCTACCAGCCAGAGGCTGGGCCCTAACCTACCACAGTACTCAACACAGAGCCCAACAAACTTGAGAGGTCTCCATGCTGGTTGTAATAAATACACGTATCAGTTCAGTTTTGATGGTTCTTTATTGATAAGTTTCTGTGAAGATCTAACTTTGCTTAGGCCAATTAAAAGATTATATGGTGTTTAACTGCTGTCTTGGAATAAGTGTAAACTTATTTTTTTGATTCAAATAAGGGTTTAGTTTCCAGGGTACTCCTTGTCGTAGACGGTTCAGTGGATCCAGCTATGGGGTGCTACATGTGGGCGGCTCTAGGGTTTAGCAAGTAATGTTTAATTCAATGTCTTCACCAGCACTTGATAGTCTAAGCGCACGTAGATATGCTAGACATGCGAGTTCACGGAATTCTTGCGCCAGCAACTGGATATATGTGCCCCAGATTTTGTCAAAGCGTTGGAGTTTATCAGTGACAGCAATCAATTTCTCCATGCCCAAAAGGTCTCAAAGTTTATGCAGGAAATCTGTGTGTGTGTTTGTGGGCGTTTTGTCTGTGTCCCACTTAGGAAGGATGACTTGTTTGGCCACGCAGCGTGTCAAGGTAGTTCCCCTACCTTTTGCTTCCAAAGATTGTGGGTATGCTATTTGATCTGCACATCTATATTCAGTGATATTGTAATTATGTTACCAATTTCCTTCAAAGCATGTATTATAGGGGTGCTCTCATGGTGTTGCAATACCCGCCCACCAGGGTATAAATCCACTAGGGCTGGAAACCAGCCTAGAAACAATGTCCAACAAGTACACCGAAGCACACCACTATGTAGTGACTCTTGTTTTCAGTCATTGCTCCGTATCCCAGCCAATCACAGGAGTTTTCTTTAGAAGAATTCCACAACAGTTCTTGAATCAGGTCACTTGGATTGTTTATTCCATTACTTTAAGACAGAAAGCAGCAGCAGCAGAATTCCACAACAGCAGCAGAATTCCACAACAGTTCTTGAATCAGGTCACTTGGATTGTTTATTCCATTACTTTAAGACAGAAAGCAGTAGCCGACGCGCGTATCATCCTCCTGGACTTTCTCAAGGCTTCACTCCACGTCCTCAATTCCAAATCTGTTTTGTATATTTCTTGAGTAAAACTCTTCTTAAAATTCCAATGTTCAAACCGAAGTAAATATAATACGTATATATCCGATATTTAAGTCGAAAATGAGCCCAAATAACAACCAATTCAATAGTATCCACACGTTTTGCAGTTGCACGATAGTCCTTAGAGGGCTCTTTTCTCCTCCGAGAACTCGTCTGTTGGGCGCAAGCATTATGGACTGCTCCATATCTGAAGGGTGGACTTATCAGGGTCTCATATTCTCAGAGGAGGAGAGAGCCCTCTAAGGACTATCGTGCAACTGCAAAACGTGTGGATACTATTGAATTGGTTGTTATTTGGGCTCATTTTCGACTTGAAATATCGGATCAATACGTATTATATTTACTTCGGTTTGAACATTGGAATTTTAAGAAGAGTTTTACTCAAGAAATATACAAAACAGATTTGGAATTGAGGACGTGGAGTGAAGCCTTGAGAAAGTCCAGGAGGATGAAACGCGCGTCGGCTACTGCTTTCTGTCTTAAAGTAATGGAATAAACAATCCAAGTGACCTGATTCAAGAACTGTTGTGGAATTCTTCTAAAGAAAACTCCCTGTGATTGGCTGGGATACGGAGCAATGACTGAAAACAATAGTCACTACAAAGTGGTGTGCTTCGGTGTACTTGTTGGACATAGTTCCCCTACCTTTGTTGGAGTGTAGTGGGTAGCTCGGGCACTAGGAAGTCCTAGCAGGACATAGCTGGGCAGATTTGGGACATCGGTTTGATGTATCTCATTAATATCTGTGAACACTTCTTCCCAGTATGTTTTAAGTTTAGGGCAATTCCACAGCAGCATTCCTGTGTGGCCACATCTGCGCCAGCAGCCTTTTATCCCCCTGCGGTTGCCATCGGGCCAATCTGGCCAGGGTGTAGTGCCAATGTATTATCTTAAGCATAATCTCTTTGCCAGCAGCACTATGGGAGGAAGAGTGATCCTTGTGTAAGATGTCAGTCCATTCCCTGGGGGTGATGGAGTTCTAGTTCAGATTCCCATATCTTCTGTATAGGCGACTTAGCTGGCTCCAGGTGAGTGTTCAGAAAGGCATATATGTCCGAAGGGATATTCTTGTCGTTATGGCAAGTGATGAGTCACTTCTCAAATGGGGTGAGGGCGGACCAGGGTGTGGGTGACCAGGACTTGATAGTTGTGTATTGCCAGTGCCCGCTTGCAGGTATGCCATAATTGGCCTGAATTTGGGGAGAGTCCATAAGGCCTGAATGGTCAAAGAGGTTGCCAACTCTTTTGTAGTTCGCTTATTGCCAGGTGAGAATTGCAGGGGGGAAGCAGGGTTCCCTATGATGGGTGTGTATGGGGAAATGTGTGTGGAGATCTTCTGGGGGAGCTTAGCCTTGTCTCGCGGTTCCAGGGTTGTTCTGGTGATGGCGTAGAGGAGGGTGTTTCTTTTGCAGCTAGGGGATTTTCCAAATCTAGATCTCTGCTATTATTTGATCAATGAAGCCCCATTGTTTTTTAGAAAGTGGTCTGTTCCATTCCAGCCTGAATCGTAGTTTGGTTGCCTGGTAATAATGATGTAGATGGGGGATCTACAGTCCTCTGTCCGCTAACGACAGTCCCTTTTTCTAGCCATCCTATATGTAAGTTTCTAACAGGCTCTGTTGTTTCCCTAGTACATTGGGTGGGGGAGGGGTTTCTGGAGAGGAATGGTCTGCATTACATGGAGTATCTTGTGGTGGAAGTTCATTTTAATAGCAGCTATCCAACTTAGCATGGTGATGTTCCCTCTCTTCCACCCCTTCAAGTCAGTTTGGATTATTGTAGTTGCGCTCAGCTTGTGGTAGGGCACCCATTGGATTGCCCATCAAATGGGTTTTATCGCTCTGGGGAACAGTGAGGTTTAGGATTTTTGACTTTTGTAAATTGACTATAAAGCCAGATACCCTGCCAAAGCTCTTGTAAAAGTGCTGGTAGAGAGGAATGTGGTTGGGCCAGGGCTATCATAATGTCATCATCATAGAGCGCTATTTTATGCTCTTGGTGGCAAAAGGAGATGCCCATGGTTCGTACGTATTCTCTCTGCCATAGGATCCATATACAGGGCTAATAGGAGTGGGGACACAGGGCAGCCTGCTGTGTGCCTCGCCCTATAGTACAGCTCCGGTAGGCCAATCCGTTAGTTCTTACACATGCTGTGGACCCAGTGTAATTGAGCCAGACCTACTTCTGAAATCGGGTGCTTAGTCCTGTGCCCTCCAGTACCAGGCAGAGAAAAAGCCAGTGCACCTGATCAAAGGCCTTTTCGGCATCCATCGATATTGGCATGGCTGGCTTCTGGGAGTATCCATTTGATCAATGAGATGCTAAATCCGCTTCGTGTTGTCACTGCAGCCTCTCTCCGGGATGAACCCGGCTTAGTCCGAATCTATCAGGCCCTGCATATACGGATTAAGGCAATTGGCCAGTATGCCTGTAAAGATTTTGGTCGCTACGTTCAGTAAGAATATAGGGCGATAGGATGCGCAGTTGGTAGGATCTTTCCCTGATTTGGGGACCCCGGAGATGACTGCTGTTTTCATAGTGCCGGTAAGTGTGCCTGTGCCGCTAAATGAGTGTAGAGGCATGGGAGGAATGGAGGCCAGTTGGGTGGCACACAGCTTGTAGAAAGTGGGTGTAAAGCCATCTTGCTCTGGGGTTTTGCTTGGCTGGAGTTTAGAAATGGCCGCACAGACTCCAGGTTGCCTTCCTCCTGAAGGAGGGCGTCTCGTGCTTACAGGCACATGGTAGGCGCTTTAGAAAGATGGGTCGCAGCTTAATTGGTGCTTTGAGTCTCTCTGGTGTACAAGTCTGCTTAGAAGCATTCAAATGCCTGTGCTATAGCCGCTTCTGTGTGCAATACCTCTGGGGGTTTGTGTATTTCTTGAATTCTGCTCTGTGCACTTGGGCTCTCAACCGGTGTGCTAGTAGCCTACCCGCTTTGTTGACTCCAGTATGGTACCGCTGCTTGATGCGAAGAAGAGCATACTCCGCCTTATCCATGTATAGGGCTTTAAGTTGTTTTCTGGCTAGGTTGACTTGCCTCACCTTGTGAGAGAGAGATTATTTGTGAGAGTTCTCCAGGTCTTTTACCTGGGTTTCCAGGGCCATGCATGTTTCTCTCCTGGACCTATTGATTCTCGCCTACATGGCTACCTCTCAGTGCGCCTCAGAGGACTGCTTCCAGGGTATCCCACAACAGTGAGATGGAGGTGGTCGGGTTATCGTTTGAGCTTAGGAAAGTGGCAGTTATTTCCTAGAGCTCTTTGACTGTAGAGTCGTATGTTAGTAGTTTGGGATTCAAGCGCCATGTCCTGTGTGTTGCGGGTCCGTTTGTGACTGTAAGCACAATTGAGACCAGGGAGTGGTCAGAGAGCGCTGCAACCTTAATCTCGACTTGAATAACCGCCGAGGCAAAGCATGTCGTGGGCAGGAAATAATCAAGTCGTTCATAGGTTTGATGTGTGGCGGAGAAGAAGGTTTAGTCCCTGGTAATGTTATTGCGTGAGCGCTTGTCTGGGCTAGTAGGTGCTATATAACTGCAATTTACAATTACAATATATCCGATAGGACTGCCTCCTGTAGTCGGTGCAGGCCGTCAGGGGTGAAGGCACTGGTCTGCCCCGTTCGTTGTGCCAAGCAATCAGTGGATGTGTCTACACCTATCAGTTTGTCGGTGTCTGGGGTGGTCAGTCTCTACCCCAAAGCGCCGAGTATGAACTGTTCTTGGTGTTCGTTGGGAGCGTAAATGGTCACTACGGAAAAAGTGTGACTGTGCAGTGTGATTTGTAGGGAAAGGAGTCTTGTGGCTGCTCCGCCTATGTTTGGAGTACCTCACTGTGAAAGGATGAGGAGAGAAGGATCGCTACCCCCTGCCTTCTTCCCTGGGCCAGAAGCAAGACTTCAGCCACTTGTAGTCACATTTAAGGAGATGTATTTCTTGCAACAGGCAGACCTCACATTAGGAATACCGAAGCATAGTGAGGAGTGCCTTTTCGCCTGGGCATTGAGGCCACGTACTTTTATACTCCATATTTTAATCCTGGTGAGTGAGTGAGGGTGTGGCGTGTGCCTAGAGAAGGGTCTGTGAGTGACATGTATGCAGGACCCTTAGCTGGTTGTGCATCGGTCCACCTCTATAGGTGCATGACCGCATAGAAACTAGTCAATGGAGGGAGGAAAAAAAGAACTCTGGGTAGAACCAGGGAATTCATCTACTCCCTCCATGGGAGTCAAGGCAACATTTTGGACAGGGGTCGTGGCCATGTCCAAAGAGTATCGTGAGGCTTGTAGTAAGCTGGGGTGGAGGCCCCTCCAGCCCGATTGCCATTCAAAGCAGAGTAGGTGCACGGATGTGTATGTCGAGACGTGGTATGCCCTGACGTGGTATGCCCTTTCAGGTTAAGCATAGGCTGTTGAAGGACCTGATGTGTC
The DNA here is from genome assembly GCA_963921515.1 of Calotriton arnoldi. Taxonomy (NCBI): domain Eukaryota; kingdom Metazoa; phylum Chordata; class Amphibia; order Caudata; family Salamandridae; genus Calotriton; species Calotriton arnoldi. The sequence goes on along the minus strand of CAWUFW010000021.1, from coordinate 663,189 downwards.
CATGGTCTGATAAAAACAACAATTGGTTCTGTCGGGTCAACACAATGACTTTGTAGTTTTGAAAAAGATTTTTGAAAAAACGATAATTTATGTACACAAAAAGCTTGAACACACAGAGGACAAATTGATCTTGTTTATAAAGAAGGAATAATATTTTACTTCATGTTTCCAAAATACTAAAATGAGGTCAAGAATTACCAAGACAATAATGAAAGTGAAAAGGCTGTCTGATAATTCAATTAACAAAGCGGCGCATGTGGACGTGACAAAGTGAGTGAAGTGACACAGTGACAACGAGGTGAGATAATACTGTACATATATTTACAAAAGCAAGAAGACACAGTCCAATTACACATCAACAATGGCAGTCGCCCTAGCTTGGTAAATGAATTACAAAGATTGGTGTGCTAGGGGACCTGTTGCAACATGGACAAAAAACCGTCACTTCACTCACTTAAAATATTATTCCTTCTTTATAAACCAGATCAATTTGTCCTCTTGTGTGTGTTCAAGGTTTTTGTGTACATAAATTATCGTTTTTTCAAAAATCTTTTTCAAAACTACAAAGTAATTGTGTTGACCCGACAGAACCGATTGTTGTTTGTATTATACATGCCCAGGTTCTGAGGGATACTGGGTTACCCCATTGCTTACGTATAGTGTCCATGGTCTGGGCCAGTGGGGGTGGGTTTGCCTTGAGGGGGCGCAGTTTAAGGACTGGTCACGAAGTGGCCATCATTGGGAATCTTTGTTTGGTGAGGACTCATGGTGTTGAAGGTGATGTATAAGAGCAGAGCTTTCTCTGCCGCTTTCGTCCACTGTGTGTCTGCTGGGTTTGCCTGTGCGCCTCCTGAAACAGCGTGGGGCCCGCCGGCCTGCTCCTGCATGCTGTTGTGTTTTGTGATGGGTGTCCGAGTGGCGGCCTCATCCTGATCTGTTTCCAGACCTGTTCCACATGAAGGTCAGGTGAAACGGGTGGCCCCACCAGTATTTAATACCATTTTCCTGTAGGAAGGAGGTAGTGGTTCTGTGAAGGTGGTGACATTGCAATGTGATGCCATACTTATACACAATCTAATGTAATCGAGGTCGGGTCCAGCACCGCTGCCATGATGGCCTCCTTCCGGCGGAAGTGGTGAACACTTGTTAGGATGTTCTGGGACATACCTGGTGCACTGGAAGGTTTGTCTGCTCAATGCGTGTGGTCCAGGACTACCTCCTTCTATGCCAGGTCCTGCAAGATGTAACAAAAGATGCTGGTGACAAATCCCTCCAAGTCCCCTCTGTCCGTCTGCAACGGGACTCCTCTGATTCTGATGTTGGAGCGACAGGATCTGTTTTCATGGTCCTCCAGGTGAATTTGTAGGTCTTGGTGTTGATTCCGTAGGTCAAGTATTTCCTGTTGGTAGTGTTCGAGTTCCTCCCTAACATCACTAGTTTGCTCCAGTGTATCCACCCTGTAGCCAATCTTCGTGACATCCTTCTTAACTTCTTTGATATCTCCTCCCGTAGGGCAGCTATGTCTGTCTGAAGCGCTGTAAAGAGAGTCTCCATGAAGGAGCGAGTGACTAGTCCCTCTGTCTCTGAGTGCTCTGGAGTCTTTGGCTAGTGGGGCATCGACAGTGGGGGTGAAGCCTACCCAATCTGGTCTATCTTATTGGCAGGGAGCTTCATGGGTAGGTCTTTCAAGGTGGAGTCCTTTTTGGCCCGGTGACCTTCCACTCAGTGTCATGAAGCTGTTTCTCTTGGTTTCTGGGAGATTTAGTGTGCCATAGCTTGCCTATCACAGGAGTGTTGGTACCGGGTGGAGCGGGCAGCCTTTCCCAGTGCCCTGTAGGGGTTCGCCTTCTAGTGTGGCTGTGTGGTGCCGGATCGCCCCGACAGCTCTTCCCTCCCCAAGCTGCAAGCTGTGGTCGCAAAGCCGATGAGAGAGATGGTCCCCCCTGTGTGTAGGGTGATTACTCATGGTCGGAGGCCTTTGCAGCAACGTCCAGTGGTCTGCAGGGGTGGGGAAATGGACACAACACTCCCTCGTGCTGTTCCCTCCGTAGTGAGGTCTCTTGGAGCTAGTGTTGGTGTTGTAAGGCTGAGACCGGCGTCCAGAAGGATATTAGTCAATGTCCCATTGGGAGCGGCTCAGTTGCTTAATACCGACCGTGGTGCCTCTGTTTCCCACTGGCCTCTATTTCGTGGGGGAGGCGGGGGCACCACCGGGCATTCATCAGGTGGGCCCCCTCATCGGCGACACAGGCGGTAACCCATTGCATGCAGGGAGGGTGGAGCTCAGCGGCTCTCCCCTCGCAACCTCCGCGGGTGCGCCTGCTCTGGCGAGTCAGGCCACGGGTCCGCTGGGGGCTGTCATTTTGAATTTGTGCGTGGGCCTTCGATTACCATCGTGTAGGGGGCGCACGCTGCTTTGTGGGCCGTGTTCTGGTGCTCTCAGGCATCTGCTCAGCTTCCCCTGCAGGGATAACAGTCCAGATCCTGAGGAAGCAGGGGGGGGATCCGCCGTCAAGCCGTGTCAGGCGTCGGAGCCTCACTGCAAAGCCACTTACTTGGGTATGATTTTGGACAAGCCTCCTGACAGCTTGTAACATATTTTAAAGGTTTTGTACAGCATGACACTTCTTCAAAAAAGTTTTTAGCTCTTAGATGCTGTTTTTATCCTAGTTGGACAATTGTATTGTTATATTCCATATAGGTACCCTATATAGGCGCAGGTAACATTGCAACCTTTCACCTATATTCTTCCCTACATTACATGCATAACGGTTCTTAGGCACTGACCTTTTACCTAGATATGACACTGCATTCGGACCGCAGGTTTTTCCCTGGTTCGATTCTCATACATTATGCATGAGGCTTCTTGGAAGCACAGCAGGACTAACAGTAGGATTACCATCTCCTGTATAATATCTCTGTATAAAGTTCAGGCCCAACGTCATCCTTTAGGCCGACACAGTAACACAGCAAGGTAGGACCCCTGGGGAGACCTATGGGTATATTTACAGCACATCTTGCTTAGGAAGAGAGAGGAGACCGTGACTTCCCGGCTGACACACAGAGCAGAGGCGCTGAGGTTCCTGCATGCAGACGCTCCAGCTAGCAGTGGTCTAACATCCCTCGCGGGGTGTCCAACTTGAGACCAGGACGGGGTCCCACATTCTCTAGCTCTCAGGTAATGGGGTTGACTAGATCCTAAAGGGATTCTTGGCATAACACCTACACAGATGCTAGGTACATTTAGGTACATTTAGGTACATCTAGTTAGGGAGGCATTGTAGGAGTACGCACTTTTTATCATATGTTTTATGTACAAGTATGTATTCATGATTTAGGCAAGATGGTAGAACTATACCATCCCTTTACTTTCGTAGTATTGCTAATCCTATATCTCTGCTACTGCCTAATGGTTGTTGCAGCTCATCTATGCTACACTAGAATAACAACTGTTCAATAAATACTTATTGAAACGCCCCGACTGTTTATTCTGTGTATCTCTCTGAGACAAACTAAGTGAGCACGAGTGACTGAGCGAAAGGTAGTATATTGTTTACACGATCCTGGAGGATCAGGGTTGTCATGTTCTGAGGTTGCCAGAATCTATTCTCTCCATGATAAGAGGAGATTATAGTGGCACTGTGAGCTAGCTGATACAGACAGTCTAACGTATCCGGTGGGGGTGCACAGAATCAGTCTGCCACCAAACCCACAGTTTGTTATCCGAACGCGCAGATCCTGTATAGGATATATAGGAACTACACGACAGTATATCAAAATAATATCAGGATAATCGGTTTATTCCTATTTCACGCCATGCCAGTTGAAATTGCTTTAAGTAAAGTTGCAGTGCAAATTTGACTATGTTGCAATTCAACACTACCTCGTTTTGGCTGTTTAGAAACTCAATATTTGCATGACATACACTGACAGCAGCAGCTGCACACTGTCTGTGCTTTTAAAACAAATTGATTTTGAGTTGGCCACCATGCCTGAGCTACGAATGAAGTATACAAAAAAGTGATGGATGGATGGAATGCTTGAATTTATGTCATCCACTAATAATTACTCGGGCCGTTTCCCAGTCCATCGTTATTTAGCACACCATTCCACCTCGGTTTGGACCCAGCCATATTCAAATCAGTCTTGACTCTGCTCCAATAGAAAGAGTCCAGCCCGACTGCCAGGCCGGGTCCTCCCTGAACATGAACGCAAGTGACCCAAGATGGGTTTCGCCCTCATCAGTTGGGTATAGCAAGTTTTTTAAAATCATTTTTTTTAAAAGCAATAGTTTTTGTGTAAAATACAATAAACATTTTTTGTAATGTTCCGAGTTCAGCCTGGCATCATTTAAAGTTGACGAATCTGGGGAAGGTACTCTTGCTTACAATTTGTTCACTTAATTTCATTCTTATTTCCTGACTTCTGATAGGTCAACGTGTGCCGGATTCTCTTTCTCTTTTTTCTGAGTTACGTTGAGCATGGAGCAAGTAGATGGCTTTTGTTTGATTAGTGCTTTTGTTGATTAGTGTCCTTCTCACACTGGGATTAAGCTACTTTCTTCCTTATTTCCCCTCCCCTTGTTGTTGTTGCTTTTTCCACATCGCCCCTCTGTTAAAATGAAAGATGTCTCGTAGACCGGTCACGTAGAAACAAGTTGTAGGTTTATTCATAAAGTAACAGCTTCAGATAAAGCTAACTGGAAGGTGGTAAAATCCATGTAATGCCCCACCAGGAGCAGCCTCCCTGCTGCTCAGCCTGCACACTCCAACTGACACTCCAAACCAAACCACACCAGGCACCCATGCATTCTACGACATCATCAAACATCCAACATTCTAAACGTCACCAAGCACACCAGCACTCATCCTGTCTGAGCAGCAGGGAAAAGGTAATTAAAGAAGAGGAATGGCAAACAGTAGGTTATAGCACCCTCCCATGTTATTGCTTGCCTGTTGCTTGCCCCTGTTGAGTTATGGGCCCTAGGCCCACATACTGCTAAAAGTACGACACGGACACAGGGAGTATGGTAGTTAACTGGCCCAGGGCTCGTGCGCCTGGCCCCTTTTATTAGCCGGGTCACCTGACCGGTGACGCCTGTGATGGGTGTGTGTAAAGTGTGTAACATCCATCTCCTGAACACTAGAACATATCCCACTGGACACTACTTCCCTCCCAAACGTGACTGCATGGGCTGTGCGGGGCCTCTCGTAGGCCGCGCTGAGGGGTCGCTGCAGAACTCACAACAAGGCCACGCCCAAGTCTTGTGCAACCCCAAGGGTGGATAGTCCAATGGTGGAGTATGCTCTTCTTCGGCAGGTCTCAGGTTTACCGGGGCACACAGAAGGTGCCTGGGTGGCTAGCCTCCCACGGCAGCAGAGATGTCTTGTTGGCCTCCCGATGTTTCAGGTGTTTGGATCCACTCTGGTGGTGTGATGCCCCTTAGGTATTTCTGGTGATGCACCTGGATGTAATGAGTATGATTACTTTATTATGCTTGGGCTACAGGCGGCGATGTTATGCTTGAGGCTATATCTTGGAGTCAGGAGGACTAGAGGAATTTCGTGGCTACTTGCGTTTGTCTTGTGGTAGGTGTACTTGCTAGCTCTGATGACTGGGAAAAAACTGGGGCCCCTGTTTATAGGATGAAATTGCCCATAAGAAGGAATATGTAGACTGTGAAAATAACACCTGGGCAGGGTATTTTAACTTTGTGTGTGGGCAAAAAGATCTAGAACATGTTTCAAACACTTTGCAATTGTTATGTAGAAAAGCAAACTGGTTTGACAATCATTGATGCCACTCGATTATTTATTTATCAATTTTTTTATGTATCAAATATTTTTCAATTCGAATAAAAATGTTTTTTATATATTTTGTTTAAGTTTTGTTATACAAGTTTTTTTGTTGTCATAAATATCAGTGAATACATGGGAAATTTATTCATCAGTAATACATTCATGCAAAGAGGGCTAAATATTTTTCAATTCTTCTCATATGTCACATCAATTGGTAGTACATAATCATTGATTATTTATGATGTACGATACATCTATCGAAGCGATGTGTAGAAACTGGCGGTTTGTTGACAAACTGCGCTCGTTTCAGCAAAGCCTTCGTCAGGACTCCGTCACAGTATACACCATGAAATGTCGAATAGACTGGGAACGGCAAGGTATAATATAATTGACTGAGTCAGTTTCCAAAAGTAATTACCAATTCTGGAATGACAGTATGCTACATTTCAAACATATGAACTTCAATGTCTGTGATCAAATGGCCGTGTGGCTCAGAATTGGGTGGACGATATAAAGTGGTTGTATTGACACTGCCCCCTGGTTATATGATTATCAAAAATGTAACTAGCAAGGTATGATTGTTCTTTAAAGTTGGAGAATGCTAGCTGTGATGCCATTGATGCTAAGAAGCCGGTGACAGGTTAGTGGACGGTCGCGCTGTGAAGCATGTGGACTGGACGCAGATCGCGCTTGCTAGCAGCTTACGGTTGGTCCTCCCGCGGAGCTGTCTCCAGTGACGTCTCTGCACCCCGGTGGCTGGTTTGTGTTGATGAACACCTTCTCCTGTGCTGGCGCCAGTCCTCTGTCTTATCACTCTTCTTCTTTTCTCTTGCGCACCTCTAGTGGTTGTTCTACCTATGGCGTCCTGCCACGCTCTTCTCCCCCTTCGCGAAGTGGTGTCCTTCCACGCTCTTCTCCCCCTTCGCGATGTGGTGTCCTGCCACGCTCTTCTCCTCTGTTGCAACGTGGCGTCCTGCCACGCTCTTCCTTGCTTCCGACCAGGTTCCTCACTCGCATGTGGCGTCCTGACACATGTCTCATGTTTGCGCCACATGAACCTCTCGCTGGTCGTGTCCGGTTCTTAGGACTGTAGCCTTTTCTTTGCTGCGGACCTGTTGCAGGTCTGTCCTGTCAGTAGGACTTGCTTCTACCCCTCGTGGAACTCTCGCAGGCCCCATTCCCTCCTCGGGGATCTTCCCGGTGCTCCTCTGCCAGGATAGCAGGTCACCTTCTTTGCTCGAGGGCATCGTGCTTGTGCCTTGAGCCTGCGCCGTCCCGTCGCTTAAGCCTGCCGCCGGTCAGGCATGCTTGGCAGGGCCGGTCACTTCGTGTGACAACGCTCACTGCTGGGCCAACAGTGGCCATTCTGTGGTGGGGTAGCCAACTGGCGCAGCCTCTTCCATACAGCATTGCTTCTTATTTCGGAGTGATATCTCTCTCGCCTGGGCTCCTGCCCGTGCGGTAAAGTTTCTGGGTGCATGCGTCGTTGCACCTCTGACTCCGTGCTTTTGGTCCTTCAGGGTGCTCTCTTCTGGCGCTTTCTGTGCCCATTTTTCTGGCTTGTGCTGGTTGCCATTCACCACTTGGGGGTGTGACGCAATTTACTCGCTTGTGGTGGCATCAGATAGCCACTTGGGGTTTCACGCTCTGCGCATGCTCTTCTCATGCTTCTTGCTGGGCTTGTTGCTTTCTTAGGCTTTTCTGCTTGGTTGTTCTTGACTGGGTGCTTTCGGCTCCCTGATGCTTCTCATGGGGGTTGAGTCTGTCCCTTCAAACAATAGAGAGGTGTGTGGTGCTCACTTGGCTAGTTTTTCTTTGCTTATTCTAGCATCTTTTTGTTCATGATGGTGGCCTACTGCCACTAGAGTGCGTGTGGTGCACTCAGCACCAGTCCTGGATGTCTGTCTCTCACAGCCTCCTATTGCATTCCCACTTTTGCAGTTCTGGGTGTGCTGTGGCATTGTAGCCACTTGGTGGCGTTGAAACCCCCGTCCTCACTTGTGGCCGGCCACTGCACTGGCTCTGTCGGAGCCTCGTGGCGAGGCCGCTGTAGTGCTTGCTTGGGTTGAGGCACTCCACACCTCACGGGCCTGGATATGGCTTATGGTTGCGGATAGTGGCAAAAGACGACTGGAGGGAGCGCCTGCTCATTAGCAGTTAACACTTGGTGTCGGCCCGCTGCCTCAAGACGCCTCGGCACCTATGCTTGTTCTCATGGGGAAATGCAGCCTATAGCGCAGGGCTGGGGGAATGCCGCCGTGGCAGGGCACTGTACTTTATTATCTTTTTCAAATGAGGTCGCTCCCGTTTGTCTCTTACTTTGGGGCGGTGCCGGCACTTCACACTATGTGGCGCTGCAGCCACTTCGGGAGGCCACTGCAGCTACTTTGGGAGGCCACTGCGGCTTTTCCCTTGCTGCGGGCCGCGGCGGTGATTGGCATTCTTCTCTTAAGCTGTTTTATTGTCCCTGTGGGACATGCTGGTGCAGGCTTCTCCGAATGGTGTTACGGCCTCAGGCCGTCGTTTCCTTGGCTGGCCGGTCGCCGTACTCCTTCCCTGCAGTTCGTTCTTCACTGCGGGTAGGTGAGGCATAGCAGTTGTCAGAACAGGGCTGTGGAGGGGCCAAGGGCCTTCCTCTTCCTTGCAGCGGGACCGGCCTGAATTTAGGAGTTGTTATTTTTTTGGCTTTGCACGTGATTACTTGAAGCGGCTCTCTGGGCGCTGCAGATGCCTCTCGTGTTAGGCCACGGGAGTATCTCGTCAGACCGCGGGCCTTGACTCTGTAGAGGCCGATGCGGGACTCGTGTGTTTGTCGGTGGTGGCAGATCATGCTGGGGCCCAAGCTGGAGACTTGCTGCAGAGGTACACTCCGGGCCTTTAGTGTGGGGGCATACAGTGCCAGCAGGCTCGTCCTGAGCGGGTGGGGCTGCCTCACACAGCCTCAGTCAGCTGCGTGCAGGAAGGGCATCTTTCATATGCCTGAGCATATATGTAGCATATAGACTATCATGCATAGACTGCTTAGCATTCGCTTTGCCAACAGGCACCTCAGCTGGCAGCACTGCACCGGGATTTCGCTCAAATCTATCGCACCACTCCTTCCTAGCCGTACTTTGGAACATACCGGGGTGCACGACCGGCTGGCAGGCAGCGTGCAGGGGCTCTTGATGTCTAGATGCTCTCTTCTCACTTGCGGGCCCTTCGCCCTATGTACTGGCGGCGCAGTTCTTCTGTCTGCCCACGTGGGCGCTACCAAGAACGGGAGAGGTCTCTCACCTCTTGCAGAACTGTCGGCAGCATGGTGCTAGCTGCGACGGCTACCCCCTTGCACGGATATCTCTCTGGCCGTGTGCTCTTGCTTTAGGTGATCACACCAGTCAATGGACTGGGTCACTGCAGGTGGGAGCTGCTGAGCTCTCATCAGTGGGGGCCGATGTACACGGCGAGTGCCCGTCTTCTCGCTCTGTGCCCTCTCATTCGCCCCGGCACGCTGGCAGCAGGCAGGGGGGAAGCTTAGGAGCAGGCTGCACTACTCCCACGACACACGGTGAAAACAGCTGCCATGTTACACGCGGGGGTGAACCCCCTCGTCGCCATTGTTGAGTTATGGGCCCTAGGCCCACATACTGCTAAAAGTACAACACGGACACAGGGAGTAAGGTGGTTAACTGGCCCAGGGCACGTGTGCCTGGCCTCTTTTATTAGCAGGGTCACCTGACCGGTGATGCCTGTGATGGGTGGGTGTAAAGTGTGTAACATCCATCTCCTGAACACTAGAACGTGTCCCACCGAACACTACAGCCCCCACCTGCGCCCCCACGTGCTTTGTCGCTGTTGCTTCCCCCTCCCACATCGTTGCTTGCTGTTTTTTGCTTTCCCCGTCCACCCTCACCGTTTCTTTGCTTGCCCCTTTGGTGCTTGCTAATTGTTGCTTGCACTGTTATTGTTGCTTCCCCCTACACACCTCCCTCAGCTATTGCTTGCCCCATGACATCCACCACCACCCGTTGTTGCTTGCCCCGTCGCACCCACACCCCTCCTGCTACAAAATAAATGTTGATAAAGCTAAATAGCTCTCAAATATGCAAGAGCGATTTGGCTTTATCAATGTATATTTTAGCCATGATGTACAGCAGTGCGGTGGCTTCGCAGCATGGATGAAAGTTAAAAATACTGTCAGCCATGCTTCACAACAGCAGTGCTGCTGTACAACATGGCAATACAAATAATTGACAAAGCCATTAGGTCTCTCACAGGGAAGACACACTGACTTTGCCAATGCTTGGTCTTATTCAGGCGTCCACAGAGAACCATCTAGAGCTTGTAATAAAATCAAGGTTTGAACTTTAGACACTTTAGGGCACATGCATCAAGGTATGATTTTGCGAGTCCTTAATTGCGATTATTAAGGAATCGCAATTAAGGACTCGCAAAAGCCTATGCATGTAGGAATCGCTATAAAAATAGCAATTCCTAAACATTCCTTAATTGCGACTCGCAAATTGCAAGTCGCAATTAAGGAATGGCTTTCCATTCATTCCTATGGGCCTAAAGGCCCATAGGAATGAATGGGAAATTGCATGCGCAAATTGCGAGTACCAATTGGTACTCGCAAATTGCGCATGCAATTTCAAGGGTGTCAAAAGGACACCCTCTTGCACCCCTGAAATTGTGGTGGGCACCCATGTTGTGCACACACATGCCCCAAGGGCATGTGTGTGTGTAACCTGACACACTGGAAAATGCACTTTAGCGAATCGCATCGTTTGCGCTCGCAAAAACCTTTGATGCATGTGCCTGTTAGACCATTCTATGTTTGTAACAGACATGAAACACTTACTTTAGGTGTCAAGTGAGTACTGACTGCTCCTTATTTTGTAATTATGTAAATTACGATTGTTGCAAACTAATTAGTATATAAATTGCACTGCCAAGTAGATAGATAGACTTTTGAATTTTTTATTGCTTTCAGAGATACTTGAGCAACTGACTCTTCGCCTCAAAGTACTCCCAGTTAACATGTCATTGAGTTAAGTAGCGCATGTGTATGTAGTTGAGGGAGGCAAAAGGAAGGGTTGCTAATTGAAATTTATAAGACACTTCCTTTGGCGCTATTATTTGTAAGTTCTGCAAAAGTATTTAGTTTCAAACTTGAAACAAATCTGCTGCTGTTTTGCCTATATTTAAATCTAATTTACTCAGTTGTGTATTTTGAGCAGATGTATTTTATTTTCGGTACTTTGTACACACTATTTAATGTTCTCTGTGTTGAACATGATCTGGCAACCACTTTTCTCATTGTCATACAATTCCTCCTAACGGATTCAACTCCATCATTCTCCTCGAAATGCTTGTGCGATGCGAAGATAAATAAGCTATGTTGTCTTCCATCACAATGGCATTTGTCCCCTACAACTTGCTTTTGCAACTGCACAGTATTGGCTTTTCGGATACAGTGCCTGCGGTTATACTACTTTCTCAAAACATCCGTTTCCCACAACACAGCAATACTGAGTGCTTCCATCCGAATATTTAAAAAAAAAATACTTTTTATTTATTTTATACATCACAATAAACATTAACGTACAGATTTGTAGAATGATCCAGCGCCAATCAGGGATTGATAATCAATATTAACGCAATCGCTGGCCCATACTCATACACCCAACAAACCAATCCCTGTTGCGCTGTTCAAGTTTGATGTTAAATCAGTTATTCATATATACAGGATCATATTCAACACTAAATACATAACTGAACCTGTATATCAACTCTTTCCTCTGGTCGATGGACCTAAAGTTGAGAAGTTGATGGTAACAATTAGCACTATCTATCTATATTACTAAATAAACCACAAACTCAGTGTAAGGTTAACAGTGTTTATCGCAAAATAATGTGAAGGTAAAATACTCATCTTGTACACGTTTACAAAGCAAACCTAGATTCAATCACAGAGAGAGAACATTAATCAGAGCAAACCGTGTCAAACTCATATCAACTGAACAATAATGCAAATGAGGGAGTGGAAAGATGAAGAGACAAAAGATTCAGAAAACAAATCTACATTTGCAAATGATTATGCAAAGTACGGATCATTTAGCTATACCAACCCAAATATTTCAGTGGAAAATCTACCCCCTGGCCATGGGAATAGATGGGGGTTCCCCGAGAAGGTTCAGGGAACAAAGAGTAAGACAGGAACAGGAAATAAACAGGCCTCAATCTGGATAGCAAACAGACGGACCGCGACGATCTCCCTCTCTCTCTAGCTTCACCAAAGACGCGCGCCCAACGACCCCCTCAGGCACCCCAGTTATACCCTAAAACCTACATGTCCAAACCATCATTGTAGCAACATTTCAGAAACTCAGTCTCATTGGTCAGTTTAGGGGGTGTTCTATCATACCACCATAGTCACGTCCATGTTTTCACAGCATTCTTTGTTTTACAGTTTTCTCGTTACATCAACCACGTCTCATGAATACACATTTCCTCAAAAAAATAACATGTTGCAAGTCTTTACACTTTCATTGTTCGCCTCGACAGTTTCTGCGGAATGAGTTTGTACATTTGCACTTGAGCCCACGGCCATCCTTCCGTTACTTGGCAGTCATACAATAATCCTTGAAGGTTATCAGCCGTTGCCTTCTCCATTCTCTCTCAGAGCTCAATTTTCAGCATATTTATTCATTTTTATTTCTCGTTAACCCTCGAATGACATGCAAAGATGTAGGCCCATGCGTGCATCACTACGATGAACAAAACACAAATATTATTATTTTCATGAAATACAATTCTCACTGTTCAACACCCACCATTGCACTATCCCCGTGGTAATTCTAGCAAGAGCATTAATGTGCAAAAAGCGGCATTATTATTATTTTATTTTTCCTTTGAAGCAGAACGCAAATGCGGCCTAGTTTTCATGCATTAGTCCACGCATTAGTGCACTCATGCGCAAAAGCGTTTCCCCGTGTTTTTGCACGTTAATTTTCGCAGCACACTGTTAGTAAATGTTACTGAGGACTTAATCCGAGCAGGTTCATTTTCTCCAAACCCTGCTCCATCAATTACATGAAGTCGTATTGTGGAAGTGGTGCTCATTGTCCATACGGTAGAGTTTACAGTACTTTCTCGAAAGTAGAATTTGCTTTTCCATCACAAAAGTTTTAGTTTCCATTTCTGCATTGTTTTGTTTTAATATTGAGTACTGACTGAACAGACGTGTGAGACAAGTAGTTGTCCTCATTGTAGACAAACTCTAATTTCACAAGATGTGCAGGCGGCATACTCTACTCCTCTGAAGGCCTAGTGGTGCAATAGAACAAACCCGTTCTTGAAGGGCAGTGGGGAATTGCAGTATTCTGATTGAGCAGTTGCGGACCGCTTAATCCACATTTCGAATATACATGTTGCCCTGTATATGTTTGTGGACTTGAATTTTTGAAAATGTCTACATGGAGGAAACTTTATGATTTAGGTTGAAATAATTGAACATGTGACAGTTATTTTTTTTATGGGAACAGTTGGTTCAGTTTAGCATTTTGCTCATAGAAACTTGGATTTCGTTTGCGGCGTTGTCTGCTAATTTTGGTTACTGGAGCCCAGAGAATAAACAGAGCATTGTGAGGAGAGTGGGCCCTGTGCATGCTGTTAAGCAGCTCCTCATGACAATGCCCTCAAGATTGAAATTGCGGTGTATGCAATTTACATTCTGTAACCTTGTGCTGTCTATTTATTTCACAACAGTGCTAGATCGACTTGTAGCACAAGATCCACTTTCAGGCTGAAAGGCCACTTAATCTCTTAATATCCTTGCACACTAAGTCTAGAACTTCAACTAATCAGTTATCTTTTTGCGTACATACTTAGAATTCCGAGCTCCACTTTTTCTTTCTGTTGATGAAACCATATTTATTTCTAGCCTTGTTTCTATATAAAAAAGTCATCCTATCTGTTGCAGTTAGTTTGTAGTAATACACATAATGGTAGCTGACTCAGCTGCAACTAGAATCATATTGGATGTCTGTTGTTGCCACATCAGTCCAAGTAATAACTGGTCTGATCCTTGCAACGCATCTTAGTTGACAAAATTCGAAAATTGTAAAAACTGTTTGTGGTACTATAGTTAACTTTTGGCACCACCGCTATAGTACATTGCACTTTGGCACTGTCTAAATGGTCTCCATGGTTGCTATACAATAGTCCGAAATGAAATGGTATGGAAAGGATATGAACAGTTATGTTTCTGAAACTACCTACAGAGAGGAGCAGTAACTTGATTGAATTATTAGTAATTTTCAAGAAAGAATAGATCTATGAAAAATACAAATGTAAAATCCCATGACTATTAAAACTCTTGGAAGTGGTTTAATAACCTCAATTTAAGCTATATTCGTAAAGCGTGGGACAATATGCTAATAGTAATTAAATCAAAAAATGATTTCTGGTCGTTATTATCTAAGTAAATGGATGAGAATAAACAAGATCCAGATTGGAATAAAACTGCTTGCCTTTGGGCTCTACCACATAAAGACCCTCTACTAAGAAAACCATATCCGAACAATACAAAATTCTTAAATACTTGTAGCAGCGTTGAATTTAATAAAATGTTGACCACTAAGCAACAGCGGGAGTGTGGGCAAGGAAAAAGCCACAGCGGCAACGGAGAAAGAGAGAGTAGTTGGGGGAAAAATCAGCAGTTGCCATGAAGGGTGGGTAGGAAAAAACCAACAGAAAGAGGTTGGGCGGTTGGCTGGAAGCTTCAAGGAGTAGGCGTAGAAACAGTACGCCGGCGAGAGAGATGAACAAGTGCGGGATAGAAACACACAAATTGAGATCGGGAGGAGGACAAAGCTGCACTAAGAGGAAGGGAGGTGGAGAAGGACTCTTGCAAGAAACAACTTAGAGCTCACAGTGGGGAACAGGCCATGCTCCATTTTAGGGTCAAACACAAATTTAAAACAAAGTCCACAAATAGAAAGGAAACCAATGTGAGTTGTGATAAAACACAAAGCCACCGGTAAGCAATGGGTGGAATGCATTCCTAGGTAAGTTTTCGGCATGTCTTCAATATGTTTTCCAATTAGACAGTTGCTCTGTCTTGTAGGCTTCTTAAGGGCTAAGAATGGGCCGATTAAACTACAGGCTGATTGTGCCACTTGACTGCAAAGACTACATTTTTTTCCAAGCTATTACTGAAGTTTATTAGGAACTTGATTGATAATAACTTTATTCAGCTGGTAGAGCAGGCAGGCTTTTGATCAGTCTTGTGCTACACATTGTCATGGCAATTTTCTGTTTAGCCGCTAAAAACATTCATCTCCATAAAAATCTGTATTGATGCTTAGTTGATTAGTTATATCCCATTAATAAAGGCAGCAGAGCAAGCACCGAACAGATACAAACAGCAGATGTCCTTATGATGTGGTTTTGCCTGTGCCAATTTATTTAATCTTTCCCTGGTAGATGTGGTTTTAGCTACAGACGTATAGGCTATTTTCTCTACAACCTGTTTTATAGGCGTGTGATTAAAAAATCACAACAATTCTTTCTTATTCAGTTGCTGCGTTCATGCGATCTGTGTACATCAAGTTGGGTTTAACCAAGTACAATGGATTATGGGGATAACTCAACATATGGAAATCAACTCCACTATTGTGCCCCTGCTTGGAACTTGGTAGTACAGCGGCCAGTCTAGTTGGAGTGAAGGTGGAAACCACTTATTGCTTTAGAGTGAAATATGCTAATCCTGACACAATTGCAGGTTTATTGTGGAAAGAACCAGCACAACTGTATTATAACTTTCTGCTGTGTGCACAGTAGCCTTGCTGCTATACAACATGGCTAAAAACATTGACAAAGCCAATAGCTCTTGTAGGCGAGACCTATTTGCTTTGCCAATCCTGTTGGTTAATCTTATTTTTTTCAGATTTATTTGTTATATAAAGTAGTGGCATAAAACATATAGCCAGATGTGCAGAATATAGTCAGCTGTTCATTACCATTGTTAAGAGAGGGGAGAAGCTGTCTCTTTCTAGGGTTAGGCCCACCCCACACCCACTCAACAATGGCAATAAACAGCAAAAATAATTTGCTTGTTATTCATGATATGAGATTTGAACTCATGAGGATCGCCTTCTTGTCCATCATTGTTTGGATTGAAGGATTATCCCTGTCGTCAGTTGAGAATTACCCTCCATCTCCTGAGTCATTCACCTTTATGGATGAACCAGTCGATATACATGCTCCAGCTGCTGCCCTGTTACCATCCTACTAGTTATTGCTCGTCCAGAGGATGACTTCCTGTTTCTCCCTTGTAATGTAACCCCTGGGCAAATGTTTGAAGGGCTGTGCTGCCATTCTATGTCTGTACCATTTGTATGTTGTTCCTGCCAACCCAAGATAGTTAAATCCTACATGAAGAGGTTTACTCTTTTACCCACCCCACTTGGTGGGGTATAGCAACAAATGTGCATAGTGCATAAAGTCTCTTCACTTCATGTTTTGCTCTGTTACTGCACTGCAACAGAGTTGTCTAGGAAAATCAGTATCTAAGTGTTATTCACCATAGAGGGTACATTCTGATGGGTTTTTGCACAATCATTTTCACATACTGGAAGTATAGCAGTTTGCTATGATTTGCCTTGGGCAAACCCCTGCTAGGACGAAGGGACCAGAGCCTTGTGGAGTTTCTCCACAGAGCAGAATTTCATCAGTCTGTGTTTTGCCAGTGTTTGGTTCAGTTTCTCCTCTGCTAATGGTATGGTCTCCTGCTTGAGGGCGGTAGATTGTTTTTGACTTTGAGAAGGCTTGGACTGGCAAATGTTCGTGTTATTAGGTAAGAAAGCTGCTGATTTGTTCTTTTTACAAAAATATATCAAGGGGAAAAAATGCTTTAGAGGTTTTACTCCACAAGTAAATGTAACTGTGGTGAACATTACCAAGGTGAAGCTAGTAGAAATTGTTGCATAACTTGGAACTGAGAGACTCTTTGTGAACCAAAGGTTTTCATGAGCTGAAACAGTACACTTTTCTTATTTCCAGCATTTAAAAATGGACTATATATTTCCAAACTGTACTTATGGATGGCAAACAAATAGAACACTATAATGTAATATGATATGAGTAAATTATGTTCGGTTTAAGGAATTGCCTTATATTTGATTGCAATATTTTATCCTGTTTCTTAGATATTATGATCAGCTGTGTTCCATTGAGCCAAAGTTTCCATTTACTGAAAGCCAGGTAAGATTTTGTTTTCATTTTCTTATGCTTTATCTGTCCATTGCATATAAATTATTGTAGAAATTCTCAAATTTTCTCAGCAACCTGTTTTTAGTCAGGGTAGAGAAAGTGATTTAGTTGTTGCAAGAGCTCATGTTGTTCCAAAAAAGAAAGTAAAGAAAGGAGCATATATAGAGGGCCTTTGGATATTCATCTGCCTCTTTATGGCATATCCCCCAGTGATTGCCCAGCAGTTGTTAATCTGCCAAAAGAGTGCTTCTCTCTTTTTTTGTTGTTGTTGTGATAATCAACTTTATTGGTTTTTGCAAACAACAGCACAATACACTACTACACTGTGACAGATGACACATTTGATTAGTTCCCCAGACATTACTTTGCACTCGCCAAGCCAGATGTATTACGTATTGAGATTTCAGGTTACCCACCTCCTGATAACTTGACGTCAATTCATCAACCCCAACCATTTGCCCCATATGCGTTCATGCTTAGCAGGACATCCTCTCGCCTCGTACACCGGCTTCTCTTGTATGGTCCACCCCTTTCAGCCATTTGGCGATGGTCGGGGAGGGGGGAAATCTTTACAAGCTGCAGTAATGTCTCTTTTGGCCACCATGATGGCCGTTCCTAGGAACAATCGATCGACACGGGAGCCGTCCAATCCCTCCATCACTCCCAGGAGAAGGGCAAGGGGGTTAAGTGGGACAGCCCAACCCAGTATATCGCTCAGTTCCGCTATTATTGCTGTCCAATAACTGGTGACGAGGTGAAGGACCAAACCATATGATAGAAATCTGCGGGTTCTGCTGCGCATCTCGGGCACCCTGGAGCGGGGAGGAATCCAGCCCGATGTAGGGGGACTGGAGTAAGGTAGGCGCAGTTGAGGTAGTATATTTGGATTAGGCGGAGCCTGGTAGAAATGATGATTACGCGGGGTGGGGGGGCATCAGGGGCGTCTCTCCAGTCTTCCACCTCCAGAGGACCCAGCCATTGTTCCCATCGCTCTCTAAGAGAGTCGAGGGTAGATGGGGAGTTATTTATCAGGGTTCGGTATATTTGAGAGACTTCCCCCTTCCCCTTTCCCTAGGTTACCCATGAGGACTTTGGCCTCTAGCGGGCTGAATTCTGGGAATGCAGCATTTTCAAGGATGAAAGGGGCAATGCTGAAGTTGAAGATATTTGTAGAACTGGGTAGAAAGCAATGAGTACGTATGCCTCAAGTCTTGAAAGGAGCATAGGTGTCCTCTCTTCCACACGTCTCCAAGGTGTGTAATCCTTATCAGGTCCCACATCCGAAACCCCTCCAGCGCCCCAACCTTCCCAAGCCAATTTCCATGCCACAGAGGTGTCTGTAAGGTGAGTTTGGCATCCCACTGAGTACATCGCATTGCCGAGCGCCATGCCAGAAAGGCCGCCCGAGTCACCGCCGGGATTGTTTGAGGGATCAGGGCCCTGTAGAGCATGGCCTGGACCTGTGAAAACCCAAGGCTCTCCAACTTCAGCCGGTAGGCCGGATCGGACCAACCTCCATTAAACCAGTCGTGTATCACCAGGGGACAGGTAGCCTGGTAATACAGGAAAGGGTTCGTCATTCCCATACCTCTGTCGTAGGGGGGTCATTGACAATGAGCGAGGGCTAGTCATGGCCTTGAGCTATCCCAGAGAAAACTGTGATTTGCCATCTATGTCCCGGAACCACTTGCGAGGGAAATGAAGTGGAAGGTTTTGGATTACACATAATAACCAGGGCAGCACCATCATTTTGAATAGGGCAGTCTTGCCTAGGTGATTGAGGGGGAGGGATTGCCATCTGCCGAATCGTCTTTTACTTGCTTAAGTAAGGGGTTAATGTTGACGGACCAGGTCATTTCCGGGTGGAGGGCCACCCAAAAGCCAAGATATTTGAAGGAGAGAGGCGTCTCTGAGGAATAGTGGTCTGCCATCTATGCATTCCCGCGAGCTATGAAGGGGTATTAACGTGGATTTGGCTGGGTTAAGGCACAGTCCTGAAGCCTCGCCGAATAGCCGAAGGATATGGAGGCAGCAGGGACCTGAGCATGCCGGGTCTGCGAGGAAGAGCAGGACGTCATCTGCATATAGAGCGCTGCGATCCTCATGTGCACCATGCCAGTTCCAGCCTCGTATCTGTGTGTCCGCCCGGATAATACAAGCTAACGGCTCTATTGCTAGGGCAAAGAGGAGGGGAGATGGAGGACATCCCTGCCGGGTTCCTCTTTTGATAGGGAACGTCTCAGAGAGTGCTCCATTGACAAGGACCTTGGCGGACGGATTTGAGTTGAGCACCCTTACCAGCATCCTGAAATGCGAGCCGAGTCCCGCCCTCTCCAGCACATTCTCCAGATACAGCCAGTCGACTGTGTCGAGGGCCTTTTTTCAAGTCGATTAGTAGTAGGGCTGAATACGGAGTGAGGAGGTGGTGATGAGAGAGTGCCACGTGTAGGCACCGCAGGGAATGTCTCGTGCTTCGGTGTGGCATGAAGCCACATTGATCAGTGTGTATTAAGCTACCAAGCACCCTTTTGAGACGTGTGGACAGGATGGTCTCGAATATTTTGACTTTGGTAATGATGAGTGAGATTGGCCGATAGCCTGAGCAGGAGGCCGATGGGGGGGCGGGGCGGGGTCTGTTTTGGGTATGACTACTTCAATGTCCCGGGGGAAGACGCCTCTCTGCCACCTCCTCGTACAAAGCGTGTAGATGTGGGACCAGAGTTTCCCGGAATGCCGCATAGTACTCCGCCGGGAAGACATCTGGGCCAGGTGTATTTTGAGTTGCAAGCGATGAGATTGCCTCTTCGATCTCCTCCCTCATAATATGATCATCAAGGCCCTGGGCTTCTACTTCCGAGAGCCTTGGGAGAGGGATACCTTGTAGGAATTGGGTGCTGGAGTCTAGTGCCCTCGACCGAGCCGTGGAATATAGCGTCTTGTAATAATCCGCAAAGGTCTGTGCAATTACGGCCGGGGTGTGAGACGTATGCCCTTGATTATCCCTAATGTCTGGTACTATTCGGTTGGCCAAGGGATGGGAACTGAGCCAGTAGAGCAACTTGCCATTTTTATGGCCCCATCCGTAAACGCGGGCAGTGGAGGACCTCCACATAGATTTGGCAGATTCAAGTGATATGTGTCTAATTTCTTCCCTCAGAAGATGAAATTGCTGCCGTTCATCCTCGCTATTCACTGTAGCAGTGCACTGCTTAAGGCGTAGGGCCTGGACCTCTATTAGCGAAAGGCGCTGGTTGTGCACCAAACGCTTGCGCTTCAGATGACCTTTTGCGTAGCCTCAGATCGTGGCCTTGCTCGCCGCCCATAGTGTGCCCTGGGATTGTACTGTACCCTCATTGGATTGGAAGTAGTATTTGAGTTCCTCCCCAATCGCCCATTTGTACTTCGGATCCTGGCAGAACCAGGCATTGAGACTCCAATGGGTCGTAGAGCGCCCATAGGGCCCCCCACATGGAAGAGGAGGGGAGAGTGATCTGATATACCTCGTGCTAGGATTTGACACTCGTGACTGAGCAACAGTCAGGAGCAGGCATAAAGACTAGATTGATACGGGAGTCGGTGTGGTGCGCAGCGGAGGTGTGGGTGTACTGGTGCTCCCTGGGGTTCTAAATGCGCCAGACATCGCAAAGGCTCAATTTAGATGCCCAGTTTACAAGTTGTCTAGCACCTAGCTTTCTGTGGGAGGAGGTTATCCCGTGGCATCTCTGGCAGGATCTACTACTACGTTAAAGTCCTCTCCGATCATCGCCAGACCCTGTGCAAGGGAAGATATTACTTCTATGGTAGCGCAAAGGGTGTGCTCAAGGGTCGCCGGAGGAATATAAAATGATACCGGATTAATAGTGGCATTTCCTAGTGTCCCTGCAAGGGCCACAAAACGGCCCTGAGGGTCTTTAATTGTGTGGACCGGTGTGAAGGGATGGGACCGGCGCAAAAGGATCGCCACTCCTCGGGATCCCCGGGAGAACCCCGAATGCCAAACCCTATCAAACCGTGGCGCGCTAGAAAATGGCAATGATTCCCTATAAGATGTGTCTCTTGCAACAGAAGGGCATCTGGGGCAATTTTCCGAGAATACTTTAGGATCGCTGTACGTTTGACTTTATCTAGGAGCCCGTTCACATTCCAGGAAAGGACCTTGAGGGGTTCACCCTCGTAGTGCGGCATTGCTATGTCGATTACGTATTGGCATGTGGCGCATCGGTGTGGGTGACCTAATGGATCTGAATGGCTAGGAGCTGCGAGTAGCTGGGTGAATCCTATCTCGCTATGGCGTATGGGTGCTGGTGCTTCCCCTCTGTCATGTCCAGTGTTGCAACAAAACAGAGAAATTAGAAAAACCATAGGGACATCGGTCCTTCCCCTCCCATTCCCCCCCCCCCTTCCAGCCAACCCCCCACCCTATACTTCCCCCCGTTGAAGCATCTGTCTGCCAATTAACTAGAACTCAAAACAAACTAGGCTTTGAAGTTGTCTATGGGAGCAGAGCGGTGGACCCCTCCATGTATCCGGATTTTCAGTCCTCCAGAGTATGAATAGTGGTAGCAGTGCATCATTCTTAAATTTGGGGGCTGCGCGATAGGTCCGTGTCTTCTGATCCCAGCGTTGGGGACCCAGGGGGTCTCTCTCCGGTGGCCTTTCCAGAACCGTCCATATTCCTTGGGAGGCACGATGATCCTTGCGGTGTGGGTGACCTCTGTGTCCCCCGGGTCATGTCGGCAGGCGAGGCAGACACCGCTCTGAGTATTACGTCCTCTGCCAGATCGAGTATGGCGTCTGTGGGAGCCCGTGGGCTTGGTTGGTTGTGATGTTGTCTGAAGGTCTGGTGGAGGAACGTTCACCCTAGGGCGGAGCGGACATTCCTCAGTTACCCAGGTCCATGCCATCTCCGGACTTTCAAAGAAAAGGGTTTTGTTCTGAAAGACCACCCTGAGTCGGGCCGAAAAGAGATGTCTGTACGGGAGATTAAGGGCTTGTAGTTTCTGCTTTACAGAGTAGTATGATCTCCTTTGCACCTGCACCCCCTTAGTGTAGTCTGGGAAAATCATTACTTTGGAGCCTTGATAGGACAAGGTTGAACGGGTGCGAGCTTCTTGCAGGATGGCATCCCTATCTTTGAAGTTTAGGATCTTGGCAATGATTGGCCGTTTTGGGGCTCCCGGTGGCGGCTTGGATTTGAGGGCACGGTGACGCGTGGGCCATGACAAACCACGTGGAGAGTGCGTCCGGTGGCATCCAGGATTTGAGCCAGTCCTCGATAAAGGTGGCCACTTGCGTTCTGCCCTTCAGGGATACCCACCAGGCGGAGATTATTTTGTCGCGATCGATTTTCGGCGTCCGCTGCACGCCTATGAAGTCCGTTCATTCGTGTGGGATAAATGCTGCTTGATTTGCTCTTTCAGACGGGATACGTCATCCTCAACTTCGGACAATCTGGATTCGGCTTCTGTTATCCGGGCGGTGGCGTTATGCAGGTCTTGGCGAATGAGGGCCATGTCCACTCGCACCTCCCCTATTTTCGTTTCTACTCAGTCCTGGGAGGACTTTATGGCCTGCAGGATCATGGCGAGTTCCCCATCTGGGCGAGGGGTTCTGAGTCTGTGCGACCTCATTGTGGCTGGGACCACTTGTGGTTTATTGTTCCATGCCTGTTTGGGAAGGCGGTGGCTTTGCCCCTTTATCTTTCCCCATGGCGGTCCTCCAGTGAGGGGGGCGGCTCAGATCTATAGCGTGTGATCACCGTCAGGGCGTCACCCTAGAGGTCGCTTGCGTCGCTGTGCCGAACCCTGCATCATCCAGTCCTTTTATAATCCAGTTTGGGAGTCTATCTCCAAGGACCGCCCAGAGCGTCGCGTGGTGACAGAGGCCAGAACAGAGGACTCACCAGTACAGCTACAGTCTCGGGGTCTCCGAGGCCTTTGGCAGGCCCTTGGTGGGGTTGGAGTCCTCTCGCTCAGTAACCAGCACAGGTTATGCCGAACTACCATCCGTCTTGTCCCTCAATGCTTGGCAGTGGTCCTGCCTAGCTACCGGCCAACCGTGTCATCCCCATGATACCAGAAGGGGGTGGGAGACAGGGGCACTGACCCCAGTGTGGAGGAGGTGGTCTTTACTCGCGGTGGGAGGGGGGGTGTAGGTGCCGGGCAGGAATCCTGAAAGCAGTTCTTCACACCCCAGGTTGATCTGGAGCAGTGTACGGGCAGGAGGGCAGCCTCGACCTCTGCTGTGTCCAGGGGGCTGCTGCCTCGGTAGGCTGGTCCCTTCCCCTCTTGACCCTGCACAACCTGCAATGTTCTGGTCCCTGTACCCCGTGTCTGGTTCCTGCAGGCAGTCTCCTCTGCCCTCTTTGAGGCTCCACTGTGGCTCCGACCTTCAGTGTAGGCAGGCTCAAGCTCCGCTTCCAGGCTTCACAGCCTTAGCTTCTTTCTTGGGCTCAGAGTCACCCGGGGTCCAGCTTCCTGGCTCACTACCCTACGTCACTGAGGCCTCTCACGCCGCGGGGCTGGCCGCAGAGTCTGTGTCCTGCCGACTGCAGACTGATCCCAGTCACCGCGCCTCTCCGCAGGAGAATGGGACTGAAAGGGAAAGTTGCAGGCACAGTGCTGATAGGCTCGGTTGCTCGGCGGCCCGCACAGTGACTCCCTCCTCACAGGCGTGTCCCACCGGCAATCAGGCACCAGGCCTATGCCTACCAATCCTCAGGTCGAGTGCCTGCCACACTTTCTTCCCCTCAGCGCGGCAGGCCCAACGCGCCATTCGAACCGTCGGAAGGGATAGGGCCCGATCTGCCCCCGATGAAGATCCGCATCCAGGCGCCGCAGTCCTCCACTTCTTCCGTGTCTCAGGTTTGCCCGGGGTCCAGCCTCTGTAACTCACTGCCCTACACCTCTGAGGCTCCTCATGCTATGGGGCCAGCCCCTGACTTGGTGTCCTGCAGACCGCAGGCCGATCCCAGCCACCTCGTCTCCCCACAGGAGGATGCGAGGGAAAGGGAAGAGTGTATGCGCGGTGCCGACAGGCTCAGTTGATCAGCGGTCCCACACGGTGACTCCCCCCCTCATGGGCGTCCTCCTTGAGTGGACCCACTGGTAAGCGGGCACCAGGCGCAGTCCTGCCGATCTGCAGGTCTCCTGTATACCGCACCTTTCTTTCCCTGCTCCGCGCTAAGCTTAAGGCGCCGCCCGGACAGCGGGGGAGGTTTGTTCGATCCTCCCTCTGTGAAGCAGATCTGCACCTGGTGACTAGAAAGCGGCAGGCCTCGCGGACTTCGAGCAGGCGGCCGCCATTTTGTTTATTCACTGGCACCACCGTAGGTTGCCCTTTTTAGCATTCACTGCACCGTTCGCGCCCCTCAGGTCGGATCCACTAGCATTTCGGGTGATATTCGTTGCCCGGTATTTAGAGGAAGTGTTATTATTGGAGGAAAGCAGGGATGCGAGCGGATGACGGAGGGGTCCGGAGCATTCTTAGAGTGCGACCACCATCTTGACTGAGTGCTTCTCTTACAGTTAATGGACATGACATTATGGTATTGCCAGTGACGTACATTGCTTTCAAACCATGCTTGATTCAACATGTAGCAGCAACAAAAGTGACTGTACAGTCCTCCGGACATTTCCAACCTTCACCAGAGCCAACCACTAGCGCAGTTCCCCCTGAGAGGCAATGGAGAAGAGCACAGACTTTCGTATCTTTTGTAGATTTAATGCTAGAAGTTCCATTGCATTGAGAAGGGATTTTCTCCACCTAACATGACTGCCACATCAAAAAAAAAAAAATCAGCAGCGTATGTAGGCTTGTTGCTGCTAGCTATAGGTAGAGGCGGCCAGAGTCTAGCATAGTGGAAAGGGGCAGAGGAAGGGTTTTTGCAGTGGGAGTGGGGGCTCAGAAAGCACCATGTGCCAACAGGAGGAGAACTAGGAAATGGTCAAAAGTTGATAGTACTGCGAGCAGGTGGAGGGGTATGGAGCTCCGCTGATGTAGGACGAGGGGCCTTCAGACACCATATGTATGAAATCAGCCTCTGAGTTTTCCCATCAAGGAAGGGCATACTGTTGAGCTCTCTGTCTATACCTTCACTAACTCAAATGGGTTAAGGTACGGTTGGTGCAGGTAATTAAAGTGTGCTAGCTTAAACTTCACATTGCTTGATATTTTCTTACCCTGAAGGCAAGCACCATCCCAGTCTGAAGCCCCTCCTAGTCTGCCTCCCATTTATTTCTAACATTTAGTGATACTGCTATCTTTATACATGTTAATTAGGGCTCCCGGTTTTATGGTATTTATTTTTTTGACATATCAATCAGGGGTTTATATAGCGCGCTACTCACCCGTGAGGGTCTGTATTTATCCATATTTATTTTTTGCTAATTTTATCTGAATTTATCCATATTTATTTTGAGTTTTGTGAAAAAATGAAGCTGACATTAGTATATTTCAACATTTATTGAATCAATAAATATGCACTCATGCTTGAATGCCTGCCAGGTTTCAATGCTGCGAATACCCGCTGAAGATAAATCAATGCACTCATATGAAAATTTTCAAACTTCTGCAGCAACCTTTTTTTATATCTGTTAAAGCCTCTTTACTAAAATCCCTTTAATGTTTAACCCCCTTACCTATTGGCTTGGCAGTCATGGCTGACAGTATTTAGAATTACTCAAAAAGCAACCCAATTCCGTTGTTATCTACATTTAAAAATAAATACAGACACGAAAATACATGTTTTCTGTCTGTATTTATCTGTAAAAATCAGTAAAAACGGAAAACAGGGAGCCTTAATGTTAATGCATCATATATGGCTTTATTTCAGTCTTCCCTTGTGTACTTGGTCCCTCATATGTGATGTTGTCTTACGGACACTGGAGAAAGGTGGAGCCTCGAGGAAACAGAGCTTGGAAAACTGGCCAAGTCCCACATAAAAGGCTTTCCACACCCCTGCATAGGTAATGAGTCCTCTGAATATAGATCCCCCATTGTGACAGCAAAATAGATGAGGAGGCAACCTTGTCTCATACGTCTATCCCTTTCCCAGTCCTCCAATACTTTTAGACCTGATTTTACCTTGTTCGTTAATTGTATATATTGTAGCCACCCTAGATAATATGCCCAGATCCTACTCTCTTTTGCTTACAGTGCATACTTCCATCTCACTTTGTCAGAGGCTTCTCACTATCCAGTTCAACCAGAGCATAACACTCCTATGCTTTCTTCCGGGAAAACATGCTTTTTCATGGGGTGCTTAATTAAAAAGAAAAAAAATAGTACCCACAAAGTAATCAGTGGAAGGTCATAAGAGGCTACGCTCCAGGAGAGAGACAAAAGACAAGAGTAGGAAGACAAACCCATACAAGCTAATGATTTAAAAGCAAATAAATGAGTGACAAAGCCAATCAATGGTAAGCAATGGATGGTCTCTAAGCCCACTGTAAACTGTAAGCCATGTCATCTCCTCCACTGCCGCTCCCCGTGGGTGGTTCCCTGTTTACATTCAGCTGCAAATGCTCTTCTGTAGGTATTTATCATTATTCTCAAAAATGCGGTACGGTAGGTTGGGTGACCTACCAAACCTAGGGGGTGGGGAGAGACTTTGTGTCAAAGGACGAGGAGATACGTCCTCACTATAAAACTCTACAGTCAACATCATGGTATCCCTCTGTAAGTCGAGACACTTTTAAGAAGCTGATTGTTGCGTGTAACACGAATACACCACTTCAAAAGGATGTGGGGAAAAAGGGATAGAAATCCTTTTTTTTATAAATAACCCTCACCCACTCGAATAGTGGCATGTTTCATCATCTGGTTCACCCTGACCCCTAAAAGTCAGGGTGGGATCGACCATGTTCCAGGGAGCTCTTTTAATATTATTTAGGGAATGTAACAAATAAAAAATCCTCATCTACTCCCTATGTATCCCTTTATTAGCGGGGCAGATGGGAAAGATTAAAACTAAATATGAAGGGGAATTAGGATATCATGGTCCTATGCCCCTTTCATTCACCAACATGTTTCAGCCCTACGCTACTGGCCTTTTGTTCTGGGCTTTCCTCAGGGTGGGTTCATTTTTCTAGTCCCCCCGCCCCCCCAATGACGTATGTTACGTGGAAGTTTTTATGTGACATGCATTCTAAGTCAAGGCATGCACAAGTTATACTTGCCAATCCAAGCTATACCTGTAAGAATAAAGAAATACATGGCATAAAACATTTGGGCCACAGTGTGTTTTATAAGCATGACGCACTCTCTTCCCATATCCATATGAATCATTCAGTGACACTGCACTTATTACAGTATTTATGTTTAAACTCTACATTTAGCAAATAATCATAATATTCTGAGTTATACTCCCCGCACCTGTAATGTTCTGTGCTTTACCATCCTCCCCTTATGTTTCGGACTTCCTGCGTAGTGTTAAGGTCCCTGTCTTCCCCCATCCAGTGCAGAGCGAGCTCCTGTTCTATAGTCTGTGTTTCTTCTGTTGTCTGAATTCCATCGATATGAAACCCCACCGGAGGAGTTGGTTGCCAATGAACAACAGTCAGCCCAACTGCTTTGTTCATTCTACTGTTCAAGATCTGCTGCCCATTCTACTGGGCTCTGCATGGTCCACAGTGAGTAAGTCTCTGCTGAGTTCTGTTTCCTGTTTGAAGCCCCTCCCAGACTGACTCTAGGTCTGTAAGAAAAAAAAAAAAGTGACATGCCATTGCTCATCACGGAGTTTAGAAGAATGCAGCAATATGTATTTGGGATTCATGTCACCGAGTGTTTTGCTGCCACAATTTCCCCAGTGTCTGCACCTTATGGATTTAGTTGGGGAATATTGTGATCACCTGATCCTCCTGTCATAGACTGCTTTATTTCCTGATACTTTTCAGAATTGCCTCTCTATCCCCGTTATTGATGCTCTCTGTGGGGCCCTCAGGAGAGGCAATGGTGTCAAAGCTATATGTGTTCTCTGTATGGAGAAGTAGACCAACAGGGCCACCTGTTTTAAGGTCTTGCTGATTCTTTCTTCCATAAACCACTCAACTGACTGACCCTCCTCTTTTTCAGGAAATCCTAGGAATCGGAGGTTGTTGTGAGCTCCAGTATGCATGCCTTTTCCAATATCATTTTAACGTGTCCCTCAGCTCTAGGATTTTAGATTTCAGTTGGTGTACTGTTGCTTCAGTTTCCTGTGCCCTATCTGCCACCTTTCTCAGATCAGTCCTTAGCAGATTAATCTCAATGGATATAGTGTCTAACTTATATTCCAGTGCATTCTCAACAGCTTGCAGAATTTGTCCTGATGTAAATTCACAAGGCGCTTCCTGTTCTCTTCTCTTCGTTCCATTCGCTCTTCAGAAACTTGGGCCATCATTAAAACCATTATGTAATGGTCCATTTAGTTTTATTGAGCCCTTTTTTTTCTTTTACCGTTTGTGGGGGGGTGGTGAGGATTCTAAAATCGGGTAGCTCAATGTCTTCTGACTGCTTCATGCTTTCCTTTCTGCTCTTGGTCAGCCTTCCACATTCCCCTCCACACACAACTCACTGGGCAGCGCACAGTCACTTTGAGCTTGCCTTATTTACTGTAGTACCCAGGCCTTACCAAGCTTGTAGGATATGTCTTTCAGGTAATGTGTGTAGCATTCCTTGTTGCCGAACCAGGGGTGAGGCGTGGGCTGGGGGGGCAGAGGGGGGTCATTGTTCTGCCTGAGCCTCTCTAACTATGAGGTGGCAGCGCTTCAACAGAGTCTCCCATTCCACTGTGCACAGCCCTCAAACCGCAACAACTTTGTATAATGTATTCACTTATAAGTCATGGAATAGTCCCATAACTTCAGCTTGAAGACAGGGTCCTTGTAATATGTCCCACCACCTTTTTCGCTGTCTAAAATTGCAACCCCTAATGATGGTTCAATGCTCAGGCCTCAGAATTCCTTCATGGAGCACAGAGTCCTACCTTTCAGTGCGAACGCTCTAAAAGTAGGAGCCTGTGCTGCTGCCCAGGCTGCAGATTCCTCAAGGGTCCGAGACCGGAGCCACCACGTATGGTCACCACTCCCAGACATCTCTTGACCCCACACCCACCCGCAACTCCCTACAATCTAGGCAGCTGCCATCTAGATGCACTTTCAGAGAAGCTAGTATTCAGTTAATTTAACATGTGAAGCCCAACCCGGCCTCAGTGCTCCTTGGTCTGCAACTTCCCATGTCTTTGTCACCACTGTATCCGGTCAGGGCTGTAAGAGGGCTTGTTTTGCTTTACTAATGCTTGTCGCCCTTGTCAGACTAGGCGATCTGTTTTCCCATTTACAGCTGTGATTTGAATAATTTTTTTGAGATTACACTTTAAACTACATTAACAAATGACTTAAGGCCATTCTTCAACTTATGAATACTGGCTTAAAATTCTATTCATCTTTCTGGTGTATCATCTGATCCTACTTCCTCTAAACCAGAGGCTGCTGTGCAGATGTCAGTTCTTCGCCAGTATTGACGGCTGCATTGGCCATCATTATGTATCTCTGAAGTACCTATCCTATTGTTATTTGAATCTTCTTATAGCTTTAATGAACATTCACTAACGCATCAAGATTCATCCATGTAGTCCAGAAAGGATGATTAAATGTATAGTCATTTACAGAATACTGTAAGAATATAGTGTTTCCATAAATAAACCCCCCTTTCAGCTTGACAATGCGATGGTTGGGGCTTGCCTTGACCTCAGAAACCACTACGTGATGCTCCTTAGTCGACCACTCCATATATCTGTCTACATCCTATCATCCAAGTGACATTGGTGGCTGCCGGTATGGGAACAATTGCTCCTGCTCTCTCAATGATTCAGAGCTGAAAGATTTTTTAATTGGGAGGCTTCCCACCTGCGCTGTGACTGCCTAGGCCATGGCCTGGTGCTTGACAGAGCTGAGAATCCTAGCGTTGTGGAAGTAGTGGTTGCAACTGCCACAAGACTACGCAGGACCCCCCCCCCACTTCCCTGCCCGCATCTGGTGTGGGACCCTGAGATGTCTAGGGGGCCCAGCCTGTAAACCGAATGTGGCCCTGAGGTGAAATAAGGCCCGGACCGTGTTGGGGATGGGATGTGCCTACCTTTCCTCCTGGGACCATTGGACTATAAACAGTATTGAATTGCCAGTTGCTCTAAAGTCTGTGAGGTTGCTTGGTAACACAGCGCCGAGAGAGGAACCACATTCTTATAGAGGCAATCTTTCTTCAGGAGCTGTAAGGGAACTTGCTCTGGACTGCAGGATGGGACTCAATAAATTATACCAAATCAAAAGCAAAGTGCAGCAACTCTGGTTGCAAGGTTTAACAGAGCCCCTTCAGACACTGCACTTGCCTGACTTTTACCTTTGGCCCTTGACCTGCGACTGCCACGTAGGGGCTTTAGGGTTGGTGGAAGAACCTCTGGCTTTCTGGAAGAAACTACAGCCTCGAGATCCTGTTGACTTTCGGAGGGAGTGGCATCCCATCAATGTGGCTGTAGATGGACTAGACTCATACCTGGATCGCTGCTTTATTAGACCTGTGCTGACACATTGGTCCCAGACATACCAGGAGACCAGAACGAAGCAGCCTCAAACAGGGAAAACTAGATACCTTTACCGAACCACTTACTGCGCCCCAGGATTTTCAGGGCCCTGCTGCGACTTAGGAGGTAGGCTTAACCAGAGCTTCCCAGAATCCTAAAAATGCAACAGACATCATCCTACAAGCCATCCATGCCACCAGGTATGCCTTATGATTAGAATGGTGAGAAATGTTTTGCTTCTTCATCAAGACATGCGCACTGTCTTCAACAGAGTTACAGAAGCAGAAGAGCAAATACTCTAACTGGAAAACTTGGTAATGATCTCAGATCCACAGTTCAAAAACTGAAGGCCACTAACCACGAGTTATGCTGTCATGTTAAAGGCGCTGGGGGAAGATCGCTGCACTATAATTTTAGATTGATGGGTTTCCCAGAAGAAGCGTAACGGGACACTCGTGTGGCGTTCCTCGAAGCGTGTCTAAAACTCAATTATTGGGTATTCAAATATCTCCCTGCTTCCTAATCAAGAGAGCTCATTGTGCCCTCTGGAGCTCCACCCCGCACCACGATTGGATGATTCCTCAATTACAGGAATAGAGGCTCAGTCCTGAGAGCCACTAGAATGACTGAAGAAATGGTATTCAATTGGCAAAAGATGTTTATATTTCCAGATTATACTAAATTAGTTCAGCAGCAGAGGAGGACCTTCAATCAAGTAAAACACACCCTATGGGTGATGGAACTTCGCTACATGCTGATGCTTCCGTCCAAACAAAGTCCTCTTCAGTAACAAGACCCACTTCTTTTAGCCTCCAGACCAAGCGTGGTACTGGGTTACAGAGCACCGAATACAGCTGAAAAGGCCATGGGAAGAAACTTCAAGCCTGCACAGTGCCCTCACACAGCTGTCTGGCTGCTTGGCAGATGACAATGTTTGGGGTCTCAAGCTCGCTTTCTTATAGTCCATTTCTAGACAGCAAATCTGATTTGGAGTCTGAAGTTTATTTTAGGGGGCCTGCTTCTTTTGAAGTGCCCACTCCTCTGCCCTCTGGTCCTCTTGAAAGCAGACTGTCACAGCAGTAGCAACTCCAAAGTTGATAGCCCCACAAAACAGGAGATGGGAGTGACTAGAGTTCAGACCTGGATGTCAGCCACAGTGTGTATCCAATGGTTAGCCCAGGGCACCAGCCTCACTCTTTATGATTCTCTTATCAGCCCGCTCTCTTTCCTGAGGTGTACCCAGACCACTTCCTTGAGACCTCAAACTGAATTAAAAAGAACCTTTTGAAGCGTACGAGAGAAGCCTGGCTCGCACCTCGCCAGTGTGTGTCCCCACCCAGCTTACAGGAATGCATCAATACACATCTGTCTGGGTGGAATTCCTTGACCTCCTCTCCATGTTAAACCATGCAGGCCTGGGTCTCCCAAAATGGAACCCAGGGCCCTCCATGTATTGTACCATTCACAGGCACACATACACCCAGTGCATGTGTGTATACAACATGCACACCCTGCACAGCCCTGTATCCTTCCTATACTGTTTCACTTAGTCACCCATACATCCAGCCCACAGTACTGCAGTATCCCTGTAGTGTACCCTTCCCGGCCTTGCATACACCCAGAGCAGATACACCACTCATGTGCTGCGCAGCAGTACACAGCAACGCGATGTAGGCCAAGGACAAGTTAGGCACACAGCATGGAAATTTAAGTGGCTGAGCCTGTAGGCTTCACTTCAGTGATACAGGTTAAAAAGGATCTGCTCACTCCTACTGATCACCTCACGGTATGCTGCCACTACCACTGCACTTATGCTGCTTAACACCTGGTGAAGGCAGTATATCCTTTAACGACTGAGGGTAGCGTTTTGGGTGCCCCTTCCTGTCCAACAACACTGCTGTCTGTGAGACAGGCCTATGTCATGGCGCACATGCATGATCCATTTTTCCTATGGCATCAAAATTCACGGTTAGAGATCCAGACATCAGTACAGTGGGGGCTCTCATGGCAGGAGTGCACGTCCATTACCATGGGGAGCACTTTTCCGTTCCAACATCCTTCCCATTGTCTATGTTCTGTGCTTACTGACAACTAGGCAGGTGCATTATGGTGACGGGGATGTTAGATGGACATCCAGGGAGGCTAGTAAGTGTGTATATTCTTCCCACTATTCATTGATGCAGTTGCTCACAGACTCACCTCTGAGGACGACCGGTATTGGGGTGACTTTAACGTGGTGATAGATTCACAATATGATATGAGTAAATCAAAAGCCTCGTTTAGATCCACCCAGCACTCCAAGTGGGTTTATACTCTGGGTTTCATGGATACATGGTGTACAGTATTCCTCCCCGCTCCTCTTTACCCCAATGGCTCCTTCTCTTGAATAGACTACTTGTTTGTCCCGTCCACACTATGCATGAGTTAGAGAGTACCTTTATCCTGCCTAGAGTTTTATCTGACCACTCACCCAAAGAATTAACACTGTGTTGCAAGGTAGGAGGGGTGAAAAGGATATGGCGACTGTGCCTGGGGGCTCACAGATGACTCCTTCACAGCCTACCTCCGGGATGGTATCCGTGAATACTTTGACTTAAACACCAACTCAGTTTCTTCCCCGAACAATGTGTGGGAAGCCTACAAAACAGTCACAGGAGGTGAAGCAATGGCCCATATCAAGGATAAAGCAAGAGACCAAACTAAAGAGGTAGCAGAGCTAGAGGACTGCATTACTGCCCTTGAGCTATAGTTGCTCACCACTCAAAATGCCTCCACCCTCCGATCACTTGAAGTAGCTAGGATCACGTTCATACAAAGATGCTGTACTCCGCACCTGCAGGATGGCTGAGCTCTCATCGTAGGATTTACGAAATGGGTGGTAAGGTTGTTTTTTTAGTCGGTTGCTGGACCCTGTGTTAGCGAAGCTCCGAGATACACCTACGGGTGTGAGTCCTTGCACTATATTAAGTGATAACGTAACATAACAGAACATGAGGCCAGGAAACTGATATACTTACTCTCCAAGAATGATCAGGCCATTGTAATTTCCCTTAAATTCTAAATACAGAAGAACACGTGGCCATAACATTCACTGACATCATGGATGGCTTTGCTTCATATTGTAAGACCTATTATAAGACACTATATTCATGCAGAAATCCTCTTACAGGCGAAAGCAAAACCCAACAACATGCAATTTCCCAAACCGCTGATTTTCTCTGATTGTGCGGAATGAGTCCTCCATTTCAGAGAAAGAAATACAGTTAGCTATCACACCCATGCCCTCCAGGAATACTCCCAGACCTATCTGCTCCCCACTAGAACTGTATAAAAAAATACTCCTCACTACTTATCCTACATTTAAGGGACATGATTGAGAGCGCTTATAAAACGCGGTCCCTGTCTTGCAACTTGTCAGGTGACATTATCACCTATCCATAAACCCAATTAATCCTTACATGAGTGCTCCTCATATTGCCAGTATCCCGAATCAATGTTGACTCCAAAATTCTTTCTAAAATCTAAGTGACCAGACTAGTCCAGGTCATGCACCACGATCAAAACGGCTTCATACCTTGCAGGAGCACTAGACCTTGTTTGTTACCTCTGTTATAGTCTCCTGTCATGTTATGAGTATTTGTAAAGCGCATTGTCAGCCACAAGGGTATCCTGGCCCTGACCATGTATGTGTGTGCCTAGACCTTACTCTGGCAGGTAGTTAATTGGAGAACGACGAATTCAAGAAGGCTCTAATGTGGAATGGTAGGTTGTTCGATGCTTTAGGAGTGATATACAAGAACACCAGTCCTGATCAGGTTCTGCGAGGAGTGTGTCCAAGTAGGAGTCTTGTAAAGCAGAAGTATCTGTGTGGTTGGTGGAAGGAGATGCAACTGTTAGGCAGGGCCTAGGCTGTGTAGAGGATTGAAAGTGTGAAGAGTTTGAAAGGGGTGTATTTGTGTATCGGGACACTAATGGAGCTCCCTGAAGTGTGGTGTGATGTGAGGTCTGCGTGGGAGGTTGAGGATGTCTGGTAGCCTAGTTCTGGATGGTGTTTAGTCTTCTGGTAAGTTGTATGGTGATACCAGTGTAGAGGGTATTCCATAATCTGGTTTGCTAGTTATAAGGGCGTGGGTGACTGTCTTTCTGGTGTTGCTTGGGAGCCATTTGAAGATCTTCCTCCACATCTTCAGGATGCAGAAGCAGGATGCGGTGACAACGTTGACTTGTGCGGTCATATGCAGTTTGTCGTCAATGAGGATTCCGAAGTTCTTGGCATGGTTGGTGGGTGTGGGTCTGAGTTTGGCCAGCCATCTGTTGGAGTCCCATGGCGAGGTGTTCTTAGTGAAGATTGCTACCTCTTTCTTGTTGGTGTTAAACTTGGGACAGTTGGCTTTCTTCCAGCAGGTGACTTGGTCCATGCAGGTGGTGACCCTCTTTCTTGTGTTGGGGATTTTGTCCTAGAGGGAGAGCATGAGTTGCATGTGTGTATAGGAGAGGATATTTATTTGTGCGCGAATAACATTGGCCAGAGGGATCACGTAAGCATTGAAGAAGGTGGGGCTAAAGGACAAGCCTTGTGGTACTCCACAGATGAGTTTACGAGCCTCTGAGAAGTAGGGTGACCTCTTGTGTTCTATACAGTAGGATGGAGCAGATCCAGCAAAGGGTGAATCCATTGATGCCAATCTTGTGCAAGTGTTGGATGGGGCTTGTGACCATGTCAAATGCTGCAGAGAAGCCCTGAATAATGAGGGCTGCCGTGTTTCCTTTGTCCAGGATCATGCAGATGTCATCTGTGGGAGCAACGAGTTCTGTTTCTGTACTGTGGTTTGGCCTGAATCCATACTGTCTGGCGGTGAACAGGCAAGGTTGGCAGGAATGGGTCTGTAGTTGGTGAGTGTGGTATGGTCTTCAGATGACTTCTTGACCAGAAGCATGATGGTGGCATGTTTCCAGGAGTCCTGGAATGTGGCTGAGTCAACGGAGGCATTGGGGAAGAGTGTTAGTGCTTTGCTGATCAGTAGGAGTCCTTTGGTGAAAGCGTAGTGATGGCAGGGTTCAAAGGGGTCCTAAGTTCACAGTTTGTTCTTCTGCCGTGATGGGCAGTAGAGTTGCAAGGGTGACTGGGTGTGGTTGAGGGCGGAAGTTGCTGTATATGGAGGTAATTTTGTTGCAGAAGTATTCAGAGTGCTTGTTGAAAGGTTGTGTGAGGGGGTGAAGTTACTGGAGGCAGCCGGAGGCATGGTGAAATCTTTTGTTAGCGAAGATCTCTTTGATGCTCTTTGTACTGGTGTCGATGCACTGTGCAAGAGTGGTGCACGTGGTGTTCCAGATCTACTGGTAGTAGAGTCTCCAGGTGAATATGAAGATGTCTCTCTGCGGTGCCTTGACTCGTTCTCCACTTGTGCCCCAATTGCTTGCAGTGGTGTTAAATCACTGAGTTCCTCTGTGTATCAGCTGGCCTGAGGTCAGGATCTTGCCGATGGGTTGTGGTTACAAGGAGCTAGGGAAAAGGCACGTGCTGTGATCCTGCTGTTGATGTTCTTAATGGGGTTCGGCAGGGTGTTTGTGGGCTCAGGCCAGTGCAAGGAGAGGGCCGAAGGCCCAGTACTCCTCTGACATTTTTCCAGTTGTGGCAGGCAGGTCCGGAGGTGGTAGGTCTGTGGTGGAGCAGGATAATTATGCACAAACTAAAGAAAGTGTGGTCTGTCCAGGTCATAGGTGCTGGCTTGTCAACTGTGATGTTGCTGATGGAGGTGAAGCTCAGGTCCATTAAGCATCTGGCAGCGTTGATGGCTTCAGTCACGTGCTGGGTAAGACCGAGGTTTCCAAGGTTTTCTAGGAGAGCAGTGGAATTGGGGTCAGTGGGGTCTTTTAAGTGAAGGTTTAGGTCGCCGAGGAGGTTGGAGGTGCTAAAGTCTATGATGAGGGGTGTGAGAGGTCTGTGGTGTTGCTTGCGAAGTTGGTGCAGGGTCCTGGTGGCCTGTGAAGATGATATTCTTGAAAATGGTGCCCTACTATTAATAGATATCGAGAAAGCTTTGTACTGTGTGCACTGACCATTCATGTTCCAGGTGCTGTGTAAAATAAAGTTTGGGCCTCGCTACCTCAGATTTGTTGAGACTTTATATGCGTACCCATGAGCGAAGGTAAGAGTAACCTGCGCCCTTTATGCGCTGTTTAGTATAAGGAGATGTACTCGCCAGGGTTATCGTCTCTGCCCACTATTTACACTAGTAGAAGAACCCTTGGTAGGGTGGATACACAGGGATGCTCAAGTCTAGGGGATACAGTGAAACAGAGGCTATGAGGACAGGGTTTCAATGTATGCGGACAATATGCTTCTGTATGTCCAGCAGAATGACCAGTCTATCTCTTGACTTATAGAGGTCCTGTGGATGTATGGGAAAGCATCAGGTCTTGGGGTTAATTGAGAGAAATCCACGTATGTCCACATCAAGGGGAAGGTGCCACCTTGCCGCTACTAAATTGGGAACAGTTGTCAACCACTTTCAAAACTTGGAGATGGAAATAATAGTGTCGCCGTACAACCTGAGAGCTGAATGTAGCCCCACTCCTTGCTAAGCAAACCCTGGGCCTAACTACCCTTCCCCATGATTGGGCGGGTGGCACTGCTCAAGATGATCTACCTTGCTTCATATACATCCTACAAAATTATCCCTTTAAACCACTACCAACATTGTTTACAGATCAAGGCAATGTGCTACTGTCACCGAATCCTGTCAAAAAAAGGTCCACTGTATCTACAACCACTGATAACACAATACATACCTAGCCGGAACCTAAGATCCAAAGGTAGGGCATTGGTGACTGTGCCCAGAATATATAAAGCAAGAATGGGTGCACGCTCCTTCAGATATCTCGCAGCTAAAACGTGGAACACACTACCGGCGGACCTAAGAACAGATCCTTGTGAAACTAGATTTCGCAAACATTTGAAGACATGGTTATTCTCAACAGCACACTAGAGTCAATGTCAGGGACCAGTGACTGCTAAGTGAGAATTTTCTTTGCTTCCTTTCAGTGTCTGTTTTTAGCACGGGGACACACCGGTGGTGTAACCATGCGCTCTATAAATGGATAAATAAAATAAATAAATTTGCAGTCCTTGGTCAGCAACTTCCTCTAGGGCATCTAACCACCATGGGTGTCCTTCAGATGTCCGTAATCATCAGATGAGGTGGGATTGTGATGGAAGGATATAAAATTGTAGTATTGGGTCTCTCAGCTGGTTCCTATCAGTGACTGCTTTTTCAGTGTTAGATGGGGTCCACCAAATTCAAACACATCAAGTGACATGGTACATCCATTATAGCATACCCCCCCCCCCCGACCCCAACCTGTGGCACATAGCTTAACAAGAGAGCAAGATTGACTGGGTTCTGCCAATGCAACTTGATTGACATTTTGGAGGTTCGGGATGTCTGGTGCCACAATCTTTCACAATGCTTTTCACCATGGTTATCTTTAAGTTCATAAATAGACCACCTATTGGTAACTAGATCTTGGTACCTAGTACAGTGGTTACACAATACAGCCATCCCATGCAACCAACCATCATCACTTCGGTTGTCCCTGCTTCAAAATGAGTATACATGCATTTTGTCTCCTCCAAAAATCAAAATTTAAAGGGCTGCCTTAAGCTGAGGCCTAATGTTGAGTTTCATTGTTTCAGGAGATTAAACGCCTATTATCACAATTTGTTAGCATTAATAAACAGAGAAAACTTGTTCTAAATCTTTCCAAGGAAGCCTGGGAAAGTTGAACCCATGACCTTTATATAGCTTTCGTACGTACAGTCCTATGGCAAATTATTATCATCGAAGGTAATTAACTTGTTATTTATACTGATTTCCTCTAGGGGATGATTACAGATATTAGTGGTTTCTGATAAATGCTGTAATTACATCTATAGCTTGCTAACCATTTTATGCAATTAACAGTCCCCCTTCTAGTCTTTACGTCGAGCCTAGAGAACGCGCGCATGCGCTTCTCTGCGAGGCATGTTGTAATCCTAGGAGTGCATAGGCCACACTCACGATTCCCATTTGTTGCTTCCTGTGCCTTTTCTAGTTTGGTGAAACGCTGCTCTTTGTCCCACCTTTGGGTGTGTTTTCTCTTTAGTGGCGACTGCCCTTGTTACAAGTGCCCTTACACATGGATTTATTTATCATTTATCCGGCGCACTCTTTTTTGCTTTGAATGGTACCGCGCCGTTTCTTGGTTACCCGCGGCCGCTCTCGTTCCCTTTACACAGATTTATGATCTGCTCCTATCACTGAGCCTACGCATTGTCCGTGTGACTTTGCTTCCGCCACCTCCCGTTGTCCATGTTCATCACCTCCCAGGTCCCTCCTCTTCTCCCTTTTCTGCGCGCTTGTTTTTATTAAATTATTTTTTTTTTTATATATGAAACAATAGGAGATGCGCCAACATCCACGCTGATCTCTTATCGCCACGATGCAGCTGCCTGAGGTCTCACGCGCTCCTCCTCTCAGCACACTGTCGCAGCCTTATTTCCTGCGGAACCCTCACTCTGCTCCTCTTTACTTGCTGCACGGGCCGGTCGTTATTCCTTCTGGTTCATTTTATGCTTCCTCCGCCTTTGTTTCGTTCATACTCCCTCCTTTCTGTTTATTTAACTCCATTCACTTTCAGTTATGTAAAATACCTTCCTGTCCTACTTCCTCAGTGCCATGGTGCCAACTTCCGTGGTCCTTTTACATTTCGCTTTGTGTTTTTTTTTGTTCACACCCTCTGCTTGACTCATTTCGGCGTTATAAAATGAACCGGCAAAACAGGTTATTTACGACCCTCTGGGAATACCATACAAAATATCACAGAACTAAATTAAAGAAAAACGAACTAACTGTTCTGCACATTAGCCAGGCCTTAGCGTGGTGGTCCAATGAGGGAAGCGATGGGTGGGTTTGAGGCTGCTCACATTTGAAAGTAGAACCAATGGGAGTGCGGCAGTGGGCTGTCAGTCAATCCTAGCCTGCGCAGTTCCCAGGGGGAAAAAAAACCCAACTCAACGGAAGTGCGACATTCCTACATTTAGCGCATTTAACATAAGACTTAACGGTAAGTGGGTAAAGTTTTTGTTTGGTAAGCATGCAAACAGAAACTGGATTCAGTGTGACTTAGCAATCATTGCAATTTTAAATGCCATATTTCCTGTTATAGCTCCCAAGGTTTCAGACTGCTATGTGTGACGTTTCATAATTTCACTGAAATTATGAGTGACATTTCAACGACAATGAGTGACACATTTACGAAAGCAACATTAAGCAATGAAGACGAGGGAAACATGCTGGGGTTGAATAAAAAAAATACAACATAAATGAGTAGAAATGTTTTTTTTCAAAAACTAACTTGAATCCAACCCTAATAAAAATCATTAACCCTGAGAGCCCCCTCCCCCGGTTGGGGAACCTCTATCTGCCCGAGGCACAGATCACACCATGACCCCCACATGCTGTCAGAGCTACACTAGGCTCTATTGACATAAGTGACACAGTGTGGCTCAGAAACCCCGAGCGGCCTAACACGATTTTAGTGCGGCTGTATGTGGCGCGTCTCGGGAAACCGAGTGACTCAACAGACACAGGCTGTGAGTGACTGCAAAACTACATCATGTAACAGAGCAGGCAGCTGAAGATCATGACTGCGCGCTAGGCGCTGCTAGTTTAAACGGCAAGCACATCTTTAATTTTATGAGAAACTAGCAGAGTGAGAGATACTATTACTTCCCTCTATGCACTGACTCGAGGCGTGCGGCAATTCAGTACGCGCGGCCGCCTCGTAGCCGCAAAGACTCCCGGGGCAAACCACACGCCGACCGGGCATTATTCAAACATAGCAAAGCTGCACAACAGAGTGCTCTGGGCTCCACAGCCGCTGCGGTCCGTGGGACGGGATCGGGAGGGTCACAGGTGGCAGGGCTCACATGATGTTTTAAATAATTCCCGTGGTGCAAGCAGCGCTGATTGCCACCACAGCTTCCCACAACTTTGTCACAGTGTGGCTCAGTCAGTGACCCCGACCGGCCCAGCGACACGCGCTAGAAAGTGCTGTAATTTAAAGGCACATTCTTAATTTTATTAGAAACTAGCAAAGTGAGAGATACCATTACCTCACTCCAGGCGAGCAGCAATTCGGTAGGGCCCGGCCTCCTCTTGGCCCCACTGACTCCCGGGGCTAACCACACCGCCCGGGCATGATTCAGGTTCAGCAGCAAAGCTGCACAACGGTGTGCCCTGTGCTGCGGAGGTTGCTGCGATCCTTGGGGTTGGGTTGGGTCGGGTGGGTCGGGTCGCAGAGACACATTTTTGAAAATAATTCCTGCGGTGCGAGCAGCGCTCATTGCCCCCGCAGCCTCCCACAACTTCATTCTCAGGCACTTCAGACACCCGCTCACACGCATCGGGCAGCAGCAGGAAGTCACGTGCGGTGCTGCGGCGCGGAGGAACAGCATGGTTGTTACATTGTAGCAGAAGACCCCAAGCCTGCTGGGAGCTGCGCCACTGCGCGCTGCCACGACAGCTTTAATATAGTATTTCAGTGCTGCATGATTAGCAGTGCTAATACACGGCTTGACAAACAATTAGGCGCTGTGCCGATTATCCGTGACTTTCCATTTCAGTGCGGTGATGCGGACCGCCACACTGAAATGCGTTAGTCTAACGCCTGATGCGTGATACTTGGCAGGACTGTGTTATAACACAGCTATACCACCGTGTCAGGATTGTATCCTTTCCCTTTAAGATCATAGGTACATTCACAATGAATGTGACGACCACCTGGGACAGAAAGAAGGGTGTGATCATAACACGAGATCAAAAAATATCAGAAGATAATGTGAACTTGGTCGTGATGCAGCAGTCAAGGAAAACAAGTAGACTGGATGCGCTTTGAGTCACTTATTTATCTTCAGTAAATACGTTGTTTATGAAGAACGCCAAGTGTAATACATCACATGTAGATCGATGCTTATAGAATGTACTGTACATTGGACTTTATTTTTTTTAAACTTTGGAATCTTCTACATAGTGTGTTCATTCAGGTGCACGGACAAGCGCCTGGAATCAGTGGGGCACATCCTGAGGCGCGCTGGCAGTGTTAGAACGTTGCACGTTAAACCTGCAGCGCCGGTTCTTTGTGTGTGTGATGGCTCAGGCCACTGAGCCATCACTGTTAATAGATGAGTAACTGGTGGAACAAGCATTTGCAATGCAATAGGTCTCTCATTTGCGAAAGTTTAAGCTATTGACATTGTAAATGACAATGCCTTTTATTTATCTGTTTTAAAAATGACACATAAAAGGCATTGTCATTTACAATGCCAATAGCTCAAACTCTCGCAAATGCGAGACCTATTGCATTGCAAATGCTTGTTTCCTAATATTGGTATCTGAAGACTTTTATTTGCTTTCTATAATCGGACTTTGGTACTACAGTTGAGCTGCACTTATTAAAACCCTCAAGCAATTCCATCCATAGTTAACCTTCATTGAATTTGAAGAAAGAATTATATTGCCTCCACATACAGTTCAGAATGGGAAGCTTTCATGGAGCATAGAAAGATGAACTGATACACTGCATTGAAAAGTATCAACAGAAAAGTATTTGTCAAGAGGTTTTCAAGCCTGCACTTTGTTTCAGCACTTGAGTGGTCTTGGGAGAAAGCTAGGTTGAAAGCATTGATCAGTGAGTTCAAAGATGTGCCATCTCTGCTTCAGCACAGAACCAGTGAATCAAAATGGCACCCAGGTTGTTTGAAATCTTGTTCAAGAGTAGTACTAAAAAGCACCTATCAAAATCCTTTAAGTAACACTTACGGAGTCTGGCATTAGTTTGGTTTGTTTATAAAAAAAAAATTTAAACTTGTTTTTATTGAAAGCACTGCATCCGAGGACATAATTAACATTTGTCCTATGTATTCTTTTGCATCATAACAATCCTTTTGTTGTGGTTAATTGATCACATGACTTTACATTACCATCACCACACGTGAGGTGGATTACTGCTGTATACTGCAGTGTGCTTTGAGTTTAAATAGAAACCATAAACATAAACAAAGAAGCGAAAACCGCAATATAAAGGAATAAATAACCCCCCCCATCCCCTCTGGCAGCAACCGGCAAACATCACTGTTCGTTATGTGGGTAATCAGACAATTGGCAAAAAACTAGTTTAAGGCTTGTGCGAGAGGGCTATTAGTCTATTTCTTCATTGGGTGTCAGTGAGTTCTGGGTGGATGGCATTGTGTGTGTGGTTTCATTATCACTTTGTGCTATCGCCGCAGTCACTTCTGTTAACATTTGTCCCCATTCTATCAGATCTCTCTCGGCGTTCTCATCCACTCTTACTGCCCCAAGGCGACACTCCTCCGCCACTCACGTATTTCATCCTTCCATTTGTCCCACGTGGCGGGCTCCGGATGGATCCAGTGGATCGCGATCCGTCTCTTTGCCAGGACCAGACCCAGCATTACAAACTTGTGTCTTATCCGTGTCCCTTTCTTTGGCGTTGGGAGTACGCCTAGTACACATTGTTTCATGAAAGCTTCGATTCGCACCGCTGTTGCTGTGCGAAGGGATTTTACCACCCGATTCCAATACATTTGTAGACGCATGCAGCTCCAGGTCATATGTAAGAATTTTTTATTAAATTTAAGGATTTTGGAATTGCATTTGTTTTAAAAACATTGTTGACGTTATAATTTTTTAATGTTGCAAACAGATCTGGTTGGTTATGTGCTGTATATGTTCTATGCTTGTTAGGTTCAGCACTTGGGCTTAAGGAGATTCTATGGGTGGGCAATATGTACAGATCGAAAACCATACAATTGATTTTGTTTCTTTCGTTTTCTAATTTTAATGACTTATTAGAGTTGGAAAATGTCTCCTAGGAAACAGTTTAACCAAAAGCATAAAAATATTTATGATGTGCTTAGGGCCCTATCTTTGAATTCTGCTGCGACCTCTTTCTCTGTGGTATAGTCAACTTGGTGCGTCATGTGAAAGGTGAAACTTTGATGCATAGTCACTTGGAATTCAACTGTTTCCTTTTTGAATTACAAATGTTTATTTTTATTTCTTGAATGCAACAATTATAATAATCTGTCCTTTTCCACCCAGCTCTGCTTGACGTTCACTTGGAAAGATGCTTTTGATAAAGGATCCCTGTTTGGAGGTTCTGTTAAACTTGGTATGTATTTTCGATCGAAAAGTTCAATCTTTCACATGCTCTCTGATTTTGTTTTTGTTTCTCAGAATCGATAAATTATCTAGCAAATCGTGGCTATCAGGTGATATAGAAATCTTATACTTGCTAAATCTCACATCAGGCCAATAACTCAGATGCAACACAACTATTATAGTTGTTATTCCTGCATTACAAAGTTTTTCTTTTCACTAAGACCCCAATTAGAGTTTTTGAGTGTAGCACTCCAAATGTGGCATATGTACTCCTTGTCCAAGTCAAAAGCACAAATGGTAGTTGGAAATATCCCAGCTGCTTACTCCCTCCCCCCTCAATGTCAGCCAGTTGATGTGGGTTTTAGAATTCTTCTTTTTTTTTTGTGGGGGGAATTTATTTTTTAAATCTTTATTTATCATTTTGTCAATAAGTACGTACAGTGAAGCCAGTTACCAAAATTTTAAAACAACGCTCACATGTGTGGTACAGCAGGTTACCAGGAAGAAAACAGGATATAATAATAATAAACAAGAGACATAAATGAGGGGGGAAACTTGAAAAGATATGACATACCTCAAAAAGCAAAATGGCATATTAGGCGTCATACAGCAGAACAGGGGAGTGACGAATATAACATAGGACAAAAAAACAAAATGTTTAATCGGTTGCTTCATCATCCGTAGAATTATCAATAGACAACTAATAGTTCCGCAGTAGTTTCCAAATATCCTTGGGCCTGGATGTAACTGGCTGCAGGGAGGCATACAATTCAGAATTAGTTTCACAGTAGGACAAGTCTTTCAGCCTGGCTGCCA
This sequence comes from Calotriton arnoldi, assembly GCA_963921515.1. NCBI lineage: Eukaryota > Metazoa > Chordata > Amphibia > Caudata > Salamandridae > Calotriton > Calotriton arnoldi. The sequence continues at coordinate 618,538 of CAWUFW010000021.1, read as the reverse complement.
CCGTGGGGTGGTGTGAGCACCCCAATGGAGCGAAATTTGTTTCTTAGCTAGAAGTAAAGCAATAGCAGTAAAGCGGCGTAGTCCCAATGGTAACATATCCCAATAAAGCAGTCAGCAGGAAGTGGTCGTTCAACCATAATAAACAGAGTAGAATAGATGTCCTTCCAAAAGGATGCTATCACCCCACAGGTCCATACCAAGTGGAGGAAGTCTGCATGGTCTGCCTGACATTTCGGGCACTGGTGGGATCTAGTAGGGTCAAATTTCAAAAGTGTATGGGGAGAGAGTGTAGGCTCTGTGGAGATATTTATAATGTATTAGTTTATGCCAATGATTGTCTTAAACAAGTTTAGTCTGCATACAGTAGTAATACCAAATCTTATCCAAAATAGGAATACCCATGTCACGTTCTCATGCAGCCCTGGCGCTCTCCACTCTGGCAGGTTTTATTTGTAAGGAAGTGTGATCTAATTTAGAAACAAGATGGCTATTATCTGGGGAAGTAATCATTAACCCGTTGCATGCGTCGGACGGCCCCCGTCCGACGTCACGGTTGGCGTGTGCGGAGGACGGCCGGGGGCGGTCCGAACCGCGCACGCGTGGAATTTTTCAGCACAGCGGGGGAATTCCAGCCGCAGCAAAGCGGTTAACATGAGCGGTGAGATATCTTTAGATTCAGTCGGGTAGGCAGGTTGCACAGCCCGCATTGTACTGTGTAAACAGTGGAATGTAAATCTGTCCGTAGTTATCAATTGTCCTTCCTAAGGCATAGTGATAATGGGCTTGAGCACACCACCTAAACACAGGTCACCCGTGATCCACAAGTTGTGTGCAAAGAGTACACTGTACCAGTTGCTCAAGAGTGAGTGGGAGCCAAGGGTTGTTTATCAGTAGGATATGTGGGGAATAAAGTGCATCCCTACCGAGATAGCGCAGGAGCTTAAATTATGCTCAACTAGCAGTGGCAAGGGGCTGTATTGTATTGGGGTCGCGCGGGAGACCATGAGGCAATATGGTGGCAAGTGGGAGATGCGATAGTTGTGCCCTCACAGGTTTAGGAAATGGCATCCAGGTGATACCAATAATAAGCGTATTGTGCTTGGGCTACGTAGAAATAAAGTTGGAGGTCTGGGACTCAAGATCCACTGCGTTCATACTAGAGTGTGAGGACATCTCAACAGATGTGAGGCCGGAAACCGGCCCATATGAGCCAAATGAGCAACCCATGCAGGGAGGTAAATAAACTGCTGGTGATAGAAATGGGAATATTTTTAAAAAGATAGAAAAAGCGAGGCAGCACAACCGTTTTATTGATTGCTGTGTGCCCAGCCATGCCCACTGAAAGCCTAATCAATCGCTGCACTTACATTTCGAGTTTTACCAAAGCGGATCTATAGTTGTGACTGATTACTTCTGAACGTTCCCTGTGGATATGGATGCCCAAGTACCTGGCGGAGTCCATGCACCATTGTTTGGGGAACTCAAGGTCCCAAGGCACAGTGGCATCCGTAAGTGGGAATAATTTGGATTTACTCCAGTTAATATGCAGGCCAGAGAGAACACCGAATCGCTGTACCTCACGAACAAGTGGTGGTAAATTGACTAAGGGTTCACGAACGAACAACCTTCTGTTGTCCGCATAGAGCGAAGCTAACAGTGTCCCATTTGGGAATCTAAGGCCCCTATGGTGATTTTTTTCCTGTAAATGGCGGACTAAAGGGTCCATGGCAATTATTTAAAAAAAAGATGAGAAAGTGGCAGCATTGTCGAGTACCGCGCATTAGGGGAACAGCTCTGTGAGTGTACCATTGAGGCGATACCGGGCCAAGGGATTTTGGTATAACAGGCGAATCAGATTGTGGAAGCCGTTAGGCGTGTCCAGTTTTGCTAGAGTGGCATAAAGAAAAGACCATTCAAGTGAATCAAATGTCTCTTTGGCATCTAAAAGTACAACTGCTGATGGAACGGTAGGGGAAATTTGATCACGGCAAATAAAGTGCAAAGGGTAATGGAAGTGGAATGGTGTGGTACAAAACCAGATTGCATGGGAGAAATTATGCGGTCCATTAATTAAGATAGGTGGGTAGCTAGAACACTGGTCAGTATTTTAGTATCAAAATTTATGAGGGACAATTGTCGATATGAAGAGCAGTAGAAGGGAGGTTTGTTGCGTTTGAGTAACACTGTAATGACAGCTTCCTGGAGCGTGGGGGGGGGGGAGGGTGAGCCACGTTCTAGACACTCAGCATACATATCTAATAAATGAAGGACCAGGAGTGGTGTATAAGCTTTATGAAAGTCGCCAGTGAACCCATCCAAGCCAGGAGCCGTGGAGCCGCTCAAGTCATCTATGGCCTATGAGAGTTCCTCACACATCATGGGAGCGGCGAGGAACTGCTGTTGGCTTTCGAGCCAAACCATAGCGATTTCAGATAAGTAATTGATCAAAGCATCTTCACCGCCCTCGGCAGTCCCCCGACCCCCACGGACCACGCCAAAAACCTCGGCATCATACTAGACTCCTCCCTCTCCATGAACCGACAGGTCAACGCCGTAGCCTCCAGCTGCTACAACACCCTTCGCATCCTCCGTAAGACTTTCAGATGGATCCCCCCCGAGGCAAGGAAAACAGTCCCCCACGCACTCATTACCAGCAGGCTGGATTACGGAAACGCCCTCTACGCCGGCATCAACAAGTCTCTACTCCACAAGCTCCAGACGATACAGAACACTGCTGCCAGACTCGTCCTCGGTAACCCTCGACACGAACACATCAGCCGACACCTACGCAAGCTCCACTGGCTCCCCGTAGAGAAAAGAATAACTTTCAAGATACTCACCCACGCCTACACATGCCTACACAACACCGGACCCCAATACCTCAACGACAGAATCACCCTCAACGTACCCAAAAGAAACCTCCGTTCCGCCAACCTTGTCCTCGCCGATACCCCACGCATCCACAGAGCCAGAGCAGGGGGAAGATCCTTCTCCTACATCGCGGCCAAGACCTGGAACGAGCTCCCCTCCGACATCCGAAGCGCCCCTTCCCTCAACACCTTCAGGAAGGCTCTAAAGACCTGGCTCTTCGACTGACAGGATCTGCTAACACCCCCCCAACCCCCCAGCGCCTTGAGACCCTCACGGGTGAGTAGTGCGCTTATAATTCCCCTGATTGATTGATTGACCTATGCCTGGGCGAGATGTGTAAAGTGTCTTGTAGTAGTATGTAAAGTCTGCCAAAATGGTAGCGTCGTCGGTGACTTCTCTGTCATCCGGCAGTCGCAAGTGAGTTACATATGTGGCATGGTAAGGGGGACTAAGCAAACAAGCCAGCGTTCGACCAGGGCGTTCACCCTCACCATACCGGCGTGCTCTAGCATACTTTCCGAGATAAGTGTCCTCCTGTTTGGCGAGGTCATGAAACTAGGGTAATAATTTTGATCTATCTTGGAGCTGATGACGTTAACAGGGCAGGGGAAAAAGTATTATCACGCTGCCGCGGGAATTTATGATGTCATGCATCTGACAAATGGAATGTGTCAAGAAGGTCCGTAAGGGTCTGTAGGGGATGAGGTTTAGAAATTGCTGTGGAACCAGTGGAATTTATTTAATTTATTTATTTGAGGTTTTATATAGCGCGAACATGACCCGTAAGGGTATCGGAGCGCTTTACAGGGATAAACACGTTGCGAACAGTATATGCATAGGCAGAATACAAGGATGGGGTTAGGGAATTGACTACAGTAGGGCAAAAGTCAGAGCTATATACAATAAACAGTACAGTACCAAAATCAGCGAGCGACATGTCAGCAATAAAACAAGGGGAACAATTGATACATGGAGAGGGCCAAGCAATACACTAGATTATGCACAGAAACATAGGCCATGAAAAGGCGGAATGCGCAATAACGGAGAGTTATTGGAGGAATTTGCTCATTAGGAAGGTTTTCCCTTCCTTTTTGAAGCGCGACAAAGTAGGAATTCTTCTGATGGAGGGAGGTAGCGAGTTCCAGATTCTTGGTGCGGCCCCAGAGAACGCTCGGTTGTATGTTTTTACATTGCGGAAGCGGGGTGGCTGGAGCACACGGTCTCTGGCGGTCCGGGAGTTTCTGGTTCTCCCAGATATCAAAATTTTCTGGGCGAGATACTTCGGGGTGTTCGTGTACAAGGCTTTGTGAGTGATGCAGGCCAGCTTGAGCTGGATTCTGCCTTCAAGAGGAAGCCAGTTCAAGGCCTTCAGATGTGGTGAAATGTGGTCAAATTTTTTCAAGCCAGATAAGAGTCTAGCTGCTGCGTTGAGGCAAGCTTTTAGCTGGGCCGTCAAAGTCTTTGGTAGGCCAGATAGGGTAGAGCAGCCGTATTCAATTCTGGAGATAACTAACGCCTGAACTGCGGTTTTTAGGTCGGCAGTATCAAGCAAGGGTTTTAGTTTTCTCAAGTAGCTCAGATGGAACCTGGCAGTTTTGGCCATCGAATTGATGTGTTCACGCATATTCAGGTTGCGGTCCAAGGTTATCCCGAGCGATTTGGCAGAATTCACTATGGTTGGCGTGCAGTTGAGTGCTGTGATCGAGTTAATCCATTCAGGGATGTCATTGGATTTTTTGGGGGGGGGAGATGAGAAGGAACTCCGTTTTATGGACATTCAATTTGAACTGGTTGTTGGCGAGCCATTGAACAGTCAGATTCAGGGCATCATTCATATAGGTAATCTCCTCAAGAGAGGAGATTTTGATGTATATCTGAGTGTCATCGGCATACATGTGGAAGGAGATGTTGGGCGTGCGAAAGGTAGAGATTAAAGAGGGTAGGGGACAGAGTAGAGCCTTGAGGGACACCGATAGAGATCGGGGGAAGGAGCAGGTAGGTTGTTGTTGAATAAGAATCTCTGGGTGTGGTTCTGGAGGAAGGAACCAAACCATTTGATGACGGTACCTCCTAGGCCCATCCTGTGTTCGAGGCGTTCAAGAAGTTTCTCATGGTTGACTATGTCGAAAGCTGAGGAGAGATCCAGAAGGATCAAGAGACAGGTTTTGCCTTGGTCCAGGGCTAGGAGAGCATAGTCTACGATGTGAAGAATAGTGGTTTCAGTGCTATGCCCAGGCCTGAACCCAGATTGGAAATCGTCAAGTAAATTGAAATCAGCGATGTGTTGGCTTGGTTGTAGCTGCACACATTTCTCCAGCACTTTTGCAAGAAGAGGAATGTTCGAAATAGGTCTGAAGCTGTCTGGAATTTCCGGGTTCAGAGTGGGTTTTTTTAGGATGGGGATGACTTGCCCGGTTTTCAGGAAGTCCGGTATGGAACCTTGAAGAAGGGAAGCGTTGATAATTGTAGTCCAGATGGGAACGATGAGTGGGAGGTCACTGCCAAGCAGTTGGCGGGGAGAGGGTCGTTGAAGTGGGTGTTCGGTTTTAAGGAGGCTAGAATTTTAGAGACGGACTGGTCATCAAGTTCAAAGTTGGACTTTATGATGACCAGTCCATCTCTAAAATCAAGCTCTGGTTGTCATGTAAGGTTTAGGTCCCTGCCCAGTGTAATATATTCAGTCTGGTATTGGCTGGTTTGTGTGGCTAAGTCAGTAAAGAAATCAGGAGAGTTGGTGTTTGGTGCATATACCTTGCCAACCAACACTGTCCGACCTGCCAACTCTCCCAAATCTAACAAATATTGACCGCAGGGTCCGAGGCAGTCACTATCAGCTGAAAAGATACACTTCTATGTTTCAAGAGGGACACCCCATGTGAATAGGAATTATAGTGAGAGAAATAGCGATGAGTACCCCATGAGGATGCATAATTGCAATCTGGTCTGGGGGCTAGGTGTGTTTCCAGAAGGAAGTCCATTTGAACCCCGTGGCGGTGTAAATAAGCGAGGACAAGTTTCCCTTTTCTAGGATTATTCAAACTTCTGAAGTTCCATGTCATACAGGAGAGTGGGAACACCGAGTCTCTACTAGTGGGTGAAGGCATAATAGCTGAGAACAATATTGTATACAAATAAAGATTGTAAGGGTAAGATGTTCAGGTGTACACTAATTTTGATTTATTCTTCAATCTATCATCCAGATGTACACTCATAGTCTGTATTCCTCAGGCCACTCTTCTCTCTCTTTAAAACATTTTCCATTCTGTGAGACGTTTTACCAGTGTTGATTGAAATTAATTGGTTTCCTCCTCTGACCTGCATTGCATTTAATGCCTGCTGCACATTTTCAAAATTAGTCAATTTCCTGCATCTTTTTTCAGCAGTAAGCTAAGAGCATATGAATGCAAATGCGTGTTGCACAGCTACATCACAATCTTGTTGCAAAGTTTGCTTCCCAGAAAAACTGAAACCAGGAACAAGGTCCTCTTCCTAAGCTTTGGTATGAGTTGTGATCTTACCTGTGATGTGCCTGTCCCCTTCGATCGTATTACTTTGTGCTGATATGGAAATTTAATTTTCGCAATTGGAGCCTTTTGTAGAGAGCTTATTTGCCATGTACTGAAAATATAATAAATATTATACTGACCAGCTGCTTTTAAATTCTCAATGCTGTTTTTTCTTTTCCACTTTGCTGCCTTTGTTTTCTAGGTTTGCCCAGTTTGGGATATGAGAAGAGCTGTGTTTTATTTAACATCGGTGCATTGGCAAGTCAGATTGCTTCAGAACAGAACCTGGATAATGATGAAGGTTTAAAGGCTGCAGCAAAGTTTTATCAGGTATCAACATTTGCTTGCTTATGTGTACCTATGTTTTCTATGTTCTGGATTGAGACTAATACAGCAGTTCATGACTGACAAAAACAGGGTGATTCTGAAAACTAGAATGCTTAGTTTGCTTAAAAATAATCATTTGAATTGGAATATAAATGCATACATTTACCATTTCTTGGTTGCTTGGATATAAATCATTAGCTGTAAAAATGTGCTTGAAATTCTGAAATACAAATGCAGAATACACGTACTTCAAATTACTTCCGTTATAAAGTGCAATATCTCCGAAGGGTTCTCCAAATAAGAAATGTAGATCATGGTTGACCCTACCAAAAATTAGCCTAGGCTAAAAGTTGTAGTACCAAAGGAAATGTAAGCTAAAGTGTATATCATGGTATGTGAAGTAAGGGAAATTGTAGGAAGATTTTGAAAAACTAAATAGAAATAGATATTGAGGTTTTTTACCAAAAAGATCCACATGAGTTTACAAATGCAGCATGGCAGCACCATATGTTACGAGAGTTTCTGTTACTGGCCTATTTGTCAGTCCTTGATTTATACTTAGGAAGTTGTATTTATTTCTGTTGAACTTCTCACTTTTTGTTTTTAGAGTTGTCACACTGTGTGACTTGTAGTAAGTATTGTCAAAGGATCATGTCTGTTAATAACCCTATTTAGTATTGTCTGGGAGTTGCCATGATAGTTCTGTAAGGTTTTGTGGCTTGTTAGATTGGGTTATGGAATGATCTTCTAGCCCCATATTGAGCCTGTAGTGTACGATCTGCTGCTATTGGCAGATTGTGAGAATTGTCAAGCCTCTCAACTTGATTGCTACTTAAACAGAGCGTTATCCATGGGTGTAGTACTACTCCTCTCAATTATAAGTGGCCTGGTGTACCTGCTCCTGTATTGTCCAACTGCTGGAACAATGGGCCTCATTTTACTGGCCTGAACATGTGTTCAGTCAAGTTGCTTTGGGCTGCAAGTGCAGCTCAGCCCCAGTCCCCAACTCCTGCATTGACCCCTCTCCTAAGGCATGGTTCCCCCCTGCCAGACCACATCTTCCGCTAATCTCTGCCACTGTCCGCAAACCCCTTCCCATGCTGCCCGTCCCACCCCACACAGCAGATGGTAAATGTTTTTAAAAAATATATATTTTTATTAAACAAGCTCAGTATGAGTCACACAGTCGCCATATCCAAGGTACATATACAGAATATATCATCATTATTAACAGTGTAGCCACAGTCGCATTTCAATACTCTCATCCCTAATGAACTCTCGGAGTATTCTAATCTAATCTGGAGCAAGCCCCCCCACCTCCCCCTGGACCGTCCTAATACCCACGATTTTTCTGCCAATCCCCCCAAACTTTGTCCCATTTGTGTGGGCATCCTTTGGCTTTATAAATCACTTATTCTGCATTGGAGCACCAATCCAAGTCAGACTTCCAAGCTCTCAATTCCGGTACCTGTCTTGCTCCCCATTTTTGGGCTATGTTTCATTTTGCCACCATTGCAGCCACTTTCAACCAAATGGTTGTGTATTTCGGCCATTTTTCTTCCCCAGTTACACACAGAATCAACCAGCGTGAATCAACTGGAATTTTTATCCCCGTGACTTCTGACATGACATTTGTCACTCCCTTCCAGTATTCATTAATATATTTACAATCCCACAAAATATGAAAAAGGTACCTATTTTGCCACATTCCCTAGTGCAAAATTCGGACAATCCGTACCCTAGTTTATGTATTAGTGTTCTGGAGGCGTAGGATCTATAGTATGCGCAACTGCACCAGACGGAACCTGGCTCTGATTGCCACTTCTCGGGGGCTTTGTACCGCCTCTTCCCAGTCGTCATCCTCTAGTAACCCCAAATCCGTCTCCCATGCCGCCCGGAGAGGATCTATCGGATTGGGAGAGTTATAGAGCAACTTTTTATATGTCAAGGATGTTGCCTTAGTCTCCATCGGGTCCATCAGCAACCTATCTTCCAGAGGGGAATAGTCTGGAAGGGTATCTCCCTCCCATATATGTTGGTGTAAAGCATGTCTTAGTTGTAAATATTTGTACTGTTCCGTTTCCGCCAAATCATATTCCCCTTGGAGCTCCCTGAAAGTGAGTGGTTTCTGGCCCCTCCATGTATCTTCTAGTTTCTCGATTCCAAGAACTTCCCATTTCTTAAAAGTCTCCCTAAGGGCAACCAGCTCTATCAACTGATCGCTGTCCCACAGTGGCATTCTGCTCGTTAACTTACCCTTCCACCCCACTTGTTTTGTCGCCTCTTTCCAGACCCGTATAACTAATCGCGTATGCATGGGAAGATGCTTGTCTGTGTGTCCACCGTATGGTGCTGCCATATAGCCCCTTGCCCCCATTGCACAGTGATCCGCCCTAAATGCTGGGTCGCCACGATCTACAAAGGTCCAGTCATTAACCACTATCAATTGTGAGGCCCAGTAGTATTTGGTGATATCTGGGATGGCCAATCCCCCTTCGTATACTCCCATCTGAAGCTTACCTAGGGCTATCCTGGCGCTTCCACCATCCCAAAGGAGTTTACGCACCTCGCTGTTTATATCTCGGAATACCATCTGTGGGATAGTGTGGGGAGTGTTCTGCATTACGAACAGTAGGCGGGGTAGCAACATCATTTTAAAAAGGACTGCTCTCCCCATCAATGACACCGGCATGTTCCACGTCCTCCCCTAGCCGTTCTATCTGTGGATATACGTTCTCCACCAGAAAACCATCATCTTTCGCAGAGATCTGTATGCCCAGGTATATAAATTTAGTTTTAACCAACGGAAACATAAGAGATTTAGTCCAGTTGATTGTGTACCCGGAATAGGTACCGAACAGCTGAAAGATATGGAGGACCCTATGAACCGACCTATATGGGTTAGTCAAATACAGAAGGATATAGTCTGCATACAGAGATATCCTGTCCTCCCAGTCCCCTCCCCCGATATCCTCTGCAACACAGAGTCGTTACGTACCCATGTCGCCAGAGGCACCAATGCCAGGGCAAAAATCATTGGTGACAGTGGACATCCCTGCCGCGTACCTTTACCGAGAGAAAAGGAGCGGGACACCTCTCCGTTTACCCTCACTCTAGCCTGCGGGTTTTGATAAAGAAGCTTCACAGAGGAGCAATACTCCGGTCCAAAGCTAAGTCTGTCTAGGGTGGCAAATATAAACTGCCACTCTATACTATCAAACGCCATCTGCGCGTCTAGCGATAAAAGGGCTGCAGCCCTCTCCGGTGTTTGTTTGGTCCAGTGAAGTACCCCATACAATCTCCTCAAATTTAGTCGCGTACTCCTGTGGGGCATAAACCCGGATTGATCTGGGTGGACCAATGAGGATATCACAGGTCGTAACCTGTTCACTAGCACCTTAGCCAGGACTTTTGCCTCCACATTTAGAAGCGATATGGGTCTGTATGACCCACATTCAGTCGGCGGCTTACCCTTTTTGGGAATCACTACGATAGTAGCTGTGCGCAGATCTACTGGGAGTTCCCCCCCTTTCCCTCGCGTCCTTGTACATATTTTAAAGGTGTGGAGCTATCTTGCTCGCCACACTTTTGTAGAACTCAATCGACAGTCCATTGGGGCCAACTGCCTTGCCTGATTGCTGTTCTGATAGGGCACTAGTGATCTCTTCCACCGTTATTTCTTGTTCCAGGGCCTGCCTGTTGTCTTTCTCTAAATGTGGGAGGTTCATTTCGAGCAGCAGTTCATCACAATCCCCCTTGTACGCTCTGTAGTGGAGGTATATATACCCTCATAGTATTTAGCGAATTCCTCCGCTATTTCCTTCCCTACTCGTTTACTTTCTCCTGCCGGGTTTTGTATTTCTGGGACCCAGCTTCTATCCCTATTTCTATGCTCCAGCCACGCTATTATCTTGTTTGCTTTGTCCCCCACATCATAGATTTTCCTCTGGAGTGCTAGCGCATGTATTTTTGCCTTATTACCACTTGGCTCTTTCAATTCCTGTCGCTTATAAACCAGCCGTTGAGCCACCGCGCAATCGGTCCTTCCCTCCTCTCCCAGTTTCTCCTCTAGTTGGGTTATCTCATGTTCCAGGTCTACCTCCTCTTTAATTTGCTCTTTCTTATAAATTCCTATTTCGGCCTGGATAAACCCCCTAATCACTGTTTTGTATGCCTCACATAGTGTAGAGGCAGACTCCACTGTGCCCTCATTAAGTTCAAAATATTGTGTGGTATGTGCCTGTACCTTCTGGGCAAATTGTTTATTTCTAAAATGCCATGGATCTAGTCTAGGAGGCAAGGTGGTATTTCTATGTGGTCCTTAAAATTGGACCGTAACGGGTGAGTGGTCTGAAATACCCCATGCTTTGAGTGTTGTGTCTCGGAATTGTTCCACTTGCGAGGTCAAGGTGAAAATGTAATCCAATCTAGAATGAGTTTTGTGCGCCGCCTACGTGTGCGTGTACTGACGACCCATTGGGTTATGTGCCCTCCATAGATCCGACATACCCATTGCTTCTATGAACCCCTTCAATGGTTCCTTTCCTGCTGAGCCTGTTGCATTTATCTATCTATTTGGGGACCCATAACCACATTCATGTTGCCCCCTACAACCAGCGTGCCCAGTGGCATCTCTAGTAGAATATCTCCGAGTTGTGCGGAGGTATCTGCATGCAGTCGAGGGGGGACGTACACTGAGCAAAAATTCAAGGTCTTCCCCTCCCATCCTGCCGAGAGGGCTACATACCTCCCCAGCGTATCAAACCAACATCTGTGCACTATCATTGGCGTTGAGGCCTTTATTAGGATTCCCACCCCCCTTGAGCTTGTTGTGTACCCTGCGTGCGCCTGGAGCCTATAGCCATATCTATCAAGTGCTTTACATTGGTTACCCTGCAGGTGGGTTTCTTGAGGCAAAAGCACATCTGGGCCATGCCGTCTCAGATACTGTAGCACTAGCGTTCTTTTAACTTTACTGCCCAACCCATTAACGTTCCATGCCAATTCTGGAAGCTTCATCTTGGGAGGTGTTCTTGTCTCCGTCCCTTGTTTTGGCTTCCCGCATCTATTCGCCCTTGAGCTACTTCTGTCCGTCTACTCTCAATCTTGATTCTGTGTGTGCGCCTGCGTCTCACATCCCTGAGCATATAACTATTGACTAAACTAATAAACTCGCCCACCTGTTGTGGACAGAACCCCTTTAACTTCGCCCCCCCCTGCTTCTCTGCTTGACAGGTTTAAAACTACCCGCCTCCCCAACCTGCAGAGAGCCTGTCGACCAATAGAACTACTTCACGTTAGGGTGGGCTGGAGTTTCATCTTCACTCCGCTCTCATCCACACTTCCAGCCCTTCCATGTCATTTGAAATGTATTACCCTGTGCAGTGTCTCGGTAGCCAGTGTTTCTCCTGTGATTACTTTATATCTACTCTCACCCCCCCCTCCCCTCCCTAGCCCACCCTCGCCCAAGATCAGACCACACATTACTCTCTTTCCAAGTGCTGCCGCTTCCAGTGTTCATCGTCCTCTTTGCTACTCAGTCTCGCCAGTCGGTCCAAGTCCCCAGAGCCATGGGATTTCCTTTCGTCCCTGTTTCTTGCCGCCTTTTGCTTCACTTCACGCCCAACCTTCAAGCCGCTCCCAGGCTTCCTCCGGCGTGGTGAAGTACCTAGACTTCCATTCCGTTACGACTCTTAGAACATCATGTTGGTAGAACATCATGTACTTAATTTCTTTAGCTCGTAGCTCTTTTTTGACCGCCTCAAAACAGCTGCGTAGTTTCTATACTTGAAGTGTAAAATCCCGGAAGAAGCGAATCACTGCATTTTCGTAGTGTAAGTCCCCATGAGTTCTGGCTGTTTGTAAAATTACGTCTCTATCCCTAAAATTGAGGACTTCAGCGATGATCGTTCTAGGGGGTACCCCTGGTCTGGGTCTTGGGCCTGAGGTTCTGTGAGCACGTTCAATAGTGAAAAAGTTTGACGTTCTTTTGGGGCACAGATGCTGTGTCGTGAAGTCTTCCAGAAAAAGCTCTACACTAGGTCCTTCCAATCCCTTCGGCACCCCTACCACCCGCAGGTTATTACGTCTCGCCCTTCCTTCCTGATCCTCAAGTTTCGCTGCTAGGGCGTCTTGTTGCTGTTTGAGATTCTTCACTTGATCCTCGAGACCCTTTGTGGTGGCCTGCAGCTGTACGATATTTCCTTCCGCTGTTGTTACTTTCTCCTAAATTTTTCTGAAGTCCGCCCTCAAGAGGATCACTTCCACTGTTTCAGGGTCTATTTTGGGCTCCAGCGCTCCTTTGAGAACTGTGATTGCCGCCACGATGGCCGCTAGTGAGTGCTCCGAACCCCCCCCCCCCCTCCCCCCAGTTCCTCCTCCTGGGCCCCAGCATCTCCTGACCCAGATCTTGGCACCGCATATTTATCCATTTTATTAGTCTGTGTCGTCACGGGCCCCTTTGGTTTCACCATTGCCGTTGTGGTCCCTTATGAGCAAGCGTCTCTACCCTCTCAGCTCTGTATGAACTACTTTCCTTCCCAGGGGACTTGTAGGTCTAAGTCCCCCCTCCAGGCGGCCACCTTCTATGGATATGTCTTCAAGTGTAAAAACGACCAGGGTTCCATCCACTTCCTGGCTTCAACCTTCTTCCTGTGGGCGAAACGGCATTGCTTTACCTAGGCCCCAGTTCAGGCTAGTGGGCCCCTGTTTCCCCCCAGAGACTTCACTCGTTTCGCCTCACTTTCTCCAAACTTTCTTCTTCCAAATGCCTCTTTACTGGGACCATGCTTTCCTCCCTTGCCTTCTTGCAGATGTATTGCCGCTTTACCTGCTGGGGCCATACATATCATTCACTCCTGGGCCCTGACCGATCCCGGCTATTCCTTCTAGCCCTCCAATCTGTTGTGAGTCTCCTTTCTCTCTTCAGGTCCTGCCGGTCCCGTCTCTGATTTTTCAGGCTTGCCGGGGAGGGTGTAAGGGTGTGTGTCAGCCCGTACACTCGCTCAGCTGACCCCCACACGCTTCCACTCCCCCTCAGCCTCACGCTAAGGCCAGATATGCCTCTGGTTGCCAGGCAATTCCAGATGTCTGTGCTGATTATGCCCCAGTACTAGCGCGGTCCTCATCTTCGCAGGCACCACGGCCCCCAAGTATCCCACACCGCGGCCTCCGTCACTCTCGGGGCTTGTCGATGTGCATGTTACCTTTACAAGTCTACGCGGTACTCAGGACCTGGCCGGGCCAGCGTGCTACTCACCAATAATGCCCCCGGTGCTCTCGTAGGGCGCGATCCGAGTCTTTCTCGGGGCCCGTCGTCACTCTCGTTTCCCCACTGGAAGTCTACCTCTCTCAGACCCCTGTCCGGGCTGCCCAGTTTCAGGATTTTGCTCCGCTGCCGATAACCAGACGGTTATTTCTTCCGCTGCGGCCCACGACTGCCTCTCTGTCCCACCTTCGTCGCGCTCTGGACTTGAATACACACTTTCGTCCTGCGTGAGGCTAAACTTTCTTCAGGCCTCGATCGGGTCCGCTCGGTGCACACAACTGGCGCTCCCGCCTCACCCGGTCTCAAGGGACTTTGTTCCGGAGCCTGAGGCCGCGGGAGACTGCCGGATGCAATTCACTCAATTCCCCGGCTCCCCGCCAGACGGAGCACCCCAGCACCGGCCCTCGCTTTCGCTTTCCTTCCGCTCTCTGCCGTCGTGCATTTACTCATTATAAGCGTTGTTGGGTGCAGAGATACTGTCCGGAATTGATAACCTCAGCATGCAACTGAAGCTAACTCTTAATCGCACCGCAGTGTCAAAATATGTGAAGGAGTGTTCCTGGCTTCGGTGTGGACTTCCTCTCCGATTCGGTGTTGACTTCCTCTCTGACGCCAAAGTCTATGCCTGCGATTTTTACTCCGGTGCTGAAGGAGGTCCTTTTACCTATACTGGTGTCTGACTTCAAGCCAAACTTGTCTCTGCCTTGACTGAAGTTGTGCCTCAAATCCACTTCAATGGACACAGTTCCTATACAGTCCGATTCCGATTACCTCTGCCAAGGAGCTGCCCTCAGCTTCTCCACCAGCTTTTTGGTTCCCATTCTGATCAGTCAGCCAGCCATCAAATATGACAGTGGAGATGATGTGATAATTTCCCCCCTAGTTATGATTATGTCCTTGACATGTACTTACAAGATGCCATTTGTCTGCACATGAGGGTATCCAGGTGCTGCTGTAGGGGGGCTCAGTTGAATAGCCAGGTCTTGAGTCCTTTTCTGAATTCCAGCAGGGAGGGCGAGGTCCGGAGGTGAAGTGGGAGGTTGTTCCAGGACTTTGCGGTGTCCAGCGGATCTCGGCCTCGTGTGGGGAGCACCATTATTAGGGCCTCCGGAGTGAGTCCTGGAGCAGGGCCCTCTTCCCATGCCTCATTGTACATCTCCAGCAATCTGGGAGACAGCAAGGCACTGAAGATGGCATAATATTCTATGGAGAACCCAGCTGTGCACGGGGCCTTATCGCAAGTAATCTGCTCTATAGCGATGCAGGTCTACTGGACCTGCAGGGAGGCATCAAGCTCTGCCCATTGCAGCGGACCTAGTGGGGTAAGAAAGAGTTCGCTGAAAATGTCCCCCAGGCTGTCTGCGGAAGGAACAGCAGCTTCCGCGTACAAGGTCCGAAAGTAGACTACAAAGGCACCATTGATAGCTGCCGGAGTGTACCTCAAGTACCTTTTTAAACATGAATTTCTCAAACAGCTGAACCGATTTACACTAAATCACAAAAACACGTTTTTTGAGTAAAGTTTTAACTTTTTGCCAAAATTGTTCTAATTCCGCTGTGTGTCTCTCTCTCTCCCTCTCCCTCTCCCTCTCCCTCTCCCTCTCCCTCTCCCTCTCTCTTCCTTCCGTCTCCACATACATATATGTGGATGATATTTTTCTCCAGTATTGTATCTTTCATAAATTGACATGCTTGAATCTTCCCCGTCTTCATGGTGGGAGTCGCACAGTAACTGTAATATAAGCAGTATTAAAGCATTAAAACCCCATTGAAAAACAATAGACATTGGTAGCCAATTCACTTTGCTTTAAAGTATCCAAACTTCAACCAATCAGAACAGAGACCCAGAAGCACTATTCACCTGCGGGGCCACCATACCCCGGCTTTCTAACCGCACGTCGTGTGATAGGGAGTCTCTCTGAGTTCTGCACAGTCACAGCATTTCAACTTCTCTGCTGTTAGACTTTTGACCTGACAACTATCCAGTTACACCTCAACCCTTCAGGAAACATCTGAGGTACTGTGGATTTGATTCACTTTGACTATTTTCATCATGTTTAAGGGCACAAAAAGGCTTTTTAGGCCTTTTAAAGTCCTGTGGGAGATCTATGCTCTTCTCTGCGGACCCTCACAAGGAATGCTTCTATTACCTATATCCTCAGTACAAGCCAAAAGAGTGCAAGTATTGTCACACTTTTTCAGCCAAGACCCTCAGGACTGTGAGGCTAGGCTGCTTCTTTGGTTGCAGAAAAAGAAGACTCACTCTGAATCTGATTCAGAGTGTGAGGAGAAGGGTCATTCCTCCTCAAGAAAGAGAAAAGGAGCGTCATCCTCCTGACAGACACTCAAAAAGATCCAAGTCCGCTGGGAGACCAGTAGTGAGAGGTCAAGAAGCCAAATGGTCCTCCTTCTCATGGAAAAACTGTCTCCTCACCTTCATCTGCTACTTCAACTCCATTTAAGGAGCCGTAGACTAAGAAAACCGGTCTGTTGATGAAGATCTCCTCATCGACGATTGGTGTGACTACGGCGATGACCAGAACATGGAAGACCATTTCCTCGTTGTCGATGAGACTGTCTCCATCTACATGAATTTCATCAACCGCTGTAGCAGGGCTGTCAGCCTCTGATCTTCATCCATTATTGAAGATTGCATCCAGCACTGTCGACGATCCCGTCGGTGGCAGCAAAGGATACTTTGTACATTTCTCACAAGGGCATGACTTCATCTATGCGGCAGGACTTTTCTAAAGTATCCCCTTTTTCTCCAGTACCCGTTATGGAACTCCAGGAGTCGGGGGACAGAAGTCTTTTTGGACCAGCCTATATCCCATCTCAGCTGAACGTCAAATATCAGGAGACTAGGATGAGAAAGCTGAAAAGGAATAGCCTACGTATTTGGAACATGATTTTTCGTTTGCTAAAAGGGGTCCTCAGGCAGCTCAGGAGTACAACACTTTCCTTGAGCATTAGCCGTATGAGGAACCGGATGAGGATCAACAACATGCGCAATCTATATCGATCCCTATATCATTGGTCACTGATTTGCGCTCCATGATCAATGACTATTATATGAGGTTCCCGGACGCCAATGCCCTGACTCAGCAGCCACCTCCGAAAACAGGACATTCCTGAGGTTGCCTCTACTCCTAGACATCCTCCCACAATTCACAGAGAAGGACCGGTGCTACCTACCATCACTATAAGGGACACACTAGGGACACAGTGAAGGCGACCAACAGCCTGAGGAAGGAGAAATTCCTGCAGCCTCGAGATCATCCTGAATGGGGTAATTACATTGCTCCAATGTTGGATTCACCCATGCCGGTGAATTCCCCACCAGCCGATATTGGCGGATTCAATGACATTCTGAAAAGAGAGTCTAAACAGTTCGACCTGCCTGTGCCTGCAAAGCATACTGAATGCTTTTTATATGATTTTATAGCTGAGGCCCAGTGCTCAATGAGATCCATACATATGGTGAAGTTTATCTGACAGGAGGGTTTAAAACGTATGAAAACGCCAGCTTCAGTGGCAGCTGTCATCCTGAAGCTGGATAATAAATACAAGGCTCCAGAAAACTCACTAACTTGCCTTATTGGCCAGCCCAGACCGGACTCTGTTATAATGCAGGTGTGCAAAGAATCCATCTTCACCGTGCACAGCTCCTCCTGATAAAGAAGGATGCAGGCCGGACAACATAGGGAAAAGGTATTCGGCCATGGCAGCGACTTCCATTAGAGCCTCCAATGCTCTAGCCATCCTTGGGAGTTACAATCGTCGGATGTGGTCTGACTTGTCACCGCTTTTAGAGTATCTCCCGTAGGATAAGAAGGAGGCCAGAGAAATCTTAATGAAAGGAGAGAAAGCCTTGTCTGAGGTAATAGATGTAGCCATGGATATTTCAGCCACTGCCTTTTGGCAGATGGCAGATGGCAGGGGCAGCAGTTTTACGTCACCAGAAATGGCTGAAGGCGACATTTCGACCAGAGGTTCAGTAAAAGATCCTCAATATGCCCTTTGACGAGGAAAATCTCTCCGGGAAGCATGTGGACGATGCCTTGCCGTCTATAAAATCGAACACTGAGCCTGCTTGTTCACTCAGCACTTTGCAGCAAATGCAACACCAGTCTTGCAGAGGAAAATTCCCTTCCCGATCGTGCTTTCAACAGGCCAGATACTAACCCTACTCGCAGGTGGGGTTTCTAGCTCCATACTCGGCACAACAATCTTACAGACCTCCAGCATCCGCCTACTCTAGGCAGTCAGTGCGTCGATGTCCTCCGGCTGGACATTTCCAGGAGGCAATGTCTCAGGACAATTCCAGGAGCCAATGATGTAAAGCAGGCACCTGTTGCCTCACTCCCACCTCAATTCAGAAATCCCATGCCCAAATTATTCAATCACTGGAAGCTCATCTCTTCGACAGGTGTGTGTGAGACATAATCCAACATGGTCACACCCTGTAATTTGTTCAAAAGCCTCTCAGTCTCCCTCCGTGCAAGTCTGCACATCTGTTATCTGGCACGTTTGAAGAGGGAAATTCAGTCGCTACTATCCAAACAGGTGATAGAGGAAGTTCCTCAAGGCCAGCACAATTTAGGATTCTATTACAACTTCTTCCTCATCAGAAAGACCCCAGAGTTGCTAAGTAAGCAGCTTATGAGTTCGCGCACGCTCCCTGGCAAGCTTAGCTTCCTTTCCAACTCAACTTCACCATCTCTGGAACTTTCAGGACAGCAGTACCTGATCTCCGCTATCAGAACTCCTGCACCACATCCTGGCTCCAGGATACACTCCACGGCATCTCATCACCATCCCTTGCCTTCATCCAGTCTAGAGGATATCTCTCGGGCATTGCAACAACTTGATGCTGACTTACAAAACGTATATTCATCACCTCAGACTTTGCTAATGACTGGTGGGCTAACAGGTCGTCAGGGAAGAACAAACACAATCTAGTGACCACTACTAACTACTACACTAAGATGTCATCTCCCCCTTCAGCTAAGGTATTATCTTCCAACTATGCATTCCCCCTCTGGAGTTGAAGAACCATACCTTGCCCGAACGCTGCCTCTAGAACCTTTAGATTTAAGAATTCCTTAACAGATAGTGACATTCACTCTCTCCTGCTTACTTGCAATTCCATTCACACAGTCGAGCTAGATAACCAGGAACTTATTCAATCCATTCCCCTGAACCCTCACAGAAGACCCAGATTCAACCCTAATGCTATAAACACTTCCAACCTCAAACACGTTCTCATCACACAGTCTACTTTCACAGACTCCATTCCTCACTTGAATAGCATGCTTATCAATTGTAGATCAGCAGTGAAACATGCCACGGACATCGCTGACCTTATCCTTGCTCAGGAGCTTAACCTCCTAATACTTACGGAAATCTGGCTAAAGATTCTTCTGGTCCGATCCTGGACATCCTGATCCCTCCGAGCCATAACATCATTAGACTTGACAGATCTGACAGACCTGGTGGAGGCATCGCCTGTATATACCAGAATAGTCTTATATTGAAACAGTCACACACAGCTGTGTTCCCCTCCTGCGAATACATGTGCTCCTCTGCTTATCTGGCAAAAGTCCCTCGGATCCATCGACTGAGAATGGGCGGCAGATCCTTTTCTTATCTGAGGCCCCTCAACTGGAACAAACTCCCAAGAGACCTACGCCTAACCATTGATCTCTCTGTTTTCAAAAAGAAACTGAAAACTGGGCTTTTCACACAATCGTATTAGGTTTTAATTTGGGGCCGTAAGTCTTTAGCGCCAGGACACTCTTTTGAGTAGCTGTGCGTTGTTCAAATTGTTATAACATAACATGCGCATCGACATCACAAGCAACTACAGGCCTCTGTGCAATTTGCACATGTTCTACCATCCCCCGGGAGATAACTTCCCTTTTGTGGAACAAATTATGGATATTATCTCTTCAAATGTGGGACAACACTGTCCCCAAATCTTCCTCTGAGACTTCAATCTTCACTGGAGTGACGTGAATGACCCTGCAGTGAATAACCTCAAAACTTTTTTAGCTGACGTTAACCTGATTCAAATCTGTGACAGCCCCACTCACATCTTGGGTGCGATCCTGTGCCTAATCATCGCTAAACCCAATTCCATTCCAACTCTGTCGAAGCTCCTAGAGAAATGTGTGCATGTCCAACTACGTAGCCACATTGATCAATTCCAGCTTCTAGATCAATTTCAATCTGGTTTCCATCAGGTCCAGAGCACTTAAACGGCCCTTACTCACATAGTAGATGACGCTCTAAAAATGCTTGATCGTAACAAAGCCTGCCTCTTTATCCTCCTCGAGCATTCGTCAGCTTTTGATACGGTCAAACATGACAACCTCCTGGACTTACTGGAATGCAGGATGGGTTTATCTGGTTCAGTGTTAAACTGGTTTGGCTCTTTTCTGGACAACAGAATGCAAAGAATTAAAGTCAATCAAGCCCCCTCCAATTCTACGCCGATTCCACTTGGTGTCCCTCCGGGGACCTCACTGTCACCCATGCTCTTCAGCTTGTTCATGGAGCCTCTAACAGAAATGTTCAAATCATCCAACATTCACTATCACATGTATGCAGATGACGCCCAGCTGTAACAGAAAATCTCCTCCCCGGATGATATCAGGTCACTCAACTCAACCCTTCTCAAAACCCAACACTGGTTGACTTCAAATCCATCTCAAGCTAAACTCCATCAAAACGGAATTCCTCCTTATCTCTCCACCTAAACAAGCTCCCATTATGGTCCAATATATGAAACACCTAACTGCTCTCAACTGTATCCCGCACGCCATTGATTCCACAAGATCTCTTGGAATAATAATTGAGCAGACCTTGAACATGCAGGAGCACATCAGCTCAGCCACCAAAGGAGCCAACTTCCAAATGAGCATCCTAAGAAAGATAAAACCCTTCCTTCCCCCAGATGACTTCAAGTCTGCTGTTCAAGCGCTAGTCATTTCTAGGTTGGAGTATGGTAGTGCGACTCTCTGTGGCCTACCTATCTACAAGTTGGCACCGCTCAGGGCCTTGTTGAATTCGGCAGCAATGCTTATCACAGGATCCAGAAGAAATAACCACATCACACGGGATCTGAAATCCCTAAAGTGGCTTCCATTTGAGGCTAGGATACATCTTAAAATTGCTTTCATGACCCACAAAGCCCTTGAAATGAAATGAAAACTTATACCGCGCACTACTACCCAAAGGTGTCTAGGCGCCCGAGAATCTGAACTAAGAGATGGATCCAGAAACGGATTTAATTATTGAACAACCAGGTTTTTAAAGATTTCCGAAAAGACAAAAGGTCAGTTTTGATCTTGAGAGAGATTGGGAGAGTTCTCCAGAGTCTGGCTGTGCCCACTATAAAACTCCTTCCGCCCCAGCTAGCTGTTTTAGCTTTGGGGATGACCAGGTTAAGAGCTGATGAAGATCTGCGATGTCGTAGAGGAACATATCGGCGAAATGGATGTTTAAAATAATCTGGGCCGTGCAGTTCCTTGAAGGCAATGCAAAGTGACTAAAATTGAGTCCGTTTTTTCATAGGGAGCCAGTGCAGTTGTGGTAAAAGATGAGATACTGATTGGAATTTCGGAATTGCAAGCAGCAGTTGAGCGGCTGCATTTTGCAAAACCTACAGTTTATTGAGGCGTTTTGTCCGGATGTTTAAAAACAAGGCACTGTAATAATCAAGTTTCGATAAAATTAGAGCGGAAATAAGATTTCCGCAGGTCCAAAGGAATGAAAGGTAAGACTTTCCAGAGGATTTTTATAGTTAGAAAGCAGGAGAACTTTATGGTATTGATTTGACCTTCGAAGGAGAGTTTATCTTCAAAATAGACTCCTAGGTTTTCTACCTTCGCGACCGGAGTGGGGAGTTCTCCCATCTCTGCAGGCCACCACCTTGGTGACCAAAAGGACCAGGAGAACCTCTGTCTTATCCATATTCATTTTGAGACAATTTTATGACATCCAGTTCCCCACTGCTCGCATACAGTCCTGGAATCTAAGTGCAGTGCTTTCCAGGTCGCTAGCCAGTGATATCAAAATCTGCGTATCAGCGACATTGGAAACCACTGAGAAGCTGAATGTCTTAATAAGCCTGGCTAACGATGATACATAGATATTAGATACCGTAGGGCTCACAGAAGATCCCTGCGTAACTCCACATGGAAGCGAGAAAGCCTTGGACCTAAACCTGTTAATCTTGACAAACTGCTCTCTGTATCAGGGAAAGGAGGACAATAGATTTAGGGCCTTGCCCCCAATCCTTAATACTGCGAGACGGTCAATGAGGATGGTGTGGTTTACCGTGTCAAAGGCTGCGGATGTATCTAATAAAATCTACGGAGCCCTCCCACCCTTTTCCATGGTTAGCCTAATTTCCTCCGACACGATGACCAGAGCGGATTCGGTGCTATGCTGACTTCTAAAGCCATATTGAGTCGAATCTAGAAGGTTATTGTTCTAAATGAAAGAGGATAATTCTGAATTTATGGCCTTCTCTAAAAGTTTTGCGGGAAAGGGTAGCCGAGAGATTGGCCTGTAGTTATTTGGGTCCTTAACGTCAAGGTTAGGTTTCTTTAGCAATGGTAGAATGGATGCCCTTTTCCATTCCTTGGATAAGTATCCTTCACAGACCATCTTATTAAAGACGTCCTTAAGATAATTTGCTATAGTCCCGGATACAGGATGCAGAACTTTCGGGGGACATGGGTCGAATGGTGAGCCAGGCTTAGACTGATTTAACAAGGCCGGTATCGAGTCTGCCTCCAAGGAACTAAACTCATTCAGATTAGAAGGACCTTTAGAAGATTGAATAGCTAACGTAGCAACTTCAGGGGGATTGTAATGATCATCCCCTATATGCTCATCCACCAAAAGGTGGATTGGAGGAAGAGTTACTACATAGAAAGATTTAGAAGCCATTCCTTGATGATGGGTCTCAATAGGGTGACAAGTGACAAAAGCGTTGAAGACCCGTTCAACCTTTTTCAAGAAGAAGTCAGCTAAGGAATTACAGAAGTCTTAATTTATTTCTGTATTAACATATTCAGGCAGTCTACTTAAATTACATACTGTCTTAGAGTTCTTTAGGGACATTAACAGAAGCCTATATTTTAGCTGTGAAGTATCTAACTTTATCATTAGAGATTGGTGTTTTAGAAGTCTGGAGGGCCTTTTATAAGATGTTTTGTCAGTAGGATCGTATTGCACACTCCATTTTCTTTCCCACTTAGGACACGCTTGTTTCAGACTTCTAAGAGTGTCACCAAACCACAGCTCAGTCCGTGAGGACCTATTATTCTTAGTGATATTAAAAGGAGCCAGCCTGTTAAGATTGAAGAGGATCCAATTATGAAAGTCTAAAGTAGCCTACTCCAGGTCCTGGGGAAATTCCGGCTTGGATTCGACCAGCCATTGCTTAAGAGCATCTGGAGTAATTTTGTGCCATGGTCTACTGCTAGTTGTAGATGTTTGTGAAACTGCAGATGATGCCATGCTTTCTATGTTAAGTGAATACATGACCGCACAGTGGTCAGACCGGACCAGACCAATGGCAGGCTGGACGTCACAGAAAGGTTGGGGTTGTCCGAAAAAATTCCATCTAAGGTGTGGCCTGCGTTGTGCGTAGGAGCCTTTGAGTTGAGCTAGTCCTCCACTTTCCATAAAATTGGAGAGAAGGACTGTATCACCGTCTAAGGAATTATCAAGATGAAAATTAAAATCCCCTAGTATAGTAAAATCCAGGGAATTGATCTTTGAATCAAGAAGCTGACTATTATTTTCCAGAAAACCTGCTCTGCGACCGGGAGGTCTATAGATAAGCACCCCATTAAATGCGTAATGATGGGTGAGCGAACTTTTAAAGGACAATGCTTAGCATTTAGAGATCTCTTCTAACGGACCTTCACTTTCACACTCCTTTGTACCTAGCCCAAAAACTGGAACTCTGTATTGGTTGCATGTCTTCTTTGAGCTCCAGCACCATGTTGCTGAAACCACAAAAATTCAAAAGAAAGAAAATCTATAACCGAGCCTTTTGAGGGAGTGCCCTGAAAATCTGGAACTCCTTGCCTCCGGAAACAAGACTGAATCCCTCAACGGCGTCATTCAAAAAAGTGAAAGCACTACTGATGAATACTTTCTGAACTGGTACGGTACCTATTCCGCCCTTGGTTCCATATCAGGTTACCTCCACCTCACATTTGTGGTTCCTCCTTGTATGGACTCCCTCTCTGACGGGCGCGTCTACTTCCTGTTTCATTCGTGATTGTTTGGTTGTTTGTAACATCTTTATTTGTTTTTGCTTTTATATACTCATGTATATCCTATTTGCGGTGGTGTGATATATCCTCTTGTGATCCTCTTGTGTTCACCTGTGTCTTGCATACGCTTGTTGTTGTTCTGCCATACGTGTCGCTCTCGATTTTGTCCCTGATCGTTTGTAAAGCGCTCCGATACCCTCTTTGGTCATGTTCACGCTATATAAATCTCTGTAAATTAAAAGATAAGACATGTGGAAAGTGAATGCAAGTAATGGATTTGAGACTATTGAACAAGTTCATCATAAAAGCAGCAGATGTTCTCTCTTCAAGAGATAATGCAGCTGGTGGACAAAGGGGACTGCATGATTTCCCTGGATTTGCTAGACTCACACTTTCCTATCCCCATACATCCGAAACATAGAAAGTAAACAAGATTTGAGGTGGCAGGGTGCCGTTACCAGTTCAAAGTACTCCCTTTTGGATTAAGGTCTGCTCCCAGAGTCTTCACCAATTGCATGGCTCCAGTGGCAGCTTTTCTCAGATGTTTAGGGCACCAGTGTTCCCGTAACTGGCCGACTGGTTAATAAAGAGTCTCTCTCTTCGCAGGGCAGAACAGTTGACCAAGGCCTTTTTCCAGCTTTTCAAGTCTCGAGGTCTCAAACTTAACAATGAAAAATCCTCTAATTCCATCCACATCGACGGTCTTCCTGGGAGCGATCCTGGACACGACAGTGTCAAAAGCCTTTCCCACGGAGGAGAGGATTCTCCTCCTAATATCAATCACAGAATTCCTATCTGCAAAAGAGTTCACTTAAATAAAAGTTCAAATCCATGTTGGGGATGTCATCCTGCATCCCATTGATTCCCAACTTTCGTCTTTGCATGCAGCCTCTACAGGAGCAGCTGGATGTTCAGTGGGTACAGTGCAACATATCCTTCAATGACATGATAGCAATCACGCCAGGAATGAGGTCTGCAATGTCCTGGTGGATGGTCAAAGAAAATATCTCACAGGGTCTTTCATTTCTTCCTGTGATTCCCCAGGTGGTAATGACAACAGATGCTTCCCTAGAGGGATGGGGAGCACATTTACAGGACTTGGAGTTTCACGGAAAATGGTCCTGTCACACATAAACCTCCTATAGCTGAAAGTGGTGTTCCTGGGCCTTCAAGCCGTTCTTCCCAGACAGCGCAACTAGTCTGTTGTGGTGAGACCAGAAAACACTACAACCATGTTTTATCTCACCAAACAGGGAGGGACATGGTCGCATCCTCTATCAATACAAGCGCAACCGATTTGGAAATTGGCACTCATCAGCTACATTTTCCTAAAAGTAGAATATGTCCCAGTTGCACTGAGCGAGTGTGCGGATACTCTAAGCAGAACAGACAAACAATGCCACGGGTGGGAGCTAAATCACTGACAGTTAAGGCAAATCTTTCAGCGTTGGTGGTTCTCGGAACCTGGATCTTTTCGCCCCTCGTTGCAATAAGAAGTGCAGCCTGAATGCCAGCAGATACCCTCAATCGGGGTCCTGGGGAAACGCATTCCACTTTGCATTTACAGGGATGTTCACATACGTGTTCCCTCCATTTCCAAAGTCATACTCAAAATGAAGGGGAAGCCAAGCCGTATGATACTCATAGCACCAGCTTGACCAAGGCTGTATTAGTTCACCAAGCTTCTTTGCCTATCAGAGTGCCCGTACATACGATTCCAGCCAACAGAGGGCCTGCTGTCGATGACGAGGGGCAGGTTGTTCATCCCCAAATTTGATCTCTCATTTTATCAGCTTGGCTCCTCATGACACAGAGTTCGGTACTCCAAGTCTCTCAGAAGAGTGTGCTTCGATTCTACAGAATGCTTGTGCTGCATCTACAACAGTGGAAAAGTGGAACACATACAGTGGAAAAAGTTTTGTTCTTGGTGTACATCTCAGTCTTGTCACCCTCGCTTGTCTACACCAAAGCAGATTCTCCCTTATCTGCTGCAACTGGCAAAATCAGGACTCACCCACACATCTATTAAGGCTCAGTTAGCAGCCATTTCTAGATCCAGGAGACGTCTTGGACAATTGTTTTTGTGTTCTAATAGGCGTGAAGGAGTTCATGATGGGACTTTTTTGGGTCTACCCTCCTTTAAAGCCTCCTCCTGTGATATGGCAGCAAAACACAGTTTTAACACAGCTCATGAAATCTCTTTTGAGCCGATACATAAAGCTGACTTAAAATTTCTGTCTTGGAAGCTTACCTTCCTTTAAGCTATCACATCCGCAAGAAGGATAAGTGAGATCCAAGCTTTCGCAGTCCTAGATCCTTCTTTGCAATTTTGGGAAGGCAGGGTAAACCATCGCACTAACACGAAATTCATACCAAAGGTCCCACATCTTTTCACCTCAACGAACCAGTGGTATTACTGACTTTCGTCTGTAACCCCTCATCTCCTACTGAGAGGGCTTGGCATTCTTTGGACATCAAACTTTGTTTAAAGTTCTATCTGGAAAGAACGAAAACCTTCAGGAAGTCAAACCAACTCCTTATCTCCTTCCCATCCACCAGGAAAAGTACAGGCTTTGTCGCGGGCAAGCATCGCTTGCTGGGTGTATGCTACTATAGCTTTCTGTCATGAGAAGGCTGGAAGACCACTATCCACGAAGGTGAAGGCCCATTCTACCGGTAAGGTAGCAATCTCTTCAACTTTGTTTGCAGGTGTCATTGCCTGACAATTGCAGGGCAGCAACGTTGGTTAACATCTACACCTTCACCAAGAACTGCTGTCTGGATTCATCGAGGAACGCAGATGTCGCAGTCTGACAAGCTGTGATGAGAAGCTTGTTTGCTTAACCCCTTCGGTGCTCATGACTGAATGTTTCCGTCATGAGCACCAGTGCACACTAGCACGAAATCCAACAGAGGGATTTCCTTTTTTATTTTATTTTTCCTCAGGAGTTTGGGAAGAGCTTCCCCAACCTTCAGAGGCATTTGTTTTGCTTTCAATGTAATGACTATCGCCTGCATGGCACGCTGACGTCATAATGTTAAAAATTCAACTGAAACTTGGTGTTCGAGGCATGTGAGCTGTAGATCACATGCTGTGCATAGCTCGCCATCTGGTGTTGGGTCCGGATGTTTGCACTTTGTTTTTGTTCGAAGAAGTCTTTCCAGTGACGAGGTAGGTGACTCCTCCTTTCGGTGATAGTGCGCATGGGCATCGACTCCATCCTTAGATTATTTTTTTTCCGCCATCGGGTTCGGATGTGTATTGCTGCCCTCCGGTTCGGCACCGTTTCTCGGACCCCTTCCACGTGCAATCCACTACCCTCGACGGTATTGTTATCGATCGCGGTTTCCCATTCTTCGCGTATCGTCTCGACTCAAGACAACTTCGATCGGAAAACTCGTGGAGGGCCCTCGGGCCGACCCGCGCCGACAGCGCTAGCAGTCGATGGAACGGACTCCTTTCAAACTCTGCCCCGCGTGTTGTGCTAAATTTCCACACACCGATTTGCACTAAGAGTGCAACCTCTGCCTGTCCCCAGAACACCAAGAGAAAGACTGCGACGCGTGCCGATCGTTTCGATCGAAGAAGACCCTTCGTGACCGTCGGGCTCGACGTCACGAGATGCAACATCAAAGCGGCTCCGCACCGGACATCCTCGGTGAAGATTCCGACACAGAACATCACGCTCAAGGAGCCGAGGAAGAAGAACAACATATCTCCGTGTCTGAAGCCGACTCCGACATGGAAGAGGAGCAGGTTACTCTGGCGCAACGTACCGTGAGTAAAGATAACCCCCTTGGGCCCTCAACAAACAAAGAAAAAGGCTCCGGTCCCTCCTCTGCCTTCGGGCCAAGGTCGGCACCGACAAAAAGTTTTGGACGCCCCGGGCCCGGCACCGAAACAAAAGAAAAGCCTTCCGGCTTGGACTCGAGTCGGCCCCATATCGGTGCCCAACCAACACCATCGGCACCGAAAGCCAAACTGAAACATCTCTCGCTGCCAATTCCATCGGGATTGAAAGATCAACCTTCGCCACCGAGAGCTTCGGAACCGAAACCTTATACGCCAAAACCGCCGAGTAAGGACAAAGACACAACGTCTAAAGAGCCTCGGCCCGATGCCCCGCCGTCAGATCCGAAGCAGAAAAAGCTGGTGATAAACCCAGAAACAGGACATATCCATGCCACCCTTCCCAAAAAACGGAAAATAGACCAGCTAGAGGATTACCACATTCCTCTCAAAAGGAAAAGTGTGGGTACTAACCCTTCTCCACCTTACATTCCACCTCCTTCCCCTACTGATCCAAACTTACTTATTACACCCACAAATTCACCACCACCACTATCACCTGACCCACAGGACGGTGGGGATGAGGATCAAGATAGGCCACAGGACACTGACCCCTGGGAGGATTATCACACTGATCCAAACATGGATAATGACCCTGATCTATATCCGTCCAGACCATCACCACCTGATGATAACATTGGATATATTGAGCTACTTAACAGAGCTGCTCAATATCACGGGGTGGAGCTCCATAAGGAACCATTAGAAGAGGACTTTCTATTTGAGACCCTAAGTTCCACTCAGAAAGCCACTCATACACTGCCAATGCTTAAAGGGATGTTAAAGCATGCAGATGAAATATTCAAAGACCCCTTGAGGGCAAGAATAATTACACCTAGGGCGGAAAAAAAGTATAACCCTGCACCTATTGATCACACTTACATCAAAGGTCAGTTGCTCTCAGACTCTTATTATTTCCAACGCACGCAATAGAGCTAACTCACAGACCACAGGTGAGGCCCCTCCCCCTGACAAAGAGTCCAAGCTAATTGATGCCTCGGGCAAAAGAGTAGCTTCCCTAGTGGCCAACCATTGGCGCATTGCTAATACACAAGCTTTGTTGGCCCGGTACGGTAGGGCTCATTACAATGAGCTAGAAAAGCTCATGCAATTTCTCCCTGACGAGCATAAAGCTAGTGCTAATGATCTTATCCAGGAAGGCAAACTCATTACTATTCCTTCCATCAGATGTGCCCTAGACGCAGCGGACACGGCAGCTCGTGCAGTAAACACTAGCGTACTGCTACGCAGGCATGCTTGGTTGAGAATCTCCGGATTCAAGCCTGAGGTGCAAACCTCCATTCTCAATCAACCATTTGATAAAGAACATCTCTTTGGCCCAGCAGTTTATACCTCGCTGGAGAAAATGAAAAAAGACACAGAGGTCTCAAAGTCCATGGGAGCTTTGCAGTCATCTACAAATAGGGGTTCCTTTCGTCACTCCTTTTACAGGGGTGGTTCCAAGACTATCCACAGAAACTCCCTGCACCTCTTACAAGGGTAATAACCAATCACCCTCATCAAGAGGCTATTTTCGAGGTGGTTTTAGAGGAAACAACGGAAAGGGAAGAGGCAGAGGCAACTCCACACGCTCTTCCCTTGCAAACAAACAGTGACTTCCTGCAGGTACAGCCCGATCATTCCACTCCTGTCGGGGGACGTCTCCCTCAATTCCTACCTATCTGGAATTCAATCACCTTAGACAAGCGGGTACTACAAATTATCCAATATGGTTACTGCCTGGAGCTTACAGACATTCCCCCAAATATTCCTCCAAGAACACATAAAATGTCACAAGAACATATCACCCTCCTCAGACAGGAGGTTCTCTCACTGTTGGAAAAACATGATATAAAGCTAGTCCCCTTACAATACCAAGGGTCTGGGGTATACTCCCTGTACTTCTTAATTCTCAAAAAAGATGGTTCTCTCAGGCCGATACTAGACCTCAGAGAATTAAATCTATACATTCAATCGGACCACTTTCACATGGTCACTCTCCAGCAAGTGCTCCCACTACTTCAACAAGGCGACTTTCTATCCACTCTGGACTTAAAGGACGCCTATTTCCATATTCCCATACACCCTGCTCACCGAAAATACCTCAGGTTTGTGGTAGAGGGTCAGCATTATCAATTCAAGGTCCTCCCATTCGGAGTAACTACCGCACCCAGGGTTTTCACAAAGTGCTTGGCAGTAGTCGCAGCTCGTCTACGAAGACAACAAATTCACGTTTTCCCATACCCAAACGACTGGCTCATAAAATCTAGCTCTCAACAAAGCTGCCTACGCCACACTCAAAAAACAGTGCAACTACTCCACGAACTTGGGTTCACCGTAAACTGACCAAGTCTCATCTACAACCATCCAACATACAGGAGTATCTAGGAGCCACAATAAACACTCAAAAAGCTCTGGCGTGTCCCAACCCAGACAGAATCCGCAACATGCATACTCTAATCTCTGTTTCTGCCCCAACACTCATTACCAGCTCGAGTGTTCATGCAATTACTAGGAATGATGGCGTTTGCATCCTAATCGTACCTTCTGCAAGACTTCAAATGCGTCCTCTCCAAGAATGTTTAGCACGTCAATGGAACCAGTCTCAGGGTCGGTTATCAAATCTGTTGTTGGTGGACAGCCGCGCCCATTGCTCTCTGCAGTGGTGGAATACACAAAACCTTTCAAAAGAGCAGCCCTTCATCGACCCGGTTCCACACATAGTACTAGCAACAGATGCATCGCTCACTGACTGGGGAGCTCATCTCCAAAAACATACCATACAGGGCATGTGGACTCTGCAACAAAAGCAGCTCCACATAAACCATCTAGAGCTGCTAGCAATTTTTCTAGCGCTGAAAGCGTTTCAACTTCATCTAGTAGGCAAAGCTGTCCTAATACGTACAGATAACATGACAGCAATTTACTACATACAAAAACGGGGAGGGACACACTCTCTCCAGCTGTCACAACTAGCTCAGTCCATCTGGAGATGGGCGATAATTCACAAAATGTATCTCCTTGCAGAACACCTTCCAGGAGTAAACAACCAGATTGCAGACCTGCTCAGTCGTCAACGGCACCAGATCCACGAATAGGAACTCCACCCTCAGGTTCTCCTCCCATTCTTTCAAATGTGGGGCTTCCCAGAGATAGATCTGTTCGCCACACACCTAAACGCAAAATGCCCAAACTTCGCATCCAGGTATCCACACCCATTGTCCAAAGGCAATGCACTATGGATGAATTGGTCAAAGATATTTGCCTACGATTTTCCGCCTCTCCCACTCATTCCATTAGTGGTTCGGAAGCTCAAACAGCACTCCTCGACAATAATCCTAGGTGCTCCCACATGGGCCCGTCAACCCTGGTTCACAACCCTGTTGGAGTTATCAGTAGTTCCTCACCAAAAACTACATCTTACTCCCAATCTCCTCACTCAGAGCCATGGAAACATAAGACATCCAGATCCCAGTAATCTCAACCTTGCCATCTGGCACCTGAAATCTTAGAGTTTGGCTACCTCAATCTTCCGCCAGACTGCATGAATATCATCAAAGAGGCTAGGCGCCCTACCACAAGAGCATGCTATGCAGCAAAGTGGAAGAGGTTTGTGATATGCTGTAATAACAATCATATCAACCCACTTGATGCTTCAATACAAAACATCATTTGCTATCTATTACATCTACAGCGTAGCAATTTAGCGTATACATCCATACGCTTACATCTCGCTGCAATAGCTGCATATCTACAGAACAGACAACATCTGTCCCTTTTTAGAGTGCCTGCTATTAAAGCATTTATGGAAGGACTTAAAAGAATCATTCCCCCAAGACTTCCACCTGCTCCAGTGTGGAATCTGAGTATTGTCCTTACCAGACTAATGGGTCCACCTTTTGAACCATTGCATAGGTGTGAACTGCAATTTCTCACTTGGAAGGTAGCCTTCCTCATAGCTATCACATCACTGAGGAGAGTGGGTGAGCCTCGGGCACTAACCATAGAAGAACCTTTTTTACAAATACACCAAAATAAAGTGGTCCTTCGAACCAACCCAAAGTGCCTACCTAAAGTCATTTCTGCCTTTCATATCAACCAGTCTGTTGAGTTACCTGTGTTCTTCCCTCAACCAGATTCTGTGGCAGAACGTGCTCTACACACTTTGGATGTGAAAAGGGCATTACTCTACTACAATGAAAGGACAAAACCTTTCCGTAAAACCAAGCAACTATTTGTTGCGTTTGCTCCACCACATAAAGGCAATACTATATCAAAATCAGGTATTGCACGGTGGATAGTCAAGTGCATTCAAACATGCTATGTTAAAGCTAAACGTACATTAACAATCCCCCCCTAGAGCGCACTCCACTCACAATATAGGGGCTTCTATGGCATTTTTGGGAAATATACCCACAGATGACATTTGCAAAGCTGCAACATGGTCTACACCACACACATTTACAAAACACTAATGTGTAGATGTCTTAGCTAGACAGCAAGCTAGAGTGGGCCAAGCAGTTTTACGTACACTATTTCAAACAGCTGCAACAGCTACAGGTTAACCACCGCTTTGGGAGATAACTGCTATATAGTCTATGCACAGCATGTGATCTACAGCTCACATGCCTCGAACGGAGAATGCTACTTACCACAGTATGCATCTGTTCTTGGCATGTAGAGCTGTAGAGTCACTTGCGCTCGCCCGCCTCCCTGGGTACCTATACCTGTTGCAGTACTATCTTACTTAGATATAATACACCTGGACATCTCTATTTACTACTCTTACTAACTCCATCATCATCCTCTGCGGCAAAACAATCTAAGGATGGAGTCGATGCCCAGGCGCACTATGACCGAAAGGAGGAGTCACCTACCTCGTCACTGGAAAGACTTCTTCGAAGAAAAACAAAGTGCAAACATCCGGACCCAACACCAGATGGCCAGCTATGCACAGCATGTGACTCTACAACTCTACATGCCAAGAACAGATGCATACTGTGGTAAGTAGCATTCTCCTTCAGTTTCACTGCTCATGGGGCTATCTCATCCCCCCCCCCCCCCCCCGGAGCACCGAAACACACGGGAGAGGTATAATTTGAAAGGGGAGAATCTCCCCTTTCCAATGGTACCCCTCCCTAGTGGATCCCTGTTTGGAGATCGCCGTAGGAGGGCAATCCCCAAGCAGGGATCCACCCACTAGACACCAGGGAGGGGGGGAAGCGGCCCCTTGGGCAAGGGACTTGCTCCCCCAATTCAAAATGTGCGCCTTCAGTCTTTCTGCCCCCCACCCCGGGGAGGCAGAAAGCACCCTGAACAGGGATTATTTTTTTAGAGTTAAGCGGTGGGGGCTTCCCAGAATGGGCATGCCAATGCCCCCACCCTTCCACCAAAAAATGCCAAAGTCTTTATGCCCCCCTCCCCCAGGAGGCAGATGGGGGCAATAGCCCGTGATCTGCCCCCGTGAGGGCAGAAAGCCCACGTGGCACCAGGGACTATTTTTTTTAATACTTAGGGGTGGGGGCTGCCCAGAATGGGCTTGCCAATGCCCCCCCCCAAAAAAAATTACCAAAGTCTTTATGCCCCCCCCCCCCCCCTCCTTGGGGGCATATCTGGGCAATAGCCCCTGATCTGGTCCCCTTCCCATGGCGGCAGAAAGCCCACTAGGAACTGGCCTTTTTGTTTTTCAAAGTGCCTAGCTGCGGATTTTGTGACCTAGCACAGCCGGCACCTAGGGAAACCTAGCAAACCTATACATTTTCTTTTAAACTGGACACCCAGGGGAATCCAGGATGGGGTGACGTCTGTGCCTCCCACCAGGTTCTGTTACCCAGAATCCCTTGCAAACCTCAAGCTTTGTAAAAAAAAAAAAAAATAACAAACATTTTCCTCACATTTCTGTGATGGAAAGTTTTAGAATCTGTCGGGAGCCACAACCTTCCACCCACCCAGCATTCCCCCAAGTCTCCAAATAAAAATGGTACCTCACTTGTGTGGTTAGGCCTAGTGCACGCGACAGGAAATGGCCCAAAACGTACTGTGGAGACGAACGGTTTAAGGTACACAACATTTTGAATATTGTTGTTTTCATTATGATTCTCTTTTTCTTCCTTGTACTATATTCTAAATCTGTCAGGTAATACTTTTGTATATTTCAGTTATACACTTTTGTAAGATGGAAATGATTGTATTAGTTCTATTTTGATCATGGTCGGATGGTTCACCTTATCCACCTCCATTGTTTTACTTGACACTGCTTACTAGTCTGATTCAAACATGTGAATCTATGAAAGATAAACTATTGGAGAACAAACAAGTTTCTTACTTGCACACTGTGGTTCTCCAGTATTTATATTTTTCATAGATTCACATGCAACCCTCCCTCCTCCCCGCTAAGGCTCACCACTTCATACCTCTTTTTTCCTTTATGAACACTTGTGCTCGAAATATGAGGTATGATGGCTCTGCAGGGGAAGAATGTTTCTGGGCCTCTGTTGTGATTGTTTTAAAGAATCCAAACTTTAACCAATGTTAATTGCCTACTAATGCCTATTGTTTTTCAATGGAGTTTTAATGTTAATGCTTGAACACTGCTTATATTACTGTTACTATGGGGCTCCTACCCTGACTGGGAAGGTTCAAGCATGTGAATCTATGAAAGATAATAATACTGGAGATCCTCCAGTGTACAGGTAAGAAACTTGTTTCTTGAGTAACACCCTTGCATTTGGGTTGCTGGACCTTTACTCAACCGTGAATACCATTCCTATTCTACAGTCCTGTGTTTCTCCCGCTGACAACAATATCATGTGTTGTTTTTCAAAAGTAACCAGAAAGAAT
Source organism: Calotriton arnoldi (assembly GCA_963921515.1). Classification (NCBI taxonomy): domain Eukaryota; kingdom Metazoa; phylum Chordata; class Amphibia; order Caudata; family Salamandridae; genus Calotriton; species Calotriton arnoldi. Next base: position 583,576 of record CAWUFW010000021.1, on the reverse strand, counting down.
GTCAGACGTAGCAGAGTTATAGCTATGCCATGGGTATCTAGACCCCCATTCTTCTGTTTTGTGACACTATAATGTGAATGTATTAAGTTTGAAATTCTGTCACTTTTTGTCCACTTTATGTAGAAGATTTCCTGAGTGATTTTCAGAATATACTTTTGATGTACTGCCAGTTTATATTTGTCTAAATGGTTTTATAGTTAAGCTTATTCGTTTAGAGCACCTTCTTAAATGCCCTTTGCAAACTTTGAAACTGTATAGTTGAAGGACATTTCTTCCTCAATAGTTGTGACTAATAATGAATTTTCTTTAAAAACAGCTTGCTAGTGGTGCTTTTGCTCACCTCAAAGACACTGTGTTATCTGCACTCAGTCGAGAACCGACAGTGGACATCTCTCCAGATACAGTTGGAACACTGAGCCTTATTATGTTAGCACAAGCACAGGAAGTCTTTTTCTTGAAAGCCACAAGAGGTAACAAGTTAAACTTTTACTCTTACCACTTTTGTAACTAAAATGTTGTTAGGGTTATAGTCAACTTGTGATAATAGGCTGATACCTATGAGCTAGAGTAATGGTTCCTCTCCTGTCGTTCGGAGACCCTGGGGGGTCTGCAAAGCCTACTCAGGGGGTCCACGACTGCTTAGAAAATTACATAATATTGACAGGTTAATAAAAAGTGTATATAAATAATGAAGCAAAATGTAAAATTGAAAATTTGTAAACGTTCTGTAAATGTGATAAAGGAGTTGAAATGGGAGGCTTAAAATTTAGTTGGTGTCCCCAGATGGATTTGTTGGAGCAATGCAAGTGCATCAAAAAGAATATAGTATGGACTATGTGCGGCCTCAATTGAATGTAGAAAAGTGCCAACCGTCACATTCAAATTACTTTATTTTTTCATATTGGTTTGTGATTTTAAATAAAATATTTAATCATTTGTGTATGTGTTTATGGAATGCTTATTTCTGTATTGTTTTGTGGTTCAAATAATCAAAAATGCTTAGGACAGGGTCCCCAGCTTCCAGTAATGCATAACTGGTGATCTCCGAATCCCAGTATTGATTAAGTGAGGGTCCTCCGAAGTCGGAAGGTTAAGAACCACTGGGCTAGAGCACTGTGCACTATGAGAGTTATTTGAAGTCTGTTGAACAATTTGAGTGTACAGTTTTAGAACTGATAATGCCAAATCTATAATTTCTGCTACAAAAAGATTGCTTCAGATATTGAAAAAACCATAGTGAAATAACTGAGACAAATTTCTTAATATCCAATTAACAGAATTGCTGCATAGGTCTAAAATCACTAAATTTACATTATATATCTCCAATTACGTATGACCTCCTCATTTATCCTCCCTGGGTATATGTTGGAAGCAAGGGCAGATGATTTTGAGGGGTGATGGGGAATGTTTTTCACCAAGGGGTTCTCGGGGACATCAAATAACCAGTGAGAGCAAAGCTCTCACTTAACCTTAAGTTATTAACATCACGTCTACTTGATCTGTGGCCTGAATGACTATCCCCCACTATAAAACACTGCCCGTGTACATGTTCTGCTGTTTTACACCAGTCTGAAATTTCAGTTTGTCTTTGTTATGCAAATTTTAAACTTTCTTTTCCTAATGGAAACTTGGTTTTATCCAGGTGACGGTTCTGTTTTGTCAGATGTTACACCTTCGGGATAATCACGGTTTCATCAAGATAGATACAAAGGGGAAGAGGACGGATAGAGATTTTCTTTAGATCCTTTTTGTTGATAGTTTTTTAATGTACTAATACAATTGGAAAGATTTTTGGTTGAGGGAAGATGTACTTTGCACGCATTGGCATCTCTGAAACGTGATTTCACTTGTAATCGATAAGTTGCAGTTAACATGTCTAGTAAATGTTTTAATTTGACAAATAACCTTTGTTTTGTTCCAGATAAAATGAAAGATGCAATTATAGCAAAACTGGCAAATCAAGCAGCAGATTATTACGGAGATGCTTTCAAACAATGTCAGTATAAAGATACATTACCCAAGGTTAGTTCCGTTTCTTAAAAATTGAATATTAATAGCGTTCCCAGCCTCTAGGTTTTGTATAAAAAGGGTTTTATTTGATAGACGTACATACTGCTACAGTACACAAGTTGGTGATATGCAACTTTATAAGGGCAATTGGGTTAGTAGATAAAATGTTAAGAAATACTTCCCTTGAACTCTAGGTAAATGACTGCCTATCGGGCTTTGAGAAATAGCCTTTATTTTCAGGCGGAAATCGTTGTCATGAGACATAAACAACTTTATTATGATTTTTAAAATAATATATAAACCTTAATGGTAAACTGTTTATTTAAAGAATGATATGCAATCTTTTGTTTTATAGTACTGGATTACAGAGTACATTACTAGTCAAGGGTATATTGCTTGTCTTCCTGGGATTCTATTATTCCTTTTCTAACTTCTTATTTAATCACAGATTCTTGCTTGATTCACATTGCAAGCTTTTGAGACTTGTAGAGCCTTGTCAGATTGTGTATTCTTTCATAATAAAAACATTTGATTGGACTATTTGCTATGTGAGTTATAACATATCTCTCTAAAATCCATCAAAGTTATTGAAAAATAAACAAACCTGGAACAGGTCTAGTTTGCATGAACGTGAATACGGTGTATGCATTTTTATACGTAAATTCATTATTAGGCATAAAGAAGGAGAATCTGACATAAATGAACACATGGCAGAGTACTGGGATAGAATTAAAATGGTTAAGTTCCTAAATGAGGCATACTTAATGACAAGTTGTTGTATATTTATACTATTGGGTTGTCAGTTCCTGTGGTTGGCTACAAAGGGGGGGCCCGACCTAGTGATAGTCAATTTTTCAAACAATGATGCCTCCCGTAGTGCAGTGGTCCATGCCCTCGATGTGGGCCCGAAAGCTTTTATGCACCCTATCCATTCCAACCTTGTATTGATATGGGCAGGGGATTTCAATATACAGTAATGCCCCTCCCTGCGAAAACAGATATGTGGCTATTCTAGCCCGGATGGGGATGGTCTTATGCATTTTTGTCATAATGACTACAGGAATGCATTGAACTCAGTACTGTTTAGGTATGATTTTCTTATGTTGGAGTGTAAACATGGTACTAATGGGGAACAGATCCCTTCTTTTATCAGTAGAAATGCTCATACTGTTATTGATCATGTTTTGGTATCTACTTCGGCTCGTGATCTGGTTGGTAGTCCTAGTATTATTCCGACTACAATGAGGGACCATAACCTTATTATGCTACCTTTTTCTTTTTGGGCTAATAATTGTGAGGTATCCACTCCAGTCCTTAATATCATCGAGTTAGGCCTGACGGTGTACAGATTAAATGGACAGGAATAGAGCCTAATCGTGTTTTACACAAAATAATAATTGCGTATTGAGCCAAGATTAGTTACTGTTTGGACGAGATGGTGGACCATGAAAAGCTGCTGTTTAGCTTTAATCAGATCACGTCTTAATAATTCTCTTTTGATTCGAACTCCGAGACCCACACAAACCAGGAATCGCGGGGCTGATTTGACTACCCATGTACTCAGGACTCTCAGCACCTGAAAGCAGACTTGCATAGCTCTCCCAGGGACCAAATGGCTTTTAAGTTACTTCGTAAAAATTACAAACCAGTATTAGTAGCCAGGAAGAAGGTGCTAAAGGAAGATGCATGGTCAAAATTGACCCAAGCTGCTGAAATGAAAGATAAGCGATTTTGGGACACGCATAATGCCCCTTATTTAAAGAACGATTTAATTCCAGAGCTTAATTCCTTGGTCTCCTGTGAAGCATGGGTAGCCCATTTTTCTGACATTTCTTAACAGAATCAGGAAGTCGGTAGGTTAGCTGTGAGTGCGGGAAACCCAAGTTGGAGTATTTTTCCCCTAAATATTACTCTTGAGGAGGTCTGCCTCACTTTACATCATACCGTAGGCGCAAGGCCCCGGCCCTGATGGGGTACCAGTAGATGGTTTTAAAGCGGCTAGGGATCTTTGAGGACCCATTTTAACATGGGTTTTTATTCGGCTGTAGAGAATATGATTCTTGGGCTGTCTCAATAATTGTACCCATTTTTAAAAAGGGTCATAATCCAGATCCCAAATGTTATTGCCCTATTACCGTCCTGGACTCCTCAGTAAAATTGATCTGTTGGATTCTACTAATGAGGCTAAAGCAATGAGTACAGGATAATTCCATTTTATCAGAAGCTCTATTTGGATTTAGAAAGTACCTGAGGACGGTCGAGCAATGTGAAAATTTGGACTTGTTGATTGGAAAGTATACTAGGGCTAAGTCAGGATCCCTTTACCCTACTTTTGCTGATTAAAGCAGTGCGTTTGACCTGGTTGGCCATTCTGTTCTCTGGTCAAGCCTGATTTCCCTTGGTGCCCCGAGGGTGATCATTTGCTTTCTTTCACGCCTCTATGGGAATATATCATCTAAAGTTCTATATGGCTCCCACTTTCAGAGTAGGAAAAGGTATCAGACAGGGCTGTGTATTAGCTCCCCTACTGTTTTCGCTTTTTATTAATGGGGTCGATGATGCCTTGCGGGTCATGCAGGCCGATGCGCCCAGCATCGCCAGTCGTTCAATTCCTGTGTTGTACTCCGATAACACTATGCTGATATCTAGGACACCTATTGGCCTTCAGAAGCTGATGAATGCATCTGGGTAGTTTATAGCATCTAAAAAAATGGTGATTAACAAAACTAAAACCTACACAATGATATGTGAGAAGAAATCCCAAAAATGACCATTTTTTTATTGGCGAGACCCCAATTTCTAGAGTAAACTCCTTTTGTTACTTGGGGGTTTTATTCTCGAGCAACGGTGCCTGGGCCCACCAGGTATTAAATGCTAAATCCATGATGAGCAGGAGTTGTCATGGGATTTTTAGGTTTTCCAATAAATTAGGCAGTCAACCTGTTAAGGAGATGATTGAGATATAAAGGGCCAGAGGGCTTTCCACTTCCACTTCTGGGGTGGGACTGGGGTTATGCCCCCGGTAACCCTCTTAAAAATGTGGAAAACACCTTTTTAAAACGCCTGCTACTGGTTTCTGCTTCTTCCCTGATTGCCCATAAGGAGGTGGATCTGCAGTATATGGAGGACTTGCTTTTAATAAAACCTTTACTAGTTTGGTTCTCCGTATGGTCGAAAGAGGAATAACGTTTTACTAAATCAGTTATCTTAGACTGCCTAACTTTGGATAACGTTTCTCTTATTCCCTGGCTCTCTTATATGAATACATCTTTAGTACTTTATTTGTCAGTGTGGCAAGACCCACTTAAAGTTTTATCTCTCACCAAGAAGAATATCAAGGTAACCTTTTTTTAAAAACAGGCATGATCGCAGAATGTGCGAAGATTTAAAGAAACGGACAGTTGCTTTTTATATGTCCCCTACCCCTCGAGAGGGTTGTCAATAATATTTGTCCTGTGTTAACATCCAACACAGTTATGTCTTGACCAGATTTAGATCTGGTACAGTTCACCATTTGGTTGCTTTTCCCAGTATGAAGACTCGTCCCTCGGACATGACGCTTTGGCCATGTGATGGTTTGACTAAGCAAAGCACTCTGCATTTTAGGGTGTTATGTGACTTCTACAAGAACCTTAGTTGTTATTATCTTAAACCAATCCTTCTTGCTCAGAATATTAGAAATTAGAATAATGCACTGAAATACCTGCTTGAACTTGGTGATCACTTTGTGTGTTTTACTGTTGCTCTTTTTATAAGGAAGGCTATACACCAAAGAAAAAGTATTGTGTGTTAGAAATTACCAAGGATGAAATTGGTTGTCTTTTTATAGCTGCTTTAATGATCCGAAGGTAATGCTGGGCTCTCTTTTTAATATTTATATTTTTGTATTTGTATATTATGCTGCATATTTTATGCCTGTACTTTTATGGCTGTACTTTTATGGCTGTTTTTAAACTTGACAAATAAAGTTTTTGAACCGAACGGTAATGGGTCTGTAGTTGTCGGGGTCAAACGGGTCCAGGTTAGTTTTCTTTAATAATGGGCGTATGTATGCCTTTTTCAAGTCTTCTGGAAAGATTCCCGTAGTTAAGGAATTATTAATAATTCTTCATACTGGTTTGGCAGCAGAGGTAGTTAAAAGAATGTTCTTGAAGGTTTATGGTGGACAAGGGTCAGAAGGGCTGTCGTCAGGCCTACTTGCCTTAACCAGGTCCATAAAGTCCCTTTGTGATATTTGTTTGAAGGAATGCAAAAGCTAGGTTATCTTACTCTTGGAGGGATTTTTTTTGGAAAGGGGTTGGTGCTGGTGTTTTTCCTTTGTTTTAAATAGGAGTCCAATGTGTCTGTTTTGGTTGTGTAATAATTTACCAGTTTGTCCGTGAATTCTTGAGTAATGGGGTGAGTTCTTTCTATGCATTTAGATGAAAACCAGAAACTTTTAAACTAACAAAATGAAAATATATAATATCTGTAACCCCCACAATCTTGTAAGGTTAATTCTGTGATGGTGGATGCACTTACTCCTTTAAAGTATCATCTGGTTTTAAACTGAATTGAAGTGCCAGTCTTTAATCGTGCTATACTAATGCACCATCGGAATTGAATATGGGCGTTTATTTCGTGTCTTCCGTTTAGGAACGCCCAATTCATGTTGACCCAATTCAACTTAAACTTTACAAAGTGTACACTTTAATTTCTGTGTTCATTTGGGATTGCTTTATGTACAGCTGCACACTTGCTATGTAAAACTATGCTAATAGTGAACAAGATCTTCTCCACCAGACATTATGCATTTAGAACATACATAAATACATTCCTGGGCTGCACCTTCATGCATCTGCAGATTAATTGTGATGCTGCCTACAAGCATTTTAAGAACTTTGAAAGGGTTCACTTACCTTTCAGTTTGAAAATCAGGCTGGCACTGAGAACTAAAGTTTTAGTGAGGTTTGCAATCCTCCCTAGTGAAGGCTCTCTAAGTATTTCTTAAAAATAAGGGATATGTTATTTCCTCATGATTTTTCAAATGTCAATGCTGTATATTCCTCAATTTACCTTTTAAATGTTTTGGTGATGGCAAATTTCTGATGACCTATTTTAATGGTTTCTAACTTTTTCTACTAACAATGCGGAGCTTAAGTCATTTTGATTACTCTGTAGCACATAGTGGAACCAAGGAAGTGCTTATTAAATGTTTCTTGATATTCACATCCAGGCACAATATTTTAACAAAGAAGCGGGGCACTAGTTGATTTTACATAATTAGAAAGTCACAAATTTGAATATTTATAGTGTTGACAAGCAATTTTCTCTTTAGAGGTTGCTAAAATGAGCACCAATGATTTTGGTGATATCGACATCTGATTTTGCAATTCTCTAGGAGTCAAGTGATAAAGCAATTTTTATTTATGAATTACATATTGATAGAAATATACAAGCATTGATATGGAACTAGCATGAAATGTTAATTTCATTCCATATCGATGCCAACAAGATTAAAAACAGTTCTCTTTTCTTCTGTTCAACATCCACTTGTCTCTCAAGTCGCACTTAAGCCTGTTCTGCCCCCATGGGCGCTTCAGTCTTTGGATTTAGCATTGTTTAAACACCTTACATTCCTGTTGTGGTTGGGGGATTCCTATGGTCTTGAATTGATTGAGAACACTTTTATTTACAAGTCTGTGAATAATAGCATAGAGATGAGTTATGGGTTGTGTTAATGAGATACAATCTGGGGACATGTGTTGAACTTTCGCAGTCCCTTAGCCACTGATTTACTAGCTTTCTCTGATCTGTTGGTGGGTTGCTGTGCTCAGTTTGGCATGGGTGTCAGGTCAGAGAATATTGGAACAATTCAATATTCAGATACTAGCCAGGATTTATGCTATGTAGAGATGTTATGCAATGGAGATGACCCCAGAACAGGCAGGTTTTGAGTTTACATTCAAGCATAAGCATATATTTGACATTTAGAGTGAGTTATGGGGGATTCATGCGAGGAGGAACTATTTTCCACTGACCTAACAGTTTATCTAAAAAGTTAGTTAATTAGTGAAGAAGATTTAAATAATGAATGTATGTTGAATATTTAAATTAAAGCTACTTAAATAAAACATTCGAAAAATATGGATCCATTCCAGTCGTCTTATTTCTTTATCGGATAGAATAACTACTAATGTCTTCATGCTGGCAGTCTTGACATATTTGGCTGCATTACAAGATGCTTGCTGAGTAAATCTAGAAATCACATTTTTCCTTGGCTCCTTTTTTATAACTCCTCTTCGGCTCAGGTATTGATTGACATTCCATCCGTTTGGGAAGCCCTTGATTTATAGTTTAGCTATAGCATCCAATGTTTGACTTCTCTTCAGTTTGTTTGGGTTACCACCTCAGACAGCAGCCACATCTTTCGGTTGTTATTAGATGGTGGTGCAGCTTCCGTTCAACCATCTTTCAGCCTGGTATTAGCTGGCAAGACCAGATAAATAGATATTTAAAGAGTACCAAATTTACATATTTTGTGGCCTTGTAGTTAAAAAGACTGGTTGTAGATTCTTTGTGGATATGCATTACCTTCTCTGTACATCACACAGTCTTCAAAACATTACAGGAATTTTATAGAAACAGTCCTTCTTAGTTAAGTATCTCTGTTAGCGATTGGAGGTTTCCTTGTGTACACTGCAGCCACCATGTTTTTGGCAAACTGGTGTTTGAAAGAAGTAGACGTTGAATCGTTCAGTCATACAGCACATCTTAGATGCTAGAAGAACACTGTATTGACAGTAACTTGCTTTGCATATAGTTCCCTCTAATGAATATAAGTCTCTTTCGGACAGACTATTTCAAAAATGGAAATTAACAGAATTTATTTTTTTCTTTAGAGAGTTCTTGTTGTTTTCGGATCTATCTCTGGAAAGGTCTTATTTGGAATTACTTTTGAAATATGAGTTCTGTTTTGCGTTATCTCTGCCTCTTTTGGTTTTGGTGAGAATTTGTATAAAGTGATAGTTGTTCCGAGCACAGCTTAAAAATTATCATTCTATACCCTCATCTGTTAGCTCATTTTGGACAGTTTTTGGGATGATGAGTGAGCAAAGTGTTCACCATGTAGGCAGCAGTATCAAGACAACAATGGCTTAACTGCTTGAAAGGTTTTAGAGGTAGCACATTCTTTTTTGCACTTATGATGGGCAATACATTCTCCCAAATAATGTGCAGAAGATGATTAACAGTTTGTTGTTCTCAAGTACAATTTTCTATTGCTGATTATGTAATGATGCTGATTAATTTAGTGATGGTGCTCACAAACATCCATTGTTTTCCTAGGATGTGATGTAAGGATCACAGATAAAATAGTAAAGTTAATGTTTGTAGTGCAGGTATATATTAACTCTGGTACGAACTGCTGCATGCTTACCCTGCTTATCTTTTTTTATTTAAATTAACTAATTTGACAAATTCTTTGCTTGGGTGAAGTGGAGTTCAAAAACATTTGGATCAAAAATAACCAATATTGTATTCTTATAAAAGAAACATGCAAAAGAACATCCACTGAATTCAACCTACTCACAATCACTTGGGCTTATTATCATTTCTTCTAATGATTTAACCAATCTAGACCATTTATGGTTTATTCTAATCCCCTCTTTTCTTCCCTTTTTCTTCCTGCATCCCATGTTATTTCTGTGGTTGTTTGTGTGTTTGGACTTTCCCCTGGTCAGTATTTCTATTTCCAGGAGGTGTTTCCGGTTCTGGCTGCAAAGCACTTAATAATGCAGGCAAATGCAGAGTATCACCAGTCTACTTTAGCAAAGCAGCAGAAGAAATTTGGTGAAGAGATTGGAAGACTACAGGTAGGAAAACAAACATTAATCATAAAATGAATTAATTGTGGGTATTTTTTTAAAACCATGGAAACACTCATCTTGGATTTGTAACATTCTTTTATTTATAACACTTTTTTTTCTTTTTAAGGCATATTGACATAAAAACCTTAAGGTTGTAAGAAAACAAACAATACAGCATCCGCAAATTACCACATGCTTAGATTATCATTATTATATAGTAGTTACTGAACATGTCATATATTAATATCAGCGGAATATGTACACCAGTTGCTCCATATGTTGCAGTGTTTCCCCAGCATCCCCTAGACTTATTCTCAAATTACTCTGCTGCAGCACAGTAGTTCATTCCATGTTTCCATTAGGCGACTGAGGGTGCTGTTTCGAACCTCCAATGGTGTGCAGCAACAAGGAAACCCATGGCTATCAGGAGTCAAGTACTTCTCCTGCCCCCCCTCACACCCTTCAATCATCCATCAAGTTCAGTATAACCATTTTGGCCTCTGGCAGAACCGGTTGTCTCACCATCTGAGTTAAGGCGTCAAATACTTTCCCAATATCGTTGTATTACGAGACATACCCAGACCACACTATCGATCATTTCCAGCTCCGCTTTGTATCTACGGTATTGGGGATCTAAGCCATGTGTAAACTTGCTTAGCCTGATGGGGCTACAATAAATGTTATGAAGGTATTTAAGCTGGAGAAGCCTTATTTTCATACAGACTGCCAGTACTCTACTGTCCATTCTTGTCTCCACTCAATCCTCATCTTCCAGAGGGCCCTCGTCTCGCTCCAATCTTTCTTTAAATGCCAGCATTGGGTCAGTCGGAGTATTATTGACAGAGTGTGTTACAGTTGTGAGATCCCCTTCCCCTCCAACTTTGTCATGCTAATTTTTGCTTCTAGTGTACTGTGGTCAGGGAGGGCCTGCAAATATTCTTGGTATGTCTGTAGTGCGTGGTTTATTTGTAGGTAACAATAGATTGTGTTCTATGCATATCATATGATTTGGCAAAGTACCTAAATGATCAAATGCTGCCACCCTCCCAGACATCTCCAAGTTTTGAGGTTTCTATGTTATCCCAGGATCGGAAGCCCTCTAAATTTGTTGTATGTTTTAGCCAGACACCACACCAAATCAGAGTCTCTGTTGTGAGTACCCCACACCATTTGATCCATCTCCGATCTTGGTGACAGCAGGCCAACCATTAATCGGGACAATATGACTGGCCCAATAATATATATAGCATGACTTCTGCTTTTCCCAATCCTCCATCATAGGGGTTCAGTACACCACTGAAGATTGCACTGCTTATAAGCTTGCATATTAGGAGGCAAATTCTTGGGCAATTACGTGGGAGTAGGTGAGGGTTTGTGATGTATGTAAAAGAATATGGAGGACCAGTCTAAACTTCTGGGCATGATTTGCCAGCCAATATAACACCTTTCCTGCTTCGTCTCCAACCTCATAGATCTTATATTGTATGTAGTGTAGACATAAGTGGCAGAGTTTTTGTTGTAGTGATAGCTTGAGCAAATCTATCTTATGTCTCGTCTGACCATCTGTGGGATCTGTTCAGTTTCTTTCGACCTGGTCTGTTTTAGCCTCCAGCTAGAGGATTTTACGTTGTTGATTTGATTTTGCCGTTGTTTGATACTCGTCTCCCCAAGACTGGTTTAATTGCCTCCCACGGTGTAGGTGAAGAATCACATTTTGTCTGTATTCAAATTGAAATAGTCTGTAATTTTTGTCCAGAGAAATTCACTTAAGGCCGCATCTTTGAGCCATGAGGCACTCAACCTCCACAAGCCCATCCTTCACTACCAGGCAACCAAATCCTAATCCATATCTGGGCATGGTCAGTCAGGGCTTGCTTTAGGATTTGGACCTCCACCAGATTTAGCAGGTGTATTGCGGTTAAGAAAAAGTAGTCTTATCTGATGATTTATGAGAGAGTAGTCTGTCAGTGAGCCTTTACCCTGCAATCATCCAAGTATGCTATGGAGCAGGACCATGCTTTCAGAACAATTGATTTCGCGTGGAACCAGAGTGCTTTTAATGTGTTCGCTCAAGTGTTGATTTGAGGAACACCTGTGTGAGCCCCTTTAATGTGTCCTCTATCAGGGTAGGTGGAGCACTGACCAAGGAAAAGGTCCAACGTGATTTTCCTGTATGCTCCCTCATGCACCACAAATCATCTCGGTGTGTTTCCTTACCTTGTGTGTAACATTCTTAAATATTCACTACCCATCCCTTCTATACCATCTCTCGCAGTGCACTGCATACATTCAATCACTCTAAATCGGGATATGTATGACATTCTTGTCTTCCTTTAAAATAACCGTGCCATTCCTTATCTAGAAAGCGAGAGATGTTCTCTGGATTCATAGACTTGGATATACTTCTTGTCAGTTAAGAATTAACTCCTTTATCTCATGATCTTCATTAATATTAAGAAGCGCTGACCACTCCCTCTCATGTGCATGATCTGGAACAATGTAAGAAGGAAGTGTAAAAGAATCTTTGTGTAAACCCAAGAAAATGTTATGTAAATGCAACATTTGCTTTGTTTCATAGTAGCTTTGTAATTGGGCTTTAAGCAATTTTTCAGCCGGAGCTCGAATTTCCACCCCTGCCCCACCTCCACCTTTTTTTGTTTTTTGATGTTCCTGTTTTAAAAGGGAAAAATTAAAGGAAACTCCCTTGAAAGGCATAAATTCTCACATGGAGAAATAACTGTTTATAGGCTTATCTGAGAGCATGGAGAATTCCATTATAGCACAATTTGACAGTTAACTCCTAAGCTCTTTTTCCCTGGATCTGTAAGAAACGTCCCAGCATGCCTTTTTTTTACTTTTACCTCTGGTTTTTTCCTCTCTGCTTTTATGAATTTCTCTTGACTGTTACTTTTCAAAAATGGTTTTCTTTGAGGAATGCGTTAGATGTACCTTATTTTTTACACTCTCCCTCTCTCAGCATGGAACCGTTTGCTTGGTGTAGTGGATGCTTTATCCTATGGTTCCCCACTGGGATACCCACCCTTAGCTTTTGTTACTGACTTAGAAGTTGCTGCCTGAAATGCAATATGCAGCCATCGCTAGTCTGGGGCTATGACCCTTTGGAATTTGACTGGTTTCGTTCCAGTATTGTGATTCTAACCTGCTGTGCAAGGTTGATCTCTATTACAAAAAATGATAACATACCAATCCTTAGTAAACTTGTATTTTTGATGGATTCTAAAAGCACCACGTCCATGTTTTCTTTTAACTTGCTTTCAATTTAGCTTTCCTAGTTTGTCTATTATTTATATGGTGGCTACCACAGCATGCTGCAAAGAAATTCTCAGAATTTCTGTCCCTAGCAAAAAAAGGCATATGCTAGTATTGCTGTATCTATATAGACATATATAATTACATGCATTTGTTTTTGTTAATTTTTATCATAAGAGGCAGTTGAACGCGGTTAATGTTTGAGCCCTCAGTCCATAGGGAGTCTGATTTTCGCGTTCTAAATAATGTTGCTCCCCCTTTTTAGGTCTCGCGCCTAGCGTTGCAGTGCGCAGCACTGCTCGCGCAGCGCGAGACCTCTAGAAAGGGCTTCTGAAAACGACCTACACGCTCGTGCGTGTGGTTTTGTTTTCAGAAGCTCACATTGGCTGGAGCGTCCGTTTTTTTTATGGGGGCGGCACGCGATTGGTCAAAGGCGGGCGCATGTCCCGCCTTTGCCGCGCCCATTCTCGTCTGCTGCCGCTGCCGCGCTCCCTCCCCCCGCTCCTCTGTGGTGCGCGTGCACCACTAGTTTCCTGAAGTCATGCTTATGCTGAACCAGCCCAAGATGCTGGCGTAGTTATGCACTTGATTAGGCATTACCCTAACGTAGTCAGCCGTGGGGCTAGTAAAATGCCAGATCAAGCCGTCAGCTTGTTCTCTGAATTGCCTGAGTCGTCAGGTATTATTATATGCAGCGTGTGCAATCCCTGTGGCCACAAGAAAGTGACTGTGAAATGCCCTCCGTACATTCACAATTACCCCTTCTAAAAACAGCCCCCCCCGGCCCCCCCCTCGAACTCAGGAGCGTGTACCTGCCCCAGCCACTCCGATTTTGGAAGCGGTTTATGTGCCTTTTCGAGCCACGTTCACAAGGAGTGGGGTGCCAGTGTGACGGGCGGCCCAGGGACTGCAAGTTATGTAGCTACCTTTGGTGTCTCCCTTACCCTACAGATCGCTCAGTGGTGGGAGCTGTTTATTGTGTATGTGATTAAGACGCCTTGACAGGTCGTGCATACATACATCTCTGGCCATGGGCTTGCTTCACACCTCATCCCGAGCACACACACCAGTAACCATAACAAATAGGGGCATTTAAGCAATAATGAAGAGAATCGATCTGCTGAGAGAGGGAGTAAAATCAGACCAAGGTGCATTAACGCACACAACAGGGCACATGAGCCTCCATTTGGATTTTAAAAGCGAACAATAATAATCTGATGGTGGACGCGCTACCTGTGTGATGGGAGAGACAGCACATAAACAGGCAATGGATCACCTGAAGAAAGCGCCCACTGTGGGAGCCTCGTGACACTCTCGGAGCTTTATTACTACTTCAATCACCTTCAGTTACTACATTTCAAATCTGGATTTTTATAGGTACACTCACAGTGCATTCTTTGCTTCATCTACGTATACATTAGTACCATTTACAGCATGTACTAGATATGTACACGCAGGTACGTGTGCAATTGTGCACTTGTATAACTCTGCATATCTGCACAAACCATGTGTATTCTGGGTTTCTGCATGTGTATATTTATCATGACGCTCTGTGTAAGCGCATGTTCTTGCTTTTTCATATGTATTTGCACACTTGCATTCATGTGTGTATGTGTGCGCGCTTGAGGTATGCTGTGCATTGACTCGGTATACATTACATCTCTCCTTGTTCAAAATGTTTATTAGTTGTTGCACGAGCCTGCTCTAGGCGTATTTGACTTCCTAATACAATGTGTACGTTGGCATCACTCTGTCTACGTGATATACATGTGTATTTCCCACATTTGTGGGGCGTGCCGGGCGTGTGTGCTTCTGTAGTATAACGCTATGCTGACGGGTTAATTTCTAAATGTACAGGTCTAACGCTTTTCCATACGTACACGTTCGTGGTATTTGGACCCTGATGTACATGTGCGTGTATATATACGAATACCGGATTACTTCATGTGTATACGTCTCTGTGTACTAGTACCCTGTGCATTGTTCATACGTGGTGCCTGCATATGCATACGGACATGTCGGTACACTGAGATGCAGTTTGTACGCGTGCGTATACATTCGCACAACTCTGTACAAAGCGCTTCGGCACCTAAACAGAAGTAGGGAGCGCTATCAATTGTGAAAGCAGCGTATATGCGGGCACACTGTGCACGGATAGCTTTGTGTATGTCTGTCTGTGCTTCATTCTGTGCCTGTACAGAAGAGTGCTGCGTTGCTGGTGTGAGTCCCTGCAAAGGGTGCCTGTGGTTCATTTATAATTTCTTTAAGAGTGGCAACTATTTCAGAGCGAGGAAAGCTGAAAAGTTGCCAAGTGTCGCTAACCCCGTGCACACAACTCCTCAAAGCGTCTGCCTTCTCTGACGAGCACGAGCGCCCAAACATTACAGGCCGAGCAGGCACCAAGATCTCAGAGGGCTGAGCAGGCAGTGCCCGTGTCTCGCCCTCAGTTTCCATTTCAAGCTGTCAGACAGTGTCTCCTCCCTCTGCTCCGGCTACAGCTCCTTCTCTTTGTATGAGCACACGAGGCGCTCACGGACCTCAGCGCGCTGCCCGAATAGGAAGGCTGCACAGGAGTCCGGGTTTCCGCTGCCATCCTCGCTGCACCGGTGCCCTTCATGGAGACATTTCATGCCCTTTTCGGAGCCCTTCCCTGTCTGACCTCGCAAAACTTTCCACTGTCGCCTGCTGCCATGCCTTCGTCTTCCCGCGATGATGTGTGTATTTTTTTTAAAGTGTATTATATTTCTGATTCAGTTTTCTAATTACAAAGATATTTTTTTTAATTAGCATGGCGACGCTTCACGTGCTGCCATGCCCATAACTTTTATCTGCACGGGTTCAGCACTTTCAATTTAAGCACGGCGCCCGCTTTCATATCCTCTCTCCTTCCTTCTCTTGTCTGTCTCATTATCATTTCATTGTTGCGGACTCACAATGCCCGACTCTCCGCCCCTTGTCTTTCCTTTTCGCTTTCCCGAGGCCCCCTTCCCCGCCATGCCACCTTCTCTCTCTTTCACAAATAGCACAGTACACAGACGCACAGACGATCCAAGCGAGCACAAAAGGCAGTTTCATTATTTATTTGGGCCCAGCAGGGTTACTTGAAGATGCATGCGCCTCCCACCCACCCCCCTTGTAAACAAGCATTTGCAATGCAATAGGTCTCGCATTTGCGAGAGTTTAAGCTATTGCATTGCAAATGCTTGTTAGCAATTGTGCTCCCCTTGACAAGCCTGTGCCAAACTTGGAAAAAAGAGACTTCGGACCGTGTCAGATTTTATGTAGATCGGTTAAACAGTTCAAATGTTATAAGGACGCCTCAATAAAATGGGCTTTTCCTACAGGAGATGTTTGTCAGCGCCTAACACTGAAACCAATGACTGAACGGTCACAACATGTTTTGGCGCTGCACCCTTTATAATATTCTTGGTTTAATGAAAATATGCTCATACGTTTGTAGAGCATTTGCCGTTAATGCTGCAGTATGTGTTCTTGAAATTGGGTTCTTGAATATCAAATGTTCACTAAGCAGTGCCACATGTAACCAGTGTCAGCCTGTAAACATCCATCAGAACACATAATCTTAGCGGTTCTAAGTACATGTCCCCCTAAAAACAATGTGTGGTTACAACATATACCCTTTGAGTTTGCATTACGATTCTGACCTTTGGAACCCACGCAATCACACAGTTAGCATGGGTGAAGCCCATGTGATTCCGTCCCACACATATATATATATATATACCCCCAAACATACAATATGTTTCTATGAAATATTCTCTTTGTGCACTATGTAAATAATCTTGAACATTATTGACCATGAACACTACACCCTTTCGAAACCAGTCACAAACTCCGCCCACACACGTAATATGTCACTAGAACATATACTCTTATTGCACCAGAAATGATGCTGAAACCACACACACTCTCCCTATGCCAGTGTCACATGTGACCCCCACACATACAACACTGAGACATGCACTGATTGCCTGTGTTCTAGGCAAGTGATGACAAACACCAGAGAACCACACACAACCCACATTGACAAATCACATTGTCCTCCGATATAAGCCTCTGGTCTGGCGGCCCCAATCACATGTTCCACCTTACAGTAGGACATATAATCTTTCACTTTACAAAGTTGAAATGCTTGTGGACATGTTTGCAAACACAGCCACAGAAATTCTAAAGTTAGTACTTAGGCTGCTAGAGGATCAGGTAGATGCTGTACTACCAAGGGAGGACTTTGGCGCTACTAGAGCTGGTGGATGAAGATGACATTCTCCCTCTTATCTTTAGCACCTGCGCAGAGTGTGGCTCGACAATAGTTACAAACTACAGAAGAATTGACATTTAAGTCACCCACACCTGTCCATTGATGCATAAGAAAATAAGTTTGACCTCTCCACCATCTGTCCAGTTGTACTAGTTGGTAATTGCAGCTGAAGTTAAAGGTCTTGCATCATCTTCCTCCTTTGTCTAGTGTTATTGGCCGACGCCAACCTAAACACCTCAACAAGCATGGACACACACTACATAGAAAGCACTCCTAATAATGGGGTTGTATTTTTTTAACCTGCTTTTGTGAGTAAATCATAAGGAGACAGTACCATGCTTTAACAGATCACCACAAGCATTGCATGTCAAGTAAAGTAATGTCAGTTGCTGTTCTATATTTGTGCGGTTGTAAAATGCGCTGATACCCAGGAAAACTGGGGGCCTGTTTGGGACAATGGTGCTGTAAGCTCTGTCCGCAACAACAGGCGTGTTTGTTCCATCTTTCTCACCACTCTTTTTTACTCCACTCATAGGAGAGAATTGAAGTGCACTTCGGTACCATTAGCAAGTTTTCAGAAATTGATTTAGATTTAACAAGTAGCTTGCTAAGATATTTGAGGTCCCATATATAGGTCCTCTAGAGGGCCCTTTCTTGTGCTTTGGCCTTTTATACATCCAGTGGAGGGGAAACGGCTTATTGCCAAACATTTCAGAAAAGGGCATAAGAGCGCCTACATGGTAGAAGAAGAGTTGACTTTTGTCATATTGCTTATTCCTGTTAGTATGGGCTCCCAACCTAATGCAAAAGTGATGAAAATCCGATAACCTCTCAAGCAGGATTCAGTTCATTATTAATCTGAATCTTCAGATCTTGTACAGGCTAAATACTATAAATTTGGTTTTAGAGATGCTTACTTTCAAACTGCTTCACACACAGTGTCGAAAATCAATTGAATACATTTTTCATATTCATTGGTGTTTGCAAAACCAGCTTGGTATTGCCAGCAAACTAGAGTGGATATGTTAGTTCCACTAAGGATTGGAGCAGCATTTTATGCAATCGGTCAAATAAGTGTAGACACCGCTAGCAAATAGAATAGGTGTAAGGACACATCTCAGACAAACCTATGTTCCTCCTTCTACCCCTCTTTAGCTTGGTTCTGCCCATGTAAGTGAACTATGACGTGCATTTGTAAACCTAATGTACATTTGTAAAGTGCATGTTCACACTAAAAGAAAATGTCTCAGTTAAACCTGAAGTACACCATGAAAATGCCACTCAGTCAAGAGTGTTCGCACCAAGAGTGGTTAAGCTACGACGCTCTGTAGCATTGGAACTATTCTGGAGTTTTTACATCTGTAATGGTTACTATTGGCTGATGGTTGGTTGGTTTGCTGTAATTAAGGATTCTTCGTGAAAATCAGCTTGTAGTCCATAGTTTCTTTTAATTCATTTGTTTTTTTGTCCTTTTTTGATGTATAAAATGTTTAGATAAAGAGTGTAGACTTTTTGTAAACAATGAAATTGAGCAGAAACTTTGTGTATAATTTTATCCGTTTTGATTTTAGCATGCAGCAGAGTTGGTTAAAACCGTAGCCTCAAGATACGATGAATATGTAAATGTGAAAGACTTATCCGACAAAATCAATCGTGCTCTTACACCTGCTAAGAAAGACAATGACTTCATATATCATGATCGTGTTCCAGATGTCAAAGACTTGGACCCAATTGGCAAAGGCGCTCTTGTGAAACCAACACCAATAAATGTACCTTTGAGTCAGAAGTTCACAGGTAATCACTTTATTCCAAGGGATTGTCTTCTCAAAACTGCCATTAAAAGTCCAGAAGCTCTCAAATTGTGTATTTGTTTTTTCAAAATCTGTTTACTGAATGTAAAAGGCATTGCTGATAACCAAAGTCATACTAGGTAATATGATTGCACTTCTATAAGAATATATGTGGTGTACTAAAATCCTGTATTATATAACTCTGGATCCTACATCCAAACCGGATGTATAAAGAAAGGGGCTCAAGGGAGTGCAAGCAAAAATCACACATGCATAAGCTAGAGCTCAAGCATCATGACCTCAAGAGTCCCTGTTGCCTCACCCAGTTTGCCTGCTTTCCAAAATACCATGTGCTGCTAAAGTTTGTGTGAAAACAAGATTTTCGAGGCATGTGAGCTGTAGATCACATGCTTTGCATAGATCGCCATCTGGTGTTGGGCCCGGACGTTTGCACTTTGTTTTTGTTCGAAGAAGTTTTTCCAGTCACGAGGTAGGTGACTCCTCCTCCTTTCGGTGATGGTGCGCATGGGCATCGACTCCATTGTTAGATTGTTTTTTTCCGCCATCGGATTCGGACGTGAATTGCTGTGCTCCAGTTTGACACCGTTCTCGGGTTCCCCTCGGTGCGCAATCCACTACTCCTCGACGGTATTGTTTCTCGATCGCGTATTCCTCCCTGTGCGTATCGAATACATTCTACAACTTCGATTGGAAAACTTTGTGCGAGGCCCTCGGGCCTAGCCGCGTCAACTGAATTTGCAGTAGATGGAACGGACTCCATTCCAATTCTGCCCCGGGTGCCATTTCTAGTACCCCCGCACCGATCTTCATGATGTGTGCAACTTGTGTTTATCTCCGGAACACAACGAAAACAACTGCGAGGCCTGCCGATCCTTCCGATCGAAAAAGACGCTCTGTGACCGTCTGGCTTGACGTCGCGAGATGCAGCAACAAAGGGACTCTGCTCCAGACATATTCGGAGAAGAGGCTGACCAAGAGTTCCTTGAAGCACATGGAGCCGAGGAAGACGAGGAACAACAAATCGACGTCTCTGAAGAGGACTCCGATATTGAGCAGGACATCACACCCGGTCAGCGTACCGTGAGTACTGAGACTCCTCTGACCCCAAAAGCTCCAGTTAAAAAGGCTCCGGTCCCTCCTCCGCCTTCGGGCCAAGGTCGGCACCGAGATCAAGTTTCTAACGCCCCTCCTTCGGGCTCGGCACCGAAACAGTTATCGAGCGAGGATCGAGCCGTTCTTCCAGACCCGAAAAGATTTCGGCTCCGAAACAAAAGTCCTCTGATCCCTCCAAAGCTTCGGCACCGAAACACACTTCGGAACAGAAATCATCGGAGCAGAAATCCTCCGCACATAAACCCTCGGCTCCGAAAACTTCGATACCGAAATCTTCCATGTCGAAGATTATGATTCCGAAACAGAAATCAGTTCCTCCTCCATCTAAAGAACTTGTTTTGGACGTTCCACCTGCTAAAACGGACCCCAAACAAAAAAAACCCTAAAACAGGGCATATTTCTGCAAAAATACCACAAAAGGAAACCAGAACTTGAGGAATCTTATCATATCCCTCTAAAAAGAAAAGAATATGGGGATTAACACTTCTCCTCCACCTCTTTCTGTTTCCTCACCTCCTCCTCCTATTGATCCTAACCTTCTCATAACACCCACACATTCTCCAATACAACAGGATGATGATGATGATGGGGATCTACATTACGACACACAGGGGGATGTATCTCAACTTTATGCTCCAGATCCTTGGGTAGATTATACTACAGATCCTAATAATGATCCGGATCTATACCCATCTAAACCTATTCCTCCTGATGATAATTTGGGGTTTACAGAGTTACTCAATAGAGCTGCGGAATATCACGGGGTGCAACTCCATAAGGAACCTCTGGAGGAAGATTTCCTATTTGAGACACTGAGTGCATCACAAAAATCCACACACACACACACACTACCCATGCTCAAAGGGATGTTAAAACATGCTGATGAGGTGTTAAAAGACCCAGTGCGTGCTAGGATACTCACACCCAGAGTAGACCAGAAATATAAGGCAGCTCCTTCAGACCCGATTTTTATAAAAGGTCAGGTTCCACTAGAT
This sequence comes from Calotriton arnoldi, assembly GCA_963921515.1. NCBI lineage: Eukaryota > Metazoa > Chordata > Amphibia > Caudata > Salamandridae > Calotriton > Calotriton arnoldi. The sequence goes on along the minus strand of CAWUFW010000021.1, from coordinate 562,251 downwards.
TCTCTAGTAGTCTCAAATGCTCGCAAACGGGCTAACTCTCAGTCAACGGGAGATGCTCCACCTCCAGGCAAAGAATCTAAATTGTTCGATGCATCAGGCAAAAGAGTAGCAGCACAAGCGACCAATCATTGGCTCATAGCCAATACGCAAGCACTCTTGGCAAGATACGACGGAGCTCATTACGATGAGTTAGAGCAAGTAATGCAATATCTGCCTGATGAGCACAAATCCAAGGCACATGACCTCATTCAGGAAGGGAAACTTATTTCTAACACTTCAATTAGGTGTGCTCTAGATGCAGCAGACACTGCCTCACGTGCTATTAACACCAGCATTCTTCTTAGACGCCATGCGTGGCTTAGAGTGTCGGGGTTTAAACCGGAAGTCCAAACAGCTATTTTAAATGCACCTTTTGATAAGGAACATTTATTTGGACCAGCGGTGGACACTTCATTGGAAAAAATGAAGAAGGACACTGATGTAGCTAAGTCTATGGGAGCGCTACAAACACAATCAAATCGTGGGTCATTTCGCCGATCCCTTTATAGGGGAGGTTCAAAGTCCATTTCTTCTGAAGGGGCCTCTACCTCGTACAGAGACAATAGTCAATCACCTTCTACCAGAGGTTATTTTCGAGGTGGATTTCGTGGAAGCAATGGAAGAGGGAGAGGTAATACACCCCGTACTTCCCCAGCCACAAACAAGCAGTGACTTGCTTCTCTTTGCCCTCGACCATCCCACACCTGTCAGGGGACGTCTCTCTCAATTTTTCCCAGTCTGGAATTCAATCATATCAGACAAATGGGTTTTACAAATTATCCAATCTGGTTACTGCCTGGAGCTTAGAAGCAACCCTCCAAACATTCCACCAAGAACACACAAACTATCTCCAGAACATTTGCACCTACTCAAACAAGGGGTACAATCTCTGCTGGAAAAAGGAGCTATAGAACCCGTCCCACTACAATATCAGGGGACAGGAGTGGTACTCTCTATTTCCTAATTCCCAAAAAGGACGGTTCACTCAGTCCTATATTAGACCTCAGAGAATTAAACCTCTACATTCAATAGATCTCTTCCATATGGTCACTCTCCAACAGGTACTTCCTCTGTTACAACAAGGCGACTTTATGTCCACTCTGGACTTAAAGGATGCATACTTCCATATTCCAATACATCCTGCTCATCGCAAATACCTCAGATTTGTAATAGCAGGACAACATTATCAATTCAAGGTGCTTCCATTCGGAGTGACTACTGCTCCCAGAGTGTTTACCAAATGCCTTGCAGTAGTCGCTGCGCATCTGCGAAGACAACATGTTCACATCTTCCCATATTTAGACGACTGGCTTATCAAAGCCAGCACTCTCTCAAAGTGCCTTCAGCACACTCCAGCAACAGTCCGCTTTCTGCAAAACCTCAGATTTACAGTTAACCTGGCAAAATCCCATCTTCAGCCCTCCAATACACAAGCTTATCTAGGAGCCACTCTAAATACTCAAACAGCTCTAGCCTACCCCAATCCAGCCAGAATTCACAATATTCAGGCTCTTGTTTCCAAATTTCAACCCAACCACTCATTGCCAGCTCGGGTATTCATGCAACTACTAGGAATGATGGCATCTTGCATCATGATAGTTCCTTATGCAAGACTGCAAATGCGTCCCCTTCAAGAATGTTTAGCATGTCAGTGGAATCAGTCTCCGGGTCTATTAACAGATCTGGTGTTGGTGGACGGCCGCACTCCTCGCTCTCTGTAGTGGTGGAATCCACACAACCTTACAAAAGGGCGGCCTTTCATCGACACAATTCCACAGACCGTACTAACAGCAGACGCATCGCTCACTGGTTGGGGAGCTCATCTCCAAACTCACACAATTCAAGGATTGTGGAGCCAAAAGGAAAAGCTCCTACACATAAATTATCTGGAACTGTTAGCACTATTTTTAGCGCTCCAAGCCTTCCAAACTCACCTTCTAGGCAAAGTTATCTTAATACGCACATACAACATGACAGCAATGTATTACATACAGAAACAGGGAGGAACACACTCCCTCCAACTGTCACACCTTGCACAAAACATTTGGAAATGGGCCATTCATCACAAGATTTATCTCCTGGCGGAACATCTCACAGGAGTGGACAGTCATATTGCAGATCTCCTCAGCAGCCAGAGGCAGCAAATTCATGAATGGGAACTTCACCCTCAAGTTCTCCTCCCCTTCTTTCAGATGTGGGGCTTTCCAGACATTGAGCTGTTTGCCACACATCAAAACCCAAAATGCCCAAACTTCGCCTCCAGGTATCCACACCCATTATCCAAAGGCAATGCCCTATGGATGAACTGGTCAGGGATATTTGCTTATGCTTTTCCGCCTCTCCTACTCATGCCACTAGTGGTTCGGAAGCTCAGGCAAACATCCCTCAAACTAATCCTAGTAGCTCCCACTCGGGCTCGTCAACCTTGGTTCACTACCCTCATAGAGCTATCAGTGGTTCCTCATCAAAAACTACATCTCACATCAATGTCTCCTCACACAGAGCCATGGAGAGATAAGACATCCAGATCCCAAACCTCTCAATCTTGCGATCTGGCACCTGAAGTCATAGTTTGGTTATCTAAATCTTCCACCAGACTGTATGAATATTATTAAAGAGGCCAGAAGACCTACTACAAGAGCTTGTTATGCAGCAAAATGGAAGCGGTTTGTTATTTATTGTAATAACAACCACATCAATCCACTTGACGCTTCTACTCAAAATATTATTTGCTATCTGCTACATTTACAACGTTCAAATTTAGCGTATACGTCTATACGCCTACGTCTCGCTGCAATAGCTGCTTATCTTCAAAAAAGACAACACCTGTCACTTTTCAAAGTGCCTGCTATTAAAGCTTTCATGGAGGGACTCAAAAGAGTTTTTCCTCCAAGAATTCCGCCGGCCCCAGCGTGGAATCTTAATATTGTACTTACCTGGCTAATGGGTCCACCATTCGAGCCTTTACATAAATGTGAGTTACAGTTTCTCACTTGGAAACTAGCTTTCCTCATTGCTATCACATCACTCAGGAGAGTAAGTGAGCTTCAGGCATTAACCATAGAAGAACCATTTTTACAAGTACACCTAAACAAAGTGGTTCTTCGTACTAATCCTAAATTCTTACCTAAGGTAGTTTCTGCCTTTCACATCAATCAATCTGTTGAGTTGCCTGTGTTCTTTCCTCAACCAAATTCTGTGGCAGAACATGCTCTACATACTTTAGATGTAAAAAGAGCGTTGATGTATTACATAGAAAGAACAAAATCTTTTCGTAACACCAAACAACTTTGTGGCTTTTGCTTCACCACACAAAGGTAATCCCATTTCTAAATCGGGTATTGCAAGATGAATAATTAAATGTATCCAGATATGTTATGCAAAAGCTAAGAGAACTTTACCAATTCCCCCTAGAGCGCATTCTACTCGCAAATTGGGGGCTTCTATGGCTTTCTTAGGAAATATCCCCATAGACGAAATCTGTAAAGCTGCAACATGGTCTACACCACACACATTCACAAAACACTATTGTGTAGGTGTGCTAGCTAGACAACAAGCTAATGTAAGCCAGGCAGTTTTACGTACACTATTTCAAACCACTGCAACAGCTACAGGTTAGCCACCGCTTTGGGAGATTACTGCTGTATAGTCTATGCAAAGCATGTGATCTACAGCTCACATGCCTCGAACGGAAAATGCTACTTACCCAGTATGCATCTGTTCTTGGCATATGTAGAGGTGTAGAATCTCATGCGCCCACCCACCTCCCCGGTTACCTGTACCTGTTCCAGTAGTATCTTACTTAGATAACTACACATGGACATCTCTATTCTACTCTTACTTACTCCATTCTCACCCTCTGCGGGAAAACAATCTAACAATGGAATCGATGCCCATGCGCACTATCACCTACCTCGTGACTGGAAAGACTTCTTCGAGCAAAAACAAAGTGGAAACATCCGGGCCCAACACCAGATGGCGATCTATGCAAAGCATGAGATTCTACAGCTCTACATGCCAAGAACAGATGCATACTGGGTAAGTAGCATTTTCCTTTTCACCTTCACAGCCTATGGAGAGTGTAGCTCAAAACCAAGGCAAAGCCCCAAGTTTGCCACGAACATTTTTTTATTTTTAAATAACCTGCACCGTCTTCCTCACCTTCCGTATTGCCATACTCAAATAGTGAAAAGCATGGACCGTACTGCTTTAAAAAAAATAATTAAAAAAATCCTTTTTTGGGTGGTTGCATGTGACCTGCCTCTTTGTAAAAGTCCCCCCAAGATCTACTTTGATTGTCCCAGTATATGTTTTCCACTGCTACCAGACCCTCGTAGGGATCCCAACCATTTTATGAACATCTAGTGGAGTTGCCTGGCTCATCACCCGTAACCTCTGTCTTCAAAAACCCAAGTATCAGGGTCCTGGCATTTTCCTCTTTCACTGTAGTCTAGAACACCTCCCAGGATGGTGTTGCTGGAAATGTTGAGTTTAAAAGCTGTGTTTGGGGTCGTCTATGGACTAAGTGGCAATTATGGAGCAGATTTATTTATTGATGATGGTTAGTCCTCCTGTGGGTTTGCAGATTCTGCCCTTCCTTGTGATCTTAAGGCCTGGCCACCTCGATGTTTGGGGCCGACCTCGGGTTGAGCCTTGTCTCGGTTAGGAAGAGCATGTCCGTGTAGAGGTTGGTTTGGAGGCCCCAGACTTCAGTGGCTTGTCTGGAAATGAGCAAGTCTTGAAGAGGGGGCATGACAATGTGGATGGGTGTTGTGCGTGGGATTATGGTGTATGGTTTGGACGTGTGCTGGGTGGGAAGGGGGTTGTGGGCAGGGAGCCACTCGGGTGAAGTAGCAGGTGGCGCAGGACACGCACCTTCTCTGCAGGTGGAGGAGCCTTGGGTGCAGATCCTCTAAGGTCATCTGGTGTCCAAGGTGTGGAGGTCCGTGACAGATAGTGTTTAGGGATGCAGTGTATGTAGGAGGAGTACCAGGGGTCCTGGTTCTGGGCAGAATGCAGATTTGTGCAGACGGGCTTGCCTGTGGCGCTGCAAGAGCCGCCACACAGGTGGATTGAATATAGAGTTTTAAAGTGAATTCTCAGCTGACTTTGAAGACAATCCAACTCTCCTCTTGGTTTGAGATAAGGTCAGACTTGCATAGTCTGATAGCACGTCTCACTGCAATGTTCTTAATCAAATCTAATTTGACCTAGAGTTGGCAGAAATCCTCAGATTTTAGGGGGTTGGCATAATCTAACCACGAAGTGACATTTGGTCCAGGCACCAGACCTCATTTGGAGCTTTTCCATATTTGGGGTCAGGCTGTATGTGTGGCTAGGAAACACTGGGGATAATTTTTCCTTTCCATATGTGCTGCATTTCAAAACCTTTCACCCAGAAATAGGGCATACTGTTTTGCCAAATCCAGCCACCTTTTGTCAATAATAGCGTGTTTGATTAGTTTATCAGTTTGCATGGAAATTGTGGCTATTTTCTTTTCTTTCCTTTCATGCATGGTGATGGTGTGTTGTTTTACCTTAGATCTGTTTGAGAAGATGGTACCTCTTGCTGTGCAACAATCTATGAGCCTCTACAATCAAAGGAAGGCAGATTTGATCAATAGATCAATAGCCCAAATGAGAGAAGCCACCAATTTAGCAAATGGGTAAGCACTGTGAATTGTTTTTTCCAGTTCTCACTTTCATATATCTGACCTGTGTACATGCAAAAGGAACAGGAGAAAACATTACTTGTCAACAGAGAAGGTGTTCAGCTGACATTAACCTTGTTATGCATTACTTAGTCATGTCACACCAGTATGAGAAATAGTATGGTAATTACGACCGGCGTGCACACACTTTTGGCTACCCTGGGTCAGCCTTACAGCACTTGTTTGAGATAGCAGTCCCCCAAGATGTGAGTTCCAAAGCGACAAATGAAAAACATGAAGAAAAGTTTAATTAAAATTGATATCTCCAATGTTGTTTTTTTGAAAAATGTTTTATTGAATTGCAAAAGCAACTACTTATATCTCCAATGTTAAATGTAACAGTACCTTTAAATCCCGAGTGTCGGGTAGCTTGGGCTTTTACGAAGCACATACTTTGACTCTCTAATGTGTTCAAATCTTTATCCGTCCTACTTCGTGGTAAAAGCTCCATTCTTCTCACTTAGTGGGGAATGCTGCTTTTCTAGATGGACTGGAAAAATGTTCTGAAGGAGCCAATCCCCTTGCTGCATCCCTTCATACCAGCAGAGTCTGCACCCCATAAAGTGTAATAGCCTTCAACTACCACCTCATTTCTTAGTTTTCTCTTAGTGGTCAGGTCATAAGCTGATATGAAAACACTTCTAGTGTTGAGGGTAGTTTTACTCTCTTTTGGTCATTTGCCCTTTGGTTTTCTTCTATCTTCACTCGGAGGATCTCTACTTTTTAATATCTTTCATCGTTTGCAGCTGTTCCCACCTGTGCCATCCATCATATGGTTTCCCACCATGATTGGAAACTGCTGGAATATATTAGACCGAACTCCTAACATGTATTGATTGAAGCCCATACAAGTGCCTTTGTTCACTGTTATGGTTATCCAACAGTAATTAACACACCACAAAACACTCATCTCCAATAGCTTGATAGAATTGACCCCTGCCAAACTAGTTGATCTGTAGGTAATTGATAAAGCCTTCCAGCCTCAGATAATATGAAAGACCCAGCGGCCTAATCAAGATATGCCCATCAACACAGTAACAACACATTGTCACTAACCGAATCAGACTGAGGTCTCTGGAGTTTTTGGACCCATGTTGAAAATACACCTGAAATTATGCCTGTGCTACAAGGCCATATTAATGGCAGATTGTATGCTGCACAAGCATCCAACCCTTAATGAAACAAACATTGGCTTTGCCACAGCTTTTTGCTGATGCTGTTCTCCAGTATTGAATCTTTCATTGATTCACATGCTTGAATCTTCCCCGCCGTCATGGTGGGAGCCCCACGGTACTTAGATAAGCAGTACTATAAAAGTACATTAGAAACCATTAAGAAAGGACATTTTAAAACCAATCTGCATCTTTGTTTGATCCAAACTTTGACAAATTGGAGACAAGCCCCAGATCTCATGTCCCCTACAGAGCCACCATACCTCAGATTTCTAACCGCACGTCATGTGTGAGGGAGTCTCCCTGAGCTCTGCTCAGTTTGTCAGTTAGTAAACTTTTGACCCTGCTGAATTCCGCTTAATGTATTGTTTTCTATCTTCTATACTTTCTAAGATGTCGGAGGCATCTAAGAAAAGGCTTTTTAGACCCTGCAGATCTTGTGGGAAGGAAAGACTTTTCTCTAAGGACCCCTACAAGGACTGTCTTTACTGCCTATATCCCAAGCATACTGCCAAGGATTGTAAATATTTCAGAACCTTTTCGGCCAAAACTCTGAAGGACAGAGAGGCCAGATTATTATGGCTTCAGAAGAAAAAGTCCAGATCTGATTCTGGATCCGATATGGAGGATAGTCCTGGTCCATCCTCCTCTGAGAGAAAACGTAAAAATGAGGGCTCCACCTCATTAAAGGCAGAATCAAAGAAGATGAAGGCTGACAAACCATCCACTTCATGAAACAGCCATCCAAAGGTTCTGACCAAAAGAAATCCTCCTCCTCCTCCCTCTGTGCCCGTCACACCTCAGAAGCAGGCTTCGTCGACAAAAAAGGCTCAGTCGACGGACCCGTCATCGAGAATGACGGCCAAATCACCGTCGATGTTTGTAGCTTCTAATGTGCTGGCTTCGACGGCGGCAGTGGCGACGGCCTCGTCGACTAGCACAGTGACGACGATCACGTCGTTGACTGCTTTGTCAACGACATCTACGACCACTGCGTCGACGGCCACGTCTCCGCCGTTTCAGTCGACAACATCGTCCACGGCCTCGACGACTGTGTTCAAGTTCCCTACAAGAACACTGGTGTCGACGACTATTCCCTTTAGACGTCTTCCTTCGTCAACGGCGTTGTCGACGGAGCATAAAAAGGACATTAAAAGGCATCAGTTGATCCACAAATCTCCAGGCCTGACATCCCTAACCAAGGTATCACCTCTACCCAAATCTCATCTTCTGGATACTGAGGAATCCGGGGACGAGCTTACAGCCCATCACAGCTTAAGGTTAAATGCCAGGACACTGATGATGAGGATGACGCTCATATCCAGGATACCTCAGAGTACATGGAAGGGGACTACTCCTTCACGGCTCGTCATCAACCACAACAATATGACTCTTCTCAGGAGCATTATCCGTATGAAGCATACGAGGAACATCAGAATGTACGAGGGGATGCCACGTTGGTACCGACCTTAGGCACATGCTTCATGATTATTATGAACGTTTTCCAGACTCTCACGCCCCACGCGGGGGGGGCCTGGCATACAAGTGTCATCGCCACCGCCAGTGGCTACTCTGGCACCTCCAACGCAGGAGGAGAGACCAGCTCCTCTGAGTATTACAATAAGGGACGACTACATTGAAAGCGATGCTGATGACTGCCTGAGGAGGGAGAGCTCATTCAGGATACAGACATGATCGGCCGGGAATGGGACGACTTTGTTGCTCCATCTTCACCGTCGTCATCTCCCCCTCCAGCGAGTTTTCCTCCAGGGGATATTGGAGGTTTCCATGAGTTATTGGAAAGAGCTTCTAAAAGATTTGATTTACCACTGCCTGTAACCCAGACCGAATGTTTCCTCTATGATTTTAAAGATCCTGCCAGGAAATCAGTACGATCCATACCAATAGTCGATTACATCTGGGAGGAAGGGTTGGAGTTGATGAGAAATCCGGCCTCTGTTACGTCTGTATTACCAAGAATGGAAAAGAAGTACAAAGCCCCTGATTCTGCTCCTGCATGTTTGATTGGGCATCCTTGGCTGGATTCAGTAATAATGCAAACAGCGAAGAGGCGCTCCAGGAAACCAGCAGCTTCTTGCTCAGTGCCTCCAGACAGGGAGGGAAAACGACTAGACAACATCGGCAGGCACTTTGCCACTATGGCGGCTACTTCCATTAAGGCCTCCAACGCCTTAGCGATTCTGGGGCGGTACGACCGCCAGTTGAGGTCAGATCTTGCACCGCTTCTTGAACACCTACCTGAAGTCAAGAAAAAGGAGGCAAAAGACATTCTGCAGGAAGGTGCCCGAGCATCTTCTGAAGTTATTGACTCAGCTATGGATCTGTCTTCCATCGCATTCAGGCAGATGGCAGGTGCCGCTGTTTTCTGTAGGCAGGGCTGGTTGAAGGCTGCGTCTTCATGCCCGGATTTCCAATCGAAATTCCTAGACATGCCCTTCGATGGAGAGAACCTGTTTGGCAAATATGTGGACGAGGCGTTACAGGGCATTAAGATGGATACGGCAAGTTCTCTAGGTACACTACAACAAAGGCGTTTTCAGTTCTTTAGTGGAGGAAGGGGACGGAGTCCGTTTCAGCAGAGACCGTCCTTTCAGTCGTACAGATTTCAGCCTTATTCCCAACTGAGTTATAGGCCACAGTACGGTGGTCAGCTGCAGCAACCGTTTTGTGCTTCCAATATGCCGTACACTAGACGCAGATCTTTGGCACGAGGTAAATCCCAAGATACCTCCAGACGACAGTGACGTTTTTCGCCCACCAGCCACCTCTTCTCGTCACCAGCCTCAGGGGATCCATCATCTGTCCACTTTTTTCCGTCAATGGGAAGCCATCACGAAAGACAAATGGTTGTTGGATATCATCCATTGAGGTGACACCCTGGACTTTGTTCAAAAGCCTTTACGCCATCCACCTTCGAGGAGGACACATCAACATCTTCCTCTCTTAAAGCAAGAGATTTTGACTCTGCTGTTGAAGGGGGCAATAGAAAGAGTTCCTTTCCACCAATGAGGGAAGAGCTTCAATTCAAATTTCTTCCTCATAAGAAAGAAATGCGGGAAATGGAGACAGGTCATGGATCTCAGACAGCTGAACAAATACATCAAGAAACAACCATTCAGAATGCTGTCTCTGCAAGAGATTCTCTTGTTGGTGAACAAGGGGATTTTTTAGCGTCACTCGATCTATTAGACGCATATTTCCACATTCCCATTCACGCCAAACACCGTCAATTCCTGAGGTTCGAGTAGGCAGGGTGCCACTATCAGTTCAAAGTTCTTCCTTTCGACCTTCGTTCAGTCCACAGAGTTTTCACAAAGTGCATGGCTCCGGTAGCAGCTTTCCTGAGAAGGCAGGGCCAACAGGTTTTTCCCTACCTGGACGATTGGCTGGTAAAAGGGTCCACGTTACACTCTGCAAGAAGATCTACATGGGCCTGTCATCAGCTTTTCTAATCTCTAGGCTTGTAACTCAATGTAGAAAAGTCATGTCTTATTCCAAGTCAGAAACTGATATTTCTCGGAGCTGTCTTAAACATCAGAATAATGAAAGCATTTCCCACGCCAGAGCGACAGCACAAGATCATGCACATGGCAGCCCTGCTGCGTGCAAAAGAGTCCACTTCAATAAGATTGTACAAATCTATGCTGGGAATGCTATCATCATGCATCCCATTGATAACAAATTGTTTGCACATGAGACCTCTTCAGGAACAACTGGATATGCAGTGGATTCAGGTGCGGGGCTCTTTCGAAGACGTCATTCTCATCTTTCAGACAATGAAACAGGCCCTGTCATGGTGGGAGAAAGAACGCAATATCTCTCCAGGCCTATCATTTCAGGCGACAAACCCAGTTACATTATGACAACGGATGTCTCGATGGACGGTTGGGGAGCACATCTCCAAGACTTAGAAATTCATGGAAGATGGTCTGTCCAAGAGGCGCAAATGCACATCAATCTCTTGGAATTGAGGGCAGTGTTTCTGGGGCTGCAGGCGTTCCTTCCAATGATTCAAGGCGCTTCTGTCCTAGTAAGAACAGACAACACCACAACGATGTTCTACCTGGCCAAGCAAGGGGGCACCAGGTCTTGCACACTATCGACTCAAGCCTAGGAAATCTTGAAATGGCTGATAGAGCACAAGATAACTATGCAAATAGAACACGTTCCAGGCGTGGGCAACGAGTGGACAGATTTATTATTATTTTTTTTTTTTGTTTAGATTTCTTATATTGAGTTTCAAAACCAAGAAGAACAGGCCAGCGAGTGGCACACATTCATCGGATTGCAATCCGGCATAACTTGTGATATGGCTAGCAATAAAATATGAAATAAGAAAAGACCCCCCAACCCCCCTCTCCCCTTCCTCTGTGTCCAACATCCAAATGTGGTGGAACATTGGTGTACGTCTGTACAGTGTAAATCTAATGTAGGCCTCTACAAGGCTGCTGTCGGTGGACCCATGGTGTGCGGCGTGTCGGTCAGCCGGAGCAGTCTGAGGTATTTAGGGCATGTGAGCTCCGTGAATTCGTCAGTAAGGAGTGTAAGGAAGGGCTTCCAAAGGTCGGAGAAAGAGGCGCCCGGGTGTGCCAGGGTGAGTGAGATTTTTCCCATACCCAGTATTCCCCACATCCGATGAAGCCAACTAAGGCGGGTAGGGGCCGTTTTTGTACCCCATTGGGTTAAGATGCTTTGCACGGCTGCCCCTAGTGCTAGGGCTATCTGCTTGCCTCGTCTAGATTTAAGGGGGAATGTGAGAGGATTCGGGAGGCCGAGAAGCGTGTATGCAGGGAAGCGCGGGAGTTGAGTGTCGAAATGGGAATCAATGTCATCCAGTACGTGTTTCCAATAATCCCCTAACTGTGGACAATCCCATAAAAGATGTGTAAGTGTGCCCTCAGCGCCGCAGGCCCTCCAACAGAGCGGGCTACGTGAAAGATTACCCCGGTGTAAGCGCGCAGGCGTCAAGTACCAATAGGTGGCCAATTTAGTGGCCGTCTCAATCGAGGACATGTTGCGAGCAGTATGTCGTGCCCTATAGTAGATCGAAGTCCAGTCCTTCCCTGTCAGCTCCCTGCCTAACTCTCTCTCCCATCGACGCTGCCCCGGCGACTTCTCATCACCAGAAGGTGGGCGTATAAATTTATACAGGTCCGATGTCAGGTGGGCATCCGTGTGACGAGTGAGGAGCCACTTTTCGAAGGGGGTGAGGTGTCTCTCCGCACCCGCGCGCATTGCATTCTGGAGTACCCAGTGCCGAATCTGAAGATATCTAAATCTTTCATTCTCTGGCAGTCCGTGTCCTCCCCCAATGTCGAAATGCCCGTTCGTCCAACCCCGGTGTGAAATCCGGATTGCGCATTATGGGTGTGATTGGGGAGGGGTAAGTGGTCAACCCTCTGGTAGTCGCTACTCTATCCCAGGCCATGAGCACGGGTCGAGTCACCTCAGAAAGGTAGAGATTGCGGGGTCTCCCTGCGCGGCTGCTGAACGGAACTCCCCAGAGGGGCCGTCCGGCTAGGGAGCGGTCCATGAAAAGCCAGTGCTTTTCGTATTCCGGGCGCGACCACTCCACCAGAACCCTCAATTGGGCTGCCCGCCAATAGGCCCTCAAGTCCGGCACCTCCAGTCCTCTCATCGGGGCTACAGTAGGCCAGTTCCCTACGCATGCGGGCCCGCTGATCACGCCAAACGAAGCGGTCTATGGCCTGCTGTAGGGAGTGGATAACCCCGGACGGGGGAACCAGCGGTAGTGAGTGAAATATGTAAAGAATTTGAGGCAGGATCACCATCTTTACAGCTGCTACACGGCCCAGCCAGGACAGTGCGTGCGGCCGCCACTTCCGAAGCGACTCGCGGACCCACCGGAGCAATGCGGTGTAGTTTAGCGTCTTGGTGGTCGCAATAGTCGCTGCGATGTGCACCCCTAAGTACGGGAGGGACTCATTAGCCCACTGGACTGGGTACGTGTTCTGCAATACCCGTAGCGTATCTGGGGTGAGGGAGACGGCGAGCGCCTGGGAATTATGCATGTTTATTTTGAACCCGGAGACGGCGGCGAATCTGTTCAATTCCACTAAGAGTGCCGGGAAAGACTCGCGGGGCTGCTCCAAGCTAGCGACGACATCATCCGCATATAGGCATAGTTTATGTTCCGTCTGCCCGAACTTTGCGCCTTTGATGGCCGGGTCGTCCCTGACCCTCTGTGCCATCTGCTCCATATATAGGGCAAAGAGAAGTGGGGACATGGGGCTACCCTGTCGCGTCCTTCTGCTAATATTAAAAGGCTCGGGAGGCTGTCCCATTAACCCGTACCGTGGCTGTAGGGTTCGCATAGCTGCAGAACACCCACTGAACAAACCGGTCCGGGAGGCCAAAGTGTGTGAGCGTAGCCCGGAGATAAGGCCAGTGCACCCGGTCAAACGCCTAATCGGCGTCGACCGAAAAGACCATACGTTCCGCCGGGAAGCGCTCCGACCGATCGATGAGGTGAAGGAGGCGCCTGGTGTTGGGGCACTGGCGATTGGGAGTGAACCCAGATTGATCAGGGTCAATCTAGCCTGGGAGTTGAGAGGATAATCTCTGCGCCAAGATGCCGGTGAATATCTTTAGATCTACATTAAGGAGCGATATGGGCCTGAAGGAGGCACAGTGTCGTCGGTCCTTGCCCGGTTTAGGTATGACAGTAATTAAGGCCTCCAACATCGCGGGGGATAGCGTTGTCTCTGATGTTGTGCCGAGGGAGTTGAAGAGTCGCGTTGGGAGCGGTGCGAGCACCGGACAGAAAGTTTTATAGAACAGAGAGGAAAAGCCATCCGGTCCCGGGACTTGTGGGGCTTTAAACGGGAGATTGCCGCGATAACTTCTTCAGGTCTGATGGGGGCAGCAAGTGCCGTAGCCTGATCCTGTCCCAGTTTCGCGGTTTGAGCCCCCTCCAGATATTGCTCGATACCCTCCGCTGGCAGGGATTGTCCTGTATACAGATCTGTCTAAAAAGTGCCAAATGCCCCCGCAATGTCCTCGTCTTCGACAAGGGGTTTATTCTGCTGGTCTAGAACTTCAGCGACCCGGGAAGATTGTCGCTGCACTTGGAGTTTATTGGCCAGGAGTCTCCCGCATCTATCTCCCCCCACATAAAAGGAGTGTTTCAAGCGCAAAGCCGCAAACTCAGCCCTGTCTGTCTAACCCTGCCAGCTGAGCTCGAGCAGCCTTAAGCTGTTTCCAGACCCTGGGGGCCCCAGTCCTGTGATGGATGCGCTCCAGCTCAGTCACTTCACCCATAAGACGCTCCCTCTTCTCTCTCCTAAGTTTATTGTCCGCAGCTGCAATGCCTATCAATTTTCCTCGGACCACTGCTTTCAAGGCCTCCCAGAGTGTGGTTATGCGTGTTGTTGGAGTATCGTTAAGAGCCAGATACGTGGCTATGCAAGAATCTATCTGTTGGGTTACTGAGGGACGCTGCAACATAGTTTCTCGGAGGCGCCAAAACCTTCGTGTTGGCTTAGTCCCTGGGAGAGCCAGGGTAGTGTGTACAGCCGAGTGATCTGATAGTGGGCAGGGGGCTATCTCAGCCGACCGCAAACGACGGGTGAGTGTCAGAAGTAAGGATGTAATCTAGACGTGCATAAGATTTATGTGGGTGCGAATAGAACGTGTAGTCTCGCGTGTGTGGGTTGTGAAGCCTCCATACATCCGCAAGCCCCGCCTCCCGCAACAGGTCCCATCCCGAGGTGGACAATGCCCCATTCTGGCCCCAGCGCTGCACCGACCTGTCAACAGAGTCATCAAATGCTAGGTTAAAATCTCCCCCTAAAAGGATCGACCTGTCTGGGACAGAGGTTAGCTCCTGTACCGCCTCCCGTAGGAACCTCTCCTGGCCCTCGTTAGGGACATATACAGATGCTACTGTAAATTGAAAGGAGCCCACCATATGGAGTAAGCCAATAGCCGGCCTTGTATCTCAACCTGTTTATCCCCTGGGCGACCCGGGAAGTTATGAGACCAGTATCGCAACCCCTGCCTTCTTGTTAGCCCTAGATGAGAAAAACTGGTGGGGGAACGTTCTGGAGCGTAGCCTGTGTGTGTCTGCGGGAAGTAGATGTGTCTCCTGGAGGAGGCAAATGTGGGCCCCCGAGTTCTCTAGGTAAGATAAAACCGCTCGCCTCTTAATAGGGTTGTTAAGCCCTTTAACATTCAGGGACAAGATCTTAATACTGGACATAAGGGGGGTGGTTATGAGAGGCCAGCCATACTTGCCCAGTGCCCATCGATGCCCGCCCAATGACGGAGAGGCGTGAAGTACTCATGCACCACTTTGTCGATGTAAGGAAGGAGAGACAAATGAACCCCTGAACTAACATAAACCAACAGGGAACATTTTGCATCAACGTTGAGAATCGATCAGTGTCCTGGGCGATCAGCCCCATGGAAGAACGTGAGATGGACTGTATGAATCACCCGCCGACCCTGCCCTCCCCCAGGCTCAGGCAAACAAAATGCTGTGAGTCCCAGCGCCCATCAAGTCGGACAGCTAAAGGTTCCCTCTACCTCCTTCTGCTGCATCAGTGTCTTCGGCTAGTGCGCTGAGCACCGCCCTGCGTTCGGCCGCCATAGTTTCTGGATCAGGTCCCGCAGGTGGGGAGGGCCTCCCCACTCGCTGCCATCGGGCCCCAGAGAACCTCCTGCTCGAGGGCGCCCCTCTCTTAGGGGGCTCGTCAGCGGCCTCCGGAATCTTCAGGAGTGTAGTCGCCTCTTGGACGGAGCGGAGCTGGCGCAGTTGACCCTCCCACTTGAAGATCAAGCGGAACGGGTGCTCCCATGAGTAGGAAACCTCCCTGGAGCTCAAGAACTCCGTGACAGGTCGGAAAGCTCGACGTTTCTGTAGTGTGGAGGCTGCCAAGTCTTGAAACAGGAGAGCTCTACAGGACTGATATTCAAGAGGGTGCTTAGCTCGGGCTTCTCTCGGGATCCGCTCCTTAAGTTGGTAATTGTGAACGCATGTGAGGATGTCCGGGGGCGGGGCATTCGGAGGCCTCCGAGGTCCCACTCGATGCGTCCAGTCCAGCTTGATGTGTAGGTCTGGGGAGCCCCCAAGCAGGTGACGGAACAGCCCCACAACGAAGCCCTCGATGTCGTCCCCCTCCAGGCCCTGCGGGACCGCTCTAATTCGGACGTTGTTCCGTCTAGAGCTATTTTCCAGGTCCTCTGCATGGGCCTGGAGGTCTAGATGTTGTTCTTGGAGTCGTATCACCTCCTGCTGGAGCTGGTGCACCTCTTCGTCCCTGGTCGCTGTTTGCGTCTCGAGGTCATCCACCCGTTTCCCTACGGAGTCAATGTCGCGGCGCAGCTCCCGTAGATCGGCCGCGAGTTCCTTTTTCATGGTGTGGAACTCACCAGTGAGGGTGGCGAACAGGGACTCCAGGACACCCCTGGTGACCGGGCCATCTGCATCGGCCTTCTCCGAGAAGGCGGGGGAGTTACCTCTGGCTTTGGGTGACTCGGATCCTCCTGTGCCAGTCTTCAGCAGGAGCTCCTTGACGGACCGCTCCTTCCGATGTTTAGCAGCTGCCACCATCGCTGCACTGGGGGGGTGGGAGCAAAGCGTGGCTATGAGCACTGTTCGTTCGTCACCACCGCCTGTACCAGGAGCTCGTCTCGTCCAGCTCCCCCACACCGTCTCCAGTGGCCCCCTATCCGTCTCGGATCCACCTGGGACAGCAACTACCAGAAGACTCCCTCCGCTCTAGTCTCCAACAGGCGTCGCTCCGCCGGTCCTCCGGGCTCAGCGGCGCTCCGCTGCCCGCAGCGCACTCGGCGGTGAACACCTCCTCCGCTCCAGTAGCCCCGGCCCCACAAGTTCAGCAGAGGGCCCCTCCGTCCCCAAAACTTCGTGCTCTCCTGAGGCCCCAATGGCGTGTTAGTGAGCGCGAGAATGGCACTGCAGGGCAATCAGAGCCGTCCGCCTGGGGGTTGCAGCCACGCTGTGCGAAGGGTTTAAGGGTCAGGTCCCGTGTCGGCTCACCCGGCCAGGCCGCAACCAGTGCTTCCCTCCGGTGGGGGCTCCCACCTCTGTCGCCGCTCAACAGGCCGTTGCAGCCCCTCCGCAGCTCCACTCGTCTGCAGGCCTTGCCCGGCCTGTCCTCGCCGCCCCCGTGCCAGGGCTGTAGTCTTCCCGCCTCGAGCGACGCCCCTCCGCGCCAGCGGAGTAGGCGTAGGTGCAGGTAGTAGGTGTCCAAGGCAGTCAGCAACACCGCACCCCCTGGCGCAGCATCAAGGGGGCCCCCGATGTACGGGTGTCTCGCCAGTGGGATCAGAGACCCCGGCCCTCTCCCCTTGTCCGGGTCAAGCGGGGGTCCACAAGCTGGCTCACTCTCATCACTGGTCTCCGTCGCGGTGGCGGGAGGCCTGGGCGCATCACCGGCCCACCTCCGGCGCGGCTGCTCTAGGCTGACTCGGCTCCACGCCCTCTCCTCAGTGGCTGCCCACGCTGTCTGCCGGTCTTAGAGAGGCGCTATCCAGAGGCGATGCAGCACCGGGCCCCGGTCTGCATTGGTGGCCCTCCACGCTGCAGTCGCAACTCACCTCCGGGCTGTGAGCGGGGGAGGGGCCACGGCCGGCCTCCCGCAAGTCCTCCACCACTCGCCGGCCTGGGTCCGGGCTCCCAAATGGAGCGTCGGTCAGGCGCTCAGGCGCCCCCCAGCCGGTCACCGCATCTGCTCCGAATCCACAGCTTTCTCCCAGGGGAGCCCGCACTCCGGTCGGCCCCTGACTCGCGTCCGGCGTCTCTGCACCCGCTCCGCCTCCCTCTACGCGAGGGCCGGTGCTCCAGGCCTGTAACGCGGGAAGCACGCCGCGTCTCCAATGCGGCTAGGGGGTCTGTCAGCGTGCCGTTGCAGCTTCAAACTTGCACCGGACCTCCCGTGTAAGTTCAGGAGTGCAGGTAAGGTAATGCGGTGGCGCTGGCGACGCTAGAAGGTACAGGCCCGGGTTTCAGGCAGGAGCGACGGGTAGGCACGTCCTACACGGCCGCCATCTTAGCCACGCCCCCCGTGGACAGATTTTTTAAGTAGAACCAGCTCTCAATGTCACAAATGGGAATTGGATTGGGAGCAGCTGAAGCGAGTTTTCAAACTGTGAGGCTGAATCTCTTCGCAACCCTAAACAACAAAGTGTGAAAAGTTTGCCAGCAGGTTTCCTCAGATCAAGTCTTGGGGAAACGCTCTACACATGCAGTGGACAGGGATGTTCGCTTATGCTTTTCCGCCGTTCCCACTCATCCAAAGGGTGGTGTGCAAAATGAAGAAGGAACCATGCCATCTCATTCTCATAGCCCCGGCATGGCCGCAGCAGTTTTGGTACCCAGAGCTTCTTCTGCGGTCAATAACCCCGCACATTCTCTTTCAACCTCTGCCCAACTTGCTGTCCATGGACAACAGTCCAATTCTTCACCCTCAGATAAAATCTGAGTTTATCAGCTTGGAACCTCACGACTGAGTTTAAAGATCTAGACATTTCACCAGAGTGGAAGTCCATCCTACAGCATTCCAGAGCTTTTTCCACGAATAAATCATACACACCAAAATGGATGAGATTCTGCCACTGATGCATTGAAAAGGGTATTCATCCTCTCCGTTCTTCACCGGAGCAAGTACTGCCATATCTCCTCCTTTTGGCAAAAACAAAATTGGCGCATTCATCGATCAAAGTGCACCTGGCAGCAATTTCCAGGTTTCGCAGGAAGCCAGGAGAGCTCTCGCTGTGGTATACGAGAATAGGGAAGGAATTCATTAAGGGCCTTTTCAGGGCTTTTCCACCTTTTGAAGCGCCCTGCGGTTGCTTGGCAGTTAAACACTGTTCTCGCTCAACTCATGACGCCACCCTTTGAGCTGATCCATAAAGCAGAATTAAAATAAGTCTCGTGGAAAACTGCACTCTTGTTGGCTCTCATGTCGGCCAGAAGGGTCCGCGAAATTCAGGCCATCTATGTTTCTGAACCGTTTCTCCAGTTTAAACAGGACAAGGTAATGTTGAGAACAAATCCACATTTTATACCAAAAGTCCCAACCTCTTTTCATCCAAATGAACCGATAATACTGGCAACATACTTCGGAACCCTACCACTCCTGCGGAAAGGGCTCTACATTCTTCGTATGTGAGGCGTTACCTAAAATTCTACATTCACAGAACAAAGACTTTCAGGAAGTCAGAACAGCTCTATGTATCGTTTGCATCTCCAAGGAAAGGCCACGCTCTTTCAATCAATTGTATTGCTTTTTGGATATCATCTGCAATTGCCTTCTGCCATGAAAAAGCCGGAAGACCTCTGTCGGCAAAGGTTACAGCGCATTCCACAAGAAAGGTGGCAGCCTCTACAGCCCTTTTTGCCGGAGTATCACTCCCAGATATCTGTAGAGCGGCTGAATCCGCCCAAAGGTTTGTGAATAGTATCAACACCAATAATCTTAACTTACAATTCACTGCACACATAAGTAATGAGGTAGCCCAATTTCTGGATGTCGAATTGTATATTAAGAACGGGGTTGTGCATACAAAACTTTATAGAAAAAGTACAGCAGGGAACTCAGTTCTTCATGCCACCAGTTCGCACCCCAGTCACCTAATTAGGAGCATCCCTTACGGTGAATTTCTCCGTATAAAAAGGATTTGTAGTTCTGAGGCTGATTTAAAAACATGTCAGAATGAATCATTTCAGAGATTTCAAGCCTGAGGCTATAAATCAATCGATCTTAAAAAAGCATTGTTAAAGGCTAACAATTGTGAGAACACGTCAGATACACTAAATTCAGATAATACACATACTGAGATTCTGCTTACTACTCCAGTAGTTTCCCCTGTGGTATTGGAACCAATTCGGTTAATAACTACTTACAGCGGACAGCACAAACAGATAAGAGGGATTATAAACAAAAACTGGCCTATTATTAAAACGGATCTAACATTATCTCAAATAGTGCCAGAAGTCCCTTCAATCACATTCAGAAGAGCACCTTCAATGAGAGATGCGTTTGTTAAATCAAGCCCAGAAGTAAGCACTACTACTAATTGGTTATCTAGTAGAACAGGGTTTCGTAAGTGCTCTACATGTAGGGCTTGTAAATTTGGCATTAACACCATCGAATATACCAGCGCTTTTGACTCTAAACCTACAAAAATTAAAGGGTTATTTACCTGTCGTACAGAATATGCAGTCTACATACTACAATGTTCATGCCACCTGAGTTATGTAGGCAGCACCAAGCTGCAAGTATTTAATCGCATTTTACAGCATTTACGGGCAATAGTTAATTCTGACCCTAGTTACCCTGTTGCCCGTCATTTTAAACTTGTGCACAATAACAATCTCAATGATTTAAAATACTATGTTATCGATGCTGTATCCAAATCACCTAGGGGAGGAAATCGTGAAAGGAAACTCCGTCAACTCGAATCTCAGTATATTTTGATCCTCGATACTAAGATGCCAAATGGGCTTAATACGGGAGAGGATCTTCACAACTTTTTATGAATGTAATTATCTGTACAGTATATTATTCGGAATTTCATGATTCATTTTTCTAGTCTCTATTGTTAGTTTTTACTCTAGGATGTATAGTTGTTATCTTGATTTTACAGCCCGGTAATGGGACTCGTGCAACTTAGTGTGCCTGGTTTTTACCTGGTTTTATCCAATTTTATGGATTTTAGCTGGGTTTTACTTGGTTTTACTGGGTTTTACGAGGTCTTATGAGGGTTGGGGTCTGGATTTTAACTATCTTTATGATTATTGGTTTACGTATTCTTAGCACTGTTGACAATAGCTGGATAAAAATCCCTTAGAGGTGGCCGGGCAAGATGGCCGATCAGACGTAGTTCGTCTCGGCTCCCGGTCCGCGTGGTATCCCGGAACGAATAACTGCAGCTGCACGGAACTCAGACAGGCGAGAAGCATCTTGGCATGGAGCGGAAGGTGCGGGGCACGATCGGTGTGTTCTGAATTGCCGCCAGCGCTATCCTACCGCCCTAAATAAAGCCTCGCAACGAGAGAACCAGCGCCTATCAAAATGGCGCCCTCGGTATGAAGAGCGCTGAAGCGACCCTGGAGGCAGTGACGAGAGCGGACAACAATAGCAGGCTACCCGCGTCTGCTTCCCAGGGCCGGAGGAGGGACACGCGGTCGACCCCGCTGCTGCGGCCCCCCTCCCCGGGAAGAACGGACGCTGGAGCGGTGTGGCGCCCTGGGAACTCCTGCAGCCTCCCGAGGACACTTGAGCCCCTCACAGGTGCGCATACGGCGGGTTAGGGCCCAGAGACATACTGCGGGCTGCCCAGAGAGGCTAACAGCGGAAAATAAATAGCGCACCACGTTTGGATGAGCTTCTCCACGCGGCCCTCCTGACCTTAAGATGGCGGCCAAGATGTGACTGCAGGCGCCGCCGCTCGACTCTTCCCGACTGGGGACCCGTCACCTGTTCCCACACCAGCGCCAGCTCAGGACACACACTCTCCAACTCGGATAACACGACCCATGATCAGTCGCGGCCGGGGCACATCTCCAGCAACTGCTGCAGAGGGGGCCTGGAGGGGTTGTCGACCGGGTGGGACCTCTGCGGTGGAGCCTACCTAGGCTGTGGGGGCTCCCACGACAAGATCTCCTGAGCCCAAATATACCCGTTAAAGCCGGGTCGGGAGAGTCAGTGGCCTTGCTACCTTCGCGCAGGAATCGCCAGACTTTGGCTCCTTCTACTTGGCCATACCCGGATTGGGCTGTATGGGCTGCTCCACGCCTCTCTCCATGAGCCTGACATCGCTTTACCGCCCAAATTCCTGCACACAGCGGGGCGACATCCCCTGATCACGCTCTGCTCAGCTGAGGACATAAAAAGAAGTTGATTCTTCCGCTCCAAGCGGATTACTACTAAGTCGCCTTCCGCATCTCGTCCACTCAAGCCCCCCTGCTGCGACGCCAGGGGTCCACTTGGACCCGCCCTTATGCCCCCTAAGAAGGCGACGACCAAGAAGACGAACAAGGTCTCCGACTTCTTTGCGCCAACAGAGAAACGCTCACATTCGGGCCACGACGAGGGACCATCTCAAAGGAGGACCTCGTGAATATGTTTAGAGACTTCAAAGCAGAGCTCCGGACTGACCTCGGACAGGACATGAAAGCTACGATGGAGCAGCTGCGTTCGGACCTCACGGAGAGGCTGACCACTCTGCAGCAGGATGTGGACTCGGTAGGAACCAGAGTGTTGGACCTAGAGGCGCAAACTCAGGACCAAGCTAAACAGACCACCGAAGTGCGCGAGGATCTACGCATCCTACAAGATCAACTTTACCAGACACAACTCAAGGCGGAGGATCTTGAAAACAGGGCCCGAAGGGAAAATCTACGAATACGAGACCTGGAGGAGGGCGCGGAGGGGCCTGACCTTGAGGCCTTCATAGAGGGGCTCTTTGCGGAAATCCTCAGTCCCCAAACGCTTAAAATCAAACTGGATCGAGTCCATCGTGTGGGAGGGCTAAAGACCGGAGAACAGAAACGCCCACGGGACGTGCTGGTTAAATTCCATTCTTATAAAGACAAAGAGGCAGTGCTCCTGGCTGCCAGGAAGAAGGGACCAATCTCCTTTCAAGAACACTCCTGCAATATATACCAGGACCTAGCTCCGGCCACTCTGGCTCGAAGGCAGCTCTTTCGGCCCATTACCTCGAAGCTTCGGGACGATAAAATCCGGTACAGATGGACCTATCCGTTCGGACTGATTTTTGAGTTCAACAATAAACAAAGACACATTTCCGAGCTGAAAGCGGGATTGGATCTCCTGGGTCTCCCCTCGGAGGAACCCGGCCTCACCAACTCAGGCACACGGGAGACCCTGAGGGGTGGCCCCTCGGTCTCTCCCTGGTCCACAGGAGCACGCAGAAATCGCAAATAAAATACATATGAGTGTCTCTCTCCTTAGACTAAGAAACCAAAACGCTGGCCACAATGGTGACCCTCATCAGCCATGAAGTCCAGGCAACGGGGCTCTGCCCTTTGGATATGGGCGACCTCGGGGATCAGGACGGGACAAGCCTCATTGCCTCCACTGGCCCTTGAGGAGGCCAACCGGCCACAGTTCTTCTCCTGTTGCCCCTTGATCCTTTTGGCTAGATGTCCCAGTGACACAAATACTGACTGAGTTCCCTGGTCACGAGATCTCCACAGACATTTCTGCATCAGTGAGCACCGCCAAAATAGGGACTTACCAAAGGAGGCAGTAGCTATACATTTCCTCGGACTGGTCCTCGACCTTGGATTATAAGTCTTGTCGCATGTTAATGGTAGTTGCGACTTTGAGTGAAGTCCGGGATGGGCGCGGACGGGGACCTCGGTCGTACCGTCCCCCCAACGTTCCCATGGAGGATCTTCTCCCCTCCTTTGGGAACATGTTCAAAGTACCGCATCCGCGGTTATTGGTATTGTTGGTTTTTTGTTTGTTTGGGGTTGGGGAAGGGGGTGGGTTGGGAGGATGGTGGTGGCTTTTTAGTGTTTGTGCAAAGGGGACTCTCGGTTCCCTACTTCCTTCTGGGCATTTTTCGTTGCGCAACCAGTCCCTATTGGTAATGTTAGGTCTCCTTTTAATTTGTGGAGGGCGACTGGGTGGACCTTGGGAGGGGAGGAGACATGTTCTTTCTGACCCCATCACACTGGTCTTGCATGGGCAGCTCCCCTCCAAACTACACTATAAGGGACACATATATTGCTGGCTCGGAGCAGCAAGGCCGAAGCGCCTACATCGTCGGTTTCGAGAGAGGGAAGGGAGGGGGACCCAGGCCCGATGGTACTCACCATAGGCTCCTGGAATGTGAAGGGCCTTAATTCCCCTCAAAAACGACAGAAGGTCTGGAAATACCTTACAGATCACCACCTTGACGTAGTTGCCCTCCAGGAAACTCATTTGGCCCGAGCAGAGGACACACGACTTCGCCACAAACAATATCCATTGATATACCGATCCTCCGCGCTGACTAAGCACCGGGGAGTTGCCCTCCTTTTCCATAACGCCACGAAATTCCAACCCTCCGACATTCAAACTGACAAAGATGGGCGACTGTTGATGGTCAAGGGTACACTGCAGGGAGTACTGTGTACATTCATTGCAATGTATGCCCCCAACACAGGACAGACGGCCTTTTTGACTACGACACTGGGGAAAATTCGGGACTTTGCGGAAGGAAAAACGATACTGCTAGGCGACTTCAACTTGACGTGGCAACCAGATTTAGACAGCACTCACTCACATAGGGCGGACTCCGCCTCATTTACGGCGGACATCAAACAACAGCTACATGACATGGGCCTCTTAGATGCATGGCGCACCCTTTATCCACAGACACGAGACTACACCTTTTATTCCCATGTACACCGCACCTACTCGAGACTCGATTACATCTTTCTTCACCAAACCTTACAGGGGGCCCTGAGGGAAGCTAAGATCTTTCCCCTCTCCATATCGGATCACTGTCTGGTTTCGGTCTGTTTGTCCTGGACCCGCATCACACCCGCACCACCCAAATGGTACTTTCTGATCTCCCTCACACGCGACAGAGAGTCATGTACATCCCTACGAGCAGCCATCACTGACTTTTTCACCTTAAATATACCTGAGGACACCACTGTTTTTAATAATTGGGACGCCTTTAAGGTGGTGTTCCGGGGTGCCTGCATCGCTCTTAACTCTTCCTTGAATAAGCAGAGGGCCAAAGAACGGATGGCTCTAGAGTCCGAGCTAGAATTGGCCGAAACTAGGCACAAAGCCACACCTAATAGACCCTCCCTTCGCGCTCTTACGGCCCTACGGGGAAAATTAAACGCGATATATAACAACAGAGCCGAATTCACTCTCTTGAAACTCCGACAAACATCTTACTCCCAAGGAAATAAAATAGGTAGACACCTGGCCAGACAGTTGAAAGAGAAGCGCGAGCGAGAATACATAGGGGGTATACTCAATGAGGGGGTGTATTGACCCACAAAGATGCCGAGAAGGCAGACACCTTCGGGGCCTTCTATACGGCTTTATACCGGGGCGAACTGCGAGATCCAGAGCTGCAGGAGGCCTACCTCCAAACACTACAATTTCCACAGGTATCCCAAGACCAGAATTATAACCTTACAGCGCCTTTCACCCCTGAGGAAGTAACTACCGCCATCAGGTCTCTCAAACTGCACAAAGCTCCTGGACCAGACGGGCTTACAGCACACTTCTATAAAACATTCGCCCCTGATATCCTGCCCCATCTCACGCGCCTTTTTAACAAAATGGCCGCAGAAGGCCTAGCCCCCACATCAATGACCGAAGCGCTCATTTCGGTAATTCCCAAGCCGGGGAAAAACCCATAGATATGCTCCTCATACCGCCCCATAGCTCTGCTGAACCTCGATGCAAAAATCTGCTCGGCTATTCTGGCGTCTCGCTTAAACGATCTCATGCCGAATCTAATACACCCAGACCAATCCGGATTCATCAAAGGCCGCCAGACCCATGACAATACCAGACACATAACACACTTGATAGAGAAGGCCACCAAACGGAAAATACCGACAGTACTCGTGGGTCTAGACGCCGAGAAGGCCTTTGATAGAGTAGATTGGGCCTTTCTTTTTAAAACACTTAACCACTTCGGTTTCACAGAAGCTTTCCTCACCATGCTTCGGGCTAACTATACACAGCCATGCTCTAGGGTGCAGGTGAATGGGATAGTTTCCTCCCCCTTCCCCCACACCAGAGGCACACGACAGGGATGCCCGTTATCCCCATTGTTGTTTGCCCTTAGCATTGAACCACTGGCCATGACCATACGGAATACACCGGAGATTAAGGGGATTCCATTTGGCGGAGAAAGTCATAAAATCTCGTTATTTGCGGACGATGTCCTTATGTCCCTTACGGAACCTTCTTGCTCTCTTCCCCAACTCCAGATAGAATTAACGCGATTTGAGGCGGTAGCGGGTTTTAAGATTAATACGGATAAATCACATATACTTAACTTAACGGTCCCGGGAAATGAGGTAGGAGACCTGCAACAACTCACTACGCTTCGATGGACATCCCATTCCCTTCAATACCTGGGGATACAATTGACGCCACGCGTGGAAGGGCTTTATCAAGCTAATTTTCCATCCGCTCTTACCAACATCCGCGCCGAGCTGGCTAGATGGAAACCTCTCTTCATTTCATGGCTTGGCCGCATCCATGCGGTCAAAATGACCGTACTTCCTAAGCTTCTTTACTTGTTTCAGGCCCTACCCATAGAGCTCGATAGGGAATTTTTCCCGACAATCAAATCCGCAATTGTAAAATACATCTGGCAGGACGGCCGGGCTCGCTTTTCCTACACAATGCTACGCCGCTTGCGATCTGAAGGGGGAGTGGGTCTACCAGACTTTAACCTTTACTATAAAGCGGCCCAACTACGTGTGATACCCGAATGGTCCAAACATGAATCGGAGAAGCATTGGTTGCACATGGACCGATCTGTTACAGGCCGGACTATCTGGGACCTAATATGGCGACCCAAACACCACAGACCAGCTAATGTTTATGTTAGTACTCCCACCCGCACCACTCTGAAAGTCTGGGATACCATCTCTAATAACGACCTCTGGACCACCTTCCCATCACCCTACACGCCTATTCACTTCAACCCCGACTTCCCGCCGGCCCTCCACGAAGGCCCCTTTGACGCCTGGAGGGAGGGAGGATGCCGAGCTCTAACCCACCTCTTCCATAACACCGATATACTCACCTTTGAACACTGCAGACGTGATTATGGTCTAGATTCATTGGAGCACTTCCGCTATCTGCAGTTAAAACACTGGGCCACCTCTCCACACGTACACGACGCAGCCACGCGACCCCTCACCAAATTTGAAACCTTTGTCCAAAAGGCCAGTTCCATGAAGGGGTGATCTCCTTCCTTTACAAATTCCTACTCAACTCCACGCACTCCCCACGACCTCGGTACACACATACATGGGAAGAAATCCTCCAACGTGCTATCTCGGATAGGGAATGGGAAGGTCTGTGGTCTGACATTCACAAATGTAATCACTCCGTGGAACTACGGGAAGCACACTTTAAGGTAGTGACAGACTGGTACCTATACCCCTCTAAACTTAAACGAATCTTTCCAAACACCTCAGATCTATGTTGGAGGGGTGTGGCCTGGTGGGGGACTTCCAACATATCTGGTGGGACTGCCCGTCTATCCGACCATTTTGGGAAGAGATCCTTGCGCATATTAAAGATATCCTGGGCTACCCCATCCCGACTACTATGGCAGAGACTCTGCTGGGCCTCCGCGACCAGTCGTTGGAACACCAAACCAAAGCTGATAAGGCCATTATGTGGACCTGCATAGGAGCGGCGAAGATCGCAATAGCGGCCGCTTGGAAGAAGAAGGAGGCCCCTGCGGTCTCACTTTGGCACTCTAGGCTTTGGAGATTATTAAGTTTGGAGAGGATGTCTGACATTTTCCGAGATGACTACAAAAACTTTGAGTACAGGTGGGGCCCATTGGTTGCCTATCTTTCACAGGGACTACCGCAGGCTGTTTGCCCCCCTCCATCAGGGGCATGCACCTCTTTCAATTCTAATGCCCATTATGCACAACCTATTTTCGTGTTTCATTGCTGATAATTAACCGCCACCACCAATTTGTGGGAGGGTTCGGGGTGGGTTTTCCCCTTTTTTCTTTTCTTTTTCTTGACTGTTGAGAGCCTCCCAACTCTCTCTCAAGGTATTTACCAGCTGTACAGTGCCTAGTTACAAATCAGTTACAAAAGGTAGATGGGCTGACGATACATTCTTTTTCTCGAATCCCTCAGGGTGTTTTAACTTACTGAATTCTGCATTCCTCAATGGGAAAAAGCATAGAGTGCTTTCTTTGTTATAGATGATAGCCCTTACGGGCTTTGTTGACAGTGAATTGTGTGAAAACCACATTGCACTCACCAAATGTTATTGTGATTGTTGAACTGACGTTAACTCATCTTCATTTATAAGGGTGGGCTCTTGAGACGGGGGAAAGTTGGGAGTTCGGGAAGGTTCAGTTTAAGGACACAATTGTTGCATGAAAAGTGGTGGCAAACCATATATGACTTCCTGTAAAAGGCACATCTCGTACTTATTGTATTACTCTGTACATGGAACTAGCTTTCTACTAGCATTGTACGAGCAGAGCAACAGCATGTATTGCCGTGTAACACGTCACTGATCTTGTCAGAAATTAATAAAAATAAGTTTGACCAAAAAAAAAAAAAATCCCTTAGATATTTGAATGCCAATTTAGACCTGGAATGACACATTTATAATTTTGGTAAATTTTTGTCTAGGGATTTCTTTTTTACACCTATGTCTACTGTATATTATAGTTATTATGGGTCGTTGTGAAGGTGGGGTGTATTGGAGTCTCTTATATCCCGATTGACCATTTTTAGGTGTATGTATTATAAGTGCACTTGCACTTTATTATATCCCAATCAGGAAAGTATGTAACTATTATACTATGGTACTAAACCTATGGGTTATCCCTTTTGAATTCGTACTGTATTTTGCACTTGCACTTTATGTATAATTATTAGTAAGCATCTTGGCCTCCATGAATTTTAAATTGACTGTCGGCTGTGAGTTTAATAGTCGGCATCACAGTTTTATCATCAAGCACTAGCACTTTTTATGATTCAACGTCTTCTCCTCAATCTATGTGTTCAGCTTATGTCTACACGTGCTCTTTAAGTATTGGGAATTTTTTCCATGTTTTATCTGTATAGTTTTAATATATTATACTAGATTTATTGTTTATTTTAAACAGTAGGATATATAAAATATGAAGTCACATCTTTTATTTTATTATGTTGATTATATATATATATATATATTACACCAGAATTCCCTCGATCATTTCCAGTCGAAAATACGGGACACGGACACCAGGTAGGTGCAATATTTTTCCTTTTTTATTTAGCTATATATACACTTCCAACATGCCCAGATCTTAAGAACGCACTCCACTGAAGATGCTTTCAACTGAAAGTTTTTATTGACGAAATCGGCACCCCTGTTCCAATTCTTTCACCCTGACGCGTTTCGGAGCAGGCTGCTCCTTATTCATAGGGAAACCGGCAGAATACGAAAAAAGCACCACAACGATCTTTAAATCAAATTGTTAATTAGTTCTCAAAGGTGAGTAAATTATAAGTGCATACTGGGAGTTGTAGTGCTTAGCAATTCTACCCCTTCGGTGGGGTCCGCATTCTGGCAGTTCTTTCAAAATTATATTTACCAAGCCCTCCAGTGGGCCTCAGAACAAAGGGCCGATTTTAATGTCATTCATCTTCCGTACTGCAGGGAAGCTCGGCACAATTCCAAACCTCGCAGACCCTTCCTTATGGGCGGTGCAGTCCTCCACGGCCGGTAGGTAGGTAGTTCTAGTTAGAACCTAGTTTACATAGGAAATGTTTTTTTTTTTTTTTGCCAATAACTTTGGCACCGTTTGACGAATCTTCGCGAAATTCTCCCAAATTGTTTTTCATCCAGGTCAGCTCCTATCCTGAAAGTTTGGGGGTGATTTGTCAAGTGGAGGCTGAGAAAAAAGGGGGTCCCAAAAAGGGTTTTCTCCATGTTAATTTCCAGAGGAAATTTTAGCCAGGGCTACAGCCTGAACTGCTGAACGGAATTACATGAAATTTGGCAAAAAGGTAGCTCTTGGTTCAGAAAGCGACCTTTTTAACAATGGTGTAAATCCGTTCAGTAGTTGCTGAGAAATTCAAAAAATAAAAATAATGATATCTAGAGGCGCGGTGGATCCGCGTACCCTCCCGACCACGAGCTTTATTCTAATTGGCTGTCAACACTCCAAACCAGGAAGTGTTGGCAGCCATCTTGTGACTCGGTAGAACCGAGTCACAAGAAAACAGTGAAACAAACGCGAAAAACAAGAAAAGGGGGCAGGGTAGAAACACCCTGACCCCCCAGCCCTGCTCAGGGGGTCCCACAAGGACCCCCAGGGCCAAAAAAAGCATTTAAAAAAAAAAAAAAAAATCATGAAATTCGCGCTGGGGTCGCGAATCCCGCCAGTTCTTTTTTAAAAAAATGAAGCGCATTAACCAAAAATATATGCGGGGGCCCCCGCAGCCCCGGGGACCGCCACCCCCGGGGCTTGCTTAACACTATATGCGGGAGGGCACTCCTATTAAAGTCAGTTAAAAGCCTATCCCGGAGCTGTCTCGCACTTTGTCCTTACCTGGAGGAAGACTGGTTGGTTGTGTTGGCCAGCTTGCAGGCGCTGGCCTGGCGGGACGCCCTCTCGGTCTGGAGCTACGCGGGACACCTGCAACTTTGGTTGAAGTATTGTCTACAACGCGTCGCCCCCCCCGGTGCCACGTATTTCCAATTGGAGGTTAATGTCACATGGGGAGAGAGGAGGCAGCATTTCATGCCTGAAAAGGGAGACTCGAACTGACTTGCACTCCCCGAGGTGGCTGCGCAGGAGTGGGGTTCACCAACCAACAAGGATTGGGGCACCATTGGATGTCTGAGAGGCCTCTCACTGTATATGCACTCATGGAGGACTTCTACTCCCAGAATGCAGTGGCCTGGGGAGTGGAGCGCGAGATGTCCTGCAACCTCCGAAGCGGAGGAGGGGCAAGTAATCACCTGACTGGGAGTGGCCACAGTAACAGCTATAATCCCACCGGACCCCCAGGACATTGTTTTACTTTTGAAACGGGCACTGATGAAGCTATTTAAGCGAAACGCGTCTGCCGTGCGTTTCAAGGTTGCTGCACACAAGAACGCTTGAAATTATTAAAGTCAGTTAAAAGCCTATCCCGGAGCTGTCTCGCACTTTGTCCTTACCTGGAGGAAGACTGGTTGGATATATATATATATGTATATATATATATATGTATGTATGTATATGTATATATATATATATATATATATATGTATGTATGTATATGTATATATATATATGTATGTATGTATATGTATATATATATATATATATATATATATATATATATATATATATATATATATTTCTACTGGCGGTCGCCAGTAGATAGTTATAGTTAGGACCTATTTTCCATAGGAAATCCGCGACATTCTATTTGAAATAACTCTCTTGCCGGTTGACGTATCTTCGCGAAATTTTCAAACTTTGTGGGGCGCTCCGGTCCGCTCCTACCCTGAAAGTCTCGGGGTGATTCGTTAAGCGGTGGCCGAGAAAAAGCGGGGGTCCCAAAACGCGTTTTCCCCATTCATTTTTCCATAGGAAACTTTAGACACGGCTACAGCCCGAACTGCTGAACGGAATTACACCAAATTTGGCAAAGAGGTAGTTCTTGGTTCAGAAAGAACCCTTTTTGTTAAATGGTGTAAATCCGTTCAGTAGTTGCTGAGAAAATCAAAAGTAAAAGTACATATATATCTATGGGCACGGAGGATCCGCGCACCCTCCCGATCACGAGCTGTCTGCTAATTGGCTGTCAACACTCCAAACCAGGAAGTGTTGGCAGCCATCTTGTTCCTCGGTAGAACCGAGGAACAAGAAAGCAGTAAAAAAAAAAGTGCGCAAAACGCACAAAGGGGGCAGGGTAGAAACACCCTGACCCCCTAGGTCTGCTCAGGGGGTCCCACAAGGACCCCCTGGGCAAAAAAAAGCATTTTTTTTTTTTTTAAATCGGCAGGATGCGCTCAGGGTGCGCGGATCCTGCCGATAAAAAAAAAAATCGAAGCGCGGTCTCCCGCGCTTCGATGTTAATTTGCCCCCGGGTGGGCCAAGTCCCGGGGGCATGCTGGGGGGGGTTTATTTTATGTATGGGGGCCTCTAAGGGCCCCCCAAGCCCTCGGGGACCACCACCCCCCGGGGCTTTATCATAAATGGTGCGGGAGGGCTCTGGGCCCTCCCGCAGCCCCGAGGACCGCCACCTCCCGGGGCTTTTTTTAAATTTTTTTAAAACCTGTGTGCGGGGGCTCCAGCCCCCCCCACACGCCCGGGGACCACCACCTCCCGGGGCACTAAGAAAATTGAAAATGGGGGTCCGTTTTGGACCCCCAAGCCCCGAGGACCACCACCTCCCGGGGCTTTCAAAATGTAGGGAGGGGGGCCGCTCTCTCTTTCAAAATGCAAACCAATTGCTTTTCCACATGGGGAGCAGCATCTTAGCTGCTCCCCATGTGGAAGCAATGCCGGCTCCCATAGGACGCGGGAGCCGGCGGGACTGTGGGGGATTGGGGACCCCCACAGTCCCCAACCAGAAGGCCAGGCCCCGGGGGATGGGGTCCCCGGGGCCTTAAATGGCCTGAGGAGGGGGCCACGCAGCCCCCTCCATATTTTTATTTAAAAGAGGGCATGCCCGGGGATGGGGTCCCCGGGGCCAATAGAGGCCGAGGAAGGGGGCCACGCAGCCCCCCTCCCATAAAAAAATAAAAAAAAAACGGCATCGTGCCGGAGGCCCCGCCCCCCTCCCTGCAGTACTCTGCAAACGCGCCCCTGGCGCGTTTTAAGAAGGGGAAGTAATTCCCCTTGAATACTGGGGGTCCCTGGGGGCAAACTAGCCCACCAGGAACCTCCAGTATGCGCCAGGGGGCTGCCTTGCAGAGAGGTGTACAGAGGCCACGCCCCTTTTTACACCTCTCTGCAACGCAGCTCTGTGGCGCTTAATGGAGGTAGCTGGTGGGCTAGTTGCACCCCAGGGACCCTCAGGATTCAAGGGAGTTAATCCCCCGACTTAAAACGTGCCACGGGGCGCGTTTGCGCAGTGGTGAAGGGAGGGCGGGGCCTGAGGTGACATGTGTGCAAACAGGCCCCGTGGCGCGTTTTAAGATGGGGAATTAAATCCCCTTCAATCCTGAGGGTCCCTGAGGGCCAACTAGCCCAACAGGTACATCCAGAAAGCGCCACAGAGCTGCGTTGCAGAGAGGTGTAAAAGGGGTGTGGCCTCTCTACACGTCTCTGCAACGCAGCCCCTGGCGCATACTGGAGGTTCCTGGTGGGCTAGTTGGCCCCTAGGGACCCTCATGATTCAAGGGGACTTAATCCCCCAACTTAAAACGCGCCACGGGGCACGTTTGCACAGATGTCACCTCAGGCCCCGCCCCTCCCTTCACCATTGTGCAAATATTCCTCTAAAATCTGCCGAACTACGAATTCTGATTTACTCACCTGTTATCAGGAGAGACCTCAGTGCTGCATCTTTCAGCCCAGTACTAATCCTGAAAAGTAATTTTAACCGTACTTACCAGTAACTTGAATTTCCTTCCATAGGATATCATTGCCTGCTTTTTGCTGAAAAAGTTTCTAAGTGTTGATTTTTGAAACATACAAATATTCCTCTAAAATCAGCCGAAATACGAATTCCGATTTACTCACCTGTTATCAGGAGAGACCTCAGTGCTGTATCTTTCAGCCCAGTACTGGTCCTGAAAAGTAATTTTAACCGTACTTACCAGTAACTTGAATTTCCTTCCATAGGCTAACATTGACTAGTTTCACTTGGAAATTCTTCTAAGTGTGGAGTTTTGGAACTTTAAAATATTCCTCTAAAATCAGCCGAAATACGAATTCCGATTTACTCACCTGTTATCAGGAGAGACCTCAGTGCTGCATCTTTTAGCCCAGCACTGACCCTGAAAAGTAATTTTAACCGTACTTACCAGTAACTTATATTTTCTTCCATAGGAATCCATTGTCTGGTTTTCAGCAGAAAAGTTTCAAAGTGTCGATTTTCACAAACTACAAATATTCCTTAAAAATCGCCTGTATGACTTAAACGCATTCTTTCAACTGTTTACAGGAGATGCACCAGTGCTGGATCCAGGATCCAACACTGAGTAAGAAAAAGTAACGATAACAGTTTTTACCTGCTAAGTGAATTTCCTCCCATAGGATCACATTGGTGATTCTATGTGAAAAAGTTTCTAAGTGTCAACTTTTAAAGTACAATAATATTCCTTAAAAATCACGACTGTAACCAAAACGCTTTTACTCAACTGTTTACAGGAGATGTCCCAGGACTGAATCTAGGATCCAGTCCTGTGGTTAGAAAAGTAATCCATAAAGTAACTAATTGCATTTAACTAGAAATTCACATTGAGCTGAATGTTGCATTGTGTTTGAAAATGTGTTGCCCATTGCAACAACTGTAACTACTGTACTTAAAAGTCTATTGCCTATGTGCAAAGTATTTAAACTAAAGTAATTCATTCTGAGAAAGTATTTTTTGTAATGTATAATGTAATTACAATGTAATTTAAAAAATAAAATATGTAAACATTTTTTTCTAAAAATGTAGTAAATCAGTATGAAAAAAATAAATATAACAAGTAATACATTTAAAAATTGTCATTTACAAAACCTTTGAAATTCACTGAAAAAACCGTAGGTTTCAGACATGTTATAGTTAGGAATTAGCATTTAAAAAACCTTTGAAATTCACTGAAAAAACCATAGGTTTCAGACACGTTATAGTTAGGAATTAGCATTTAAAAAACCTTTGAAATTCACTGAAAAAACCATAGGTTTCAGGCACGTTATAGTTAGGAATTAGCATTTAAAAAACCTTTGAAATTCACTGAAAAAACCATAGGTTTCAGACACGTTATAGTTAGGAATTAGCATTTAAAAAACCTTAGAAATTCACTGAAAAAACCATAAGGTTTTAGGGACAGTTATAGTTAGTTGGACATTGCACTCGTACAAAACCCGTGAAATTCCCCGGTTATAGTTAGTTCAGGTAACTATAACTCGCGCCCCGCAATGCACTGCTGATGACGTCACATATTACATCACTCATGACATGGTCAGTGACATCACTGATGACATCACTGATGACATCTCAAATGACATCACTCATGACATCACTCATGACATCATCCATGTGATAATTTGATGCATCTTCTCACACCCTAATATAAGTTTTGATACACCCACTCTAAATTACAGACTGCCATTCTCAAAACCATACACACTCCAATACCAATAAGTACATACCCACTCACTGATTCTTAGGTCTACACACATACATCTACTCACTCACCCGTACAGTCACTCAGTACAGGACTATCATATGCACTCATACACCTATATAAACACTCACACAACGCAACTCATCCATAGAGGTACTCACACACCTAGTCAGTCATGCAAATAATTAATCACACTCCAATTTACTCACCTATACAGTTATACACACCAGCTCACTTACTCATAAAAATACTAGCACATTCTTACGCTCCTATGCAATCACTGATGCAAGCACACCCTCATCCATATAGCCACTCTCACAATCACACACTCTCACTTATAGCCATTTATATACTCCAACACACATATATACTGCCTTTCACATATGTAGTTACTCACACATGTACCACTGAGATATACATTCAATCACTAACACACCCATACACACACTCACCCACCCATACAGTCCATCACAGACGCACTCTTGAAACCATGCACCCAGTAAATCACCCACTCACACATCTATGTACAGAGTCACACACACCCCACCCACACAAACACTCAGGCACCCATACAGATACTCAGACAATCAATCAATAACCCATGTAGACACTCATGTAGCTATTCAGAAAGCCATGCAGCCGCTTACAAACCAACAGACAGACGGATACAGACATTCACACAGTTTAGTCACTAACCCATGCATTCAGTAAGATACATTTAATCACTCACTTGTAGAGTCAGTCACTCACGTACTAAATCATCCATTCAGACACTTATACACCCACTCATTCTTCAATACGCCTTTCCCTATATATATTAAACATATTTAAACTTTACAGAAACACAGTCACTGGATGATGTCATCAGTGATGTCATTTGAGATGTCATCAGTGATGTCATCAGTGATGTCACTGACCATGTCATGAGTGATGTAATATGTGACGTCATCAGCAGTGCATTGCGGGGCGCGAGTTATAGTTACCTGAACTAACTATAACGGGGGAATTTCACGGGTTTTGTACGAGTGCAATGTCCAACTAACTATAACTGTCCCTAAAACCTTATGGTTTTTTCAGTGAATTTCTAAGGTTTTTTAAATGCTAATTTCTAACTATAACGTGCCTGAAACCTATGGTTTTTTCAGTGAATATATATATATATATGTTGATTCTTGACAAAATATATAATTCATACAGAGGTGTCTTTGCCTAATCGCTTTGATTTTAAGCATTGTACTTCTAACCACTCTGATTCAAGCATGTGAATCTATGAAAGATTCAATACTGGAGAAAAAAGTTACTTACCTGTACACTGTGGTTCTCCAATATGGAGATCTTTCATAGATTCACATGCACCCCCCCCTGTTTAGACTTGCTACGTTTTACCTCATACGACTATTCACTTGGGCACACTTGTGCGCGAAATCTGAGGTATGGTGGTTCTGCAGTGGAAATGGGGTCTGGGGCTTGTCTCCGATTGGTCAAAGTTTGGATCGAACATAAAGATACAGATTGGTTTTAAAATGTCCTTTCTTTCTTAATGGTTTCTAATGTACTTCTATAGTACTGCCTATCTAAATACCGTGGGACTCCCACCATGACGACGGGGAAGATTCAAGCATGTGAATCTATGAAAGGTCTCCATACTGGAGAACCACAGTGTACAGGTAATTAACTTTGTTTTTTCTGCATGGACAAAATGAAAAATAACATGTTTTGCTGTTGATGCTGAATAGCACGGACAAACTGCAACCCTCCAAAACAACAACACATGTGGGATAATGTGTATGTACACATCCGTAATGATGCACTGGATGCCCCAGCATTATCAGGAGTAAGCGCATCTCTGTCGTCAAACATGCACACTTAAGTGTCATAATGCTGCACCAGCCATATTTCTCTTTTTAATTTACCTTTCCAAGATAGTGGGCACCCTTTTTAGTTCAATAAATTAAAACAAATCTAACAAGTGCAGAAAAAGGCCTTATTTAGAAAGAAGCAGCAGTCCGCAAGTTACAATTGTTGGTCTCTCCAAATAAAAAAATAAAAACGAAAATAAAACTGTGGGGTGTAGCGGCAGTGTTGTGGGTAGGACAGGATGGGAATTAACGTAACTAAATGCTGCAAAGCGGCAGGAGCATCGGGGACAGGGAAAGATGGAAGACTCAAAGAGCTAGGTGCGGGGGTTTCTAGGTGCGGGGGCTTTAAAAACAAAAAAACAACACATAAAAAAGACAAGCTGAATAGTGAGGGGCAGGAGTCACAACAAACTGGCTTAGAAGGGGAGCAACACGGAGATAGTGGGGTGCAGAAATCTCAGTGGGGTAGCAGCATACATGGGCGAGAGAGCAAGAAAACACATGCACTGATATGGAGGGATTGATGGAAAAAAAAAAAGTCTCCATGTGGAGGTGTGGAAGGATGCAAGTCATCCTTCCCATTTTGCAAGTTAATTTTGTCTCAAAGGTCTTCAAACGTCTTGTTTTCGATTGCTTAAGCCTGTTTCGCAACATAATCAACCTTATCAACCAATTTCAATCTTCACTTCAAGCCCTTCATTTCTCAGACTACACACTGTCATGTCAATTTCGCCACATCACAACCATCTCTCTTCCATACTAATACTCCTAGAACGTTTTGAAGCATTTGGACAGTTTTTGCGTCATTATTAGACTTTTAGTTTATTGTTTTAAATATCAGCCATTCACAACACAGAACATTTTGCTGTATTGAAGATTGAAACACCAACAATCCTAGAGTCAATGTATCAGCAATTGCATCCTGGGATAAATCTGTGTTCATCTGGTGGCTGGGACAACTGCACAGTTTTGACCATAAGACTATAATATTGCATTCAGACTTCCAATACTTTATCAAACCAAATCTCCTTTGACAGCTCAGGCTTCCATAGTTTAACCCCCCTCTTCTACTTCATACACCTTGCAATTTTTCCATACCACCCCTCAATAGTTGGCGGCACTGCACTGCCCCATCTCTCATATATCACATCTTCATGGCACAGACTCAAGTGACTTCAAATCAGTAAAGGAGAGGGTTACCACATGTACACACCACTCTCTTGTGCCTTGCCCAGGTCACCCAAGGAGGCAGATGCTTACTCCCATCCCCTACAATCTTTTACAGGAACGTAACCGAGAGAATTTTATGAGATGAGTGGCACACCAGGATGCGGTCTCCCACGTTCACAGCAAAGATTAGCACACCAACCCTGGCACTTAAGTTGACTGATGTTATGCTAATTTGTACAAACAAAAAGCGTCACTTATTGGGAAGTGAGACAATACCTATAGTGAGCTGATCACTGCCCCATGCTCTTATGTTTTGTGGGTAGAAACAAAAAATAAATGACACTTGAACAGACCAAAGATGAAAAGGTCCATTTCGAAATCCCCTGTATGTGTGTTAGTGTGCATGTATGTGTGTATTTATATGTTCGAGGCATATGAGCTGTAGATCATATGCGTTAGCATAGATCGCCATCTGGTGTTGGGCCCGGATGTTTGCACTTTGTTTGTGTTCGAAGAAGTCTTTGTAGTCACGGGGTAGGTGACTCCTCCTTTTGGTGGTTCTTAGGACTAACCCAAAATTTTTACCCAAAGTCGTTTCTGCTTTTCATCTCAACCAGTCTGTTGAGTTACCCGTGTTCTTTCCTCAACCAGACTCAGTAGCAGAACGTGCTCTTCACACATTAGACGTGAAAAGAGCGATACTTTATTACATTGTAAGAACCAAATCTTTTAGGAAAATTAAACAACTATTTGTTGCTTTTTCCCCACCACATAAAGGCAATACCATTTCAAAAGCAGGTATTACACGATGGATAGTTAAATGCATCCAAATATGCTACTTTAAAGCTAAACGCACCTTAACAGTTCCCCCCTAGAGCGCACTCTACACGCAAACTAGGGGCTTCTATGGCATTCTTAGGGAACATACCCTTAGATGACATCTGCAAGGCTGCAACATGGTCTACACCACACACATTCACAAAGCACTATTGTGTAGATGTGTTGGCAAAACAACAAGCTAGTGTGGGCCAGGCAGTTTTAAGAACACTATTTCAGACCACTGCAACAGATACAGGTTAACCACCGCTTGGGGAATAACTGCTGTGTAGTCTATGCTAACGCATATGATCTACAGCTCATACGCCTCGAACGAAAAATGCTACTTACCCAGTATGCATCTGTTCTTGCCATATACAGCTGTAGATTCATATGCACCCACCCGCCTCCCCGGGCACCTCTATCTGTTGCAGTAATCTCTTACTTGGATACATTCTACATGGACATCTCTTTACTACTCTTACTAACTCCATCATCACCCATTATGGCAAAACAATCTAAGGATGGAGTCGATGCCCATGCGCACTATCACCAAAAGGAGGAGTCACCTACCCCGTGACTACAAAGACTTCTAACAAAAACAAAGTGCAAACATCCGGGCCCAACACCAGATGGCGATCTATGCTAACGCATATGAATCTACAGCTGTATATGCCAAGATCAGGAGCATTCTGGGTAAGTAGCATTTTCCTTTTGCAGCGTGAATCTTTCCTGGATTCACATGCTGTGCATTATTCCGGCATCTAGTGGTTGGGTCCGAAATTGTAGTATTTCTTTCCTTTTTTGTTGTTGTTGTTGGTAGACAGGCTCCCACCTTTGGTCGCCATCTTCAGATTCTTTTTTTTCCGCCGTTGGGTCTGGATCGATACGGAAGGAGCTCCCAAGATTGGAGAGAAAAATCGACGAAAATAAGGAAAAAACTCAAGAAAGACATCCGGTAGAACGTTTCGACTTTCAGGTTTCAATCCAAACGACCGGAGATCGACGAAAGGTGAAAAACCAAATCTTCGACCACGATCAGAGAATGCGCATGCAGGGGGCTCCCTGTGCGCGGTAATGGACAAGACACCATTCAAGTTTTGCAAGAACTGCACCACAAGTACGCTCAGAAGGATCAGCATCCGGTCTGCAACCTTTGCCTACCGCTGGATCATCGAAGCGAGGACTGTAACGCGTGCTTCGTCTTCACCCTGAAGACGTTGAGGGTGAGAGAAAGGCAGCGACGAGCCAACTACAATATGCAGGTCATCGAGGAACTAATTCCGCCGACAACACCTGAGCCGATCGAAGAAAAAGAGGAAGAATCATTCTTCTTTGGAGAAGACGTCAAAGATGACGAACAAACATATGCCGAATCGGCAATTTCGGAGAATCAAGACCTCCAATGGCAAGAACTCTACGCTGAATCACCTGAGGAGGCTGTGGAAACATATCCTACGAGGCCATCACCCCCGGACGACATTGGCATGTATAACCAGGTGATTAAAAAAGCAGCAGCAACTTATGGAGTTCAGCTGGAGGATGAAAAACCGCAATCATGTTTTTTATTAGAGACTTTGATGCCAACACAATCAAGAAATCAATTCCTTCCAATGCTGCCAATTGTACTGGACCAGGGAAAAGAGGCTTTCAAGGAGCCCGCAGCATGCAAGGCTATCACACCAAGAGCAGAAAAGAAATATAAGCACTCTTCTAAGGACCCAATATACATCAGAGGGTCTGTACCAGCTGACTCTATTATTACTTCCACAGCAAGGAAAAGAGCAAATGTACCAACAACCATGGGACCACCTCCAGACAAAGAAAGCAAGAGGATGGTCCTTGTAGGGAGGAAGGTAGAAAGAAGGGCAGCAAATCAATGGCGCATAGCTAATTCCAATGCATTGCTAAACAGACATGCTTATCAACATTGGGAGGAGGTAGGAGAATTGTTAAAGAATCTACCTGAACAATTCCAAAGAAGAGCTAGCCACTTGGTAGAAGAGGGCAAAAACATTGCAAATACATGTTTGAAATCAGCCCTAGATGCTGCTGAAACATCAAGCAGACAAATGATGATTGGTATCACAGAAAGAAGGCACGCATGGCTGAGAATATCAGGGTTCAAGCCAGAAGTGCCAAGTAACATCATTAACTCACCATTCAATGCGGAACAACTGTTTGGAAGTGTGGTTGATGAAAAACTCAATCAATTAAAAAAGGACAACGAGACCGCTAGATCCATGGGTGCTCTACAATTCAGAGGCATGCGTAGAAGCACACCATCAAGGAGACCAGCAGGGAGAGGTACACACCAACCTGCTACCTCACATCAAAGTTACCAGCAAACGTACCAAGGGGCAAACCAGGGTCAGCAGCAGGGACAGCAGCAGAGCTGGCAATCCTTTCGAGGGCGTCCCTGTGGCAGAGGACAGCCACAAAGAGGTGGACAACAAACCTCTACTAAGTGACTGCACTAAAAAAAGGTACACTCAGGAAGAACAGCAGTGAGGGTACACATAGAAAAACAACATATACAAAGACAAAAACCTGTCAGTTTACAGTTCCTCCAACATACCACTCCAGTAGGAGGCAGACTAAGATTTTTCCTGCAAAAATGGAAGGAAATAACCACAGACAAATTGATTTTAAACATAATACAGTACAGTTACTGCATAGAGCTAACGAAACAACCTCCAAACAGGAGACCAAAGCAAAAGATACATTCAAAAGCAGAATTATCTCACCTAGTCAAAGAGGTGCAGGAACTGCAGGGGAAACATGCAATAGAGCACGTACCACACAAAGAAAAGAACAACGGAGTATATTCAACTCTGTTGAATATACTCCGTTCAATATTCCTAATTCCAAAAGTAGACGGAACATTACGACCAATATTAGACCTAAGGTTTCTAAACAAATTTATAAAGACACAAAGATTCAAAATGACTACACTGCAAGAGGTGCTACCTCAATTGCAAGAAGGAGATTACATGGCCACAATAGACTTTAAGGATGCATACTTACACATCCCAATGATCAAAAGACACAAGAGGCTGTTAAGATTTGTGGTGGACAAAAGACACTACCAATTCAAAGTACTGTCTTTCGGTCTAAAATCTGCACCAAGAGTGTTTACAAAGTACCTTGCAACAGTAGCAGCACATCTCAGAAGGCAGGGGATTCATGTATACTCCTACTTGGACGACTGGTTAGTAAGAGCAAACTATTACAGTCTATGTAAACAACATATACAACAGGTGATAGAGACACTACTTCAACTGGGGTTCTCCATACATTTGGAGAAATCATCACCAGAGCCAGAACTCATAAAGGTGTTTTTAGGCGCAGAGATAAATACAGTGTTGGGGAGAGCATTCCCAAGCGAGAAAAGGAGATCAGCCTTATTGAAGGAGACTCATCTATATCAGAAGGGGCATCATCTGACAGTGAGGACAGTGGGGAAATTACTAGGAATGATGGCCTCATGCATTCATTTAATTCCCAACATTCGTCTACACATGAGACCATTTCGGGAATGGCTCCAGACACAATGGTCACAGGCAACAGGGAGTTAGGAGGATCTAGTGGTTGTCTCACAGACAGTTCATTAGGAGATGGCATGGTGGAACAAAACAAACATAGCACAGGGGAGACTTTTCACTCCACCAACTCCAACAGTGACCATAACAACAGATGCGTCCCTAATAGGATGGGGAGCACACATGAACAACCTCAAAGTGAGGGGATTGTGGACACAGCAGGATGCAGTGAAACGCATCAATATCTTGGAGCTAAAATCTGTATTCTTAGCCTTAAAAGCCTTTCAGATACAGCTCTACGGGAAAAGGGTGTTGATACAAACAGACAACACAACAAAAATGTTTTACATAAACAAACAAGGAGGGACTCAGTCTGTAACACTCAACGCTAGCTCAAGAGATTTGAAGATGGGCAATCCCAAGAGGAATAGACATAATAGCAATACACCTACCAGGGAAAGACAATATAGAAGCAGACAGACTGAGCAGACAAACAACTTCATCCCACGAGTGGG
Organism: Calotriton arnoldi; assembly: GCA_963921515.1. Lineage (NCBI taxonomy): Eukaryota > Metazoa > Chordata > Amphibia > Caudata > Salamandridae > Calotriton > Calotriton arnoldi. The sequence continues at coordinate 519,390 of CAWUFW010000021.1, read as the reverse complement.
AACTAAATCAGACAGAACTGAAAAAGATTTTCAGGAAATGGGGGACACCACAAATAGACCTATTTGCAACACCCCATAATGCAAAATGCCAAAACTTCGCATCCAGGCGAACTTGCAGACAGTCCCTAGGGAATGTGCTATGGATAGACTGGTCAGGGATATTTGCTTATGCTTTTCCCCCAATACCGTTACTGAACAAGGTGATCAACAAATGCAGGATCAGCAAAATGACAATGATTCTCATCGCACCACAGTGGGCCAGACAAACCTGGTTCTCAGAAATAATGGAGATGTCTCAAGGAACAAGGCACAAACTTCCAAAAAAGAAGGATTTGCTAACAATGCAAAACGGGAAAGTACTTCACCCAGAATCGGAGAGCTTAGGCTTAGCGGCATGGCTCCTGAGGACTTGGAATTTGCACATCTCAAACTACCAGAAAGCACAATGACTGTTCTAAGAGAAGCCAGGAAACCAGCAACAAGAAAATGTTATACAGCTAAATGGAAAAGATGTACACAATGGTGCATTAAAAAACGTCTTTCAAAGAAGATTACAAAAGAAAGAACTGTGCTAAGGTACTTGACACATTTACTACAAAGTAAATTATGCTATACATCACTAAAAGTACACTTAGCAGCTATTGTAGCGTATCCTCGAGGCGAAACCGGGAAAAGTTTCTTCACTTCACATGTAGTCAAAAGGTTCCTAGAAGGGGCAAAAAGAATTGCACCTCCAAAAATGGTGCCAGCATCAACATGGAACCTGAACACAGATGATGAAAGCACTGTTCGAACCACTACACAAAGCAACGCCACAAATGCTCACGCTTAAGACTGCGTTTTAGTGGCAATAACTTCCCTACGTAGAGTTAGCGAACTGCAGGCACGAACACTACAGGAACCTTACTTGCAAATACATAGTAACAGGATTGTCATGAGGACAGATCCTCAATTCATACCAAAGGTTGTATCAAATTCCACATAAATCAGAGGATACAAATACCAAGTTTCTTTCAAAAGCCAAAGCGGAAAAAGCTTTGCACACACTTGACGCAAGAAGAGCGGTCATGTACTACATTGAAAGAACTAAAGAATACAGGAAAACAAAACAGTTATTCATATCCTTTGCAAACAGTTTTCTGGGAAGACCAGTAACCAAAAACACTATTGCAAGATGGATTGCGCAAGCCATACAATTATGCCACAGGCAAGCAGGACAAACCTTACAAGGTGCCCCGCGGGCACATTCAACAAGACCGAAAGGAGCAACTATTGCATTTCTAGCTAACACTCCAATTCAAGACATCTGCATGGCTGCAACATGGTCTTCAGTGCACACATTCACTAAGCATTACTGTGTGGACATTCAAATGAACAAAGAAGCACAAGTAGGACAAAAGGTCTTACAACATCTATTCACAAACCGAAGTTCATCTTCCACCCAGCCACCACAAGACTAGCAAACCGCTACAAAGTCTATGCACAGCATGTGAATCCAGAAAAGATTCACGCTGCAAAACGAAGTTTTTTTTCTAATTTTTTTTTTTATATTTGTTTATTGAGTAGCTTGCAGCAGTAATACACAAAGCCCCACTGGGGGGAGCAATACCAACCTAGCATTTTTCAATACAAGCCATTTTCGTCCTAACGTTGCATCAATATATAGACATTACAAAACAAGAATAAGAACCCAAAAATCAGAAGAACCCCCCCCACCCCTCCCACTCCCCACCCCCACGTCACATCGTACAGTTGGTAGGTCCTAAGCATTGTAAACACACATGTGAGAGAGTTCGTATAAATAGTTCCAAATTCAAGAATTCCTAGTAAGGCACAAAAAAGAAAAAGCAGAGAAAGAAAGACACTACAAATCAGGATGACTCAATAAATACACAGTCAATGGGGCCCAGAAGTCCTTGGGCCGTGATGCCTCAGGCAGCTCCTCCGCATAGGCCTCCAGCTGTTCCCTACAGTAAATTAAGTCTCGAATCCATTTCCGGACCGTGGGTGTACTTTTTGTGCCCCAACATTGCGCTACGTCTCTCTTGGCCAGCAGAGTCGAAACGGCAACTAATCGCCGATTGCAAGGTTTCAGATACTTCACGTTTCCCAGCAAGCATACCTCCGGTGCACATCGCACACGTTCCAACACAACGTCCGAAAGCACGCTCACAACCCTGGCTCAGAATGCAGCTATCCCTGCACACTGCCACGCTAGGTGTAAAAAGTCGGCGTCTGCCTGCCCGCACCGCACGCAGCAAGCAGTGTCACACAGACCAAATTTCCGCAGTTGCATTGGAGTATAGTATAACTGGTGCAAAATTTTTAAATGAATTATGCGGAGATTATAGTTTGCCGTGAGGCGCCCAGTTAATTCACAGCAGAATTTCCAATGATCTAGCGACAAGGTGGACCCCAGCGTAGCATTCCATTTGAGATATGAAGGGTGGTCCCCGGACTCCCTCTCTTTCAGAGACGCGTCATATAGCTTAGTAATCAGACCCTTACACTCTACCCCAGCCAGCACCACCTGCAGTGCTCGCAGTGTCCTAGATTCAGCTGGATAGTCAGGGTAGATGGCTCTAACCGCTTGTCGCACTCTCACGTATGTAAATCCCAGCATCAAGCCATGGGTGTGACCCGCCTGTACATCCTGCAACGAGCAGAACTGGCCCTGTTTGTACAGGTCACCCATCTGCGTAACCCCGACAGCCTCCAGCGCAAGTAGTGCAGGGCACTCCTGTGCCGCCGAGATATCTGAATGCGCAGCATTTGGTAGCATATAAGTAGTCCAGCTGCGCCCTCTTAGCAAGGGCCTCCCAGGCCCATGCAGTACACTGCACCGGGATTCATTTCCGTCCCGGGGCCCCCACCTGAAAGTGCTGCCGCCACTAGTGGCAGCGGGAGTATTGCATCAGACTCGATTGCCGTATGGGGCTGAAACCGTTGCAGAAAGAACCAATAATGCGCAAAGTGCACCTGTGCGCACAGATAATATAAGCGCATATCCGGTGCCTCAAAACCACCACGGTCAAATGGCTGTACAAGTACATTCCAGCTGCATCAGAGCTTCTTACCACCCCACACAAACGACAGTAGGGCCGACTGTAGCGTCTTGAAGAAAGAGAGGTTCAGACGAATGGGAGTATTCACAAACAGAGCAGTTTGGGTAATATAGACATTTTTTGTCACCGCGATGCGATCGGCAAGACACAGGGGCAACCGGGCCCACCTTTCCGCCTTGTCTGTGATCTGTGTAATAACACGACCATAGTTCATGGAAATCACCTGATCAGGATCTCTATGCAACCAGATTCCCAGGTATTTTACCGGGTCCCGGGTCCAAGTCAGAGGGAAGTCCAGCTCAACCTCACATGTGCCAGCCGTCAGCGGGAACACCGTCGACTTAGCCCAGTTGATACCTAATCCGGAGTAGCCCTCAAATTTAACATACTCCCGGAGCAACTCCGGAACGTAAGTTGCAGGCTAGCCAACATATATTAGCATGTCGTCGGCATACATCGAGACCACAAGCGGTCGCTGCCTGAAGCGCAATGCAGCCGATGCATGCCGCTGGCGCAGTTTGCAAGCAAGAGGCTCCAGTGCCAACGCAAAAAGCATCGGCGACACGGGGCAGCCCTGCCGTGTGCCCCTGCCAATAGGAAACGCCGACGATACCCAGCCGTTGACACGTACTCTAGCCACGGGCTCAGTGTACAGAACCCTGATCCACTGAAGGAAGAACTGGGGAAGGCCCATTCTTGTAAGTACAGTGAACATATAATCCCACTGTAGGGAATCGAACGCTTTTGCCGCGTCAAGCAGCACCGCCACTGCTTGAAAATCCGGATCAAAATAGTGTAGGGTGGCAAAGACCGTGCACAGGTTGTGCGCGGTTGACCTGACGGGCACAAACCCTGACTGGTCAGGGAGCACCAGTAAGGGGACAAGGCGCTGTAGTCTGTGAGCAATCATCTTTGCTAGAATCTTAGCATCAATATTAATAATTGAGAGAGGCCTATAAGAATCACAGCGATTAGCATCTTTATCAGGTTTCAACAGCATAACCAAGAGGGCTTCCTTCAAGGAAGGCGGGAGACGTCCAGTGTCATACGCCTCCGCATAAACCTTAAGGAGCCTGGGGGCCAAGTCATCCACATAGGCCTTGTAAAACTTGCTAGGGAGCCCGTTTAATCCCGCAGCCTTACATGTGGGGAGAGACATGATTGCAAGTTTTACGTCCTCTACGTCGAAGGGTTGTGTAAGATATTCCCTATGGTCCAAAGACAACCAGCCAAGCGCAATGTCATCGAGATAGGAGTGTATGTCCGTTGTCTGCACCCCGGCCGTGTTTTCGTAGAGTCTGGCATAGAAATTAAGTATGGTTCACTAATCGCGGGTGTGGTGTAATGGGCCGCCCCCTCATCTTCCAGCATCTCTGTGATATATTCCTGACTATGTGGAGCCGCCAGCCTCTGTGCAAGCAAGCGGCTGGGCCTACCCCCCTCACCATAATATCTAGCCTTGCATTGTCTGGACCTATGAACGAACTCTTGATCGACAGTGTCATTATGTTCAGTCACTAACTCCCGCATCGCGGATAACGTCGCAGGAGAAGGGTCCTTCTCATAGGCACGTTCTAGGGTGGCGATTTCCGCAGCTAATTTATTAATCCTACGCCTTACATCTCGCAGTACACCTGCCTGCGCCCCCATACATACACCCTTGATGGTCACCTTGAATGCCTCCCACAAGACACCAGCACGGTCAACCAAACCCACATTCTCCCTAAAATAGTTTCGGATGGCCTCCCCAACAGTGTGCTTAAAAACTGAGTCAGTTAACGAGGTTGGTTGCAACCGCCATGCAAACGGAGGTCTCTCACATGCAGGTACCTGTAGCTCCAAGATCACAGGGGAATGATCCGAAAGCGTACGAGCCAGGTGGCGGACCTTGACCGCCCAAGTACAAGCCGCCTCAGTGACAAGCCAGAAGTTCAGGCGTAAACACGTCCCATGCACAGAGGAGACAAAAGTACTCTCCCGCACCCCACGATACTGCAAACGCCAGACGTCATGCACATTTCCTGTATCCATCAGTCCCAACAATATCTCAGAAGCCTGCTTAGGTCGGTCCGCCCCACTGCCCAATCTGTCCACAGCTACATCAAGACCGACATTAAAGTCGCCACCCCAGAGTATCTCCACAGTGGGAAACCCCGAGATGCGGCGCCAGACATCCACAAAGAAGGCCGGATCGTCGATATTCGGTCCTTATACATTCACCAGGAGCACACTCGCTCCACCCAGCTGGCCATGCACAAGTGCCAATCGGCCTTGTTCATCCGATTCGGTCCGAATGACAGTAAATGGGACCCCCCGTTTAACCAGGATCATCACTCCACGTGATAAAAAGGAATATGAGGACGCCACACGCACCCCCGCCCACCTACATTCTTCTCTGAAAGTTTAATGAGGTGCGTTTCCTGTAAAAAGGCTATCTGGACATCCATCCTGTCCAGATAGGCCAATACAGATCGAATTTTTTGGGGAGTGTTCAGGCCGCGAACATTCCAGGATAGGAGATTCACTTTACCGCTCATTGAGTCGAGGTACTATTAAAAAACCTTACAGTCGAGTATATCAAAGACATGTGCCCACAATTACAGAGAGAAAGATAGATGCAACTATACCATGGAAAAAAAATGCCAGTCTTCCCACCCACAACCCCCACCCCCCGGCCGCCCACCCACTTCAGCGTCCCCAACTCGCTAAAGCCATCCCAACTCTGTTTAACTCTTCCCCAACAAAGACAACACCCAGCAAACGCAGATGGGGTACTCCCATGTGGGGGGCATCAGAGTGCTTCTAGCCTCCCATCAAGTAGGAGGTGGCTGAGCAGACCTAGTATCTGTGCCTGTTACAGTGAATACAATCTCACTAGACTCCAGTACAAAGTAAGTGTACATATGCAAGGAGGATCGACAATCTCAACCTGCAAGAAAACAATGAAGAATCATAGCAATACACAGTTCAGAGAGTGTCAACATAGTAACATTATAACATGACATGCAATCATGAGACTGCCATTAACTCTACAGCTCCTCAGTGTCCGACGGATTCTGGGATTCACGTCGGCTCCTCTTCAGACGTTTAGCATGCTCCAGGGCCACCTTGGGATTAGTGAAAATGTTGGAGTCTCCATCGGGGCCTATCCGCAGGCGAGCAGGGTATAACATCGCATAGGGAACCCCCTCAGATTGTAGAAATTTTTTTGACAGCCCCAAACTCCCTCCGTGCAGCCTGGACAGTAACAGTAAAATCAGGAAAAAAAGAGAGTGAGTTGCCCTGGTGCACAATATTGCCCTGGTCTCTAGCCATGCGCAAAATAGCGTCTCGGTCCCTGTAATTTAACAGTCGCGCAATTATCGGGCAGGGAGGAGCGCTCGGGACCAGCCTCACCGCAAGGGAGCGGTGAGCTTGCTCAATGATAAACATGGCGGAAAGCTGATCAGTACCAAAAATATCCTTTATCAAATTTTCCACGAATGTCTCCATCTTGCCCACATTCGTGGATTCTGGCAGCCCCGTGATTCGAATATTATTACTCCGGGAACGGGCTTCTAAGTCCTCATTCTTGGCTTGAATGAGGGCCAGGACTTTCTCCATGTTAAGTGTCTTCCCAGCGACATCACTCAGACCATCTTCCGTAGCAGATACTCGCATTCGAGTGTTTTGCTTCTCGAGCTGCGTAGACATGTGGTCTAGGCGGTGATTCACAGCAGCCATCGTACCCTCAATAGATTGGAGGCTACGTTGCATGGCCAATAGTGTTGTCTCGATAGTGGGGGGGCCCCCCACTCTGGGTGTCCGCTTCTGAATCAGAGGCCGCCTTTTGCGTGGTTTTTGTGGATCTGCGCCCCTCAAATGTGAGGCGAGGTTGAGACTTATCCGTCCTCCCCATGATGTCCGCAACTAGGGCCAGGCTACCCTACAAGGAGAAGAGGTGTAGAGGACGCCCCAAGACGTGCACCATTCAGGCCAAAGGACCAGTATATATAGAGCGCCAGTGGCGATCTGCTCGGCGGACCCACTGGCAAGCAAATAGAAGAATTACCAACCGCGTACACCCTTCGCCAGTTACACCAGGAGAATATCACACCACAGTATGAGGTACCAGCAGTAGCCCACCCATGCACAAGGCATGTGTCGCAGGGCCCTTGCATTAGATTCTCCAACAGTCACATCAAAGCAAAAACTAGGGGCATCTGCAGTTCCAGGAGCTAGAGGGAAACGGCGCACCAGGGACAATCAGCAAAGTCCATCCAGCAATCTGATGCGAACAAGGCTCAGGCAGGACCAACCCCCAGCATCGGCGGAGTACAGCACTGGCACGAGCTCGTCACATTTCACGAGGGGCAGGCTCCACTGTCACATGATTCACGTTAGTTACTCGCTGCCCTGTGCTATAGTGATTATAGAGTATATTACGTTGTTAAAGGGCACCAAGCACAGAAATAAAAGGGCTCCACCAATGCACCCAACGAGCCAGCAAGTCAGCACCACAGGGCAGCGCACACGGGGGGGGGGTAGGAGCAGCCCAGATAACAACAAAAGTCCACAAAGACAGTGGCCGTCTCCAGCTAGAGATACTTGGGTAGCAGCAATACTACAGCGTGCGCTCAGCCTTGTAGAATGGCACAGCGTGAAGGTAGAATAAAAGGAAGTCCAGTTCCAAAAGCGGCAGCACCACACTCATGCGGTAATCAGCAACCGCAATGTAGGCAGAGGCAGAATTGAGCCAACATGGAGAAATGAGGCCTACTTGCAAATATAAGCCCCCGGGCAGTTGGCGGCCGCCCAGAGACTGCGCAGCAGTGAAGCAGTACACCGTAGAAATCAGGCACACACCAGCTAGTGCCAATCGATGACCGCAGGCGCCCAGGAACTCCGATGCGGCAATGTCAATAGACACGGCCAATCTGCGCAGGGAAGAAAATGCGGCCTCCGCTTCCCGCGCCCACCAGCCCCCCAGGCACAGCTCGCAGGCCACTGCCCGCACCCAGGCACGCACCTGCCTCCGCAGTTACCGGCCCAGGCCGAGCCGCACCCCACTCACCACAGCCAGCGCCAGCGAGCGCTTCTTGTGTTCAGGCCTCTCTGTGAACCACGCCGGCTGGCCCGGTTCCGCAGGCGCCCACGCACAGCAGTTCTCGGCCAAGGCTCGCGTTCGTCAGCCGGAGCCCGGCACTCCGCTTCTTAATCTAAGGCGCCGGGGACCATCCAGCCAGCGATCCCCGGACAGCGCGCCACTCACAGCCACAGCCCCGATGACAGTGGGCGGACATCTCCGGCCGCAGGGGTGGCAGGATTCAGCAGGCGAGGACCGCGCTCAGGGTTTCGCGGCGGCCGCCATTTTGCAGGAGCGCTGCTGGGCCCGATCGACCCCACAAAATCGTCGTTGCAGCAGTCAAAAGCGGCCCAAACCGCCTCCAATATGTGCAGGAGGGCTTCGCAGTGTAGAGCAGTCTTTGTACGCGGCAAATGCAGCAATTTTCAGGCGGATGATGGGCGGATTGGTGCTCAGCCGGGCAGAGCCTCACTAGGGTGCGGCCATCTTGCCGTGCGCCCTCTAGCGCCCCCCCCCGCAAAACGAATAGTTTCTTACTTGTTGGTGTAGTTTTGCAGCTTGAAGAATTTTCTGGATTCACTAGCGAACCCACCCTCCTCCGCCAAGGAAGATGACAAATAAAAAAAGAATCCGAAGATGGCGACCAAAGGTGGGAGCTTCCGGAGGAAGCCCGTCGACGTCACAGAAGGACACCAAATGGTGGTATGTCGACGCCCACCAACACAAAAAAAAAAAAAAGGAAAGAAATACTACAAATCCGGACCCAACCACTAGATGGCTGAATAATGCACAGCATGTGAATCCAGAAAATTCTTCAAGCTGCAAAACTACACCAACAGGTAAACTATTCAATATGTATGTGTGTGTATATATATATATATATATATATATGTGTGTATGTCTGTGTATATGTATGTGTGTGTATGTATATATTTATATTGATCTCTAACTATCTCTTTTACACACATGCCCCCGCGTGCACATTTTTGTGGGGGTGGGGAAACATGAGGCTGACAAAAGAATATATCTCTAGGTCAGACACAATTTTGCACACGGGTAGAACAATGAAAAGTTATATTTGTGTGTGTTTTTGGGCAACTGCATACGTGATAAGAAAAAAATTATTATAGTTAAACTTTGAAATGGTAGTAACAATGAACAGTTGGCAGATTGAACTGGACTGACCTCTACTTTCGACATCTATATATAAAAATACACATTTTTAATTCAGTCTCAGTAGGAATTACATGTGTACATGCACCTGTTACCTTTCATGTAACGAACATGCAGCTAAAATGAGACATCAGTGTAATGACCAAATTGATCAAAAACAATCTGCAGTCTAAATGAGCCAAATTAGCAAAACTTTCTGTCTTCAATTAATCAGCACAGTTCAATTCTTAACTCAAGTGGTAACTACATTGTTACAATTTGCATCATGCTTGATGGGGACCTAAGTGACACTTTCGAGAAACAAAAACACAAATAGCTCATATTTTCTTGCTAAAGTTTTGTTATGTGAAAATACAAATAAGTGCGTTACCTCAAATGCGGTTTCCAATTATGACCGCTTTGTAAGTAAAATGGCCGTTTTGCTGAGGCAGCGGTCAACATATAGTGCCCACTTTACATGTTGCTTTTCCTAAATCAAAACTAAATTAATATCTGACTGTGAGAGTCATATTTGTTGGATCTGGGAGGTATCTGAGCTATTTTTGCCTATTCTGTATGGAATAATCAAGTAATTGAAAATGGCACTACGCTTGATGGTATCTTCTGTTCACAAAAGAGAAGCCAACATGTGATGTATGCAGTGGCGGCTCCTCGAGGGAGTGCTGCGGGGTGGGGGAGGGGAGGGGCAGGGTGGGTGGTAGTAAACTCCGGAATACTGCCGAATGGAGTTGAGTAAATAAATAAATAAAACTAATTACATTGCGCGCTGCATCGCCGATTTGGCGTTGCAGCACGCGCAATGTAATTTGTTTTATTTATTTATTTACTCAACTCCATTCGGCCGTATTCCGGAGTTTACTACCCCCCACCCTGCCCCTCCCCCGCACCGCAGCACCGCCCCGCAGCACTCCCTCGATGAGCCGCCAATGGATGAATGTAGATGATTCATTCCTTATCAGAATTGTTGTTGCGAAGAACATGTGATCAGATTTCCTTGACTTTGGAATACGAAAGAAGTTGCACTTATCAGGCACTCGATAAAAGACTGTTGAGTTCACACTGTATCAGTAGTACACTTTCCATCTTACACCAGGTCTGTAGCTGCCAAAACAAATCGCTCTCCTGCACTGGTTCTTTTTGTTTTCCGTTGCTGTGGAGTGGATAATTCCAGGTGGTGATTTTGGTATATAGGTGATGTCAGAACAGTTTTTCTTAGTTTAATGCATATTTGCTAATGGGTTAAAGGTTGAGATTCTGATTCTCTTACCAAGACAGGTGCAGCTCAGCATTGCCTCGTCTTTCCTCTGGGAATGAGGTAGGAGTGGAAAATATTTTCCTTAGCTCATCATTATATTGGCCCCAGTATCTGCGATTCTGTCATGTTCTGTCCTTCCATCTAACTACTCCCCACTGTTTTTAACTAAATTCGTAGGATTCGTGTTGGTTGCCCAAAAAAATAGTGACAGTACCGAATTTAACCTTTATCATGGTGAAAGCAAATATTAGACTTCTCTTACATGTGGAATCAGCTAATTTTGAATCTACATTGGCAAGATACTAAAGTTAAGATTTATATCCTGCACCATTTTGGAGATATTTACATTTTTGGATTTCTTTGTCCTAAAATGTCAAAGTTGTCTATGGCATTCAGTTTGATTCCAAATGATCTGCTCTTCATGTTAATCTCATATCTTCGGAATTCGTCTAAAATCACAATTTCTGTCTCAGGATGCCAGGCTCTGCATCTCCATATTTTTTAGCTCTCAAAATTTCTAATTAAAGATTAACATGTATTTCAAGTCTTGCATACTTATCAATAAGGTTTCAGTATCACTTTGCCTTATCTTGAGCTTTGCCCTTCAGCGTACTCCGCATGATGACCCTAGTTTTACTCATGATTTCACCTCTGCAATTATGTGTAAATGTTAATGAAGGTGTTACCCATTAATAAGTGCTGGTTTGGATATCTTTTCTTGATCTAAGATCACAGAAACCTGCAGAATGAAAAGTTTCCTAGCTATCTTGTCATGACAAAAGGTTTTAGTTATATTAAGGACACGGAGAAGTAGTTTATACACAATCTCCTTATGTCTTTGTACTCAGCAGCTTAAAAAAACCTTCAGCATTTCTTCCTTCATTTCTTTTGTGAAAGAAAGAAACCAGCAGTCGAATCTTAACTAGAAGTCCCAAGTTCAAGGTTTACTCACCACCTAAAAAGCCATCCCTGCTGCTGGCCTAAACGTTCTTGAAGGTGGACTCCATCTGCCAATCTGCTGCTTTCATGATCTTTTTCAGTCCAGCCTGAGGGAGAAGGCCTTTGATGCCATAGCCACTCAGGCTGAATAACCCCCCCATAAGTCGATGTATCGATGACGGCTTCTGGCATAGTCCAATGTACCCATCTGGCTATTGTTGTGGTAGAAACCACTCCAGAGGGCTTCCTAATAGGAATCAAGAGTTGTTGCACTGTCCTTGTACGTTCTAAGGAAATGAACAACACAGAGCTTAGGGACGTCCAGGTACTGTTTTGAGTCTCCTGGCTATCGTAAAAACCACCCCACCTGGCGTGAACTTTGACCACAGAGCGCCCCTTGATGTGTCTTTAATTCCCACTTGTAATTGATGTGGTGCCCGCCAGAGTGGCTTGTCCCCCATTTCCAAAATGATGCCCTAGTTTCACATCCTCCCAATACTGCTGCAGACTTGAGGGAATGCTGGGTGGTAGGAAATGTTTGCCGGCCTGGTGATTTCTCTCACAGAAATGTGAGGAAAATGTGACTGCAGCTAAATATGAGGTTTGCAGGGAATTCTGGGTAAGAAAACGTTGGGGGATCCACACGAGCAACACCTCCTTGTACTCCCCTGGGTGTCTAGTTTCCAGAAATGTTTGAGCTTAGTAAGTTTCCCTAGATGGCCGCAAAGCCCGGGACCAAAAATGCAGGTGCCCCCTTGAAAAACCAGGTGGTTTTGTAATAGATAAGTTTGATGTCTACACAATACCTTTTGGGTCCTTCCCTGAAACGGGCACTTGGCTCAGCCGCACAAGTGAGGTAGCATTTTTATTGACAGACCCGGGGAAATGCTGGGTGGTAGGAAATTTGTGCCGGCTCGGTCATTCCACAACTTAACTGTCCCACACAGAAATGTGAAGAAAAAATGTTTTTGTCAAAGAATCAAATTTACAAGGGCTTCTGGGTAAGTAAACCTTGTGAGAGCCACACAAAACACATCACATATTCCCTTAGTGACCAGTTTCCAAAACGATTTGAGGGCAGAAGGTGCTCATTACAGAGACAGTATGCACTGATGGTAAAAAGAAAAAAAAGCACCAAAGCAATATTTAACACCCATCCACTAGTCAGTCACAGGCATACTGGTTGGATTTGGCATGAGGATAAGTAAATGGTTCATAAAGAAAACTTTATTCACCAATTACTTTACAAAATAAAATCTACAAAAGTCATTGTTAATTTCAACATCGGATCAGAGAACCACTGTTTTAAGCTCATGAGCTGTAAAGCCATGACAAGGCACCAACCGCTTTACAGTCCATTCACAGGCCTTTCATGCGTTACACACCGAAAACAATTCACACTGCCAGCTACGGGCCCAACACAGTACACTTAAATTTACAAACAGTGCCATTCAAGGGTCCATCAGTCTCATATACCAACAGGAATAACACACCAAGCACCCAAACATCAGACAACTGACAAACACACCTCAAGCAAGTCATTACACATGCTGGCTACCAGCCACCAACACACCGCCAGTCCATGCACACTGCCAGCCAAGCACCAGTCCATGCACATCGCCAGCCAAGCGCCAGTCTCGCTGCCAGCCAAGCGCCAGTCCACACACCCAGCCAGCCAAATGCCAGTACATGCAGACTGTTAGCCGAACTCCAGTGTTCTCTCTTCCTTTCTTTTTCTTTCCTTTCCTTTCCTTTCCTTTCTCTCCCTTTCTCTCCCTTTCTCTCCCTTTCTCTCCCTTTCTCTCCCTTTCTCTCCCTTTCTCTCCCTTTCTCTTTCTTTATTCCTTTCCCTGGTGTCTAGTGGTTTTCTGACCCCCTTATGTGCAGATGGGCCTAAAAATATAGCTGATCTGCCCCAAGGGTGAGGGTGTCAGAAAACTGCCAAAATATTGCCCCATAATGGGGAGCGACCCGACATATCAATAAATAAAATCCCTGCGGTCTAGTGTTTTTTTTGCCCCCCTTGAGGGCAGATGGGCCTCTAAATATGGCCGATCTGCTCAGGAGAGGGGGGGGGGGGGCGAAAACAGCCAAAACAATGCCTACATTATAGGGAGCGACCCTTGCCAAGGGGCTGCTCCCCTACACAAAATATATGGAAATGCAGCCAAAAAAACAATCCCAGGTGCTAGGCAAAGGAAAAATGTTCCTTTCCTCCCGGTGCCTCTTCGCACTCCCGACCCCTCCCAGGAGTAAAACTCACCACCTTCTCCGCACAGAGGTGGAGGACGTTTATTTCTCTGACGTCGCTGCACGCTGACGTCATCAGATTGCCAAAGGGAGAGGGGGTGGTGGGGGGGGAGGGGCATTGGGGGTGGCAGTGGAAGTGCTTCTGCGGTCATCCCTGTGCTAGTGGCCTGTAGTATGGCGGCCCACGGGGAGTGCCAGCACTCCCGCCCCGTGGGTGAGTGCGAGGGCGGCTTGTAGCTGTCTTCAGCACACACCCACCGTGCCAGAGGTCGGCTTCAAGCCGTCCTCGGCTCACAGGAGGTTAACTGTTCCTCCAGTGTCAGCCACTCGAGTTAGGTCACTTTTCTGGTAATTTTATAGGAAAGTCTCTCTAGTTTCTTGAATGAGTACCTTTTTGAAAAATTGGTGTCCCCTCTCCAACTTGGGCGCATGTTGATAGACAACCTTTCTGACTGTATGACATTACATTTCAGTTAGTTTACAATAAATCATTCACTACTGCCCGCCCCTATTGCATAATAGTTCTTATACAGTGGCTTTCTGATAATTTTTGTCGACTCAGTGAATTGCCTGTTATGCTCCCACCTGGACTTTATATGAATTTGAAGGAGCTGTGTTTGTCCTCACTTTAGTAAATCTACTCGACGGAACTATGTTTTGTCCTCACGTTGCTAAATCTGGTAATTAGTATAGTCTCTTGAAATCTGAGCCAGACTAAATTTTAATCCTTGTGTTTCTCTACACTGGTGTTTTTTTCTTCTTTTTTTAAGTGGCTCTACGTATAGTGCCCACTTCAACATTGACCGCTTCAAATCCTGCAGATCTATTGAAACTCAGGCTAAAAAATAGGTCGCAGCTGCTGGTTTTCTCACTTACTGTTTTGTTATGAATGCCTTATTTTAAAAAAAAATTGTATTTACCTCTTTTGCACAGTCCTTTTAGCTGGATGTCTCGCACTTTTACCGCGCACTATTTTTAATTGTTGCCATTATTGTTAAAGTGTTTGGTGATGAGTTAATTTCATCAGGATTTGTAATACTTTATAATAAAGCAGCATTCTCACTTAACACTCACTGCATTTACTATAAAGTTGTCACTGTTGCCATTACATAGTGATACTTACTGGTTTTCAAAGAGGTTTTTAAATGTTCTCCATTTGGAACATAGTTTTAGTGCCATAGAGAAGCCAGTAAGGATCCAACATGATGAGAGGAACAAAGCCTCATATCGCTTCAGGAAGTGCCCACTGATTACTGACACTGTTTTTTTTTAAATATGTATGGGAGTCCATGTATATGGCAATGCTTCTTTTATAGTGCCAGGACCTGAGCCAACCAATGTAACCACCACCCCTTGGCAAGCATCTCTGCCTGTAAGCAGTTGAGTTCTGCAGCAAGCACTTTACACTGCTTGAACATATACATTTTCTCCTTGTTCTCAGGAGGAATCATTTCATAGGTTGATGCTTTGCACTAATGCATTAATTATATTCATTATAGTCATTGGGTGATGGGAAGGTATGACTCCTAACTACTGTATCTTCCTTTGATCTTGCATCCTTTGAAGGTGTATATTCTCAGTATATTTACACTGTTTTCAGTTTGATACTGTTTAGCAGTACATCTTGGCATTGGTATTCTTTGATAACCTGTAGTGCTATTTTTATTAACTCGCCTGATAGTATGTAGTGTGAAGTTAATTGGGGCCTATGGGTGGTAGTTTATTTTAACGTTTCTAAATGTTTATGTATTAAAATTCATTTTCATGTTTTTGATAGGTCATTGGCGTCTCTGAATCTCCCTGCTGCTATTGAAGATGTGTCTGGTGACAGTGTTCCTCAGTCAATCTTACAGAAGTCCAAATCGGTCACTGAACAGGGTGGCGTCCAGACTATTGACCAGCTGATTAGGGATTTACCTGAACTTCTGCAAAGAAATAAAGAGATTCTGGAGGAGGTACTGTGATCTTAGCTACTTTGTGTGTAAGGTTGCTAATGCTCCACTGATTTAAAAAGTAGAGTTTTAAATATGGGGTACTTTATTTTACTTTAATTTACTACATCAAATACAGCTTGCATTGGAACATTACACAAGAGTTATATTCTTGGGTATTTTTCTTTCCTGTTTATTTGTTGTGAAGTCTGATAGTGTTTTATCAGCGTTTTAATCGTATGATGTCTTTCCAGTGTTTATATAGGTTTACTGGCATTAATGTTTGCTTTGTGCACCAACATATTATGTATATGTTTTGAATATTTTTGAGAGAGATCTGTTTTTGGCTCTCAAAGTCACAGCGGTCCTAGAAGAGGGGCAGGCCTCTCTTTGTGTGCCTCTTGACTCACTGCTCTTGCTCTATGACACTGTTGCATATGGCATTCATAGAGTGTCATAGTTGTGAACAACCGGATTCTGACAGAGCAATAGCAGGAAACAAAAGTTTTTTCCCACTCTTGTTTACATCGTAAGGGGATGTGTTTGTGGTGTAGCCAGGTCTTCAGAGACTCGTGTGAGGTGGCATAATAGCAGCCAGCAGTCTCACCCACCTTCATCTTCCTCTCTAGCGTCTTTACAGTCCTGAGGGAGGTGGGAAAATATGGGTCGTCGGCTGCACACCCCAAATGGCAAATTCTTCTGTCAGTGTGGATCTCTGTAGACCTGCATTGACAGCGGCTCTGCCCTCCTGTGAGAGCATAGCTTTGCGTAGGGAGGGGGACAAATGGCACAGAGGGTGGTGGGTCCAAGAGAGGGCTGTCATAATTAAATTCCATCAAACATCACTGAACCTTTGCAGTTTTGTTGGTAGACGTAGGCCAGAATTCCTCCAAGGTGATGTTAGAGACTGAAAGTTTTACAGGACAGATGCACTTCAATATATTGCTGCTAATCGGAGTTCCATAGATTACTAAATCATGGGGTGCACTTTTAGTTTTCAGATAAGGTTACTGAATGTTGGCTGATTAGTCTTTTAGGATGAATAAGAACAAAGTGAAGTTTTGGTTGTGGTTACATTTATCTTTTGTTAGGCCTTGGTGAGGATTATATTGATGTCAGTTAAATTTATATGTAAATCCATGGAATCTTAAAAGGTTATACTTTATTTTTACATCATTGTAGGGCTCTTTTTTACATGATTATAGGTCTTTCCACTGAGAACGTGGATATCCTGATGACTTCAAGGAAATTCTCCACTACGACTCATTACAAAAGAAAGAGTTGAGATCCTGACACTGGGCACTAGCAACCCTCTCATCTGCTGAGTTGATGATGATCTGGCCTTTTCACTTCCGTCTTTTCACTGGCTGGATGTGGCCTGAGGTGAACATCTGGTCTTACAGGACAGGACTGAGGAGACCTCCTCCAGGTCCCTCAAGGCAATAAGAAGACATCTTGCATGCCTATTGCATCTGTTGCTTCTGGTTAGGTCACCCCCTTCCTGTTGGGACCTAAACTTGGTTGTAGCCAGATTTCTACATCAGTCATTTCAGCTAATGACCTCCTGTGATATATATATATATATATATATATATATATATATATATAGCTTCTTTTTTTATATAAATGGTTTTATTGATCATTTTGTTAATCAAAACCAGGTATAAACAGTTGTTATTCCGCATATATTCCAATGATACACGTTTCATTCAGCAATCATATAAGCATGAGTCCGGATAGTCAGTATAGGGTAGTGTTACGGCCGTATATTATGCAATTATGTTGCCACGTCAGAGTGTTGAAAAGGAGTGTGCTAAACTTATAACACTATAGAAAACCTTCTAGCAATCCAGTTACATGTGTGCTGATTGTCCATTAATAGGAGGGTACCTCATTAGTGCAGTTGTCAGGTTTTCGGTATCTGCCCACAGTGCTTCAGGGATGTTGTGGGAACCTTATTGGGCTGCTTCCGGTCACTCAGTGGAGGTAAAGCACGTTGCCTCCAGTATTGTTACATGTCAGTAGGCTTCTGGTGTGGGTGGAGGGGATTCATGGTCCACCAGTGCTGTGAATGCAGTCAGCACTTCCATCCACTCTGTCTTAAGGGCTGCTCCCTCGGCATTTGCCCAGGTTTTCATCTCCACTTTCTATCATATATGGAGGGGACCCTCTGGCGACTTCCAGTGCCGTGCTATGTCCCTGCTGGCAATACTGAGGTTGAGGTCCACAAACCTGTTCCCAGCCTTCCTCTCCGGCAGCCAGATGTATTGAACTAGTAGGCAAATTATCCTCCTTCTCAGAATTCTTCTTTTCCCTTCATTCCCCGTTTAAATGTCTGGGCTCCTTTCGAACAGCCTTTCGCCATCTGATTCCTAGTCCTGTCTGATCGATCACTTTTATGTGTGCTTTTTATGTTAGCGCAAAATACATTCTCACATCCAGTATGGATGGAGAGCGCATTTCTTACTAAAATAAAGTGCTAAATGATGATTTTGCATTCATGTAATAGTTGAGGAATTTTGCATAGTTACTCAAAAGCCAATAACGCGACTGTTCGAGGCATATGAGCTGCAGATTGTACACTGAAGCATAGATCGCCATCTGGTGTTGGACTCGGATGCTTGCACTTTGTTGTTGTCTTGGAAGAAGTCTTTTGTGGTCACGAGATAGGTGACTCCTCCCTTGGACGATAGTGCGCATGGGCATCGACTCCATCATTAGATTGTTTTTTGCCGCCATCGGGTTCGGATGTAATTTGCTGCGCTCCGGGTCGACATCGATCGGTTCCCCTTCGACGCGCAAAAACTCCCACCGTTCGACGGTATTGTTTCGATCGCGATCCCCTCTCATCGCGTATCTACTCTCCAAGACATTTTCGAGTCCGGTCGTCGACGTGGGCCGTTGGGCCGATCGGCGCCATCAACCAGCATATGGAAAGGACTCCATTTAAAAAATGCAAGTGTGGGGCTAAATTCCCACACACAGATCTCCACGAGGTCTGCAACCTTTGTCTCTTGCCAGACCACGAGAGTCGACACTGCCGGGCCTGTGACTCCTTCAGGTCGAAAAAGACTATACGTGATCGCCGTGCCCGACGACACGAAATGTCCAGATCAACCGTTCCCGCACCGGACAACATCTTCGACACAGGCTCTGACAACCCAGACACCGGAGATCAACAACCCGACACCTCAGGAGCCGAAGACTTGGGGTCGGACGACCAGACCATCACGCCAGGTCAACGTACTGTGAGTACTGACGTCGACGCCCCTGCCCCGAAAAAACAAAAGGCTACGGTCACACCTTCACCTTCGGGTCTAGGTCGGCACCAAGAGAAGACTTCAGAAGCCCCGCCTTCCAGCTCTGCTCCGAAGCATCCAAAGCCTTCTGGCAGCTCTGGATCGAGCCAGCCACATCCCAGTGCCAAAAAACAGTCGTTGGCACCGAAGCCCAAAATTAAGGTCTCGTCGACATCAGAATCTTCGGTACCGAAAACCAAGGTCTTCGACACCGAAGCCTACCAAACCTTCGGAGCCGAAAAACCAAGCTAAACCGTCGGGGTTGAAAACTCCACCATGCCAAAAGGAGATCAAGCAACCTCTTAAACATAAGGAGCACCACTCGGAACCGAAATCTTCGGTGCCGAAAAAAGACACTAGCTCTAAAGAACTTTCTATTCCACTGGATCCAAAGCAGAAAACTCTGCATATTGACCCCATTACTGGACAGGTCCAATCCATACGGCCTGACAAGAGGAAGTTGGACGTACCAACCACACCTGAGCCACCTCCCAAGAAGAAAGACTCTTCTACATCACCCATAAGGCCTTTCTCTCCACCTCCACAACCTTCCAGCCCTATACAGTCTCCACCTCACTCTCCTGTGCCTTTCTTTTCACCACAAGGGGATACAGGGGATGATGATGATGACATACAGTTCCCTCATAACACAGATACTGATGACGACCTTCACAGTATCCCACCTCAGGACCCCTGGGACAATTATAATCTCCCAGATATACCCGTCCCTGAGCCATACCCATCCAAACCATCCTCCCCAGATGACACTATAGGGTTTGCACAGGTTATAAACAGAGCAGCACAATTCCATGGAGTCAAACTACACTCGGACCCCCTGGAGGAGGACTTTTTATTAGAGACTTTTGCTCAGCCTCAAAAAACTACACACACTCTCCCTATGCTTAAAGGGATCATTAAACATGCCCCTGAGGTCTTCAAAGACCCAGTTAGAGCTAGGGTTATTAATCCAAGAATTGAAAAGAAATATAAGCCTACCCCTAGTGGCCCAGCTTATATTAAAGGTCAGCTCCCTCTTGATTCATTAGTAGTAGCTAATGCACGTAAACGAGCAAACTCACAAACTACTGGTGAGGCACCACCACCAGACAAAGAGTCTAAGTTGCTCGACGCATCAGGCAAGAGGGTTGCGTCTCATGCAGCAAACATGTGGCGCATCACCAATTCACAAGCCTTACTAGCAAGGTATGACAGGGCTCATTATGATGAGCTAGAAAAGCTCATTCAGTACCTTCCAGATCAACATAAGGCCAAAGCAAATGATCTAATACAAGAGGGCAAGTTAATTACAAACACCTCAATAAAATGCACCCTTGATGCAGCAGATACAGCATCACGCACAATAAATTCAAGTGTTTTGCTACGCAGACACGCGTGGTTACGCATATCTGGTTTTAAGCAGGAGGTGCAGTCTACCATCCTCAATCAACCCTTAGACCAGGAACACTTGTTGGGGCCCACTGTGGACACTTCTCTAGAGAAGATGAAGAAAGACACAGCCAAATCTATGGGGGCTCTACAAGCAACAACTAGTAGAGGTTCCTTTCGTCGCTCCTCCTATAGAGGCGGCTCCAAGACCACTGCGACAGACACTACCTCTGCCACTTATAAAAATCCCACCCAAACCTCCTCTAATAGAGGTTACTCGAGGTAATTACAGAGGTAACAACAACAAGGGTAGAGGACGTGGGTTTAACACACGAAGCTCCCCTAACACAAAACAGTGACTTCCCTCCGTTTCCCCCCGATCATTCTACTCCAGTCAGGGGAAGACTATCACAGTTCCTACCTGCATGGAAGTCCATCACCACGGACAGGTGGGTAATACAAATTATCCAGTATGGTTACTGCCTGGAACTCACTTCTACTCCCCCCAACATACCACCCAGACAGCGTCCCATGTCCACACAACATCTGACGCTCCTCAAACAAGAGGTTCTCTCCATGCTCCAAAAGCAAGCAATAGAACCAGTCCCTCTAGAACATCAGGGTACAGGGGTTTACTCACTGTATTTTCTAATCCCCAAGGACGGTTCCCTCAGACCAATATTGGACCTCAGACCCCACAACTATTACATTCACTCAGATCATTTTCACATGATCACTCTTCAGCAAATACTTCCACTCCTCCAACAAGGCGACTTCCTTGCCACATTAGATCTCAAGGATGCCTACTTCCATATTCCTATACACCCTGCGCACAGGAAATATCTAAGGTTCACAGTGGACGGACAACATTATCAGTTCAAAGTCCTGCCATTTGGAGTAGCAACAGCACCAAGGTTCTTCACAAAGTGCCTAGCAGTAGTAGCTGCACACTTACGAAGGCAACACATTCATGTGTTTCCGTATCTAGACGACTGGCTAATAAAAGCCAAGTCACACAAGCAGTGTGTACAGCACACCTTCCAAACAATTCAGCTACTACACAATTTGGGGTTCACAATAAACCACACCAAATCTCATCTCCATCCCTCCTACATACATCAGTATCTAGGGGCCACAATAGACACCTCCAGAGCCCTAGCATACCCCAATCCTTCCAGGATAACCAGTATGCAAGCCCTCATCAAAAAATTCCTGCCTCAACACTCCCTTCCAGCTCGGGTGTTTATGCAGCTAGTAGGAATGATGGCCTCGTGCATCTTCATTGTCCCTCACGCACGACTTCAAATGCGTCCCTTGCAGGAATGCTTAGCACGTCAGTGGAACCAAGCTCAAGGCCAGCTTACAGATCTGGTGTTGGTGGACAGCCGCACACATCGCTCTCTGCAGTGGTGGAATACACAAAACCTTTCCAAAGGGCTGCCGTTCCTAGAGCCAGTTCCACAGATAGTACTAACAGACGCATCTCTCACTGGGTGGGGAGCTCACCTCCTCAGCCATACAATGCAGGGCAAGTGGACCACTCCACAAAAACTGCTCCACATCAACCACCTAGAATTACTAGCAATATTTCTAGCGCTAAAGTCATTCCAACCGCATCTCATTCACAAGACTGTCCTAGTCCAAACAGACAACATGACAGCAATGTATTATATACAAAAACAGGGGGGGGGACACGCTCTCTGCAGCCATCTCAACTAGCGCAAGACATATGGAGATGGGCCATTCCTCAAAGCATATACCTCCTAGCAGAACATCTTCCAGGTGTTCACAATCAAATTGCGGATCTGTTGAGTCGGCAGACACAACAGATTCACGAATGGGAACTGCATCCGCAAGTTCTTCAACCCTTTTTCCAAATGTGGGGTCATCCAGAGATAGACCTGTTCGCCACACAAGAAAACACAAAATGCCCAACCTTCGCCGCCAGGTTTCCACACCCGTCGTCCAAGGGCAATGCAATATGGATGAATTGGTCAGGCAGATTTGCGTATGCTTTTCCGCCTCTCCCTCTCATTCCCCTAGTAGTACGCAAACTCAGGCAGCAGTCTCTAACAATGATCCTAGTTGCTCCCACATGGGCAAGACAACCATGGTTCACAACACTTCTCGAACTCTCAGTGGTTACCCACCACAAACTCTGCCTCTCTCCAACCCTCTTAACCGAGAACCATGGAGAGATCAGACACCCCGATCCAGGTCAACTGAACCTGGCGATATGGCTCCTGAAGTCCTAGAGTTAGGTTACCTTAACCTTCCACCAGACTGTATGCATGTTATTAAAGAAGCCAGACGTCCTACTACCAGGGCTTGTTATGCAGCAAAATGGAAGAGGTTTGTTATTTACTGTAATAACAACATCAACCCACTAGATGCTTCAATACAAAACATTATACTGTCATTGATTGGTGTTACTTGCCCAACAGCCTCTAAACGTTTGCCTTAGTCCAGTGGCCAAGTTTATAAAACTTTGTTAGGATAATGCATTGTGCAAGTTTACACGTTTATAGAGTTCAGTGTTATACTCATTCCTTAAATAGGGTTATTAAAATGATATGGTACTTGTTTTTGTTGTTGTTTTTTTTAACAATAGTCGCTAAAGATGTTGGATGAAGAAGAAAATACAGATAATGATTTAAGGAAAAAATTCACTGAACGCTGGCAACGGACACCATCCAATGAACTTTACAAGCCTTTGAGAGCAGGTGAGCCTTAGTGTGTTTAAACATGTATAATGACAGGCACCCATACCAGTTGAACATAAATGTATAAAATGACTTTGGATTTCACAAATCATGTGCAAACAATTTATTAATCTTACAGGTCTATTGATACTGTACAATTCTTGTCACCAGCTGGATGGTTTAGACATTTTTAGGAATCATTTCTACCAATAAAGTTCTTTGGAGTTTGTATTTAGATTGAAAATTAGCCTGTCATGCATTAGATATAGCTTGTTGTTGATCTTGTGTGCTTCTTGTATAGAAGGATAATACAAGTCTTGTTTTAACCCTTTCACTGCTAAGCCTTGGCTACTTGAGATAGTTCGCGCTTAGGCCTCCATAACTTTTTCCTACTTAAACTATCCATTCCAAATCTGCATCCTACTTTTCCAGCATCCTGGGGATTTTAAAGGTACCCAGGGATTGAAGATTCCATGGAGAGGACTGAGAAATTAGCCAAAATATAGCTTAAGTTTCGTTTTTTGGGGAAAAATTGGAAAAAGGTGCTGCAGAGGAAAGTGTCTGTTTTTTTCCCTACAAATGGCATTAACAAAAGGTTTGTGGTGCTAAAATCACCCTCTTCCCAGCTTTCAGGAGCAGGCAGACTTTATTCAGTAAACCACATTTTTAGGTCGAGCCTCGAGTAGCGCGCAAGCGCTGCTCTGGCGAGACTTTATGTAAGGGGGTTTCAGAAGCTGACCACACGCTCGTGCGTCGTGGCCTTTTTCGGGCGGTTACGCGCGAGCAAAAGGCCATGGTGCACGAGCGTGTGGTCACGCCTGCTGCTCGCAAGCGCACAAGCGCGCGCGACGTCAGCTTCATTTTTTTATTTAACTTTCAGTGCGAGGCGCGCGCACCACTCGCGTCGCCCCCCCTCCTCCCCGCGCGTGCCTTCAAATGCTTGTTTGGTGGGTTGGGGCACATTTTGTGCGCGTTCTTCATGCTCTTGGCGTACACCAAACGCGACTCTACCTCAGATTTTGACTGCTGAGTGCCCTTATTTCATAGAATTGCACCGAGCCCGAGTGTAGCCCCATTACGTCCTCGAAAACTGCATTGGGCCCCCTCTGATGTTCACTTGCCCCAACGTGCACAACACTTGGATCACTCGCTTCCATTTCCTTCGTAAAGCGCCCTTCTAAAGTTCATAAGCGCCACCACTCAAAGTGTATTCTCAGCTACTTATCAAGCTTCTCGACTACTTTCTTTACATTACGAATTACATGCTCCACTCATGCTAAAGTACCCCCGATTCTTAGATACCCCATCTTGCATGACCTCCGAGGTTTCTCGCACCCCTCCACGCCTCTAATTTCAAATGCACCATCTCCTGGGAACGTCGCAGCTGTGCTTAATTTGCAATGCACTGTGCTCCTTTCCCGATTTCTGAGCCACGCGCGCGCCCCGAACTCTCTCCCCACTGCTGCAGCCTGCGCTGCCCGGGGCCTGTGTGAGCCCAGCACAGTCGCACCAACTTCCAGTGCAGCTAAGGGGGGACCAGACGCGGGTCGGACGGGGCTGGCCACGTAGAAGCAACATTAACCATGCGGGGTACCCTCTTGCTCCCCAACGTCTGTAGCGCACACGAAGCTCCCGCTCTGGCCCCCACCTCACCTGGATCCCTCTGCAGGCTGGAAGAGCTCTCGGCGGCCGGACTTGTTTTTCTCGCTCCTTCAGCCACTTTTTGGCCCGGGAGAGCTGAGCCTGCCGGGATTGGTCTGTTTGTTTCTCTTTCCCCCCTCTGCCCCCGCCCTTTGTCTGAATAGACTTTGTGAATGGAAACCCCTGTGCAGGACGCCTGAGCAAATGGGAGCGTAGGGCTCGCCTGGGCGGGCTGCGTCGCAGCCAATCACCGCGTGAATCCGCCAGCTCCATTCACAGCTTCCCCCTCTCATTCATAAACAAGCATTGGCATAGCCAATAGGTCTCGCCTTTGGGACCTTATAAGTGTTTAGCCATGCAACAGTTAATGTTGTTGCAGTAAAGATATTGTGCTGCATAACTAAATACTTATAAGGTCCCAAAGGCGAGACCTATTGGCTATGCCAATGCTTGTTTATCTCAGTTGTGGCACTACTTAAAGATTTCCCATTTTATCTCTTTTTTGTGCTTTCAAGCTCCTTACAGTTTGTGGTGGAAACTGGTGTGAAATCCACAGTGGATCTCGGAATGCTATACATTTCTGAAAACTAGACAAAATTCTGAATTCAGAAAGGGGTCATTTTGTGTACATCCTTCAAGGTTTTCCCAAAGAAACTAAGCGTTGAAAAAAAATATTGAAAATTAGTAGGAAAAAAGTCTATTTGTGACAATGTTTTCACTTGTAACTTCTCCTGACGATGGTCAATTTACAAAAGTAATATACCAATACATCTGCTAGATCCTTCTGGTTGTGGGGGATATATAGGGTTTGTGGGTTTTTCTAAGAACTCGAAGTATCCAGGGCAAATAACTGAGCAGCACCTTGCAATGTTTTTTCATTGTGTACCAGTTGTAGAGTGATTCATATGGTAAAATATAAAGAGTGAAAAATAGGTATCAAGGAAACCTATGTATTTCTGAAATGGGCACAAGATATGGAGTTTAGGATCAGTAGTTATTTGTACATCTCTTAATTTGTGGTACCACATACTAGCATGTGAATTAGAATATCTCAAAGTGGCTTCTTTCTTACATGCTGGCTTACGTTTTGAAGGCACAAATGCAGAGAAATAAAATTGGTAATAACACTTCTTCTACTAATCTGTGTTCCCCTAAGTCTCCAGATAAAATGGTACCATACTTGTGTGGATAGGCCTAGTGCCCATGATTAGAAAGGGCCCAAAACGCAATATGTTCACATCACATTTTTCCACTTAAAACTGACCCTTTTTTTGCAATGTGGCTAGCTGTAGATTTTGGGCCCTAGCTCAGCAGGCACCTAGGGAAACCTAGAAAACCTGCTCATTTTTTAAAAAACTAGACACCTAGGGGAATCCAGGGTGGGGTGACTTGCATGGTTCACACCAGGTTTTCTTACCCAGAAGCCCTTGCAAACCTCAAACTTTGACTAAAAAACACATATTCCTCACATTTCTGTGATGGAAAGTTCTGGAATCTGCCTGGAGCAACTACTTTCCTTCCGCCTTCCATTCTCCCAAGTCTCCAGATAAAAATGGTATCTCACTTGTGTAGGTAGGGCTAGTACTCGCAACAGGAAAGGCTACAAAACGCAACATGGACATATGTTTTTCTATTGAAAACTAACACTTTTTTGCAATGTGCCTAGCTGTGGATTTTGGGTCCTAGCTCATCCAGCACCTAGGGAAACCAAGCAAACTTGTAATTTTAAAAAAAAAACTAGACACCTAGGAGAATCCCGGTGGGGTGACTTTCTGGATTCCTTCTGATTCTGGAAGAATATATCAGACATGCTAGAACAATGTGCAATTTTAGTCATATTTTGAGATTTGCAGGGCATTATGGGTAGGAAAACTTTGTGGGATCCACGAGAGGCACGCCACCCTGTACAACCCTGGGTGTATAGCTTTAAAAAATGCCTGGTTTTGGTAGGTGTTCCTGGGTGGCTGCCGAACCCAGGCCAAAAAACTGCAGCTACCCCTTTTGTTGATGTTGCCACACTGTCTTGGCCCCGCTCTTTTACTGACACTAGTCCCACCCACACAGGTGAGGTGCCGTTTTAATCAGGAGATGTGTGGGAGCTCTGGGTGGCAGGAAATTTGAATTTTAGAAAACATTAAACCAAAATGCATCGAAGTGCTGTCACCGAGTATGACACCAGAGGTGAGAGGGGCAACCCAAGCAAAGTGTATGCAGAAAAAGCCAGGAAGTCACCCGTGCAATGTAATTATGAAAATATACTGATTTTCACCTGCCTACGAAAAATTGAGTAAGAGTTCAGGC
Organism: Calotriton arnoldi; assembly: GCA_963921515.1. Classification (NCBI taxonomy): domain Eukaryota; kingdom Metazoa; phylum Chordata; class Amphibia; order Caudata; family Salamandridae; genus Calotriton; species Calotriton arnoldi. The sequence goes on along the minus strand of CAWUFW010000021.1, from coordinate 492,383 downwards.
TACTAATTGTTTCCGGGTAGGAATCCACAACCTGCCAACTGCCACCTTGAAAACATGTCTCTTCCCCCCCCCCTAGCTTTCCAGAACCTAGAAGCTATCACCTTTCTTCGTCCTGCTGATCTCAGAGGTCTGCTAGGAGCATGCCAGTTGAAGGCAGCCCTAAGATAACATGAGCCCTGCTGATGAAGAGCCTTATGTACCAGGCACAGGGCTTTTAAAGTCACCCGTTTCCTCACTCACTCTAACTGAGTTGTTTAGGCAGACCCAACACCAACTGAGCAGCTGCATTTTGAATTACCTGAAGCTTATTTAAGGAAACTGGTTGGCATTTGAATACAGGGCTTTACAGTAGTCGAGGCGAGTTGTAATGAGCGCAATGACCACTGACAATCTTAAATCCTTAGGAAGAAAGGGAAGACTTTTCTTAAAGGTCTTAATGATCAAAAACTCGAAGCTCCAGCAGATTCTAGTAGTTTGAGGAATCCACGCAAGCCACCCTGGAATCCCCCTGGTGTCTAGTTTATAAAAATATCTAGAGTTGGTAGATTTTCACTAGAGACAATGTATACCCTGGCAGAGAAAGACAAATATTACTGCACAACCATCTGCTCCTCAAGTACAGACACCCATACTGGTTAGATTTGGCACGAGGGTGAGTGAAAAGTTCAAGATGTAAATTTTATTAACAAAAGATTTCAGAAAAAGGAAATTCACTGTTAATAATGCAATTGAAAGTTCAGAATAATCGAAATGTGATTTGGAAAGCGCAGATAATCACCCGCAAGGGTATCCAGGCACTGAGGGCCTTGTTGCTTCAGGTGGGATCAGTTGAACAGCCAGGTCTTGAGTCCCTTCCTGAATTCGAGAAGAGAGGATGAGGTCTGGAGGTCGAGGGGAAGGCCATTTCAGTACTTAGCAGCGAGGTAGGAGGAGGAGCGGCCTCCTCTGTCGCTTTGACGGATGCGGGAGTTGTGAGCAGGTTTCTAGAGGGTTGGTGGGAATTCATACTGTGGTTTATATATGCTGGTCCTTGGTCGTGAAAGGCTTTATAGGTGTGGATCAGCATCTTGATTTGACCTCTTATTGGTGAGCCGGTGGAGTTTCCTGAGGTAGGGTGTGATGTGGGTTCATTTGGGAAGGACGAGGATACATCTGGCCGCTGAGTTCTGTATGGTCTGCAGTCTCTTCAGGAGGTGAGTGGTGATTCCTGTGTAGAGTGCGTAGCTGTAGTCCAGCCGGCTGGTGACTAGGGCTTGGGTGACGGTTCGTCCGATGTTAATGGGGAGCCATTTGAAGATTTTCTGGAGCATGCGAAGAGTGAGGAAGCAGGCAGACAAGACTGCATTTATCTGGCTTTTCATGGTGAACTTGCTGTCCAGAATGATACCAAGGCTGGGGGCATGGCATGTCTGTGTGGGTAAGGGTCCTAGTTCGGGAGGCCACCACCACGGGGAGATGGTGTTCCCCTATATCAGCATTTCCGTTTTGTCTGTGTTGAATTTTAGGCAATTGATTTTCATCCAGTCGGCGATGCTGTGGAATTTGTCCTTTGTGGTGGATAGGTCTTTGGATAGCGAGAGGATGAGCTGGGTATCGTCTGCTTAGGATATGATGTTTAGTCCATGGGATCTGACGATGTTTGCTAAGGGGGTCACGTAGGTGTTCAACAGTGTGAGGCAGAAAAATGTGCCTGGAGGGACGCTACAGATGATGCTCTTGGGTCCAGAGATGAACAGTGATAGGCAGATTCTCGGGGTTCTCCTGGTGAGGAAGGAGGCGATCCACTTGAAGGCGTCTCCTTTGATTCCAATGTGATGAAGCCTCTTAATAAGGGTGTGGTATAATACGTTGTCGAATGCTGTTGAGAGGTCGAGGAGGATCAGGGCTGCTGTTTCTCCCTGGTCCAAGAGGGTTCTGATGTCGTCTGTGGATGCGATAAGGACGGTTTCAATGCTGTGGTTGATGTGGAATCCGGATTGGGAGGTTTCCATCAGATTGTGGTTTCAATTTCGTGGTGTCACAGCTAGCGTTTGTTGGATCTCTTGGGTTTAGAAGGCTTGACGGGGCGACTGTTGACACAGTTGGTGATCCAGGTAGAGACGTTCTTGACAGACTTTTCTAGGTTGGTTGTGGTGTTAGGGTGGGAGATGTTTAGGGCGTCTGTACACTGGCTCTCAAAGACTTTGTTCCAGCTGCAGTGCGAGGTGTTGGGTGGGGTCCTGTGATGGTGAAGTGGATGATGGCGTGATCTGTCCAGGTGAGCTTGGTGACATGGCTGTACTTGACTCTATCTCTGGATGTGATAGTGAATATTCCCATAGCTGACATATGTAAATCAGCTACATGGATTACTCCACATACATTTACAAAACATCATTGTGTAGATGTTATGGCAAGACAACAAGCAAATGTTGGTCAAGCAGTATTACGTACTTTATTTCAAACAAATGCACCAAGCACAAGTTAATCACCATTTACAGGGAGAACTGCTTTTTAGTCTATGCTAAGCATGTGTATCTACAGCCACACATGCCATCAAACGGTGAATGTTACCCAGTAAGCATCTGTTTGTGGCATGTAGTGCTGTAGATTCACATGCGCCCACCCTCCTCCCCCGTGACTTGTGCTCTTTGCATTTATATACATATATCATACATTCACTACATGGTCATCTCTATAGCATACGCTATCCTTTCACTCCATCCTCACCCGCCAAAATGATAACAATCTAAGATTGGAGTGGATGACCATGCGCAACTCCGATGCAGAAACTCTTACACCTGGGCAACAAACTGTGAGTAAACTGCCCCAAAAAGTTACACCAAGGTATAAAAGTCTGCTGTTGGGCCTCCACTGCCTTTGGGCCATGGTCGGCACCAAATGACTGATCAAGGAAAGTCTGGCTTCAGCTCAGCTCCGAAAAGACAGTCAAAGACTATTGATCCGAAACAGTATACCTCCGAATCGAAAAATCTTCAGGGCCGAAAACATCCAAAGCAGACGCATCCACATCTTCGGTACGGAAACCTTGGGATCTGAAAAAACGTTCATACTCTAGCTCTAAATCCAAAGCCTTGTATCCGAAAAACTCGTCACCCAGGCATACACGAGACAAAATAGAGTCCACAAAGCGTACAGTTGATCATTCTTCAAAGGAGGTTCAACCAGTTTTTGAAAAATTGCAACAGCAATTGGACAAGGAACATAAACATCTAGTAATTAATCCAGATACAGGAAGAATACTTACTAGACCTCCTCAAGAACATGTAATTCCTGCAAAGAAAAGATAACAGAAGGATAAAGCCACTGTCCACTTAGGATTACTCCTCCTCCAATACAACATACACCTTCACCTCAACAGTCTCCAGACCATGAGGATATACACTCAGAAGGATTAACACACTATACCCCCACAAGATGATTGGGAAACATTTGACACAGATCCGCCCGATGACGTAGATCCAGACCTTTTCCCCTCAAAACCCTCTCCACCAGATGATACCACTACATATAATGGCCTTAAAAATAGAGCAGCAAATTTTCATAAGGTACTGTTTCATACTGAGGAAATAGAGGATGACTTTTTATTTGAAACTCTTTACTCCACACAAAAATCATCCCAATATTTACCAATGTTAAAGGGTATGCTTAGACATACTACTGATATTTTTTAAATTTAGAATTATTACTCCGTGTGGACACAATATAAACCTTCTCCAAAAGACCCTACCTACATTAGGACTCTACTTACACCTGATTCCTTAGTAGTTGCAACAGCACGTAAAAGAGTAAAAACTCAAGCAACTGGTGATGCTCCACCACCAGACAAAGAGAGCAAACGTATAGACGCAGCAGGGAAAAGGTTTGCAACACAATCTTCTAATCACTGGAGATTTGCTAACTTTATAGGTCTGTTATCAAGGTATGGCAGGTCACACTGGACGAGATGGAAGACATTTTACAGCATTTCCAAGAACAATACAAAAAACGAGCATACCAAAATACATCAGAGGATAAACTTATATCAAATACAAACATAAGGTGTGCTCTTGATGCAGCTGATACAGCAGCTAGGGGAATAAATACCAGCCCTATGCTAAAAAGACATGCATGGCTAAGGGTATCTGTTTTTCAACCAGAAGGGCAACAAAATATTATAGGTCTTCTTTTTGATGGTGAACACCTTTTTGTTCCACAAGTGGACACTTAACTAGAAAAAATCAAAAAAGACAATGAGTGCAAAGTGAATGGGAGCACTACAAATGCAGTCTGAAAGGGGCACTTCTCATTGCTCTACATATCGCAGAGGATCTAAAACAACCTCCACAGGCACATCCACCCCTTTTAACTAAACTCAAACAAGTCCCCAAAGAGGATATTATAGAGGATCCTACTGAGGGAATAATAACAGGGGTCGAGGTAGAGGAGGTTTTAATAAAAACACTTCCTCTCCTACAACCAAACAGTGACTCAACTACCATTACTCCCGATCATATAACACCTGTCGGGGGAAGACTACAACAATTCTTTCCACAGTGGGTAAACACCACATCAGATCAATGGGTGTTGGATGTTACCAACATGGTTATAGTCTGAAGCTAACTTCAACTCCTCCAAACATGCCACCTCGTTTTCACAAAATATCTACACAACGTCAAAACCTGTTAAAAGAAGAAATGTAAGCTCTATTAAAACAAGCATTGGCATAGCCAATAGGTCTCGCCTTTGGGACCTTATAAGCGTTTAGGTATGCAGCACATTATCCTATGTATTGTGTTGCTAGGTATTGAATAACTGTACAATTACTTTGCACTGAAACCCTGTCATTTAGTGACCAAGTAGAAGCATGCTTGCATGCAGGAGAGGAAGTCTCAATCTTACCAGCATTAGCATATTTGTAACCGAGTCTCGGCAAATCGCTTAATCTCCCACTGTCTTTGTCACAATGATGCACCAGGCGGAGATGCTTTTGAATGAGTAAAAGGATACAAAAAGGGCAAGAAAGGGACTTGCTAACATAAGCAAGAGCCTGGCACTATTTTCGTTTTATTTAATGTATTTAAGGGAGGTATGCTGCCTACTGCTGCATAAATACACCCCACAAATGAAGAGGCGGGTGGAAGAGCACTCCAGGCTGGCAACCTTAGCAGAAACTACAACAACTCTAAAATGTCAAGGATCCACCGACCCCTATCTAGGCTGAAGAAGGCCAGCATTTGGAGCAGAGGCTTACACCGCAAGCCCCTTTCGTGGATATCGTGATATTTGCCTTCCTCGATGTGCCTAGAGACTCCAGCGACATGCCACTACTGAGGCCACTGAAATTACAAATTGTGCGGGGTCAGGGATTAAATGGGGCGGTTCCAGGATCTCAGACCCAGTAATAATTAAAAACGGGTTCCCATCAGGCCCCATATTATTGCCTGTTACCCTTACTGGTAAAAACACTGATCGATTTCAAATTAATGTAAAATACGGTAAAGTAATTCAGTCAGCGATTTACTTCCTGCTTCTTTTTTATATGTTTACGTAGTCTTGCATTTCCTAAAATTGTTAGCTATTTCCAGGATGTTTTATTTTTTATTTTTTTCCGTTTAGTAATTACTCTTGTATGGCACTTGTTGGTGTGTTATATATCCGGATGCAATAATAGAAAGCTCAGACGCACCAAACTGCCGATTGAGTGGCACAGTATGGGAATCACAGAAATGTACTTCACATGTTTAAATCATGCCCTTAATTACATAGGCCACGCCCCTTTTAGAGACAAACACCCCTTGCTTTCTGTATCCCTCTTAAAGCCCGGTGCCGGTTTGCCTGCCGTCCAGGGTGCAGTTGACATGGCGACACCGATTCGCCGTTCAGGCCAGACTATTTTTGAGGTGGAGTGGACTGTTTGGAAAAGGTGTGTAGATGCACTAACTAAAACCATCCCAATACTGTGTGCCGCACTCTCAATGGCTTAGAACCCTCAGTGTAAACATTTCCACCACATTTTCGTTGTGGCCTGTGAAAGCAGAACTGCGCTTGTAACTGATATTGCCAAACTACAGTAATCCCTTTACACCGCAGCATTCCGTGCAGTGTACAGATGCAATGCTCACCTTCAAGGTGCGATTTTTCGGACAGAGGGCCAATCACTATTACTTTCAGCCTCTACTGCTTAGGCCTGACGTGTATTAAAAGAAAATCACTTTTTAACAAATACGTATGGTGCATTCCTACCGAGCTGGAATCCGTCCCCGCTGCTTAAAACATTCCCCATGTTTCACAGATACAGATGAACAAGTGCATCCCTGTCATTTAGTGACCGAGTAGAAGCATGCTTGCATGCAGGAGAGGAAGTCTCCAATCTTCCCAGCATTAGCATATTTGTAACCGAGTCTTGGCATCGGAGCAACATCCTGTGATTCTGGGCAAATCGCTTAATCTCCCACTGTCTTTGTCACAATGATTTGATACACGGGCCGACTGTAACCTCCTCCTCGCTTTAGCTCCTGATAACAACCAATGCATGTGCTTACATTGTTTCAGATAAAAGTTAGGAAGGCACCCTTTAACATTGATTTAAAAAACAAAAGCCCCCAAAAAAATATGAAAAGTAATCTGGTGCGCGTGTAAAGTGCTGCAGTGTCCTCGGTCCAATTTCAAATTATGTAGAAAATGTATTACATTTACCTTAATAAATTGATTTTAACCCCTCCGTGAACGGTTCCAAAAGCCTCCGATACATCTGGCAGAAAGCGAAGCCAACGTGACGTCACTTAAAAGGAAGCTTTTCCTGGAAATGGTACAAAGGTGCCCATGCTAAGTAAACGCTGCAGGCCTCTTGCTTCTACTTACCGGAGGCAAACAGGAAATTATGGTGAAAGATTGCTGCGAGGCCAATCAGCAACAAGAAACAAATTGCGCCCAGGCATTGTAACGTATTTGGCTGTACAACGGCCTAGAAAAAATGCTTCGCTGCTGAGAGCACGTCAGCCGCCCTGTGTGCGCCTTTCCCACCCACTCCAGACGACAGGAATACAACAATGTATCTCCCGCCCATGCCTTGCTAAATAACGCAACCAAAAACACCGGCTTTCACAAATTCGCATTAATGCGATCACTGACAAAAAAACATTGCTTTCGTACGCGCGGACATGAAGGAACTATGAATATTTCATGCAAAATGAATATTTAAGCAGGGACCGTCAGTCGAGTGAAATGATGAACAAGCACGCGAGTGGTGCGCGCGCTGTAAGAATGCGGCGGCCGCGAAAGTGAAAGCAACTACAACAAAAAAGGCGAGCGAGCGCGGCAGCCTGCTGAGCTGACCACACGCTCGTGCACCATGGCCTTTTGCTTGCGGGTAACCGCAGGGAAAAGGCCATGACGCACGAGCGTCTGGTCAGCTTTTTGAAACCCCTTACTTAAAGTCTTGCCAGAGCAGCGCTTGCGCGCTACTTGAGGCTCGACCTAAAAAGGAGCAATAGAATAAGTGCCAATACAACAACAGGGAAAGGGGGTTTACTCACTTTACTTTCTAATTCCCCAAAAAGACGGAACTTTAAGACCCATATTAGATCTCAGACTTCTAAACAGGTATATCCTATCAGAACATTTTCATATGGTCACTCTTCAGGATATAATCCCACTTCTCCAAAAAAGGAGATTTCATGACAGCACTGGATCTAAAGGATGCATATTTCCACATTCCAATTCATCCAGCACACAGGCAGTATCTCAGATTTGCCTTCAACGGACAGCACGTTCAGTTCAAAGTGCTACTGTTCGGGGTCACCACAGCCCCCAGAGTATTTAACGAATGCCTGGCAGTACTAGCAGCCCATTTAAGGAGACAAAATGTACACATTTCCATATCTTGGCGATTGGCTTATCAAAAGCAACACAAATCATACGTCTGCAAAACACTCGGACAACAATCAATTTTCTGCACAAAGTAGGTTTCACAGTAAATGCAGTAAAGTCACACCTACAACCACTACAAATGCAACCTTACTTGGGAGCAATCCTAAATTGTCAAACAGGAGTAGCTTACCCAAATACAGCCAGAATTCAGACTTTCAAAAATCTGGTGCCTCTATTTCAGCCTCAGAAACAAATATCTGTGAGAACAGTTATGCATCTCCAGGGAACTATGGTCTCATGCATAGCCATAGTACCTCATGCCATACTAAATATGCGTCCTCTACAACAATGCCTGGCACAACAATGGTCTCAAGTGGAGGGTCATTTGGATAATCTAGTGTTGATCAGCCTTCAAGTTTGCCAATCTCTGCAATGGTGTAACTCCAACAAACTAGTACAGGGACGTCCTTTTATATACCCAATTCCGCAAACCACCATTACAATGGATGCATCAATGATAGGTTGGGGAGCACATTTACAGGACATAACTGTGCAAGGGCACTGGACACACAGTCAATCTCTTCTACACATCAGTCAACTAGAACTCTTAGCAGTTCATCTGGCGATAAAAGCATTCCTTCCTCACCTAAAAGGCAAGTTAGTTTTGATAAAAACAGACAACATGACAACCTTGTGTTATCTGCAAAAACAAGGAGGGACACAATCTCCATGATTGTCTCCATTAGCACAAAAGATCTGGAAGTTTGCTCTGCAGCACAACATTCAGTTGCTCGCAGAGTACAATCCTGTGGCGGATCGTCTCAGCAGAACACACTTACAGGTGCATGAGTGGGAAATAAATGTACGAATCCAACACCCATTCTTCCAACAATGGGCACAACCGGACATAGATCTGTTTGCAACACCACAAAACGCAAAATGTCCAAACTTTGCCTCCAGAATCCAACATCCACATTCCAGGGGCAATGTACTGTGGATCAATTTGTCGGGAATATTTGCTTAAGCTTTTCCACCTCTCCCCCTGCGTCCATTTGTCATTCGCAAACTGAAACGGACATCCCTCATACTGATGCTAATCGCTCCAACATGGGCCAGACAACCATTGTACACAACACTGCTGGAGATGTCAGTAGTAACACATCAAATGTTACCCAACCGACAAGATCTTCTCACGCAGAACAAAGAAGCAATACTGCATCCAAATTCCAGCTCTCTCAATCTTGCGATTTGGCTCCTGAAGTCCTAGAATTTGGATATCTAAACTAAATCAAAAGAATATATAGATATCCTAAAAGAGGCAAGAAGACCCACAACAAGAGCATGCAATGCAGCAAAGTTAAAATGTTTTGTTTATTACTGTCATTCAAAAGACATTAATCCTATACAAGCATCAACTCAAAACATTATAGGTTACATGCTTCACTTACAAAATGCAGGTTTGGCTTTCACTTTTTTTTTACTGTACATCTTACATCACTAGCTGCATATCTTCAGAATAGAGAACAAACATCTCTATTTAGAATGAAAAATTTCCTATTAATCATGACGGAAAGTTTCAATTCTATTAAGGACGCGGAGGCGAGGATTATGCTCAACTTTCTTTATTATCCATACTCCAGCAGCTTCAACTTAACCACAAAAAAACTTCAAATCCCATGATCCCTTCAGTTCAGGGGTCACCCGTAGTCCACCAATCAGCAGATCCTATGGGCTACAAGGGCGTGCTGCTGCCAACACCATTCCTCTTTCTTGACTGCGATCCTGAAACACTGAGGCTTGTTACTCCGTCTTGGAACCGTCCGAGCCTAGGAGAAATGAAATGTAAACTAATGAATCACTTCTCCACAATTGCGTGCCAACCAGCGGTCACATCAAGCACCAGATATCGCAGCAATTAGACAAAGCACCAAGGAGCAGATGGGGCCATGCCCCCGGCAGTAAACCATCTCAAAGATACATACTTATACCTTACATTGAAGAAGAAAAAGAGCCTTGACGAATCTCTTGTCTCCTTACAAATTCGGGAGGGGCTAGGTCTCATGAAGCCTCGGGTGGGAATAATCCTCGCCTCAGCGTCCTTAATAGAATTGAAACTTTCCGTCATGATTACTAGGAAGTTTTTCATTCTATGTCAGGACCGGAGGCGAGGATTATGCTCGTTCAAAGCTTGTCAACCACCAATGACGCCATATTCACGACTGGTTTAAAATAGAATCTTTTAAACAGAGTCCGAAGACCAGTCTGCGCCGTTTAGGATGTCTTCTAGAAGGCGCCCAGTGAAAAAGCTTTAGAAGCCATAGCACAACTCACTGAATGTGCGCCAAATTGCAAGGTGTTTATCCCCGCTTCTTGCATCACCCATCTAATCCAACGGGCTATGGTTGGTGGATAAACCGCTATGAAAGGCTTCCGTAAGGAAATGAACAATTGACGATCTCCCGGAGGGCGAGTCTCTTCCGTCATGCTTTCGTATTCTTTAAGACATCGAACTACGCACAGCTTCGGGTATTTATTGAACGCTGGGTAGGACACCAGTCTCGAGTCCGATTTTGTCTGGCGCAAAAACTGGGGTAAAAACTCTTCCGGTAATGTCCAGTGCTCTGACATCGGACACTCGACGGCAAGATATCAAGCATAAAAGCACAGCCAGCTTGGCCGTAAGCTCCTTGCGCGATAGATACCTATTGGGTTGCCAAGACTGGAAAAGGAGTAACACCTTATTAACATCCCAAAGCGAAGAGTACCGAGGTTCCGGGTGAATGAAAGACTGATCCCCCGCAATAATTTGCAAACCAAAGGGTGTTCCCCAACGGGGGCTCCCGAGACCGGGAGGTGTCTGGCAGAGATTGCTGATCTGTAGGTGTTGATCGTCCGATATGCTAGTCCCTGCGATGCCAGGGAGGCCAAGAAATTCATAATGGCTACCACTTCGCACCCCATGGGATCCTGGTCGTTCCGAAGACACCAACGGACCCATCTGGCCAATGCTGACTTATAGCGCTTGTTGGTGCTATCGGCACAAGCCGCTCCTAGTAGTGTTTGAGCATCCGCCGATAGGCCTGAGATTCTCCAGCGACGCCTGAAATCCGCCAAGCTACTAAGGGCATCCGTCACTGCTGGATTAGAGGGTGTGGACCGCCCTGAGGATCTCTCAGGAGAAAAGGATCTTGGGGTAGAAGGATTGGAGAATCCCAAGAAGGTTCCAGTAGAACTGGAAACCACACTTGAGACCTCCAATACGGGGTGATCAAGACCACCCTCGCCCGTTGTCTGCGGACTTGCGTCGTGAGCCTCATGATCATGGCGAACGGGGGAAAAGCATACCCCATCTCCTTGGACCAATCCTGAAGGAAAGCGTCCGTTGCCGACGCCAGAAGGTCCGGCTTCCAACTGAAAAACCGCGGAAGTTGGTGCTCCAGTCTGGATGCAAAAATTTCCACCGAGAACGGGCCCCACTTGTCGTGGAGCTTCTGGAACAGCTGCGGATATAGTTGCCAAAGGCTCATGTCCTCCCAACTCCTGGAGCACCAATCTGCTATTACGCTGGAGGCTCATGGAAGATATTCTGCCGTCACTGAGATGTGGGATAGACAGAACATCCAGAAGTCTTTGGCCAGGTCTGCAAAGGCCTTGGACTTCGTCCCTCCGAGATGATTGATGTATCGGACCGCCGAAACATTGTCCATCTTTAGGAGCACAGTGCAAGACGCCTTCTCTTTCGTCCAACATTGGATCGCGAAGGACCCCGCCATCAGCTCTAGGCAGTTGATGTGGAGTTGACTCTCGTCGGTTGACCACTTTCCTCCGGTAAAGGAGTCCCCGCACCGGGCACCCCAGCCTGACTTGCTGGCGTCGGACTCTATTGCCAAGTCCGGTTCGCAACCAAATATGGCTCTGCCGTTACAGGCATCCATATGGTCCAGCCACCATCTCATTTCCATGCGTACTTCCTCCGTCAGGGGAACCTGATCGGAGTACTGTAGACCCCTGCGGAGGTGGGAGGCTTTCAGGCGTTGTAATGCTCTGTAATGGAGCGGCCCCGGAAAGATCGCCTGAATCGAGGAGGCCAGGAGTCCCACCAGTTGTGCGATCTGTCGCAATGAGGTTGAGGAACGAGCCAAGACCCGTCTCAACTCCCTGTGGATCTTTGTCATTTTCCGAGCAGGAAGACTCAAAGTGCGGGACACTGAGTCCACTACGAAACCCAGGAAGGTCATCTGTTTGGAGGGCGTTAGTACGGATTTTTGGGAATTGATAATGAAACCCAGAAACTGGAGAAGATCTACCATCACCTGCAATTGATGGGAGAGGCGCTGAGGACATTGATCCAACAGTAGAATGTCGTCCAGATATATAATGAGGCGAAAGCCTTTTGCTCTTAACGTTTCCACCACCGGCTTGATGACTTTGGTGAAACACCAGGGCGCCGAGGACAGCCCGAAGGGGAGTGAGGCGAACTCGAACATCTGGTCTCTCCACAGAAACTGTAGGAAACAGCGATGCGGTGGAAAGATGGGGACCACTAAGTACGCATCTTTTAAGTCCAGTCTGGCCATCCAATCGTCTGGCTGAAGGAGATCTCGGAGCAGGTGTATGCCCTCCATTTTGAAGGATTGTGACGGAAACAGCGGTTCCTGCGGAACATTGAAAAAAAACTATCTTGATAATACTGTGCACAATCGCAATGGTTAAGGGTTCTTAGTGACGTCAGAAAGAAAGGCTCGCATGGACACAGACGGCTGTATTTCCAATATTGCTTTTATATATCAAACAATGTATCAATTTGTACATAAAGGAAGAAACATGATAGTGCTAGGTGCCCCAGTGAAATTGTAACCAAAAGTAAAGGAAAAACTTTTAAATTGGTGACAAATGTGACTTGGTTTCCATGGAGAACGACCATAAGCAAATATACAATGATCACAGCCACTGTGTACAATGATCAGGGCTGATTGAATTGGTTCGTTTTGATAAGTTGTCGACGACGTTTCGTCCCTTGAACACAATACAGGGTCTCTTCAGGACCTATGGGTGTAGGGACTCTATGATTTAAAAGAAAAAGAACGTCACTTAGTATACTTCAAGTGACTTCGTTACTGGTGGAGAATGCAAGAGGCCATATAGTACCTGAAATGCGATTGCGCAGCCACGTGAAGAGTGTGATACACCGGTTGAGTGAAAGAAGAAATAAAAGATACTCATAAGGGACCCGGCCGGGTACTACACGAGTGAGGGAGAAAGAAGAAAAAGGGAAGGGTAAGCATAGAGACACAGTGGTGCATTAACTAATAGAGGCCCTTGCGACGGATAACTTACCCCTTTGTGTGTATCGGGGTGAAGGGCTGACAACCAATTGGATGCAGGGCGCAGTCAATGCTGAAGGATGAAGAAAATGGTGAGCTCCGCCTGTTTTGGGAGCTTGGAGATCTCTGTGAACAATGTAGAGACCCACTATCTAAAGAGAGAACTAGAGCTCAGCGAGTTAGCACGAGCAGGGTAATGGTCAAAGGCTTACCGGGAGGTGACTGCACATGTGGTGCAGCAGCGGCTGAGTATGTAAGTCGGTTAACAGACAGGGGTACTGAATTGTGCCTTCGTGTCCAGGTATCTTCTGTAAATGTAGAAATTAGGTGGTCAGAATGGCCGATCATAATGTGCAGCCAAAGAATTACATAGCTATAAGTGGTTGATCTAGCTCTATTGGTGTGATGGTAGTCATGCAGTCAAGCAGCGCGTACCGTGCCACACTCTATTAGATGTAGGGGACGAGTGCCTCCCTGATGGATTGCTAATACATAGGAGTGTAACTGTGTGGAAGCATCGCTGGTTAGCTGGGCGGTGGTGCTCCGTTGAAACCAATTGCGTGTTGTCTGAATATGGAGCGCTTTTTGGTGCCGTCAACTCCTGCTCAATTATTAACAGGCGTGCTATTGAGGAGCAGGACTACGCGAATACAACTGCAAGAAGCCCTCAGTGTACGTGCATAATTAATGAGATGAATTCCGTGCTGCTGCTCTGGATAATTGTATACGCAGTTTAAAAAGTGGCCATTGGGGGGGGAGTTCTTACCTTATAATTGAATTTCGGAGATCTCTGGTGCGTGTCCTTGCATCGCAAACCGATAGAACCGACTAATCCGTCTACCAAGGTACTATGACACCGGGCAGTTTACAACGCGGTGATTAAATAGGCCGCGTGTACGTCACGGACCCAATTGCCGGCAGGCATCACTGGTGATTGCCGCCTGTGGGTGGGATCCAGTTCTCTGTGCTCCAGTAGAAAGTTAGAAAAGACCGATGTAGGACAATAAGATAATGGTGAAGAAGAGAGGAGAAAAGTATGTATGCGCAATCAAAAAAAAAAGGGGGTGGCAGGTACGCGCCGAGTTGCACAGAATATCGAATAAAAAGTAGGCTAGTCCGAGGACAGGTTAAATAAAAATAAAATAAAATGAAATAAAATAAAACAGGCCTGTAAATAGAATATTGTGGACACAGTTGCTGGCAGGATACTTGTGGCCGGTGTTTGTCTTCATAAGGGGTACATGTTTCTGCCATCGTGACCAGGGGTACAAGTTCATAATTACCCTCTGGTTTGACAGTTGTATAACATTAGGACTTCATGACAAGGTTAAAACTGAAAGAGGCGCTTGGTAGCATATATATATATACAGTGGCGTAACGAAACTTGAGGGGGCCCCCCTGCAAAGTACATGGAGGGGGCCCCCCATTCTCCGTGCCAGACAAGAGCTCTCAGGCCAGCGACCCGCCACACTGCCCATGAAACGCATAAAAACGTGCCTCCCTATGTCTTTAGTCGACCCTCTCTGAAAACCAGGACATGTGCTAAAATTGTTGAAATCTAATGGGACAGCCGGTGAAAAACCTGGACTGTCCTGGCGAATCCAGGACACCTAGTCATCCTAGGCCCTCCAGAGGTTGGTGGCTTGTGCTCTTCTCTAGTAGTCAGTGCTAGCTGGGAGGCAGGGGCTCCTAGTGAGGCACTGCAGCAGAGGCAGGAGCCAATGAAATGTACCAAGAGGAAGGATGCAGCCATGGACTATCATTTAGAAGTCGCCAGGGATCGCACCTGCGACACCTTGCTACCAATGGCACTCGCCTTGCGACCCATGGCACTCCCCTTGCGACCCATGGCAGGTAGATCAAAATGAAGAGCAGAAGGCAAACAGGATGCCGATAAGAACGGTTTACTTTCAGAAACTTCGTGTGTCAGCCGTTTTCTGTTTTGTGAAATAAATATTTTCATCCTGGCACTGTACTCTCTGAAAAACTTTCCTCGGTTGTCTTGATTGCAAAGATTAATACAATATGCGATCCTTAAAATGTAAAGCCTTATTTTTCTATGCTGGCCAGATAGATAGATTCCAAATTACAATGCTTTGTAAAAGGAATAGATGGCCCTGAATAGGGCGCCCTGGTGACATGGCCTATCTGGTAAACTTACTATACATTAATACCAGCCTAAGGGCCTGATGAAGAGGAGATTGTATATCCGATAGATATTGAGAACAGAGCCAAACTTTGCAATTAGAAAAACTTTTTTAAAATAAATTATGTGACACCCCACCAAGTCAGCTATGCCAGGTTTGACAAACTCCAGACAGTCCTGACCTTCGAGCCAATAGCATGTTGCATTTTTGGAGATGTTATTCATTTCCCTCATGTATGAGGTTGGAAATCCCACCATTCAGTGTGCTTAGCTGAAGAGCTGGAAATGTCTGAGGGTATCACACTTGCTATATATCAATCTCACATAGATGCACACATTCACTCCCTGCCGAGTATGCACACACAGCCTGGCCATTTGGAACTTCATGATTCTGATTGTGCGGAGTCAAGGGATGCCTACCCGGGCTTGAGACTAGGCTACTGTGCTTCACAGGTAGGAAAAGACGATGAGGAGACAGTGAGGCAAGGGAGAGGGCAAACATGTGCAGCAAATAAAGAGCATAAGGGCGAAGCTGAGTGAGACAGAGACAGAAGGACAAAGAATGGAATAGACAGGCAAAGAGAAAAAAATAGACTTATAGAGGGATATTGAGGAGAACAGCGAAAGAGGAAGAGAAAGTGAGTCAGACGACTAAACAGAGAGCCAGAGAGAGTATGAGAGAGATAGAGGAATACATATGGAAAGACAGAGAGGGCAAAGCGGGGCACAAAGTGAGCCTGGGTTAAAGAACAAGAAAGTGGAAAAGATAGAAAAAGAACACAAGCTTGAGGGAGAGGGGTACACGCATACAGTTTCTAAGCGCTGTTATTAAGGTTCCAACTCAGTGCCAGTATTATTGATTTTCAGCTTTTTAACTCTTGTTACAGCGCCGGCATTTCTATGTGAAATAAGTGCATAACCTTTAGATGAGCAACAAGAACAAGCACTCTGATACACATAAGTGGGTGTGTTTTCATTCTGGGCAATGAGGACCTACATGTTTTGTACATGACTGCAATCCCTTCCTTGTTTTATGGTCATTGAGACCCTCAGTTGTCTCCGGCTGTGCACCTGATAACACTTAAACTATGTGCCCACGTGCTGCTTTCAAGCTGAACAAGTGTAATCAAAAGAACTGGACACTCTGACAAGTCTGAATCAGAGCTTTGAGTACCAAGACATTAGTAAAGGAAAAGCCAATAGAGCACATTGTATGTGGGAGCTATTCTGTTGCTGAAATCTGCCATGTATCTGCAGAAGCGGTCAATAAAACCTTATTGATAATATTGTCCAAACTTGGACCCCGTAGACTCCTCAAGTCTGAAACCGACTCGCGCATCCATGACATCACCAGCAGGTGGTTAGCCAAAGCGGAAGTGCGCAACGATTTTAGGAGCATCTGTTGACAGTGAGCTCATCCAATAATGTTGGACGAGTCCCTCGGGCGCGTGCTGAGATAGACGTCACAGGGGGTTGACTCACGAGTGGCACGAGGTCTTGTTAGTGAAACTGCTCTTCAACACTAGTTTACACGCTTTCATTGCTGACCACAGGGCAATGACTTCTAAAAGAGTTCCTGCTTTTATTATTTGTTTTGTAAATCGTTTATAGGTGTGGGTTCACTTATAGTTCTATTTACAATCATATATTGAAAACTGAATTTAAAAAAAAAAAACTAACTGGTCAAACATCTAATTTGGCTGGTAGGAGCCAAAACCCTGCCTGCTCGATGGCATGTCCCTCTCTTGTCCTTCTTCTATTTCTCTACACAGTCCTTCCGTCCCCACTCTTCAGTTTCCCGCCTCTGCCTGACCCCTTCCCTTCCATCAGGTCTCTTGCATCTTCTGTTCCTCGCCCTCCTGGTCCACTAGTGAGAGGGAGTCACCGGCCCTGGCACAGAAATGTGCCCTTTGGTCCATCAGCCCTGCAGGAGAGGCCTTACTGAGACACCCCTCGCGCACCCCTCCCCCCGCTCACCCCCTCTAGTGACCCTCGTTTCAGGATCAACTGCTTAGTCCTGTATTTTCATCCAGCCCGACAAAAGCCGTTTACTGAAAAGTTCCAATCTGACAAGAATTGCATTATCAGGCAGCATAACAATACAGCGCTTCCTGCCTCACTTCGGGTGTTTCTAAACGCTGTAAATAATGGGTGATGACATTATCCAATGTCATGATTCTCAATTTACCGGCCTCAGATGGATATAGAGACAAGTGGGCCTCGCAAGGATTCAGGCTATGAACTGCAAGTCCCTGAAGTTCCATTGAGAAAGTTCTTTTAAAAGTAGGTACAATAAAACTTTGATATAAAAACTTGATACTTTTTAATTATTTTTGAACTTGTAAATCTTGAATATTCCTTTTTCAACGTGGAATACATATTCAATAATTGTATACCGTAGTTGGCTGTATGATCATTTAATAAAAAAAATAGAGCTAAAAAAAATGGACAATGCCTTGGAAATATGACAAACAAGCGTTTTCACTCTGGGTATGTATGTGTCGTTTCTGAACTTTTAACATTTAGGCCTTAAATACGAATGTGTCGTTATTTTGCGATCCCTGCGCAAACACCTGTTTGCAAACATTGAAGTTACAAGAAATCTGCCCCTCGGAGTTTTGCCTCCGTTATGTTTCAGCAAATAAGACGCGCGGAAATGCAGCGTGTGGAAACGACACAGTGAATAACCAAATGTGCAGATTTTGGTGCAGAAAGCTTCAAAATCCCCAGTTATTTCCTATTATTGGGGGAGAACTTGTAATCGGTGCTGTTTGTCACAGCTGCTAAAATCAATCCTCTGGACCCAGTGGCTGTACTCACAGGTTGCTGATAGCACTGTCCCATGGTCATTTGGGTACTCACAGGCTGCAGACAGCACCCCTTCCCTCCCTGTCCCCTAGCGGAAGCTGCACCCACAGGAGACCCACAGGACACCTTCCTTTATCCCCTGTCTGGACCGTACTCACATGGCCCCCACCCCCAGCCCCCCAGCCCGGGCAAAGCTTCTGTCTGTAACCGCCTCGGAGCCAAAGTAGGGTTGTTGTGGGTACTCGCAGGCAGTGTGCGTCCTCCGTGGCCCATGCCCCTCTGTCCTGCCATGGAGCGGAGTACAGGACTGAGCGCACAGGTGCTCTCCCACAGGGTGAGGGAGGACAGAGAGGAATTCCCGGCATCATGCAGAATAACTTGCCCTGTCTTGACGCAGAACAGAGTGAAACCTTCCGCCAGGGGCGTAACAAACACCCCCACATCCCGTGAACGTTTCTTCTTCAATTTGCATAGGACCATCATCTTATAAGACTCACTAGGCCCTGGTCCTACGTTTTAACCCTTTAAATCGATTATCTAAAAGCGTTGACACTTGTTTAAAATGAGTACAAGATTCAACAGCACAGATCCCACAAATGAGAATAGGCATCTTCTTTTGATCAAAAATCATGGCTCACATATGATAAGATGTTCTCTGTAGCTAATTGCTGATCATCCAGAGGATGTTAGAGTATTTATTTAGGGTACGTGGCTCAACTCACTGGGCTCTTTCAATTTTGCTCTGGAAAGAAGATTCCTCACCAACAACACTGTTTCAAACCCTGATTTCTTAATAAAAATCAAAAAAATAAGTCATAGCATTAAGGTGTCTGACAATGGGTATGCCATTTTAGATGCTTTGCTTTCCCTATCTACTCTGTCTACCTACAGGAGCCCTGCCTTGCCCTTCAGTGAATGTCACCATTGCAACTTCTGAGGCTGCATCTATTCCATCATATCCATTCAGTAGGGATTCTATCAAAGATGGCAAACTTGGATTCCTTTTGATTAAACTGAAGGGCAGTGACCTGTACTGTGACCCATCTCCAGGGCATCTCCTGTACCATTTTCACAAACGTTTTCTCTCCATTGCTCACTTTCTTTAATAATACTTCAATATAGGATGCATTGTTTCCATCTTCCCTGAAAAAAATAGTTTATGGCCTGTTCTAAAAAGGTATTTAGATCCCTCAGATGGTTGAAACTACTGACCTATTCCTCTTATTCCAGTATTCAGTAATGTTCTGAAGATGATAGCCACCTCCCAGGTACAAAGCCATTGTGAGTTTGTAAGTATTCACACCATTATGACAAAGACCTGCCAACCTTTAGCCTGCTTTTATCGTGTGAGTAGAGGAGGTAGTGCCTTGGAAAGGGGTGAAATCAGGAGAGGGGGTGGAGCTTTGAGACCCTTACTGCTCACCAATGTTAGAGGGGCTTTGGGGATGAGGCCAAGAAGAGATGGCAGGGCCGGACTGGAAACCCAAAGCAGCCCTGGCTAACTCAATCAGAATCAAAAGCATTGTTATAATAAGCAATTGAAAGGTAGCCTGGTGTTTCCACCACATCTGGTAGTATTAGGACCTAAACAGACATGCGCTGGTCATGCTGCATTGTAGCAGACATACTAAAACAAGTGCCAGAGAATGGACTCAAAGATCCTGCATGTGGCAGAACTGCCAGAAAGTGGATTTCACCATTTCTGACAAGACTGCTTTTGGGTTAGTGTGACTTTTTATCAGCCACGAAGGACTGAATGCTACTGCTGTTTAAAGAAATAGTTTTTTAGTCCTAACAATGCGTTCATTTGTGAGGCAGAGACTAAAACAAGGTGATTCGTTTGGCTTCCTTACAAGAAATATGGAAGTTATGGGTCTGGCTTCCACATAATCAGTCTTCCACTGAAACATAATCCTGGTCCCCCCAAGCCCCCTCCCGCCCCACCCCACGCAGAAAGATCACTGGGTTAACACGCCTACTCACTGAGCTCCCTGTAAATGCACATCCCAGGCCTGTAACTGTGAGGGCCCCCACCCCCATCCTTTTCCGGGCCTGGCTCGTGGCTCTGACTGAAGAGAAACAATGTAACTTGTTACTTTGTTTCTCTTCAGTCCTGGGTCAGCGGAGGAGCTCCGAGCAGGCTGCACACTGCAGCTGCTTTACAGCAAGAGACATACAGCTCTCTACCGATGAGCTGAGGGGGCCCCCTTCACATACGGAAGACTGGGGGCCCCCCCGCACTGCGGGGGCTGCGGGGGTGTTTGTTACGCCCCTGTATATATACTGCATTTGTGTGGCGTACCTGTCTGACGGACGTGTTGCAAATTGCACGAGTACACAGATACCATACCAACATTGCATATATATAAAACAGGGGCTCGTGCGACCGCTATATAAGGGAGCAATTGCTTAGCACATTCATACACTGACAAGAGAAAATACAACGATTATACAAGTATGCTAGATAGATTGGAATAAACATTCATTATTTACTATAGGTCCTTATATAAAGCAGAGTCATTAGCCTAACGATTGCATTCAGTGCTAAAATAAGTTAATCATTCGTGCAGCAAAACAATTGGTTGAATGAATGTGCCCCTTTAGCAAAGGTCTTTATATCACATTGTGTGGAGGTCACTAGTGCTGGCATGGGCATCCAGGCCCACACTGTTATAGGATAACTATGTAGTGACAAATCCGCGCCATTCTTCTGCAGAATTAAGGCCTTGGGCTATAGAGTTAGTCTTTTCAATCCAATGGCATTCCAGACGTGGAATAAACTGGTAACACTTAAAACATTTAATTTAAAAAGGAACAAAATGATGGGGTTCATCTGGTCATAGAAATTATGGTTAGTGCTCTGGAAAGAAAAATTAGGACATGTTTCAAGTGTGATCTCAAATATCTTCCTGTTATATTTCAACAGGAGCAGCCTGTCAGTTGATGCCTTTGTGTTCTACTGCAGCTTCCCAGAGTGTTCTAAAGAACAACTAGAGCGCTAACAGTCTTACTTATGACAAAAGTATGGCACACCTGAAGCCATCTTGATTGGAATAAACTGGTAACACTTAAAACATTTAATTTAAAAAGGAACAAAATGAGCGGGTTCATTTTGCCATAGAAATTATGGTTAGTGCTGTAGAAAGAAAAATTAGGACATGTTTTAAGTGAGATCTCAAATCCTCTTCTATTTCATTAGAAATTCTGACATGCAGACTGAAACAATCACTTTCAATACCAGCAGTAGACTTCCAGTTAACTCCTTGGTGAGCAGTAGCTTTACTACAGTGATCTAATGAACAACTAGAGTAATAACATTCTGAATTTATGGCAAATGTGTGACACATCTGAATGCCTTCTTGATTTAATCAAAGTAAAAAACTGAAAGCATTTCCTACTGAGGACACTGCAGTAAATGAGGAAATTAGGAAACTTCATAACAAAGAAGTCTTCCAAGATGGCCACCAGTGAAAAAAGAGCCCAAATGTAGCACAAATATTACCCAGATGTAGCCCACGTATAGCCCAATGACAAAAGTGTGCAAAACACTTTTTATTTTTAGTTTTTTGCAGTTTTATGTAGTGCAGACTGGTCAGGTATTGGAGCGTTGCATCTTAAAACATGACCCCCTACACTACAAAAACACCACTGCACTACCCTAAACCCTAAAACACTACCCCAGCACGACCCCTACACTACACAAGCACCACTGCACTATCCTAAACCCTAAAACACTACCCCCAGCATGACCCCCTACACTACACAAACACCACTGCACTACCCTAAACCCTAAAACAATACCCCAACACCACTGCACTAACCTAAATCCTAAAACACTACCCCCAGCACGACCCCCTACACTACCCAAACACCACTGCACTACCCTAAAACATGACCCCCTACACTACACAAACACCACTGCACTACCCTAAACCCTAAATCACTACCCCCAGCACGACCCCCTACACTACACAAGCACCACTGCACTACCCTAAACCCTAAAACACTACCCCCAGCACGACCCCCTACACTACACAAACAACACTGCACTACCTTAAACCCTAAAACACTACCCCCAGCACGACCCCCTACACTACCCAAACACCACTGCACTAACCTAAATCCTAAAACACTACCCCCAGCATGATCCCCTACACTACCCAAACACCACTGCACTACCCTAAAACATGACCCCCTACACTACACAAACACCACTGCACTACCCTAAACCCTAAAACACTACCCCCAGCACGACCCCCTACACTACACAAGCACCACTGCACTACCCTAAACCCTAAAACACTACCCCCAGCACGACCCCCTACACTGCCCGAACACCACGGCACTGCCCTAAACCCTGAAACACCAGCCCCTGCACGACCCCCTACACTGCCCGAACACCACTGCACTGCCCTAAACCCTGAAACACATACCCTAGCACGACCCCCTACACTGCCCGAACACCACTGCACTGCCCTAAACCCTGAAACACCACCCCCTTCACGACCCCCTACACTGCCCGAACACCACTGCACTGCCCTAAACCCTGAAACACCACCCCCAGCATGACCCCTACACTGCCCGAACACCACTGCACTGCCCTAAACCCTGAAACACTACCCCCAGCAAGACCTCCTACACTGCCCGAACACCACTGCACTGCCCTAAACCCTGAAACATCACCCCCAGCAAGACCCCCTACACTGCCCGAACACCACTGCCCTAAACCCTGAAACACCACCCCAGCACGACCCCCTACACTGCCCGAACACCACTGCCCTAAACCCTGAAACACCATCCCCAGCACGACCCCCTACACTGCACGAACACCACTGCCCTGCCCTAAACCCTGAAACACTACCCCCAGCAAGACCCCCTACACTGCCCGAACACCACTGCACTGCCCTAAACCCTGAAACATCACCCCCAGCAAGACCCCCTACACTGCCCGAACACCACTGCCCTAAACCCTGAAACACCACCCCCAGCAAGACCCCCTACACTGCCCGAACACCACTGCACTGCCCTAAACCCTGAAACACCAGCCCCAGCACGACCCCTACACTGCCCGAACACCACTGCACTGCCCTAAACCCTGAAACACCACCCCCTGCACGACCCCCTACACTGCCCGAATACCACTGCACTGCCCTAAACCCTGAAACACCACCCCCAGCACGACCCCCAACACTGCATGAACACCACTGCACTGCCCTAAACCCCGAAACACTACCCCCAGCAAGACCCCTTACACTGCCCGAACACCACTGCACTGCCCTAAACCATGAAACACCAGCCCCAGCACGACCCCCTACACTGCCCGAACACCACTGCCCTAAACCCTGAAACACCACCCCCAGCAACATCCCCTACACTGCCCGTACACCACTGCACTGCCCTAAACCCTGAAACACCACCCCCAGCATGACCCCCTACACTGCCCGAACACCACTGCACTGCCCTAAACCCTGAAACACCACCCCCAGCACGACCCCCTACACTGCCCGAACACCACTGCACTGCCCTAAACCCTGAAACACCAGCCCCAGCACGACAGCCTACACTGCCCGAAAACCACTGCACTGCCCTAAACCCTGAAACACCAGCCCCAGCACGACCCCCTACACTGCCCGAACACCACTGCACTACCCTAAACCCTCAAACACCAGCCCCAGCACGACCCCCTACACTGCCCGAACACCACTGCACTGCCCTAAACCCTGAAACACCAGCCCCAGCAAGACCCCCTACACTGCCCGAACACCACTGCACTGCCCTAAACCCTGAAACACCACCCCCAGCAAGTCCCCCTACACTGCCCGAACACCACTGCCCTAAAGCCTGAAACACCACCCCCAGCAAGACCACCTACACTGGCCGAACACCACTGCACTGCCCTAAACCCTGAAACACCACCCCCTGCACGACCCCTACACTGCCCAAACACCACTGCACTGCCCTAAACCCTGAAACACCACCCCCAGCACGACCCCCTACACTGCCCGAACACCACTGCACTGCCCTAAACCCTGAAACACCACCCCCTGCACGACCTCCTACACTGCCGGAACACCACTGCACTGCCCTAAACCTTGAAACACCACCCCCAGCACGACCCCCTACACTGCCCGAACACCACTGCACTGCCCTAAACCCTGAAACATCAACCCCAGCAAGACCCCCTACACTGCCTGAACACCACTGCCCTAAACCCTGAAACACCACCCCCTACACTGCACGAACACCACTGCACTGCCCTAAACCCTGAAACACCACCTCCAGCAAAACCCCTACACTGCCTGAACACCATTGCTCTGCCCTAAATCCTGAAACACTAGCCCCAGCACGACCCCTACACTGCCCAAACACCACTGCACTGCCCTAAACCCTGAAACACCAGCCCCAGCATGACCCCCTACACTGCCCGAACACCACTGCACTGCCCTAAACCCTGAAACACCAGCCCCAGCACGACCACCTACACTGCCCGAACACCACTGCACTGCCCTAAACCCTGAAACACCAGCCCCAGCACGACCCCCTACACTGCCCGAACACCACTGCACTGCCCTAAACCCTGAAACACCAGCCCCAGCACGACCCCCTACACTGCCCGAACACCACTGTACTGCCCTAAACCCTGAACCACCAGCCCCAGCACGACCCCCTACACTGCCCGAATACCACTGCACTGCCCTAAACCCTGAAACACCACCCCCTGTATGACCCCCTACACTGCCCGAACACCACTGCACTGCCCTAAACCCTGAAACACCACCCCCTGCAGCACCCCCTACACTGCCCGAACACCACTGCACTGCCCTAAACCCTGAAACACCACCCCCTGCACCGCCCCCTACACTGCCCGAACACCACTGCACTGCCCTAAACCCTGAAATACCACCCCCTGCACCGCCCGAACACCACTGCACTGCCCCAAACCCTGAAACACCACCCCCAGCACGACCCCCTACACTGCCCGAACACCACTGCCCTAAACCCTGAAACACCACCCCCTGCACGACCCCCTACACTGCCCGAACACCACTGCACTGCCCTAAACCCTGAAACACCACCCCCTACACTGCCCGAACACCACTGCACTGCCCTAAACCCTGAAACCACCCCCAGCACGACCCCCTACACTGCCCGAACACCACTGCACTGCCCTAAACCCTAAAACACCACCCCTACACTGCCCAAACACCACTGCACTGCCCTAAACCCTAGAACACTACCCCCAGCACGACCCCCTACACTACCCGAACACCACTGCACTACCCTAAACCCTAAAATACTACCCCCAGCACAACGCCCTACACTACCCGAACACGACTGCACTGCCCTAAACCCTCAAACACTCCCCCAGCACGACCCCCTACACTACCCGAACACCACTGCACTGCCCTAAACCCTAAAACACTCCCCCAGCACGACCCCCTACACTACCCAAACACCACTGCACTGCCCTAAACCCTAAAACACTACCCCCGCATGACCCCCTACACTACCCAAAGACCACTGCACTACCCTAAACCCTAAAACACGACCTCCTACACTACACAAACACCACTGCACTACCCTAAACCCTAAAACACTACCCCCTACACTACACAAACACCACTGCACTACCCTAAACCCTAAAAAACTACCCCCAGCACGAACCACTACACTACCCAAACACCACTGCACTACCCTAAACCCTAAAAAACTACCCCCAGCAGTACCCCTACACTACCCAAACACCACTGCACTACCCTAAACCCTAAAACACTACCCTCAGCACGATTCCCTACACTACCCAAACACCACTGCACTACCCTAAACCCTAAATCTACCCCCTGCATGACCCCCTACACTACACAAACACCACTGCACTACCCTAAACCCTAAAACACTACCCCCAGCACGACCCTCTTCACTACCTAAACACAACTGCACAATTTGTTACAGGCGTTGCAACGCAGGCCTGTGGTGCTTACTGGAAGTACCTAGTGGGCTAGTTGGGCCCCAGGGACCCTCAGGATTCAAGGTGACCTAATCCCCCAACTTAAAACGCACCACGGGGCGCGTTTGCACAGTGGTGAAGGGAGGGGCGGGGCCTCAGGTGACATGTGCGCAAACACGCCCTGTGGTGCGTTTTAAGTTGGGGAATTAATTCCTTTGAATCCTGAGGGACCCTGGGGGCCAACTAGCCCACCAGGTACCTTCAGTAAGCCCAACAGAGTTGCGTTGCAGAGAGGTGAAAAAAGGTGCGTGGCCTCGGAACGCCTCTCTGCAACTCAGCTC
Organism: Calotriton arnoldi; assembly: GCA_963921515.1. Taxonomy (NCBI): domain Eukaryota; kingdom Metazoa; phylum Chordata; class Amphibia; order Caudata; family Salamandridae; genus Calotriton; species Calotriton arnoldi. Next base: position 465,965 of record CAWUFW010000021.1, on the reverse strand, counting down.
TGTGGTCCTAACTGTAGGTACCTGGGGGGCTAGTTGGGCCCCAGGGACCCTCAGAATTCAAGGGGACTTAATCCCGCAACTTAAAACGCGCCACGGGGTGCGTTTGCACACATGTCACCTCAGGCCCACCCCTCCCTTCACCACTGTGCAAACGCGCCCTGTAGCGCGTTTTAAGAGGTAGTTTTAATCCCCCTGCCCTATTATGTACTAGGGACTTGCAGAGGAGGTCATGCTAATCACAGGGGTACCCCAACGCATAGTGTTCCTTAGTGTATGTAGGTGTTTTCACTGTATTCTAAGTGTCTTTTAGCATAGCACTGGCTCTGGTTAGTCAGAGTCAGTTACCACCAGTACCCGTCTGAAAAAGTTGTGGGCACAGGATGATTTTGCAACAAGGCCTCTTTCTGCTCCTCTGTTGCTCTTTCTGCACATCTTTTGCTTCTTTCTGTGCGTTTTTTCTTCTTTCTTCACATGTCCTACCTCTGTAGGCATAGTTAGAAACTAGCATTTAAAAAAACCTTTGAAATTCACTTAAAAGGTTTCAGGCAGTTATAGTTAGAAATTAGCATTTAAAAAACCTTTGAAATTCACTGAAAAAACCATAGGTTTCAGACACGTTATAGTTAGAAATTAGCATTTAAAAAACCTTTGAAATTCACTGAAAAAACCATAGGTTTTAGGGACAGTTATAGTTAGTTGGACATTTCACTCGTACAAAACCATAGAAATTCCCCCGTTATAGTTAGTTCAGCTAACTATAACTCGCGCCCGCAATGCACTGCTGATGACGTCACATATTACATCACTCATGACATGGTCAGTGACATCACTCATGACATCACTGATGACATCTCAAATGACATCACTGATGACATCATCCATGTGATAATTTCATGCATCTTCTCACACCCTAATATAACTTTTGATACACCCACTCTAAATTACAGACTGCCATTCTCAAAACCATAGACACTCCAACACCAAAAACTACATACCCACTCACTGATTCTTAGGTCTACACACACATCCACTCACTCACCCGTACAGTCACTCATACTTAGTCACTCAGTACAGGACTATCATATGCACTCATACACCTATATAAACACTCACACACCGCCACTCATCCATAGAGGTACTCACACACCTAGTCAGTCATGCAAAAACTTAATCACACACCCATTTACTCACCTATACAGTTATACACACACCAGCTCACTTACTCATACAAATACTAGCACATTCTTACGCTCTTATACAATCACTGATACAAGTACACACTCATCCATACAGCCACTCTCACAATCACACACTCTCACTTATAGCCATTTATATACTCCAACACACATATATACTGCCTTTCACATATGTAGTTACTCACACATGTACCACTGAGATATACATTCAATCACTAACACACCCATACACACACTCACCCACCCATACAGTCCATCAAAGATGCACTCTTGAAACCATGCACCCAGTGAATCACTAACTCACATATCTATGCACAGTCACACACACCCCACCCACACAAACACTCAGGCACCCATACAGATACTCAGACAATCAATCAATAACCCATGTAGACACTCATGTAGCTATTCAGAAAGCCATGCAGCCGCTTACAAACCAACAGACAGACGGATACAGACATTCACACAGTTTAGTCACTAACCCATGCATTCAGTAAGATACATTTAATCACTCACTTGTAGTCAGTCACTCACGTACTAAATCATCCATTCAGACACTTATACACCCACTCATTCTTCAATACGCCTTTCCCTATATATATTAAACATATTTAAACTTTACAGAAACACACAGTCAATGGATGATGTCATCAGTGATGTCATCAGTGATGTCATTTGAGATGTCATCAGTGATGTCATCAGTGATGTCACTGACCATGTCATGAGTGATGTAATATGTGACGTCATCAGCAGTGCATTGCGGGCGCGAGTTATAGTTAGCTGAACTAACTATAACGGGGGAATTTCTATGGTTTTGTACGAGTGAAATGTCCAACTAACTATAACTGTCCCTAAAACCTATGGTTTTTTCAGTGAATATATATATATATATATTATATATATATATATATATATATATATATATATATAATGTTGGTATGCTATCTGTGTACTCGTGCAATTTGCAACACGTCCGTCAGACAGGTATGCCACACAAATACAGTATATATATGCTACCAAGCGCCTCTTTCAGTTTTAACCTTGTCATGAAGTCCTAATGTTATACAACTGTCAAACCAGAGGGTAATTATGAGCTTGTACCCCTGGTCACGATGGCAGAAACATGTACCCCTTATGAAGACAAACACCGGCCACAAGTATCCTGCCAGCAACTGTGTCCACAATATTCTATTTACAGGCCTGTTTTATTTTATTTCATTTTTATTTAACCTGTCCTGGGACTAGCCTACTTTTTATTCGATATTCTGTGCAACTCGGCGTGTACCTGCCACCCCCTTTTTTTTTTTTATTGCGCATACATACTTTTCTCCTCTCTTCTTCACCATTATCTTATTGTCCTACATCGGTCTTTTCTCCCTTTCTATTGGAGCACAGAGAACTGCATCCCACCCACAGGCGGCAATCACCAGTGATGCCTGCCGGCAATTGGGTCCCTGACGTACACGCGGCCTATTTAATCACCGCGTTGTAAACTGCCCGGTGTCATAGTACCTTGGTAGACGGATTAGTCGGTTCTATCGGTTTGCGATGCATGGACACGCACCAGAGATCTCCGAAATTCAATTATAAGGTAAGAACTCCCCCCAATGGCCACTTTTTAAACTGCGTATACAATTATCCAGAGCAGCAGCACGGAATTCATCTCATTAATTATGCACGTACACTGAGGGCTTCTTGCAGTTGTATTCGCGTAGTCCTGCACCTCAATAGCACGCCTGTTAATAATTGAGCAGCAGTTCACGGCACGAAAAAGCGCTCCATATACAGACAACACGCAATTGGTTTCAACGGAGCACCACCGCCCAGCTAACCAGCGATGCTTCCACACAGTTCACTCCTATGTATTAGCAATCCATCAGGGAGGCACTCGTCCCCTACATCTAATAGAGTGTGGCACGGTACGCGCTGCTTGACTGCATGACTACCATCACACCAATAGAGCTAGATCAACCACTTATAGCTATGTAATTCTTTGGCTGCACATTATGATCGGCCATTCTGACCACCTAATTTCTACATTTACAGAAGATACCTGGACACAAAGGCACGATTCAGTACCCGTGTCAGTTAACCGACTTACATACTCAGCCGCTACTGCACTATGTGTGCAGTCACCTCCCGGTAAGCCTTTGACAATTACCCTGCTCGTGCTAACTCGCTGAGCTTTAGTTCTCCCTTTTGATAGTGGGTCTCTACATTGTTCACAGAGATCTCCAAGCTCCCAAAACAGGCGGAGCTCACCATTTTCTTCATCCTTCAGCATTGACTGCGCCCTGCATCCAATTGGTTGTCAGTCCTTCACCCCGATACACACAAAGGGGTAAGTTATCCGTCGCAAGGGCCTCTATTAGTTAGTGCACCACTGTGTCTCCATGCTTACCCTTCCCTTTTTCTTCTTTCTCCCTCACTCGTGTAGTACACGGCCGGGTCCCTTGTGAGTATCTTATTTCTTCTTTCACTCAACCGGTGTATCACACTCTTCACGTGGCTGCGCAATTGCATTCCAGGTACTATATGGCCTCTTGCATTCTCCACCAGTAACAAAGTCACTTGAAGTATTCTAAGTGACGTTCTTTTTCTTTTAAATCATAGAGTCCCTACACCCAAAGGTCCTGAAGAGACCCTGTATTGTGTTCAGGGGTCGAAACGTCGTCATCTCATCAAAACGAACCAATTCAATCAGCCCTGATCATTGTACACAGTGGCTGTGATCATTGTATAATTGCTTATGGTCGTTTTCTATGGAAACCAAGTCACATTTGTCACCAATTTAAAAGTTTTTCCTTTACTTTTGGTTCCAATTTCACTGGGGACACCTACCACTATCATGTTTCTTCCTTTATGTACAAATTGATACATTGTTTGATATATAAAAGCAATATTGGAAATACAGCCGTCTGTGTCCATGCCAGCCTTTCTTTCTGACGTCACTAAGAACCCTTAACCATTGCGATTGTGCACAGTATTATCAAGATAGTTTTTTTCAATGTTCCGCAGGAACCGCTGTTTCTGTCACAAACCTATTACCCTGGTTCCTAGCGAGTAGGGTCTCCCTTGTCCTTGTTTTCTCCATTTTGAAGGGGTGATAAATCAGCCATTGATTGAACTCTTTTAAGTTTATGACCGGACGCTGTCCCCCGTCTGTCTTGTCGACCAGGAAGACATTGCTGAGGAATCCCCTGGAATGAAGGCGAGAGGGTACCACCGCTCCTTTTTGCAACAGATCCGCCACCTCCTGATCTATGAGGTCTGCCTGATCCTGTGGAAAAATCAGCGGCCGAGGGCGAGTCTCCTGCACAGGGGAACCGAAGAACTCCATGCGGAAACCCTGAATGGTTTGAAGCACCCATGCGTCTGAGGTAATGGCCCTCCAATTGTGCGCGAAAGCTGCCAACCTGCCTCCCACCTTGTGATGTGGGAGAGTAAAACGACTCACCCGAGTTAGGCCCGGATCGGCCCCAGGGCGCTCCTCTGCCGCCGCGGCCCTGTATCCTCGTTGGGACTGGAAAAATTCCTGGCGGCCCGGATCCTGTCTTCTTGCCGGTGCCTCGTTGAGGGCCTTGTGTGTAGAAGCAGCCGGTCGAATGCCCTCTACCGCGACCTGCCCCGACACAAACTCTGGGGTGGAAGACCTTTTTTATAGAGGATTGTGCCTTGTCTAATGAAGTGAATGTTGAAACAAACTTGGTGAGCACCTTGATGAACGGGTCACCGAAAAGACCACCTTGCGCCACGGCACCATCCTCAGACGAGGAGAGGTCTCCCAACTTGGGATCAACTTTTAAGAGGAAGGAGCGCCTCCTTTCCGTAGAAAGGGCGCAATTAGCGTTGCCTAGGAAGACAAGTGCTCTCTGGGCCCAGTTCGAAACCTTTTCTGGGGAAAGTGGAGTCCCCGCTAACTTAGCTTCTTCTGCCAACTCCAGGACTTTAGTGAGGGGACCTGCTATATCCAAGAGTTTGTCCCGGCATGACTTCCAGGACCTGTCGATCCCTTTCTTTGGATCGCGGTTGTACTTTTGGAGGAAGGTTGCCATCCTGGGGTCAACCTCCGGGGTCATTGCCACTTTGCCCGGCAGGGCGTGGGCACTCCGCCCTGAGGCAAGCCCGTACTTCCTTGTCGAGGGGCTTACACAAGCGTCCAGCTACGAACGCCGCAACCTTAGGTGAGGGGGTCCACTCGGAAGAGCGGGGATGGACCAGGTCCTCAGGGACCAACATGTCTGATTCGTCATCCTTGGCTGCGTCCGGACTAGGGGACTCCACCGGGCGCCAAGGTCTAGATGGGCCTGCCTCGTCTGCGGACTCTTGCGCAGATTCCTCCTCCTCCTCCTCTATAAAAGGGGGCTCCTGGACCTCGGGGGAAGAATTTTAGGGTCCCCCATCTGGCCTGGCCAGAAATGCTTTTTTAAGGCGTTCAAACGCGCCAAGGTTCATGCCTGACGCGCTTTTGGGGGCGCTGAGCTTGACATGCGTTGGCAACTTGCATAATGCGGCGCTCAAAAGGTCCCATGGCAGCTGAGACTGCCTGGTGGATGGAGGCATCCACAGCGTCGCAGAATTCGTCATCTAGGGGTAGTACCTGAATGGATTCCTCTTCAGTGTACTCCTCCATGACGCTCATTGTTCAGGTAATATATGCACAGTAAACTGGAAAAACCCCAAACGCTCTAAGCGTTAGTGATGGAACACTCTGGGGGGGCAAGGTTTTGGCGTGCCCTAGGACACTAATTTTGGGCACCTCGTAAGTGTGCTAGCTTTGGGGCCTATATGGCCTGAAGGGGCGACTCACCCTGCTATTCAGAACGGGTATCGGTATGCTCTGGGCCCGCCCCTACTTAGCGCTCCCCGCCGCGAGCACAGAAACTGTAAAATAAGGGAGAAAATCGCCTTACGGCGTTTAGTACTGACCTGCTGTTTGCGGGCGTAAGGGGAGACCGGCAAAGTACGGACCTGCGAGAGCAGGCGTCTGGGCTTCCAGGAGCTGCGAGGTGGCGCAGAGGCAGTGAGGGCCGTTATGCGTGTCTCGATGGTTTCGTCTCCTCAGAAGCGCGACGTGAACCAACGAGACAGGCACGCGCCCCCTAGCCGCCTCAGGCGTGCACCGCGCCGTCACCTCCAGCGGGGCCGCGAGTGGAGCGAAGAGCTCCCGCGGCCCCGAATAGACGATACAGTAAACAAAATAGATATGTTTTACCAACTAGAGACTACGCAGCAGAAAAAGCGCAAAAATATCAACACTTCACAAATTCGAACAATACCAAAAAACAAGCGCGCACACAACGCTTGACAAAGCGCTACATCAACTGGCAAGAAATCTTGTATTACAAAGTTAATAAAAGCAATATATATATCTATATATATATCTATCTCTATAGATCGAGAGAGATCTAGAGAGATCTATATAGAGATCGAGAGATCTAGAGAGATCTATATAGAGATCGAGAGATCTAGAGAGATCGATATAGAGATCGATAGATCTAGAGAGATCGATATAGAGATCGAGAGATATAGATCTAGATCGATAGATCTAGATCTAGATCGATAGATCTAGATATAGATCTAGATCGATAGATATAGATCTAGATCGATAGATATAGATCTAGATCGATAGATATAGATCTAGATCGATAGATATAGATCTAGATAGATCTATAGATCTAGATCTAGATATCTAGATCTAGATCTAGATATCTAGATCTATCTATCACGCAGTCGCCGCTGTAATCCAAGGATTTCTCCACAGTACGGACACGGACCCAAGTTGGTGCTTCTTTTAAAATGCTTTATTTAATCTATATATATATCCCTCGCCCTGACGAGCGAGAGGAACAACACTTATCTCTGCTGGAGAGCAGGAAAAGAAAGAGGAATGGTGTTGGCAGCAGCACGCCCTTGTAGCCCATAGGAACTGCTGATTGGTGGACTAGGGGTGACCCCTGAACTGAAGGGATCATGGTATTTGAAGTTTTTTTGTGGTTAAGTTGAAGCTGCTGGAGTATGGATAATAAAGAAAGTTGAGCATAATCCTCGCCTCCGGTTCTGACATAGAATTCCTGTAATTAAAGCCTTTTTTCCAAGGACTTAAGAGTTATTCCCCCTCGTGCACCACCTACCCCAATGGTGAATTTAAATATTGTACTAACAAGGGTAATGGGTTCACCTTTTGAACCATTACGTACATGCCAATTGCAGTTTCTATCATGGAAACTTGCTTTTCTAATTACCTCACTTAGAAGAGTTGGAGAAATTCAAGCATTGACTTTAGAAGAACCATTCTTTCAAGTACATAGAGACAAAGTGGTTTTGAGAACTAACCCTAAATTCTAACCTAAAGTAACATCGCCTTTTCACATGGCACAATCCATTGAGTTATTTGTATTCTTCACTGAACCAGAATCAGTAGCTGAAAGAGTGTTACATACATTAGATGTCAAAAGAGCATTAATGTTCTATATAGATAGAACACAATCTTTTTGTAAACACAACAACTGTTTGTCATTTTCAAGTAAGTAACATTCAATATATCTATCTATCTAGATAGATAGATAGATAGATAGATAGATAGATAGATATAGATATATATATATATATAGATAAGGGTTATTTTCGGGGTGTGTAATAGAATTGGTTTTAAGGGTATTTTTAGGGTTAAGGGGTTGGTAGGGGTATAGAGTGGTAAGGGTATTTTAGGATTATGGGGTAGGTAAGAATATAGGGTAGTTAGGGTTTAGGGGTGAGTAGTGGTATATGGTGGTAAGGTTTTTTTTAAGGGTTTGGGATGGGTAAGGGTATTGGGTTGTAAAGGTGGGTTTAGGGGTTGGTAGGGGTATGGGGGTAAGGGTATTTAAGGATTTAGGGGTAGGTAAGGGCATAGGATAGTAAGGGATACTTGAGGGATATATTAGTTTTAGGAGTGGGTAGGGGTATAGGGTGGTAAGGGTATTTTTAGGGTTTAGAGTTGGGTAGAAGCATGTGGGTGGGAAGGGTATTTTTAGGCTTTAGGAGTGGGTAAGGGAAATTCGTTGTAAAGATGTTTTCAGGGTGTAGGTGTTGATAGGATGTAGAGTGATAGGGGTATTTTAGTGTAGGTATGTGCATAGGTTAATACGGGTATTTTTATGGTTTAGGGGTGGGTAGGGACATGGGTTGGTGGTAAGGGTATTTTTAGGGTTTAGGGGTGGGCAAAGGTATTGGGTTGTGAGGGTGTTTTTAGGGTTCAGGGGTGGGTAGGAGTAGCAGGTGGTGAGGGTGTTTTTAGGATTTAGGGGTAGGTAAGGGTATTGGGTGATAAGGGTATATTTAGATGTTTGGAGTGGGTAGGGGCATAGGGTGGTAAAAGTATTTTTTAGTGTTGGGTAGGGGCATAGAATGGTACGGGTAAGCGGGGCCCCCCCAAAAGAAAATATATATTTTTGTACTTACCTGTGCGGTAAAGGCACATGCATGGTAAAGACATGTGTTGTAATATCATACATCTGTATTGGGCCTGGAGTAACTGTTGCTGGTGTACAGGTGTTGTAAGGTTAAGAATATGATTTTTAGAAATTTAGTTTGAAAATGGAGATGTTGCCGTATATCTGCAAATCCTCTCGCAGGGCGGGGAAAGAGACAACTGGATCAGAGAGTGCCCCTATGATGCTTGCGTATAAATAAAGTGTATTTATTGGTCGGCTATTTTAATCTCCAATATAGTGGTATTAAGCCTTGCACATTATGTAAATGGTTCCATTTATAGCACAAAAAGTAATGGCAAAAAGGAGACATCCCCTCTCGCATCACGTTGTATCCCAAACACAGGTTAAGCTCAGGCCACAGTTGCTGCTGGTGTGCTGTAGCTACATGAGAGGACATGCCCCCCAGGCCAAAGTGCTTCACCATCTCAAAGATATGGCCAGTGGACTCTTATTCGGCATTGACGCTGAGCAGACGTGGCGGAGAGCAATCTCTTGGCTAAATGATAATGTAGAGGAATTGGTTAGTGTTATCAGCGCACGTTCAGGTATGAAGCCTGCTTGATGGTGACCTATCAAACTCTGCATGAAGGGGGTGAGTCTGGAGGCCAGAATACCAGTTAAGAAAGTGGCATTTACATTTATGAGGGATATGGGTTTTAGGAGGAACGTAGCAGTTTTTTTTTTATTTGGCTTGGGATTACGGTTATGGAGACCTTTAGCATTGAGGGCGGGAGCGTTTGGCTTTCTTCAAAGCAGTTAAATAAATGGGCCAGGAGAGATTCCAATATCAGGCTAAACGTTTATTGAAAACAGGGGATAAAACCATCTGGTCCTGGTGATTTATTGGATTCAATATGGCAATTGCTGCAGTGACTTCATCTACTGTGATAGTACTAATTATATGGCCTGAGTTGAGGTGGGAACTGTATAAGATACATATTTATCATATTTTGTGGCTAGTCTTGGGCTGCATATATAGTCTATAGAATGTTACGAATCTTCTGTCCATTGAGTGTTTACAGTGCATCTAACCTGGTCCTTAGAGACTATGCCACTTGTTCATGTTATTGAGCTTTTGTAGTGCAGACCTGGCACTGTTGAGTTGCAGTCATACTGTAGATGCCTCTGTTCGCTTGTGAATGGTCTTCAGATTGTGCACCAGCATCTCCAGCTCTGGTCTCTTCTCTCGTCTTGCAAACAGTTTGCTCCTTAGCACTTCCTTGATGGCCTCCCACTTTGTAGGAAAAGAGTTATTGACCCTGTGTTGGTCTCATTTAGATAGTGATCGAAGACTGTTTGGACAGTGTACAGTGGGTAGCGGGCTGTAGTATGCAATCGAGTTTTCTGCAGGGGGGCCCTTTGTACATGCGTGCCATCAAACTTCAGAGGGATGCTAACTGGGGCGTCATCGGATTGAGATCATGTCTATGTTCACCTCTTGATGCTTATTTCTAATAGGGGGTTAACCAGGAAGAAACAGGTAAAGTCCATTCTAGTGAGGGCCAGTGGTCCTGCCCACTGACTCCTATGCTTCCCAAAGTTGGCATTTGAACAGTAGGACTTAACCTCTGTCTGAGGGAAGTTTGGTAGATGGCAAGGCAAACAAGGAAGTGCTGAAGGGAATTTAAATCCCTAACAGCACACCAGTGCAACAAATGTTTCCAATCTACATCGCACCCTAACAGTTCCTGGGGCCACAGTCCTCTTTAATGAGCTCCACAGCCGATGATGAATGGTCAGGCGCTGTGTGAACTACATATTCAAGGTCACCATGGTGACCAAGGTTGTGAAATTCCCCAGTTTACCAAGAAATTGAAACGGTTGCTTGCCAGCTCCAGTGAGAGGGAAGCTTCTGCCCCTGGCCTCTTCTACAGGGGCACCCTAGATTTTTGCATTCCTTTGCTGAACCGATTTTTGTTGGCTTTTAGGTCTCTGTGCACTTTACTCCTGCTAACCAGTGATAAAGTGGTTGTGCTGTCCCTTTTAAACATAGTAAAATTGGTATACTCCTGACCGGTGCATTTAATTTTCTTGGTATATAATTTAGTATATGGTACTACCTGTGTCCTGGTCCTATAAATTAAATGCTACTAGTTGGCTGCAGAACTAATTGTGCCACCCACTAAAGTAGCCTTGTAAAACATGTCTCAGGCTTGCCACTGCAGCCCGTAGTGCAGTTTTAAACTGCCATTTCGACCTGGTAAAATAAACCTTTTGCCAGGCCTAAACCTTCCTTTTTAGGTCTCGCGCCTAGCGTTGCAGTGCGCAGCACTGCTTGCGCAGCTCTGCTTGCGCAGCTCGAGACCTCTTGTATGGGCTTCAGAAAGCTAACCACACGCTTGTGCGTGTGGTTTTGCTTTCGCAGGCTGGCATTGGCTGTAGCGTGCTTTTAAAAAAAAAAAAAAACGGCACGCAATTGGGCAAAGGCGGGCGCATGTCCCGCCTTTGCTCCGCCCATTCCCATCTGTGTCTAGGACGCGCATCAGCGCGCGGCACAGACGACAGGCTCCCTCGTCCCCCCGCTCCTCTGTGGTGCGCGCGCACCACTGGTTTCGATTCCCGCGTTCGCCATTGGGGGAATTACCACTGCCACACTGAAACTGAAGCCTGGCGATGGAAATGTCTTCGTCGGCTAATCTTTCAGTGGAAACGTTTAGTAGGAAATTATGTTACAAGTGTTTTTAGAAGGATTATATATGCCACTCTAAATCATGCCCTTAATCTCTAACTGTTAAAGTCAAGATTGAAGAGGGTTTTCCACCTCCCTGACATGTGATTGTCTCTGCCCCAGCCCTAGTGGCCTCTCAGAAACATTGACTTCCAGGCTCCATAGGATTTCTACACAGGCCAGCCCACCTCCTCTCTCCAGTCTTCTGTTTTTCATACACCACTGGAGAATTTGTGTACGTCTCCTGTGTCACCATCCTAATTTGCCAGCATCAACCCCCGACATCCATCGCCCCTTTTCATCCATAAGCAGAGGGCTGCGCAGCCAGTATTTGACCTTCTCTGCGGGGCCCAATTTATTTGATTTTTATGTTCCCTTTCCCTGTAATCTTCCCTGTAAGATATCTGGTCTCGCTCCAGTAAGTAGCCCTCATACCTGTGTCACTCACAGTGCTGACAGTGTTTGAAAGGTCTCGTGCAGCGTGCAGTGGCTCATCCCACGCTGCTCTCGACGCAGGGGCTAAACCAGGGGAGCACTTAACGAGGCGCGCGGGCTCGGAGGGGCTTCATCAAATGGATGAGCGATGCGCGTGCGCTGCCCACCGGAGATCTGCAAATTGAAAAGACGCGCCGGTGGAGGCTTCATAAGTATACAGAGGAGACACGTAAGCCTGCCTATCAAAACATGATAAATCGTGCTGCTTTTAACATTTGGTTTCAATTTAAAATTGGGTTTAAAGTGTGCTCCTTTGATGTCCATGAGGCGTTCGCGCAGGCATCAGTTAGACTGGGAAAATGGACGTTTGATTGCCTCGCAGGCAAATCCCGACTCCCGCTGATATTCAAGTTACTTCATTTTTTTCCGCCGCTGCTGCAGGAGAAACAAGCATTTGCAATGCAATAGGTCTCGCGTTATTAAAGTTTGAGCTATTGGCATTGCTAAATAATGCAACACCAATAGCTCAAACTTTAATAATGCGAGACCTATTGCATTGCAAATGCTTGTTAATATTTATACTTCAACCCTAAGGTAGGCCCTAAAAGCTCTTGGGGCAGGGTGCGTGGTATTTGAAAAGTAGTGTTATATTTCACATAGGTACCCCGATATAGGTCTAGGTATCATCATAACCCTTCACCTATATTCTCTCCTATACTACATACATAACAAATTTGGAGGACTGACCTTTTACCCAGTTACAATGCTACACATAAGTACGTAGGGTATTTCCCTGGACACTGGCCTCATAAATTATGCATGAGGATTCTTAGTTTCTTGGAATCACAGCAGGACCATCATCTCCTGCATAATAACTGTGTATAAAGTTCATTCCCGACGTCATCCTAAGTCCGACACTGGCACAGCAAGGTAGAACCCCTGGGGATACCTGAGGGTATATAAACACCACATCTTTCTGAGATAGGGAGAGGAGATCACGACTTCCATGCGGACACACTGACGCGAGACGCTGAGGTTCCTGCATGCAGATACTCCAGCTCGCAGTGTTCTGACATCCCTCGCGGGGTGTTCAGCTCCAGACCAGAACGGGGTCCCGCAGGCTAACATCAGGTAATGGGGTTAGCTTTATCCTAGAGGGATTCTTGGCTTTACACCTACTCACATGCTAGGTACACTTAGGTACATCTAGTTAGGGTGCATCGTAGGAGTACGCATTTTATTGCCATGTATTTTATATACTCATCTATATTTATGATTTTTGCAAAATGGTAGAAACCTACCATCTGTTTACTTTCTTAGTGCTGCTACTCATTTATATATGCTACTGTCTACTGGTGATTTCAGTGCACTTTTTTTTACGCTAGAATAACGACTGTTCAATAAATACTTATTGAAAACGTCCCAACCGTTTATTCTGTGTATCTCTCTGAGAACAAGTGAGCACGAGTGACTGAGCGAAAAGTAAGTTACTGTTTCCACGGTCCTGAGGAATCAAGGTTGTCATGTTCGATAGTTGCCAAGAACTATTCTCTCTTTGGTAAGGGGAGGTTATAGTGGCATTGCGAGCTAGCTGGCACACAGGCCAACATACCCGGTGGGGATGTCTGGAATCAGTCTGGACACCAGTCCCGCAGTGTATGTTGTCTAAACGTGCAGATCCTATATAGGTCTTATAGGAACTGCACGATATGGCACCGCCAACGTTGGTATTGGCACTTATTTAACAATCAAATCTTTTTTTTTCTTTTTTCACCAGGATACGGCAATCTTTATTGGGGCTCTTCAATGATTTCTTCACTATCACCCTCCAACAGTGTCTCTCGTCTCGCCATAGCCGCTCTCTCATGTATTTGATTTGTTTTATAGCGCCTATCATACCAGTGTAGGGTGTCGGAGCATTTTACATCACACACACATACAGAGACAATGAATCATACAGGTGTAAATCAGTGTATAGAAAATGTTACATAAGACAAAGGGGAATAGAAGGTGTAGGATTCACGTCATCCATACTGGTAGGCAATTTTTAAGAGTCCTTTGTCTGGGGAAACACAAACTCAGGATTCAGAACGTAACACAGTGGTTAGGGTTGACATTACTAATCTGAATTTCTACCCAAACAAACCCTTTTCAGCAAAATTAGGATCATGAAAGACTGGGGGAAAAACATAACTTTTGTTTTTGAAAACATATTTTATTTGTCAAAAGCAAATAGAGCGGAGCTCTGTAACCCAGAGGCTTCCGTAGCATCAATATACATTATCATGACTTTGACACTTTTCTCATATATGGAAAGAATATTGAAATGACTTTCAATTAAAGCAAAACAGAGGAAAACAAAGAACATACAATACCCCCCACCCCTCTCATACTGCTATTGCTAAAGCTACGACATGCTGCTATTTGCACAGGGCTTCTTACTGACCTTTCTTACTGTCTGAAAACGCTGCTACTTCACTTTTTTGCACATGTTCGAATTTGTGAACGTTTTTAATTCATTTTAGCCAGTACATTTTTAATTTCTTAATCCATCTTGTTATATTTGGTGTGATGTTTGCTATATTTGTACTTGATCATTGAGGCTTCCCTGGTCCGCCACGGTTTGTACCGATTGCTGCGGAGGGAAGGACCTCACTTTAGGTATTATTCCCAGTTACTCACTTCCGCTCATCCCCTTCCTGCGGTTAGCGCTCTAGACTTTGGTAACTCCTATTTAGGGCCACGCTGGAACGGCCGCGCAGCGGACGCGCCGCTGGCGCGCCAAAGGCGCACCAAAGGCAAGCCCGTCTGCGCCCGTCCGTGCCTGGACCGGGTCTAGGGCCATAGATCTTGGCCCCCACTCAGCAAATAAATCTACAATTGTTTATTCAGGTAAGAGCCTTCAGTCTCTACGCCCGCTGATACACCAGAATTGCTATCAGTTGAATTGCAAACATATAATAAAACCGGATTACCCACAATGTCTAGGCTGCGATAGTAAATTACCAAATATTTTGGATCTGCCACTTAACTCCCTGAGAGATTTAACGACTCAAGATCAAACAGATACTGACCTACAGCTAGCACTTATCAATGCCAGGTCATTGGTCAGACATAAATATGAAATTGCTGATTTTATCATTGACCATAAACTTGACATATTTGTCACAGAAACGTGGGGTGATGATTCATCTGACTCGGATTTTAATATTGCGACGCCACAGGGCTACAGTACCTTCAGATATGATAGGCAACTAAAAAGAGGTGGCGGATTGGCATTGATCCATAAGGCTGAATTAAGTTCTTTTTGTTCAATAATGGCTACACCTGACTATGAAGCTTTGCTTTTTAAATTTACTTCCTCTGGTCAAGATTCGTTTAAAGGTCTCCTGATCTATCGCCCTCCAGGCTCCAGATCCAACTTTCTAGTTAACTTCCACTCCTTGTTAGAGCTTAGTCTCCACTCTAACTTCTTTACAATCCTAGGGGATATGAATTTTCACCTAGAAATAACGGATGATAGAGATACGAAGGAGCTACTTGATATGACATCAGAGTATGGCCTTAGACAGCAGGTCCATGGTGCTACGCATACGGCAGGACACACCCTAGACGGCCTGTTCACCAACAACCCGGCCATCTCCAATTTATCCATCCTCCCGTTAATCTGGTCGGACCATCAAGCCATTCTTTTTAAGTATAAGTTTTTAAGAACCAATAGCACTAACACAGCTAATTCAAAGATTATGGGCAGAGCGTGGCATAAAATTGACTCTACAAATTTGGTCAATGAGCTAGCAAAAAGTGAATGGGAGGTAGAGAAGGAGGTAGAAATCTCAGCCAAAAAATATACCACCTGGCTTGAGACCAATTTTGCAAATCTAGTCCCTAGTATTTGCATTAATAAAAATAGGAAATCACCATCTGCCCCTTGGTTTTCTGAAGCCTTGAGAATAGATAAACAGGCTTGCAGAAGGCAAGAAAGGATTTGGCGTAAAAACTATGAACTTCTAGAAAAAAATCGCTATAAATCCATGCTGTCGGAGTTTAAAAAAAAGTTGATTGGGAGAAAACTTTTATTATACAGCAAAGATAGAAAAAGCTAGTGGTTCCAGTAAAGAACTATTTCGAACTGTGAAAAATCTGACCACAACCAAAAAAGATGATTCTGTTAATTTTAATCAAGAATTTTGTGATGCTCTAGCTTTCTCCTTTAGAACGAAGGTAGATCTAATCTATGATAAGTTCATCCATTCCGCATCAAATGGTAAAAAACTTGAACTAGAAATCAACGAAAAGTCTCTCCTTTTAATTTCTCACTGACCTCTCCTATGCAAATTATTAAACTGATTTCCATGGCCAAGTCAGGCTCCCCGGAAGACCCCTGCCCTCTTAAGATCCTACAAAATATCTCCCACTTCATTGGTCCACACCTATCTAAGATATTTAATCAGATGATAGAACAATGATCCTTTCCCACTGTGTGGAAGCAGGCTTGTATCCTGCCCCTTTTAAAAAAAAAAAAAAAAACTAATCTGGATGCAACTCATACAGCCAATTACCGGCCCATTGCGAGAATTCCACTTTCGGCCAAGATAATTGAGAAAACCATGAATGCGGAACTCTCTGCTTTTATTTCAACTAACCAAATTCTAGATCACAGCCAGTTTGGTTTTAGAGCTAACCATAGCACAGAGTCCGCTTTAATTAAGACTACAGAAGAAATCCGTTCCTCATTAGACAGCGGTGGGTCAGCAGCCTTGGTGCTGCTTGACCTATCCGCTGCATTTGATACGGTAGACCATTCTCTTCTGATTCATAGTCTACAAGAAATTGGGATAAGGGGTAAAGCCCTCTCCCTGTTAACATCGTTCCTATCGGAGAGGACCCAATCAGTTCATCTGGGTAAATTTAAGTCTGCACCTTTTACTCTTCCATGCGGTGTTCCGCAGGGCTCATCGTAGAGCCCTACACTTTTTAATATCTATGTAGCGGAATTAGCTCCACTGATAAGTTTTAATTTGATTCCTACATCGTATGCCGACGACACCCAGCTGGTGATCTCGACAGTAGATAAGGACATTAACCACTCATTAAAACTCCATGACTGTATGCTTTCCTTAAGTCATTGGATGAGTTCTAATTGCTTGAAACTAAATTCAAGCAAAACGGAGGTGATTATGTTCGGAAATCTCTTTCCACCTTGGTCCCCAGCTTGGTGGCCGGATAATCTTGGTCCCCTCCCGACCCCGGTAGATAAAGCAAAAAATCTCGGGGTTATCGTAGATGAAAAACTCAGTTTTAAAGCTCAAGTTTCTAAGGTGGTGTCCTCTTCCTTCTTTATGATTAAGACCATAAGGAAAATTTTGCCTTTTATTCCAAAATCCTGCAGAAAGTTGGTTGTAACCTCCTTAGTCTTGTCTAAACTTGACTATTGTAATGGATTGTACATCAATGTGCAATCCACCCTTCTTAGGAAGTTACAGGCAGTACAAAATGCTGCCGTAAGACTGATTCTGGGCATACCAAAATATCAGTCTGTCAGATCAGCACTGCGAGAACTCCACTGGCTGCCAGTTGGCCAGCGGATAAAGTTCAAGGCACTCTGCATGGCCCACAAGGCATTACACAAAGAAGGGCCGAAATTTCTAGAGGACCTCTTTACATGGCATTCTCCAAACAGAACTCTGCGTTCGGCTAATGCACATCTGATGTCGCCGGTCAGGATTAAAAAGACGAACTGGGGGGGTAGGAGTTTTACTTTTAACACCATCAGGGAATGGAATTCCCTTCCCCTATACCTCAGAAAAAATTCCCCCCTTCTTGAATTCAGGAAACAACTGAAGACCTGGCTTATTCAGTAGTAGTAGCACTAAGCACAGTATGTAGCACTGGAAGCGCCAAGACACCCGTGGGTATTCGTGCGTTGTATAAATTCTATTAACATAACTGTTAACCAAGCAAGATCAGTATATACAGTCAGAGCAACAGTCCTACGCTCACTACAGTACATTTCTAAGAAGGCTCTATCCCACCCAGTGTATATAAAATAGAAACCCCCCAGTAAGGGGGGGTGGGGGGGAGAAGATTAGAGCTGGTCTGAGCCCTGTGCTGGAACAGGCTCCAATTCCAGTCCCCGATAGTCTGCCCAGCGCTTCCAGATTTTGTAGTGTTTACGAGGGCATCTTCTCGCTACAAAGATGGGAGCCTTCAAGCCCATACAGAAATCTAGACCTGTCTTCCAAACCGAGACGGAGGGCGCAGCTGTCGCCTTCTAGGCTCTAGCAATGTCTCGCTTGGCAAGGGTAAAACCCAGGAGCATAAGGTGACGTTTGTAGACGTTGCCCCCGATATCGTCCATGACGTGCAGGAGAACCAGTTTAGGTGAGCGAGGAAGGTCCCAACCCAAAACCTCTGACAGGCATGTCATTACTCCCCACCAAAACCGCGCCAGCGCGGAACAGTCCCATATAGTATCAAGCAGGGTGCCCTCTTCATGCATGCAGCGAAGACACACCGGGGAAGCCACCAAGCCCGCCCTGTACAGCCTAACTCTAGTGAAATATACCCTATGGAGGTATTTAAACTGGATAAGCCGAAGGCTCATTGCAATGGCCGCCCCACGAGGGGAGGCAAGGGCCTCCGTCCAGTCCTCCTCTTCGAGCGAGCCCACATCGCTCTCCCGTGCCTCACGGAGACGCTGCAGAGACGGGGAACTATGTGTGACCAGGGATTGATACATTTTAGAGATCTTATGGTCCTGCAAATCACCCATGAAAACTTTCGCCTCCACCGGGCTGAAGTCGGCCAGCTCCTCCAATCCCACCAAGCTAGGGGAAATAGCATGTCGAAATTGCAGATATTTAAAAAAATTGGGTACGCGGCATTTGAAAGTCTTTCTGCAAATCCTGAAACGACTTCAAAACGGGACCCCGCATAACATCCCCCAAGGTAGAGATCCCAATCGCGTCCCAATCACGGAATCCAGGCAAGGCCGCCAACTGCGGCAGGCGTCCATTTTGCCACAGCGGGGTCTCCTGGATCAAACGGTTCCACCAACCCATCCTCCTCAACGCCTGCCTCCAGATGCGAAAAACAAGCTGTGTGGCTACCCGCAAAGAACGCCGCAAAGGCACAGAATATAGGAGCGTGTGCAGCGAGTGATCACCCATTAACCGCCGTTCTACAGCATACGCCGGATCCAACCTATCCTCATACCACCATTCATTAAGGACCAATAAGTGCAAAGCCATATAGTACGAAAGAATGTCGGATGTCGCAAGCCCCCCACAATATGTGGACTGAAAACAGGTACGGAGAGCCACCCTGGCTGCCCCACCACCCCATAGAAACTGGCCCACGGCCGCATTGACCTGGCGGAACCAACTTGGAGAGATAGGATATGGATGATTTTGTAGCTGATATAATAGACGAGGAGGAGAGACCATCTTAAAGATGGCCGAGCGACCATATGGGCATGTGGGACCAGGTTTTAATATCCACGCGTACCCTGTTCCACACCGCCACTAGGTTTCTGTCCCATGCAGTCGGCTGCACACCGAGATATTTCATCCCCCCGTGTACCACCCGCACCGTGGAGGCCCAGGCACCAAGATCGCCTCCTCCGCCCAAGACCCAAAGGGTGGACTTTCGCTCATTCATATAGAGGCCGGAGGTCTCACCGAACACCTGCATAATGCACAGCAGCCGCGGGCCAGTCCTGTCCAAATTAGTGAGAAAAAACAACACGTGGTCGGCAAATAGGGCTATGCGATCCTACAGCCCATCGGCCCATTCGAGACCGGCCACTTGCGCATCGATAGGCAGCCAGGGGCTCCATAGCCAAGGCGAACAGATATGGAGATGATGGGCACCCTTGCCTGGTGCCTCGACCAATAGTAAAAACCGACGAGACAGAACCCGCCACGCGTACAGACGCCGTTATGTCAGTATAGAGTAGGGTTAGATAGGACAAGAAACGAGGCCCTAAATTCAATCTGCGCAGGAGTCCAAATAAATACTCCCAACTCAATGAGTCGAAAGCACGATCCATGTCCGCGAGCAATAGCGCCGCACGCACCCCCAGGCTCCCCACTGCTGCAATAGCTGTATGCGCTCTACGAATATTACGCTGGGGCATAAACCTGGCTTGATCCGGATGAACTAGGGAAGAGATATGGGGCCGGAGACGGTTGGCCAATGCCTTTGCCAGGACCTTAGCCTCGGCGTTGAGGAGGGAGATAGGACGATAAGACGCGTGGTGTTCGGGAGGTCTACCGGTTTTATGAAAGACCACCACATCTGCATGCCGCCAATCCCTGGGCAGACGACCATGTTCCCTGGCTTCCTCCACCACGCTGCGGTAGTGAGGGCCAAGTTGTAGGAAGTACCAGTTAAAAAATTCATTCGGGAAACCATTGGGACCTGGGGCCCTCCCGGGGCGCAACTCCCGGAGGGCGGAACCCAGTTCGTCCTCCGTGAGTGGACAGTCCAGCTCCGCACTGACCTCGTCTGACAGGGCCCCAGGCGGGAGACCATCTAAAAAACGGCCTATCGCCTCTGCTGGCAGACATTCCCTAGGAGTATATAGGTCCGCATAATACGCTGCAAAACTCTCTGCTATGGCCGGCGGGTCCACTATTGGTGACCCATCAGGTCCGATAATGCCCGGGAGAACCAGGGAGCCTGATGCTCCTTTGACACAATCTATGTAATAGCTTACTTGACTTGTCTCCCCACTGGTATATCCTACTCCGGGTTGCCAACCAAGCCTGGCGGGCTTCGTCTAGTAAGAGGGATGAGTAGCCTTGTTGCGCGAGCAACAGTTGGCGACGGACCAGCCGCCCCCCCTCGTCCCTGCTACGCCCCTCCAGATCCAAAATTGTAGCTTCAGCCCGAATAAGAGACTCCCTACGGACCCTGCGGGCCGCGGCACAGAAGGAGATGTCCACCCGCGAAGAGTGGGCTTCATTGCCTCCCAAAGAGATTCCGGCACCGACCCTACATTATGTGATAGATACTGATCAATGGCCTCTTCCATGTGTTCCCTGTAATCCTCATTCTGAAGATTCCATGTGGAGAGGCGCCACCGGAAGGGCCCACGTGCCAATCCAGCGCCCAGAGTAATGGCCACCGGCGAATGATCCAGGAGCCCACGGGGGAGAATATCCGCCTCGACCACCCTGCCAGCAACCCCCCGGGAGACAAAAATGCAGTCAATGCGGGAGAAGGAGTCATGGACCGCTGAAAGATAAGTGTATCCCTGGGTCCCACCATGCAACCTGCGCCATGGGTCAACCCAATCCTGGCCCACCACCAGGGAGTGAAGCTTGGTGGGGGGGCGAGCCACTGGGGCCCCGCCAGGCCTCCACCGGTCAAGGACAACATCCACCAAAACATAACTTTTTAACCTGGATTACAATTGTAACTTTTTATTTATTTAAGCTTTTTTGAAAACATGTATTCAGCAGCACATATACAGTACATGGTAGAAACATACATGACATTATGATTGAAATAACATAAAGATCTTGAGCAATGTCCGGAATTACAGAACCATAGTAGGCATTATTTTCACATTAACCATTATGCAGCAAAAACTATAAGAGTTTGTCAAAGCCCCATCTGTGTGAATATGCTACTTGATATTGCTGAAGAGTGCGCACACTACATAAAGAGGAGGCTGGAAGCAAGGATTCTATTCAGCTACCGGCGTCGTCAGTATTGCTGGTGACTTCAACCGGATGCTCCAGGAGATATGCCTGCAGGGGGGCCCAAATATCCAGAGGACGTGAGGTGAGGGGAAGGAGTTCAGCATATGTATAGGTTTGTTCCTGCCAGAATAACATATCGTTAATCCACTCCTTAAATTTGGGAGCCCTGCCACGCCCCCATCGACATGCTACTCTCCGTTTAGCCAACAGGAGACCAAAGGAGACAAATTTGTGCTGTGCTACGACTAAGTCTGCTGTGTAGCCTAGAAGGGTCAGCATGGGAGACAGTTGGAGCCTCAAAGAAGTCATCTGTTCCAGCGCTGTAATCACTTGTCGCCAGTAAGCCTGGACGGCGCAACATACCCAGGCCAGGCGCAAAAAATCTGCCGCCCTCACACCACATCTATCACAGTTATCATTATCGCGCAGTTTATATTTACACATTTTAGCTGGAGTGTAGTATGTGCGGTGCAAAAATTTATAATGGGTGTTGGACTTGGCCCTTTTGGCAGGTTCACCCCTGAACTTTTTGCCTTAAGCTCTGACATGATGGTAGTGATTTTTGGCCTCTGCGCACTTTAGCACTGTGGCCCAGTGTAAAGTGCGTGCGCTCTCTGAGTGCGTGTGGTGAGATTGGCCTGCCCTCCCATAGGAATGCATGGGGGATGTGTGTCCATGGTAATTCCTGGTATGAGAGGAGTGCAGGGGCGAGTTTAGTATGTATGAACTCGTGAGAATAAATGCTGCGCAATGGTGTGCGCAGCTTTATGGTGACTGGTGGAGACATGCCACTTTTAGAAGTTGGCATTTCTGTGTACTGTGTGTCTGCCTGCCTGATGTGAATTGCCTGTCTGGCTTGTGATTGACAGGAGCTGAGAGGTGTGGGTGACTCCAAGAGCCAGGGGGAGTCAGCCCAGTGGTGAATATAGAGATCTGCATGCAGATGGGAGGGAGGAGTTGCACCTGGGACCTGAATAGGACTGTGCCTTCCCTCCACAATGCTGGCTCCGCCCCCTGTGGTGCGTCTGATCCCTGAGCCCCCACCTGACAAAGGAGAGAGGAGCTGAGCAAAACAAAGTGCTCCAAAGCTCCCCTGAACCAGTTCTCACTGGTATCCCCAAGCCCTGTTCTGTGGCACAAAGGAAAAGGGCATATAAATGTAGGGGCTGTGACCCCATGTGTGTGTGGTTCACTTGACTGGAGGGGGGGGGGGCTTGCTGCTGCTGGGGCCCAGGAGGGACCGCCATGGGGGCTGCCTCCCTGCTGGAGGGCCCTGTGTGCTGGCCCCTGGGCCCAGCTCTGCCGCTGAACCCCTTCCTTGGACTTTGCCTGCTTCCTTATTATCCTCCAGGATCTTCAAGACTTGATGCAGCCTTTCTGCGCACTGGGCGCGCTTTTTGATTTACTTTCCCCGAGGAGAGGGAGAGCCTGGGGGCTGCGCAGCACGGAGCTGCAGCCCCTTTAGGAGGGAATCCCCACCATAGAGAGATTCCCCCGTGATGTCTACAGTTGCGGGTGGCCACCCCGCATTTATCGTTATTTCGCGGGTGCCCACCCCGCGTTATATTCTAAATTAGGAGGGAGCCTACCCCTCATTGTCCGCTCTATCTTTATTTTGAAATAGCGGGTGCCCACCCCGCTTTGTATCTTTAATTCAGAGGGAGCCTACCCCTCATTGCGCCAGGAGAAACGGAAACTGCCGGGCCGCGTCTCAGCGCGACCCGGAAGACAGGCGCCATTGCCTGATTGTGGGCGGGGCCGCAGGCGTCACTTCCGCCTTCCCCTGGCCGGGGGAAGGCGACCTGGAAGACCGGCCATTGCCCCTACGGGGCTCCCGTGGTGAAGAGGGAGCCCCGCGTGCCGCACCAGGATGCAGGATTCCAGGAGGGGCTCTCCTAAGCGGAGAGAGAGCCCCGCGTGTGCAGCCCGGGTGAAGAAGAGAAGAGGCCGCCTAGAGCAGCGCGGGGCTCCCGTGAGCGAGGGAAGCCCCGCGCCGGTGCCGGCCAAGCAGAGTCGTCAGTCCAGAAAAGAGTCTGGAGCGGCCCAGGAGGAGACAAGCGAGTCCACAGAGCCCGGTGAGTAAGGGCTCGATGTGGTCCATTTTGTCTCTCCTGAGCGGCCCCCGCCTGATAGGGGGCTGCTCCAACGATGGGGCATGATTGTTTTAGAGCCCCGTGTGGCTCCAACGCTTTGGGACAGTTTCTGCAATAGCCAAGGGAGCCCCAGAGGGCCACAGTTCATAGGGGGCAAGTTCTTTTTGGCGCATAGTTGTGAAGGAGAGCCCGTGTGCTCCAACGGGGGCCATCTTTGTTTAACGGCCCCAGGGGGGGGGTCCTGAGGGCCAGTGGGGCCCGTACTTGGGCTTAGTTGTGGCCATGATTGTTTTTTAGAGCCTCGTGTGGCTCCAACGTTGGCACATTGCATTAAAGGGGCACAGTGGTGCCAGGCCTCATTTTGAGATTCACAGTTGCCCAGCAAGTAGTGGGCAGCTGCACCGTTTAGGTTATTCTTTCTTTGGGGGCATGTTTGAAGTTAGGAGTGTGATGCCCTCCTGCGCCCCATACTTTCCCAGCTGCGCAGCAATTAGTGCCAGCTGCAACGTTTAGGCCTGCGCAGAGTGCGCACCCTTGACTTTCCGCTGCCTTGGCAGCGCGCCCTGACTCTTGGGACATAGGGCAGTTGAGCCCCTTTTTGAGATGACCAGTTGGCCAGGGGGACTTTTAGGATTGTAGGGCGCCAGGCCCTAATGTGATTATGTGGTGCTAGGAAATGTAATGTATGTACTATGTTTTATGCACCCTGTGTTATACCTCTAAATGTGGTTTTTATAATTGAGGTTGGTTTGCATATTATGGTTTATGCTAGTGAGATTATGTTCCACTATGATTTATGCCCCTAATGTGAGTTATACTTAGGAGGTTAGGGTCTAATGCGTTTAGACTTGAGTTGATTGCATAATGTGTTTATGCTGGTGAGGTTGGCGCAGAATGTAATTCGCGCCTAAATGTGGTACTGTGCATAATGTAGTTTATGTTACAGGCTGATGCTAAGTACAGTGATTACCAGTGGTTACTGGCTGTACGTTTATGATCTGTTTTACTTTTACTAAATTCGCTTTGTGATGGTTCTGACAGTGGTCCCTGTCAGGTGTATATAATCCCTTGTAGATATGACCCAGTGCCAGGTGGCACAATGTATATTATGTGATTACTATTCTAATGTGATTTATGATAATACAAAGGCTATTTTTATATATAACCTTGTGTGGAGTTCCTTTTGTGGTGTGCCTAGTATGTTGTTGCTGTGTGTGTGTTGCGCAAATGCTTTACACATTGCCACCGGGATAAGCCTGACTGCTCGTGCCAAGCTACCAAGGGGGTGAGCAGGGGTTATCTTTGGCGTGTAACTCCCTCGCCCTGACTAGAGTGGTGGTCTCTGCCTGGCTCTGGCGCAAGCCTTAGCCAACCAGAGATCCCATTTCTAACAATGGGTGATGCGTAAGCGACTGCTGGAGGAGGCCTGTTCTGTTTGCGTGCAGCAATATGTCCATTGTTGATCAGTGATGTCATGTCCCAGTTCGGCAGCCCATTTGTCTCTAGCAGCACACGGGGTCGGAGCTGGACTGAGGTATAGGCTGTGATATAGTATAGAGACTAGGTGTGAGGCAGTATCAGCACGCAGTATTGTGCGTACTGGGGCGACCTCCTGAGGTTCCAGTGGGTATGAAGGGGTGAACTCCTTGATACTTTGACGTAACCTAACATAAAGGAAAACATCCATGGGGGAGGGCGATTGTTTTGAAAAGAGTTGTTGGAGTGTGTGGAATGTTCCGTTTAAGTAGAGGTCCCCCCAGCTTGTGATGCCATATTTAGCTTTAGTTTTTTTTAAAGCGCCTTCCTGTAAGACCGGCATTTTGGGTTGATAAACAAGAGGGAGCAAAGGGGAGTATAATATGGGGGCTTGTAAACGTCCGGCAATGCGTTGCCATGCCTTCACCGTGCAGTCAACCGATGATGGGTTAGCCGCCCGAGCGGCAGGCATGGTCAGTATGGCACCTTCCAGCGGTATGGGATCCACCAGCCAATGTTCGGTGGCCACGTGAGGTGTGTATCTAGGGGGGTGGAACCAATAATGAGCGTAATGAGCCTGAGCGCAGAGATAGTACAATTCAAAATTGGGGATGTCCAACCCTCCCTGTGAGTAGGGTTTAGTAAGCCTCTCCCATTGCACCCGAGGCTGTTTGCCGCCCCACGTCAGTCGTATCAACTCCGAGCGAAGGGTGGAGAAAAAAAACCTGCCCGGGAGATACGAAATATTGAGAAAGAGAGACAGCAATTTGGGGAGGATGACCAATTTAACAATCAAATCTGAGTAGTTCAGTCGTGCTATTCTCAGAGACCCCTACTCACATTTTCCCCAGAGACGTCTGGAGTGGGAGGGAACAAATCCGCCGCAGCCGAGTAGGAAAATTCCTATGTATTGGCTGTTGGTTTAATCAAGCTTGAAGGATACAGTGTTCGTAATTGTGCATAACACCTTCTCAGTTCCCTTGAAAAGCTCTTCTTACTAAAAACAGTGTCGCTTCAGGGAGACCCAGTAGTAGAACTAAATTTCTCAGCCGAAGAAGAAGATGCAGATGCAATACACATTGCAGAAAATGTTAGAAGTGCCGTCACCCTAAAACTAGAAGCATATGGTGTTACAGTTGGGGGTGGGCAAGTGACTTTTGTGATTGAGGCACACGAATCACATAGAACAGAGGTATTCTATTCATGGATTAAATTCCCGCAGGCAAATGCACAAACTAAAACATTCCTCTACTATGTAGAAGATGTAATACCAAATGAGTACAGTCCATATGAGGACATTGAAATTCCACTCACTTATGAAGAACACCTCTACTGGTTTAAAGGCGCCCTCCCCCATACAAGAAATAGAGTAAGACTGTCCGCTCGGAAGAGACGGAGCAACATGGCCAGTTTTAGCGGCATACACACTACATCCTGACATTGACACAATGCCAGGAGGAGACTTACTTGTACAGCATAAAGAATTAATAAGACTTTACAGAAACATGACACAGTTTGTGTTGAGCACAATCACACTTCAGCCCACACCGGCTACACAACCAGTACCAGTCCAAAATCCTACAACAAAATTTCACCACAGACACTGCACGCATTGATGGGTAAAATACCCACTAAACGTGAACAAATGCCCTTCTGGATAGCACAAAGAATTACACAGCTGGAGGCGGTGTTTCCACACACTGGTCCTAAGGAAAAGCATAGAATACTTACTATTTGCTTGCCAATGGGGATAGCTCCCTCAATAGAGGATTGTACTTCTTGGGGTACAGTCTTCGCTGCAATATATACCAGGACTCATGGTATCCCTTCTTTAGCGGTAATACCTGATGTATTGAGACAAATACAGAACGAGTATGGAGCAGAGCCTGCTCTAAACTTAGGAATGAAGTTGTTAAATAACTTTGCCCAGGTATCTGCGATAATATTGGCAAATATTAAAGGGGAAGCAGCATCTGTGGCAATACGCCAACGCCTGAGAGAGTTCACTCCATTACAACAGGAGACAGAACTACCTAAAATAATAGAAACTGCTTATGCAGAATTAGGTAGAGACAGTCTGGGAGCTAGACCTGTAAAACCCCAACTAGTGGGGAGTTCAGATAAGGAACAGGCAAAGCAAACACCAGTTTCTTCAAAAAAGAAATGGGACCATAATAAAAAACAAAAGAACAGATCTCACTCCAGGGGAAGGTCTCCTCAGCAGGAGCCCCCAGAAAGGAGATATAATCTTAGAAATAGAGATAACATTAGAAAACCTGATGGGTATCAGGATACTGATACTCGTTCCTCTAGTTCCTCTAGTTCCTTTCAGGGTTCATCAAAAAAGTCAGAGAGGGAAGGACGGTCAGAACAAAGACAAGAAGAGCGTGCAAAGTCCAGAGACAAGCAACGCACTTAAGACTACGTTTCAAAGAAAGAAGAAAAACCTAAAGCGAAACCTCAATTTAAAAAGAAGGTAGCAGGTCTCAAAGTTAGACATGCCCAGAATTCTGAGGACTCAGCTACTGAACGAGAAATGGGCTCTGACGATGCTAGACAGCGCGGCAGAGGTAACAATAGCTTGGCGGAACCTGATGGAATTTCTGGTGACAGCGGAGTTGAGTGAGTATATAACGATGGAAACACCTGATACTAGGGGGAGTGTCCCACACAAGTTATATGAAATAACACTCCAAATGGAGGGGGACAAGCAGAGACAAGTTAAGGGTCTTTTTTGGGAGAACCTGACTTCGGGCTATGACATCCTATTAGCGGAAAAAGATTGGGCGCCTACTATTGTTATGGAATGCCCAAAGGGGGAAACTGTAATTTTCCCAGCTTTCTCCGACGTAGTCCCCGCACACCTAAGACATGCATACGCGCACGAGTGGGCGGTAGCCCATGCTCCAGCATTATACCGCAACCACGTAGGGTGGGATGAAGAGTCACCCCACCAAGTTATTCCAATAAAAACAAACCCAACTCCACAAAGGCAGTATCCCATAAAACAGGAAGCTAAAAAACAGGTCAGGGAGATCTTATATCAACTTGATTACCAAGGTGTAAGTGAACCATGCACCTCATCAATGAATAATCCTTTGTTTCCCCTAATGAAACCCGACAATTCATATTGTCTAGTTTTAGACTACAGACACTTAAACTCATGCACAAAAACATTTGCAGTTCAGAACGCACATAGTGCCGCATTAATGAATAACATTGTGCGGAAAAAATACAAAACAACATTAGATATCTCAAATGGATTTTTCTGCCAAAACATAGCGCCTGAAAGCAGATATTTGACAGCCTTCTCAGCGCTAGGGTCCCAGCGTCAATTACGTCGACTCCCCCTAGGGTATAAGAATAGCCCGGGGTTATTCTCAAGGAGGGTAACAGAGTTACTACAGAATTTGGATAAAGAAGCATTATCTTATATAGATGATATTTATCTGACGAATGATGACTTAGAGGAACACTTGACCAGGGTGAGCACCATAATTTTGGGTTTTGCTTCTGAGGGCTACAAATGTAACTTTAAAAAATCAAAGATAGCCCACCTCAACGTCCTAATTTTGGGATATGAGCTTTCAAGTGAAGGCAAAAGCCTGGCAGCCCACTTTTTAGAAAAGTGTGCACTGCTACAACCTCCAAAATCATTAATTTACAGTCCATACTGGGATTTTTGAATTTTGGCAGAACATACATTTTGATTTGCGCAGAAAGAGTAAAACCTTTCTACGACCTAATAAGACTTGACTTTTCAGTTAGACAATGGACACAGGAACACACAAATATACTTTGTTTCCTACAAGCGGATATGATATCAAAACATTTACAGACACGCGTAAACGTACGCAACCTGGTGATCCGCGTAGTCTTTGAGGCAGTCAATCTGGGTACACTTAACCTTTAATGAAGGTGAGACAGTACCAATTGCATATAAATCGCATTTGTACGCTGAGATGCGTTTTGCACCTACAGAAAAAAATTCTGGCTGTAGTGAGAGAAAGAGCATTGGCTCAGGGGAAACGAATAATTGTCGTGACCCCGGTACCGGCCTTAGAGGCTGCCACAAAGGCAAGCGTCCCAAATGCGAAAGCGTTACATCCGAGATTGATACAATGGGCTAATTCTCTCACTGCAACAGATGTAGAATACAGATATGATCCTAGTTTAAAAACACAAGCATTCCTGCAATATAAACAAGAATATCCTCTACCAAATGAAATTATGCCTCTAGATCTGTATGAATACATTATTTACAACGATGGATCTGCTCAACTGGCCATAGGGAGTAAGCAACAATACAGTGCAGAATGCGCTATTGTAAAAGGTAGAATGCAGGACAGCAAGTTCCGTCCAAGCTGTACGACAACGCAGTCTCTCGGAGACTGCACGGCTCAGTTGGCAGAATTAAAAGCACTACTGCTGGCACTGATAAATACGGATCCGGAATTCCCCACACTGATAGTGTGTGATTCCTTTTACTGTGTCCAGTCATACAACGAATATCTCTACTATTGGGGACGAAATGGGTTCAGAGATTCAAAAGGTGGCACAATTAAACATAGGAAACTATGGGAACAGGTAGCGGAGTTGAAGAACGAACTACCAAGGGCTCACGTGATACACACACTGAGTCATCAACATGATGGCGTTCACGTTGAAGGGAATTAATTGGCTGATGAAGCCGCAAAGGGGGCAGTACGCACTGCGTCCGTAGCTGCAATCACCCGTTCAAAAACGAGGGTAGACGTTAGCACAATGGTAGCTGTGATTGCTTCACGCAACAGCAGCAAAGCACTGCCTCAAATACTCCTACAAGTTAGATGCAAACAACGGTCCATTTGCTCAGATTCCTGGAGTGGGGGATAGAGTAATACCAAACATGGATTGCAGGTTAGGTTTAATCTTGGCTGCACACAAGGGTCTGCGTTCTGCGCATGCCGGAGTTACGGCGACAGTTTCTTTGCTAAAACAACGCTATTGGTGGCCAGGGTTAACAAAGCAGACCAAAGACTTCGTCTTAAAGTGCGATATCGGTCAACAGATAAAAGGGTCCACCGTAGCACGTCCAGCGCAGACACCATTATTATCAGACAGACCGCTCACGTGCATTTACCTGAACCACTGCGGCCCCTTACAATCTGATGGGGCTTATAGGTATATCATGGTTGCAGTGGATTCCTGTTCAAGATTCTTAAGGGTATGGCCTCCGCGCTCGGCTGACGCCCGAACTGTTATAAAAGATTTGCGAGTCTTCATAGGGACATACGCAGTTGGCACATTACATTCTGACCGTGGCCCCGCGTTAGGCTGTAGGGCTTACAAGGAAGCCATGGGAAGTTTGGGTGTAGCATTGCTGTACTCCTCTCCGTACCATCCCGAGGGAAATTCGGTTGTGGAGAGGAAAAACCAGGACTTAAAGCAGTCTTTAACAGCTAGGGTATTAGGCTCGGGTGGTAGTTGGGTCAATCACCTATTTGGGGTCCTGCGGGCCCTTAATAAGCAGCCAAGAAGCTCTCTGGGAGGTGCAACTCCTTACGAGGTCCTGTTTTGGACAAGAATGTGGTTACCTGATCTCGATTGTGAGGGCACAGTGGCGGATGAAAAACCGTTTGACATCAATAAACGTTTGGCTGTTTTACAGGATCTGAATGAATCCAGAGCGTCCTTAAGTAACGTTGAGGCAAAGAAAGGTGCCTCTGGGGAAGTCCAGTCAGCCACGGCAAGACCTGCCTAGATCCCTAAAGTTGGGGATCTGATCAGACAAAAGATTGTGGACAAGAAAGAATTCGGGCCATCCTATCAAAAGCCTGTACCTGTCCTGGCCGTTGAAGGATCAAGAACTGTACTTCTACCGCCTTTTGCCGGAAAAGAAAAGAGATTCGTCTCAATCGATCTGATCAAACCACACTATGTGGCCGATACTAAATAGTAGGCCTCGTGGGCTCCTGAGTAGCCAACGTCCTCCTCTCGCTACAATACAGGAAGTACAAACCGAAAGACTCCTAACATTTGATGAGTCACCTTTACAAAGCAACGGAATCAATAACAATGCAATGGAACTAGTTCCCCTTGACACAAACTCTCAGACTCAAAGTGAAAGACCAATTTCAATTCAAGCAAATAAAATGTCTACGTCAACATGCCTCAACAAGAGCAATCCACAAGTTCAACAAAACCTGCTGAGCTGCCAAAGATAGATCGGACTGCATCTGGCTATTTCATCGACTTCGATACCTTTTCATTCGATCCAAGTGAACCTGAAACGACGCCAGCCCAAATCTCTCGCAAACAACGGATCAAAGACTTTTTAACTTTCCTAGAAAAACTTATTTAGTATCACCTTGGCTAGAACTTTGGATAATCACCGGTATTTTATTTTTCCTTCTCTGGTTAGGATTAGTATTAACTTTCCACTTGCTCATCAATGGAACTTATCTTCAACAGAGCTCTGCAACGTCGAAAGTAAACTTAATTTTAAAACCTCATGTTTCATCTCATCGTGAACAAATAGACTTATCCTTCGTGAACATTTCAGCAGTTCCTATACCGGATGGTATAGTGTGGGACAAAGTGAATTTTGATGTATTTGGACCAACCGAGTTTTTAAAAATTCCACATTTATTTAAAATTTCATTGAACGATATCATTACCTCCAGTACATTTTCTGATGATTGGGATTTTGAAACTGTTAACTTGTTGTCTGATTTAGAACAATCTGCCGCATTTTATAGCACTGAAATGTTAGAGGATAGATCAGATTTTGACAATGTATTGTTACCAACATTATGGTAATCATTTCTTACATAAATCTAGCAAACCCAGAAATGTTTTCACATACCACCAGTGGGAACATTGCCCTACACCGCCGAAAAGTAGTTCAAAAACATTTGCACAGAAATTCTCATATTTTTCAGGGTTTAACACTTCGGACCCCACCTCGTACTACTATAAGGTTGCACCAATATCTGCACAGAAAAATATGTTAACAAACACCAAACAGATTTACTCTGCTTCCTTTATATTCCAACTGTCTGAACAGGGTTTTGACTTATGGATGGACACTGTAGACTTGAAATCAATCTGAGGTTCTAGGGACTGGCAAGTCCAGGGAACAGA
This sequence comes from Calotriton arnoldi, assembly GCA_963921515.1. Taxonomy (NCBI): domain Eukaryota; kingdom Metazoa; phylum Chordata; class Amphibia; order Caudata; family Salamandridae; genus Calotriton; species Calotriton arnoldi. The sequence continues at coordinate 433,784 of CAWUFW010000021.1, read as the reverse complement.
AGCACTATTTAGAGCATGCCTCATTCCACAGCAGATGATTTTTCTGAATGACACTGTGCAACAGACTTCCTGTCTTGGATTAGCCAAGAATAAGGACTTGAACACATCTCAAATTCCAACACCTTTAAACACAGGGGAATTTTACATCAGAAAGAGGGGCTAAGTTGGATAACATATTGCAATACAATAGATCAGACCCCAGTTGGAAGGGATGGTTGGTTTGGCCTACTGACACATACAGATGTCAGGAAAGATTCAGGCGTACCACCGAAGGGTTTAGTATCCACAGACCAGACCCGCGTTATGTACAACGAGAACATCCAGGGGTAGTGACATCATACAGTGTTGGGAAGTTGTGCCTTGATTGGCTAAAGACCAACACTACCCCAGGTGAAGCAACACTTGTCCTTACTCTCCGAGGATGTGGACCTACGGGATTTTTTATTAGGTCCCAGGAAACCACGTCAGAAGCGCTTTTTGTATGCTGTCTATAACGAAATCTGGAAAATCTCCCAACAAGAAGCTGCAGAGAGATTAAGAGAAATAGATAGTTAACCTAGAAAAGGCATTAGCCGTAGTTGTCAATGGTATGACTACATTAACATCCAGGATATATTCACTGGGCAACATTGTATCGTCTGCTATCGATGTAATAGAACAGGATTTGTCCATATTGCAACACGGACAGTCGCAGTTACATTCTATTGTTTTGTTAAACTGGACGCTGCAGTCATTGCGTGCCGGTTATGTGCCTTGGCGTTTTATCAACATTACGTCATTATTTTCTGTATACAATCTAACAGAAAAACAGATGAAAACGGCACAGAGGGGAGCAAAATATACAATGCTGCGTATTGAGAAACTGGATAGGTTACCCTTTACTGTGGCTGAGTCACCGTCCACAGAATGGTTAGTCCACGGCCATATAATATTTCCGGTCGCAACTTTCCAGTTTCAATATTGCCTAGAACAACAACAGGCATGCAGATATGAAAAGATGGGTAAGGAATTCATCAGGGAATTGTGGGATTTACCATACAGATTTCGATGCAGGAGTGGGGATCTGGAAGTGTTTCCAAGTGGCACTAACTGCGAGAACGCTTTAAGTGGATCTCTCATATGACAGGATATTATGCTTCACGGGGCTTGTAATGGGCCTGTGGCAAACTTGTCCTGTCACTTGAGGGGTACCCCGGCAGCTGTGATTAATCCGGTATTCAGGCTTCTCTCGAATGGGAGTTACTTGATGTTGAATGATCAATGTTGTTGTGGGATGCTTCCGGGCATCGCATATCTGGTAGCCGTGAGCTCCAGGGCTACTTGCTGTATGCAAGTATTGATTATTTTATTTATTTATTTTGAAGGTTTTATATAGCGCGAACAAGACCCTTGCGGGTATCGGAGCGCTTTACAAGGTACATATAGGAAACAAGCATGCATATAGTAAATAACCTAATGTTCCATACAAATCAAGAATCGTATAACCACTTCTAAACATGGCTCATGTGAATTTAGCCATGAGAAGAGCTTTCACTTCTTTTTTGAAAGATGCAGTAGAGCGATTCAGTCTAGTTTCTGGGGGCAGTGCATTCCAGATCCTGGGCGCCATCCCCGAGAAGGCTCGGTTGTATGTTTTCTTCTTGATGAATCTTTGTGGTTTCAGTAAAAGGTTACTAGCACTTCTGGAGGATCTGTTGCCACATGAAGGGACCAATTTCTGTGCCAGATAGCTGGGAGTGTTGTGATGTATGGCTTTATGCGTCAAACATGCGATTTTTAGTTGAATTCTGGCTTCGAAAGGTAGCCAGTTAAGGGATCTGAGGTCCGGGGAGATGTGAGAGTTTCTTTTGGAGCCTGTAATAAGTCTAGCTGCAGCGTTGATTGAAGCTCTTAGAGGGGCCGTCGAGGATCTGGGAGGACCGCAAAGAGAGACACTCCCATATTCCACTCTTGGGATAACTAGTGCTTGTACTGCCAGTTTGAAGTCCTTTGCGGGCAGGAAGGGTTTTAGTTTTCTCAAGGTGTTCATCTGGAAGTTTGCTCCTTTTGTTGCGGCGCTGATGTGTTTCTGCATCTTTAGATTTCTGTCCAGAGTTACTCCCAGCGATTTTGCTGAGTCGATAATAAGAGGTTGACAGTTGAGTGCTGTTAGATGTTTCAGCCAGTCTTGAATTATGGTTACATGGGAGGGAGGAGCGATTAGGAGGAATTCGGTTTTGAGGGTGTTTAGTTTTAGATGATTTTTGGCAAGCCAGGTCTGAGTTGTTTTCTAGCGTTGAGTTGAGAGATTTGATGTCTTCTAGTGAGTGGATCTTTAAATATTGTTGTGTATCATCTGCGTATATATGATACTGTACGTTAGAGGAGTTGAGAATTTCGGTGAGTGGTTCCATGAATAAATTTAAAATTGTAGGAGAGAGGGATGATCCCTGTGGGACTCCTAAAGTGACTGGGACGGGTTTGGACAGGGATTGATTAACCTTGAATCGTTGCGATCTGTTTTGAAGGAACGAGGTGAACCAGTTTAGAACAGATCCAGATAATCCCATTCTGTGTTTCAGTAGGTCTAACAAGTTGTCGTGTTTATCTGAAAGAAACACGTTAGTGATAGATTTCTTACCTTAGAATTACCCCCAGGCGTCAGACTGGATCCGGAAAGTTTTCGTCAGCAGTACCCCTGCGTGTCGGAAGGTGGCGTCGTGGTCGCCGAGATGACGTCGCGGCAGCTACTTAGACGCCGCCCTCGCGCGCTGACGTCAGTTCTTCCTTTTTCAGCGCCAGCAAGCGCAGATCCGGAGAGAGCGGTACCCCCAGTCACTTTTTGACTGAGTTTTTTCGAGGCTTTTTGTCTCTGTTTTTCGAGTTGATATCGACTCCTGGTGCAGTAGGGATGCCCGGCTTCAAGACCTGCGGGGACTGTCATCGAATGATGTCGGTGACGGACCCGCACCGCGTGTGTCTTTACTGCCTGGAGCGCGACCACGACCCCAAGTCGTGCTCCGGTTGCCGGGCCATGGCGCCGAAGACTTTGTGGGAGCGGTCCCGAAAGTTGCTGGAAGTCCGGCAGTCGGCTCTGCGCCGTTCAAGGTCCCGGTCCCGTGGGAGGTCGAGGGACCGGTCGCGGAGCCGCCACCACCGTTAGTCGGGATCGAAGTCTTCGCACTCTGGGTCAGGTAAGACGAAGCACTCAAAGAAGTCGAAGAAGCGCCGTCGCTCTCCGACTTCCACTCGCCCGTCGCGGCTGGGGGTGCGGGTGGTGCCCCCCCGCGGCTCCGGCGGAGCCTACGCAGTCGCCGCCGGCCTACCCGCCCTTCCTGGGTCCGTCGACGACTCCGGCCCAGCTGCAGGAATTTCTGTCAGCCATGGCTCACCTCTTTGGGCCGTCGGGGCCCCGCGGGCCCGACTGGGGGTCCTAGCTCTTTACTGCTGGTGGCTCCGGCATCGCGGTCGGCTCCGGCCCCGGCGCCGCAGGACCCCCATGGATCCAGGCCTGGATCCTGGTCGACGCCGGTTGACCTTGTGACACCTCCTCCGCCGTCGACCCCTCCGGCACCGACTCAGACGTCGCCCGGCCCACCGGACGACGTCGCCCCCGGTTTCAGCCCCGATGTGGATACGGCGCCGGACCGGCGTCGACCGACGCCGATTCCGACGCCGATGGGGGATTTCTATCCCTATATCCATCCTCCTTATTTTCAGCCTGTTTATCAGCCTTCGGAGGAAGGGGAGAACTGGGAGGGGTCTGAGGACCCTCTCGCAGCACAATGCGAGTTTGACCCGGACTGGGCAGAGGAGTTGGGGGATGCTAGTGGTCTTGATACCTTTCCTGACCTGGCATGCGGTCTCCTCCTACCGTGGCTACGGAGGAGGGTGCAAGTTACGCAGTGGTGTTGCGTAGGGCGGCCGAGGCCCTCCACCTTGAGCTCCTTACAGCGGCCGTCAGGACTAACCTCCTGACAGAAGTGCTTCAGCCGGCAGCTACCTCTTCGGAGCCACTGCTGCCTTTTAACGATGCACTTTCAGACGTTCTTTCAGGCCCACCACAGGGGCTCCTGTGGATAGGAATGTGGCCCGACGCCATCGCCCGGCCCCGGGCGACCCCCTTTTCCTTTCCCAACACCCTGCCCCTGAGAGCTTGGTTGTCCAACCCTCTGCGTCCCCGAGCGCATTCCCTACCGCACCACCGGATAGGGAATCCAAGAAACTGGAGCAGTTCGGTTAGAAGATTTTTTCTTCCGCCAGTTCAGGGCTGTGGTCTGTGAACACCACATGTCTCTTGGGCCGTTATTCCCACTCTCTGTGGGATACGGTGGCGCGCGTGCTGCCTTAATGTCCGGAGGAGGCCCGGACAGTGCTCTCTCAAGCTATTGCTGAAGGGAGGGATGCAGCCAAGTTCACTATTCGTTGTGGCCTTGACACCGCCGACTCGCTGGGCAGGGAGATTTCCACGACAGTGGCGTTCCGCCGCCACGCCTGGCTGAGAACAACTGGCTTTTCTGGAGATGTCCAGAACACTCTGATGGACATGCCCTTTGATGGTATTCGCCTTTTCGGCAACAAAGCAGAAAGTGCGTTGAAGCGCTTTAAGGACTCGCGGGCTACGGCCAAGTCCTTGGGTCTTGCCGCCACGCGCCCTCCTCCGCCTTCTGCTTTTCGCTCCTTTCGTGGCCAAGGAAGGGGCGCCCCGACACGTTCGTATCGGAGCCACAGGCCTGCGCAGCAACAGTCTCAGCGTGGACGTGGGACCCGCCGAGCCGGGTCAGGAGACCAGCGGGAGGGTCAGTCCACCTCCACCCCAGCCACCTCTGCCTCCAAACCTTCCTAGTCCGGTTTTTCAGGCCCATCAAACGTCAGTGGGCGGCAGGATTCGCCATCACTTCCCCCACTGGCGCATCATCACTTCGGACAAGTGGGTTTTACAAATAGTCCGAAGGGGCCACTCCCTCCCCTTCAAGACTACCCCTCCAGCCATGCCACCCCGGTACCACCGCATGTCGGGGGATCACTTGACACTTCTTCAACAGGAAGTCGCGCCCTCTTGGCCAAGGGGGCCATCGAGCGCTTTCCTGCGCCAGAAGTAGGACGTGGTTCTTACTCCCACTACTTTCTGGTGCCCAAGAAGGACAAGGGCCTGCGTCCTATCTTGGACCTCAGGGACGTCAATCGCTTCCTCCGGAAGGAGAAGTTCAAGATGTTAACTCTTGCTCATGTCTTGTCTGCCCTCGACCCGCAAGACTGGTTGGTAGCGTTGGACCTGCATGACGCATATTTCCATATTCCCGTCCTGCCGGCCCACCGGCGTTACCTGCGGTTTACGGTAGGCCACGAGCACTTTCAGTTTACCGTGCTCCTCTTTGGCCTTACCAGTGCCCCTCGGGTGTTCACGAAAGTGATGGCGGTGGTCGCAGCTCACCTGCGCAGATCAGGGGTTCCAGTCTTCCCCTATCTCGACGACTGGCTGTTGAAGGCGGGCTCGCCCCGGACAGTTGTCTCCCACCTCCAGACTACGGCCGACCTCCTGCATTTGCTGGGGTTCTCCATCAATGTGCCGAAGTCGCACCTGATTCCCTCTCAGAAGCTCCTCTTCATCGGAGCGGTTATGGATACGATGCACTTTCGGGTCTATCCTCCCGAACGGCGAGTCCAGGATATTCAGGCTCTGATTCAGATCTTTCAGCCTCTATCCTTGGTTTCGGTCAGGATGGCCCTGAGGCTGCTGGGCCTCATGGCTGTGGCTTGCTGTGAAATATAAATGCACTGTACGTAAGCTAAACATAAATACATTGCTGAAATTACGTGTGGGTGTGTTTAGGTATTTTTCTTCACAAAATGTGTAATTTCAGGTGCAAATCATGCATGTTATGCAAAATGCTGTTTGCCTGTGTGAAATGTATATACAAGGGTGGATACAAAAGTCAAGTGAGATACAGGTGGGAGATTGATTCAAAAAGAAAATGTCTTGTGACTACCGCACACATCAGTTTAACAGTTCCCAGGAGATATTTTGTGCTTAAACAGATTTCCCATTTGCAAAAGGTATCTGAAAAACTCGTAACCAGCTGAGGCGGTAAGTACACAAAATACCCATTAACAAAAATAAACATTTTGCCTAGACCTAGTTGAAAACTTTAGTATTTTCTGTATACCAAACATAAACTGAAAACAGTTGAATTTACTTAATGTTTTAGGTGTTTTTGTTGGAATTTGCAAACTAGGCGGAGGACAAAAGTAACAAAGCATGAGAAAAGATTGTATTATCACATCAGCTTGTCACTTTTCTGAAATTATGCCTGGTCTCTTGTGATTATTCCTCATAATATATCCATAGGAGATCACTGAGGGAGTAAAAGCATAATTTCATATATAAACATCTTATTGCTTATTCAATGATCTAATGTTTCACTCATTAACCTGCAGGCATCTTTTGTATATTTCATTTGTGTATTTAGTGTTCCCTCTTTAAGCCAGTGTACCAGTGTTTTCTGATAATTATTCTGAAGACCAGCTGCTTTTGGTATTGTATGTGCACAATTGTATTAGCAATGTTTAGCCATGGTATACACCTCTACCTTGAGGTTTCCAAATACACACATGTTGCTGGTTTGATTTGTCCTCGTCAAATATCTGTGTCTTTGAGTTGTACATAGGTAGAATACATGTGAAATCAGTATTTTAGCATTTTTAAAACCCCAATCCAGTATTGGATGGAGTTCACATTTCATTGGAACTGGTAGTTTGTGCAGCTTCTTTTCTTGCACCTTCTGAATTGAGACCCCTTTTGGGAACGATTTAGAATAATTTTAAATCCTGATGCCTTTCTAAAATTCTCTAGATCCTGTAACTGCACTGATATTGAAGTCTCTAGTTCCTTGAGGAGGCAAAGGATGTCATCCGCTAAGATCAAAATGTTATATTCTCTCTGTCCGAATGTAATTCCCTTGATATTAGGATTATTTTTTTATCGTTTAGACTAAGGGTTGCATTGACAGGACGATTATCAACGGGGAGAGTGGACACCCCTGTTTCATACCTCTAATTAATGTTCTTGTCGGGGAAATCTGGCCGTTAATCCTTAGTTGTGCTGAGGGGTTGATAAAACTGGACATTATATACTTGTTTAAATTCGGGCCTATTCCTGTTTTGGTGAGGACTTTCTGTACGAATCGCCAATTTACTCTGTCTAAGGCCTTCTCCGCTGCTCATCGGTGGCATTCAGACAAATGGCGGGAGCAATTGCTCTATGCAGGCATGGTTGGCTAAAGGCTACCTACGTCCGTCCGGAGATTCAGGCGAAACCTGCCATTCAACTGAGAAAATCTCTTAGGGAAGCACATTGACGATGCTCTGCAGGTTATAAAGGCCGATACGGAGACGGCACGGTCCCTAGGAATCCTCCAACAACAACATTTTCAGTCTTTTCGAGGAGGTAGATGAAGGGGTTAATACCAGCAAAAACCTTCCTTTCAGTCCTACAGATCCCAACCTTACCAACAACAGGGTTATTGCCAGTATGCAGGCCAGCAACAGTTTTGGGCGTCTAATGTGCCCTACCACCAGCAAACAGTCCGAAGGCGTGCTCCTACAAGAGGAAAGTCACAGGACAACTCTAGACATCAGTGACAGTCTGATTGCACCATCCACCTCATACTGACACAAACCTCATCAGAATCACTACCTGTCTGCGTATTACCATCAATAGCTTGAGATAACTTCAGACAAATTGTTGTTGGACATTATTGATCAGAGACACACCCTGGAGTTCGTTTAAAAGCCTCCAGGTCTCCCTCCCATCTCAAGAAAACACTGACATCTTGCCTTGTTAAACAAGATATTTCTAACCTTTTTCTAAAAGGGGCGATAGAAGAGGTTCCACAGCAACATTGCGGAAAAAGATTCTACTCAAACTTCTTTCTAATAAAAGAAGCAGAGTGCCAAATGGAGACAGGTAATGGATCTCAGGGGTTTGAACAAATATATCAGAAAATAACCCTTCAGCATGCTATTGTTGCAGGAGATTCTTTTAATGATCAACGAAGGAGACTTTATGACATCTCTACATCTCTTGGAATTTTATTTTCACATCCCTATCCATGTCAAACATCGCCTATTTTTAAGGTTCGAAGTGGTGGGGTGCCACTATCAATTCAAGGTGCTGCCTTTTGGTCTCTGGTCAATGCCAAGGGTGTTTACAAAGTGTATGGCGCAAATAGCAGCATTCTTTAGCCAACAAGGACACCAAGTCTATCCATATCTCGACGACTGGCTAGTAAAAGGACCTACATAACACTAGGCACAAAAACTCCTCAAGAGTTTGTCGGCAGCTCTTCAAGACGTAGGGCCTACGAGTAAATGTGGAAAAAAATCCTCCCTCATACAATCGTGATCCCTGATGTTTCTAGGGGCAGTACTGGACACAAAGACCGCAAAGGCCTACTCTTCGGAGGGACAATACAAAAAATATTGAAGTTGACATCGCTAATATAGGGAAAAAAGTCCTTTTCAGTGAGAATATACAAACCCATGCTGGGTATGCCCTCCTCTTGCATTACACTGATCCAAAACTGCCGGCTACACATGAGGCCGCTACAAGAACAACTAGATTTACAGTGGATCCAAGCTCAGGGCTCATTCGAGGATCTCATTACTATCACTCTAGAAATTTGAAAAGCCCTGTCATGGTGGAAGATGAGAGAAAATAGATCTACAGGATTAGCCATCGAGCCATAAACTCCCAGCTTCATAATGATTACAGACACATCCCTACAAGGGTGGGGGGCACATCTGCAAGAACTGGAGATTCGGGGACAATGGAACGCTCAAGACTCACTGATGCACATCAATTCTTTAGAGCGAAGGTGGTATTCTTAGGGTTACATGCTTTTCTGACTAGAATCCACAATTCTCCTGTTCTAGTGAGAACAACACTACCCCAATGTTTTATCTACTCAAGCAGGGAGGAACGAGATTGCAAATTCTATCCTCTCAAGAAATCTGGCAGTGGCTTATAAAACAAAACATCGCTCTTAAAGTGGAGCATGTTCCCGTAGTCCACAACATGTGGGCAGACTCCCTCAGCAGGTCCTCAAGCCAATGCCACGAATGGGAGTTGAGTCATTGACAGATCGCCCAAATCTTCTAAGAATAGGCACCCCAAGGTTGAACCATTTTGCAACTCGGAAAAACAAAAAATGTGAGAAGTTTGCAAGCAGATTCACGCACAAGGGTTCATGGGGGAATGCTCTTCAGCTTCGCTGGACGGGAATGTTTGCCTCTGCATTCCCGCCTTTCCCTCTCATACCGAGGGTGCTATGCAAGATGAAGTCTGAGCTGTGTCACCTGATCCTAATAGCACCAGCATGGCCGAGACAATTTTGGTTCTCAGAACTACTGTGGAAGTCTGTATCCCCTCACATACGGTTCCTACCTTTTCACGATCTTGTATCCATGAACAAGGGTCATATAGTACACCCGCAGATAGAATCTCTGAATTTTACCGCCTGGAACCTCATGACCAGGAATTTGAGTCCCTGAACATTCCACAAGATTGTTGAGACATCCTGAGTCACTCAAGGGACCTACCACTAATAAAACTTATGCTGTGAAATTGAAGCGATTCTGCTATTGGTGCATAGAACACTCGATGCATCCATTACAATCAACACCGGATCAAATACTACCTTATTTGCTACAGCTAGCAAGAGCGGGTCTGGCCCATTCCTCAATAAAAGTGCACGTCGTGGCAATCTCGAGATACCGGAGGAGACCAGGACATATATCGCCTTGGTCTTCCAGAGTGATGAAGAATTTCCTGAAGGGGCTCTTCAGAGTATTTCCACCAATAAAGCGCCCAGCAATTTCCTGGCAATTAAATACGGTCCGTGCTTATCTGATGAGGTCAACCTATCCATAGGGCAGACATTAAATTTGTATCCTGGAAGACTGCACTATTGCTTGCATTGACATCAGCCGGGGGGTAAGTGAAATCCAAGCTTTCTCAATCTTGGAACCCTTTAGCCAATTCAAAAAGGACAAGGTGGTACTGAGGACAAATCCGAAATTCATACCGAAGGTCCTAAGTTTGTTCGATCTAAACAAGCCTATTATATTGCCAACGTACTTCAGGGAGCAGAAAGGTCTCTCCACACGTTAGATGTCAGACGCTGCTTGAGATTTTACATTGAAAGGACAAAAACATTTCGAAAATCAAACCAATTACTCATCGCCTTTGCTCCCCCCAGGAAAGGATACACTCTGTCTAGAAGCAGTATATCCCATTGACGGCTAGTGCCGTTTGCCACGACAAAGCGGGAAAACCGCTGGCGTCAAGAATGACAGCCCATTCAACAAGGAAGATGGCTACCCCCACTGCGTTATTCGCGCGAGTGTCACTCCTGGACATCTGTAGAGCAGCGACATGGTTGAATGCCCATACCTTTACCAAGCACTACTGTTTGGATACCGCATGGAAAGGAGATTCGGCGGTTGGTCAAGCAGTGCTCCGTCGGCTGTTTCATTAAGGTACTCCTTGCCTCTTTATATCTATTTATATGTGTATGCATATGTCTAATATATATATTTATTGGATACTTACGTGTTCTAATATATAGATGAGAGTTTTTTCTTAACATGTTCGCTATATATATTCTTTGCATGTTGACATACAGACTCTATTTTCTATAATAAGGGTTGATAACATTTTCGGCATTAGAATAGAAAGTGTCCATGCCTTCAAACGCTTTGTGGTAGGGTCCTGTACTGCTTACTATTCTGATTCAAGTATGTGAATCTATGAAAGATTCAATACTGGAGAAAAAACAAGTTAGTTACCTCTACACTGTGGTTCTCCAGTATTGACATCCTTCATAGATTCACATGCGGCCCGCCTGCCTCCCTGTTTAAGGCTGGCCACTTTTACTGCATGACGCTTAGCTGCAACTCACACTTGTGCTTGAAATCTGAGGTATGGTGGCTCTGCAGGGGCTTGTGGTCTCGGGGTTGGTGCCTCATTGGCTGAAAGTTGGACCTTATAACGAGACCAATGGGTCAACAAAAATTCTATGCCTTTTGCTTTGGTTTCTATATACTTCTTTCTATACTGTTATACAAGATACCGTGAGACTCCCACCATGACGACGGGGACCAGTTTTTTGTGTGTATATTAATGAACTCCGATTTTTGGGCCGTTGTAAGCAAGAGCCTCACGTGTCACAGGCGTGCCACAAGTATAGACAGGAAGATTTTTACATCAAAATTTAACAGGGTATCGGCTTATAAGACCCACTACAAGTGGGATCTTTATCAGGCTTTTGGGTCAATACTATAGATGGATACTGTTTTGGTTTTCATGACCATCTCTGTCAATTCAAATGTATTGAATACTGTAGTTAGGAGTTGGATCAACAAGTCCACATAAGCTTTATAAAAGCACATAGCAGACTGGGCCATGTGTGTTGTTACTTTTCAGAACTTTAATCGCCAATTTGACTTTGTCAATGATTATGGGTTTGTCACTGAGAGAGAAATCTGTCACTTGCGTCAGTAAATTCTAGGGTGTCCAGGTAACTGTCTTGTAAATCACCATCAGGATCTTGTGATCTATAAAGCATAGTGTAGTAAGAATTGAAAATTTTGATCATTGTCGCCGTGTCTGTCTGAACTGTCATCTTTAATAGAAGGAACTATATTTCTTAACTGAAATTTCCCCAGTTTAGAGGCTAACAGCCTGTCCAGTTTATTATAGTATTTTTGATTCTTGTATAACACTTAGCAGCCTCTTTCATCAGGATTTACTCCAGTTCTCTTTCTAAGGTCTCGGTAAACTCCTAAAGAGCCTTGTTGTTTGTGTTTATCCATGGGATGTTGGATTTGGCACTCTAGTTCGGATTTTTTTTGCTTCACCATCCTCATAAAGTGGGTCGAATGAGAAATCAAATCCCCTCTAACTTATTTAGCTGCATCCCAAATTATGTCCCACTCAACTTCGCCATTATCGTTCTCTTTGAAGTAGTTTTCTAGGGTTTCCCCGAATTAATGCCTCAATGGTATGATCTATAAAAAGCTATTTAATTAACTACCGACGATTTGTATAAAGGTCAATGGGGTAGTGTCTGGTATATATGTAGTAGAACTGGGGCATATCCGATAGCTCTCTAGTGCTAATTTGGGAATCTATTATCTAGGGCAAAAATACACTAGCTATTAAAAAGTCATCAATTTTGGTGTAGAATCTATGTACATTATTGAAGGTGTAGTCCCTCTCTCCTTCATGTTGTATTCTCCAAATGTCAGTGAGTGCAAGATCTACAATCAACTTTTTTAACAGTAATAACTGGTTGCAGAATATATCCCAGTGTGGTGGACCATGCAGTTCCCCGCTGGCGTGTCTCATTGGCCTGAGAAGCAGAATCTGTGCTAGCATGCATTCAAACAGCTATCTGCCATCCAAGTTTTAACAGCCTGCAGACACTGCGATTAATCCAGTATCACTAAATATCTTCTGTAAATCCAACAAGAGCTGGGTACCATCCACATATATCTGATACCAAAAGTCCTGTGCAGCCATAGTCCTAGAAGGACAAATGATATTGTATTAAAAAAAAATGAATGACAAAGTAGAGCCTTGTGGGACCACAAAGCTGATGTTTAGTTGTTAAAATCAAGTGGGACCCGCTGGTGAAGACTGGTTACTAAAAAACACAGATCAATTCCAGGGCATTCCCCTGCACATGCATCTTCTGTTCTAAAAGTAAAACAAGCCACCTATGGTCTGTAGTGCGAAGTAGAGCTGACGAAAGCTGTGAGCTGATCCTTGTCAAATAAAAACCAAAACTGCAGTTTTTGATCCTATGAGGGCACGGATTCCAAAATGATGATGTACGATGAGCACTTTCTTCTCCAGGTAACTCTGTGAATGTGTGATAGATATAGATCCAGTTAGCTTTGCCTGCAAAGAATGAGTGGAAATGAGTCTATAGGTTCATAGATTAAACCCAGGTCTTTGTGACTGGGGGTGAATGTTTGCATTGTTCAGCATTCTGTCCATTATCCATTTATTTTGCTGTTGTCGCCCTGAGTGGGAAGGGTATGCCCAGACGTGGGTCCCCTGCTCACTGCACCACTGGATTCAAGCTAGCCTGGATGACGAGAGGCGATACCCCGAAACCAGTCCTAGGATGCTTATTTCCGGTCCAGGGAGGACCTGGCTTGACAGTTCGGGCTGGACTGTTCCCATGAGAAGCAGGGTCAAGACTGATTTGCATTTGTCTGGCTCCAAACTGGGGTGATGTGGTGAGCAAACAAGCGATAGATTAAATTCAGATCTTTGTGTCTGGGGGTGAATGTTTGCATTGTTCAGCATTCCGTCCATCATCTGTTCTTTTTGCTTCTGTCGCTTAAGTGGGAAGCATATGCCCAGACGTGGGTTCCGTGCTCACTGCACAACTGAATTCAAGCTAGCCTGGCTGATGAGGGGTGATACCCCAAAACCGGTCCTAGGATGCTTGTTTCCAGTCCAGGGAGGACCTGGCTTGGCAGTTCGGGCTGGATTATTCCTGTGAGCAAAATAACGATGGATTAAACCCAGATCTTTGTGACTGGGGGTGAATGTTTGCATTGTTCAGCAGTCTGTACGTCATCTGTTCTTTTTGCCAGTGTTATTGGCAGACATCTTGGAAATGGTTCTTTTGCCTAATGTGTAGATATACTGCATTGTGCTATGCTTTCTCCTGCCCTGAGCAGTCACAGTCCACAAAGTACATGGTGTGTGTCCACGAGTTCCCAGGTCTCATTTAGGGCCAGAGAGTAAACACTGTTGTACTGTCAGGCTAACACAAAAAAGTTTTTATCACCAAGATCCGAGACACAAGGATGTCTACAATTTGAGCGTAACAAAACACTGGCAATAAAGTACGATATTTAATGTATTTAAACAAAAAGCAACCCTATGCGTGGTGCTGATGGTCAGCAGACATCAGAGGGTCTGCAATAAAATGAATGGAATAGATTGTTAAGCTTGAAGAACTGTAGTCATGGAAGGAGTAAATAAAAAAAACATAGGGCCTCATTACGATGCTGGTCAAACGAGCGTCCAACCGGCATCATAATGTAAACAGGACTGCCTGACGAGTCTGCTGTCCAGATACCATTATTTGGATGTGATTGCCTTCATGGATGTTTCAAAAGTGTATTTTTCCTATTGCTTCTTGTGCTGCGGCAATAGGAAAATACACTTTTGAAACATTCATGCACCGTGTGGCAAAACACCATGCGGTTCCTGCCACACGATGCATGGATGTTTATGGGGCACGACAGGTGCACCTCAAGGCCCACAGCGGAGGGCCACGGGGGACAGTGACACTGCCTGGGGCCCTAAAGGACACTTTCCGCCAGCCTTTTCATGGCGGAAGAACCGACATGAAAAGGCTGCTGGAAAGGTGTATCGTAATCCCCACAGCGGTGCCTGAGCAGGCAATGCCTCCATTTTGGAGATTACGACCTGCCCGCCGCCGAGCCTGTCGGAGGCGGAGCAGATTCCCCCCACAGGCATCGGTTGGACCGGTTAATACGACGGTCGGACAGATGCCTCAGATGTCAGGTGGACAGCCACCGACGAGCTGTTGGATGGCCTTCCTCCCAACATCATAATGAGGCCCATAGAGGTGAAGTTTCTTGGTGACCGCTTGTTCAAGAACAGTGTTCGGTGAAGGGTCTAAAAGTTATGTTAAACTGAGGCTGGACTAGAAGCATAAACTATAATTGAAAGTGCTGTGAGTTGTAGTGGTAGATGATTTGTTTTATATTTCAATGTGAAAAGAAATTTACTTCTTGACAGGAGCTATGTTCTACTCTTTTTCCACCAGCCCTTGATCCTACTAGAAGTTTGAGGGTAAAGGAGTAAATATGGACTAATAATCAGATACTGGGACACCAAAATGTAAACTATTGGAAACCGGTATAATGTGACCCATGTAATATCGTGAAATGGAAATAAGGTTGAGCGTAGTTAATACAAAAGATAGAAGGAAAAACTGTGAAACCATGAAACCACTGAGTTTTAGCAGGCTCTTGTTAATCTCATTCCTTGGCTCTAAACAAATGATATATCTCTTTGAATTGTAATTTGATTTCTTTTTGCCCACAGAGGGAGGAAATTTCCGCAATATCTTGGACAAAGCTGTTGGTGCAGACAAATTGGTGAAAGAGCGCTATCAATCTCATCGAGAAACAATTTCAATATTAAGTAAACCGGAATCTGAACTCAATGCATACATTCCTTCTGCTAACCCGGCAAAAACCCTACAGGGTAGTGAGGTGAGTTCACAAAATGATGTATTAAAAGCTCTGTCATAAATTGTAATTGTGTTTATTGCTGTACATTGGTCTTTAATGAAATCAGATTCTGCTCCCCTGCTTTTCTTTCACAGACCGGTGCCGGCCGCATCAGCCCATTGAAAAATGCTTCCTAATTAAAAACACTTGCTCATTACTTTGTCTGCGTTATAAATTGTAGTGCTTAAGATACATCTGGGGAAACATTTACAGATGGGTCGCACATTAAAGCACCTTTTTTATGTCTGGCTGGACAGCGTAACTGTGTGCATTACCTATTGCAATCAGTTCTTTAAAATATATAGAGTGGGGCTTTACCTCCATCCACAGGAGTTTTACTCTCTCATCTCATGCGTTTTGGCTGTTTGATCTATCATTCAGCCTTCCAGGAAGTGCTTCTATAGAAAGCATTTACTTGTTTTGTTTTTTATGAAATGGGCTTTTATGCTTATGTGCATCCTTCCCCTGTAAACACAAGCAGTGAATATAATGGTGTAGGACATAAACCATTAGTTAGCAAAAAGAAGAATTTTCATCAATTTCCTAAATACCATCTGATCGGAAATGAGATGCAGTGGCTCCTCAAAAATAACTTTAGTCAAAGAGGACAACTGCTTGTTTACCTCCCTTTATGGCACTTTTGCCGTAAAAGGCAAAAGGGAGATAGGCCAAACGTTTCTCACAATGATAGGTTTTGCAGTCGACTTCTTCAACAGGAGGATCACAATCACTTGTTCCCTACAAGAGGGGACAGTATCCGTGGGAAAGGAAGTGTTGATAAGGGAAACCAGAGTGGGGGAAATAAACCTAATGATAAATTAAATACAAGTCACACGAATATGACTAAATCCATCAAGTACTGGCAAAGTTCATATAAATTATTTAAAATGTGTTCCTCACAATTTTATTACTGTATCGTTCTCATTCAAATAACTTTATTTGATCTAGTTAAAAAGCATATATCATAAAAGTACATACATTAAAAAAAATTCAGACTATAAAATCTAGTGGGAAGTAGATATACAAAGTATATATTACAAACCCTAGTCAGTAGCACTTCAAATTTACCGATTCTCCAGTAAACAAAATTTATGTATTTGATGTCGCTAACCAATAATGTAAACACAATGCAAATTCAAGTATCTCAGTTGCCTACAAGAACCCCATTTTATAAATAACTAAAAGTTAATTACAGATAAAGCGACTATCAGTCGTAAGAGCAATAAAAGCCACATTAAGTAATTTCTACAAACCCTCTATTTAATACTCTTTTATCAGCTACATAGTTTACTAAATAATATATAGGAGCAATTAAATAACTTTTTAAAATTTCTACAGTTCTCAGTTATACAAATTGTCTCCTTCGCCTGCAAGCCCAAAGAAATGAAGCTACAGAGAAACAAACAAAGGGATCATAAAGCTTTTTCAAGAAATGCAGGGCAATGCGGCATTGGACAAAGTTATATCATTTTAAAGAGGTAGAATATATCTGGATCTTTGTTCTTTATAAAAGTGACAGAAAAAGAAAACATGGAGGTCAGATTGTTCAGAAAAATATCACATGGGCAGGGTGTCAAATCATTTAAGGAACACTTCTTCGCAGGGAAGCCCAGCATCATAGGAATTAAGTTGGTGCGAAACCTCAGAAGAATAAATCTGTGCTGTAGATTTCTGACTCTTAAGTATGAGTATTCGCCCTCCATTGGGGCGGGGTCAGTTGATACAACATTACAACTGATTTCGCATGATGCCTTTCCTTTCTTTCATAAACTGCCTGTGCTAAAAATGTTTTGAGTCTTTTTTTTGTGAAAATTGGGAACAGGAACTCTGGTTTGTGAAGAGTTAAGGTACACCTAACTAAAACAATATAGATTTAACATACTGCAACCAGACAATTTTCTGTACATTATCCAGTGATTGACAGTTTTTTATTATGGTCTGGGTTAGGTCTACTGAGTCTCTTTTCCATATTGAGTGCCATAACATGATAGGGGCAAGTCTTATGATGTCAGTCACCTAGGGTAAGCCTAATTCTAAGTGGCACACATAGTTAGAAAATGAGCCGGGAAGAGAAACTACCCTCTTAAAAAACCATCCTCACAGTACTGCCCCATATGTTGTGATCAAGATTATTTTAGCACTATAAATCTTTTTTATGGTGGCAATGGGTTTCGAGCCCAGTTTCTTAATAAAGCTAGAGACCGCAACCATTGTTCGCTCCATTATTAATGCCATGCGATCCACCATGCGTGACCCCTAAGTAGGGAAAAGTCTCCACTACTTCCAGTTTTCAAGCTCCAATATAAAAATATTGAGGTCTTTTAGAGGGGGATAGTCCTGTCACTAGAACAAACGATTTGGACTCATTTACTCCAAAGATGACATGAAACTCCCGTAGGCCTCTATAAGGCGTTGTAGTGCTACGCCTGTCCTGGCTATTAGGACAGCGTCATCCGCGTAAGCCAGGATCGGGAGTGTGGAAGGGGGGAAAGAGGGGACGTCTAGTGTGGAGACTGAGCAGCTTCCACCCCATTTGTGTAAAGCGAAAATAAGAATGGGACAAGGACTCAGCCTTGTCTAAGGTACCCTATAATTTTAAAAGTTTGTGTACGTCCCACGTTCCCTCCGTTTCGCTCACACGCCGACGCCTGTGAGTACATCTGGCGAATAAGGTTGATTAACTGAGGATCTATGCCCATCTCTTCCATTATTTCCCATAGTTTGGCATGGCTTACGCAGTCAAACGCGGCCGTTGGGTCCATAAAGGCCATATAGGCCACCCTTCGCTGCGGCATACTTGGCGATAATCAGGATCAGATTCAAACACTGGTCTATCGTGCCTCTACCCTTCTGGAAGCTGTACTGGGCTGGGATCAAGATGTTTTTATCCCTTGCCCAGCCTTCTAGCCTGTTTTACAGAATGCGTCCCAACAATTTCGCAGTACTATCTAAAAGGGAGATATGGCGATAATTCTGGGGTTTAGATTTCTCTCCCTTTTTAGGTCTCGCCTGAGCCAGCGCTTAGCGCTGCTCTGGCCGAGACATTTAGTAAGTGGGTTTTTGAAGTGCTACCAGAGAGGCTTTTGCTGGCCTCCAGCTTGCGTTCACGATGGCGTGCACGCGCGCAGCTGCCATCTGGGTGTTCTCTAATGGCTCCTCTGCCCACACTACCCCCTCCCTTCTCAGAGGCGCCATCTGGCTTTCCTCTCGCTCGGGCAAGCGCTTTAATGCCCCCTCCCCCACCACAGATCACGTCACCATTGCATCTGCATTTGCCTGTGTTTTGTCAGCAGACGAGGAGTTTTTACATTGCTCATTTTCTTTCTTTGCATTAGATAAGCGCAATGGTGCAAAAGGCAATGTATCTTTTGAATTAAAGGAAGCCGAAGCAGAGTCTACACATGTTCCTGTTTTACAGATATTCATTAACAGGCGGCCCTTATCTGCCTATAGGATTTGAGACATCCTACCTGCCCCCTATTTAGTCTGCATACTCTTGTCTCTGTTATCGGCATCATAACAGGCTGCATTCTTGTCAGCCCCAAGGCCACCACGGACGCTTATAGCAAAGAGTTAAACAGTCAACAAGCCAATACAATGGGCTAGGTTTGTCTCTGCTTAAATGCATTCATTTTAAAGTCTCGCTAAGTACATAGTCTGTCAAACATCTTCCCCTTCTTGCTCAGCCTTGCACATGCTTGTCGCTGTGCAGAAGGCAGCATAATGCATATCTATCTGTGCCTAGAGTGTAATTATCTACACAGCGGGATGTACAGATTAAATTAAAAACTCATCTAAGCATCACTCAGCATCACCACAGCATCAATCTGCATCACCACAGCATCACTCTGCATCACCACAGCATCACTCTGCATCACCACAGCATCACTCTGCATCACCACAGCATCACTCTGCATCACCACAGCATCACTCTGCATCACCACAGCATCACTCTGCATCACCACAGCATCACTCTGCATCACCACAGCATCACTCTGCATCACCACAGCATCACTCTGCATCACCACAGCATCACTCTGCATCACCACAAAATCACTAAGCACCACCTCAACACCACCAAGCACCCCCACAACACAACTCAACACCACCTCACCATCAATAAGCACCACCACCACAGCATCACTAAGTACCACCACCACAGCATCACTAAGCACCACCACACCACCACTAAACACCACCTCAGCATCACTAAGCACCACAACATCACTAAGCACCACAACATCACTAAAGCACCACCTCAACACCACTAAACACCACCTCAGCATCACCAAGCACCACCACAACACAACTCAACACCACCTCACCATCAATAAGCACCACCACCACAGCATCACTAAGCACCACGACAGCATCACTGAGCACCACCACACCACCACTGAGCACCACCACAGCATCACTAAGCACCACCTCAACACCACTAAACACCACCTCAGCATCACCAAGCACCACCACAACACAACTCAACACCACCTCACCATCAATAAGCACCACCACCACAGCATCACTAAGTACCACGACAGCATCACTAAGCACCACCACACCACCACTGAGCACCGCCACAGCATCACTAAGCACAACCTCAACACCACTAAACACCACCTCAGCATCACTAAGCACCACAACATCACTAAAGCACCACCACATC
Source organism: Calotriton arnoldi (assembly GCA_963921515.1). Taxonomy (NCBI): domain Eukaryota; kingdom Metazoa; phylum Chordata; class Amphibia; order Caudata; family Salamandridae; genus Calotriton; species Calotriton arnoldi. Next base: position 413,791 of record CAWUFW010000021.1, on the reverse strand, counting down.
ATCACTCAGCACCACCTCAACACAACTCAACACAGCCTCAGCATCACTAAGCACCACCACACAACTCAGCACCACCACACAACTCAGCACCACCACAGCATCACTCCGCACCACCACAGCATCACTCAGCACCACCACAGAATCACTCAGCACCACCACAGAATCACTCAGCACCACCACAGCACCACTAAACACCACCTCAGCATCACCAAGCACCACCACAACAGCATCACTAAGTACCACAACAGCATCACTAAGTACCACAACAGCATCACTAAGCACCACCACAGCACCACTCAGCACCACCACACCACCACACCACCACCACAGCATCACTCAGCACCACTAAACACGACCTCAGCATCACTAAGCACCACCACCACAGCACCACTAAGTACCACAACAGCATCACTAAGCACCACCACAACACCACTCCGCACCACCACAGCATCACTAAGCACCACCTCAACACCACTCAACACCACCTCAAGCATTAGCATAGCCAATAGGTCTCGCCTTTGGGGCCTTATAAGTGTTTAACCATGCAACAGTTAATGTTGTTGCACCAAGGATATTATGCTGCATAACTAAATACTTATAAGGTCCCAAAAGCGAGACCTATTGGCTATGCCAATGCTTGTTATAGATAGGCACTGTAATGCTTGTTTTCCACGATGGTAGAGGATCCCACTTAGATATTGCATTAAATAAGATAGTTAACAGTGGGGCCCTCAGGTCTTAATGTTCTAGGAAAAAATCAATAGGCACCCTGTCCGGGCCTGGAGATTTGGCACAGCTACACTTACCCAAAGCAATTCTTACTTCATCCAGGTTAAATGACAAATGCTCCATTAAGGGTTGGGGTGCACCAGGTGGCTCACACATAGGTACGATCTCAAACCCAAAGATCTGCTCAAGTTGGGCCACCCAGGCATCTTCACCCACATGATTATCCAGGGTTATCTCTGTATTGTTCTTAAAGAAAGGGGCGTTTATCACCTTCCAGAATTCCCTGCTATTCTTGGAAGATGCAGCCTTTGTCAGATTTTCCCAGGCATCTTCTTTCAATTCCATTTCCCTATTTTTCCAGGCTTACTTGTACATCTTGCGTAGTACCTTAAGCTCTTTGTCAGTGGTTAGATTACCGCTTAGACCCCCCAGGGATAATCATTCACAGGCATCTAAATCAGTAAAGGGGCAAATTGGTTCACTAGCTCGATCCTCGCCTCTGATCTAGGAAGACTAACGGGACCTCGGGTCACAAGCGGGGTAGGGATAGATAGCCCAGTGGAGTCTCTCTCACAATCAGGGTGTAATAACAGATAGGGTCTGTAAAATATGCCAGTGGGGACACTGTGATCTGGGAGCTAAGCAGGGGCACACTTGAGCGAACCCTTCACAAGTTTCTTACCACATCCTGGTTTTTAAAATTAACAATAACACAGTTTCCTGTTACTACTTTTGCTCACTCATCCCATCCTACTTGCCATAATAATGTGCCTCTCCAGCCTCTTGCCCCACAATGCATAACTTCTAACATGGGTAGAGAACCAATGCAGAACTTTATTCATTAGCTGCTCCGCTAGCTCCCTTTTGTCCTTGCTCAGAGGTGGCACATTAACTAAGACGAGGTCGTAAGGTAGGGCTGCTGGGGAAAGGTCTAAAATATGTGGCTGCTTTAAGCCAGCGGTTGGCAGATCTACACCCTGTGCTGCCTCCCTTACCCTTCTCCCCCTATTGGATGCATATCGGCCTGGGCTCCTGATGGTTCTGTTATGATTTCCACTTGGGGGTTTTTGTTTGAACAAGCTAAGGGCAGGGCAGAGAGGGCGGGAGGAATTTGGGGAAAAAAATAGGTGCGAACTGTGAACCTGGTAAGTTCTTAACGTTCGTTCGCTCAGGCCCCTTGTCCCCCCCCCCCCCCCTTGTTGAGTTCCCATGGGACCCCAGAGCTTGTCCTGAAACAGGGAAAGATGCTGTAGTCGGGGCATTACCATGGATAAATCCCCCGTTAGTAAGGTTATCTAATTTCTCTTCAATCATCGCCAGTCTGTTGGTTAACGGCTGGAGCAGCGAAGAAACCATCTGTCCCAATTTGACACACTAGTCCTCACTTAACCCCGCCGGAGAGGCTTTATCCGGGAACAACGGGACTGTAAGCAGTGGGTCAGGAATGGTTTTAATTGCTCTTGGTGCCTTCGAAGTTTTTAACTTCGGTTTCCTTCCAGGTCTTTTCCTCTTGACTGCTGGCTCGATTAAAGAGTCTGAGGACGCAGGGGACCCAGGATGGAGCAAGGTAATCGAGGGGTGGTTGGAAGTAGCACTTGCTTCCTCACCACCAACCACTACAGGCTGTGGCTCAGAAGTGGGTTCTGACGAGAGGCCGCTTTTCCTACCTTCCTCCAAGGAGAGGCGGCACTCAGGTAGTAAAATTTCTTACGAGAGGACGTTTGCAGCTCTTGGCAGGAAAGAGTCTAGAGTATTTACTATTTCCCCCCCTCTTTCTTTTGGGTTGCAACCTTGTGCTTACCCTTTGTAGATTGACAGCTTCTATAAGGGTTTTTAGAAGTCCCAAGCGAAGATTCTCCCTCACTGCAACGCTTAAAGGGGAGGCCCAGCCCATCCTCTGACGGGCGCAGGACCGTAGCGCACTTTTATGCGCAGATTCAGCTGTCTGCTTCTGGGGATTTTGGGGGGTGTTGTCTCTCCCCAGCGATGCGATGTGGCAATGCATGGCTTCTCCCCGCAGGGTGGTGGCGGCGTCAGGCGGGTACAATCCCTGCGGGACCGTAGTGCGCTTTTATGCTCGGATTCAGCTGTCTGCTGCAGGGGATGATGGGAGGTGTAGTCTCTTCCCAGCTATCTGAATCAATCATCACCCTGTCCTATGGTTTTTCAACTCGTATATGCTTTCTTTAGACACAATGTTTTGTTTTTTCTCAGTATTAGCAAAGCTGATAGGCCTGACCTTAAATGTAATAAATAGCATTTCTGCATGTCCATTTTTACATGTATTAGCACCTTGAAGCTAAGGGTTTGCCAGTGCTAGCCGTTGCTTGTTTGTTTGATACATATGATGGTATGCCCATTCTTTATACTTTACCTTAATAAATAATGTTGGTATCTAAATTCACAAAATACTGTGCTTATACTGTTACTTGTTCTAGTTCATCAAATTTAAAATATATGGCCTGCAATCTGGAGTTGTAAACCCGTTTTTCGTAAGCATTTACTGTGCAGTACACTCAAGTACTAATCCGTCTTATCCTCTTCAGCCCGATTTTTCAAAGGGAAGTAAGCAACATTGTCATTGCTGCACTTCCGGTCTGCCCATTGATAAGATTGAAAGGAAAGCATACCCCTCTGTTGTGCATCGTCCTTTAGCCTAGGTCCATCCAATTAAACCCGCCTTTTACACAGGTAGCACTGTAGCTTTGACTTTGGACAGCTTTCAATGTTAGCCATTTGCCACATTGGCTGGTAACAAGTTTGCCATTAGAAAATTCTACAAAAGGGAGGTTGCTTTAACAGCGTTCACAAGTGATCTGCGTGGGATATGCGACACTGCATCATAATGTTTAGAGGAAGTGTGTGTAAACATTACTATCTTGACTCAATTGCAAAGCAGTATGTTATGATAGATAGACCAAGCTACGTTAAGAAACCATGCCATGATAATTTCTACCAAGCTAAAATAGGCATTCTGGGGTTACTGTTAAAAAGCATTTCATTAGACACCATAAAAAGTCCTCCTGAGAACTGTAGTCCTTATTATGTTGCCACATAATTGATACTCATTAGTTATTGTTGTAAGCTATTTAATTGTGGTGGTGGCCTCCTTAACCAGATTTTACATTTTGTTTAATAAACTGAATTTTATTGTTTTGAAAACAAGATCACAACAGTACGTAGTATCTTTCATGGTTATGACAAGTTATGAGCATAGGCAATTTATCATTCTTTATGGAAGAAACCTACTTCAAATCAGTCCCTGATATGCCAACTCTCGTACTTTCCCTTGTTTCCTGGGGCACTCTCATGACCCATAAATAGGATCTTCCTGTTTGGCACACCAGTCCATTGCCTGTTTCCACTGAGCAAAAATTCTGCAATGTCTCTCTTGGCTGGAATAGTCCCAAACCCACCAGAGTTCTGTCCCCACATATCCCCCAGTTCTCGTCTTTTATCCCCAGGAGGGCTAACCCTGGGGATGGGTCTATGGGCATACCCAATAATCGTGAGAGGAAAACAAATACTGCTTGCCAGTATTGTTTGATCCAAGAACATTCCCACATGACATGGAAGAAGTGGGCATACAGTTCCGGGCAACGACAGCAGGTTGGTTCTGCTAGTCTACCCACATACCATATTCTCACCAGTGTTCGGTAAGCTATCTGCAGGAGACATGCATGCGTCCTTCCAGTCAGAGTTGTCCGGGGGCTAAGTTAGCCCTTCCAGCAAGGCCACAGAGGCGTTATCAAATCCGGAGAATTGAGTACTAGTGCTTTGTAGATCTTTGAGATGCCCTTCTCATTTATACAACCCATGAGGTCTTGGATTCAAGTGGGCTAAACTCAGGGCAGTGCAAAGAAAGTCTCGGTGGTGTTCGAGGGTGTGGCACAACTGCATGTACTGGGAAAATTGTGATTTGTGTAGGGCACACTCAGACTGGAGGGTTTGGAATGATTTAAGGTGTAAACCCGGCCATACATCCCCAACCATGTTTATTCCGATTTTGTCACACTTGAACTCAAGGGAGGATTGATGATTTAACCATTGTCTTGTCCACAGAGTCATCTTGAGTGTAATCTTTTTATCACAGCAGTTCCATTTCACCGCTGAGTGCCGTGTGAGCTGGACTACTTGAGTGGACTCAGGGAAGTGGTGCGTGGTGGGGTTCCCATAGAGCATACCCCTAATATTGTCTTGTCCCTTAGTTGCCACCTCCAGGCGGTTCGCCTGTTCATGCCTCCCTCTCCTCATCCAGTCATTGGCCACCAGCAGGTGGGCTGCCCGATAATGTAGATGGACATCTGCCATGCCCATCCTTCTGTGGTATGGTGACTGAACACATTTCGCGTATGCAATATAGAAGGGGTGATTGCACCACCGGAAAGAACGTATCTTGGCTAATATGTTGCAAAATCAGGCATATGGTATACATTGGGGTTGTTTTGCAGGATGTACAGCATCATGGTTTGCACGATCATTTTAAATGGGGCTGTGCGGCCAAGGATATTAAAGGGGAACGTGTCCATCTGCGGAGGTCTGCCATGAGTTTAGTCTGGGAGCTCCTGGGTGAGGCTCCAAGTTAAATTGGATTTTAGCCCCACCTGAATATGTAGGTATTGGAAGCTGAGTTTGTGGATCATCAGTTGCTATTGCCAATCTATCACTTGTCGGTTTCCATTCAGGAGAACAAGGATCGACTTGGGCCAGTTAATAGGTAGACCAGAGGCCTCTCCATAAAGGGTGAGCATCTGACATAGCCTCGGGCTGGTGAGAGAAGACTTAGAGACAAAGAGTTGGACAGCATAATCATATAAAGCCATGCAGTCTTCTTTTGCCGTCACCCAATCAAAAACTCATATTTGTGCATCGCAGTGGACCCAGGCAGCAGGGGATTCTATAGCCAAAGCAAAAAGGAGAGGACAGAGCAGGCCTTTCTAAAAAGGGGCAAAGAGGGTGCCATTGACAGACCTGAGCCCGGGGGCTGGAGTACAGCACCCACATGTATGACATAAATTTAGGGCCCAATCCCATTCTCACTAAATCTTCATTGAGCGATGCCCAGTTCACCAAATCAAATGCCTTCTCGAAGTCCAGGAGTAAAAGGAGACACTGGTCTTCAAGCTCAGATAAGCTGTTTGGACTTCAGTGGTTTGAACCGACATCGATCTTGGTGGATCTGGTGTGGAAGTGGTTTAAGTAGCTGGTTGGCCAGAACTTTTGCATATATTTTAACTTCGATATTAATGAGGGAAATTGGTTGATAGGATGCACAATGGTCCAGTGGTCGACCTGGTTTTGGCAACGACTATGGGTGGCCAAGACGAGGTTGGGAGGAAAGTGTGATTTGTCGACCGCTTTTTGGTACAGATGCAGGAGGTGAGGGGTCAATTGAGCCTGGTAGCACTCGCTTGGAAAGCAATCTGAACCGTGGGGTCTTCCCAGGGTTCATATCTTTAAGTATCAATATGATTCTTAGGCTTTGAGGGGGAAATCCAGGCCTGTCCTGTAGGCTAACTCTCGTCATTGGGATGTCTGTCAGTAGGAAGGGGGGGGGCGGAGGCCTTCCTTGGAGGGGGGGGGGGTGCTCATGCATTGCATATAGACTGCTGTATTATTCTGCGAGTGTTGGACGGATGTCCTCCCAAGAGCAAGGCGGTGCCACTCTTGATCTGTAATTTTGCTGTAACCTATACTTTCTAGGGTCGAGATATGAAGTTCTAGGCTAGCCATTTGTTGGTGTTTGACCTTCTGTTTCAGATAGGATTTAGCCCCACCTACCTTAGGTTTTAGCAGCAGGCTATATTTTCTGTATCCTCCGCCCAGATGTCGATGTCGCTGAGAGCTTGGAGACCATGTATGTGAGTTCTTGTAGGGTATCCTCCAATTCAGAGTTATGACCCTCCGCCTAGTGACTTTGTCTGCCACTCCACAGAGAACTTAGCGCAGGATGGAGACCTCAACTCCCACCTCCTCGATTTTAGACTCCAGGGCAGTGCTGGAGGCTTGGATCGCCAGGAGTATGGCCCCCGTCTTCTGATGCGGGGTGGGTGGGGGGGCTTATGGGCAATTTTGTAAGGTCTGGAGATCCACAGTTGCCAGAAATGGGGGCAGTGTATTTATCAATCTTATGTTGCCCTGACACCCGGCTGGGTTATCACAGCCATGCTTGGGAAGTGCGTTCAAATCGGGGCCGCCGAGCAGAGGAGTCATCGGCGCCTGCTGTATATGGGGTAATCTGTGAGGTGTCTTTTCAAAAAGCAGGTTCCCCCACTTCCCCCCCCCCCACCCCCCCCAGCCAGCTTACTCCACCAAAGTTGGGCTGGGTAGCACGAGCAGCTGGGGACCGGCTCCCAGGACCTTCTTGCAGCGGCAGTACGGTATGGCTCAGGCTGCCACAGGTTTCAGCAGTGTCCCAAGCATAAAACTTGGCAGGTGGGGGTCCCTCTTTCCCGGGGGCTTGTCTCGTGGTGTCCGACCCACAGGATCGACAGGGCTCCACCTCCTGCGTCCCCCAACACCAGACAGGCAGAAGGAGAGGGATCACCTGCAGCCGCTGTCTTCGGGGTAAATTTGCCCTGTAATGGACGTTGGGATAGGCACTGCAGCGTCCACGTCCCGCACAATGGGCCAACAGCACAGGGACCACTGTCCTCCCCCACCATGGTAGCGGTAAGCCTTGTGGGTCAGGAACTTTACAGGGAAGTTGCCACAATCTTGGCCCCTCAAGCAATGCCTCCCAGATGTTACATTTTTATAACATGTTTTAATAGAAATATCAGTATCACAGGATTACAGATAAAATAAGTACTAAACCTTAAAGTATAACAAATTGAAACTGGCAATTGACATTATTTATCCCAAGCTAAGGCGTGGGGGTAACTGATGCATATACCATCATTAAACGGCAACACGGCTGCAGTAGAGAAAATCAGATAATAACCTTACCCATACAAACTTAGCAACCATGGTGCAGACTCAAGTCCTTTGACTATATCCTAAAAATCGCCTATTAAAAACAGCACCACTAATAAAAAGTCAAAATTTTCTATGTGAGTAGCTGCTCAGTCCCCTTTTGGGGAGTCAGCAAGACAAAAGTGTGGATGAGAGGATGGTTCTTCCCAGCAGTATATGCAATCCTTGGGATGCCTCCAGAGAATCTGTTCAAAGGTGTGGCATGATGTAAGTGGACTTCTAAAGCTTACTCCTAAACGCAGATTTTTAACCTCATGATTTCGCACCATGGAAATCTCCTGAAGTGCCAGATTGAATCCAGAAGCTCTTGCAAAAGCTCCTGTGCACCAGACGTTGGTGCCATTTGCCTGTCATGACTCCGTCCTGCCTCCAGACATGATGGCACAGACCTGCATATAAGTGCATTCCCTTTGCGCTGGCATCCGTTCTTCTGGTTCTGGACCTCATCTCACAACCGTTCTTTGATTCTTTCACTGAAGGTATTTGACAGTGTGCAGGGATGTAACCTCCTAAATCGTCAGGACATGACGTCTGCCCTTGGTGCCTCAGCAGCATAGATGACTCTATGTTCTGTAACAAATGCTCCCTGATGCATCCGAAGTTCTTCAGAGCAAGAAGCTAAACTCTGTCACCAAGCACAAGAAACTGGACAGTCCTGCTCCACGTCCAGAGGCCATTTATGGTAAATTCAAAATGGTGTGGCAAGTCGGAAAAAAAAGATGTCCAAGTGAGGCTTATTGGCTGCTCGACTCACTGGCTTCAGGGAGAGGTCTTATTGTGTGTGCTCTACAGGGCTGACTCTGGCTTTGATTTCCGACTCTGAGTTAATTCCAATTCTAGAGCTCATGTGCACAGAGTTTTTGGGCCAACATTACCTCTGCAGCAAATCCACAGCTTTCAAGGAAGCCATGCTGCAAACTCTTTAAGATGGCTTAGGTACCTCTGGTGTGCCTCTGGACCCCATGAATCTGGTAGAGCTCCCAGTTAGGTTTTTAAAGGTGCTATCTGACCTCCGAGAAATTCAGCCTGGTCTGCCTCCGGTGCCAGGCCATTCCTTAGCTAGTTTGCTGCAAGCTCATGGGTTGTTCCTGTTTCGCACTGCTACTAGATTCCATTCCTGTTTCGAAACCGAATTCAGATAGGGCATTCACTGTCGTGCTACTTCTTTAACAAAATCAAACCTCAGTTTGAGAAAGATATGCAGTTTCCCTGCCTTAGAGGCAAGAGAATGATGGTCACTATGCCTAAATTCTGATGTTCTCTAAGGCCTTGTGCAGGTCCTGCTTAATGAAGATGCTGATGAAGAATTGAACCGCTTGCTCACTCCTAATTATACTGATGCTGGCTTGTATCCTGATCTACAAAATGCCAGTGGCTTGCACACATCACAAGATATGGACTTGAATTTGCCCTTCAGGCCCCCAACAGAAGAGAGTGATACTTTTACAGTGGTGATTTGCTGAGATGCAGAAGCACTGGATTTTCACCTTCTACCAGCGGGAATTAAGGTCAACCTCCTGACTGAAGTTTTGCAGCCCAGCCCTGTGACATGGAGCCCTTAGCCTCATTTAACAAATCCCTGACTGACTCCCTCATGGCTGACTGGTCCAAGTCATCATTGACCCAACCAGTGAGTTTCCCTATTGCAAGACAATACAGACCAGCTCCAGATGATTCCACTTTCCTGATGCAGTATGCTACTATTGAATGCATTACATTACAGGCTGTTACGATCAAACTCAATCCAAACTAATTTCCTACTTCCTCCTCCCCCACACAGAGAATAGGAAATAGATGCTATGGTGAAGAATATCTTTTTATTAGCAATGTAGTGCTTCGATCCTTAAATTATGTTTTAGTCCTTTGTCACTGAATTCACATCCATGGTGAGTCAGTTTTTACCTGCTTTGCCTGAAGAGTTAAAACATTCATTTGCCCACTCTGTAGATGTTCTGGGTGCGTCCAAATATATTGTCTGAAAGAGACTATTAGTTATAGATTCCTTACCTTAGAATTACCCCCAGGCGTCAGACTGGATCTGGAGAATTTTTTCTCAGCAGTACCCCTGCGCGTCGGTAGGTGGCGTTGGTCGACTCCCCGCTCGTCGTCGTGGTTGCCGTCGTGACGACGCGGTATCTACTTTGACGCCGCCCCTGCGCACTGACGCCATTTCTTTCTTTTTCCGTGCCAGCCAGCGCAGATCCGGAGAGAGCGGTACCCTTAGCCACTTTTTGATTAAATCCTTTTCGACTTTTGTCGACATCTTTTTTCGAGTCTTCCGACTCCTGATGGACGGAGGGATGTCCCGTCCTCGACCCGGCTTCAAACCCTGTGACTCCTGTCACAAGTTGATGTCGGTCACGGACCCGTACCTCATGTGCCTTTGGTGCCTGGAGAGCGACCTTGACCCGAGGTCGTGCTCCAACTTTCGGGCCCTGAACCCGAAGTCTTTGCGGGAGCGGTCCCGAAAGCTTCTGGAGGCCCGGCAGTTGGCTCCGCGCCACTAGAGGTCCCCGTTGAGAGGGAGGTCGCGGCACCGGTTGCAGAGTCACCATCACTATTCATCGTCTAAGTCTTCGGGTAAGTCGAAGCATAAGAAGAAGGGGAAGAAACACAGTCGCACTTCGCCTTCTCCCCGTCCTTCGGCCGACGCGATGCGGGACGCGGAAGATTGTCATCCTTCGGCTCCACCCGCGGAGCCAGCTGGGATGGCTCCGAGCTTCCCTCCCTTCCCGGGAGCCGGAGCCTCCCCTGCCTAACTTCGTGCCTTTTACAAAGCTCTCCACTCCATCTTTGGGCAGCCCGACTTCGCCGGTGTGCCTTCGGGCCCCACAGACTCGGCTGGGGGCTCTAGGCCTTCGATGCCAGCGGCTCCGGCGGGCCCCCAGGGATCTAGGCCTAGATTCGGATGGGCGCCGGTTGACCTTACGACACCTCCCCCGGTGCCGATTCCTTTGACGACACCTCCACCGCTTCAAACGCCAGTTGTCTCCCCTGCCGGCGTCGACCCCGGCCTCTCCCTCGACATGGACATGTTGCCTGACCGGCGTAGACCGATGCCGGTACCAGCGCCAGGGGGTACTTTTGTACCGTTGTTCATCCCTGGTGTTACTTTTAGCCCCGAGTGGCAGCCAGGAGAGGATGAGGAGTGGGAGGGGTCTGATGACCATTTGGCAGACCAGTTAGAGGAGCCGAACTGGAGAGAGAAGTTGGGTGACGTCAGTGGTCTTGATACATCCCCAGACCCTGGTATGCTTTCTCCCCCTACCGTGACTACGGAGGAGGGATCCTCCTACGCTGTGGTGTTGCATAGGGCGGCTGAGGCCGTGGGCCTTGAGCTTTCTACGGTGGAGGTCAGGACTAACCTCCTGACTGAGGTGCTTCAGCCAGCAGCAGCCTCTTCGGAGCCCCTGCTGCCTTTCAATGAAGCCCTCACGGACATCCTACTGGGCACTTGGTCCAAAGCCAGCACAGGGGCTCCTGTGGACAGGATGATTGCCCAACGCCACCGCCCGGCTCCGGGCGACCCACTTTTCCTCTCCCAACACCCTATCCTTGAGAGCTTGATGGTCCAAGCCTCAACCTCAAAATGTGCGTACCCTACTGCTCCCCCAGATAGGGAATCCAAGAAGCTGGACCATCTTGGGAAGATGTTTTCCTCGGCCAGCTTAGGACTGCAGTCGGTGAACAACGCATGTCTCTTGGGCCGTTATTCCCACTCCGTGTGGGACACGGTCGCGCAAGTGCTGCCACAGTGCCTGGAGGAGGCCCGGACTGTACCCTCCCGTGCGCTTGTTGAGGGTAGAGATGCAGCAAAGTTCGCCATCTGCTGTGGGCTGGACACGCCGACTCGCTGGGTAGGACGATTTCTACGTCGGTAGCCCTGAGACCCTACGCCTGGCTGAGGTCCACTGACTTCTCCGGGAATCTCCATTCAACCCTTTTGGACATGCCCTTTGATGGCCGTCGCCTGTTTGACGACAAGGCAGACAACATGCTCGAGCGCTTCAAGGACTCTAGGGCTACGGCCAGATCCTTGGGCCTCGCTACCACCTTGCGCCCTGTGCAGTCTGCCTTTCGTCGCTACGGAAGCGGTGCCCCACCACGCTCCACCCAGGGCCACAGGATGGCGCAAGCTACTCCGCCTCTGCGCGGCCGGGGACGTGGGACCCAGCGCCGTGGGTCTGGGGGCCAGTCCACCAGTGCCCCCTCTGCAGCAGTCTCCAAACCTTCGTAGTCCGACCTTTCAGGGCCACCAGTTGCCAGTGGCCGGCAGGATCCGCCATCACCTCCCCCACTGGCACAACATCACGTTGGACAGGTGGGTTTTGCAGATAGTCGGAAGAGGCTACTCCCTCCCCTTCGAGACTACCCTCCATCTATGCTACCTACATCCCATTGCATGTCGCAGGATCACTTGGACCTTCTCCGTCATGGAAGTTACGGCTCTCTTGGCCAAGGGAGCTATTGAGCGCGTCCCTGTCCCAGAAGTAGGTTGTGGTTGCTACTCCCACTACTTTCTGGTACCCAAGAAGAACAAAGGCCTGCGTCCTATCTTAGACCTCAGGGACGTCAACCGCTTCCTCCGGAAGGAGAAGTTCAAAATGTTGACATTGGCTCAGGTCCTGTTCGCCCTCGACCCTGGAGACTGGATGGTAGCATTGGACTTGCAGGACGCGTATTTTCACATCCCCGTCTTGCCTGCACACCGGCGTTACCTGCTCCTGATAGCAAGAGAGGCTGGGGGTCGCATTACAAAGGCTGCAAGGCCTTTGAAGCTCCCCTGCCACAGATGGCTCTTCCTGGCTTGGGGGAGGTGTGACCATCTCCTCCCAGGAAAGGCTTTGTTTCTGGGCTCAGGGAGCAAAGGCTCCCACTCCAGGGGTCCAGAAACATATCTCGTGGTGGCAGGCTGGTGTGTACCAGTCAGGGAACCCACCAGAGGCTGGTCGTTTTTCAGGGGGCATCTCTAAGATGCCCTCTGAGTGCATTTTCCATTAAATCCCATACTGGCATCAGTGTGGGTTTAATGTGCTGAGAAGTTTGATACCAAACTTCCCAGTTTTCAGTAAAGCCATTATGGTGCTGTGGAGTTTGTAATAACAAACTCCCAGCACCATATACTCTTAATGGCATTACTGCACTTACAATGTCTAGGAATTGGTCTAGACACTAGGGGTACAGGGCTCATGCACCTGTACCCTCACCACAGGTATAGTGCACCTAGCTTAGAGGGGTGGCTGACCTATGCCAGGGCAGTGGGTTGTAGGCATGGCACACAGGGATGTGTGCTATGTCGACTTCACTTAGTTCTGCACCGAAACACGCACCCTGCAATGGCCGTGTGTGTGTAAAGGTACAGGGCCTCTAAGGGTGGCACAATTAGTGCTGCAGCCCTTAGTGGCCTTCCCTGGCCACAGTGCCCTTGGTACCCATGGTACTTTTTACAAGGGACTGACATGTGGCCAGAGCGGTGCCAGTTGGGGGTACAAGGTACAATTTTTGGGAAAGAACACATGCCCTGGGAACCTGATTGGCAGGGACCCAGGTTACAGCAAGTCAAAGTGCATCAGTAGTCTGACACAAAGTGGGGGGGGGGTTACTGCAACAGAAACCCAGCTTCCTACATGTATGCGTGTGTTCCACCCCAAAAAAGAAATTCCATTTGTTTTTCTCTATAAACAGGCTTACACCCATATGTTAGTGTTCCAGGATCCTGCCCACACACAGGCAGGTACATTACTGTGACTTCAATGAAGATTCCTTTAATGGAGAAATTAGTATTACAAAAAATAACTGTTCGAGGCATGTGAGCTGTAGATCACATGCTTGTGCATAGATCGCCATCTGGTGTTGGGTCCGGATGTTTGCAGTTTGTTTTTCTTCGAAGAAGTCTTTCCAGTCACGGGACCGGTGACTCCTCCTTTCGGTAATGGTGCGCATGGGCATCGCCTCCATTGTTAGATTGTTTTTTTCCGCCATCTGGTTCGGACGTGAATTGTTGCACTCTGGTTCGACACCGTTTCTCGGGTTCCCCCTCGGTGTGCAGTCCACTACCCTCGATGGTATTTTCTCGAAAGCGCTTCCCATTCTCCGCGTATCGCTTTAAGTCGAAGACCTTCGATCGGAAGACTCGTGGAGGGCCGTCGGGCCTACCCGCGTCGGGCTCCATAGCAGTCGATGGAACGGACTCCATTTAAATTATGTCCTGGGTGTAGCGCTACGTTCCGCACACCGACTTGCACCAAGTGTGCAACCTGTCTGTCTGTCTCTGGAACACGACGAGAAGGACTGAGACCCGTGCCGATCGATTCGATCGAAGAAGACACTCCGTGACCTTCGGACTCGACGTCACGAAATGCATCAGCAAAGCGGCTCCACAGTGGATCTTTTCGGAGAGGATTCCGATTAAGAAGAATCCAACGCGCCGGAAGCCGAAGCAGAAGTGGAGGAAGAATACATCGCCGTGTCTGAAGCCGACTCCGATGTCAAAGACCAAATAACACCAGGTCAACGTATCGTGAGTACAGAGACTTCCTTCCCATACCACTTACTCCTCAAAAATACTCGGGTCCCTCCTCTGCCCTCAAGCCAAGGTCGGCACAGACAGTTTCAAGCACCCCACCTTCGGGCCCGGCGCTGAAACACAAAGAAAGTCCTTCGGGCTCGAGTCTGCTCCATACCGGCAACGAACCGAAAGCTTCGGCGCCGAAACCTTTGACACCGATAACGGCAAATAAAGAAAAGACTCTCTCTAAAGAACTAAGGTCCAACGTTCCATCTTCGGATCCAAAACAAAAAGAGCTGGAAATAAATCCAGATACTGGACATATCATTGCTAAATTACCTGAAAATAGGAAAATGGGCCTTCAAGAGCATTATCACATACCTCTGAAAAAGAAAAATGTGGGCACCAACCCTTTCCCACCTTACGTTTCATCTCCTCCACCCATCGATCCAAACTTACTTATTTCACCTACAAACTCACCATCACCTGACCCACACGATGAGTGAGATGGGGACCATGATCAGGGTAGTCCAGTAGACCCTGACCCATGGGAACATTATGATAATGATTCTCCTCCATCTTGTGAGTTGCAGCCTACCCGTGCCCCAGATTGCAGTGAGCAGAGTCCAGGAAGTGGTAAGGAGGCAGACTAGTGCTGTCTCTTTCCTAAAAGAGTTAAAAAACGATTTTCCCTATCTGTGATTACTGTCTTTGCCTGTGGTTGTTACAGTTTAAAATTGTAGTTTTAACCTGCCCGTGATTGCATATTTAATTACCTGTTTAGTGTTCAAACTTGTGGTTTTTCCTGCCCATGATTGCTTCCATTTAACGTGTTGAAATGTGGGATTTGCAGTCCTAAATCTCTGTAGTTTTCCCTCTCATTCCCGGTGACTATCAGTTTTCCCTCCAAATTTCCCCTTGTCTCTGCTAAGACCTGTATGTTAAACAGTGCACCCTCAGCCACCATTTTGTGTTAACAAGTCCGTGAAACCAGCCTCCCCTCCTCCCCTCCTCCCCCTCCCCCCGCTCCCCCCGCTCCCCTCCCCCCGGGGTTGGGACTACTGGTAGGGCTAGGGCCTCTATTGGACGTAGAGTTCAGGGTTTTTGAAAGTTATTGGGTGCTTGGACTAGGGCTGAGATTGGCTGTAAGGTCCTCGTCTCCTATTGTTTCTAGATTTTAGGGCTAGTGTTGTGATTGGATAGGGTTAGGGTACCCATTGGCTGAAGGGGTCACCTGACTACTAGAGCTATAAACGGCCAAGGCTTAGGGCGTCTCAGCCCGGGCTTCGAGGCTAAGGGTGGAGAGGACAAGGGTGAGTGCCTGTTTGAGACTGGTCGGGACCTGGGCCAGAAATGCTGCCCATTTTCCCATTCATTAATACCCACCCTATGTATGTGTCCCTCTATATATAAGCATTTATCTTCACTATAGATATGTACCTATCTTTGTGTATTGCTTTGTATAAACATGTAGAATAATTATGTTATTAAAAAAAAAAAATCTTTGGTCTACATGTACTTGCTTCCATTGTGCATCTAGGTACCTCTATGTACTTGGATCTGTGTGTCTGTTACTTTTCTCCTGAAAAAGCATATCCAATGCACTACCCTATTTCTCAGCCTATACTTCTCTCAATATATCTTCTAGCCCAACTTTCTGACTCATCTCAAACTTCTTTCTACTACTCTTTCAAATGCACTACCCTATCTCTCACCCTATACATCTATCGTTATATCCTCTACACCCACTCTCTCATTTATCCCAAACCCCATACCACTACTATGTCCCCCAAAATAACCCTTTCTTGACTCTCTCCTACTCTACCCCTCCTTGCATCATCTGACACCTCTTTTACTATACCGATCCCCCAAAACAAACCTTTCTAAACTCTTCCCTCTGACTCTTCCCCTCCAAAAACCCTTTTTACTCATCCAAAAGCCTCCTCCTACTGCTATGACCTAAAAAAAGAAATCCTTCACTCTTCTATCCCTCCACTATCCTTTTCAATCAAAATAACACACTAACATGTTCACTTCTCTAATTCCATATTCCACTATACTAATTCACCAATCCTTTATGGGTTCCAGAGTAGCGTGCTACTCGCCAACAAAGCGTTTCAACACCTCATCAGGGTTACAAACGCTATATAAATGCAAACCTTTTTCCCTTTTTTACCCCTCCCCAACCCTTCTCAATCCAAATAACTGACTAACATATCCACCACTCAAATTACTTCATATTTCACTATACTAATTTTCAACACTAATCCTTTATGGGTTCCGGAGTAGCCTGCTACTCGCCAGAAAAGTGCTTCAATACCCCATCAGGGGTAACAGGCGCTATATGAATGCAAACCTTTCTTTCCCTTCTATCCCTCCGCTATCCTTCTCACTCCAAATAACTGACTAATATCCACCACTCAAATTACTTTCATATTTCACCATACTAATTCACCACTAATCCTTTATGGGTTTCCGGAGTAGCGTGCTACTCACCCCCAAAAAAAAAAAGCGCTTTAAACCCCATCAGGGGTAAGAAGCGCTATATAAATACAAACCTTTTATCCTTCTGCTATCCTTCCGAATCCAAATAACTGACGAACATATCCACCACTTAAAATTTACTTGCATGTTTCACTATACTAATTCAACACTAATCCTCTATGGGTCCTGGAGTAGCGTGCTACTCGCCGAAAAGCGCTTCGACGCCTCGTCAGGGGTAGTAAGCGCTATACAATTACAATACCTACGGTTCACGGTAGGTCACAAGCATTTTCAGTTTACCGTGATCCCCTTGGGTGTTCACGAAAGTGATGGCGGTGGTTGCAGCTCATCTGCGCAGATCAGGGGTTCCAGTCTTCCCCTATCTCGATGACTGGTTGTTAAAAGGGAGTTCACCCCAGGCTGTCGTCGCCCACCTCCAGACTACGGCGGACCTCCTGCATTCGCTGGGGTTCACAGTCAATGTGCCGAAGTCACACCTGAACCCTTCCCAGAAGCTCCTTTTCATCGGAGCGGTTTCGGGCCTATCCTCCCGAACAGCGAGTCTGGGATATTCGGGCTATGATACCGATGTTCCAGCCTCTATCCTGGATTTTGGTGAGAATGACCCTGAGGCTGCTGGGCCTCGTGGCCTCCTGCATCCTGCTGGTGGATCATGCCAGGTGGCATATGCGGGCTCTGCAGTGGGACCTGAAGTTCCAGTGGGCACAGCATCAGGGGGATCTGTCGATGTCGTCCAGATCTCGGTGGGGACTGCACATCAGTTGCAGTGGTGGCTCATGAACCAGGATTCGGTCAACGGCAGATCCCTCTCCCTTCCCCAACCAGAGTTCACAGTGGTGGCAGATGCGTCACTCATGGGATGGGGCGGCCACATGGGAGAGGCGGAGATCAGAGGCCTCTGGTCTCCGGTGGAGTCCAGGCTCCACATCAACCTTCTGGAGCTCCGGGCAATTCGTCTAGCACTGAAGGCATTCCTTCCTTCTGTCAAAGGAAGAGTAGTGCAGGTGTACACAGACAACACTTCCGCCATGTGGTATTGCAACAAACAGGGCGGAGTGGGGTCGTGGACCCTCTGTCAGGAGGCCCATCGTCTCTGGAAGTGGCTGAAACATCGGGACATGTCCCTGGTGGTTCAACACCGGGCAGGTTCCCTGAATGCCAGGGCGGACGAACTCAGCCGCCGGTGCTTGATGGATCGCGAATGGCGTCTTCACTCAGAGGTGGTGCAAGGTCTCTTTCAGCAGTGTGGAGAGCCTTGGTTAGATCTATTCGCCACCGAAGAGAACGCGCAATGTCAGCGGTTCTGCGCGTTGGAATTTCCAGGGCGGCACTCGCAAGGCGACGCTTTTCGTCGCGAGTGGAGTTGCGGTCTTCTATACCCCTTTCTGCCTATACCACTTCTGCCCAGAGTGCTGAAGAAGATCAAGCGCGACCAGGCCCAAGTCAATCTTGTGGCTCCGGACTGGGCGCGAAGAGTCTGGTATCCCAGCTCTTGAACATGACCATCGATCCTCCGATCAGACTGCCCCTTCAGGAGGATCTTCTGTCGCAGCAGCAGGGGACGGTCCTCCACCCGAACCTGTCCAGCCTCCACCTCCTTGCATGGAGATTGAGCAGCAACAGTTGACAGCATTCGACCTTCCTCCTGAAGTCTATAATGTTATCTTGGCAGCCAGGCGTCCCTCTACTAAAACAGTATATGCCTGTAGATGGAACAAATTTGTGGCATGGTGCGCAGCAAAGGCTGTGGATCCCCTTTCTGCCCCCCTTTCTGAGGTTCTCCTCTTCCTGCTTTTTTTTAGCCCAGCAGGGCTCTGCTCTGGGCACCCTTAAGGGCTATCTTTTGGCCATTTCGGCCTTTCTTCGGCTTCCTGATCAGCCTTCTCTTTTCAAGTCCCCTGTTGTAAATCGTTTTCTTTAGGGCATTACTCACCTGTTTCCTCCTATTCCTTTCGTAATGCCCCAGTGGGACTTGAACCTTGTTCTGACTTACCTTATGTGCGCTCCTTTCGAGCCGCTACATAATTGCCCTCTTGGGCTTCTGATGCTAAAAACTGCCTTTCTGGTTGCCATCACCTCTGCTCGCAGGGTGAGTGAGCTTCAGGCTCTGTCGTCTAAGCCTCCTTTCCTTGCTGTCCATCCGGACAAGGTTGTCCTCCACACTAGGCCTTCTTTCTTGCCCAAAGTGGTTACCTATTTCCACATAGGACAGACCATCACATTGCCCACTTTCTTCCCGCCCCCGCATCCTTCCAAGGAGGAGGAGAGACTCCACCGTCTGGATCCAAAACGTGCGTTATCTTTCTATCTGGATCACACGAAACAATTCCGGGTGGGCGATCAACTCTTTGTTGGCTATGTGGGCGCCAAGAAAGGTCGGGCCGTGCAAAAGCGGACCACCTCTCAATGGGTCATTTTTTGCATCAAAATCTGTTATTCCTTGGCGAAAAGGGAACCTCCGGTAGGGCTGTGCGCCCATTCCACCATGGCGACCGCAGCCACTACTACTTTGGGACGTGGAGTCGCCCTCAATGACATCTGTCGGGCAGCTTCGTGGGCCATCACTGCACACGTTCACTAAACATTATTGCCTGGACAGTCCGGTCCGGAGAGACTTCTTCTTTGGCCGTTCAGTTCTCCAGGAGTTTCTGGTGTGAACTCAGTTCGCAGACCCACCTCCGGGGTTGGTATTGCTGGGGTATCTATTCTAAGGTAAGGAATCTATAACTAATCGTCTCTTTCAGATGAACAAGTTACTTACCTTCGGTAATGATATATCTGTAAGAGACATATATTAGTTATAGATCCCTTACCGCCCGCCCATCCTCCCCGTTCTGCGAACTGATTTCTAGCGTAAGGGACTCCCTTTCAGGGCCCTAGTTTTGTGCACCAGTGGTCAGTGTCTTGCATGGCTCTGCGCTTCTGGCGTGGAATGTCGTGTAAAAGAACTGACGTCAGCGCGCAGAGGCGGCGTCTAAGTAGATACCGCGACGTCACGACGGCGACCACGACACCGACGACGAACGCGGTGTCGACTGATGCCACCTACCGACGCGCTGGGGCACTGCTGAGAAAAAATTCACCGGATCCAGACTGACGCCTGGGGGGAATTCTAAGGTGAGGAATCTGTAACTAATATATGTCTCTTACAGATATATTGTTACCGAAGGTAAGTAACTTATAGTCTGTACTAGATACCAGAGATTCTGTTGCCTGGGCTATGGGCCCCATTTTATGTATTGAAATGCCATGGGTGGATGTGTGCAATTTGGTTTTCTGGGGACCTCCAAGACCCCCTCATGGATTTGCCCTTTGATGCGGTTAGTTTGATTTGGCAAATGGCCAGATTCTGCACTAGAACACTCGAAGAGTAGCTCTGCTGTTCTTAGTTTCTTGAGGTTGCTTTTCCCACCCACCATTTCCATCAGCTAATTCGGACGTTTGGGTAGTCAAAGGGCCTTTGCTTGTCTCCATAGGCAGACCTTACAGCCGGACCAACAGCCATATCAACCCTTTTGTGGTGCTAGTGGCACAGCGGGTGGAGGGGGAGAAGGTTGGGTGGAGACATGGTAGCAACATCGGGCGTAGTCCTCTTCGCTCGGTGCTGCTGCCACCAAGCCTCTTTAGTTCTCCCTCCTGCTGCATTTTGCGGCCAGTTGGGGGGCCTAATTCGGCACTTTTTGTCTACTCCTCTGGTGCTACATTATATCAAATGCTTTCTTCAAATTATGCTGCAAGGTTTTGCCCGCCCTTTTCTGTGGACTCTCCCCAACACCCTGCCCCCCCACACTACCACCCCAATTCACCGTTTTTTTGGTTCAACTGCCAGCGGATTATGCTGCTGTTCTTTCCAGATGTTACTGGTGAGATGGCCAAGTTGCGATTACAAGTACTTCCAAAAAAGACAGGGGCCTGGGACTGATTTTATACTTGGGAGTATTAAACTTGTTCCTCTAGAGGGAAAAGTTCAAAATGATGACACTTGCTGATGTTCTGTTGGCTATGGGAACAAGAGCTGGATTGTGTCCTTGGAAGTGCAGGACATCTACTTTCTTGTGCCTGTTCAGCAGTCCTACAGGAGGTATCGCCACATTCTAGTGGAGTTGGACCACTTCCAGTTCACCATCCTCCCCTTCTGCCTGACATTGTCCCTTATATTTTTATGAAGTCCATGTTGATGGCTTTTGCCAATGTATGCGGGTTGAGGATCACTGTATTCCCATACCTTGATGACTGTCTGTTAAAGGTGGGTTTGTCTTAGTTAGTCTTGGACCACGTCCATGCAATGGTGTCATTGCTGTATACTCTGGTGTATTCCGTCAACAAGCCAAAGTCACATCTTCTACCATCTCATAGACTTCCCTTCATTGGATCTGTTCTGGACCTGGTTGCCCTGAAGACTTCATGTTTCAGAGACTGCTTTGTCTTTGTCGGAGTTTTTGTGTATGTATATTAAATTGTGCATTATTGACGATGTGCAGAGTATGGATCTACACTTGAATTCACATGTACAAACTTATATGATGCTATTGTCTTTGAAACAATTTTGATATGACCTGTTAAAGTGTATGTTCGAGGCATATGAGCTGCAGATCACACACTATGCATAGATCGCCATCTGGTGTTGGGCCCGGATGTTTGCACTTTGTTGTTGTATTGGAATAAGTCTTTGGAAGTCACGAGATCGGTGACTCCTCCTTTGGACAATAGTGCGCATGGACTCCATCTTCAGATTGTTTTTTTCCGCCATCGGGCTCGGATGTGTTCGTCGCGCTTCAGTTCGGTGTCGTTACCGTTCTAACTTTCGATGCGCAATCCTTCACCCATTCTTAGGTATTGTTTTCGATCGCGTTTCCCATTTGACGCGCATCTCTACAAACTTGAATTCTTCGATTCCGGTTGTCGACGCAGGCCTTCGGGCCTAGCTGCGCCATCAGGCCTTTTGGCTCATGGAAAGGACTCCTTTCAAAAAGTGTCCTCAGTGTGGGTCCAAGTTTCCACACGCTGATCTTCACGAGGTGTGTAACCACTGCCTTTCGCCCGAGCACGAGGCCAAAGACTGTCCAGCTTGTGCCTCTTTCCGCTCCAAGAAAACAATACGGGATCGTCGGGCTCCAAGAAGCATGGCTCGATCTTTAACATCGATACCGGACGATATCTTCCAAGAAGGCATCAATGTACCGGAGCAGGAGCAGATCGAAGAGGGCAACATTAGCGCCTCCGAAGCCGACGATGCCGACTTCGAAGACAACCCCATCACTCCAGGGCAACGGGTCGTAAGTACTGACGTCGACCCCTCCCCCATTCATAAAAAGGCTTCGGTAACACCTTCACCTTCGGGCCTAGGTGCACACCGGGACAAAACTTCCCACGCCCCGCCTTCGGGCTCGGCAAAGAAGTCAACACATAAGCCTTCTGGCCACTCTGGATCGAGCCAGCCTACCGTCGGTACCAAAACCCCATCCCCGGCACCAAAAACAAAAGACAAACCCAAAGAGAAACCACTGTCTTCGCCCGCACCGAAGCCTGGTTCCACATCGGCGCATTCGGCACCGAAATCCACTGGTACTGAACCTTCGGATCCGCAAAAATCATCGGAACCAAACAAACAACCGGTTCCGAAGACCCCAACACAACCCAGGAAAACTCCTGATTCGAAACCTAAGGAGCATAAAACAACTCCAAAACTTGTGCCACACAAACAGTCGGACCCGAAAAATTCGGCACCGAAACACACTCCAGAGGAGGAATTATTTCGAGCTGATCCAACCCAAAAAACTCTCGAAATAGTCCCAAAGACAGGTCAACTTATGCTTAGTCCTTCCAGGAAAAGGAAAATGGACAAACCTGCACCACCTCCACTTCCTTTAAAGAAGAGAGACATTGCCACTTCTCCTTTAAGAATTCCTTCTCCACCTCCTCCTCCACACCACATCTCTCCTATTCCATCTCCAGTACCCTCACAATCTCCTCCACCTCAGGATGATGAGGACCCCTTTGGGGACGAAGGGGATGATGAACCTTTAGGAGGACCTAGTCATCCTAATATCCCAAATGACCCATGGGACAATTATGGCACACCAGATGTTCCTGATACACCACAAGATGATATTTACCCATCTAGACCATCCCCTCCAGAGGACACTATAGGATTCACTCAGCTCATACACAGAGCTGCAGAATACCACGGTGTGAATTTGCACACAGACCCTATAGAAGAAGATTTCCTCATGGACACTTTTGCACTATCTCAAAGGTCCACTTACATTCTCCCAATGTTAAAAGGGGTAATCAAACACGCTCCTGAAGTCTTTAAGGATCCTGTAAGGGCTAGAGTCATTAACCCCAGAGTGGAAAAGAAATACAAGTCTGCCCCAACTGACCCTGTTTACATTAAAGGGCAGCTTCCCTTAGATTCCTTGGTAGTCTCCAACGCCAGGAAAAGGGCTAACTCCCAAACCTCAGGCGATGCTCCACCTCCTGATAAGGAGTCAAAACTGTTGGACGCATCTGGTAAAAGAACAGCGTCCCAAGCAGCCAACATATGGAGAATTGCCAACACTCAGTCTTTGCTGGCTAGGTACGATAGGGCACACTATGACGAACTAGAGACCCTACTACAACACCTTCCAGATCAATATAAAACAAGGGCCAATGATCTCATCCAGAAAGGCAAACTTATAACCAATACCTCCATTCGATGTGCTCTGAATGCTGCAGACACAGCCTCCCGAG
Organism: Calotriton arnoldi; assembly: GCA_963921515.1. NCBI lineage: Eukaryota > Metazoa > Chordata > Amphibia > Caudata > Salamandridae > Calotriton > Calotriton arnoldi. Next base: position 390,339 of record CAWUFW010000021.1, on the reverse strand, counting down.
CTATTAATAACAGTGTCCTTTTGCGCAGACATGCGTGGCTACGTATTTCGGGGTTCAAACCCGAAGTTCAAACTACCATACTAAACCAACCGTTTGACCAGGAACATTTATTTGGGCCTACTGTAGATTCATCTTTGGAGAAGATGAAAAAAGATACTGATACTGCCAAATCAATAGGAGCTTTGCAATCGCAAACTCCCAGAAGTTTCTTTCGTCGCTCCTCTTATAGGGGCGCCTCTAGAGGTTTTACCACTGATAACTCCTCCACCTCCTATAAAAGTCCCCCCAGACCTCATCTACCAGAGGTTATTACAGAGGAGGTTACAGGGGCAATAACAAGGGTAGAGGCAAAACTATCAATACTCGCACTGCCTCCACCTCCAAACAATGACTTCCCTCCACTCCCCCCGGACCATTATACTCCGGTCGGGGGAAGATTGCTACAGTTCCTACCTGTCTGGAACACCATTACCACGGACAGGTGGGTGAGACAAATCATCCAATCCGGTTATTGCCTAGAGCTCACTTCAACTCCCCCAAACATACCACCCAAACTGCGTCCAATGTCAACAGAGCATTTAACGCTTCTTAAACAAGAGGTGCTTTCCCTCCTACAAAAACATGCAATAGAACCAGTTCCCCTGCATCATCAAAACACAGGGGTTTACTCCCTGTATTTTCTCATTCCAAAGAAGGACGGAACCCTGAGGCCCATCCTGGACCTCAGACCATTAAACCTCTACATACAATCAGACTATTTTCATATGGTCACTCTTCAACAAGTCCTTCCTCTACTCAAACAAGGCGATTTCCTTGCCACCTTAGATCTCAAGGACGCCTACTTCCACATTCCCATTCACCCTGCTCACAGGAAATATCTTCGATTTGTAGTGGACGGTCAGCATTATCAGTTCAAGGTTCTCCCATTCGGAGTCACCACAGCACCCAGAGTCTTCACAAAATGTCTGGCAGTGGTAGCAGCCCACTTAAGAAGACAACAAATTCACGTCTTCCCATACTTGGACGACTGGCTCATAAAAGCCAAGTCGCATACCCAGTGTGTAAATCTCACACACACCACAATCCAAGTACTTCACGACTTAGTGTTTACAATAAACCTCACAAAGTCTCACCTCCAACCGTCCCACATCCAACAATATCTTGGTGCCACAATAAACGCCTCAAAAGGCCTTGCATATCCCAATCCAGCCAGAATAGCAAGCATGCAAGCCCTTATAACAAAATTCCAGCCGCAACACTCACTTCCAGCTCGAGTGTTTATGCAACTAATAGGGATGATGGCCTCTTGTATATTCATAGTACCTCATGCAAGACTCCAGATGCGCCCCTTACAGGAATGCTTAGCACGTCAGTGGAACCAAGCTCAAGGTCAGCTAACAGATCTGGTATTGGTGGACGGCCGCACACATCGCTCTCTTCAGTGGTGGAACACCCAAAACCTTTCCAAAGGGCGACCGTTCCTAGAGCCGGTTCCACAGATTGTGCTAACAGCAGACGCATCGCTCACCGGATGGGGAGCTCATCTACTACATCACACCATACAGGGCACATGGACACCTCAGCAAAAGCTACTCCACATCAATCATTTAGAGTTACTAGCAATCTTTCTGGCATTAAAATCATTCCAGAAACACATATCAGGCAAAGCTGTCTTAGTCCGGACTGACAATATCACAGCAATGTATTATTTACAAAAACAGGGGGGGACGCACTCTCTGCAGCTCTCTCAACTAGCACAGAGCATATGGAGGTGGGCTATTCCTCAAAACATATTTTTTTAGCCCAACATCTTCCAGGACTTCAGAATCAGATGGCAGATCTGTTAAGTCGTCAAACACAACAGATTCACGAGTGGGAACTTCACCCACAAGTTCTTCAACCGTTTTTCCAAATGTGGGGGCATCCAGAGATAGATCTCTTCGCCAAACATTACAACACAAAATGCCCAAGCTTCGCCGCCAGATATCCACACCCATTGTCCAAAGGCAATGCGATATGGATGAATTGGTCAGGCAGATTGGCGTACGCTTTTCTGCCTCTCCCACTCATTCCATTAGGGGTGCGCAAGCTGCAACAACAGTCAGTAACACTGATTCTAGTTGCTCCAACATGGGCCAGACAACCATGGTACACAACATTGCTGGAACTATCGGTAGTCCCGCACCAAAAACTACACCTCTCCCCACAACTCTTAACACAGAACCATGGAGAGATCAGACATCCAGATCCAGCACAGCTCAATCTAGCGATCTAGCTCCTGAAGTCCTAGAATTTGGTTACCTCAATCTTCCACCTGATTGTATGAACGTTATCAGAGAGGCTAGGCGCCCCACCACTAGAGCCTGCTATGCAGCCAAGTGGAAAAGACTTGTTATATACTGTACCAATAACACGATCAATCCTCTAGATGCGTCCATTCAACACATCATATGTTACCTGCTGCATCTTCAAAGATGTAATCTAGCATACACATCAATTAGATTACATCTCGCTGCCATATCAGCTTACCTACAAAATAGACAACATTTGTCATTGTTCAAGGTACCTGCCATTAATGCATTTATGGAAGGCCTCAAAAGAATAATTCCTCCCAGGGTACCACCCTCTCCAGTGTGGAATCTAAACATCGTCCTCACTAGATTAATGGGTCCTTCATTCGAACCTCTACATAAATGTGAGCTACAATTTCTTACATGGAAAGTTGCTTTCCTTGTGGCCATCACATCTCTCAGAAGAGTCAGTGAGTTACAGGCACTAACTATTCAAGAACCATTTTTACAACTCCATCATAACAAAGTGGTTCTCAGGACAAATCCCAAATTCCTTCCTAAAGTTATTTCTCCCTTCCATCTCAACCAATCTGTTGAGTTGCCAGTGTTCTTCTCGCAACCACAAACAGTAGCAGAAAGAGCTCTTCATACACTAGACGTGAAAAGAGCACTCCTTTACTATATTGACAGAACAAAACCTTTTCGCAAAACAAAACTTTTGTATCCTTCTCACCACCACATAAAGGCAATCCTATATCAAAGTCTGGGATTGCAAGGTGGATTGTCAAATGTATACAAATTTGCTATCACAAAGCAAAACGTACACTATCTATTCCCCCTAAAGCCCACTCTACCCGCAAAATAGGGGCTTCCATAACATTTTTAGGGAACATTCCCTTAGATGATAGCTGCAAAGCAGCTACATGGTCTACACCGCACACATTCACAAAACACTATTGTGTACATGTGCAGGCAAAACAACAAGGTAGTGTTGGCCAGGCTGTACTCAAAACACTATTTCAGACTACTGCAACAGATACTGGTGGTCGCCGCTAAAGAAAAGTACTGCTATGTAATCTATGCATAGTGTGTGATCTGCAGCTCATATGCCTCGAACGGAAAATGCTACTTACCAGTATGCATCTGTTCTTGGCATGTAGAGCTGCAGATTCACACACGCCCACCCACCTCCCCGGCTACCTTTATCTGTTCCAGTATTATCTTAATTAGATACAACATACATGGACATCTATTTCTGTTTCTCACAAAACTCAATCATTTCCCTTCTTGGCGAAAAAGCAATCTGAAGATGGAGTCGATGCCCATGCGCACTATTGTCCAGAGGAGGAGTCGCCTATCTCGTGACTTCCAAAGACTTATTCCAATACTACAACAAAGTGCAAACATCCGGGCCCAACACCAGATGGCGATCTATGCATAGTGTGTGAATCTGCAGCTCTACATGCCAAGAACAGATGAACTGGTAAGTAGCATTTTCCTTTCTGGGCATATGCTAACCAGGGCTCATTTAGGCCTTGACACTATCTTGTTCAAAATGGATGTCTCACCCTGCACGATCACCATTTAAATCTGCTGCACACAGTCAACTAAAGTCAATATTGTTTTTTTCGGAATTGCTTTTTTTACTCCAAGAAGTCTTTCTAACATGGGCTCAGTGATGTTAAAACTTTCAAGATCGCTTGTGCCTGCTCACTGTCTTGCATTCATTCACAATATTTCACTGTTGTTTTGTAACTAGTTTGTTCTGCCATCTGCGGATGATTTCAGCCCCTCTGGCTGAATCAGTGTTCAAGTAGTGAGATAGTGCTTAGGTGTTAACACAATATGACTGTTGGACCAGCGGCTTTTGCTGGCTGGGACGCATCGAAGCCTGTCAGCATCCACCATCCTACATAGGATGAGTACAATACATGTGTCCGATAACCTATGCTCACCCTTGGGTAGCTTGGCACTGAGCAGTCAGGCTTATCCTCAGGGCTCAAGTGTAAAGTATTGGCACAACACCACCCTTGCAACACACTGCATATTTTTTTACAAAAGGATGGGGACAATGGGCTTTTGGAAAGGTCCAACGTACATGCCCTAGATAATCAATAAAGAAGAAGTACGTGGTTCCTCGGTGAATACAGAGTATTTATAGCAGGTCGTGAAAGGAAGGGGATTCTTCCTTTCGGAACTGGTGCCCTCACACACCCAGCAAGCTAGGTGTCATGCTTCATCATCTGGGCCTGCTCCTCGTCGGGTCGGCGCTGCAATACCCGACGGGCACCCAAAAAAGGGGCTCTTTATCGGAGATCTTTTGTTCCTTGCCGGTGGGTGCTGTGGGTGTAAGGGCCCTTTTGATTGTGTGGATGTAGTAGTATGTGAAGTGAGTCTAAACAAGTCAGGGTGCCTTATGGAACATATTTTATTCTTGGTAGGCCCCTGCCTGATTTAAAATAGAAAAAGGAGAGGCGTCTATCTGACTATAATGGGTCAAGATCAGGGCGCTCTATTCCTAGTGGGTCAACATGTTTCTCGCCATTGTTGTCTTAAGGATCAAAGGCGATTCTTCAGGACCGTAAAGTGAGTCTATCTACACCCAGTGGTGTGGTGAACTACCTACCACTCTTGGATAAGTGGGTTGTGCGCCCGTTGTTTCTATGGACGACCCAATCACTAATTGAATCGTGCCTCATCAGTATCCAGCGGGCCGTGGACACATATAAGTTATGTGTCTGCTTTCAATGAAAGCCGTGTGGTTGACCTACCCCTCTCCGCTGGATCCGGGAAGGTGACAGTGTAGGCTACATTGAATTGCTAGGCAGGGCTGCCAATTACCATGGGGTCCAGCTCCATAAAGAATCCCTTGAAGAGGATTTCCTTTTTGAAACATTAAACAGCACACAAAAGTCAACACATATGTTACCCATGCTGAAAGGAATGACCAGGCATGTAGACAACATATTTAAGAATCCTGTCAGGGCACGTATCCTTACCCCTAGGGTGGATAAAAAAATACAAGCTTGCACCATCTGATCCAGTCTACATAAAAGGATAATTACCCTTAGACTCCCTGGTAGTTTCAAATGCAAGAAAAAGGGCAAACTCAACCACTGGAGACGCACCACCCCCAGATAACGAGTCAAAGCATCTCGATGCCTCAGGGAAAAGGGTAGCCTCCCAAGCAGCTAACATCTGGCGCATATCTAATACACAAGCGTTGCTAGCCAGAAACGACCGTGCGCATTGGGATGAAATGGAACAGCTCATCCAATTTCTACCCCAAGAACATAAATCTAAAGCGCAAGAACTGGTACGTGAGGGACAGTTAATTTCCAACAACCAAATTCGTTGCTCCCTAGATGCTCCTGACACATCGGCCAGAGCGGTACACACTAGTGTCCTGTTAAGAAGACACGCATGGCTACGCATATCGGGCTTCAAACCTGAGGTTCAGGCCTCCATATTGAACACACCTTTTGATAAAGAACACCTTTTTGGGCCAGTGGTAGATCCTTCACTTGAGATGATGAAAAAAGATACTGAAGTGGCTAAATCTATGGGAGCCCTTCAGTCTGCACAAGGCTGTGGCTCCTTTCGACGCTCTTTTCATCGGGCAGGGTCCAAAAATACTTCCTCAGAAACTGCATCCACCTATAAGGGCAATAACCAACCCTCAGGCTCGAAAAATTACTGCAGAGGGGGTTACAGAGGGAACAACGGCAGAAGTAGAGGTTCTAACTCACGTACCTCCCCCTCTAATACAAAGCAGTGACTTGCCCATCATTCCCCCCAACCACTTGACACCTGTCTGGGGAAGACTGTCACAATTTCTACCAAAGTGGCAGTCAATAACAGACAAGTGGGTTCTACAAATTATCCGTTCTGGTTACTGCCTGGAGTTCATAAACACTCCTCCAAACATTCCCCCAAGGTCACACAAACTTTCACCGGATCACCTACCCCTCCTCAAACAAGAGGTACAATCACTACTACTAAAAGAAGTTATAGAGCCCGTACCACCACAACATCAAGGGTCGGGCGTATACTCCTTTTACTTCCTAATTCCCAAAAAGGACGGCTCTCTCAGACCGATATTAGATCTGAGAGAACTAAATTTTTACATACATTCAGACCACTTCCACATGGTAACACTTCAACAGGTACTACATATTTTGCAAAAAGGAGACTTTGTCTACTGTAGACTTAAAGGACGCCTACTTTCATATTCCAATCCACCCAGCTCACCGCAAATTTCTCAGGTTTGTGGTAGCAGGTCAACATTACCAATTCAAGGTACTCCCATTCGGAGTCACCACGGCCCCCAGAGTCTTCACAAAGTGCCTGGCGGTAGTAGCTGCTCATCTAAGAAGACTCAGCATCCATGTCTTCCCATACTTGGACGACTGACTCATCAAAGCCAACACGTACCAACAATGCCGCAAGCATACTTACGTAACCATTCAGTTACTTCACCAACTGGGGCTTACAGTCAATGTCTTAAAATCACATCTGCAACCAGCCAAAACTCAGAACTACCTAGGAGCCACTTCAGATACTCAAAGGGCTCTGCCGTTTCCCAACGCAGCCAGAATTCGAAACATTCAGGCATTAATTCTCCAGTCAATCAGTCACTTCCAGCTCGAGTTTTCATGCAGCTGTTGGGAATGATGGCGTCTTGCATCATCGTTCCCCATGCCAGGCTGCACTTGCGTCCACTTCAAGAATGCTTAGCCAGTCAGTGGAACCAGTCTCAAGGTCTATTAACCGATCTAGTGTTGGTAAGCGGCCGTACTCCTCGCTCTCTGCAGTGGTGGAACACACAAAATTTGTCAAAAGGATGGCCGTTTATAGACCCAGTTCCACAGACAGTATTAACAGCGCACGCGTCCCTCACTGGCTGGGGAGCTCATCTTCAACAACACACAGTGCAAGGTCTGTGGAGTCACCAGCAAAGGTTGCTCCACATCACTCATTTAGAGCTGATGGCAATCTTTCTAGCTCTCAAAGCCTTTCAAGATCACCTGTCTGGCAAAGCTGTCTTGGTCCGAACCGACAACATGACAGCTATGTATTACATACAGAAACAAGGGGGACACACTCTCCAGCTGTCCCACTTAGCCCAAAACATCTGGAGGTGGGCTATTCACCACAATATCTATCTCCTAGCGGAACCCCTCCCAGGAGTCAACAACCAGATTGCGGACCTCCTCAGCAGACGGAGGTATCAAATACACGAATGGGAACTTCACCCTCAAGTTCTCCACCCATACTTCCAAGCTTGGGGAGTCCCTCACATAAATCTGTTTGCAACACCCCAAAACGCAAAATGCCAAAGCTTCGCCTCCAGGTATCCACACCCGTTATCCAAAGGCAATGCTCTATGGATGAACTGGTCAGGGATATTTGCTTACGCTTTTCCGCCTCTCCCACTCATTCCATTAGTGGTTCGGTCAAACATCTCTCACACTAGTCCTAGTAGCTCCAACATGGGCACGTCAACCATGGTTCACAACCCTGCTGGAACTTTCTCTGATACTGCATCAAAAATTACATTTAACTCCCACTCTCCTCACACAGAGCCATGGAGAAATCAAACACCCAGATCCCAAACAATTGAACCTCGCGATCTGGCTCCTGAAGTCATAGAGTTTGGTTATCTGAACCTTCCACCAGACTGTATGAACATTATTAAGGAGGCCAGAAGACCTACCACAAGAGCCTGCTACGCAGCTAAATGGAAGCGATTTGTTCTCTATTGCAATAACAATAACATCAACCCTCTTGATGCCTCCATACAAAACATTATTTGCTACCTGTTACATTTGCAGCAGTCATCATTGGCCTATACATCCATCAGACTGCATCTCGCTGCGATTGCTGCCCATCTTCAAAATAGGCAACATTTATCGCTCTTTAGAGTGCCTGTAATCAAAGCATTTATGGAAGGACTGAAAAGAGTTATACCACCAAGACTTCCACCTGCCCCAGTGTGGAATCTTTAATATAGTCCTCACAAGGTTAATGAGCCCACCATTTGAACCCACGCACAAATGTGAACTACAATTTCTCACTTGGAAAACAGCTTTCCTCATTGCAATCACTTCATTAAGGAGAGTGGGTGAACTTCAGGCACTAACCATAGAAGAACCTTTTTTCCAGCTACACAAAGATAGTGGTTCTTCGTACCAATCCCAAATTCCTACCTAAAGTAGTATCTGCATTTCACATAAATCAGTCGGTTGAATTACCAGTTTTTTTCCCTCAACCCGACTCTGTTGCAGAAAGAGCTCTACACACCTTAGATGTTAGAAGAGCACTGTTGTATTATACTGAAAGAACAAAACCATTTCGTAAGACCAAGCAACTGTCGCTTTTGCACCACCTCACAAGGGGAATCCTATCTCCAAATCGGGTTTTGCTAGGTGGATCGTTAAATGTATTCAGATTTGCTATGCAAAAGCCAAAAGGATTCTAACAGTACCCCCTAGAGCACATTCCACTCGTAAGCTAGGGGCTACTATGGCTTTCTTAGGGAACATCCCTATTACTGACATCTGCAAAGCCGCAACATGGTCCACACCACACACATTCACTAAGCATTATTGTGTAGATGTGTTAGCCAGACAACAAGCTAATGTGGGCCAAGCAGTACTTAAAACACTGTTTCAGACAACTCCATCAGTTACAGGATAGCCACCGCTTAGGGGAGACTGCTGTATAGTCTATGCATAAGCATGTGATCTACAGCTCACATGCCTCGAACAGAAAATGCTACGTTCGAGGCATGTGAGCTGCAGAGCTCACACTGTGCATTAGATCGCCATCTGGTGTTGGGCTCGGATGCTTGCACTTTGTTGTTGTCTTCGAAGAAGTCTTTGTAGTCATGTGATAGGTGACTCCTCCTTTGGACAATAGTGCACATGGGCATCGACTCCATGCTCAGATTGTTTTTTTCCGCCATCGGGTTCGGATGCAACTTCGACACTCCGGTTCGAAACTTGTTTTTTTCCAACGTTTTTCACTTTTCAACACCTGATACCGACATCGACATCTCGACGTCCCTTCCTCGATCTCCTTTCCAGCCGTCGACGCGGGCCGTTGGGCCCATCGACGCCGTAAGGCCTACTGCCCATGGAAAGGACGCCATTCCGAAAATGCCCCCAGTGTGGAGCAAAGTTTCCTCACAGTGACCACCACCAGGTCTGTAATCGGTGCCTCTCACCAGACCATAACGAGGCCACGTGTCCGGCCTGCGCCTCCTTCCGCTCCAAAAAGACCATCCGTGATCGTCGAGCCCGAAGGCACATCATGGCGCAAAGGTCCGCTCCGGAACCCGTCAACATCTTCGATGAGGGTCCCGATGTTCCGGAAGAAGACTCCGAAGACCTCGCTATCATCTCCGAGGCAGAGGACTCCGACGGTTCCATCCCTCCAGGGCAGCGTGTGAGTACTACTGCCCCTGCCCCAACCCTCCCTGCAAAATCGAAGGCACCGGTCAGCACTTCGCCTACGGGCCCCAGTCGAGACCGTAAACGTGCTTCGGACGCCCCGCCTCCGGGCTCGGCACCGAAGAAGAAAACAAAGCCTTCTAGTTCCTCGGCACCGACCAAACCACATGTGCCCGTTACACCGGCACCTTCGGCGCCGAAACAAAAAGACCACCCGGCGCCGAAATCCAGTTCGGTCCCCAAATCCGCCTCCAAGCACGCGGATCCCTCGGCACCGAAACCGAAGCTACTCGACACACCCCTAAACTAAAGCCGGTCGAGCCTGTAGCTAAGCCGAAGGACTCCTCGACGCCTTCTAAAGCAAAGGAACATTTAAAGAAGCCATCACCGCGTTCGGAACCGAAAAAGTCGGCGCCGAAAACTAATATTCAAGGGGAGGAACTGTTTACACCGGATCCCATCGATCCTAATCAACACAAGCTTTATATCAATCCTAAAACAGGACACATTTCCTCTGTGCCACGTCACAAGCCTGTCCCTCCAAAGAAGAAGGACTCTTCCACTTCCCCTATGCCTCCTTCTTCCCCTATACCTCTCTCTAACACCCCTCCTCTCCACATCCCTGTCACACCTCCTCAACCTGCGGCTTCTCCCCCACATGAGTATGAGGACAACATGGGGTACGGGGATGACCCTCACAATTTATTTCTGGACCCAGATAATCCACCACAGGATGACTGGGGTTATAATGACCCTACAGACCTCCCCAGCCCTCCACCTTATCCCACAAAACCATCTCCACCAGATGATCACATAGGTTTTGGGCAACTCATACATAGGGCGGCCGTTTTTCATGGGGTGCATATTCACACCGACCAACCAGAAGAAGACTTTCTTCTAGACACCTTTGAACGGTCTCAAAAAACTGTTCAAACTTTGCCCATGATCAAAGGTGTCATTAAACACGCACCTGAAATTTTTAACGACCCAGTCAGAGCCAGGATCCTTAATCCTAGAGTGGATAAAAAGTATAGACCTGCCCCCGATGACCCCACCTACATCAAAGGTCAGCTCCCCCTTGACTCACTGGTCGTTTCTAATGCCAGAAAACGCGCCAATTCCCAAACTTCAGGGGATGCTCCGCCCCCTGATAAAGAATCCAAATTGTTGGATTCCTCTGGCAAACGCGTAGCTGGGCAAGCCACCAACATCTGGCGCATCGCTAACACCCAAGCTCTACTTGCTAAGTACGACAGGGCACACTACGATCAGCTAGAAACCCTCCTCCAACATCTACCTGATCAATACAAAACACAAGCCACTGACCTCATTCAGGAAGGCAAACTTATTTCAAATGCCTCCATTAACTGCGCCTTAGACGCAGCCGACACCGCCGCTAGGTCAGTTAACACTAGCGTGCTTATCAGACGACACGCCTGGCTTCGCATTTCAGGTTTTAAGCCAGAAGTCCAGACTACCATACTGAACCAGCCATTTAACCAAAACCAACTATTTGGTCCCGCTGTCGACACAGCACTAGAAAAGATGAAGAAGGATACTGACACTGCCAAATCAATGGGAGCATTGCAGTCCCCGCAGCAACGTGGCTCCTTTCGTCGCTCCTTTTACAAAGGGGGCTCCAGGAACACCACCGCAGACAGTTCCTCTTCCTATCGAACAAACACCCAAACCTCTCCCAATAGAGGATACTTTAGGGGTGGTTACAGAGGCAACAACTCTAAGGGCAGAGGTCGAGGTAATAATAACAACACCCGTACCTCCACCACTCCCAAACAGTGACTTTCCTCCACTTCCCCCGACCACAACACCCCTGTCGGGGGAAGGCTATCACAGTTCCTGCCTGTCTGGAACTCCATTACAACAGACAGGTGGGTGAGACAGATTATCCAACATGGCTACTGCCTGGAACTAACAGCTACCCCCCCACCATACCACCCAGGCAGCGTCCAATGTCCACAGACCATCTTACACTTTTACAACAAGAGGTACTTTCCCTGCTTCAAAAGCACGCCATAGAGCCAGTGCCTCTGCTACAGCAGGGCACAGGGGTTTACTCCCTGTACTTCCTCATTCCCAAAAAGGACGTCACTCTCAGGCCTATTTTAGACCTCAGACCTCTCAATCAATACATACACTCAGATCATTTTCACATGATCACTCTCCAACAAGTGCTTCCCTTACTACAACAACAAGACTTCCTTGCCACATTAGACCTCAAGGACGCCTACTTCCACATTCCCATACATCCTGCTCACAGGAAGTATCTAAGGTTCGTTCTCAATGGGCAGCACTACCAGTTCAAAGTACTCCCATTCGGAGTCACCACTGCTCCAAGAGTGTTTACCAAATGCCTTGCAGTAGTAGCAGCGCATCTACGAAGACAACAAATACATGTCTTCCCATACCTGGACGACTGGCTTATCAAAGCCAGATCATTCAACCAGTGTGTCCAACACACCCACCAAACGATACAAACATTACACAACTTGGGGTTCACAATAAACTATACCAAGTCCCACCTTCAGCCCTCCCATGTCCTTCAATATCTGGGAGCCACAATAAACACTTCCACTGCTCTAGCTTACCCCAGCCCAGCCAGGATAGCCAGTATACAAACCCTTGTCCCCAGGTTTCAAATGCAACACTCTCTTCCAGCCAGAGTGTTTATGCAGCTAATCGGCATGATGGCATCCTGCATTTTTATCGTCCCTCATGCAAAACTTCAAATGCGTTCTCTACAAGAGTGCCTAGCGCGCCAATGGAACCAGGCTCATGGACATCTTACAGATCTGTTGTTGGTGGACAGCCGCACACATCGCTCTCTGCAGTGGTGGAACACCAACAATTTGTCCAAGGGGCGGCCGTTCCTAGAGCCGGTTCCACAAGTAGTACTAACCACGGACGCATCCCTTACAGGATGGGGAGCACACCTGTTACACCATACAACACAAGGCAAGTGGACCACTCAGCAGAAGCTGCTCCACATCAACCACGTAGAGTTACTAGCTATATTCCTAGCTCTCAAGTCCTTTCAACTCAACGTACAAAACAAAGCTGTCCTGATCCGAACAGACAACATCACAGCTATGTACTCTATACAAAAACAGGGGGGGACACACTCTCCACAACTGTCCCAACTAGCACAGGACATTTGGAGGTGGGCCATTCCACAAAACATATACCTTCTAGCAGAACACCTACCAGGGGTTCACAATCAGATTGCAGATCTGTTAAGTCGACAGACACAACAGATTCACGAGTGGGAACTACATCCACAAGTTCTTCTACCTTTTTTCCGGATGTGGGGCCAGCCAGACTTAGATCTGTTCGCCACACACCAAAACGCCAAATGCCCAACCTTCGCCGCCAGGTTTCCACACCCGCAGTCCAAGGGCAATGCGATATGGATGAACTGGTCCGGCAGATTTGTGTATGCTTTTCCACCACTCCCACTCATCCCACTTGTAGTACGCAAGCTTCGACAACAGTCTCTAAAAATGATACTAGTAGCCCCCACATGGGCACGCCAACCGTGGTTCACCACACTACTGGAGCTATCAGTAGTCCCATACCAAAGACTACACCTCTCCCCAACAATGCTAACGCAGAGCCATGGAGAGATAATGCACCCAGATCCATCTCAGCTGAACCTTGCAATTTGGCTCCTGAAGTCCTAGAATTCGGTTACCTTAACCTACCCCCAGACTGCATGGATGTTATAAAAGAAGCTAGACGCCCAACTACCAGAGCCTGCTATGCAGCTAAATGGAAAAGATTAGCTATTTACTGCACTAATAATAACATCCAACCATTACAAGCCTCTACGCAAAACATCATTTGCTACTTGCTACATTTGCAAAGATGTAATCTTGCATACTCATCCATACGTTTGCACCTCGCAGCCCTGGCTGCTTACTTACAAAACAGACAACACTTATCACTCTTCAAAGTCCCCGCCATTAAAGCCTTTATGGAAGGCCTTAAGCGGATCATACCTCCCAGATTACCACCTTCCCCAGTGTGGAATCTTAATATAGTACTTACCAGGCTCATGGGTCCACCTTTTGAACCCCTACATAAATGTGAACTTCAATTCCTTACATGGAAAGTTGCGTTTCTAATTGCAATCACTTCTCTCAGGAGAGTCAGTGAGCTACAAGCTCTAACTATACAAGAGCCTTTCTTACAAATACATCATAATAAGGTAGTTCTCAGAACAAACCCAAAATTCCTTCCCAAAGTCATTTCGCCTTTCCACCTTAACCAATCAGTAGAACTACCTGTGTTCTTCCAAAACCCAGATTCCGTGGCAGAAAGAGCTCTCCACACCCTAGATGTCAAAAGAGCCCTTATGTATTACATTGACAGAACCAAATCCTTTCGCAAAACCAAACAATTGTTTGTAGCTTTCTCTCCACCACACAAAGGTAATCCCATCTCAAAAGCCGGGGTTGCAAGGTGGATTGTTAAATGTATCCAAATCTGCTACCAAAAAGCCAAACGCACATTATCAGTTCCCCCTAGAGCGCACTCAACACGCAAACTAGGGGCCTCCATGGCATTCTTAGGGAACATTCCCCTAGAAGACATATGTAAGGCAGCCACATGGTCTACAACACACACCTTCACTAAACACTATTGTGTTGATGTGCAAGCCAAGCAACAAGCTTCCGTGGGCCAAGCTGTCCTTAAAACCCTTTTTCAAACTACTGCAACACATACAGGTGACCACCGCTAGGGGAGATACTGCTGTACAGTCTATGCACAGTGTGAGCTCTGCAGCTCACATGCCTCGAACGGAAAATGCTACTTACCAGTATGCATCTGTTCTTGGCATGTAGAGCTGCAGATCCTCACACGCCCACCCACCTCCCCGGGACCTGTATGTGCTCCAGTCCTATCTTAATTAGATACACACACATGGACATCTCTTTCCTTTTCTACTAACTCCATCACTCCCCAATATGGCGAAAAACAATCTGAGGATGGAGTCGATGCCCATGCGCACTATTGTCCAAAGGAGGAGTCACCTATCACATGACTACAAAGACTTCTTCGAAGACAACAACAAAGTGCAAGCATCCGAGCCCAACACCAGATGGCGATCTAATGCACAGTGTGAGGATCTGCAGCTCTACATGCCAAGAACAGATGCATACTGGTAAGTAGCATTTTCCTTACCCAGTATGCATCTGTTCTTGGCATGTTGAGCTGTAGAATCTCATGCGCCCACCCACCTCCCCGTTGAGGAAAAGTGTTCTTCTGATCGGTATCATTTGTACCAGGACTCCATTGTTTTTTCATTGCCATTTCGTGTCAAACACTTCCACACGACCCACCTGGTCGTTTCTGCTGATGCCTGAGGAAATTCTAACTAACACGACAAAAACCATCTTGCAGCCTGCATTTCTGCCCAGGAACTGTCGCACACCCAACCCCCCTGTTCTTTGCAGTTCGACAGAAAACCATGAGACACTCACGTCCTGTGTAAATGATTTGTTTCCCATCTCCTGCTCCCTGCCTGGTAAACATCCTTGACACCGTGATCAGGTTATCTGGACAATGGTCTGACTGCTGGGCCTTGATCAGGGTGATTGGACAATGGTTTGAATGACCGAGCTTTGATCAAGCTGATCGAACAATGACCTGAATGACCGTGCTTTGATCAAGCTGAGTGAACAATAATTTGAGTACCAAGCCTTGATCAGGTCACCAACTACAAACACCGTCTGGATCTGGTTATCAACTGCAAACACTGCCCTGATTGAACAATGGACTAACAGCCAAAAGACTGGAATGAAAAAGTATAAAAGGCTTGTAAGCTGCGGAGTAAAGCAGCAGCCTCCTCTGTCTTGTTTCTAACGAGCTTGGGACTCTGTTCCATAGCCCGGGCTATTTGAATAAATCTGGGTTCCTCCTGCAGACGAAGGCTCCTGTGTCTCCTTTTACTACATATGAAGGGTATGGAAGACTTGGGCAATTCCCCCGCCGCCGAGACCCAGTGAGTGGGTTATTCCGGTTCTTCACCGGGTACCTGTGCCTTCTGTAGTTCTCTTGTTACTATTCAAACATACACATGGACATTTCTATTCATTACTACTACTCCATTCTCTCACCCTCTGTGGGAAAACAATCTGAAGATGGAGTCGATGACCATGCGCACTTTCACCTAAAGGAGGAGTCACCTACCTCGTGACTAGGAAGACTTCTTCTAAGAAAAACAAAGTGCAAACATCCGGGCCCAACACTAGATGGCGATCTATGCATAAGCATGAGATTCTACAGCTCTACATGCCAAGAACAGATGCATACTGGGTAAGTAGCATTTTCCTTTCATTGGATGTTAGTTGCACACCATTGTCCGTAACCGATCGTCGCCAGTGTGAGGTTCGCCGTTGAATAAAGCAGGAACATCGGAAGGTTATAAGGTAAGTTTATTCAAGTAAGAAAGTCATGTCTTAAAGTAACAGGGCCAAACTGTTGTTGTGTGGAACCTGGTCACACAGGTTCTGTGTTCCAAATTCCACCCATCCAGCCCAGCCAGTAGGCAACAGGGAGCCAGCGATGTCAGGCACTGTCGTCCTCCCGATCTGGAGGACGAAGACCGCCTCAACTCCCAGCTCAGGTCTCCCAACACCCCGCAGACACCACACACTTTAGAGTGCAAGCTAGCACAGGTCCAATGGTTGCAAGCACGGGTACCTCAGACTCTGCAAGCTTCCCCTGGACTCCTCGAATTCCTCACGTCCCGGCACTTCAGGTGGGCTGCAGATTTTTACGAGCACGCTCCTCTGCACAGTGTGATGACTGTGTACGTCAGGGCGGTCCTTGTCCCAACAGATGATCCCTTCCATCTGTTTCTATCGCAGGTTCCAATTCCTCCTCCATGTAACCATCCCAGAAAGGCCCCTCAGAGGTCTTCAGCTTCCCTTAAGCCCCTAGTTTATGGCCTTCTTTCAGGAATGCACAGATGTAGCTGTCCTCCCAGAATCCAGATGTGAATTGGAGACAGGCCGACAGTCACACAGAACCACGAGCATCGAAATGCCCACTTTCCCAAAGTGACATTTCCACGTACGTAATGTCGGACCTACTCGCACTACCGGAGAAGATTTGCTATTACGAACTCATCAATATCAAACACTATACTGCTACTATTCTGCACGTAAGAAATACTGCTCAATAGCCTTTCCCTACATTCCCCCTTGCTAATCATATGCGAGAAGCAGGCCTGTCGTACCGAACAAACCATCAAGTGCCATTCACGACCCTTGCATGTAATGCACATGCCCTACCTCCTGACACCGCAACCTGTCCCCAGGGAGAACTCTGATATAGCAAGAAACATGCAGAACCTTGCCATGTCGCTTTTTAAATGCCAAGCTGAGTAACAGTAACTTGCGCACACAGGCCCCACAAGGGCAAACTTGTGGCACGATTGATTAGCTACCTCTGTGGATGGCACAACCAGTGCTGCAGGCCCACAGAGGAGCATTCGAGGTACATGCCCTGGGTTATATGTCTTACCCCTAGACAAGGGACTTGCAGCTAATTTGAATCAGCCAATCATGTATACACCAATCACCAGTATGCATATGACAAGCCTAGCGCTTTGGCACTGAATGGCAATGTTAAACGCGCTCAAAGTCCTAAGGTGAGCATCTAGATCAGCGGGAAACCGGGAAGGAGAAGGTCAAAAGTCAAAGGAAAGCACCCTAAAAAGGGCCATTTCCAACAATTAAATTTAATAATTCTGTTCTCCGATTTGCTGAAATTGCATTTTTTTTATGCACACCGTGATGAATCTGCACTTTCAGTGTTGGTCTCTGAGAAGGTTTCCTATATAAACCTTTGATTTTGGGGGTGGGCCAGAACTTTTATGATCACTTTCCAAAGCTACTAGTGATGCTGTCCAATTTCTTACAGATTTTACTATTCATTGAGACTTGCAATGCTTCTCATTTGACCCATAATGTTGTATTGCTCTATTGCTGAGAGCCTTCATGGCAATGACTTTTCAGTTTCTGTATTGTACCCTTTGAGTTTTGTAATAAATCTTTCTAAATTTTCTAATTCTGCCCTATAACTCATTTATTCTGTCTGTCCTTACCTAATTTGTATTATTGATGTGCAGTGCTGTGCCTTATCTCGGGTTACATTGCTTCATAAAATTGAGGTTTAGCACAGCCCCCGACCCATCCACCCTTGGGCGTGCCATTGAGGTGTATTTTTGTGGTGCAAGAATTTAAGGGGTTCCTGCGCCTATATCTTCTAGTATTATGCATCTTTCTGCTGCCTCACGCTTTTTTGACACATGCACGTCCTTCAGTGGAATCTTTGTCTACATCATGGATGCCTCACAAACAGATTTTGTATCTCCGATGATGTGGTTCAAGACCTTCAGTGGTGGATCTCAGATGCCAGCCTGACATATGCCACCCTGGAGTTCTTGGTGGTGATGAATGTATCCATTCTGGGTTGCGAAGGCCACCCGAATGACTAGGAGATCAGAGGCCTCTGCCCTTCTATGGAGCAGCACCATCCTATTAATCTTTTGGTGCTGCTTGCCACATGTCTGGCCCTTAAGGGTATTCTGCCTTCTATCAAGGACAAGTAGAACCAGGTGCTGACAGATAACTCAACTGCCATGTGGTACGGCAACAAGCAAGGCGGAATGAAGTCTTAGTTCCTTCTGTCTGGAAACTGAGGCTGTGTTGGAGGCTTAAACTTGACTGAATATCACTGATATTCAGTAACCTGGAGGGATCCCTCATCACCTGGGCAGGCACACTCATCAAGGTCCATCTTGAAACCATGGGTGGCATCTCTTCACTTGGAGGAAAATCCTCTGTAGATCTTTTCGCTACCTCTGAAAAGATTCATTCTATTGCTTTATGCAGTGGTTCCCAAACTTTTTTGACCCGTGGCTCCCTTGACCTAATTGGCAGTTGGCCGTGGCTCCCCACCATTTTTTTTACCGGTGGGCGGGTTGGGGGTGAGGTAAGCCCGACCTCCGGAGTACTTCCTGTTGTCTTCCGTAAATTAATTGGGATGCAATGAAGAATGAAGGTATTATAATCATATTTGTAACAAAATAAAAATATAACAGTTGTTTATAAAAACTCGCTATTTACAAACTACCAGCACCATTAGTCATTCTCAGAGGTGTTGTAAGCACATCAAGTAGTACCCAAATATCATCACATCGCAGTAGATGACTTGCACAACTGCTTACAATGGCGAGACAAATGAAAGAACGGTAAAACTCTCGCTGGAAACAACCCCTCCTTCAATAAAAACTCAACATTACCCCCAATATGACTTTTGTCCACATAAAGGCCCTTCAAATAAAACAGAATTATACATAATCCTTCTGCTCATATGAGATGTGTCGACTTCACTAATAGCAGCGAGGCGATTCATAAGCATGTTTGTGACACCTGATTGATTTTGGTCCCCCCATCAGTGGATAGAACTTAGTGTCTCATTCAAAATGATTTAGAAATCAGGATACAGGTTGTTACCTGCTGCACTTGGTAATATTATGAAATGTAGGAAACCATCACCAGATTCGTCATATGGAGAAAGCACATTTACCTGCGTACTTTAAGGCTATTCCAAGTCACTGACTGCTGCAGGGAACAGTGACGTTTGTGGTGACGAAATGTCCTTATTAAAAATGCAATTACATTATCTTGTGGATTTTAAATTTAATTTAGCCAGGAGAAAAGGAAAGCGTAGGCTTGGGGTATGACATGGGTTTTTGAGAGTCTGCAGAAGGCAGGTTTGTCCATGGGGTGACGGTTCGTTGAGATACATAACGTCTGTGTAGGTAGGGAAAATCTAGTGCTCGCTTCTTTTCCGGGTTATGGATATAGGCCAGGGAAAAAGTATGGGATGTGGAAGAGATGAGGGTGATGCGCGCGAGCAAGAGGCAAAAGGAACGAGGAAAGGAGCGAGGAAGACAAGAGAATGTTAAGTGGAAAGAGAACATGTCATGGGGGGGCAATAACAATTGAAGGTGGTTGAGTGAGAGGGGTAAAAATAGAGGGAATTCGAAAATAATTCAGTTAAGCGTAATTTCCACATTTAGGACTTCTACACTTAATGTTTTGTGATAATGTTTTGTGTATGAGTTCCACACATAGTCCTAAAAAATAACAATTCTGATTAAAGGCAGCGTGAACAGAAGCAGTGATAATAGAAATGGGGAACAGGAATGAATAGAGTCTGCACAATTACATATTAAATCAAGTTGGCAAAAGTAGCCTTGGTGGAAAAAATGACAAAGTTAAGGGAAGGCTGGTTTCTCATAATGATGTCACCAGCTTCAAAGAGCCCAGTTTAGGAGCAGGAGAACACTTCAGCCAAGGCAGCTACAATGTCACAAGTGGGAGGCCCAACAGCAGGACACCTCTTCCCATCTCTAGGAGTGAAGCGCACCTTGGCAAAACTTGCAATCTCCGTCCTAGTCTCAACTCTGCCTGATAAGACATCCTTAAACGCCCACCTTTTCCCCCTGAAACAAGTATCTGGAATTTTTCCAGTGTTTCCCCTCCTCTGTGGTGTCTGTCCTTCATCACTGCTGCCCCCGGAACCACCCCTCAAAAAAAGCTCTTCAAGTGGAGGAATAAAGCCCCAGCAGGATGAACACAATGTGTGTGTGTCTGTGCACGTGTGTGTGTGCACGTCCCACCTGTCCTCCATATTACCACACCATCACTAAGTCCAAAATATGCCCAGTGATGCCATGTGGGTGCATAGCTGCCAAACCTCCAGACTGCCCATGTGTGACACCTCAGTGTCCCCAGTGTGTGTGTGACACTCCACTGCCAAATGAGTTACACCTTCCTGCAAGTAAATCAAAGCAGCAAGCAGCACCCGAGCGCTCTCTGAACCCTCCACCATCATATCTAGACACATCACAAAAAATGAACACATGCTCAAAACAAGCCAGACCCATTGGCACTGCCAATCCCTGTCAACAGTACCAGCCAAATTGGCCAGACCTTAGAAAATGAATGTTACTATTAAAAATGGGCTGTCATTTGAGAGCTAAGTAAAAACTGCAGCCAGGCTAATTTTTTCACTAGGGGCGTTTTGGGTGTGTCTGTTGTGAGACGCACCCACACATGCAACATGGACAGTACACACACTATCTATACATGTCCCCTGCAACCTGCTTAGAAGCCCTTCTGCAGCTGGCCTTGTATTAAATGGTGAGCTCTATAGACTGCACCTCATAATCCAATGTTAACAGAGCTTACTGTTGGTGACACTCAAATAGGCAGATTCGCCCTACAGCTAAGGTCCAAATGCCAGAGGTCAAAAAGCAAAAAAGTGAGTTTTCACAGGTGTGAACCCATTTTCCTAACATTATACCAAACCTATCCCATAATTTAAAATACACCATAATTTTAATTCAGATAAAAATGAAATTAAATAATTACACATATATTGTTGTTAAGAATTAATGGCTAACGTTACAAGATGTTGTTCGGCAAAGGTCATTAAGGCAGCACTTCAAGTACTTGATAACTAGTCCACTTACGCTTTTGCCATAGAACATGATAAGGACTAGAGCTTGAACAATCGTTCCACAAAAACGACACACCTTTAACCATCTTGCTACCACATCAGGTGTGGCTATTTATCCTATGCACGCTTTGAAAAAGGTGATGAACGTGCATGTAAACAGAAAAAAGCAGGGTTCTTTGTTTAAGTAACATTGCCATCTAGTGGTGCAGTTTCAAAATGCACGTACCAAACTGCTGTGTATTTCTATACCCGAGCTACAATGGCTTCCAAACTCTGTGCTTGGTGTGCGGCGCCCCTGGCTAGCCCTGACGGCGCACTGGGGTGCCGCGGCGCACAGATTGGGAACCACTGGCTTTATGCATTCCCCCTCATGCATTCCACATTCAATGGGATCGTGGCCTCCTATACACATATATGCCTCTGCTGCTGATCAAGAGAGTTGTGAAAATAGAAGGTCAGTATACTGTTTCCAAACCTCCACAATCTACACCCTAATGCGTGGAGATTGAGGGGAACCTTCTGATAGGTTTTCTTCTGTTGGAGTTGATGGATGTCATGTTGGCTGTTCGCTGCTCTTCCTCCAAGTTGACCAACACAAGCTGTTTGTCCAAGTTCGTTGCATAGTCCACGGGGAAGGAGGCTAATACTCAACCGGTTACATTGTATGATGTCCTTTTTGTTGGCCTCAAAAGTTTTTTTTTTTTCTCTGGACACTTTTAAAGATTACGGCCTTCCTTCGGTTTCCTCATCACCAACCTTTATTCAAGTCACCCATTGTGATGTGTTTTTTAAGGAGCTTTCTCATGTGTTCTGCTCTGCCCTTTTCATTATGCCATAGTGGGACCTAAATATAGTTATCACTTTCCCTATGCATGCTCCTTTCAAGCAATAATTATACCTTGAGGCTCAATGAAGACATTATTTTTTCTCATTGATTTTTGATTTGGAAATTTATATAGCGCACGATTGCCCCAAGGCGTCTAGGCGCTGCGCGGTAGATCGCCAGAAACAACAGAAAAGAGAAGTTTAGTTGGAGAACAGCCAGGTTTTTAGTGCTTTTCTGAAGGAAAGCAACGTTGGGCTGTTCTTTATATCAGTCGGGAGTGAGTTCCACAATTTCACTGTGCCCAGAACAAAGCTTCCTCCTCCCCAGCATGCCTTGTTGAATCTGGGGTTTTGGAGGAGTTTGCTCTGCGCTGATCTTAGAATTCTAGCTGGAGAGTACCAGATGAGGTGTTGTTTCAGGTACTGAGGACCATTCCCATGCAAGGCCTTGAAAGCTAATCATTGCACTCACTTGTGCACCATGTATCTGATAGAGACATCTAGCCGCAGATTCCTTAACTTAGAATATCCCCAGGCGTCAGACTGGATCCGGAAAACTTTCCGCAGCAGCACCTCTGCGCGCAGGGGGCGGCGCCGCACGGACGTGACGTCAGTGGAGCCATATAAGCCCCTCCCGGCGCGCTGACGTCAGTTTTCTTCTTTTCCGCGTCCCAACGCGGGTCCAGGAAAACCAGCGGTTCCTTGGTCTGTTTTTCAGGCCTTCTCGACGCCTTCGGCGTCACGGAACAGTGTGCGATGCCTTCGGGCTTTAAGGCGTGTGAGACCTATACGCGGCAAATGTCTGTCACGGACCCGCACGCCATATGCATGTGGTGCCTGGGAGTGCACCACGACTCCGAACAGTGCGACGCCTGTCAACAGATGAAACCAAAGTCCCTAAGGGAGCGTCGTATGAAGCTGCTGGCCGCCCAGATGTCCGGTCCTGCGCCTTCACGCCGCCGATCTCCCTCTCAGGATCGCGCCCGTTCACTTGGTCATTCACGCGGACGTCGTTCGGAGACGGGTAAGCCCAAGCATAAGTCGCGGAGGTCGTCCTCCCGTACACGTGACGCTGGGGCCCGCTGCTCTCGGTCTTTGCCAGGCACGGGAGCCCAGCAGTTGTCTCCCCCATACCCACCCTTTCCGGGTGTTAGAGCGACAAGGACCCAAATGGAGGCCTATTCAAAGGCTCTCCAGTCTTTCTTTGGGTCACCCCCTCTCCCTGGTGCGCCTTCAGGTCCCACAGAGGAGGAAGGCACTCATGTCGGGTCTTCGCCGGCGGATTCGTCCTCGGCGCCGGCTGCGTGCATCGACTCTGGTTCCGGAGTCGATACGGCGTCGACGGGACATGGCCCGGAGGGGCATCCCAGTCGCCCGTCCAGCCCACCCGTCCAGTCGCCGCATAGCCCTGTGCGGCTTCCTGCGCTGACGTCGGCTGCGGCACCGGGTTCGACGCCCTGTCGACCTCTTTCCTCCCCGCAGGTGGAGGTCGAGTTGCCGTTGGACCGCGCCCAGGCCGAGTCCCCTCTGGAGGTTCTCAATGTCGATACGACGCCGTCGCGGCGTCGGTCGACATCGATGCCGGCGCCTACGGCTCCTCTGTTACAGGAGGATGAAGTCCCTCTGAGCTCCCCGTGCCCAGGGTCGTTTCGGTGCCCCTTGGTGCAGGTGCTTAGCGTTCCATGGCCTTTGGATCAACCTCGGGCTCCTCCACCTTTACTGTCTAGTGGACGAGTTAGCCTCCAACCGTCCCCGAACGATGGTTTGTTGTCGCCCCCCAGAATGGCGACAGAGGCTAGTGCGGCTTTCGCGAGGGCTGTTCGCAGGGCTGCAGATATTCTTGGCTTGCAGCCCCCTGTGGTTTCCCTGCCCTCTGATCCTTTACTGGATCTCCTCCACATGGAGCCTGTGGACGTGGAGCCTTTGCTGCCCCTTGGTGGGTCTTTGTTTGACATCCTGCTTGGTGCATGGGCACGGCCCTCCTCTGGTGACCCGGTTGATCGGGCCATTGCTCGCCGGCATCGCTCGGCCCCAGACGATCCTGTCTGCCTGTCCCTTCACCCTAGAGCTCAGGGTCTAGTTGTCCAGGAGGCTTTTGGCTTGCAGCCTTCTTCCGCTCTGCCGTTGCTACCTCCCACTAGGGAATCTCGGTGGCTGGAAACATGTGGTCGCCACATTTTTGCCTCCGCCAGTGCGGGCATCTGTGCCTTGAACACGTCTTGCGTGTTCGCACGTGCTTCCTTTGCCCTCTGGGACTTGGTTGAGCTCCTTCTTCCTTCTCTCCCAGAAGGGCCCCGGGCTGACTTGCATCGCCTTCTTCTTGATGGCCGGGGAATGGCACAATTTTCCCCTCGATGGGCCCTGGACGCTACTGACTCTGTGGGTAGGGCACTGGCCCGGTCGGTTGCTTTGCGCCGCCATGCATGGCTGCGCGACAGTCGTTTTCCAGACAATGTTCGGGACGCTCTTCGGGATCTGCCATTCAATGGCATGGACCTTTTTGACTGTCACGCTGATTCAGCAGTCTCCCGCCTCATGTCTGGTTTCCCGTGATTTTCTGGCCCTGGCTGCCTGGCTTTCTATCTTTTTCTTGTACGTAGGCAGCGTTGCCTTGTTTGTCTTGGACCCTGGGTTCATGACGTAAAACCCAGATGGTCTAGGCGGATACTCCGCCATGTTTGCCTTTGTTCAGTACAGCTGGTCAGCTGGTTCGGCCTTCCTTTCAGTCCTCTGACGGTAAGCTTGTCTCAAGAGGAGCCCCCTTGCCGGGGTTAAGACTTACCCTATGTGGGGTATTTGCTGGCTATTGTGTAGCTGCCTTTCTACAAGAAAGGTTTGGTACGCTCCTGTGGAGTCTTCCTCACAGAGATTCTTCTGTGGATCAGTTTGGGGTCTACGGTTGTCCGTGGTACTTCGAGGCATTGGCAGAGGTTCCCTACCGTGAGGCTTCTGCCTCACCTACCTTTCCCAGGGGCGTTTTCCAGCTTTGCTGTTATCCTCTTTGTCCATGTTGGCTGCTCTTCTTTTCGCCAGCCACTGTCCCTTGGGACCCCTTGTTCTGTTCCGTTCCGGCAGTTCTTCTGCGGCTGACGCCCTGCCATCATATACCGTCAGGGCAGAGCCGCTGCGCGGCACACTTCTTCAGTGTTTGCGCATAGCGTTGGTGCACCCCGGCGTTCTTTCTTCCGCTTCTGCGGTGACTGGTTCTATCCTCCACTCTCTGGGATGGGTAATGCTTTCTCGTACTTCAACTCTGTCTGGACTTGTCTATAGGCGGTGGTGTCTTCACCATGTACGTCTATGCTGTACACTGCCTTGTGCCCTCATTTTCTGGGTACTTCCCAAACAGGAGTTTTTTCCTATTTCTCTGCTGCTTTCCACGCAGGTGTTTTCCACGCTTCTGCTTGGGTTCCTGCTGTAACACTCTCTGGGTAGTGTTCTCTTCAGGATACTCGCTTTCTTGGGTCTTGTCTGTACATCCCTCGGCCATTACGTTGGTCCTGACTGTTTCCACTTTCGTGTCCTGCTCCATCTCCTCATCTGTCTACCGGAGAACATTGGCTCCTCCCAGACGGGTGGCTGATGTCGCTTACAGATTTGGACATTGTCCTGTCCAACTCTGCTTCAACATGACTGTTGGTACTTTTGGCGTACCCTTGTCTTGTTTGATGCCACACATCCTTTTTAAATGTGTATCTTTCTTAATATATAACTGCTCTGTGCTCTCCCACAGCGGGGTCGCGCAGGCAACGTTCCTTGCTGCGGTGTCCGTGGTCTTCGCCCCGGTCTGCTCATGGTGCAAGCTCTTGTGTGTGTGTCCGGCTTGCCGGAGGCCATTTTTAGGTCTCGCCTACGCAGCGCGCAAGCGCTGCTTAGGAGGGACCTCTTGGAATCGCTCCAGGCTTTTGTTGAAACTCGTGCATGTTTTGCACTGTTTCCTATTGGTACTCGTGCATGTATGGCGTTTCCCTTGTGGGAGCGAGCAGCGGCGCCATCTGTTAGCAATTATCGCGCCTGCCGCTGCTCGCTCCCGTAAGGTCAATGCTCTACATGCACGACTTCAACTTTCGCGGCCGCTTTTCTTTCAGCGCTTGTTTTTCATTGAAATTACCGTCCCGCTTCCCCGCGACCGCCCCCACCCCTGCCCGTCATTGCCGATCGTGCTTGTAACGCAGGGACACTCTCAAGTTACCTCCGTGGAGCAGACGTACCTCTGGGCGGTAGCATGTCCACCCCCCTACCTAAAGCTCTTGATATAATGCTGTATTTTCCCACAGAGGAGAGGGTGTACACCAGGCGGAGCCGAGGAGCAATATACGGAGCGGCCCCACTTGATTTAAACCTGGTCGTACCACAAGTTACCTCTGTAGTAGTAGGCATCGCTGAACCGCTCAATATCCGACCCCCCTCATATTAATATGCCCTCCCCCCAAGGACAAGAAGCGGATGTCTCGCAGGTGAGCTAATGTGCGGACCCTTCCCGCATATTACGCTCCCTTGAGATGAGCCGGTCTGCTCCTCTGCCTCTACATGCCGGTCTGCCGCTGGACTATGCAACTACGGACCCGCTCCCAAAATATATATATATAACACCCCTCTCCTATAACGCTGCCCTTACCCCTAAAGTGCTAGTCCCCTGCAGGCCCATACATGTGCAGACCTCACCATCCCTCCTTTATTCGGTCCGATACAACGCGGCCCTTACCCCCCACAGTACTGGGGCCACATAGTCTACAGCTTATTATCACTGTACATATCGCCCCGATATATCACCGCCCTTACTACTACAATGCTGATCTTCCGCAGGGCCATGCAACTTGCAGACCCTCCCCCCCCCTGTATAACGCTGCCGTTGCATCCACTGTGCTCTTCCGCGGACCATAGAGTGTGCAGACTTCACCTCCCTCCCATATAGCGCCCTCTGATATAACACTGCCCTTCCTTCCACAGTGCTGATCTCCACAGGGCCGTGCAATGTGACCAAACCACCCGTCCCCTATATAACGCCGCTCTTACAGCCGCCACATCACAGATCTCCGGCAGGGCCATAGCGCATGGAACTAACCCAGCCCCCACCACCAATATGCCACCCCTGATATGCCGCTGCCCTTACTTTCACTGTGCAGATCTCACCTAGGGCCATACGGAGCGCAGACATCACCACCCCCTCTTATGCCGCCCCTGATATAACGCCGTTCTTACATTCACCCTGCAAATATCTCGCAGGGTCATACCACACAGTGTCCAGAACTTACCCCTCCATATAACGCACTATATAAATTAGCCCTTACCTCCACAGTGTGGATCTTCCCTCCACCCAGCCCGCTCCACATAACTGCCCTGATACAGCGCTGCCCGTACCTCCACAGTGCGGATCTCCCTAGACCCACTCCACTGCACATAACTGCCCTGACTTAACGCTGCCCTTACCTACAAAGTGCGGATCAGAGAAGGATTGTGCAATAGACCATCACTCCCCATATAGCGCTGTCCTTACATCCACATCGCAGATCTCCCGCGGTACAATGCATACAACTGTGTCATTAGTGGTATAAAAAAGCACATACTGTACCGCCCGAAAAAGACAAACTGAAATAATGAAGTTACATAGGAGGCCCTCCTGTGTGACTGAACCCTGCACACGCCGTAAGGTAGAACATGTGAAACATTCATGTATTGAGGTGGCCTGGGCATCAAAAAGTAGGATAGGAAAAGGGAAACTTTTTTTTCTATCGAAGCGCATCCGTTTGGAATGTGAGCACAAACTGGGTTAGTGTGTACGAAAATGCAGGCTCCGGTGACTTTTGCAAAGTAAACAATGCAGTGTAATAATCTTCTCCGTAATATGCGAAACAAAGCCGGGTATGCACACACACCCTGTGCCCTGCAGCCTACCTGGCATCCCCTGCTCTGTCTTTGCCCCCATGTCTGCCCGGATTCTAAGCAGTGGCAGCTTTTGGTAAAGTGGTGCTCAAAGCAGGCCATATGAAAGAGAGTGTCTCAGAGAGCAAGAGCACAGAACTGACTAAAAATAGCATCTTCTTTTCCCTCTCAGCATCATTGTCGCTTGTGTCGTGGGCTTTGGAAGAATCCACACATTACGTTTCACTGAGTCAACGTAACTGTGAATTTACTTCAGTCTAAGAGGTCACAGTGACTGCACATATAAGCACTTCTGCGAGGCGTTGTGCGAAGTGTTTATTTTGTGGTGATAATATTTGTGCACGTTCTACTCTTTATTCTAGTTTTTGGGCTTCTTTTGATGGTGACGGTTATCTGTAGTTTTGGGTATTTGATGATGCGTGTGCACCACATATTTTGAGACGAAGATGTGCGTGTTATTTTTATTATTTAGTGATTACATTTGTTTGTAGCTTTTATTCGGTAAAGACGCGTGCCTTTTATATTTATTCTTCTGTGAGAAGTTCATGTTTCGTGGTGATGGTAATAATGATTCCTTCCTGTTGGTGATGAGTGTAGTTTATCTCTGGTGATTTCTGCTCAGTGTAGATTGTGCCAATGTGATACATGTTTGTCGTATAATCTGTGACGTGTGCGCGTGTGTGAATGTGTGCACATCGTTTGCATTCTTGGATGGTGGTCCATGCGTTCATGTATATTACGACTGAATGGTGCAATGTGTATCCTTCTGGGCGTGTGTGTAGTTTAACGTTGAGAATGAGGTGTGTGTAGTTCGTATTATTTCCGGGTCTTAGCATATATCGAGGGTGGCAGCCTCTACCTCATATTTGTAGACCTAAAATCTGCTTTTGACCTGGTACCGAGGGACAAACTGTGGGCAATTTTATCAGACATGGGAGTCCCAGAGTACCTGTCTCAGCAGCTTAAACGTCTACATGAGGGTCATTTTGCTCAAATTAGATATGGCAAAAATGGTGAACTATCCGCTCCCTTGCCGGTAGAGAGAGGTGTATGTCAAGGTTGTGTCCTTGCACCGACCCTCTTTTGCCTTTTAATTAATGGCCTAATAGACTCATTGATTGCTGGGAAGAACATCGATGCCCCTAGGTTGGCAAAGCGCAAAATCCCAGCCCTGATGTTTGCAGATGACACGCTCCTGCTTGCAAAATCCCCCATGGGAATCCAGAGGACCCTCGATAATTTCAGTGCCTTTTGCAAACATCGGGGACTAGAAATTAATCTCCAAAAAACATATGGTCTTCAACGTAGGTAATTCTACCTGTCCCAATCCTTGCCTGGATGGTAGACCCCTGGAGAGGGTAACCATCTTTGAGTACTTGGGAATCACGCTGACAGAGAGAATGGACTGGGGTGCCCAAATTAACAAAGCAGGGCTGAAACAAGCTCAAACTACGAGGGGTATTTTAAAATTATACAGGAGCTGCACTGAAAAGTTGGTCAGTCCAGTGGTGGAAATCTACAAAGCCCATGCTAGGAGCGCTGCTCTGTATGGAGCTGAACTATGGGGACATTGTGCATCTGGCTTGTTAGTCCGTACAGAGAACTCATTCATAAGACATCTTATGGGCCTCCCCACTAGCACACCCCTAACACCTCTCTGTATGGATCTTTGGGTTAGACCCATTGCGGATGAAGTTGCTCTCAGACCTCTTCTCTATTGGCGCCGTCTTTGGAGCACCCCAGAACTAGCTGCATATAGGGATGAATTGATTGATGTTATGGGCCTGCGGGGTGCAGGGAAGCTACCATGGTTGGTATACATTAAGAGTATATGCGAGGGATTGGGTAGGGGTAGTCTATGGAGTAAAGCAGCAGAAACCTCCCAAACAACCTCTAGAAGGACTTTGGTAGAGAGCTTTAGAGAGCACAAACTCAACGAGCTTGAAAGGAGTCCCACTGTGGGCCGCTTGACTGCCGAGTTCTTTGAAACAAAAAATAGGTACAGCCTAGAACTGGTGCTGGACGACATCCAGCCACTCCTCGCCAAAAAACTCCATTTACAATTTAGATATGGAGTCCTTCCGCTGCGCTCATTCACTAAAAAAAGTGGAGGGCTCCACCAATGGGGAGTGTTCAGCATGTAACAACTCGGACGAGACGGAACTTCACGTGATATTTGTTTGCCAGGGTTACAGGAGGGCCAGGTCTCGCTGGTTACTCCAACTCTGTAGGAACCTGGGGTCTAGACACTGTAGCGAAGTGTACAGGCTGCTAAAATCCGACACACACATGCACATTGTCTTCTCCATTTCACGTTTCCTATTCACCATGTGGTGCACCCGCGTAGCTATCCTAAAAAAGATGGCCAACCAGAATGCCACTGTAGAATCTGCAATGAACTACAGGAATATTGACTATTTTTATGTCTCATTTTAAATTGTGGAAATTGTATGTATTTTACTTGGTGTTTTAATGATGCTTTTATGGCCATGTGTGCCGAAATAAAGTTTTATGATGATGACTAAAAATAGCATCTTCTTTTCCCTCTCAGCATCATTGTCGCTTGTGTCGTGGACTTTGGAAGAATCCACACATTACGTTTCACTGAGTCGACGTAACCGTGAATTTACTTCAGTCTAAGAGGTCACAGTGACTGCACATATAAGCACTTCTGCGAGGCGTTGTGCGAAGTATTTATTTTGTGATGATAATATTTGTGCACGTTCTACTCTTTATTCTAGTTTTTGGGCTTCTTTTGATGGTGACGGTTATCTGTAGTTTTGGGTATTTGATGATGCGTGTGCACCACATATTTTGAGACGAAGATGTGCGTGTTATTTTTATTATTTAGTGATTACATTTGTTTGTAGCTTTTATTCGGTAAAGACGCGTGCCTTTTATATTTATTCTTCTGTGAGAAGTTCATGTTTCGTGGTGACGGTAATTATGATTCCTTCATGTTGGTGATGAGTGTAGTTTATCTCTGGTGATTTCTGCTCAGTGTAGATTGTGCTAATGTGATACATGTTTGTCGTATAATCTGTGACGTGTGCGCGTGTGTGAATGTGTGCACATCGTTTGCATTCGTGGATGGTGGTCCATGCGTTCATGTATATTACGACTGAATGGTGCAATGTGTATCCTTCTGGGCGTGTGTGTAGTTTAACGTTGAGAATGAGGTGTGTGTAGTTCGTATTATTTCCGGGTCTTAGCATATATCTTGTGACTCTTAAGCACAGGGCTGTTTTTCAGAAACAGATCAAAGCGAATGAAGGGGTTAACCTTACTAATATTTTACCATTAACGACGCCCCTCCCCCCCCCCCGCCGCCACAGCAGACGGCTGCCGTGAGATGCTTTTCAATGGAAAGTGTCAGATTATATTAAATATTTTGGACAGCTTTGGGAGCAGAATGCAGCATTTACATCTCCTTGCATAGTCACTCTGGACAACATCTTCTGAGCTGCTTATAGCGGCCGTCACCACACAGCTCACCCCTCCCCCCCCCCCACCCACCCACACACACCCGGGCTGTGCGGTGTGCATGCCCTTTTGCAATATTTTTAGTAGCGCTTAGAGAACAGGTCCTTCTAGGAGTGAAGAGAGAGCTTGCTGGGGGAAGGGAGTACACAATGAATCTATAGAAAAATTGTTCGTAGTTTGTAAGCCTTTTCACCAGACGCTGCCCCAGTGCACTGGAGTTTGACCCTCTTAAGCACCCCCAATGCACTGTAGTTTGACCCTCTGATGCAGCCCCACAGCCCAGATCAAATATCTCTTGTTTACATTCGCATACTCGTTTGTACAACGCGCTTTATGTTGGAGATGCATTGAAATGGCCATCTAGGGTGAACGGAGCTCTGATTAGAAGACCTAAAAATGAAAATTGTATTTATGCGTACACTAATGCCAGATTTAATACACACCAGATGATCAATGTTCTTTGACTACTATTTCAGTTTGTGTTTGGTGTGACTTGCTGTAACTTTTATCTCTTTGGAGCTTGGTCACAGCCCGGAACTTTACGTCGCTCACTGTGGTGTCAGTACTGCCCCCAGTCCGAGCACAGAATGAGTATTGAGCACGTTCGCAGCTCGAGTTTAAAAAAAATTTGTTTATTGAGTTTTCTATGCATTTTTGACCTATAGGAATGTGATACACAGGAGCAGGAATCCCTCGAGGGGGGAACCTGCCATAATCAGCACACTAACGGAAGCTCAATGATAAAGATAGAAGATAGAAGAATAAACAGCATAACTCCAGCGTCGTCACATGCCTACAGTAGGTGAGAAGTATAACAATCATTACATTTTCTTTGTGGGTCGGAAGCAGGAGGGGGGGAAAAAAGAGTGGAAAGGCAGGCGCATCCACGAAAAACAAGCATTGGCATAGCCAATAGGTCTCGCCTTTGGAACATTATAAGTGTTTAGCCATGCAACAGTTGATTTTGCACCAAGGATATTGTGCTGCATAATTAAATACTTATAAGGTCCCAAAGGCGAGACCTATTGGCTATACCAATGCTTGTTTTTTTTTGCCGGTTGCCTACCTGGTGAGGCGTCCTTCACATCTGGGCTGCTCACGCTACCCTACAGGGGGATTGCCATATGCTTGGTGTGGTTCTGCCATCCACACTGTATGCTTATGTGTATTCCTGTCTTCCACATGAATACCAGTCTTACTAGGGTCCTGTTCTGGGTGCTTCTGCTTGTTGCCGCCCGCTCTCTCATGTCTTTCTGAAGGAGCAACTGCGTACTGGTCTCTTGTGTTTCTCGTCATGCCGGCACTTTCTGGCCATTGGTCGGCATCCTGCCGATGCTGCCCCACGTTTCTTACCTGGTGCCAGTTTAACAGTGCTTTTTCCGCTGTTGTGCATGCTCCACCGGTATGTGCTGACTCTGTCATACCGTTTTGTCCTCTCTCTGGGTCTTGCTTCCTGTTGACCCATCGGATCCTGCGGATCCATTGGACCCTAGGCTCAGTTCATCTTCTTTTACGAAGCCTGAACTCTCACTTCCGCACCGGCATTTCTGGCTCTGTGCTTTCTTTCTCTCCACCCGGTATACACACAGGGGTGTTTGTGCTGTTCTTTGACGGCTTGTGGTGCCTTTGCCTCCCATTGTTTTCCGCTCTTTTCAGAGCTTCGTGGTCTGGTGTTGGCTGCGCTGGCATTGCTGTCCCCGCTGTGTTTCGTCACCTTGTTGACGGCTAAGTTCTCTCTGGAACTTGGTGGGGTTCAGTCGCAGACCCGCCTCCTCTATGGGTATGGCTTTGGTATCTATTCTAAGTTAAGGAATCTGCGGCTAGATGTCTCTATCAGATGAACGAGTTACTTACCTTCGGTAACGATGTATCTGGTAGAGACACAGTCTAGCCGCAGATTCCTTAACGCCCACCCATCGTCCCCGTTCTGCGAGGACCTTTTCAGGTTGGGTTTCTGCATTCGCCTCCCTCCAGGAGGCTTTGTCTTTCTGCAGGGTGACATCTTCACTTCTCGACGGGATGCTTCATTCTGTTTTGCTTGCTCCACTCCACCCATTCTCGTGTTTGGGCGGTATGCTCATGTCATGTGTCCTATTACATCCCTACGCCCTGGAACGTCCAGTGTAGGGTCTACTCATTCCCCCCCGCCCCCCCCTTTCTCAATCGCCTGGGGGTCTCTTACCGCCCCTGCAGTCCATTGGTTTGAAGTCTATTAGCTCTGTCTCAGTCTATAGGTCTCTTACAGGGGATACGACGTCCCTTTCTGGTGCTGACTTGTGGTGGTTTGTCAATGCTCCTGTGTTCTGGACTTGTTGCCCATCACAGTTATATATTGTGGTTGCAGACGTTCTGTCGTCTGCCATGGTGTGTTTTTCACATCTTCTTCTGCCTCCGGGGAGGGTTTAGCCTCCGCTTTTGCGGGTTTGCGTCTCAGAGCGGTGCTCTGCTCTTTTCCCTTCACTATTTTTCAGTTTACAGTGCCTAGCACTGTCCTTTATGGTGCTGTTTTTCACCATTCACTTTCTTTTCTTCATCTTTTTCGCACACTGTTCCCATACTCTCACAGTTTTTGGAGGTGGCTCCGCGTTGTGGCGCGGAAACGTTTCTCCAACGAAAACTGACGTCAGCGTGCCGGGAGGGGCTTATATGGCTCCACTGATGTCCTGTAAGTGGACGACGGCAGGGCGGAGCCGCCCCGGGCGCGCAGAGATGCTGCTGCGGAAAGTTTTCCGGATCCAGTCTGACGCCTGGGGATATTCTAAGTTAAGGAATCTGCGGCTAGACTGTGTCTCTACCAGATGCATAGTTACCGAAGGTAAGTAACTCGTTCGTCAGCAAACTACAGGCATGGTCAGTCAAGCCTCTTTACACTGCCTGCTTAGGACTAGTGCATCCTTTCTTCTGAAAGTGGTGTCACCTTTCCATGTAGGACTGTCCATCATGCCCCCTGCATTCTTCTAGCTGCCACATCTCTCTAAGGAGCAGACGCTACATTGGTTGGATCCACGGCAGGCCCTTAGTTTCTACATGAATAGGATTAAGGAATACCTGGTGGAGGATTAGCTTGTTATTGTACTCACTGTTGCGAAAAAAGGAAGGGCAGTTCAAAAATGGACCTTATTCTAATAGATAATCCTGTGCATCAAACTGTGGTATGCCTTGTCCTAAAAGGGCCCTCATAAAGGCCTTAGGGATCATTACACCAGGGCAAAGGCAGTGATTAAGGCCGTTGCTCGGGGTGTCCCTGGTTTGGCCATCTAGCTATGTTGGCATCTATCCAGACTTTCAGTAGGCACTAGTATATCGATTTTCCAGTAACCAGGGAGTGTCATTTGCTCATCAGTCCGGTTGGACCTTCTGATGTAAATTCCACTCCTCACACCCTCCTCCTTGGCGGAGGCATTGCTTTGGTATTTATCCACAAGGTGCGGAACCTGCAGTTACAACTATCCATTAGAAGAATAAGTTACCTACCTTTGGTAGTAATCTTGCAGGTAGATATTCTAACTGCAGATTCCTCGCCTCCTGCCTACCTCCTCGCTCTGTGGAGTGGACTGTTATGAATTAATAAGGTTGTAAAGTAGATATACACACAGTCAACATTCTCAGTCTGTCAGTCATACTCCTCAACTGAGGGCAAGGAAAAAACACAATGCATAAGCTGACGCCAGTGAGCAGGTGTGACACCTTAATGCTGCTCTGTATCATCATGTCCATAAGTGAGCCAATGGCGCCACCTGTCGGCGCTCGGGCACTGTTGCAGGAGTTTTTGAATCTGGTCTGGTGTCTGGTGACCAATCTGTAGTTAAATGGATTATCCACCAGAAATAGGTTTCCCAAAGGTAAGTTACTTGTGTGTATGGGACAGTTTACCTGACAAAGATAGGGTGTTCAAAGATCACACATGAAGGGGCAGTTGAAGAATCAATATGGGGTGTGGATACAGTGATGGTAAGCTACCTGATGATAGTGGGGAAATAGGATTCAAGAAACCAGACCCCAGAAGGGCAGATGTATGAAAATAGTGCCCTGTCAAAGAAGGTAACGAGAGATGAAAACCTATTCATCTCCCGGTGGTTGGTAATCCAATAGTCAGTTCCTCAACCCATTAATCAAAAGGTGTTTCAGAGTGGGTCCCAGTTTTCTTTAAATACATACATGCATGCTGTCACTCTGTCTGTATGTTACCCATTCATGTGATGCTATGATGATAGTTTCCTGCACTATTTCCCTTGTGTGAGGACAAAATTGATTTTAATTTCTGCAGTATACATACTTTAGTAACAGCCGATACAGTATTGATACATAGTGTGATATTCCGTGGCACCAGGAATATCTGAGGTGTCGCACTGAATAGCCAACGGGTCCATACTGTTCATTCTGGACATTGTGGATTCTGCATTGTTACAGTACTTTTGAAGGGCCTCACTGGCCCACACTGTGGTGACTGTTTCTTGAATAACTATTTCATCTCCAGCAAAAAGAGTTCAAGCTCAAATTGGCCATGTACAGTTTTTCAAAGAACCAATGCCACCCTTGCAGTATTTTGAAACACTACATTTCAAGCGGGATTTACAGAGGCCCCTGACTTGGGTGGTTAGCATGGTAGACCATTCTTCTTTTGAGTATTCCTTCAGACACTCCAGCATTCTTTGAGAAAGTTTTTGTGAGCTTGCAGTACAATTCACAAAAATGATTTGCAGAGAGGCCCAATAATGTACCTCTAAACCTCCCTTGTGAGCAAGGTATATCCTTGGACAGGGGATTCATACACCATGTAAAGGCATGATCACAGGCAACCATGAAGACACTGAGATAGTTGTAGTTATTGCCGTCTATGGCACAAATTGTTGTGGAAGCCTATTTTCAGCAAGTTAATGGTTCTGACTTAAGTCTGATAATTAGTGTTTAATGCTTAGAATGCTTTTAAAGACCCATTCCTTTCTGTGAAACATCTTGCTGCTGATCAACAGGACTGCATTGTGCCAGATGGGTCATTCAGTCACAATTGACTTGACGTCCATACCTTGCCTGTATCCTTTAGTATCAGTTTGTCATGTTCCATTGAAAGGTTTCAGTGACCGTACGGAACCTGGGAGCTCAAACTGTAGTTTAACATGAAAGTGGTAGGAGACAGATAACACCGTTTTTTAAAGGATGCTTTATCACAGTTTAGCGACGAGTAGATATAGTTATTTTCCACATGAAGGTAAAGGACACGATTGACTTATAAGCAATATATTCACTCAGATCCCCTTCTATCTGTTCTGTATTAGGTCATGTCACCTATACATGCAGTTTATTGAAAATTTGGGGTTGTTTCTCATCCATATTGTAGAGGTTGGCTTAGTACATGGTGCTCACTTATGTAAGTGTAGCACCCTGCACTAATCCAGACAACCTGTATGTTGATTTTAGTGGTGTTAGACAACGTTAGAAAGCTCTCTTAATGGTAGCTGTGGAGAGCAGCCTTCAGGCTTAGTCCACAAGGAGTGTAAAGCAGCTTGTTTTTCTAGTACTTAACTTTAGGTTAAGTGGAAAAGAACCACACAGTGTAGTTATAAAAATAGGTATTTATTATTAACACTCACTAACACAATGTATTATCTCCTACCCGGAGATACAAACACAATACTTGGTCAATAGAATACATAAATAGCACAGAATACACAGTGGTCCCCAGGAGGAGACCAAACCATATACTAAAATAGTGGAATTCGAACCACAACCTAAGTCGAGAATGGACCCAGAAGACGTAGAAGAGCTGGGGACCCAGAGAACCACCCAAGGTGAATATTTAGGAACCCACACGGAGGTCGTGTGCAGAGTGGGTACACGACCGCGTGCTCAATGTTAGACAATAGGTAAGTCGCGGTTACAATTTTAAAGAAGGACCCTTCGCAGCGGATCCTGAAGAAACCCTGTGGAAGATGGAAGGTGGAGTCACCCCACCTGTGGATACCCCAGGAACCAGGATACCTACACCAGGGAAGCCGGGTGCATAGGTGTGAAGTGACATCGGAAACCGCTGTAGACCACAATGGAGGACTTCAGAAAAGATGCCGCTGGCGAAGAAGGTGAAGGTGTCCGGTGGATCCCAAAAGTGGATTCAAGATGAGAGGTACCTGCAAGCAG
Organism: Calotriton arnoldi; assembly: GCA_963921515.1. Taxonomy (NCBI): domain Eukaryota; kingdom Metazoa; phylum Chordata; class Amphibia; order Caudata; family Salamandridae; genus Calotriton; species Calotriton arnoldi. The sequence goes on along the minus strand of CAWUFW010000021.1, from coordinate 352,709 downwards.
AGGGGTCAGAGTTTATGCCACTCAGGAGTGACCAGGAGGCACGGATGACAAATGCCCACCGATGTCGGAGATGCAGGAGAGTTGACGGTGCCCTTTAAGTTGCAGCTGTACAGACCAGGCGACTCAGAGGAGGACCAGGAGCCGTGCACGAGCTGTCCCACGTCGGATGTCAAGGGGTCAGGTTCCGGTAGGGGCACCAACAAGCGTTGGCAACGGCAACCAACGTAGTTGTAGAAAAAGTTTGTGTCGGACCAGCAAGGGCCAAGTGACTCACCACGAGCAGGTAAGTCAGAGCAGGCCCTGGCAAGCAGAGGAGTCCACTAGAGCTAAAGAAGACCCTCAAGAGGACCCACGGGCCGAAGGCACAGGAGTCGCAAGGGGACCTCGTGCAGCTCACCAAAGGATGAAGGCCCACGGTGCAAAGGATGCAGTGCAGGTGAAGATCTTGGCTGCAGGAAATGCTTGAGGCTGGAGCTTCTTGGGGCCCGAAGATCTCTGGAGGAGAGAGTCAACATGCCCTGGGGTGCTGTTCTGGCGGTTCCGACTAGGGATACTGGCCTCAAACTCTGTGAGAAGACAGTGCAGGCCTCGAGGGAATTGCAGAACCACCACCTGTGTTGCTGAGCCTTTCGGAGTGCGTGGGAGCCCAGGATCAGCAGACCGGTCAGCTGTGTTGCGGTGCCGGCAGATGAAGGGGAGTGACTCCTTCACTTCAAGGGAGATTCCTTCGGGCGTCTTGGATGTCCACAGGCCCTGTGAAGAACCTGTATGGAGCACAGGCACAGACGTTGCAGCAGACTTGCGGGACGACGAGACCGGGAGCAGCAGGAGTCTTCCCAGTTGCAGTCTCGGTTCTCATTGCAAAGTCCAGCGAGGTCCAGGGTGCCCAGACGGTTGAAGTTGAAGTGGTATGTGATCTGAATCTTGTCCCCCGACCAATCTATGGACCCACCCACAGATAAGCCTTTAAGTATACTAAGGAAAGGGTTTGAACGATTCAGAGGTCCCTCCCAGAGGAGGGGCTGGACAGTGAGGAGGATACTCCCATGTACTTTGTCCAGTTTTGCGCCAGAGCGGGAGCCAATGGCTCCCTGAACTGGTTTGGACTGTAGTATGCAAGGAGGGCAGCAAATGTGCCCTTCAAGCAGTCTGAGTGGCGCTTGCAAGCGCCCCCACCCTGTTTCAATACACTAAGTCCTGTCTGGGAGGTGGTCACACCTCCCTGTTACAGGATACCTATTGTCCTGCCTTCTTCTCGAGCTTGGCTCCGCAGCAGGAGGGCAAAATCGTGTCTCTGGTTGGCAGCAGCCATAGTTTGCTGTCCGGGTCTAGAAGACTGGTACCGGGAGCACTGAGGGCCTCCCGGAGGAGCTTTACAGCGCATGGAATCAAACCTCCTACACAGTTTACGGTGTGGGGGTATGATTCCAACATGTTTGATACCAAACACGACGGGGTTCGTTACAGCCAGTTTAGAGATGGTCATCATGTAATGACGCTTGGGCCACTCTATGCATCTTAATGGCTGATGCACTTACAACCCAGGAGAATGGACTCCGAAGATTGTAGGGGTGTCCTGCTCATGCAGGGGCACCCTCACACTAAGAACCGAGCACCCTGCCTTCTGGATTGAAAGGCCTGCCTTAGGGGTGACTTATAGGTTTTAAGTGCAGTGACCTCAGATATAAGGAAACTTAAATATGTTGTAAGTGGTGCTAGCACCAGCTTACACAGGCTGCAATGGCAGGCCTGTAGTCACAATTTGAGTGGTCTCATGGGTGGCATAATACATGCTTCAGCCCATGGGAGACCACTGGTGTACCTATGCCCTGGGTACCTTAGTACCATATACTCGGGACTTATCAGGGTACACCAGTAGCCAATCTGGACTGTACCCAAGTATTCACCATGTCCAATTTAGGGAAGAAGCACAGAGACTGGGGTCCTGATAAGCAGGATCCCAGTCAGACTAGTCAGTAGAACATAATGACACCAACAAAAAGTGGGGGTGACCATGAAAGCAGATCCTACTTTCCTACACATATGTTTGCCGACGTGTTTCGTTCTTGTGGGTGGTTTGTGGGACACTTGCACACAAGGTAGTCTCTTATGTTATCACAGATTTAAATAGGCTGGCTTTCTGCAATGCTAACAAAGTTGTGACTTCCCTCACTCTATTCTGGTTACTTTTGCCAGTATTTCTGCTGACGTCTGTGATGTACTGCTTTCTTCAGGACTTCTTGTGCATCTCATTTCTCGAAGTGACCCAAAACTGTTGTCTGTGAGAATTCCATATACCTAGTATTATATCTTAATGGGCTTTACTAAGACCTTTTCTGGAAAGCTTACTTTAAACCCATATGCCTTGATGTTTGCTAATAGAAAATAGCACAGAGAGCACAAGCTAAGCAAGGACTTTCAGATGGCTAATTAGGAAGGGTCTAGAGGGAACCCTCAAGTGCATTGTATCCTTTTTGGGATTGTTGGTTTCTTAAATATCCAATAGGTTATCTTTCCAATAATCTACCGTCAAGACTCATTTTTTTTTAAATAGATTGGTCAGTGGCATGCTAGATCCGACCCTTTGAGCTACTCACCTTGGTCATAGTTAAGATCTTTTGCCATCTCATTGGCCCCTTCACTTTCAAATGCCACAATTTATGCACCCACACAAGGGTCAGTAAAGGGCTGCCCTATTTCAGAATTCCAGTGTAAGCTTTTCCTAATAAAATGTAAAATCGTTATTAATACAAAGATGAACTGAATCAGAGTCGTCAGAAGCCTGGTGTCAACCTGTTAATATACAACATAAGATTTTTCATTCATGGGGGTAGGCTATGAAATTGGTAAGCAGGGTTCCAAGGCGACAATTTACACTCAGAACAGACTCTTGCCTTTTTAAATGATACTTTATATGGGTTACCTTTGCTCCACAACTCCGAGCCAAATCAGCTTTGCTATTTCCTGAAGGGCGGTCTCATTATTCTTCAGCCTAAAGCCCACTACACTGGACCATGTTGGCTATGTTCCCCTGATGGATTGAAATAGATCTCATATAGTGGACTGAACAAAAAAACAATTCATTTAAATATCACCGCCCTTCCATGCACACTCCAAGTTCTCCTACACACCCATTGTGCCTCACTCCTTTGGATCCACAACCAACCACGAGGCCCTACATGCATACTTTGATATGCAGCAGAGGCAGTAGTGTGTCCCGGCAATTTTGAAGGAAGAGGATCTAAGAGTACTGAAGTAAATACAATAAGTACATTGTTTTCACTCTGCTGGTTAGTCACCTGACCTATTTTGCATCCTATTTACAAGCACTCCTGCTGACAACATTCACAGCACAGATATGACAGCACTCCAGAGCAAATTCACTTGAACCATTCTGCCATCATTGTCTCATTTATCTCCTGCTTTGAAATTTTAGCATACCTTTGAAATTGTGCTCCTTTTTAAAGCAAGGATACTTTAACCACTCTAGTAATGTCTGTCTTTTTAGTTCTAAACTGTCTGCATTCACACCCTTTCATCCTTCTGGTGCAACCTACTGAAAACGGCACCCGATAGATTGACGTTTTTTAATGTAAGTGCCCGAGAAGCTGTAATGACAGATCTAAGTATAGACAAGAGGACTATATATTTGTGTCTTTGACTTCTCCAACTTAATTTGTTAGCATAGTTTATCATACAGTTTTTAAAGGGGTAATGCTCTTATGTTTTTTTTATAATGTTCATACGTAATACTGTTTTTCAGTACAACATGAATGACAAAACATGGTGATCCTGCTTTTAAGCATTTATTTACAGCTAAGTTACTGAGAGAAGTGAAAACTGTCTGATACTTTGCAAAAAGTAAAAGTGGAAAGTTAGGCATCTAATTTAAATGTACAAACTAAAACCTAGTATTTTTAAATGTCTTCACTCCAAAGTCAGGTGATTTGTTTTTAACACGCTAGTGTTTGATTATTGTTTCATTAATATTATCTGCTTTCATGAACTTCTACTAATTGTCTCTTAGGTTGTCAACGTGTTGAAATCCTTGCTTGCCAATCTAGAGGAAGTGAAGAAGGAGCGAGAGAAGCTTGAGAATGATATGAAGTCAGTGAGTTTTGACATGACAAGTAAATTTCTGATGGCTCTGGCACAGGATGGTGCTATAAATGAGGAAGCAATTTCTGTGACTGAACTGGACAGACTATATGGAAGTTACACCCAGAGAGTACAGGACAACCTAAAGAAACAGGAAGAGCTTCTCAACAGTATCCAGGTAACATTTATCTTAATGATTGGTACAATTGTAGCTTCTAAATTTAAGCACGCCTCCAGAGAGCTTCCAGGTACCACTGCCCAGGTCACTTAAAGCTCATACAACACCCAATAATTGCATGCAGCAGTAAGATGTCCCTAAAAAATTTTTTTTTTTAAATTCCAGCTGCTTGATTAGGAGTGACAAGCCTGTTTGGGAGTATTTTGCCAGTGTTTCTGGTGTTCATAAAATTACCTGGCTGTTTAATCTAGCTCCCAACTTTTGATATGCAAAGTGGATATGTATATAGATCCACAATGTAGATCATGAAGCCTTCCCTAAGGTCCAGGGCTATCCTGTCTTCATTAAATGTTTGAATACCTAAAATAATATATGGGCTCTACCACTAAAAATGTAATTTGTAACAAGATAGTATTTAAAGCTAATCTAAATGCTGAAAAGGTAATAGCCTGGAACTTTCCTGGCTGAAGTTGGTTTGTGTTTTTGAAAGTGGCATCTGTTGCCTTAAGCACTGATGATGATCTGGCCTACAGAGCATAATATCTTTTTGTCCGTATGTTGTTTTTTGTATAATCACAGTCTTGTGGATAAGTTAAAAGTTTTAATGGCAAAACATGTTTGCTGGAGCGATCTAATTGAAATATCTTGTTTTTGTGATTAAATTCATTGTGGAATAAAAAGCTACAGTTTAACTTGCCAGAGTTACCTTAGGAAGACCTGGACTGCTTTTCATAGTTCATCCTGTACAAAATCTCCTCCAAGTGCTACTGTTCAAAGACACACTTTTGGGATGCATTTTGCTTTGTGTAACTTGAAATAGTGTCACTATGTGATTTGCCCTATTGGTCACACATTGAGGTAACGGTGAATCCAAAGGATTTAATAGAGGAAGTTGGCACCAGTGTTTAATTCAACTGTCTGCTCCCTAAAAGTTCAGTCAGTGTTAGAATTACGCTTTTTAGTTGCAATAAAATTGGTCAATAATGAGGAGATTTAGTTTGAAAAGCTGACTTGTAATCCCGGATTTGATTTGTTCAAGGTTGATTTTCAGACAAGTCATAGTCTGGTCTCCTGACGCTCTTGAGTGTATGACCTTTCTTAACATGTACATGGTGAAACTAAATGCAGGCATCTGGTCTCTGAGCGATTTATAACACACGTTCACCAGTATAGTTACTGTAAGGAAATGGGCTCTGCCAGTCAAATCCGCCCAGGTTTTTGTTTTTTGACCACCTCGTATGTGATCATTGTACTGTGGGTGAGCCCCACCTCTGGTGACTTACTCTTGGTAAACTCCTGGTAAGTGGACTGAGCATGTTTACCGCCAGTGCCCGCCTTTTAAGATAAGGCTGCTGCAACGCAGCAAGGGTAAGGGACACTTGGCTGGTTACACGTGAGCATGTGGGAGGGCTGCTCGTGGGAGACTCCTGTCATGCGCAGCCTCGTAACTGCACACAGGAAGCCTGGCGCAGAGGGGACTCTGCAAAGAGAGGATATTGGCCTGGGGTTGGCCTCATAATGTTAGTGCACACTCCTAGCAAAAATCAGTGTGTTGTCTTGTCTGCAGGGACACTCCTTTATACACCTATGGGGAAGACTGTCTTTGCAGGTTCACTTCCCTATGGCCTATAGAGGCCAGTGACGTATTGTACTGGGATGGAATCTGTATGCCAGACCCAAATTTGAGAGTCCCAAGAAGATATCTGTATAGCTGATCGGTCATCTAGGATTGTCATATTTCTCTTGCTCAGGATCGGAGCCCAGGCCTTTTGTCACCCTGCTGTGCCAAGTTAAATGCATTTCTCTCCATCAGCTGGAACAAAGACCTCCCCACACATAGGGAGCAATTAACAGTGCTTCACTTAGCTCCTGAGGAGGAAAGGGGTGTGGATGAAGGATCTGCATCAATAAATCAGTTGTCACACTGTACCAGGGATGGGCTAGCCCAAGCCCACTGAACAAAGGAGGGAGTCCAGACCTCTGGAGCCAACACAGAAGGGGGCTCCTTTTGAAGATTTGGTGGGAAAGACCCTGGAAATGATATCAACGAGATGTGACCAGTGACTCCTGGGTTGACGCCATTTTGAAATGTCCCAGCAGGCTTTGTAGGAGGGTTGGGACCGGGGCGGAGAGGTGATGTGGCACCCCAGGATAGGCCAGAGGTGCCTCTTCTAGAACCTTCCGTCCCCATTTAAAATGTCTTGCGCAAGAGGGAGAGCTCTCTATTGGTTGTGTTTTCCTGCTGGGCACTGGGACTGAAGGGGACAGGGGGTTCTCCCCAGGACCAGGGAAGCTGGTCCCATTACACCCCCTCTAAGGGCTAGTTGGGGGAAAGAACTGTACTCCTACACCAAGAAAGAGAGGAGCCCCAGAGAAGGAGAAAGGCTGGTGCAGGGAGCGGGTGAAACCAGCTCTCTGCAATGTTCACCACCCTAGAGGCCTGAGGAAAATGGTCCAGGTGTCTAGGGTTCGTCACCAGGAGCACAATGAGTTTAAAAGCATGCAGGATGGGCCATGGGGCCGGAGATAGCCAGAGAAGGATTTGAATTTTGACCCCTCAGAGCGATCTCGGAGCATGTGAAGCTCCACTGCCCAGCCGTTTCTAACCCCCGGGTGGGCCATGGCCCCAAGAGTCAGCACACAAGGGTTTTATTAAGGTTCTCCAGGGAGGGGTGTGAGTGGGGCCCCCCTCTCCCCAGAATCTCCCTATTTCCTGGGGCCAGCCCCAGGGCAATTATCAAGCAGGGGCCAGGGCCCCACCCACAAACCCTGCATGCCAGAGCTAGAGGGGAGCGGGGGGTGCCAACCCCTCCCCCTCGTCCCCAATAGCGGAGAGCCTGCCCTGCTCCTATGTTTGGGGGCAGCGGACGGCCACCGCGACAACAGAGGAGATCCCTGCCTGCTCTGGACAGGGAAGGAGATGCTGCTGGCTCCCGCGGCCGCACACGTTGGTGCAGGCCGCACTGGAGCCAGTGGGGTAGCCAGGGGTGGGCTGCCTCCTGTGTCTGCTGGCTGGCAGAGTGCCCGGGTTGGAAAAGGCACCTCCAAAAATATTAAAAAGCTGCAGGGCGCTAGGCTGTGTGGAAGAAAAAAAAGACAAGAAGGAAAGGCAGCGACTCTCCCCAATGCAGCTGCAGGACCACTCATCAAATATTCATGCTCCAGGAGGAACGCCCCATAATGTCCTGTGGGGCATGAAATTGTCAAACTGTTTTTGCTGCTTGTGGTGGCCCCATAAGATAAAGAGCGCAGGGGAGCTGTAGAGGGGTCTCCCCTCCCGCCTATGGCCCAAGGAACTTTTTCTTAAAGAGGACCTTAGGTTGAAAGGGTCAAGGAGAAGAGGGCCACCTCAAGCTTTGCTCATGTTTTCAAGCACCCCCTAGGCTAGAACTGGAACTCTACAGCTGGGAGTGAAGTACCCTCTAGGGGCTAAGTTTATGGTTTCAGCTATTGTGGCCTGAAGGTATCTAAAGGAAGGTGCATGTTGTACAGAGCCCTCTAGGGGCTAATTGTATCGGTACATGTTGTGTGATGAAAATGTGATGCCCTCTATAATTGTGTTTTCATGCATACAAAAAGCATACAAACACATGATTATTTGTAAATGCTTTATTGATGTAACAATGTTGGCAGTGTTTACTGATCCAAGTGCATATGCTTTATTAACAGTAATAAGTGCATTTACACATGACTTATTATTGATGATTACATTTGCAGACAAAATGAAACCTTTAACATGTGGTTTGTTGATCTGGAACATTTGACCAAGTAAATTGACGTACCTAATGTGCTTATATGACCCTTCAGGGGGGGTCAGAGGTGATTACACATTGTCACCAAAGGTATTTCCACCAGCCTTATGTATATTTGTAAATTACTGCATAGTATTTAGTAGTTTGTGTGTAATGTACTTTTCCTTTTTCTAAAGAAAAAGCACAGACTGGACACATTTATTGAGTGTTATTATTGCGTGCCAGCAAATGGTGATTACTAGCCCACACCACCTCCAAGGAGTAGGGCTTGGACTGCTCAGCTCCGCTACTCTGAGAGAGTCAAGCACTACAATAGGGTCTTTGGTTCCCAGTGGAGTGTTAAGTGGACACATTTTTTGTGCAGGCCACACAACTAATGGCCCATTTCATTACAGGCCCCAACACAGAATCCTAACACACTCAACCACAGGTTATGGCCTCTGAAATTTGCATTATTCCTGCTCACAAAACATAGAAGTGTGATTTGAGGACCATTTGCTCTATCCACACACATTGAGATGCATCAATTAGAGTTCAATGGCGTATGGTCTTGCATGCTGTAGAGACATCTGATGCACCATTGTCATGTATGCATCAGGCAACAGCTTACGTGCAGTGATATTGTTCATTACCTGAATTCTGAAATGTCTGGAGTTTTATTACTACTTATTTCACACTAACCTTCCCAGTGGAGGGGACTTTACTTATGCACTAATAATTATTGCATTTGAGGGATCCATGTGTAGGTTTTTAAAAAAGGATCCAGGATATATGAGCCATTTCTAATTTGATGCCTTGCCGTTACAAACACTTTTGGAATCAATTGAATAATTGAAGGATATGTATGATACATAAATTATGCCATAGTCATGGAGGTAATAAGTAAACATGGTTTATACAGTGCCTAGCTATTAAATGAATATAAGTGGCTGTGTGTTTGATATGTTATTTTTTTAAACCATTTTTTACAGGAAAACAGAGGGGACACACGGTAGGGCAGAAGCAGACCCAGTCTACTCTTGGACAGTCCAGAAGTAATTTGGTGTCTGCACAATTAGTGATCAATGTCCATTATGACACTGCGTACTGTTTTCAGTTAGATAACACTTACGTACAATGTCAATATCGTATAAGCCATCCCTGGTCTTATTATCTCTTCCCAGTGAAAGATTGAGCACTTCACGAGATGGGAATATTCCATCTGTGGCTCGTTACTTACTTTGGTAATGGAACCACTTGCATGCTACTGGGATTCACAACCAGTCTGAATTTGGTGGAAAGCCAGTGTGTGATTTCAATATATGCAGATGACTTGCTATATGGTAAGGCCCCTTTCTCCACTGATGTGAATTGTTGATGATTTTAATATGCTTTCTGGACGGCGAGTCAATTGGGGTTCCCCATGAGAAAGGCAAAGGTGACTGGAGATTGTGGGCAGTCTCCAGATCCACTAGTTTGGGTCCATAATCTATTTAATAAACCTCTGGGTACAGGTATATCATTTTGATGTAGACCTAATCTCTAAGAATTTGCGGTAGTCGGTGGGGGCTCCACATGGGTGATTGGCCTTCTGAAAGAGACTCCTCTTCTCATTGATGGGCTAAGTGGCTCTGTTTAGGAGGATGTTACTACCATGTCTGCTATACTACTTATTGAACATCCTGCTGTTTGTCACCCAAACTTTCTTTTGTGAATTTAGCCAATTGCTGCTGGCTTCTAACTGGATTGATGGCAGAATGGGGGTTGGTCCTGGTTAAACAGCAATTACAATTGTTTGAGGGTGGACTTGGTGTCCCAGAATTTGATGTGCATTACTTACCTTCACATTTGCAGTAGGAAACCAATTCTCTGACACTGCATGATGAAAGACCACTTGTTGCGTTCAAAGGTTTTCTCCGCTGCCTTACTCTAAGCATCATAAAAATTTTTGAAAAAAATAACAAGTTATATCTTTCTTACATTGTCCTATTCCATCTGACCTCCAGTGAAATCCCTTTGGTCTCTGTGGATTAGGTTTGGCATAAGGCATATTCTTAGCTATCCGGCTGATTAGCATTTTTATAATCGGTATCAAGCAAGGAAATGGAGCAGTGTGAGGACAACTCTGAAGGATCCTTCCTCGACTTTGAAAGCACAGAATCTGTGGCCTCCAACCAAGTCTTCAGGAGGGGAGCATCCGTGCCCCATGTTCATAATTTCCACTAAGCAGTGTGAGGGGTAAACAGTCTTTGTATTTCTTACACCATTCTTGCATTTGTCTAACTAGATTTGGGGCGTTAGAGGATTGGAAGGCTTCTGTGATTGCCAATAGTTCCGCAAGTGTGAATGCAGCATTGATAGTTTATGCCATTTTCTCAGTATATATCTAAGGGAGATCTGCTGTATGCAGTTTTCTGTTTGTTTACTTTGGAGATCGCCCACAGCTGATTTATAGAAGTCTGAGTAAAAATGTCTCAAATCTTTGTAATTTTTTCGGGGGCCAAAAGTGATATCGCTCTGCAAGGTTCTCTTGAATTTAGTAGTAGTTGATATCCCGTTTGTGCTTAATCTATACGTGTAGGAATCGGCCAACCCTTCTTCTGTGTTAATAATAACATCGACACTTATAATATATTTTGTTTGAGTTGCTCTCTGTCCAATATCGCAAGCAGTTCTTGACTTGTGCTGCGGACCTTCCCTGGATCCTAGAAAAACACTGCTCATGTTGTGTTTGAAGTTGTTTGCCCTTCCCTAACGTGTCACTTTTTAAGTTGTTTTTCTGTCGTTCTATTTTTAAAGGTGATGTCTCTTTTCAGGATAACTCTGGGAACTATTTGTTGAGTGTCCCACAAAATTGTTTTTCGGACTACTCTTGTATCATTAATCTCTAAGTAGTTCGAGGTTTCCGTTTTAGGACTCAGCACAACCTGTTATTTCCTGTACAAAACCTATTTAAGATTGTCTACTTTTGATTCGTTTACTTTTCTCCGTATTCTTTTGTTTGTCCCAGGAGTATTTCAGTATCACAGTTTTCTGACTGGATGATTTGTATCCATCCACTGTTTTCTTGATGATTCTCGTTTTAGGTCCCCTCTTTGAATAACTGCACTTTAACCATTGCTTGTGCCTTTGTCAGAGTAGGTAGCATTGAGGATTGCACATTAGTATGTTGCCTTAAAATTACCGTCTGTCTTGATGCTTCAACATTGCCAAATACAGAACGTTCCACAGTCAATGTGCATGCCAGGCTCTGATGTCATCTGCAGAGGCACAGCCACTGGTGAAATTAAGACATTACTCTATTAATGAAAAAAATATTCTGTCCAAAAACCCTTCACTGACAAACATTTCAGAAATGTAATGAAACGAACTTCACACGCAGCACCTTTCAAATTCTTCGCAGTTTCGTAACCGAGAAAGGAAACACGTAATGTTTTATATGCTGCACTAATCACAAAAATGTGGCTTCCATGGCTAAAAGTATAGTCCTTAAATGTTTTACCTCTATGGGTAGCCTGTCCTGCGTCTGTGTCCTGCAGCATGCTTTCTGGTATGAGGGTCGCAGTGTCACCTCTATTATTTTTGTGCATTTGCCGAATATGGCATCCTGTGTCTGTGTTTGTCTATCTCTTTTTTCTCCAAGATACTCTGAAGAGATAATTGTCCCTTCCAAAAGGATCCGATCCATGTGTGTGGGAGAGGAAATGTTATTATCAGCCTGCTCCTGCTTTTAGTGGAATCTACATTTTCTGTAGCACACTCCGACGTTAAATTAGACACTGAAGGAAATGAGAATAAAATGAAAATATTTCTAAACTAATGTATCTGCTCTGCGGCATAGCATGGCTACAAATCGTTACCAAAACCAAGAGCTCCCATAGGCGAGACTTCTAGGCTTTGTCAACGCTTGTTACAGTAGTAATGCACAGAAGACTGGATGCTGGCAATGATGTGAGTAAGTGGAGGTGACGAACCAACAAACTAACTGGAAGAGGTGAGGCAGAGCCGAGCCGATCCCTGACCATTTTTGCCATGTAAATCGTGCAACAAACATTTAAAATTATGATAAAGTCAACTATAAAATTCAAAAAAGTGTATTCCTTTAACATGTTGGAGCGTCTCACCTTAGTCTGTCAGATTATATCAGCGCATCGAGGGGCACTGGTAGTTTTAAACATGAATTTAGAAACATTCATTTCATGCGCCACCCTCCTAGCAAAAGGAGGCTCTAGGAAATCAAATATTCGGATAGGTTCACACAATCAAGCAGGGAAGCCAGGACTGACCCCAGTTTTTCTAGTTTCACATTGTGCATTTCAGCCAATAGATTGCTGTAGCACTTTACATCTAAGTTTGTGTTGCCTTTCATTCTTTGCGCTTGAAGTTAGTGTAGGCGGCAGACGGAAGCCGAATGAAAGCTCAACTGTTTTTGGTCTCTATGGTCCAAAAGTACCTCGAGCTGAGCCAGAGCCAGGCATCTCGCTCGAACTTTGAGTGGATCGCCCATCTTTGAGAAAGTGAAGACGCTATAGCTGCTTACAGGGTGTTACCTACAAATAAAAAATTATAATTCATGGTATATTTTTCTGCTGAGGTGAGACGGCACAGTTCTACTGAAAGAACACTGATTCACAGGGCACAAATCCTAAAAAAGAAGCGGAGGGACTAACCAGGTTAGGCAGTATGCAAGTGAAATCATGACGCATGCCAACACAGTGCATGATGTCACGACGTGCGACATTGCACGTGACCTCGCTGGAAGTGACCTCGCTGGAAGTGACATCACTGGAAGTGACATCACAAGAAGTGACATCAGATATTAAGACCTCACACATATGTTTATCTGGTATATCATGAGTACATTTAGGTGTATTATGAGATTTAACAAATGAGATTTGGTGTCAGGGTTGTACCAAAAATGTGGCGCAATCCCAACGCAAAATCTGGGCCTCAACTAATACATTTTTTTTTTTAACCCTGCCACAAAGAAATTGCCAACAAAGAAAAGCATGGCAGTAGATCTGTTATGCCTAATTGGCTAAAAAGTCTGCATCTTAAAATATTTTATGGGGTTAAGGCACACGGAACAACACTAGGTGTGTGTTTGGGTAGTCACAATGGCTGGTAACATCGCTTCCATAGGCATTTGGCCCAGTTAATAGAAGAATGAGCCAAAATGCTGGTCTGTGTCTAGTGCTTGTCGAGACGGAAGTCCCTTATTGTGCTTTCAATGCATTATACCAAATATTGTTAATAATAGAGCTGTTTGAAAACGATTTTTCAAACTGCGCTTTCTGCATTTACTACTAAAATGTCATATTTTTCATTGTATGCCACCACAATAGCTTTTGATTCCTTGCACTTCAGTATGCGAGAGACTGATTAGATCTGTTTGCATAAAGAAAAACCTAGTCTGCACACCTCAGCCACTGGGTGTTGTAAGTACTTTTCCTTCGTTTGTAGGTGCATCTGTAGAGACCCCCATAATAAGGCAGAATCCACAATAAATTAATGTAAAACTCATGCCCTGTTTATCTCTCGCTTCTTCCTCCGATCACGTCGGAGCATAGCGAACTTAGAAAAGATAAAAGCACCATGTAGTAGACCGAGCCTTACTTACACCAAAACATTTCCCACATAAACCTCCGTGCACTGTTAACAATCTTACAAACACTCATCCACGATATACTCTGCTACTTGTCTTCTAATGCTCTTTGCTGCTTCCACAGGTGTATAAATGCGACTATGATGATACAGAAAATGTACAAAAATATTCTACCCTATATTATTTGTAAATAGTGTGCCACCTTTGCTGTGTCTGTTCGTTACTCAGAGTTGTTCTAAACACTTGTGTCATCTACTTTGTCACTGTGTAACGCTGTGCAAACGTTTATAGACCTACAGGAGAACCGTAGACTGTATCTGTAGCATGAATGTTCTAAATAAGGCACCAATAATAAGAATATGAAATGTGCCCTTTCTGAAAGACATAAATATAAGGTTTTTCTCGAACAGTGAGTTTGAGTTTGGGCCACCATTCAAAGCATTTGTTTATTGTGCTTTGGAAGGCATATGTAGGAGATCTTTATAGGGCAGATCCTAGGTGATTTGTGTCCAGGTTCAATGCATTATGTATTTCGGGCTCTATTGATTTGAACCTTACAAATGTGTTTGCATTAAGGGAAAGCAAAGCAAGGGGCACGATGGAGACATGCCAATTCCAAGAGGAATAAGTGCTCTTTACGAGTCCGACACTTTGCAGTTGATCATTTTTGGAGGCAGGCATCTTGATGCGAGACTGGAAGAAAGTAAGCATAGGAGAAAGATTTGAAAATACAGTGGTATGGCACATGTTCTATTTTATGGAGTGCAATATCATTCTCACTGGATCAGGCTTTTTTTCTACATGTTTAGGTGCTTCTTCTTGAATTGTTGTGTGCTCGTTGATGGTTAAGTGGACAAATGTGATAATCAGTGGTTGGAATGGGTAAATGCATGCACTGAAGTCAGTTATTTGTCCATGTGCATCCTCATCCATCTATTAAATCTTTTTTTATATTAATCCATTGATCCATCCACAGAAACTCTCCAATCAATAAAAAAGCACTTCCATTAAAAAAAAAAGACCTGATGTCTTTGCAAATGCTTATTTCTTATATGTTTTTGCTTTTGAGAACTTTATAGGAGTTCATCCTTGAAATCAATATTGTACCATATTGCACTGTTACTGTGTGTGTGTGTGTGTGTGTGTGTGTGTGTGTGTGTGTGTGTGTGTGTGTGTGTGTGTGTGTGTGTGTGTGTGTGTGTGTGTGTGTGTGTGTGTGTGTGTGTGTGTGTGTGTGTGTGTGTCCGTGTGCGTGTGCGTGTGCGTGTGTCCGTGTGTGTGTCCGTGTCCAACGAACGTGTCCCCAGTCAATTCAGATCGAAGAAAGGGTACAGACTCCAATTATGAGCAAAATGAGTTTATTCCATTATCCCGCTCCAGCTCGCCATGACGCGTTTCGGTCACTACCGTGACCTTGATTTTTATATATATATCTCTCATAGTAGCGATTGCCACTGTGTAGTTCTAGTTAAGTTCAAGCTTCTACAGGAAAGGACTTTTTGTTTCTTTAATAACTTTGGCACTGTTCGAGGAATCTGCACAACTTTCCAAACCAATGTTCACACCCTTTGGCCCTTAATGGAAAGTTTGCTGATCTGTCGAGTGTGGTGCGGGGAAAGTTGGCAAAACGATAGAACCTTTCTCCGAAATCGTGCTTTTTGTAATGTGGTGTAAATCCATTCTGCTGTTTTCAACAAATTATCATTCAAAGAGGTACTTGGAGAGGGCTTAAAGGTTAAAGCTGGTAAAAAGTTAGAAATATATGGACTCTTGGTGTTCATATACTCTGATTGGCCCATTCGAAGTGGATGGGCAGATTCTACCTGGCTGGCCACAACATGGAGTATATGTTCTGGTAGCCATTATAGGACCCAAGAGAAGCAAGCATTGTCAAGGTCTATTTGAGGGCTATTGGCTTTGCCAATGTCTTATAGCCATGTTGTAGAGCAGCGTGGCTGCTGGTAAAAAAATAAAAAAGCGCTATAAAAGTACTTAAGAAAAAAAAGAAAAAGCTCCATGTCGGGGGAAGCTAACCCCCCCAAAAAAACGCAAAATTGCAGCCAGCACTGGCCTCATCTTGGCACATTTTTTTCTTATGGCAGGTGGGGAGACAACAAAGATCATGGGAGGGATAGAGGTGGGAGGAAAGAGGCAACATGGACATCAGGAGGGTGGGGAGTGGGAAGGAAGTTGGAAAACGGACAATGTGGGTTGGGGTTGGTGGAAAGAAGCAAACATGGACAGGTGGAGCCAGAAGGAAGAAGCCACACAACAATAAAAGCGCTATCAAAGTTGGAGGATAGGGGATGGGTGGTAAGAGGCAACAAAGACAACGGGAGGGTGAGGGTGGCAGGGAAAAGACAAAAGCGGTGGGAGAGAAGAGACAACAAGGACAATAGGAGAGTGAGCAGGTAGAGGCAACACGGACAATGGCGGTGGGAGGGAAAAGCTACGTGGACAACGGGAGGTTGGGGAGTGGGAGGGAAGAATCCGCATGGACTACAGGGGATTAAGGTGGGAGGGATAAAGCAACACTGACAAGGGGGATGGGAAGGAAGATGCGACACGACTGAAGAAGATAAAAAGAAGAATAGTACCTTAATTACAGCATGAGCAGTGGAAGGACAAGATGAAGCAATCATTACTTGGTCCATGCGCCACACGAAAGAAGACGAAGTGTAGCTGGCACACGTTGGCCAATTACAAGGCAGCAAGAAAGAGTAACAATGAAGACAGTGAATGGTAAGCAGTGGATGGACTGTAAACCTCTAGTAGAGAACAATATCTCTTGCAAGCGAGAGCACATGCGCTGTCACAAGCATGACCCAAAAATGAAAGGCCACATAAGGGGGCATGTTGGAC
Source organism: Calotriton arnoldi (assembly GCA_963921515.1). Lineage (NCBI taxonomy): Eukaryota > Metazoa > Chordata > Amphibia > Caudata > Salamandridae > Calotriton > Calotriton arnoldi. The sequence continues at coordinate 336,235 of CAWUFW010000021.1, read as the reverse complement.
AAACCCTGATTCACAGGGTCATGGCTCTGGGGAGCAGAAAGCCTGAAGAGGACTCCCCTCCCCCCTCCCCCGTTGGCTATAGCGAGCCATAAGGAACAAAAGGACAACAAAGGTGTCCAAAATGGTGCACCACCAGTCACTGAGAAAATGCAGAAAGAAGCGCATACTGGCACTGGGCATGCATATTGCCTCACTCTAAAAGCGTCCTGAACCCATGGGGAGGACCAAGACCCTCTGGGTTGGCACAGGACTAATGGAAGAGAGGGAAGCATTTGTGATTCCCCTCTACAGTGATGTCTTTGTCCCTGGGGGCCTCCCAGTTCCCCAGCACCGGCGCAGACTACAACTGAGAACAAGCATTGGCATAGCCAATAGGTCTCGCCTTTGGGACCTTATAAGTGTTTAGCCATGCAACACATTATCAGAATAGCCAATGTGTCACAAAAACCAAAATAATTATATGAAAACGGTCTGATAATTATCAACTAACTTCCGGAGTGTAGTCGTACCATCCCCTAGATGTTACGGTCACAGACTTGCAGTGTTTTCTTTACCGTAGCTCCGTACGGCAGAACTCTGCATATGTTGACACAAGTGTTTGCTGGAGACAGGTGTACCCTGGCAAAAATCACAGTGTAGCCAGCCTGGTTTGTGGGTTATTTTCTTATTTTTTTTAAGTAAGCCTGGGATGTGTGCTACATTCACCATGCTAATGACTCTCGGAGGAAAAAAAGGCATGCCTACGTAAACTCACCTTTAGTTCACTCTTTCAGGGTTGCTCAGGCCATTCTGACATTATTACACAGGTACAGCTACTTTGACTTGTATTAAAGTGTCAGTCATAAGGCGCACATAAGCACACTCCAGCCATTAAAATGTCACAAACAAGCAAACTAGAAACTTGGCAGCTAGGTTACTGTTGAGGCAATACAAAACCTAATGTTACTGATTCGTGCGATGTACTAACAGTGGCTGAAAGTCTATCCTCTACAGACCTGATCACAACTACCCGCGAGCCTGTTCTTTCGATCACACACCCCCCTGCCCCAGTCAAACACTCACTGCACGCAGCTCTCGATGTCCATTGTTTTTTCCAGTGGACCAGCAGCTGTGACTGGCCTTCTGTCTATGACAACAATTTCCTTCAATTAAACAGCTTTTTCGGCTGCCCCACTGGATTTTATTGCATGGGACTGAAATCTGCAACACATCAAGTATTCGTGTTTAAAATCCCGAAGCAGAAAAGGTTGCCAGGATCCCATCCTCAACAGCCAAAACCTATGGTCTTACGTCAAGGCGTGATGACTTTATAAACAAGGGGCAGGGCAGCTATGCCCTTCTACAGTGCCGCAACAGATACACAAAAAAAAAAATCTCTTAAAGCCTATTTAAATATTCCCTGTGCAACATTAAAGACTACTTTTCAACTTTCGGTGAATAAACAGCCTGTAATATGAAAAGAGTTTATAGTAAAATCGCTGATCAGAAAGTAAAGGGTTTCTAGTACCTAATGTAATGTTGTGTGCTGCTTATCACGCAGGTTTCAAACTCCACCAGACAGATCACATGGGCGCGTGAGTTGTGACAGTCACAGCGTCGTTCTCCTGGTCACCCCTCCTGCTCGGCCTCCCAGATTCAGTTTTGTTTCTCTTGTTAGCATATGACGTGCTGAGAGAAGAAACTACTCCCACGACCGTGAAGGCAGGCAGTGAGTGAAGTGGAGATAGAAGAACAAGAGAGTGAGACTCCGAGCATACAGAGACAGGAGAGCAAAGCCCTACAGCGGTAACTAGGACTCACTGACCTAAAGTAGACTCACTACACTAATACCCTAGAAGCGTGGCACGCAGTGACCCGAGTAAAGAGCCCAGCCTGCAAACTCAGGTGTGAACATACTCTGTGGACCCCGGAAACGATTGCCACACAACATTTCAAAAACAGCTATCACATGGACCCTGCTGTGACAGGCATGCCTGGCAAGACTGCCAATGAGGAGGTCTAGCCCTCGCGGACTTCGAACACCTTATTGTTTTGTTTCTCTTTCTGTTCCAGCGCTCTGAAATGGTGGCGTTTGTGACTTGTAGCGCCTTTTAAAAATCCTAAATAGTAATGATGCGTCTAACCTCGCGTGTGAAGCACGCATGGACTTTAAACACAAGCGCTAGTGTTCCGGACAAAATTAAAAGTTAAAACAAGCGCGCGCACCTCGCGCTGAAAGTTAAAGCGACCGCGAGCAGGCAAATGCAAACAGCTCTTTTCAAGCACTCATGCTTGTGTGGCCATCCACCTTGCGGGAGCGAGCAGCGGCGCGCGAGCCATCTGTTCCAATTAGCGTGCTCGCTCCCGCAAGGTGGATGCCAGCACAAGCACGAGTGCTTGAAAAGGGCAGACCAATTTATAAAGGTCATCTCCTAGAGCAGCGCATGCGCGCTGCCTAGGCGAGACCTAAAAAGGACTTTGACATTTGGTCAGCAGTGACAGTATCTGGTTCTTGAGGATCCCCACTAATTACTAAACAGACACATATTGAACATATTCACAAAGCTCCCAACAGTCTCTAAGCACTACTTCCAAAATATCATTTAGACGGTGACCAGTGCTTCCCAAACTTTTTAGAACCACGACCCACTTTTTAGTACAACAAACTTTCTTGACCCACCTAGCTTTAGTGGACTCGAGGTAGACGATTTTTTAATGTCACTAAAGCACTGTGCGGTAGCAAATTGCCATTTACTGCCAGCACATTTTCTATTTAAATGGTCATTACATTTGCGCAAGCATACAGTTTTACTAATAAAACTATATTGTACACAAATGTTACTGAGTGGAAATCGTGTTTTAGTGTATATGCAATATGTCTGCATTACCAAGTAAAGTGTCTTGATTTGTTCTGATCCTATTAAAATCTTTGTTTCTGTCACACCTCAGAATTACAAAAAAATTTATTTCATCTTTGATTTCCTAACTGCTGAATGTGTACAGTTCGTTTACAGGGATTTACATTTTGTACTGTTAAGAAAAAATTATGTCATACAGCCATTCCTTTGACACTTCATTTACCTTTGCAAAATGGTCACATAATTTACTTTACTTTACCTTCTTGCAATGTTAGAGGAGTTTATCAACACCAGTCCTTTTGTTAAAAAAAATAAGCAGCAGAAGACATTGCCTGGCATTTGAACTCAAGTCTTTGAAGCGCAGCAAATGTGACAAGATAACTACAGAATTTAAAGGCATCTTTATTTATTGTTTGAACTTTCTTGACACACCAAAAATCATCTCCTGACACACCCAGTTTGGGAAACACCGACATAGACCATAATAAACCATCACAAAACTTTGGCAGACCCTCACTCAAGCCAGACATTAAGATAACCCCATCAGACTTTCACATTGCCCCTGGCAAACCCTCACCGTGCCACAAGATCATTCAAGCGATTCTACAAACTATTCTGACCCATACACAGACCAAGAGAATGCCCCTGAATCCTAACATACTCTGAATGAACCCTCCGATGACCCGCCTAACAGTCTCAAACATAATCTCACAAGCCCATCAAAAATCATAAAAGAACTTAGAGCCCCTCAAAAAGACTCCAATGGACCCTCATACCACAACCGCAGAATCCCCGAGCCTTACCAAAGACTCACCTAGGCCTCTTAACTCATTCACAGCTACAATAGACCATTTCCAGCTTCACCTTATCCTCTCATACTACCTCACAAACTATCCAATCAATGATTATCAGAACACCCTCAGTCAATCTCACATACTCTCAACCCACGAAAGACCGCAACAAGAACTTCTACAGACAGATCCGACTATTTAATAGACTGACACCACTGACAAAAAACACTTGTAGCCCCAACAGACCCTCAGGCAGCTCACAATGTCTCAGCTCATCAGCCTCCCACAAAGGCTCCATTCGATCCCCGACAATTAGGTAAGCTTATCAGACCTTCACAGTTCCCCCACATACATCTCACATTTTCTTACATACCCCTCAAACGATGCTTAGAGACAGCAGAAAGATACCTTCAGACAACACCCCACAAACTCACACAGCTCTCAATACAGGTACAACAGAAACGCATAATGCACAGCAGATCGTCACATTACCCCATTAACCTCTTTCTTGGTCCCAAGATCATCTTATTTACCTCCAAAAAGACCACATCCCCAAAAAAACTTGTACAGCTTCAAACAGAACATTTGTACTTGAAACAAACTAAAGCAAGATGGATTAATCAACAGAGTAGTTGAGAAAGGACAATACATATAATGAATTTCATTTTTTTCTTCATAGCTTTCAGCAATATTACGGGTGTTAACAGGATTGTGCTGCTATGACATTATGGAACACCACTGAATCGATTTGAAAATGGTGCAACATTTTAGAAGATCAGTAGCCATACAATCTAACCAATGTAAAATATGCATCAGGTTATAATAGCATATGTAAAAATGCACAGATGTCATGTACAAGTTAAATTATTATTGTGTGGTGATATTTACAAGGTATATATATTAGGCTGGATAACCGTCTCATACTTAAATGATTAAATCTGACATTTTTAAATGGGATATTTGTCGAGAGCATATGCCGTCTTAAGATCGCATAATGCACATCACAGCCACAAACTAGATCAATCTAAAGTGATAATTTGCCTGTTTTGGGTGCTGTACCGATACCATTCCAAGATGGCACAAAGTACATCAGGGTCTTAACCTACATCAGTTCACATGATGAGAACAGTTCACTGACCGCCTCTGATCCTGTATGGAACCTGACTCATTTCAAAGGGTGGCAACATTACTACATTTTGGTTACAATGCATATCACGCTAAATTGGATCAATAAGTGAACACCATAAATACAATTTGCACTCATATTAAAAAAAAAAAAAATGGGCAGTTAATATTTTCAACGTGTCACCAAGGATAATACGATGGTGCTAATATAATGCTTGGAAAAAATAGGTTTGAAGATCAGGTTTGTATCAAATGATACACCAAACCACATACTAGACATACGTTATGTTACACCTTACACAGATGATGAGATGCTTTACGACGTTAATTCTCAATACAAAAGAGAAATCAAAATGGAGGCAATAAAGAACACCCAAAAACACATGATCACGACTTGGTAAGGGTTTCTTGCAGCACTAGTGTACTGTCTCATTGCAAGTTGGCATTTTTTCTGGTGTAAATTTTAGACACTAGACTGTAATGTCAATATACAGAAATATGATATTTTAATAATTTGCATAATTATGAATGTGCCTATACATACGAGTTATTTCAGCCCTCATGAAGTCCCAACTTGTTAGGGCACGAAGCGCGTAAACTGATCTGCGCATTGTATGAGGTTTGTATTTCATATGAAAGAAATACTAACTAAAGAATGAAAAAGTCCTTTGGAAGAGTGGCTCTACTTGTGTCTGTCTGTCCTCCTTCAACACACCCCTTCTGTGCCATTCCTTGCACCTAGAACATCCTCCCCCACATTGTTGCTTGCACCAGCCCCCACAAACGTTTGTAAGCACTAAAATAAACATTGATAAATCTGGAGACCATGTGGTGCCCTTGAAAAGGGATCGCCTTAGTAAGTCCGAAAAGCTTTCATCTGTAGCCGACCTCTGTTTCGAAGAAAGCATGTCCCCATTCCTACCATAATTTATGTTCTCCAAAAACGTCTCTTTGCCTGTCAATAAATATCTCTTTGGTGAAGGCCCGCTTGACTAAAGAATAACACACACCCTGCTCTTCTGGCCAAAAAGAGCACATTTGAGGAGGACTGCAGGAGTCAAATATGAGAGTCCAACGCGCATGGTTCTGTGGTTTGTAGGCCCATTATGCCTTTGAAAATACTTTGTGGTAAAGCACAAAATGTAACTGACACAGTTACTCATTTTCTTGTGTTTTTCAACGGCATTGTCTTTTTCACAAGTAGATCTTACACCATTGCATCGATGTCCTTCTGACCCCCTCATGTTTCGTCGTTCTCTCCCGCTCCACTCCCCCGCTGTCCCTTGTTTACTTTAGTAAATAATTACCGTATGCGCAACTGGCCTATGCCTGTAACATTTTTTCAAAACATTTCTGTCTTTCACATTAGTAAGCAACTGACGCAGTTGTGCATTTTTCTTGTGTCTTTCACCGGCATTGACTTTTTCACGAGTAGCGCTTATAGCACTGCTTCGAAGTGGCCACTAACCTCCTGCAATGGTGAAAGACTATATGCGGTAAAACCTAAGCATACATCCGGCCTACTGTTTTAATATTCTGCTGAGGTATGTCATTTGTTTTAAGGTCATTTCAAAGACAAATTCCACTGGCAACCACAAGAGGTCAGTAGAACATAACGGCTGGTTTGCACATTCTACACAGTACTTTGTATCAAAGAGATCAAGACAATTGAAAAAAAACGAGTAGTGCGCTCGCTGTAAGAATGCGGCGGCCGCGAAAGTGAAAGCAACTTCAACAAAGCTTTAAAGAGAGGAGCGGGGGCGAGCGAGCGCGGCAGCCTGCTGAGCTGACCACACGCTCGTGCATCATGCCTGAAACGTGCGGGTAACCGCACGGAAAAGGCCATTGTGCACGAGCGTGTGGTCGGCTTTTAAATGCCCACGACATAAAGTCTTCGCCAGAAGCAGCGCTTGCGCGCTACTCTAGGCTCGACCTAAAAACTAATGACTAGTACAGCTGTGCTTCTGTAATAGCCGGTCCGCTGGGCTCCTAGTGCCGGGGACAGAAGGTTCATGGGCACTGCCACACACAGCGAGTACCACTGTGTGCTACATCCGCTGCCTAGGTTTGTGAGGAGTGGGGAGGACACTGCCATGGTCCCAAGCCCGGATGAACACGGGTAGGAACCAAAAAACTGCCGGCTCCCACGCCAGCAGATGAGGCTAAAGGAGCACCCCAGAATACTCTGGGGTGCTTACAGATTTGCATATGGGTTTCTTGTAGTGCCCCATGAAAGGGCAGTGGCGCCGCCAAGCCCAAGGAAGATTTTGGTGGGGCTGCCAGCAGTCCCAACAGGAACACTTTTAAAAAAAAAGTTTATTTTAAAGTTGCCCTAAATCTTCTAGGGAATTGGTGACCCCAGGAGAGGTTTCATACAGTTTCAAATAATCCTAATGCTTGAGCTTTAGCTTAAAGTCTCTGGAGCCCGCTTTGTGGGTCTTAAGGTTGCACTTGCTGCATGTTGGTAGTAGAAGAAACACTCCTGCTTGTGTTCTATTGAAATTGTAATGCTTTATTGACTATGACAGCATTAATGTCACTTAATGAGTCTTAATGAAGGTCGAAGAGAAGGCTCTGCACCCTCAGGGGTGGGCGCCCGTCGGGGGGTCGGGAGGGTTGTGTTGGGCTTAGGGCCTGGCTGGAGGCCTTGGGCAGCAAGGCGATTGCCCGAAGGGGTGGTATATGCTCCACTTTGAATTTGCTTTAAATAAAAAAAAAAAATTTAAATCACAGAAAAAAACAAATGTTAAAGTGATGTTATAATTAGGTGTGGTAATAAGGCCTTAGCTTACATTTAAAAAATAATTAATGAAAAAAATCAAGGGTTAAAGTGACATTATAGTTGGGTGTTAAAATGAGATGAGGCCTAGTGTTTAAAAACTGAAAAGCACTGAAATTCACCTGTTATAATTCAGTGAACTAAGTATAACTTGTGCCCTATCATGCACTGCTTATGACCTCACTGATGACATGTTAAATGACATTGATGAAATCACACAAAAGTGATCGGCACACACAATTCTTCATCCAGAAACATATAATATATATCTTTTTAAGACATGGGATGCACAAACTAAATTCGCATGTTCTTTTGATTTAAAAAGAATAACTTTATTCAAATCTTCTTAATCAGTTTTCTCATGTATCCAACGCGTTTCGTCTCTTCACAAGAGACTTCTTCAAGGCTACAAAAGTACAAACAATGCATTTATTATTCAAATTTATTAAAAAGAGAACAATTCTTTTTAAAGCAAAACTTTTGGTACCCAAGTCATCCAATTAAATACTCTTTAATCTCCAAAAATTATTCACAGGTTTTCTACAATTTTTTCAAAGTATTCCAGATTTGTGTGCAGCACATTTATCAATTATTTCATTTTCTGCAACAGCAGCATTTCTTAATACGTGAGGCAAATATGATGTAAATTGGTTCATGTTATTTCCAAGTATAACATTCACAGGTATAATTCGGTTTGGGATACTAAGGGGCTGATTAGGATGTTGGTCGGAGTTTCCTCCGACCGACAGCCCTGCGGTTACGAGACCGACCGACCTCTGGTCGGCGGTCTGAAACTGCAATTAGGATGCGACCGCAGACTCCCATTTCCCTATGTGAGCTTGTGCGGCGGTCGGGAACTGGCCGCAGCACAAGCTCCCATAGAGAAATGGGAGTCACTGTATATCCCTGCACCGTGTGGCAGGCACCTCATGGTGCCTGCCACATGGTGCTGTGATTTACAGGGGGGCACCATAGATGCCCCCTCAAGCCCCCAACCGGAGGCTGTGCAAGCGGGGCCCCTGCTAGAGGCCCCCAAAGTCGCTTTCCAACAGGCTTTCCATGTCTGAAAGCCCGACACAGAAAGCCTGTCGGAAACCGACATCATAATCCTGACGGCAGAAACGCCATCCCCACTGGATTATGTTTAGTTTCTGACTGCCCGATGGGCACCATGAGCCCGTTGGAAGCCAGCCGGAATGACCGGTCAATTTGAATTCTGACCGCTGTAATCGTAATACGGCGGTTCAGAATTCAAACCAAGGATGTTGGACGTAAAGCTTCTGACCGACATCCTAATTAGGGCCTAAATGGTTGAACATTCAGGCTCTTATTCATTCAATTAGGCAGATGATCTGAATTTTATTAAATTTCTTTGTTTTGATTTATATGTCAATATCAAACTGATCTTTACAAACTAACATTTTATACTTTCTATTCTTCAGAATGGGTCCACAAAACTACCAATAAATGTTCTTATCAGTGTGCCATATCACTGATATCTCAAAAGTTGTGGACCCAGGAAAAGGAGATTTTGCTTATATAGTCTGAGTTATAGTGAACATGTAATATTTTATTAATGAATCACCACAATTTTTACTTTCCCTGACAAAATGCTTACACTTTGGAGGTGTATGTAGTAATTGTCCACTTCATGCAAGTCAGTGGGTGAATGTGATGGGTGGAGTTTGTTGTGTTGTACCTCTGTTATTGTTGCCATTTTGTGTTAGTTTACGATGTCCTGTTGGCATCATCTTTTTGTGTTGTTGTCTCAAAGTATTGTTGATATTTGGTTTTATTTTCATCATGTTTGTATTCTGTTTTGTGTAACACTCTGAAGGGCTCTATCATGTCACTTTTTAAACAGCAGAAAATATTAATTTCAAGCTGTTTCCATTAGTGAGCATGTTGCTCATCCAAATATTTCATGGCAGTGTATTTTCGTGTCCTCTGAACTCTGTTTAAGATAGGCCTGTTATTTTATTGCCATTTGACTTTGTTTAAAACATGTTATTGTGCTTTTTCAGATCAGCTTGATGTCTTTCCTCTGGCTTCTTAAATAAAAATGTGACCGTGGCCTTTAAAATGTGCACATAAGGATCTCTCATTAAGATCTCTCATTAAGATGTATTGGCCATCGGTTCAATGTTTAAATACTTTTAATAAGATTGCAACCCCTTTTCTCCTGTTTGTTGATTTAAAATGTATTTATTTTGATCCTAATTCCATTTTGTCCTATTGAGTGCTATGTAATTTGTCTTGTTAAACACTCTGAATTCTTGATTCATATTTACAATAAGGACTGTACTTCTCAGGCACTAGTTGTACGTCTGTTGGGAGGTTACAATGCTCATAAACACTGTGAATTCCTTAGCGATCTATATCTGTATTCTATGCATGTCATCTGATAACCATATGTCATATATAATGATGTTGGCAGTGTGATGCATAAATGCTGTATGGAGTGTCTAGTGAGGCAACGGTGCTGTGTAACACTCCATTCTTGCTCACCTACTTTGGTTCAGTGTGAATGAAGCTACTAAATAAACAACACAAAAAGACATTTGATGATTTGATGTTGTGAAGGAAGGAGTGTACTGTCTCACACTCTCCCATATTTCTTCTACAGTTGCCCTGTCCAGGGTCACTCAGCCACTGAAATAAGGGGTTGGAGTGGCTTAGGAGATTAACAAGTGTCTGTAGGTGACAAAGTGGGTGTGGTGATAGATGGTTGATACTTTGTCTCATGCATTTAGTCTGGATTGAACAGCACTTCAAATGCCCATAGACAACCATCTGTTTTCCGTCTTTTAGATTTTCCTTTCCTCAACTTCCAGACCCAGATGCCACAATCAAAGTATTTCTTTAGTGAGTTTTTGTTTTGGCTTGGGAGGATCGCAAAAGGCGGCACTACTTATAAAATGTTGTGAAAATCCTTCTGTTCCCTGATTATACTAATACACAGTTTCTCCAGGAATGGAATTTGAAGTTTTTGTCGTCAGTTGTGATCTGGTCTCACAAAAGTGAGTGTCTGGTTTTTAGATTAGGATAGTGTATAGTCCTTAGTGTAGTCTTATTTCTGAGAATACTAACATCTGGTGAGCCCTGATGACATTGAATTGTTTCTTTTGGGAGATCGGGGTCTGTTTGCAGGAGTTACTCAACAGACCTCACCAATGTTTGACTCCTCTTTTTTCTGAAATACAGTAGATGCAAGTGTAGTCTATTACATCAAAGTATTCGCATCTTCCTACCATCCATAAGCTTGTTGTATAGATGTAGCAGCCAGAGAAGTGCCTTGGTGCACAGAATATCTTGAGCTTGCGTGTAGCTCACCTTTTCCTCAAAGTCATTAAACTGCATTTCCACATCTTTTGTCATTTTCAGTCTCAGAGATTTGACTCCTTTGAATTCATCTATTCACTCCTTTCTTTCCAAACCCTTAACAACTTCCTGTTTCACGATCCTGATTTCTTGCGGAATTCCCACCAGCAAAATATTATCTGCAGACACATTGTAGGGTTGAGATGTAACAATTGCTTCTTGTGACATGGGGACACATTTTTTTAGTTTAATTTGAGCATATGGTAGGGATAGTCAAGGTGGCATCGAAGGTGGAAGTTTGCACCTAAAGAAGACTGCCATAGGAGTCAATCCCCAGGCAAGGAAGATTCCCAAAAGTAATGAGTTCAGTTTTGACCAAGTTCAAGCGTAAAGAGGAGTAGTCTATCCAGGAAGCAGTGACTCGCATACATTCCTTAAATTGATTATGAATGGCTGTGCAGTTTCTCTTGAGCAGGGTAATCAGCTGGGTGTTGTCAACATAAGCATAAATACTGATGCCGAGAAGTAGAATCAAAGTAGCCAAGGAGACTACATGGATGTAACAAAAATTTGGACTCCAGGCCGACTCTTGAGGAACACTACAAGTAAGATCCTAAAAATCCGATCCAAAAGTTGGCATGGAAACAACTTGCAAACGGTCAGACAGAAAGGAGGTCCTGATGATATCAAGTGTAAAATCTTTTTCTTTTGGTAGAGAAATATTGGAAAATATTTCTCAAATACATTTAAAACATCTTTATTATTAAATATTTATTCAGATATTATTTTGCACCTGATAATTGCCTAGAGCAAGTATGAAACATGCAATTCTGTGCCCCCTTAGAATTTGTATAATGTAGCATGCTACAAACCCCTGACCTCTGAATGGCTGAATTCAAAAAGTTTGCTGAAATGTAACTATTTGATATTTTCTATCTTTCATAAGATGTGGTTATACAGCCAAAGTATTGTTCAGCCGTACTTATAACTTCCTTTTCTGTCCAGGTATCGCATCAAGAATTCTCAAAGATGAAGCAGTCAAACAGTGAAGCAAATTTGAGAGAGGAAATGTTGAAAAACTTGGCTTCAGCATACGACAACTTCGTGGAGCTGGTTGCGAATTTGAGAGAAGGCACAAAGGTATGTTTTTTTGGAAGGTTTATGAAAGTCTGTACTCATTGAAACAGGTTTACCTCTAAAATGTAGTGACATGTGAAAGATCTAACCCTTGTAATATGTGACGTGTCCATGTAAAGATGAGTTGAGAACGACATGCATGGATATCTTTGACAGTCTATTGGTCTTTCTAAAGCATGCTTCTAGATCTTTGTGCTGCTCATATACAATATTCAATTTGTGCTCATAAACTGTCACTCGAGCATTAATAATACATTTATGAAGATCCACAAATACTCTAAAAATCAGCTGATACTCCTGTCTGTGACCCCTTGTCAATAAAACCTGGAGTAGAGGTTTTGATAAGAGACCAAGGGTTCTACTAAATTAAGTTGTGTGCATGTAGGCAGGAACTAGGCAGATAAAGTAAGTGTTTTCACTGTTCACAGGTCGCCGATCATTCGTCTGTCCAAGTGAAATATAGATGTGTACCTAGGTGTTTTTAACTATTTTTGCATGAAGCTACAGCCCAGTTCAAAAACACATTGTTGAAGATCATAGAATATGATATAACATATTCTGAACTTTAGAACAAAAATAGACTTCATATAGTGAGTTAATTAGGAATTTGTCATATCTTATTTCTCATCCTCCCTAGGAGTCTATTGGGGCCTTGCAAACTGTAATTAGATATTAGTTTAAAAATAGTCCTTCACTCTTTTGTCCCCCTTGCCCCCTTCCTCGTTTTCATTAGTCCTTGTGGATTATGAGGTGGTTTCAGAATATATTGAAGGTGGAAAATCTTAAACTAATAAACTCTTAGCAGTAGGAGGAAATTCTATTTATGGTTAAAACCCTACATCGACGTGTGTTAAATGATACCTTTCTTGCCTCTGCGTTCTGGAAATGATCCAGACACCTTCAATCTCTTCTCCCTCCGGAGGCATGCTCATTAAAGGTGAAGTTTGGTAACATTTACTAAACAAGCAGTGGCAAAGACAATAGGTCGCACTTTGTCAAGTGTGCAATAGATTGTTTGCAAATATATACAAAGTGAAAAAGAAACAACAAAAATATAAAATGAAAGGAGTGGCTTAGCAGCTCGGGCACATCAGCCCTGGCAGTGAAGTGCCCTTCCTTTCAGGCAGCGGTGCGCATGTGATGCGGCAAAATACCATCACTCTCAGTGCAATGCAGGAGGTGTATGAAGTGGGATCAGTGCTTAATTTGAGCCGGTGGTTTCCGGTGCTCGGCACTGGCACTTAATATTCAACACTGACCATTATGACATTCTGCCACATGGTGGCGCTGTTTGTCTAATTTACAGATCAGTACAACAACAGTTGTTTATCAATACAATATACATTAAAAATGACTAATACCTACATCCCAGGCTATTACTATAGCTTTTGGGGCCTGAAATAGTCTGACTGAGGTGTCATTTTTGTAGGAGTTTGACGGTAAGTAGTTGTGTTGGTACTGTCATTGGCAGCGATGTCAGGACAAATGGGTGGTGCAAGCTGTGGTGGCCTCCTGACGTGGGCCCTGCCACTTATTTCTTTTTTTACAAATTAAGCACCGAGTGGGTTGACTAATTGTCCAATGATGTGTGCTGTGGTGGGTGGAAAAAAATGTGAATGGCACTTGAGCAGACCATTAAGTAAAGACAGGTGACCGAAAGAAGCCTCGGTATGTATGTATGTACTAATGTGTATATATTTTTATGATTTTTTTGGGGATAACACTAAGCTGATGGGAAACCGCTAAAGTTGTTTGTCAGGCAGACCTAAAAGAATTCTTTGCCAAGCCCACAGTTCTGTCTGATCTGGCCTTCAACCTTTTGTTCAACTGCAGTTTTGGATCGATATTAGGACCTAAGAGCAGTGTCAACTTAAAACATGTTTTTACTCGGCAAGCAATGCATACCTTTTTCTTGAATGCAGTTGATGAATCAGACTTGGGGTCTGATTTATTTATTGGCGGACAGGGTTAACACCGTCAGGGCAATGGAGTATATTACTCTGTTGCCCTAACAGACTCCCCACCCGCCAAATTTAAAAATAAATGACTGCCAAACCGGAAGTAATTTCTAAAGCATTGGCAGGAACTGCCATCACAGCGATTGCTGTCAACGCTTTTTTAAGTTTGACACACATCTCGGCCAACATGACTGAGCCGTCCTTGAAACTTATTTTTTTTATCTTCAAAAAGAAAATACCGAAGCAGAATTTTCTTTTTGAAAATAAATATGTCCCCCCTTGCCATTGGAGTTATCTCCTATGGCGATGGTGGCATTTTTAGATTTTTACTGCCCCTTACTGCCAGGGTTTGCCAGGTGGTGACAGACGGTAAACAACGGATATATGTCCGCCCATCTAAATTAGGTGGACGGATATATAGCTTGTTCTCTGACGGAATAAGGGCCGTCAGAGACGTAAAGCCACAGTGGAGACAGTAGTCTCCGCCGTGGCCAAAGTATGGTCCGCCCACATTTAAATCAGACAGGCTGACCATCTTTTTTTGTGACAGAATATCCTTACCACCAAGATATATATCAAGCCCTTAATGTACACATAACATGTAGTGCTACTTTGTAATGTCTGTACTTCTGAGCAAGATTTGTTTGTCTCCTATTTGATTAAACTATTATGGTGTATATGTCTACTTACACTATTTTGGAGATTAAAGTGCTGAAATTCAGTAAATAATTATTTGAACACTATTCAGAATTGGCAAGATGGTAGAATAGGTAAGCAGGTTAATACACTTGCTACTAAGACCTTTCTCTGCCTCATGGGTCCAAATTTCCAATCCTCCTTGGCCGACTCACCACATAATCGTTAATATGTAAATAACACAATTTTTGTAGAGTGCGTGTCTGTAGATAGACATGCTTTGTATACTCCTATGTCATCTAGTGTTGGGCTCTGACCTTTGCCAGTTTTTTTTGGTCTAAGAAGTCTCTTGAGTCATGAGCTGTGGTGTGACTACTCTTCTTGGTGTACATTGCGCATAGGCACCAGCACAATGTTGGAGTGTTTTTTCCGCACTCCGGTTCAACCGTGCACCAAGTGCACGCTGAATTTGAAATATCCTGAACACGTTTTTTCATCTGCCCCATTCAGTTACCTTTGGATCCCATTGCATTGGCTTCGGCCGATGTCTGGTACCTTAGTCTCTGTGACATGCAAATACCTGCGGCAACACTAAAGACGGTTGTCGATGACCAGGGGTGTTGAAGGCCTTGCCCCACTTGGGGTCTGAGAACTGACCCCAGCACTGCTTGACTAGAGAATGTTGCTTGGGTGATGAAATGGATACCCTTCCAGAACTGCCCTCACTGCCACTTGAAATATCCTTGGGCAGACCATCACGAGGTGTGCAATCTGTGCCTGTTCCCGACCACTCAGACACCACCTATCTGTTGTGCTTTGCCTTCCATTCCAAGAATCCCCCCAACCCCTCCAAGTATTGAAGGGAACAACTCTGGGCACACGAGAGGATGCATCAGTAGGATACCTTAGACACCTTGGACTTCTTTGGTGAAAAAGATTCCTTCCGCACCGAAGAATAGGAAGAACCCCACCCGTCTAGTGTCCAAGCTGTTCATCCGACACCTAGTCCAAAGACTGTTATTGAGTGAGCTAGTAGACCATCGGATGGAGGACGTCAAACTGGCACCAGAAACCAGGCCTCTCACAAAGACTACCCAAAGAGCTGTGAGTATACCTTTGGCCCCTTAAGCCCATATCACCCAACCGGGGCTTCAAAAGTAGTCCAAAGCCAAGGTAGAACACTACTAGTGAGGGAGCATGGACGCAGAGAAAAAACAAGCCAAGGGCTCCCGCCATCTGCGGGCTCTAGTCCACATCTGCATAAAGCTTCGGAGTCAGGCAAGCCTCCAGCCAAGGCTGTCAACCTTCAGCAGCCATTGAGCCTGAGCTGCTCCAAGGGAGCCGAACACAACGGGTCCCATCCAAAGCTGACACCAAAGTCTCCATTTGCATCACTGCACAAGACCCCATCAGTACCAAAACCTGCCTCAATTTTCAAACCCTCCTTGATGCTTAAGCCAAGGGCGATGCTGACTTCGAGAGCTCGGTCAATCCCTGGAGACAATGACGTTGAGTCCCGATCATGAAGAGGCTCGATCAGGAACTGGACACCAAACAAATGTGCCCGTTCATCCACCCAGTCACAGGTAAAATCA
Source organism: Calotriton arnoldi (assembly GCA_963921515.1). Lineage (NCBI taxonomy): Eukaryota > Metazoa > Chordata > Amphibia > Caudata > Salamandridae > Calotriton > Calotriton arnoldi. The sequence continues at coordinate 320,056 of CAWUFW010000021.1, read as the reverse complement.
CTGTGAAACCACTTCTACTATTGGCTTCGAGAGGGAACCTTCTTTCTCTTCCAGGGGATCCTCATCAATAGTCATAAGCACTGAATATTCCCGCCCATGTGCGGGGACCCCGGAAATAATAAAAATTATATATGAAAAACATATATATACAGCTCTATATATATAAAAACATATATCATTTTTTCTAGTATCAATGCAGCTCCTCGTATAGGAGGCTAAACAATGTAATAAAAACACAAAATTGCTTTTGCAAATATACATAATACATGTATAAAAACACATGAGGGCAAGATGCACTTGAACTCTGTTTTTAATGAGAAAATCTGATGAGTAAACTGCAAAAGAAAACATAGGCATTGTTAGCCTACAGGCTGCATTGTAAACCAACATAGAAAATGAAAGCAATCTTTCATAAAAACTGGCACCGTGCCTTTAAGGCAGCCATGACCCCTAGCTTCCCATCATGCCTCAGGGGTGACAGTTAGGTCAGTTGTTCTTTCCGGCTCCTTCTGTCAGGACCCTGGAATCTCAGCTCTCTCTTTTTGACTTCTGTCAGAAATACCTAGTTTTTTTTTGTGGTTTTTCTACCTCACTTGACGTCTTTTGATACTAGTGTGAGGATTAAACCATTTTTTTGTGACAGAAAGATATATTTTCTGTCAAATAATGCCTTCTTTGTTCGATCCTTGCCCTACCTGTGGCAAAAAGAAGGCCAAGTCAGACACACATGATGTGTGCATCCTCTGTCTACCGGACTCTCACTCTCCTGCCTCCTGTCAACACTGCAGGAAGTTATCCAATAGAACCATCAAGGACAGAGAGAGAATCTGTCTTTATGGCCAACTCAGAAAGAGGTAGGTCTCCTGTTAAAACGAAGAAGAGGGCGCGTTCGACGTCGAGCAAGGTCCCGATATGTTCCCCTTCGGCGTCGGGCTCAACGTCGAAGGTACCGGCGGCGGAGTCGTTGTCGAGGACCTTGGTGCGGGAGCGCCATTCTTCAAAAACTAAGTCGATGGAACAGCGTCCGGCGTCGAGACAAGATCCTCCGACGATCGACGTCAAGACACAGATCATCGACACCGAAATGTAAGTCATCTTCGACGTTGAGGCCGATGTCGCCGTTGCCGTCTCAGCGCAGATCAGCGTCGAAGCAGAGGTCGTCGGATGTCCAGTCGTCGAGGCCGAGGCCTCCGTCGACGCCAGCAACAATGTCGACGTCGAGACAGCAGTCTCCGTCGCGTTCGCAGCCGACGTCGAGGCGCAGTCCTCCGTCGAGGGAAAGGCGCTCGACGTCGAGACAGGGCTCTCCGTCGAGACAGGGCTCTCCGTCGAAGCGGCGCTCGGCGTCGAGGCGTAGCCCTCCGCCGAAGCGAAGAAGATCGACGTCGAGACGCAGATCTCCGTCGGCGAGGCGCTCGGCGTCTCAGCAGCGTACTCCGTCGAAGCAAAGAAGTTCGGCGTCGAGGCAGTCGGCGTCGAGGCGCATGTCTTCGCCGGGATCAAGGAGATCGACGTCGAGACAGAGGTCTCCGTCGGTGTCAGTCCCTGTAAGTCTCTCTCCGTCCCCTTCATCGACGTCGAGAGCAGGCTCCCACGATTCCATCGCCAGGTCTGGTTCTCCAGAGGTGATTATCTCATCTTCAAGTAGCCAGGACTCTCCCTCTGGTCATCAACGTCCAGTGGAAAAGGCTCAGCAGGAAGGACGGAAGTCTCCACGTCGTTCTCCTGTGACAGCGGAGAAGTCTCCGTCCATTCACCTCTCGCCCAGATGGGGTCGTCCATTACACCCCTGGGCGGATCATACACAGGCAGGGGTTAGACGGGATCCCAGTCCTGCTCGCAGGTCCCCTCTGGCTCGCCTGGCACAAGATGCGGATCTTTCTCCATCAAAAGGAAGAGCTCGTACTCTCTCTCCTGCACCAACATCCAGAAGAAGATCAAGATCACGCAGCAGGAGGAGAAGACGCAGGTCTCCAACACCTTCCACCTCCTCAACGTACTCCTCAAAAAGAGACTACTCGCCCACCATTACTGATAGTCCACCGTCGAGGATCTCTCCGGTGGACGATGTAAGCACATTTCAGGAGGTGCTTTCCAGAGGGGCGGCCAAACTGAACATTCCTATGCCTGTTCAGCAAAGTACTTCTTCGGTTATTTTCGAAACCTTGAACCAGAAGGCTTCATCTCGCCCGTTACTCCCACTGGTACCGGGGCTTCTGAAACCGGTTTTGGACATTTTTCTTACGCCGGCCACTCTCAAAACAGCACCAGCAAGAATTCTGAAGAAGTATCGTCCTCCAGAGGAAGATCCATCTTTCTTAAAGTCAGATCCTAAACCGGTCTCTGTAATAGTGGCTGCTGCCAGAAAAACCCATTCGGTGGCCTCCTCGTCCACAGTCCCACCGGACAAGGAGAGCAAGACACAAGACTCATGGGGGAGAAAAGTATGTGGCACTTCTGCATCCATGCTTAAAGTCTCCAGTTCGTCAGCTCTATTAGGGCGTTACGATTGAGCTTTATGGGATTCGCTACAGCGTTTTACAGACAAACTGCCCAAGGAAGACCGTAAGGACTTCGAAGAAATTGTACAGGAGGGCAGTCTGGTAGCGAACCAGGTAATCAGCGCTGCGGCTGATGGAGCTACGCTTTCAGCACACTCCTACGCCCACGGAATTTGTGCCAGAAGATCTTCATGGCTTCGCCTAACAGCATTGAAGCCAGAGGCACAGTCACGTATCCTCAACCTGCCATTTTCCGAGTCATCGTTGTTTGGCTCGCATACCGATGAGGAGATGGCACGGATGAAGACCGAGCTAGATATTCTGAAGGCGGTGGGGCTGGAAAAGAAAAAAGAGTTTCGTCACCGCTACCGCAATACTGATCGCCGTTCCTTCCAACAGAGGGTTCAAACCCCTCATTGGCAAAAGAACCAAAGCCAACAGGGTCAGCAGAAATCGCAGTTTCAAAACCGGCGATCCAACCGGGGAAGAGGAGGGAACCGTCAGTCCTCTACTTCAACCAAAGCTCCAGCCAAGCAATGAGTGCCCGCTTCCTCCAGTACCGTTCACCGCTCCAGTAGGAGGAAGTGTTGCGAATCATCTGCAAGAGTGGCGAGACATCACCAAGGATCAGTGGGTGTTGGCTACGCTGCAGAATGGATACTCTCTACGTTTCCGACGTCGTCCTCCCTCGATCCCTCCAGTACCATCATCGTGCGGCCAGATCAACATGCTGCAGAGGGAAGTGGAAATACTTCTCCAAAAATCAGCCATAGAGAAGGTTCCACGGTCACAAAGAGGTCGAGGAGTTTATTCCAGATATTTCCTGGTAAAGAAAAGAGGTCGAAAGTCGGAATACAGGCCCATTCTGGATCTGCGAACACTCAAGTCCATCAAACGAGAAAAATTTCGCATGTTGGCTCTCCACCAAATATATCCTCACCTCCGCAAAAGGGATTGGATGTGTTCGATGGATCTACAAGATGCTTATTTTCATATACCGATAAATCCGCATCACCGGCAATATCTACGATTCATAGTCGGAACATCCCACTATCAGTTCAAAGTGCTGCCTTTCGGACTGAAGTCAGCTCCTCGGGTGTTCACGAAATGCATGGCAGTAGTGGCGGCTGCTCTGCGACGCAGATGCATCTTTGTCTACCCTTATCTGGACGATTGGTTGCTAAAAGGTCCCTCTCCACAAAGTGTGATGAACCACTTCCAGCAGTGCCTAGGTTTTTGTCAAAAACTGGGCCTACATGTGAACTTCGAAAAATCGACGCAGCAACCCACTCAAGCAATCCACTACCTGGGGGCGCTGATAGACTCCGAGCGAAGAAAAGTGTTTCCTTCAGAGGAGAGACAATTATCCATCATTCAGAAAGGCAGACAGATTTTACACAACAGACTGTCTTCAGTACGTCAGATCACCTCCCTGCTAGGATCGATGGCATCCTGCATTTTTCTGGTGCCCAATGCCAGATTGAAAATGCGTCCTCTACAACAAGATCTAGAAGACAAATGGGATCAACGGTCTTCTCGTTGGGAAGACAACATTTGTCTATCACGCACAGCCAGAGCATCCATCCCGTGGTGGATGAAGAAAGACAATGTGAGGGTAGGAGTACTGTTCCATCAAGCTCCTCCTTCTCAAACTCTGATCACAGACGCCTCCCTGCAAGGATGGGGAGCCCACATGGGATCTCTCCAGACGCAAGGCCTATGGTCATCAAAAGAGCAGTTGTACCACATAAACATGCTGGAACTAAGGGCTGTTCATCTGGCTCTCTAGGCTTTCCTCCCTTCGATTCAGGCGATTTCCATACGGACAATACCACCACCATGTACTACCTGAACAAACAGGGAGGAACTCGCTCGAGGACCCTCTCTTTGGAGGCACAGACCCTTTGGCACTGGCTTCTGGCGAGGAATCTATCCATCACAGCGGTTCACCTGCCGGGAGAGCAGAATTCTCAGGCAGATGCCCTCAGCCGTCACTTCGAGGAACAGCAGGACTGGGTCCTCAACGACGAGGTGGTCGACGACATCTTCCGAGCTTGGGGCCGTCCGAGCATAGACCTGTTCGCGGACGAAGAAAACACAAAATGCTGAGACTTCGCCTCCAGGTACTTCCGACCAGGATCGAAGGGGAATGCCCTTTTGATCAGCTGGTCAGGGGCATTTGTGTACGCCTTTCCACCCCTGCCTCTCATCCCGAAGGTGGTGACCAAGCTATCACACTCAGACACCACAATGATACTAATTGCTCCGGACTGGCCGAGGCAGTGGTGGTATCCGGACCTTCTTCATCTGTCAGTCTGCCCACACAAGAGACTGCCGTGCAGACCGGACCTGCTATCCAAGATGAACGGGAGGATTTATCACCCCAACCTTCCGTCACTGAACTTAACAGCATGGCTCCTGAGGTCCTCCAGTATGGGCATTTAGGTCTGCCACAGGACTGCATGACCATATTGAAGGAGGCAAGGAGACCTTCTACAAGACATTCTTATGCCTGCAAATGGAAACGTTTTTACATTTGGTGTATGCAAAATAATTGTAGTCCTACCAAGGGGCAGGAGGAGGTAGTTTTGCCTTATCTACTTCACCTAGCCAGAGCAGGTCTGAAATTCTCATCCATTAAGGTACACCTAGCTGCCATTACGGCGTACAGGCGTTCTCCTTCTCAGCCCTCGTTTTTTCAACTACAGGTGGTGAAGGATTTCCTGCAGGGTCTCAAGAAGGTCTATCCTCCGGTCCGACCTCCTTCACCTCCTTGGGAGTTGAGCTTGGTTCTGTCAAAATTGATGGGTCCACCCTTTGAGCCTATCCACAAAGCAACCTTACAACACCTTACGTGGAAGGTAGCTTTCTTGGTAGCTATCACCTCACCTCGTAGGGTGAGTGAGATACAGGCCCTATGTTCTAAAGAGCCCTACTTGGTTTTTCATCTCAATAGGGTAGTCCTCAGGAATCATCCTTCCTTCCTTCCGAAGGTGGTCTCTGATTTTCATGTAAATCAATCTATTTCTCTTCCGACCTTTTTTCCCAATCCCTCCACTCCAGCTGAGAGGGCTCTACATTCATTAGACCTTAAAAGGGTTTTGAAGTTTTATCTGGACAGGTCGAAGCCATTAAGGAAGTCTGATCAACTATTTGTTAATTATGGATCGATCAGAACAGGTTTCCCAGCATCAAAGCGGTCCATCTCCAGATGGATAGTCTCAAGCATCAAATTGGCTTACCAGTTAGCACAGAATCCTCTTTGGTCCGCTCCCAAAGCTCATTCCACTAGAGGAAAAGCAGCGACGACTGCTTTCCTCCATAATGTACCGCTCTCTGAGATCTGCAAAGCAGCTACTTGGAGATCAGTCCATACATTTACAAGACATTACTGTCTTGACTCAGATACTAGAGCGGATACTCAAGTAGGTCAAGCCTCCTTGAGGAATCTGTTCAACAGCTGATTTTTTCGGTTGTTGTTAACAAGGTCACCGCGTTTCTCATTTGCCTGCAGGTGGATGTTGGGCTTGCTATTCTATTCAGTGCTTATGACTATTGATGAGGATCCCCTGGAAGAGAAGGATAAGTTACTTACCTGTAATCCTAGTTCTCTTCCAGGGGTATCCTCATCAAAGTCATAAGCAACCCACCCACCTCCCCAGGCAAATGAGATTATTTCATTGTTAAATATTATCTTGGTGCCCTGATCTTCAGGGTTACGCAAAGAACAACTGACCTAACTGTCACCCCTGAGGCATGATGGGAAGCTAGGGGTCATGGCTGCCTTAAAGGCACGGTACCAGTTTTTATGAAAGATTGCTTTCATTTTCTATGTTGGTTTACAATGCAGCCTGTAGGCTAACAATGCCTATGTTTTCTTTTGCAGTTTACTCATCAGATTTTCTCATTAAAAACAGAGTTTAAGTGCATCTTGCCCTCATGTGTTTTTATACATGTATTATGTATATTTGCAAAAGCAATTTTGTGTTTTTATTACATTGTTTAGCCTCCTATACGAGAGCTGCATTGAAAAAATGATATATGTTTTTATATATATATAGAGCTGTATATATATGTTTTTCATATATAATTTTTATTATTTCCGGGGTCCCCGCACATGGGCGGGAATATTCAGTGCTTATGACTTTGAGGATACCCCTGGAAGAGAACTAGGGTTACAGGTAAGTAACTTATCCTTCAGGCCTTCTTCTTCTTAGCCGGCACCAAAGAAATGCAAGGACAGAACCATCAGTCCTCTTCCTCTGCCACACAACCCACCTCCACCTCCTGTCCCACATTCACCACGCGCATACATACCTCCCCCCACAGACCTCCACCAGAGTCACCAGAGAGGTCCCCTCTTTCGTATTTCAAGCCAGCAGCCCTTATGGCCCGTTTATCACTTGTGACCATCCGTCAGGCGAGAGCCCCACTGACGATCCCTGGGATGACTGCAGCGTGGAAGCCCAGGTGACCCTGATCTAGAACATTACCCAGTCAGTGTCTCATGCTCTTCTGATGACACCACACCCTGGCCTACCTTGAGGTCATTCAGTGGGCTGCAGCCTTTCACAAGGTTGACATGCATGTCCCCCAGTAGGAGGATTAATTTCTTCTGGTGATATTCTCCCAATCTGAGCATCATTTCCAATTCCCCCTCATGCTGAAGGGCATGGTAAAATCTGCTCCTTATAATTTTAAGCAGCCTGATAGGAGTATTCATTCTGAGGGTCGAAAAGAAAAACTAACCCTCTCCTAGCGACTCAGCATATATTAAGTGGCAGGTGCACAATGCCTGCAAGTGCGCCTCTGCCTAAGCCATCAAGTTACCTGCGATGCTCCCCCTCCAGACAAGGAGAGTAAAAAGATAGACGCACTGGGAAAAATAGTGGCAGTTGGAGCGGTGACCCATTGGCAGATAGCCAGTTTGGTTGCACTCCTGTCACCGTATGAAAGGTTATGGTTGGAGGAGATGCAGAAGCTTCTAAAGCAACACACAGAGCAGTACAGGAAGCGTGGGGAAGACAGTGTCTGAGGGCAAGGTCATCTCCAACACAGCATCTGCTGCACGTTGGATGTCGCAGACAGTCTTTTGGGTCATCAATACCATTGATAAACTCGGACGTCATGTTTGGCTCAGTATCTCTGGGTTCAAGCCCGAAGTCAAGCAACATCTTCTCAACCTACCTTTCGATGGTGGAGCACCTTTTCAGCCCTCAGGGTGGCGAGATGCTGGAAAAAATCAAAAAGGATACAGGGTCAGGTAAGTTCATGGGAGTGCTTCAAACCACTCCTTACAGGGACTCATTTCGTAAGCAGCTGTCCAGAAGGGGAACGAAGACCACCTCACCTGTGCATTCGCACTCATACCAGAGGTGGCAGCATGCTTACAACCATCAAGCCAGGAGGGGGTACAATAGGAGCTCCTACAGGTTAGGGGCAGAGATGGCCTGCCTCCCGAGGAAAAAGGGAGCATTCAACGGCGTCATCCAGGAGGGCTGCGCCGGGAAAGGAAGCCTGTGACGTGGCCCCCGCAGGTTGCCATAGCAACTAGGGAGCCTCAGCGGAGTCCGTCCAGGTGGAGGGCGGAGTCGGCCTACACCGATCAGCTGTGCCGCGAGCTCATGGGCAGCTCCATTCTACGGAAATTATGTCCGATCAGTTGGGTTCTAGCTGTAATGCAAAATGGCTATTTTCCAGAACTACATACAAACCCTCCCAACATCCTACTCCATGCACACACTTTTCTTTTAAAAAAATCTTTTTATTAACCAACAGAGAATTGACATTGTACAATACGAGAGAATGAAGTGATATTCAAGTTGACTTAAGATAACAGCGGTGGTGACTGTGAAACACTTAATTCAACATCAGCAAGTTACAGCATTATGATAATTCAGGTTCTTCGTTTGGTTCACATATAAATCCTCTGTAGGCATTCCATTTATCCCATATATTGGACCAATTTTTGTGGCACCCTCGTGCTACATATACCGTTTTTTCTCTGGCCATGCACCAATCCATATCCAATTTCCAAGCTGCTACTTTAGGAGGTGCCCCCGCTCCCCACAACTGAGCTATGTTCCTTTTGGCCACCATTAGGCCCAGCGTAACCTAGATAATGTCTTTTCTGGACAGGTCTGTGGGTTCCCATACATTTAACAGACATCGTTTGGTCTCAAGGTCAAGTGTGCAATCCAGGACCTCCCCCATGCATTTGTGTATTTGCGCCCCTTATTTCTGAATATGTATGAATTCCCACAGTATATGCATAAAGGTGCCCAACTGTCCACAGTTCCTCCTACACTGTCCCACGTCCGTTCTTCCCATGCTAACAAGTCGGGACCCCGATACATAAACCCTATGAAGGATCTTAAGCTGGCCAGCCGTAGCCTGGAGGAGATCGTGACCTCCCATGGGGACGCGTCTGCCTCCTGCCATTCCTCGTCATCTAGTTCTAGTCCGTCACTGGCCCAACGCTCCCTGACCGCCCGAAGGGGATCTGGCGTGTTGTTGATCAGTTTTTTGTAGGTTAGAGATATCACTTTTGTGGGCAGATATCTGTCCAGCAGTCTGTCCTCTAGTGGCGAGGATTCTGGGGGAGAGTCACCCTTAGGTATGTGTGTTGTGAGGGCATGGCGCACCTGGAGGTATCGGAAATACTCAGTTTGCTAGGTCGAATTCTTGGTTCAGAAAATCAAATGTCACCACGTCCCCGTTTTTCCATAGATCTCCTATCTTTGCTATTCTGATCAAGTCCCATTTGTCGAATCCCTTCGAGGTCCGCAGAGTACCCAACGGTTCTGCGTCCCATAGTGGGGTAGCCAGTGTGAGTTTACGGTCCCACCCCATGCCTCGATTCGCTGCATGCCACACCTGCACTGAGTGTTTGGTTGGTCCCGTTAATGGGATCTTGTTGGGTCTGGAATAGAGGGCTGCATTATAATTCCCTCCTGGCAGTAACCATTTGTCCATTCTGTAGCCTGGGTCATCGGCTCGACGGTATGTGCCATGATTAATAGCAGCTAACTGGACCGCCCAATAGTATTTCTTAATGTCAGGGAGGCCAATCCCCCCATCATACCAGCCCAACGCCAGTTTCTGCAGAGCAATACGGGGTCTACTGTCCCAGAGCAATTCCCTCTGAAGGCCCTCTATTTCACTAAAGTATTTCGCTGGGACCTGATCTGGATAGTTTTGCAACGCATATAAAAAACGTGGGAGAGACATCATTTTAAAGAGTGCCGCTCTACCCAACATGGAGAGCGGGAGTGTCTTCCAGTTCGCGACGTCGCTTCTTAGCCGTTGCATGGGGGAGGAGCAGGTTACGTTCGTGTCGCGTTTTCGGGTCAGCAGTGACAAATATTCCCAAGTAGCGAAAGCCCTCTCGCACCACCCGGATAAGGCTTCCCTTAGGCGGAAAAGGTGGACCCCCGCTGAGAGCGTACATCAAGGATTTGCTCCAGTTTATTTCATACCCAGAGTAGTTTCCAAAGCTAGTAAATATGTCAAGTACCCTGTTGAGCGACGCTTTGGGAGTGGCCAAGTAGAGGAGAATATCGTCCGCATATAAGGAGATGCGATCCTCCCATTCAGCAGACCACTTTAGTCCCCGGATTATTGGATCTCTGCGGATCCATGCTGCCAGGGGCTCCAGGTAGAGAGCAAAGAGCAAGGGCGACAGTGGACAGCCCTGGCGCGTCCCTCGGCCCAACTCGAACACTTCCGACGTTCTATTATTGACCACCACCTGCGCTAACGGGGACGCATAAAGGAGTCTCACCCACTCAATAAAGTTGGGTCTGAATCCCATCTTAGTCAGAACCGCAAACAGGTATGGCCACTCGATCGAGTCGAACGCCATTACGGCATCTAACGAAACCACCACTGCTGGTTCCTGGATCGTGTCTAAACGTCCCAGTACACTGTGCAGTCGTCTCAGGTTGAGTGCAGTGTTACGGTGGGGTATAAAGCCCGATTGATCAGGGTGCACCAGGTTACTAATTACCTGGATGAAGCGGTTCGCCAACAGTTTGGCCAAAATCTTCGGTTCGGCATTGAGCAGGGAGTTGGGCCTATAGGATGAACATCGGGACTTTGGTCTACCATCTTTATGAATCGGGACCAGTGTTGCCACTCTCTGATCTATGGGAAGCTGCCCCACCTCGCGACTCTCCTCAAACATGGCCCGCAGATGCGGTGCTAATTTATCTGGTTGTAACTTGTATAACTCGATTGGCAACCCGAGGCTTTTCCCGCCTGGAGACTCCTAATGGCTTGTGCCACCTCGTCATTCGTGAGATCGCTGTCTATTACTTCTTTTTCCTCTGTTGACAGGATCGGTAGCTGGATGTCTAGGAGCAGGGCTTGTGAGTCTGACTCTGACAGGGAGGAAGAGGGGCAATATATTGACCTGTAGTAGGCTGCAAATTCATCTGCGATTGCCTGTGGGTCTATTATTGTCTCCCCCGATTCGTCCATCAGTTCTGGGACAAGTCTACTAGCTAGTTCTTTCTTATCTAACCAGGCGAGCAGTTTTCCGGCTTTATCTCCCAGGTCATATATCCTACCGTCTCTGTCCCTACCCAGTGTTTTAGCCATAACGGTCGCTATAGATTTATATTCGTCTCTCTTGATTTTGAGAATGTGTAGATTTTCCTCTGTCACCGCTCCCCCCCCCCCCTCCTCCCTCTTCCAACCGCAGGATTTCATGCTCTAATCGGCTCAGATCCTTGTTTTTTTCCTTACGCACTCCAGCAATAGCCGACAGCGCTTGTCCCCTTATCACGGTCGTGAACGCTTCCCGTATAGTTGAGACGAGGACAGCGAGCCAGTGTTTTCAGGAAAGTATGTGTCAATGACTCGAGTGAGTGATGCCTTAACCGCCGGATTATGGAGATACCAGGGGTTAATGGGTGCCACTCTCCCCACTCTACGCTCACCCAGGGCCCTTGTTGTCCATATGGGGGAGTGGTCCGAGATGCCTCGCGCCATGTGTGTGATTTCTCGAACATTCTCAAGGTAGGATGCTGGGACCAGGAGGTAGTCAATACGGGAGAGACTGTTGTGTGCCCCCGAGTGGAATGTGTGTTGTATATCGTCAGGGTGGAATGCCCTCCAGACATCTACAAGGCCCAGAGCATCTAGGAAATCTGGCAGCCACCTCTGGGATAGAGCAATTTCCCTAGGGGGGTAACGGTCGAGACTACCTGATACTACTGCGTTGAAGTCCCCACCCGCTACCAGGTAGCCGGCTGGAAGCGACAACATAATGGTGCCCAAGTCCAGGAATGTATGGCCCTGCAGCCCCGGTGGGACGTAAACTGTCATCAATGTGAGTGTTTTCCCCTCCCACTGTCCTGAGACTGTAGCGTATCGACCCAACTAGTCGATCCTAGTGGTCTGCGGCGAGAATGGAAAATAGTTTTTTAGCATGATACCCACCCCCCTTGAGCCCGTGGTGAAGCCCGCATGCGCCACCAGGCGGTAACCCCATCTATTAATGGCTCTACAGGAGTTACCAACTAAGTGCGTCTCCTGTAGGAGTACCACGTCCGGGGAATGTCGTTTGATGTATTGTAGAACTATACTACGTTTAAGCTTGTCCCCCAACCAGTTGACGTTCCAGCTAAGGAGTCTTAGGCCTTTGTCCCAGTGCGTAGTCATTGTGATGTATGCTGTCCATGTGACCTATGCTATGTCTACGGAAAGCCAATGTCACCTTCTCTAAACAATACAAAAACAACTCCTCCCCCCCCAACATCCCCCCACCCTGCTCCCCTGCACTCCGGGCTCAGAACTGCCCATCGATTTATATGCAGAGTGCCTGTCGCCCAACTTGGAACTATACGTAGTTAACACTGGGGGTGAAGAGCTCCACCGCCCCGTACTCTCCCTTTGATCTAATAACAGTTTACACACCCAAGTGGGGGCTGGTTACAACAATACATTACCAAATGGTACAAGTGTCTGCTACCAGTTTAACATGTTTCAGTTGTGGTCCATGGATCCCTTCTCGGTCTCGTCGCCGTGCTTTCGATTCACCAGAACTAGTTTGTTTCTCCTTACCCCCCTTGGCTCAGTTCGGTGATCCTCAACATGCAGGTGTTCTCTCACCGAGCGTTGTGTTCCTTTGCCCCTCTCCAGCCTTCCAGCCAGTCTGCATCTGCCTCCGGGTGGTCAAAAAACCAGGCTTTACCCTCCGCTTCCACACGCAGCCGGGCTGGAAACAACATTGCGTATTTAACCCCTTTGTCACGTAGTTTCTTCTTGACTTCGAGGAAAGAGCGGCGCTGTTTCTGCACGTGGATGGTAAAATCGGGGAAGAATGAGATTTGGGCGTTTTCATATCGTCTGGGCGGTGCCCCCCCCGGGCGTTCTGTAATATTACATCTGTGTCTCTAAAGTTCAACAACTTCGCCAATATCAGGCGGGCGGGGGGGGGGGGTGCGCCAGGTTGAGGTCGCCCCCCAGGGACCCTGTGTGCCCTCTCAATTACGAAGAATTTTGATAGGCCTTTAGGTTGCAGGTGGTTGAGTATGAGGTCCTCTACGAATAAGTCGTTCGCTGGTCCCTCTGCTTTTTCCGGCACCCCTATAATTCGCACGTTGTTACGTCTGGTGCGGCCCTCATAGTTGTCGAGCTTGTCTTCTGCGAGCTTGCGAAAGGCTTGTAAGTCTTTGAAGTCTTGTTGTATTTGGGACGTGTCCCCCACCAGGCTGGATGTAACGATCTCCATCTGCTTCACCTTTTCACCTGAATTTAGTGAGGCCTGCCCTGATGAGTGTCACCTCGGAAGTGATAGTGTCCATTCTCTGTTCAAGTGATGTACGAACTCCCATGATGGCGTCCATGACGCCGTTGAGCGTGAGGTCCGGGCGTTCACCCTCTGAGCTAGCCGCCGTTTTGAGTTTACTCTGGTGATCTGAGTCAGAGGATCTGGTGTAGGCATATTTGTCCAGCTTTAATTGCGGGAGTGCTTTGGCGCCCTTTGTGCCCGCCATCGCACACCCTGGCTCCGGGTCTGATCTGATCCGTCGGGCAGGTCCTCTCCTACCGGGTCCGAGTAGACCGCTATATGTGTGGTGGTAGATCGGCAGGGCCAAGAAGGCGTGACTTTCCTCTGTTGCGGTCTTAAGTCCGTGGTCGCTGCCCCCGACAGTGCCACTCAGTTACGCCAGTGGGGCAGTCTTTGCACTTGGCCCCCGGGCCTCGGTCCGGCCGCCACTGTGGTGCCCCCAACGCGGTTTCTTCTTGTTATCTGGTTCTGGTGCTACTCGTGTGACCCGGTGCTCCTCAAGTATGCCTAGTGTGTGGAGTCTCGCTCCAGGCAGCCACCCTGCTGTGCCAGACGCGGTAGGGATTGGACACCCCCCAGCCCACTCTCCCTGTTCAGGGGGGGTTCCCCAACGGGCACCCCCGAGCGCTCGATCGTTCTCCGCTGGTGAGTGGGGCCCGAGATCGTCTGCGCTGTTTACCCGGGGCGCTGGACAACTCTGCCGGGTCGCCGGGATCTCGGCCGTCTGGTCGGGCCTCGCGAGCGAGCTCCACTCACAGAGTTCTGGGCGTGCAGCGCCGTCCCCATGCTGGCCGGGGGGAGTCCGCTTTCACTTTGTTTTCTCCGCCGGTGGAAACCGGCGTCCTCCGCTGTTTCCCAGGCTGCCCCGCCGCTGCTCCCACCGGCAATGTCTGCTCCAGGCCCCTTCCGCGCTCTCGTGCAGGCCTCAGGTCGATCAAATGGCGATCCTACGCGAGGACGTCGGAGCCCTCGGCGTCTCCTGCCGTGAAGGCCTGGTATTTCGCCCCGCAATATCTCGGGATCCACAAAGCCTCCGAGGTTGGCTCCAACTTCAGCTTTTCCCCCAGCAGCTTCGATTTCACCCCCGCTGCTTGGGTCACGGATAGGTGTAGCGGATGAAGGGTAGAAGTCTGGTCTTTACGGAGCTAGCCTAGCTCGCGGCCATCTCCGTTGACGGCGAAGCCACGCCCCCCCCCTCCCTCCCCCCCCAATGCACCCTCTTAACAAAGAACACCTCTCCCTCCTTCAGGAAGATGTGCAGGACCTTCTACTGAAGGGCTCTCTAGAGAAGCTGGCCCCTCATCACCAAGGGAGCAGCCTGTACTCTCTCTAAATTCTCATCCCCAAAAGTAACAGCTCTCTAAGGCACATCCTCGACCTTAGGACCCTCAACCATTACATCCGGTCAGTACATTTCATGCTGAAAACTTTGCATTTTTGCATTGGATTTCATGATGACACTCTATCTCAAGGATGCCTATTTTCCACATCCCTGTCCACCCTGCTCATCGACAGTACCTTCCCTTTGTGGTAAGTGGAAAAAGTTACCAATTCAAAGTACTTCCTGCCGGTATCACCGTGGTTCCAAAGGTGTTTACAAAGTGCCTAGCCATGGTGGCTGCGCATTTGTGAAGGGAGGGCATTCACTTTTTTTCTCTACCTCGATTGTTGGCTGGTCAAGAGCAGCAGCAAGCTATAGTGTCTAGCCCACACTCAAACAGCAGTGTCCCTGCTCCACAGCCTGGACTTTTCCATAAATGCGACCAATTCCTACCTGCAGCCTCTTAAAATCCAGCCCTTCCTAGGGTCCAGTTTGGATGAGGTCACATCGAAAGCTTACCCCAGTCAACAGAGAGTCACTGCTTTTCAGCACCTGCTTGCTCTTTTTCAGCTGAATCTTCAGCTTACAGTACGGAATGTCATGCGCCATCTAAGAATGTTGGCCTCCTTCATCGCCATTGTTCCTGAAGCAAGACTTCACATGTACCCCATCCAAGAATGCCTCAGTGGTCTCAAGTGGAGGGTCACTGGGAATATCTAGTGTTAGTACAGGCCAAAATGCACCGCTCTCTGCAGTGGTGGAGCAACAACAACTTGGTGCAAGGTAGGGCTTTAAGAGACTAAGCACCCCAGGTGACCATTACAACAAACACCTCTCTCACAGGCTCGGGACGCATCTTTACAGCATGACTATCCAGGTAATGTGACCTGCTCAACAACAGAGTCGCCACATCAACTACTTGGAACTGAAAGTCATTTACCTAGTTCTGAAAGCAATTTTTACAAGTCATTCGGGGCAGAGTGGTCCTCATCAAGACAATGTAGTACCGGCAGAATAAGGGCAGCTTACACTCCCTGCAGCTTTCTTGCTTTAGCCAACGGAATTGGCATTTGGCACGTTGCCATAACATTCACCTCCCGTCGGACCATCTCACGGGGGTGAATAGCGACTTTGCGGTTTTGCTCACAGGACACATCAACAAGTCCAAGAGTGGGAACTCTACCCCCGAGTCCTTCAAACATACTTCCAGCGTTGAGGTACCCCACAGATAGACCTGTTTCGCTGTGCCCAAAAATGCAAAATGCCCCAGCTTTGCCACCAGGTACCCATACCCACTGTCCTCGGGCAATGCACTATGGATAAACTGATCAGGAATATTTGCCTATGCTTTTCCTCCTCTCCTGCTGGTTCCCTTTGTGGTCAAGAAACTTGGGTAAACGTCACTAGCCTACATTCTAGAAGCACCGAACGGGGCTAGACAGCCCTTGTACTACACCCTCTTGGAGATTTGATTTGATTTTAGGTTTTATATAGCGCTCGAATGCCCAGGGGCGTCTTGGCGCTGAAGCAGACAGGGGGGAAGTGAGGCCTGGACGGAATGATTCTTAGTTTTCAGTGAGGGAACAGCCAGGTTTTGACTTGCCTCCGAAAAATCAGGAAGTCAGAACAGCGTTTGATGGCTAAAGGTAGAGAGTTCCAAAGAGTGGTTGCCTTCAGAAGGAAACTCCTGCCACCCCAGGCCGTGAGTTTTGATCTAGGGATGGATAGTAGCCTTCCTTCTGAGAAGTCTGTCCACTCACATGTGTGCCTCCTGCTGAGGCCAGACCTTCTCAAACACAGGCAAAGTTGATTGAGACATCCAGATCTTGGACACTCAACCAAACAATTTTGCATAGGAAGTCCTAGAATTTGTGTACCTCCAACTTTATCCATCTCAATAAAGAGCCTGACGGCTCACAATGTGGGCTTGTTACGTGGCAAAATGGAAAAGGTTTGTTCATCCCTGCATTTCCCAAAAACCTGGACCCTCTAAAGTCTACTGTTCTAGAAATCATTGCCTACCTTGTGCACTTGCCGAAAACAGGCCTTGCCTACACCTATATTCACCTTCTTTTAGCTGGGGCTGCCCCTATTCAACATTTCAGTCATTTAGGCCTTCATTGAGGGTCTCAAGAAGATGATACCCCCTAGAATGCCTTCTGATTCTGTGTGGAATGTCAGTGTTGTGCTCACCAAGCTCATAGGACCCCTGTTTGAGCCTATGCGTTCATGACCCAGTAAGTTCTTGTCCTGGAACATGGCTTTCCCTGTGCCCATTGCGTCACTTAAATGAATTCGCAAACTGCAAGCACTCACCTTTCATCCAGGTCCACAATGACAGGGTTGTCTATAGAATTAGTCCTAGTTCCTCCCTAAGATGGTTATCTTCCTGCCCTCTTAACCAAACCATAGAACTCCCAGTTATTTAGAATTTTGGAATGGTGCACCTTTAAAGTTCTTGTCCACAACCAGTAAGAATATATGTGAGGGCAGGTATTCCTTTTTATTCTTTCTTTATTCAATTCAGGTTCTTTACACAACATCCAGCCAACGCGTTTCGTTCAGCTAAGACTTGAACTTCGCTTTTCAATATTAATTCACCGGGTTGTCCAATTAGTCCCAAGATGATTCATGTAGGAAATATGGCATTTGTTTATTCCCTATGCATTGTTTCTTCGCGCCCAGAGCAGGCAAACTTCAAAGAAACATGGCACAATAATAAGGCCATGGGTTTGATAGCACGTCAAATGTGCAGTGAAGTTGCAGCAACCCGTCACCGGGTAGAAATCTATTTCTACCTGGTTGGCGAGGTGACGGGTTGCTGCAACTTCACGGCATATTTGACATTCTATCAAACCCTGGGCCTTATTATTGTGCCATGTTTCTTTGAAGTTTGCCTGCTCTGGGCATATTTCCTACATGAATCATCTTAGGACTAATTGGACAACCCAGTGAATTAATATTGAAAAGCCCTGATGAAGTTCAAATCTTAACTGAACGAAACGCGTTGGCTGGATGTTGTGTAAAGAACCTGAATTGAATAAAGAAAGAATAAAAAGGAATACCTGTCCTCGCGTATATTGTTACTGGTTGTGGACAAAAACTTTAATGGTACACCATTTCAAAATTTCTGTTCTGCGTTGCAGTTGCACCGAGCGACGGCATGTGCAGGAGTTGCTGTGCACATGTGTTTAGAACAAAAAGAAAAAGAAACAGAACAGTGAAATGCGGCTGTGATAGTCCGCCATCGTGGTTCTTTTACCATAGAACTCCCAGTTGTCTTCCCACAACCAGACTCTGTTGCTGAAAGAGCACTCCACACATTAGATGCCAAAAGAACTCTTATATACTACACTGACAGGATTAAGCCTTTCAGTAAATTTGACCAGCTCTTTGTCTCCTTTGAAAAGCCTCAGAGAGGAGATTTAATCTACAATGCAGGCATAGCTAGGTGGATCGTCTAAGGTATTCAGATTTGTCAACACATAGCAAAGAGGATTCTTCCTGTTCCTCTCAAAGTGCACTTCACTGCAGAAAAGGAGCGAGCATGGCCTTCCTAGGAAACATCCTGCTAGCAGATATTTGAAAGGCAGCCACCTTGTCAACAACGCACACTTTTAACAAGCACTACCACCATGCCATTGTGGGCCAGACAGTGTTAAGGATCTTGTTTCAGACATCTGCATCATTCACACCCTAGCCACCTCTTTTGGAGGGCACTGCTTTACAGTCTGTGCTAAGCATGTGTCTGCAGCTATACATGCAGAAAATGCTACTCATCCTGTAAGCATCTGTTCATGGCATGTTGTGCTGTAGATTCATATGTGCCTACCCTCATCCCGGAAGCTTGTCTTTTGCAGATCTCTTGCTTTCTGAATTTTGCTGCACATTGCGTTTAACACAGCTTACCTACATTTGCATTCCATTCATACTCACACACTGTGTGGGAAAAAACATCTAAAATTGAATCAGTGCCCATGCACAGTATCCACCAAGAGGTGGATTTAACCCGGCGTCTTGACTCAAGAGACTTCTTTGAACAAAAGCAACTTTAAAACGCCTGAACCCAACATTAGATGGCAGGAGTATGCTAAGCCTGTTAATCTACAACAATACATGCTAAGAACAGATGCTTACAGGGTAATTACCATTGTCCTTTCAGGCCCATTAGTGACAATACTCCAAAATTATTTTCGTCATAACCACCAATTCAGAATTTTTATTTTGTTTGCTTGTTTGCATAGTTAAAGCTTTTTTGTCGGATATTAAATAAAATAAAATTGAATTGTGACTTTATATTAGTGAGTCTGAAAGCATTGTTTGAAATTTGTTCTTTTCATTTTGCCAATAGTTTTACAATGAACTGACTGAAATCTTGGTGAAGTTCCAAAACAAATGCAGTGACATTGTCTTTGCACGCAAGACTGAAAGAGATGAACTTCTTAAGTAAGTTGCTTAGTTAAAATTTTATAGCATTCATTAAACACAGAGAAATGGGTGACTGAGACTCAGAGAGTGGGGCATTATTTTACATTAACGGCTCAAAGCGAGAGGGTTTGCTCTTAATTCAGATGTCTGCTCAGAGGCCGCTTGTCTGAGCCAGTGCACATCCAGCTTTATCAACTGGGTCTTGTTGTTGGAACCAAAACTACAGACTGTAGTAGGCAATAGAAGTGTATTATTGTAAATTGACCCTAGGAAAATATAACGTTCCTCATGAAGTAAACTTAATTTCTTTAATTATTGTCACATTACAATTTTTTTATAAATGTATAGGCAAAATAAAAAAGCAAATGACAAATTGAAGTCCATTGTAGGCTTGTGAAATTTTGTGGCTGGTCTAAATATGAGAGTATCAGTTGATTGATAGGTGAACTTCTTGTGGGTTAAAGCCTACTGGGTGCCTCATCTTTTGTTTCTTCCTTTTCTTGATACGTATGCAGTACTGAACACTAGATTTATGCTGGTGCTTCTGGCTCCTTATTCATTGGAGGTCAATGAACTGGGTCAAAGTGATGTAGCTGTGCTGCACCTTAGAGTGCTGCTCCTTTGAATGTCCTGAGAGTTATGGAAATCAGTCTGTCTCTCTAGTTCCCTGTTGAGCGACTGTAATCTGTGTGCTCTGAGTAGCTGAAAAATGTAACAGTGCCATGAAAGCAGTCTTTCTTGAAAGTTCTTGGATTTTTTAAAGAGATTCCCGGGCCCAGTTTTTGAAGAATTGAGCCTTTTCAAAACTTACTTTGCAGATGTATTTTTATATATCAGTAGGGGGCTATGTATGCTTGTGTAGCGATTCTCGTAATACAAAATTCCACATTTTGTGATCATACAGGGTCATGACCCTTTCTCAAACATTTGGGTCTTTCATAAATTCAAATGCTTAAATATTCATCGTCCGGCTGGAAATTCACTGTAGTCATTGTTAACATAGTAGTATCTTTACACTCATTTATAACTTATTACATTGAAAACAGCGGAGGATTATATGCAACCTAGTCACCTTAGCATTGTGACCCGAACACTGGCCAGTGAGATGCAGGGATTTAGAGCTCCAACTCCCAACAGAAACTTAACTGCTCAGATAATCTACAGCAGTCAAGATGACAGCAAGGTAATCCATGACCTCTGCTCATCTCTTCAGATCTACATATTTCACCTTCTATTGTTGTGCAGCTCTGTGCTTTTGGGTCTCTCTTACCAGCATCCGCAGAAAGGTCACCAGTATTTCCTGCTCCTGAACTTGGTTCGGATGGCTGACACGCCTTCTAACATCAGAGCCTTATTTAAACCATGCCATTCCATCGGGTCCAAGAAGTCTTAACATGAAGGCTCCCTTGAGAAATGCCACCTCGGTGATGACCTTGACATAGACCATAATTTCTATTGTTCTTCAATAGCCTCACTAGCAACTATTTCTCTATTGACGGCTACTGTTCCACTTGTTCCACAGAGCCCTCTGGCCTCCAGCTTATTATCTTTTATGCAGAACATATCTCTAATGAGAAGTGCTTCAAAGTTTACAGGAGCTTCCATTTGGCCTTAAGGGCGGCGACAGTGCGGACTGGACAGTGACCATGAGGAATCCATTTTAGATCTTGACAAATCATGTATTGAAGAAGGGCATGAATATTAAGCTATTGGCCCTCGTAACCTGGACATTCCAATTGACTATAAGAAGGGAAAGACGTATGAAGACTCAGATGATAGTGAGCCTACATTCCCACATCCTCCTTTGAAACACATAATGGAAAACGTCTGTGACCGACTGCCTTCTCCTGGCTACAACACACAACCAGCAGTTTCTCAAAGCAGATCTGCTCAGCTGCCTCCACAGCCAGTTTTTCCACAGCCTAGTGCTCCTAGTCATCGGGAGCATTTCCCAATATTTACTCCTCCATAGCAGAAAATGCCACCATAACCTCATGCAGATCTTCCTCCTACTCAACCTTCAACAAAATGACCATATGTTACTCAGGATGAGACAGTGCCTCAACAAACTCACATTGATTCTCGCTCTTCAGATCCCAGTCCAAGTAAGACAGTGACCTTCTGGTCAAAACAGCACTCCAATTGGATGAATACTGAGGAGATGCACAAAACCACATTAACTTTCTTTATTGGGATTACTTTTTTTTCCCCCCTTAATTTACGTTTCAAAAAATGTAACCATGACTGTATACAAATCGTTTCAGCAGAGGAGGAACAGCACATGAGTTAGTCATCACATATCCATGTAGGTTCAGAATATTGGTCCAAGTTCAATCCGCTTGCATTATGCCTATTCACATTTTAACGGATTTACTGTTCCAGACTGTTCTTTACACCTGAGCAGGCATAACATATCTTCTACAATGCATCCATCACTTCCAAAAGAACTCCCCCTCCCCCTCCCTTCCCCCTGTAGCTTCCACGTGAATAGCAGTCACAATATGTACAGTCAGAAGTATAAGCTAGTTGGATCCTCAGCTAGGTCTCACAGTATGGGGTATACATCCCCGGCCATCCCATATGGTATAAAACCCCTGTGGTTAGGGCTGCGGTGTCGCATCTATGCCCTCTCAGCACTGCAGCTATCCCACCCGGCCAGAGAAGGAGACCCTCATTCCACTACATCCTCCTCAGACAGGGCGGCCAGTGTCTGCGTCATCACCCCTCAGGAAAGCAAGTTGTCTGACAGCTTATTATCTCTTCTCGTGTATCTTGTGTGTGCCTTCTCCGCTCCTGCCCACTCAATTATGTCCCTCCTCTAGTACTATATCTTTGTGTGGTGGGGGGGAGGGGGACTGAACCATCATATTGTGATATGCCTCTAGGCCACCACAAGGCCTAGAGTCACAAATTGCCTCCTCAGTTTCCGTTTGGTATTAACTGGGGTCAGGCCCAGCAGACATTGTTTAATTGTATTGGAAACCTCCCAAACCGTGGCAGACTTAATATGGGATAACACTTCTGCCCAGTACACTGCAATGGCAGAGCAGTGCCACACTATATGTATGAGTAAGCCCCATCCTGACCGCACCTGGGGCATGCGGAGGACCTGCTAGGGTAGCTAGCGTGGAGTTGCAGTGGAGATAAATAGGCTAAGTACACTTAGTTATATTGCACAAGTTTGAACCAAGGGTTTATAGTGACTGTCTGGACTGCCTCCTGAACTTTTGCCCAATCCCCAGAAGTCAAGGGCACATCACACGCCTGCTGCCATGTTTCTTCCAGCCTGAGTGACCCCACCTGACGGTCCGTCCGGAGTGCCCGATATATGTGTGTTGTGTGTCTGCAGCCTCCAGCCTGGGAGAAGACGGTGACCAAGGTGGACATGGGTTTAGGGGCCTTGGGGAACATCGTCCACAGTTGCCGAGCTGTGGACACGATTTTTGCATACTGCAAGGTCTGCATGTGTCCCAGTCTGAATGCCTGTGGCATCTTGCATCATAATGAAACGGTCCCCCGGATATAAGTCAGAAAGCATAAGAAAGCTCCCCTCCCTCGGCTTAGCAGTTGACATCTGCGCAATCTGGGCGAAGGGGCGCACTATCCACAAATCTAATTCTGGAGATAGGTTGCCAAGTAATATAACTCCAGATCCTGGATCTCCAGACCTCCTTGTCCCTATTCCCGTTTCAGAGTTGCCGAGCCCACTTTGCAGCGTTTTCCCGCCCATAGTAACTGAATCAAAAGACTGTGCAGCTCCTTAAAGATCCGGTGCGGGACCTCGTGCATTGCTCCCTGTAGCACATACAAACACCTGGGTAGTACTATCATTTTAATAAGGGCTATCTTTCCCATAAGAGACCGCTGCAGTGAATTCCAAAAATCAATTGAAGGTCTCAGATTTCGTATGACCATTCCCAGATTCAAGTCGTGGGCCTGCTGCTTCCCATGTGCAACATAAATACCCAGGTATTTGACAGTACTGAGTTTCCATGGTATGCCCGTTTTTGGCAACTGTACTGCAGACAAGCTTGCCATCAACCCAATCAGTAACGGGGCAGACTTGGTTTTATTGACATTCCGGTCCCAATATTCATCAAATTCCTGCATAAAATTCAACCGAATAGAAACCGATATATCAGGTTGACGCACGTAAAGCATGGCGTCGTCTGCATATATCGAGACCACTTGAGTAGTATCACTGACCTGGATACTCCAGTTGTGCAGGATGGATCTAAGGAGACATGCCAATGGCTCCATGGCGATGGCGAAGAGCAGTGGTGACAATGGGCACCCCTGCCGCATTCCCCGCTGCAGCTGTATCTCTGCCGAGATATATTTGCCGTACGCACTCTTGCGACTGGGCACGTATACAATAACCAAACCCATTTAATGAAATTGTTCCCCAACCCCATCATGGCCAGTACCTGCTAAATGTAGTTCCAACTAACAGCATCAAATGCCTGCTCTATATCCAAGAAGGTGAGTGCGTACGAGTCCTCCTTCAGTTGGGGGGGCATTTAAAACATGATCTAGGCGTCAGAGATTACACAGTGTATTGCGGTGGGAAATAAATCCTGACTGGTCTGCATGGATTATTTGTGGTAGGAATGGCAGTAGTCTCGTCGCCAGCATGTGGCTGAGTAGTTTTGTTGATCCACATTCAACATGGAGGGCGATACGAGGCCGCTGCCATGGAATCCTTCTCAGGCTTCAGGATCACTACAGTCAATGCTTCTCTCATGGAAGTAGGCAGGATATCCTTTTCCCAGGCCTCCATATACACCAGCAGGAGTTTCTCTAATAAGGGAGGGTCTGGTGTAGACCTTGTAACATTCCGCCGGCAGCTCATCTCCCCCTGGTGTTTTATCAGTTTTTAAAGATTTTACAGTCTGCCGTAGCTCCTGTACAGTTAGGGGCCCTCCCAAAGACTTCCCGTCCTCTGGGGTAAGGCGAGGTAAATGTAGATCCTGCAAATATTGGGTAATGGCTTAGATTTCAATATCAAGCGGTTTGGCGTACACTCCCTGCAGGTGCGTCTCAAACAACCTATTTATCGATTGACAAGCATACCCGCCTAGTGGGTCGTAGGAGACACTACATGGAAGGAGATGGAGCAGGCCAGTTGCTGGCTCGACTCACGCTGTCTGAAACCTTGGTACAACCTATATTGTATGTATGTATGTATGTATGTATGTATGTATGTATGCATGCATCTATGAATCCCACTTCATACATACAATGTAGGTTGAACCAAGGTTTCAGACACGGTGAGTCGAGCCAGCAACTGGCGTGCTCTATCTCCTTCCATGTAGAGTCTCCTACTACCCGCTAGGCAGGTATGCTGGTCTAGCTGGTCCCAGGTCACGCAGACTAGGGGTGTCTGTCTATCACACTGCGCTAGCAGTCTGGGGTCATGTGAAAGTGTTTGTTCCAAGGCTTTCAGCTTATCTTCTCCCTGCATCAGTTTATGCTCCAGTAGCTGACAAATCCCAACCGTCGCTGCCACGCATTCCCCTCCAAATGACCACCTTCAATGCGTCTTACTCAATGGCCCTACTGCCCGCGCTCCCCCAATTAGTTTCAAAATAACGATCAATAGCCTCCTGTAGTGTATTAAGGAAAACTGGATCAGTGAGGGCCTCCACTCTAAGTCGCTATAGTGACACTCTAGGCGGTGTGCACTGTAGTGAGTTCTCAACAGAAGGGGGAGTGGTTAGATATGTACCGTCCCAGATATAATGCATCTAATACCCGCTGGGAAGCATTTTGCTGAATAAAGAAATAATCCAACCTTCTATGAGTGTTCGTTGCCGGGGTATAGCATGAGTATCCACTTGTTTGTGGATGTTGTAATCTCCATATATGTATTAGACCCATAACCGTTCGTACTTGTGCAAGGGCTGCCGCCTTTGTGGCATATGGGGGAGAGGGGTGGGGAGGGACCTATCCATGTCTCCGTCAATTACACAATTAAAGTTGCCTTCCTTAATTGTCTCAGGCTCTAGCTAAGGCTGAGCCACTGCCAGCATGCCACTAAAGAATCCATCATCCACATTGTTGCATACACACTAATCAAACACAGGTCTTGCCCATCTAGTGACCCCACCAGCACTACATATCCGCTGTCGTATCTGTGTGCGCACACGCCTTCCGAAAGGGATCCTTCGGGGCAACCCACACCAGGACCCCTTGGGCGTAGCCCGAATAGGATGTTGAATAGATCTGGCCCCTCCACAGTTTCCTCATGGCATGATACAATCACCCCGCACATGTCTCTTGAAGGAAGGCCACCTTCACCCCATGTCTCCCGAGGTAGGCAAAGGCTCTGTTCCGCTTATTAGGGCTTATTGAGACCCGCACATTCCAACTGAGGAATTTGTAATTGGTTCCTTTGTCTACCATACTACAGTCTGACTACATACCCTAACAATTGGAAAGCCCTTCTAAATCAAGAGCTAAACGCCCTTCTAAATCAAGGGCTAAACGTTTCCTGACTACCAGCTGTGGAAGCTTCCCTGTACAACCCCAGCAGTGCAAAGTGTAACTCATTCTCCCCAACCCAGTCCCCAAACCCCTGTCATAGGCAGAACTAACAGAACCCCCTCAATTCAACTTATGGCCTGAAGGGTCCTGAATCCCGCCCTACACTCCCACCACTTCAATGAACAAGCTTAGGTGTATATACTGTCTAAGTTGCATACACTCCCACGTATCGCCAGCTCCACCAAGGTTCTTTGCGACTTAGCGGAATTGCGGCCCGAGACGCTCCCGCTTAAGGAACACAGTCAGGAACTCCTATTAATGACATTTTTCAGAGAGTCAGAGAATGCAAACACTATTAGCAGGATAAGTAGTGTAGAGGGAAAATAGGCATTCAAAATCTACATAACAGCTCTTCCTCCACCTGTCCACTCAATACGCCATACACTGTATGCTCAAAGAGAATAATTCGTCGTTACCTGTAGATCTGTAACAATGCAGTAACTATTTCCAGAACACCCAATGTCACTCCGCATCTGTGCTGTCACTAAGTGTGTCTGGTACAGGTCGTTTGTGAGTGAAAGCAGTTTGAGACACAATTTCAGCAGGCTCATTCTGAAGGATCCCATCAGGACAGACCGGTATACGTCCACCACCATTTTCTGTAGAAGTCTGGGAGCAGTCTCTTGGCTGCGATTTCCATCGGTTGGAGCAGTGAAGAGCTCGGCGGCACTGCTCCTAACATTTCGAGGTCCGTCTCTCACATGTCGGGCCCAGCGCGTTGCACCAGTCAGCTGCCTCTTGAGGCGTTTCAAAGAATTGGACTTACCCATCGTATTGCACGAGTAGTTTGGTTGGATACATGAGGCCCTATTTGATGTTATATTCCTGAAGGATTTTCTTGACTGGCACAATGTTTTTGTGTAGGTCCTGTTCGCTCCGTGTGTAGTTTGGGAAGATAAGTATTGTGGTTTTTTCATCACGCTAGGCTGTGAGCTCGGGCATGTTGCAGGATCGCATCCCAGTCCCTATAGCTGAACAAGCGGGCTATTATGGCCCGGGGAGGGGCGCCCGGTTAAGACATTGGCAACGGAGCTCGGTGTGCCTGTTCAATTGTGAAAAACTTTGAGAGGTGTTTAGGTTTAAGTACGTTTTTGTATCCATTCTTCCAGAAATAGCCCCGCAGCCCAACCCTCTTCTCGCTTCGGAAATCCTATGAGACAGATATTTCGTCACAAACGCCCCTCCGCATCCTCAGTGCTATCTGCCATTTGCATTGGATTGCATTTGAGCTCTGCCACTATGGTTCGCAATGACCCACCCTCGGCCTTTAAGATTGTAGATCATCTATAGCTCCAGCCACATGGTCTGCCACCTTCTGAAGATCCATGCGGAGATGATTAATATCTATAGCTTTGATGTCCATCTTGGCCTCTAGAGCAGACCTGATGCCTTTATTGCCGCTAGGATCTCAGCACTGACCGACCCCTGTACCCCCTGGTCCGGAGTAGAGCCCATTTCCCGCATCTGTTCTTGGGGTCACAGACCTGGGACAGTATATTGATCAATCTTAATAGACTGTGCTGGTTTCGAGCCCTTATCTTTTCCCATCATGGATGTAAGTTTGTGATACTAGTGTTGGGGAGCAGAGCCAGCCACTCACAGCAAGGCCACCAAGCCGTTGTTTTCAGAAAGTCCCCACCGCAGCTCCCCGGTCAGCCAGGCACTCGCCGTGGTCCCCACCAAAAAACAATTGAGCTTTTTTTGTTATCCTGGCACTGCACTGAGGAACCCCACAGCCGATCCACTTAAGCCAGGAGGCGGGCAGGTGCCGCTCCCCCACGGCCAACGTTGGGGCCCGGTCAGGCAGCAGCACACATCCGGGAGACCACTATGGACAGCCATGGCCCCAGGCTTTGCAGTCAACAGAAGCCTCAGCAATCACAGGTTCAGCAAGGGCACGCTTCACTGCAGGAGAGAAGTCTTTACTAACCGCCATCTGCTGTACCCGTTGTCAGGCATGCAGGAGTATGGGCTCTCCACTGCCTCCTCCGCCCAGGGGCTGCAAGATTGAGAAACGGCCACCAAGGAGGGAGCGGCAGCTGAGGTTGTGCGGGCCTCTTTATTTGTGGGTCTTCCCACCAGTTCCACTCCTCATCCCCTACAGCCAGGCCAGAGTCGCAGGATCAAGGGGCTGCTGCAAGCGCCCTCTGGTGTGCACCTCCCCGCCGGGCCTAAATGCCTCAGCAATGTCCCACGTTCTGGCCGGGAGTGGGCGAGCACCCTCTGCTCCCAGCCGCAGCACCAGATCCACCTCTCAAAGAGCGCCGGTGGGTCGCCTCGGTCGTTTGGCCACAGTCTGTCCTGAGGCCACAGAATCATTTTACATAGTATCTTAATGATAACATTCTACCACATTAAAGTCAAACCCAACACATACCTAATGGGTGATAAGCCAATCCCTGAGCTTCAGTCCTGAGATCTACCCACTCATGATATTAATAACTTTCACATTCTGATGGCTACTTCTAGTACTGGATCCAGACATTTTTCATAGCAGTGCTCTCGCGCACCACTTTGACATTATGCAGCTCTTCTTTGACTCCATACATCCCAGGAAGTGACGAAGTGGAGCCTCATAATCAGGCCTCGAAAAATCATAACAGTTTTACCAGACCTGCAGGTTTAGTGACTTGAATAATCTACTTGACCTAACTGTAATGTACTTGAACTGTAAACTTGTCTGAAATTGTGTGACCCTAGGCAAATGTCATTTTACATAATCGCCTTTTTCTTCATTATCACATGACAGCACCTTCAAATATGTGAGTTCAGCATTTCTGCTGTACAAAAAGCTCTTGTTTGATTTAATAGAGTAAACTATTGCTCCATGCATAATAAGAATCTAGCCGGCATATAGGATACACATGACCCTTGAATTGCCTCTTATTTCACTAATTGCATTGTCATCAAGGCGGGTGCTGGAATGTTCCTCAGTTCATCTTTAAAAACTCACTTGTATTAAATATGTTACTAATGCATGATATGGTAGCGCATTGTCATTTACAAAAACAGCACATTTTCCATTGAAATAGGCACAAACTTTCCCACTAACATGCAGTTTTACTTGATAAAACTATAGAGTATAAACAATCTGTGGAAAATGGGATTCAGCAAAAATATTTATAGTTTGCACATTGCCAAGTAAAGTGTTCTGATTTGTTTTCATAGTATTAAAATCATTTTTTCATTACAGTTACAAAAAATGTGCTTTCATAGCTACTGAAATATAGTTTGAAATGTTTGTACAGTTCATTTACAAGCTATTTAAATGTTTTGTGTTAGTAAAAAAACAAAACTGACACAACATCCTACAGCCTTCCATTTCACACTCTTTGTACGGCACAATTGTCAGATAGTTGACTTAACAAAATCCTCTAAATTTGCAGTCCGAGAAAGAAAAGTAGACTCCAGCCTCCAGGATGAAAGAAACAGCAAACTGAACACAAAAGCTGACATTTGACCTCTGTCTCTGGACGCAGAGTAAATGTGACAAGATAAAAACAAGATTTAAAGGCATCTTTATTGCTCATTTACTTTCTGAATGAACAGAACACGTTTTTTGTCAGCCCACCACAATGGGCCAGTAGGCCCTAAAAATATCTAGACCTGATAAATTTGACTCGCCATAGCAAGTGTACGTGCAGATTTCTCGGGGTCTGATATAAGTGCTACCCCTGCACTGACGTCAGTTCCTTTTTTGCTGTGCCTTCCGATGCTTCCAATGTTGTGGGTTTTCCGACGACTTAAACATTTTTCACACTGTGCTACAAAATTTACGTTCCCACTGAAAAGAACCGAATCAAGTGACTGCAGGAAGCAGATGTCGGTCACTGACTCACAATAGGTGTACCTTTGGTGCCTGGGCTAGGACATGACTTGAAGATGTGTGAGGCCAGCAGGCAAAGTTGTAGGTCACTGAACCCAAGAAGAAGTTGCAGGTTTGGCGTATATCCTGCTCTAAGTCACAGGCATAAACTCGGTCACAGGGCCATATCTGCAAACACTCCATGCCCTTCTCAAAGTCCTCCGATAAGTCCAAGTCCAAACACAAGCAAAAAAAAGCAATGCTGAACTCAACCCTCATCTCTTAACTCTGATTCCAAAGAGAAGGAACGAGGGCGTCAAAGTGTCAGTCACTCTCTATTAAGATCACCGGCCACGGTGCAGATCCCTCATTCGATCCTGATGTGTCCAGAGTTCGCCGAATTGTCATCAACCCCACAGAAGATGGAGGCCTTTAAAGAGACCATGCTGCAAACTTTCAATGCGCTATGAGCTCCCTTGGGTACACTTTCAGGCCTCGTAGAACCGCAAGGGCCTCCAGTTGGGTTAAGGCTGGCAGGTCCCTCCCCGGCACTCTCTGCCTCCCTGGACCCATTAACGGGCTGTACCAACTTGGTTACAGACTTCCACTCCTTCCTCTAGATCCATGCCAGTTTCTGCCATACCGATGCCAGAGGATGACCGTGTGCCAGCACCCCTGCTGGATCCCAACAGACATCTGTTCGAGCTCGACCGATGTTGCACTGAGATTATAAATGCACAACCTGTTGTCATGCACCCTGGCTCTAAGTCTGGGCCTCTGCCACGTCAGTTTTCAGCAGAGGCTCCATTTTTGTTTAATCTATGTCAAAACCTGTTCCATTACAGCATACACCCCAGAATGTGCATCCTCATTATACTGATGATACCTTGATTTACAAAAAAACTGTGGGATTGATACCTCCTCTGAGACAAATCTTAACTTCACATCCACCAAAGGAATAAAGAGCCTTGTTCGCAATGGTAGTTTGAAGGGTAGCTGAAGTACTAGTATTAAAGCTGCCCTTCATTGAGATGCAAATGTTTTGACTGAAATCCTATATCCTGGCCCAGCAGCATGTGAGCCCTTGCTCCTATTTAATGATGCCCTTACAGATACTCATGTGGCTACCTGGTTGAAACCATGTCCTTGCTCACCTGTGCACAGGCAGGTGGCTACACATTATAGTTCAGATTTTCTCACTAAGCATTCCACTCCAGAGAGCCTTTATTGTTATAGCCCTCAACCAAAGGTGAACCCTAACTAATTTCTAACCAATCCTTCGGACAGAGAATCCAAAGGATTGACACCTTTTGACAAACCTATATTTTCCTCTGACAACCTGGCACTGTGATTCTTAAATGCAATCTGTCGGGCTGATATGCGCACAGCCTTTGGGAAGTGAACAGTGAAATATTGCTGGCAGTCCTAGAGCATCTTGGGGCCTCTATAGGTCAGAATCCAAATGATGGGCAGGACTTAGTCAAGTATACTTTCTGCACCAGTCAGGATACCACGGATTGCATTGGCTGGGTGGTTGGTACCATTGTTGTGCTTCTTGGACATTGATAAATGAGGTCCACTGTTTTGTCCTGCGATGTACAGTCTTCGCTAATCAGCAGCACCCTAGATGTGTCTCAGCTTTTTGGGGAGTAGGTGGACTCTGCTTTGGAATGCTTTAAAAAAAAAAAAAAGTAGAGCTTAGGTGCATTCCTTGGCCTGTTGACCCCTACTTAACAAATTTCACACCAGTTCAGGAACTATAGGGGCTATTTCAAGGGAGTGTCATATAGTAAAAAATGGTCTTCCCAGCCAGTGATGCGGCAAACAACCCAGTCCTTTCTGGGCCCAGGCGCAGAACCAGCAGACCATGTGTAAGCCAGCAGGGGCATCAGTCCTGCAACTCCTCTTCCCCTGTTACAGCAGCTTCATAGCTACTTAATTTTACCCTTAGTGGCACATGCCCGCCGAGTGGAAGGCATGTTCCGGTACCTTCTCCTGGGTCCTTAAAATTATACAAACAGTCGAGGCCCTACGCAATATCCCTCTCACAATGGAATGAATCTCAGCAGAACATAGGTCAGTCTTGTTACATGAAGTATGCCTGTTTGCTAAGAGTGGCATAGAGAGGTATTGAACTCCTGGAAAGGCAGGGGTTGTTATTCTTGCTATTTCCTCCTTTCAGAACAGGGTGGGAGCTTCAGGCCTATCCTTGAACTCCAACCCTGAAAGCCTTTTTGGAGACGGACAAATTCAAAATGCTCACATTGGCTCAGATCCTATCTGCTCTCTGCCCAGGAGACTAGATGGTGTCTGTTAGAAATGGGGGTCTCTAGTTGGCAGAGGTAGGTACCTTTGTCCAAATAGGGACCCTTGCTTCTAGTCAGAGTAAGGGGGATACACTTCTAAAATAACCTCTGCTCACCCCCTTGGTAGCTTGGCACGAGCAGACAGGCTTATCTCAGAGGCAGTGTGTAAAGCATTTGTGAACACATACAGTAATACAGTGAAAACACTACAAATGGACACCA
This sequence comes from Calotriton arnoldi, assembly GCA_963921515.1. NCBI lineage: Eukaryota > Metazoa > Chordata > Amphibia > Caudata > Salamandridae > Calotriton > Calotriton arnoldi. The sequence continues at coordinate 288,129 of CAWUFW010000021.1, read as the reverse complement.
CACCAGTTTAGAAAAATAAGTAATCTTTATCTAAACCAAAACAAGACCAAACGACAAAAATCCACAATACAGTAATAAAAATATGACTTTCAAATGGTAGAAATAGTTCAGTTCAAAGCAAATTACAGATGCAACACTTTTCTCACAAAGTACCTTGGATGCGTCACGCAAGGAAACAAAATGGGCTGCAGGGAAGATGATGCGTTGGTTCCTTGCTCCGGGGGAGATGATGGGTCGGTTCCTTACTGCTGCGCAGGGGAGGTGATGCGTCGGTTCCTTACTGCTGTGCAGGGGAGGTGATGCGTCGGTTTCTTACTGCGTGGGGAGGTGATGCGTCGGTTTCTTACTGCGTCCCACAACGATGCAACAGACTTGGCGCCTTATTGCGATGCGACGATCCGGGACAATGCGTGGATTCTTGCAGCCGCACAGCAGGGCTTGCGTCGGAATCGGTGCGGTGATCTCGGACTTAAGAGATCGTTGCACTGGGTGTGGCGATTTCTCGGGCCACGGCAGGCAATGCAACGGTTCCTCGGCGATGCGTCGGTAACAGGCACTGATGCGTCACGCTTCTCGGTGTTGCGTTGATTTTTCCACCTCCCAGCGGTAAACAGTCTCTAGAGGTCCAAAACAACAGCATGCACCTCTTTGCAGGTCAGAACTCCCAGCAAGGCAGTTCAGGGGAGCTGGTGGTGAAGTCTTTGTGTCCCTGAGACTTCAGAACAGGAGGCAAGCTCAGTTTCAAGCCCTTGGAGATCTTCATCAAGCAGGGGACACAGCAAAGTCCTTTTCTCCTTTCCTTGGCAGCAAGTAGCCACTGCAGGCCAACCCCAGACTGCAAACCGCACAGGGGCAGTATTCCTCCTCAGCTTCTCCGGCTCTTCTCCTTGGCAAAGGTCCCTCTTGATTTCCCAGAAGTGATCTAAAGTTCTGGGGTCTGGGCCCCAATATTTATACTACAAAATCCTTTGTTCTCTGGTGGCAGAAAAACCCTGTGCTTGGTCAAAACCGGTTCTGTCCTCTCTGGTGCAGCTTCCTGGCAGGAGGTGGAGACAGCATTGTCCTTGGCAGACCAGGCCCATTCAGGTGAAAGAAAATCTCCTCCCCCCTACTCTAAATGCAGCCCTGGTCTATTCAGCCCAGCCCTGACTCATCAGGCTGTCTGGAGTCACTGCTCCAGCCCCTCTGGAGTCACTGCTCCAGCCCCTGTCATCCAAAAGCCAGACATGCAATACACAGCCCTAGCAGAGGCACACTGGATGGCTAAGCAAGAAAATACCCACTTTCTAAAAGTGGTATTTTCAAACACAGAATGTACAAATCACCCTCACTAAAAGATGCATTTTAACATTCTGAGTTCAGGCATACTAAACTTTATTTTCCTACCTTGTTCCCAGGGGTAGTTATGTTTATAAGATGTTATAAGCAAACTCCCCATTGTGTCCTATGGGAACAGGTAGCCTTGCAATAGTGAAAAACGAAATTGGCAGTAATTCACTATCAGGCATGCCACACACACCAGGGCATGTCCTACCTTTCACATACACTGCACCCTGCCCACAGGGGTACCTTGGGCCTACCTTAGGGGTGACTAACATGTAAGAAAAGGGAAGGTTAGGGCCTGGCAAGTGGGTACGCTTGCCAAGTCGACATGGCAGTACTAGACTGCACACAGGCTCTGCAATGGCAGGCCAGCGTTACATTTACAGGCTGCTTACGTGGGTGGACCAATCGGTGCTTCAGCCCACTAGCAGCATTTGATTTACAGGCCCTGGGCGCACACAGTGCACTGTACTAGGGACTGACTAATAAATCAAATCCGCCAATCACGGAAACACCAATCCATAACAACAATTTACAAAGGTAGCACTTGCACTTTGGCACTAAACAGCAGTGGCAAAGTACCTAAAGCATCTAGACCAGCAAAACTAAGTCCAACACACAGCAAAAACACAGGAGGCAAAGGCAAAAAAAATGCAGGGGAGACCCACGCCAATGGTGCCAGGTCTAAGTGTCCTTTGACATGCAGGAAGTATATTTTCATATACCCATCTTGCTGTCCTACGGGTGTAATCTGCAGGTAAAGTGTGCCAGAAGCATTTACAGTTTATTGTGATCCCTTTCGGCCTCACCAGCGTCCCTCGTCCCTTGGGTGTTCACGAAAGTGATGGTGGTGGTCGCTGCCCATATTTGGAGGCTAGGAGTTCCTTTATTCCCATACTTCGAGGACTTTCTGCTGAAGGTGGGCTCGCTGCAGTCGGTCATGGACATCCTTCAGACGATGATGCAACTTTTTTATCAACTTCATCATCAACAAGCAGAAGTCCCAACTGACTCCCTCGTAGAGGCTTCCATTCATTAGGGTGATCCTGGACACTGTAAAGATCAAGGCTTTTCCCCCGCAGCAACAATCCCAAGACATGTTTCAGGCTCGATCCTGGATCCATGTGAGAGTGAATCTGGGCTTCCCGTTCTCTTGGTTTTGTGCATATGCAAGTCTTGTAGTAGAACCGGTAATCACATTGGGCCCAACATCAAGGCCGCCTTTCCAACACCATCCAGGTGTTGAAGGAGGCTGCGCTAGATCTGTAGTGGTAGCTAACCTATTGCACGTTGTTCTACAGCAGGTCACTCTCTCCTGTCCACCCAGATTTGACAGTGCTTACAAGCACATGTCTATTGGATTGAGTGGGTCACCATGGTAGAGGTGAAGATCAGAGAGCTCTGGTCTCTAGTGCAGGGACTAGAACCTACTTGAACTGTGGGCCAGATGTCCGTCCCTGATGGCCTTCTTGCCGCCCATCAAGGGAAGGCTGGTAGGCATCCTCATGGACAAACACCCACATGTGGTACTGCAGCAAGCTGGACAGAGTGGCGTCCTGGGTCCTGTGCCAAGAGACTTTGTGCCTCTGCAGGTTTTGAGAGCGCTAGTTCCTCTTTCTGCGTGCCAACAACATGGTGGCAGTTAACTGCTTTCCATTTGAGGTATAAGATGTTGCCCTTGCTGCTGGACGCCCTTCCACGAAATCAGTCTACACTAGGCACTGGCACAGGTTTGTAACTTGGTGCGGTGCCCAGGACACTGACTCTTTACAGGCAAAGCTGCTGGATATCCTTTTGTTTGTTTTGTCTTTAATCCAGCAAGGTTTTGCAGTGGGCACTGTAAAAGTGTTTCTTTCAACCTTTCTATGTTTGCTGGACCAACCGCCTTCTTTAAATCACCTGTTGTGATCAGATTTATAAAGTGTTTGATGCACACGTTCCCTCCCAAACCATTTGTGAGGCCACAGTGGGACTTTAATTTGGTTTTAAGATTTCTCATGTGTACGCCGTTTGAGCCGATACATAGTTGCTTGCTGTGTCTCTTGACTTTGAAGATTGTTTTCCTCATTTTCCTCATTGGGATTACTTCAGCTTGTTGCGTGAGTGAACTACTGGCACAACGTTTTTCCAAGACAAGTTGGTGCGGAGGTCTCTGATGGCCTTCCTGCCAAAAGTTGTGACTCCCTTCCACAATGGATTCACTGTATAAACGTTCTTTGCTCATCCTCCCCCCTTGAAGGAGGAGAGGCTCCTTTGGTTGTACCCTAAAAGGGGCTTAAGCTTTTACATTGATCGTACTAGGGACCATCAAAGAAAAGAAAGGGAAGACTGTACAGAGGGCGATGTTGTAGAGGTGGACAGAATAAGATCTGCTTCACACTTGTTAAGAAGTAGCCCCATCAGGTCTGAGAGCCCTTTCTGCCAGGGCCAAGGTTGCCACTGCTGCATTGGTGCAAGGGGTGCCTGCCAGGCTGCGAAGTGGGCGTCAGTGCATATGTTCATGAGGCACTACTGCCTTGAATTCAATGTCTGTCTTGAAGGGCACTTCGCCCGCTTGGTTCTGCATGACTTTTTGGTCTTTAGTCAACTTCACATACCCTCCATCTGTTCTAAGGGGAGGAATCTGCTGCTAGAAACTCATCAGAAGAACAAATCTCTTTCCTCCAGTAACCCTGCTCCTTAAGTATACTCTAACTGCAGATTCTTCACTGCCCTCCCCGTTCTTTAACATATAAAGAGTTCCTGAGTTACTATTCAGCACACTGTTACCAACAATAGTTCACACTCCGCGTCTAAGAGTACGGAAAGGAAAAAAGACAAATTGACATCAGAGCCCAGGGATGGCCCTTGTATGCAGCTGCGCTCTGTCACTTCTGTTTCTGTCTGGAGTCGGCACAGACCTGCACAACGCCACCTAGTACATGTCTTAGCACTGCTGTAGAAAATCTTTGGATCCAGTCTTGTGCAGGGGTAATGTTCTAAGATAAGGAATCTGCGGTTAGATAGTAACTTGTTCGTCTCTTTAAGAGGGCATCTCACAAGTTCAATCTGCCAACTTCAACCATGGGAAAAAAACATCTTTTCTGTTTGACTTCAAAGATAATTAGAGAAAATCTATCGGGGCCAATCCCCCTTACTCGATTAAGTGTGGTTCGGGGGAGCCTTGTCTTGTATGAGGAACCCGGCCACAGAAATTACTTCCATTGGAAAGCTGGATAAACAAATGCGCACCAGAAGATTCTGTTCCAGCTTACCTTCTCAGCTAGTTTAAAATCAGTTATATCAGCGGGTGCTCAAAGGAGATCCAAGAAACCATCACAATATCATGCCTGGTTCCTCTAGACAAAGAAGACTGCCAACCTTAATACTATGGGCAACTGGGCCTTCGCATCTATGGCAGTAACACTATCTAATGCCAGTGACATTCTGCCACTTTGATATACAGTTATGGCTGGACTGTTCGGTTTTTCTGAACAAACTACTGGCAGATTGCAAAAAACTTATCAAAGCCTTGCTCTGAGAGGGTGAACTTCTCTCTTCTGCCTAGATAGACACCACCATAGATTTCTCAAAGAATGGTTTTCAGCAAATGACTGGGCAGTGTAACACCAGTACAGGTGGTTAATGAGCACTTCTTTCCATCTGGAAGTATGATCAAAAGTATCAGACATGCCTTTTGAAGGCCAACAGCTTTTTGATACATGCATGAAGCACTGCAAGCAATTGAAACAGATATGGACACAGCCCTGTGGTTTGGCTCTTTGTAACAGAAGTAGTGCTTCCAACCAAGAAAGCAGTTTTATGGCCACTGTGGGTATTTATATTCTGTACTTTTCAATTCTTTCGCCAGTCAGCATATTTCAACCAACCACTTCCTACCAGTATGGCTCACACCTGCAATTCTGTGGATGTCTCCAGGAAAGGCTTCAAAGGTGGATCCTCCGGCAACTCAAATGACAATGGACGTTTACATGACTCCTGAAGCCTTCCATTCGACAATCAACTGGTTGGAAGGAAAATAATGGGCATATTTTCCAGCCTGGTGTGTTATATCGGACTGCCGGGTATTGGTTATTATCTGGCATGGCCACAGCATAGAATTCATAACTAGCTAACGAGCACCATCTAGATCTGTCAGCCTTGCAAGTGGAAATAAAATACTTCAGAAAATGGTGAGAGAGACAGTATTGGGGATTTTATTCAAGCTTCTTTTCTGTGCGAAGGAATTTATGGAAATGGTGCCCTATTCTAGACCTGAGAGCACACAACAGGTTTATAAAGAACCAGTCCTTCAGAATACTCTGCTTGACATACTATAATTAGTCAGAAATTAGAGTCCCCAATGTGCTTTGACCTAGAGGATGCCTACATTCATATTGCTAATCACCCAAGGCACAGGAAGCTCTTCTTATGGTTAGCAGTCAGTGCTTTCAGTTGAAGGTACTGGCTTTTGGTTTTCGTTTGGTCCCAGAGTTTACACCTAATGTATAGCACCAGTGACAGCTCAATTGTGTCTGGGTGGCAAGGAGTAAGAGATGTTTCCCTACCCTAGGCTCATCAAAGGCCCATCGGATGTCCAGCATATACTTGCTAAGTGAACTCGACAATATTAACACTATTGGAGCCAATTATATTCCTAGAATCAGGCATCTGCAAGCTTATTCTCAAACCTTTTACATTGCAAGAAGGGGACTACAAGTTGATGTTTATGACAAAATAGCTCCTCAGACTCTCACTTCTTTACGTTTGCAAATACAAGACCATGTTAGGGTCGATGTCACCTTGCATTACTCAGTGCTGCTCCAAATGCGTCCCTTATAAGAATAACTAGATCTTCAGTGGTGACAAGTGGCTGGGCATTGGGTTAATATAGTTTCTTTCTTTCCAAAGCAAAACAAGCACTTTCACAGTGGACCAACACAGCCAACATCTTGGTAGGTCAGGGTCTATTCTTGCAAGCTCCTCACTGCCACCTGATATCGGATACCTCCTGTGTCTGGGAAGCTCATCTTCGAAATCTTGCTATCAGCGGCCTCTGGTCAACATTTGAGATGCATCTTCTCATAACCTCTTAGATTTGAGAGCAAAAGATTAACTCTGAAAGCCTTTCTGTCCTGGATTGCCAACCAGCGACTACTCATAAGAAACAGCCAGTGACTACTCATAAGAAACAGCCTGAGTTTTGTCTACCCCAGCGAATGCCAGATGACCACTTTCTGCAAGCAGTCGTGGTATACAGGGACTCTAGGGAAAGGTCTGTTGAGGGATTTCTGCCTGTCTTTACTCCAGTCACTCTCATTTTGGAAATTTTCCACAAACTAAAGAAAGAACCATACAGGCTGATCCTGATAGCTCTAGCTAGAGCTACGCAGGCAGTTATGGTACACAGACCATTTGGGCCTGTTGGTGGGCATCCCAGTTTGATTCCAGGTAAATCTTTGTGCTGTGGGTCATGGCTAGGATTTACACCACTATCCCCACTCTTTCTAAACCGACTGCCTGGGTTCTACAGACTTAGAATTTGGATCCCTCGGCATACCACCTGACTGTCAAGATATAGTACTGGCAGTGAGAGTGTCTTCAACAACCAAGTTGTACTTGTGGAAATAGAAAAGTTACCAGGGCGGCAGATCATAATCTAAATCCTTTAACCATTCGTCCTCACAAAATCTTACATTACCTTCTACATCTGTCATAACCTGGATTAATGTATTCCACCATCCGTGTTTGCCTGTTCGCAAAATATACCTCAGAAATCTAGCTACACCACCCTTTTGTTCACTAGAGTTGAGAAGGACTTTATGGAAGACTTATTATGCAACTACCCGCTGGTATCAAAACAATTACCTTATTGGCCATACAGTCCTTGGCGCTCTCGGGAAATGTCCGTTCGAGCCTGTTCACGGATGCTACATGTAAATTTTGTTGTGCAACTCAGCTCCTTTGTTGACCATTTCATTTGCTAGGAGAATGCTGGAGATTCGAGCTCTAGCTATGAAACCGCCTGATATCACATTTGAAAAATCTAGTTACACTGACCAGGAACCCGTGTTTCATGCCTAGAGTACAATCAACTTCCTACTTAATTAAAAAAAAATCCATCTTCTTACTTTCTTTTTACAGCTAAATGCTCCAGCTCAAGAGCTCTGCACTTGTTGCATTTGAAGTGCTCACCAAAATGTTACAATTGTCAGGACAATGACTTGCAGAAAGTCAGATCAACTCTTTGTATCATATGGGAATGCTAACAATGTTTCTGACCTTTCAAAGTGGGGCATACCCCTTTGGATTTCAGCAAGCATAGATTACAGCCATAAAAGTCTGGCAGACATCCCAGAAGCAATGTACTAGCTAACGCACCAGAGGCAAGGTCGCAACGGATGGACTCCTTGCTGGGGATCCGATTGCTGACCTCAATAAAGCAGTAACTTGTCAATCAACACACACCTTTCTGCATCATTACGGCTTTGATGTCCAGAAGATACCTGAGACGATAGTAAGTCTAGCGGTATTGTGCAGTTTGTTTAACTAAGGTAGGCCCAGTGACCGCTTCTTACTCATATGTTGTACAGGTATTGCTATGGTACTCGATATTCAAGCTTCTGAATCTTTGAAAGATGCCATGTTGGAGAAGAAAAAAGGTACTTACTGTAAGTATAGTTCTCCAACTTTATTTTTCATAGATTCACATGTGACCCATCCACTTCACTGTTAATGAGGTTTTTTATACTTGCTGTATGTTAAGTAGCTATGAAAATCTGCGAAGCTCATTCTTTGTAGCAAATTGGAGCTGTGGGTATCGTCCTCTTGTCTAGAGTTCAAGTCACATAATCAGGTGAATGGACTGCATGTAGCATATGTGTGTTTTCAGTGTTATTGGAGTGTATACACACTGACATTGAAAACACCTTTACATGTTGACAATGACCACCAAGAATTCACAGCCTAATGACGGAGACTTTTCAAGCTGAATCTATGAAAGATACCAAAGTTGGAGCACTTCAGTTAACAGATATTTTTTTTTCTTCCTAATTTATGTGGACATGTGACACCCACCCTTCCCCCTCCCCCCAAGCCAAGAAGGATAAAACGTTGTCAAAGTGCCAGAATTATATTGCTTTGAAGCAGGTGCCATTTAATGGTAAACCAGCATTGGCAAAGCCAACAGGCCTGACGTTGGTTGCCGACCTTTTGGCTTTGCCAGTGATTGTTTTCTTTTGTAATGGTTTTTGTAAAAAAAATCCTTATAAGAAAAACTATTACGAAAGTGTCTGCCTGACTCTCCCTGCATGTGCGTGATTGGGTGGCCATCTTGAAATGTTTATTTCTAAGAAGGTTTTTACAAAAGTTGACCACCTGTGTGTGTTGCATTGCCTGGCATGTGCCATAAAATTTAGAATTGTATGTGTGTGTGCATGTATCGGTGGCCATCTGTGAAATGTTTTTACTAACATAAACAAAATTACACCGTCACCTGAGCATGTTTGTGTACTCTTATCTCTTTGAATAGTTTGTATAAAGTGAAATACGTTGAAAGATGGATGCCCATATGTGTGGATGCATGCGCATCAGTGGCCTTTTTTGAAGTTTTATTTTATATAATTTATTCTTGCAATGTGTGCATATGATAAGCCACCAACAGTGTAGGGGAGTGTCTGCCCCTCACGAATATTTATAAAAAAAAAAAAAAGATTGGCCAAATGCCCAAATAGTTTTTTTTCTATCATCAAAAAGCTCACATTGCCACATTAGCTCCGTCACTGAAGGGGACTACTTTTTATGTGTATGTTCACCTTGTGCAAGCGCAACAGTAAAGTTAACAAAAGACTGAAGAGAACTGACCCATCACCCATTATGCATGCTGTAGTGTAATGTGAATTACATGACAGACCAGTGGCAGAGTAGAGCTGGTTGAAAGCCACTTTAAGCAAGTATTTTATGCACATAATTTCAGTAAAATCAAAAGGTCTGACTAATACCAGACTTAAACAGGCCCTTGTGATTGCACAGCCCCGGTTTGTGCCAGACACACTCAACAAGGATGTACACCAGTGCAAAATATGGCCAAGCTGTATATCGGGAATTCAGTGCCTTTTTCCTAGTTTTAACCTCCATATAGACTAAAGCAGCCAGAACAAAAAGATGGCTAGCAAATCACCGAAGCCTACATGTTTTCTACAATATTAAAGGATCAATCCAAATGTCCAAGTGCTTTTCACAATGTTAACATGTAACAGATAGTGAGTTTGTTCTAATGCTATTTTCTTACCCTCTGATCATACAGTAATCTCTCTGGTACCTCAGTGGTAGTGAAAGCAGATGAGTTTAGTTATTGATATGGCTGTAACAGGCTTTTCTCGTCATGTATTTAGTGGATATAAAATGTATTTGTTTTCACGGGGACAGTGTTGTGTATTAGTTAAAGTAGCATTGTTTAGTTTTAGTCAGAACCCTGGTACATTCCTTCTTTTGTAAATTATTTTCAAAGGATTTTAATGGAGTTAAATTGACCCATTTTTTGTTTGTGAAAAAGGGACTTACAGCAAAGCATTGCACGACAACCCAGTGCTCCTGCCATTCCATTGCCAGCATATCAGATTGGCCCAGAAAGTGGAGGTGCTCCAGCCACAAGTACAGCATCAAGTATTCCAACACCGGCACCAAGGACTGTATTTGTAAGTACAGCAAGTGATTGCCATCAAGTACCTTTTCTGTCCAAAATTTACACTGAGAAGTGTCACATATCTGGTCAAATACATTACTGTTTAAAATCCGTTGAGTCTGATTAGATCCAGAAATCATCAAGCTATTTTTTCAGACGCTACAATATACTTGTTTATGGACTTAGTGCCAAATGCTAAGTAAGCACTTGTTTGAAGCACCATTTGAGTAACATCTATAGATTGAATAAAATGAAGACCAAGGGCCGTATTTAGATTGTGGCAGAAAATATACTCCCATATATGCCATCATCTTAAAACTGGAAATTGGGAGAGTTTGGAAAAAAATAATTGTGAGAATGTATTTTCTCCATTGGCTCATGTTGAAACAGAAGCAATTTTAGTCCAGAGACAGCTAAAATAAAGCCATTGTTTTACTTCAGCAATCGTGAGTCTCCTGCCTGAATTGGGTCTGGTGGCATGTATGTGCTCTTACACAGAATACCGAAGCGCACACAGAGAAGTACACTATTCAAGTATATATCGTTCAGTATAATGATCTTGTTATTCCAGACTTGAGGTATGTGTCACAGATGTTTTTATTCTTTGCACAGACCTAGAACAAATCGGTAATAACGTTGTCATCAGTACAGATCAGCAGCAGACACGTGTTTTGTCCAAAGACTTTCTCAAGGCTGTATGTATCTGTTTTGGTATAAGAAAATTCGCTCAGTCCAGCTCAAGTGCCTGGAAAATATCACTCCGAGAGACCCTTGTTACGTGTTGTATGTAGCAGTCTCAGAGCAGGGTCGAAAACTGTCGACCTTCGTAAGTCTCAATAGTGTGTGTCGAGATTAAAGCAGTGGAAAGTAATGCGGGAAGTTTCAATAGGCAGCACATCGAGCGCAGACATCGGTAGGCCATGTCTTAACACGAGGCTTATCAAGGTCCTGTGCTGCCTATTGAAACTTCCTGCCTTACTTTCCACTGCTTTTGAGACTTATGAAGGTCGACAGTTTTCGACCTACTCGGAGACTGCTACATACAGCACGTTAATACAAGGGTCTTTCTGAGTGATATTTTCCAGGCCCTTGAGCTGGACTGCACAAATTTTCTTATACCAAAACAGATGCATGCAACCTTGAGAAAGTCTTCAGAAGAAACACGAGTCTCCTGCCTACATGTCTGTACTGAAGACAACGTTCTTACCGAATTGTTCCTTGTCTGCGAACCATTTAACACCTCTTCTTAATAACATTCTGGACTCGGGACACTTTCCTGCCATCTGAAAAAAATCCCTGGTCAGACCTACCCTGAAAAAGCCATCCCTTGATCCCACGGAGGTTAGCAATTATCGGCCCATCTCTTGCTTACCATTCCCATCTAAAATCCTGGAAAAAGCCCTAAATGAAGAACTGCTATCTTTCATAGAGGCGAACAATAAACTTGACTCAGCGCAACATGGTTTCCGGCCTCGGCATAGTACAGAGTCTGCATTGATTGCCGCCACAGAGGACATACGTGTCCAACTTGACGGAGGGGGGGGGGGGGGAGAGCCATACTGATTTTACTTGATCTTTCAGCCGCATTTGATACGGTTGATCACCACATACTTATCCAGCGTCTGGCCAAAATATCGATTGTAAATAAAGCCTCGGATATTCTTCATTCCTACCTAACCGATAGAGAACAAACTATAGTGATGCAAGAACATGAATTGCACCCCTATGCCTTGCTGTGTGGGGTGCCCCAGGGATCTTCACTTCCCCCAACCCTGTTCAATGTGTATGTCACCCCGTTGGCCAAACTTATATGCTCCCATGGTTTTACTGCCATTTGCTACGCCGATGACACGCAAATAGTCTTCTCTTTATCATCTAAACCGGAGAAAGTGGCAACAAGTTTTAATGATTGCATGAACCATATTATTAGATGGATGCTAGATAACTGCTTGAAGTTAAATACTGGCAAAACCGAAGTGGTTATGTTTGGAAGGGATACTTCCCTTTGGAATTCTACCTGGTGGCCGGAAGCAGCAGGACCCCGCCCGCGGCCTGTAAAAAAGGTCAAAAACCTTGAGATTATGTTAGATGACCATCTATCATTATCTGACCAGGTCAACAGCATTACTTCCTCATGTTTTTTCACTTTAAAAATCCTTCAAAAGATTCTACCTTTTATTCCCATGGCCCTCAGAAAAAGTCATCACTGCCTTGGTACTATCTAAAATTGATTATTGTAATGCACTCTAACTGGGAGCAAAAAAAGAGTACGATATGCAAGCTGCAGACTCTACAGAATGCAGCGGCTCGTTTACTACTTAAGATTCCAAAATTCAGCCCTATAAGCCAAGGCATTCAAGATCTGCACTGGCTTCCTGTCCAGGCAAGGATCCACTTCAAATCTGTGTATTTTGCACAAGACCCTGAATGGGGCTGGGCCTGCCTATCTCAGTCAGCATATCAAGCGTCATATTCCGCAGCGGAACCTCAGATCTTCATCGGCCTCCCTACTCGTAGTTCCTAGGGAAAAGACCATAAAATGGGGTGGCAGAAGTTTTCTCCATCTGGCCCCTAAATTATGGAATACGTTACCCATCAGTCTTAGAAACCAAACCAACCTACTGCTGTTCAGGAAAGCTTTGAAAACATGGCTATTTGTCCCAAAACCATAGCCGTTTCTACCTCCCGTTGCTTAGATTAATGACAGCTAGCGCTGAGACCCCACGGCAAACACGTGCTTTACAAAACCTTCATTTCATTTCTGTGCAAAGAATAAAAACATCTGAGACATAGCTCAAGTCTGGAATAAGAAGATCATTATACTGAACTATATACTTCAATAGTGGACTTTTCTGAGTGTGCTTCGGTATTCCATGTATTGTTTACTGCCGGCCAGGGGATCCTGTGTTCCGGCTACTACACCTCAGGTGGCGGGGTGTCTTTCCAAGAGAGCACCACATCAAGACAATTTTCCGGCATTTTTATTGACGTACCCTTAATTTATCTGTGCAGCTATTCATGTGCAGGGTTGTGTGGCGTAGATGCCATTGTTTTGTGTATCATGTATGTACTCTTATGTAAACATGATGAATATTGTGTCTGCCATATAACAAGTGACATAGGCAATTATGCACTAGTAATATGATGAACGGGACATCCGCCAAACTCTAAATAAGGCCTTCAGGTCTAGTTATGTATTTGTCCCAAGTGCATGAGGGACGGGGTACATGCCAGATTGGAGCACTTACGACATTGAAATTAACCACAAGAAGACCGGTATAGCATCATTAAGAATGAGAAAAATAAGTTACATGCATAGTAGACAAGACTTTTGTAGAACATTTTTGGAAACCATTGGTTCCATTGACACAACACTTTTTTGTAAATTAGTCGTGAATTTTCCATGTCATATGTGTGCTGACCTTTGATGTGGCCAGCATTCTCATTTTTTAAGGGGTAGAACTATTTCCTATTCTTTTTAAGGGATGGGGCACAGATTATTAATGGCAAAGAATTTGATTAGTTAACTTTTTTCCTCAGTATTGAACTGGTAACCAAGAAAATCTATAAATATTGGGAGTGACAACTGCACCCCATCAGCTTTGCTGCGTTGTTTTAGAAGACGGGTGTGGCTTTTGGATATAGAGATTGGGTATCGCTTTTTCATTCATGGGATTGGAGGAAAGGGGAGTAAGGAGGATGGTAATGCCTCATCTACAATTTGCAAGTCCATCAAGATGTTCAAAGTTATTATCTAAAAGGTATTGACAGTATTTGCTACTAATCTGGAAGGGCCAATTTGTCAGTGATGGAAAGTTATTGACATAGGACATTGTGATTTTTGTTACGGAGTCATTTTTCAGGAGGGTGGTAGAGAATATTTGCTTGTTGGCAAGTGACAATGTGTATTTTACTAAATAGATTGGTGCGCTTTGAGGTTGCTCATCTGCTATCAGTGGGGAAGACTGAAGTATAATGAAAAGATTGTTTTACTATTTAAGCAGCTAGTTTCTTGATGCTAGTAGTGGTTACCATGGTTATTTAGTTCCCTTTCATCTGGCTACTCCCAAACATTTTAGATTCCTTTTTCCATGTAGAGGGGAGCACTGTGCCTGTGTAATTCGGGATTATCTTATGCTGTACTACTTAGCAAAATATTTATTCAGCGATTGTTCCTAATGTTTCTACTGTGTGTGGCAGGGTGGCAGTCTCTTGATCCTGCGCTAGTCTTAGTTGACATTAATCAAGGTTGATGCCATAAATATCACAGGTTTTGAATATTGGACACCAAAGAGAATAGTAATTACGATAATTTTATGTGGTCTTTGATGGGAAGCTATAACACTGCTGCTTTGAAAGCTGTAGGCTTTTTAAACCGAATACTTTGAAGTTGAAGGAAAACATATAAAAGCCACCATGGACTTTGGAAAAACAGAAGAAAGGCACAATCAGCTATTTCTGTTCATGACTGTTAGAAATGGGGGTCTCTAGTTGGCAATGGCTGGCGCCACTGTCCAAATAGGGACCCTTCTTCCTAAGTCAGGGCAAGTGGGCTACCCCCTTTGATAACCCCTGCTCAACCCTGTGGTAACGTAGCACGAGCAGTTAGGCCTATCTCAGAGGCAGTGTGTGAAGCATTTATGACCATGCACAATAAGGCAGTAACGACACCACAAAAGGACACAACTCAAAAAGGTATAGAAAAAAATAGTATCTTTATCTAAGGTTTAGTACGAGACTCTCAAAAGCGTTTTAACCAGTCACCATGCATGTAAATCCGTAGGGACTTAAAAAGGGCAATACGTATTCACCATAACGTGGCACTGACTGTGTTCAAGGCCTGGGTCTACGCAACCCGTTGCGCACCAGATACCTGCTGTTGGACGGGGACTCAGCATGTAGCTTCTCGAAGAAGCGGAGACGGTGACTGGCGGACACCCAGCGAGCACAGTTCTCGATGGCAGTGGTCCACAAAGTGCACTCGCAATGATTCGGGCACTCCGGGACAGGCGGGCCCTCAGCGGCAGCAGCACGCGGCTGCGGCGGCCCGGGCCGGTGGTGGCGATGACTCTCGTCGTGCAGCTGCGTGGTGGGCTCGCGGCGGCAGCAGCGCTCTCCTAGCTGCGGCGGCCCACGGGACGATTCACGATGGTGCAAGGTTGACCAAGACGTGGGCACTCAGCGGCAGCAGCTCTCTCTTAGCTGCGGCGGCCCACAGGACAAATCCCAATGATGCAAAATTAGCAAGGGTGCGAGCACTCTGCGGCAGCAGCTCTCTCTTAGCTGCGGCGGCTCACAGGATAAATCACGATGATGCAAAGTTAGCAGGGGTGCGAGCACTCAGCGGCGGCAGCTCTGTCTTCGCTGCGGCGGCTCACAGGACAAATCTCGGTGATGCAAAGTTAGCAAGGGTGCGAGCACTCCGCGGCCGCAGCTCTCTCTTAGCTGCGGCGGCTCAAAGGACAAGCCACGATGTTGCACAACTAACACAAGTGCGGGCATCCAGCGGCGGCAGCTCTCTTAGCTGCGGCGGCCCACAGGGTTTCAGCGAAGGTTCTGAGGATTCAAAATAAGGCGGGCCCTCAGCGGCGGCAGCTCTCTCTTAGCTGCGGCGGCCCACACAGTTTCAGCGAAGGTTCTGAAGATTCAAATTAAGGCGGGCACTCAGCGGCGGCAGCTCTCTTAGCTGCGGCGGCCCACACGCAGAGTTCACAAGGGTTACCAGTCCGCGTTCCTCACAGTAGGACTAGAGGTTCCGGATTAGTCGACGGAGGCCTCACCTGCAAGTAGAATTCCTAGCAAGGGAATTCGGGCGGCTGACGGGGTGAAGTCTAATGTCCCTGAGACTTCAGCAGGAGGCGCTCTCAATTTAGGCCCTTGGGTAGTTTCTTCAGCAAGCTTGGTGAAAGTTTCAAAGTCCTTTCCTCTGTCCGCTCGGACAGAGTTTCGTCTTGACATCCAGAAGGAACACACTTGTAACAGGTTTCAGCGCAGCGTTTTATACCTAAAAAGTCTTTGTTCTCTGCAGTCACAAATCACTGCATCCAGCCAGAACCAGTTCGGTTGGGTCGGGGAGCACTTGGTTTACGAGGCGACATCCTGCCCTTTAAGAATCTGGGGGTCTGCTATCAGACGCCCAGTGGTAGATGGAGCCATCATTCACCTTGCCAGGCACAGCCCTACTCGGATCAAAGAGTCACCCCTCCCCATACTCTAAATGCCTATCTCTCTCTCCAGCCAGGTCTGACCCAGCTGGCCCTGCCGCTCCAAAACCAGACGGCCAATACACACGCTAGCAAAAGCCTACAGGAAAGCTTCAGGCCAGAAAATACCTCGTTTCTAGTAGAGGCATTTTCGAACACGGGCTACGCTAATAATCCTTACTAAAAGATGCATCTCAATGTTCTGAGTTTAAACATATCATAGTCGACGTTCCTATCCGGTTCCTGGGGGCAGGTAGGATTAAGGCATGTAATACTCAGCCTGCACATTCTGGCCTGTGAGAACGGGTGGCCTCGCAATAGTAAACAGTGAAATGGAGGGTAACTCGCTATTAGAATATGCTACACAGACATACTTTAAAAGCTGCTTGGGTGGGTAGCGCAAATCAGCGCTGCCGGCCCACCCGCAGTATTTGGTCTACCAGCCCTGGGCGCACACAGTGCATTGATACTAGGGACTGACCGGTAAACCAAACGAGCCAATTATGATTATCCCAATTCATACAGGTATCTTTACACAGGGAGCATTCGCGCTGTGTCACTGATTGGCAGTGGCACAGCGCCCAGAGCATCTAAATCCAGCCAACATAAAAGGTCAGAAGCGAAAAGAGGAAGGGAGACCCGCGCCAATGATGCCAGGTCTAACACATGTCCCCTCCAGCTGAAATGTGGGGAGAACTAACCATTCCCTTGGGAGTTCTCATCACTAAGGCGGAAAAACCTGGACAGACCGTCAGCATTGGCGTGCTCTGTACCAGGGCGGTGTTCCACCGTGAAATCCATACCCTGTAGGGAAATGGACTACTTCAACAACTTGGGATTCTCACCCCTCATATGCATCAACCATCTAAGGGGCCTGTGGTCTGTCTGAACCCGGAAGTGAGTCCCAAACAAATATGGCCTCAGCTTCTTCAGCGCCCAGACCACAGCAAATGCCTCACGCTCAATTGCACTCCACCTCTGTTCCCGGGGAAGTAACCTCCTGCTTTGGAAGGCTACCGGTTAGTCTAGTCCCTCCTCATTGATCTGTGACAGAACAGCCCCTATACCATGCTCTGAGGCGTCTGTCTGGACAACGAATTCCTTTGAAAAGTCGGGTGCCTGAAGCACGGGTGCAGTGCACATTGCAGTCTTCAGGGCATCAAAAGCGTTCTGACAGGTGTCAGTCCAGTTTACCTTCTTTGGCTGCTTCTTAGAAGTCAGCTCAGTCAAGGGTGCAACAATGTTACCATATCCTCTGACAAACCTCCTGTAGTACCCCGTGAGTCCTAAGAAGGCTCTCACCTGCGTTTGAGTCTTGGGGGGTGGAGGGGGGGGGGGTCCCACACCAGGATAGTTTCAATTTTGGGCTGAAGGGGCGCCACCTGGCCGCTCCCCACCTGGTGCCCCAAATACACTACAGAACCCTGCCCAATCTGGCACTTACTGGCTTTGATTGTGAGGCCTGCCTTCCGCAGTGCCATCAATACCTCCCAGAGGTGGTGCAGGTGGTCCTCCCAAGAGGAGCTAAACACCGCAATGTCATCCAGGTAGGCGGCACTGAAGTCTTCCAGCCCAACCAACACCCTGTTGACCAGCCTCTGAAAGGTGGCAGGGGCATTCTTCATTCCAAAGGGCATCACCCAAGACTGGTAGTGCCCATCGGGTGTGGAGAAGGCTGACCTCTCCTTTGCTCCCTCGGTCAAGGCGATCTGCCAATACCCAGACATCCAATCAAATGTGCTGAGGTATTTGGCAGCCCCTAACCGATCTATGAGCTCATCAACTCTGGGGATGGGGTGCGCGTCAGTCTTCGTGACTGAATTGAGGCCCGATAGTCTACGCAGAACTGAAGTTCTGGGGTGGTACCAGGCGCTGCAGCTTTTGGTACCAGGACCACTGGGCTGGACCAAGGGCTGCTAGAGGACTCAATCACCCCAAGGGCAAACATTTTGGTAACCTCATCCTTAATGTAGGCCCTTACCCGGTCAGTCACTCGGTAAGCCTTGTGCTTAATGGGAGGACTGTCCCCGGTGTCCACGTCATGGACACACCAATCAGTGACACTAGGTATTAGGGAGAACAGATCACTGAATTGCCCCAACAGTTGGCGACAATCACCCTGCTGCTCAGGGGTCAGTGTGGTGGAGAGGACCACACCCTCCACTGACCCATCTCACTCCCCTGCACACAGGAGGTCAGGAAGGGGCTCGCTCTCCTCCTCCATCCCAGCATCTGTGGCCAGAAGCATGCCCACTTCAGACCTCTCAAAGTGGGGCTTCAGGCGGTTAACATGCAGGACCTGCAAAGGGTTCCTGGGAGATTGCAAGTCCACCACATAGGTAACAGGACTCTTGTGCTCCACCACCTCAAAGGGGCCGGTCCACCTATCCTGGAGCACACAGGGCTCCACCGGGGCCATGACCCAAACCTTCTGTCCAGGCTGAAACTCTATCAGAGTGGCATTCTGATGGTGCCAGCTTTTCATCTCTTCCTGGCTGGTTTCCAGGTTTGCCTCAGCAAGTTTCCTGAAACGCCGAGTCTGGTTCCTGAAGGCCAGCATGTAACTAAACACATCCTGGGGAGGTTTCCTGGGAGATTGCTCCCAGCCTTCCTTGACCAGATTCAGAGGCCCTCTTACCGGGTGACCATAGAGCAGCTCAAAGGGACTGAACCCTAAGGACTTCTGTGGCACCTCACGGTAAGCAAACAACAGGCATGGCAAGAGGACATCCCATTTATGCCTCATGGGCTCGCCTAGGCCCATAATCATGCCCTTAAGGGTCCGGTTGAATCTCTCAACCAGCCCTTTACCCTGGGGGTGGTAAGGAGTGGTGAACTTATACGTTACCCCACACTCCTCCCACAGAGACTTCATGTACTTGGAGATGAAGTTAGTTCTCCTATCGGACACCACCTCTCTGGGGAATCCCACATGGGAGAAAATCCCCATCAGTGCCCGTCCCACCATGGGGGCCGTCACTGTCCTGAGCGGGATGGCCTCAGGGTACCGGGTGGCATGGTCCACCAAGACCAGGATGAACCTGTTGCCCATGGCTGTCTTGGGATCCAGAGGCCCCACAATATCAATGCCCACTCTTTCGAATGGGGTGCTCACCACGGGAAAGGGCTGTAGTGGGGCCTTACTCTTCCCCCCACTCTTCCCACTTGCCTGGCAAGTCTCACACATCCTGCAGTGAGCATCGGAGCTCCTGCGCATCTGGGGCCAATAGAAGTGGGTGACCAGCCTCTCAAAAGTCTTGGTCTGCCCCAGATGTCCGGCCAGTGGCACATCATGAGCCAACCCCAGTAGGAAGGTCCTGAAGCGCTGGGGTACCACCAGCACACGGGCTAACCCAGGCTCAGCAACCTTAGGCTCGCTGTAAACGAGGTCGTTCTCCCAATAGATCCAATGTGACCCTGTCTGGTCACCTGCTGCCTGGGCGGTGGCCTGTCGCCGCACCCCCTCAAGAGAAGGGCAGGTTCTCTGCTGCTCGCAAAATTCCTCCCTGGAGGGCCCCCCTTCCTGCTGCCAATGGGTCAGCCCCGGTAGGTCCCCCAGTTCGGCCACTTGCTCCCCTGTAGGTTCCAGGGCATCCCCCTCAAGGTCTGCTCCCTCCGGGACCGTGGGAACCGCGGGGGCCGGTTTCCCGCGCCCCCTACCCCTTCTCTTTGAGGCAGGGGCCTGGGCCATACTTTCAGGCTCCAGACCCTCCTGAACATCCTTCTGAGCTGCCATGGACCGAGTGGTCACACATGCCCACTCAGGCAAACCCAACATTTCCAAATGAGGCTTTCTCTCCACCGTAGCCCATGGGGAGTTCTCCAGATCGTTGCCCAACAGTCTACAGGCATGGCGGCCCTCACAGCCACTTGAGGAATTCCTGTGACCCCTCCCCCCTCCCCCCCCCCCCCCCACTCGAAGGGAACCTGAGCCACTTCACACTGGCTCTCTGAGTTGTCTGTTGACACTACGAGGCAGAATGCATGGGGGACAACTTGCTCTTTGGACACCAACCGGGAGCTGACCGCAGTCACACTAGCTTCGGTGTCCCTGAGAGCCTCCACCCTATGGCCATTGATGGTCACCCACTGCCGGTACTTCTGAGTGTTGGTCGGCAGTGTGGGGTTAGTGACCTTCTCGAAGTCCCCTAGCGAGACAAGGGTTAACTCTACGGGATCCCACCCACCTTGGACCTCCATTGCCTTCCCCCTCCCTCCCCTCCCCCCCCCCCCCCCCCAGGGCTACACTGGCAATCTGGCGGGCTGGTGCACGGGGTGGTGCACGAGGGGATGCATTGGGGTCCCTCTGGGGACACTGGGGATCATAATGCCGGTGGCCCACTTGACCACACTTGAAACAAGTAAGGGGCCCCCTATGAACAGGCCTACCTGTCGGGGACACTGGCTTCTTCTCAGGGGGAGGCTGGGACACCACGGCTTGGTTCCCTTGGGAATTACTTTGGGGCCCCCTCTGGAACTCCCTCTGTTTACCCTTGTCCCCCCCCACTTTTCTGCTGGGGACCCTGTCCAACTCTGGCGAAGTCTCCCACAAAACCTTTGCGGACCCGGGTGCTCACCCAGCGGTCCGCCTCCTCAGCAAGCTTCCTAGGGTTAGTCAGCTTGCTATCAATCAGGTGCTGGCGTAGCTCTGGAAAACAGTTACTGGACAAATGCTCCCACGCAAACAAATCATATAATTGCTCGAAAGTTTCCACTTTGCTACCTTTTACCCAGCGATCCATTGCTCTGCAGAAAAAAGACACATATTCAACCCACGTGGTACCCTCTAACTTCTTACAGGTCCTAAACCTCTGCCTGTACATTTCCGGGGTCAAACCATAACAGGTCATCAAAGCTTCTTTCATATGGGCATACACCATCCTGCTCTCCTCAGGCAGGTCCAACAGGGTATCCCTACCATCACTCACAAAGCGCCCCCACAATCCCGCTCCCCAATCCTGCTCAGTGGACCCGGTGGGACACCATTGCTATCTCATATGCGGCAAACCATTGCCCAATATCCTCACTCTTGTGAAAATCCTTAATGACATCCTTAGGAATATAAACTCTACTCTCACGAGTTACTAAAGGTATGCTGCCACCAGAGGGGAGACCAGGACACTCCTCGCCCTGATCTCTATCTCCCTCAACATTCTCTCATGTTCCATTCTCATTTTCTCAAGTTAAAATGACAATCGATTCTTCTCAATGTCTAACTTCTTACTCTCAAGGTCCTTCTGACCTTCCAATTTAACCATCTCCAAACTATGCCTCCTATCTCTCTCCCTGTCCTCCAGCTCTTCTGGGGTCAGGCTCCTTTGGGATACACTAGTACCTGGATTGGAGGGTGTTCTATCTCCCGCCGCCCCCCTCTACTGCATCATCCTGCTGCCCTCCAGCATTCTCTTCCTCATCCCCAGCGGACTCTCTCGCTTCCCACCAGGCCTTCAGCGCCTTGTGGTACTCCTCCTTCCTAGAGAGACCTATCACGGGGACTGCGAATTGCCTACAAAATGACTTCAGCTGTTTGGCAGTATAGGTATCTAATCTTTCCTCCTCAAAGGCGAGATCCTCCGAAGCATTGGAGGTTGGCCTTCCCATGTTAGCAGTACTCATGGCTGCGATCAACAATTCAATACTAAAACAACCAACTAAAAAAAAATTCAGAGAGAGAAAAAAATCCGCGCGTGTCTGCGCTTTGGTCTGTACTCACTAGTGGTGTCTACCAGTTATTGTACGTGGATCATAAATGCAAGTCCTGATCCTCACCGCTGACCGCCAATGTTAGAAATGGGGGTCTCTAGTTGGCAATGGCTGGCGCCACTGTCCAAATAGGGACTCTTCTTCCTAAGTCGGGGCAAGTGGGCTACCCCCTTTGATAACCCCTGCTCAACCCTGTGGGAACGTAGCACGAGCAGTTAGGCCTATCTCAGAGGCAGTGTGTGAAGCATTTATGACCATGCACAATAAGGCAGTAACGACACCACAAAAGGACACAACTCAAGTAGGTATAGAAAAAAAATAGTATCTTTATCTAAGGTTTAGTACGAGACTCTCAAAAGCGTTTTAACCAGTCACCATGCATGTAAATCCGTAGGGACTTAAAAAGGGCAATACGTATTCACCAGAACGTGGCACTGACTGAGTTCAAGGCCTGGGTCTACGCGACCCGTTGCGCACCAGATATCTGCCGTTGGCCGGGGACACAGCACGTAGCTTCTCGAAGAAGCGGAGACGGTGACAGGCGGACTCCCAGCGACCACAGTTCTCGATGGCAGTGGTCTGCAAAGTGCACTCGCAATGATTCGGGCACTCCGGGACAGGCGGGCCCTCAGCGGCAGCAGCACGCGGCTGCAGCGGCCCGGGCCGGTGGTGGCGATGACTCTCGTCGTGCAGCTCTGTGGTGGGCTTGCGGCGGCAGCAGCGCTCTCCTAGCTGCGGCGGCCCACGGGATGATTCACGATGGTGCAAGGTTGACCAAGACGTGGGCACTCAGCGGCAGCAGCTCTCTTAGCTGCGACGGCCCACAGGACAAATCCCAATGATGCAAAATTAGCAAGGGTGCGAGCACTCCGCGGCAGCAGCTCTCTTAGCTGCGGCGGCTCACAGGATAAATCACGATGATGCAAAGTTAGCAGGGGTGCGAGCACTCAGCGGCGGCAGCTCTCTTAGCTGCGGCGGCTCACAGGACAAATCACGATGATGTAAAGTTAGCAAGGGTGCGAGCACTCCGCGGCGGCAGCTCTTAGCTGCGGTGGCTCACAGGACAAATCACGATGATGCAAAGTTAGCAAGGGTGCGAGCACTCAGCGGCGGCAGCTCTCTCTTAGCTGCGGCGGCTCACAGGACAAATCACGGTGATGCAAAGTTAGCAACGGTGCGAGCACTCGGCGGCGGCAGCTCTCTCTTAGCTGCGGCGGCTCAAAGGACAAGCCACGATGTTGCACAACTAACACAAGTGCGGGCATCCAGCGGCGGCAGCTCTTAGCTGCGGCGGCCCACAGGGTTTCAGCGAAGGTTCTGAGGATTCAAAATAAGGCGGGCCCTCAGCAGCGGCAGCTCTCTCTTAGCTGCGGCGGCCCACACAGTTTCAGTGAAAGTTCTGAAGATTCAAATTAAGGCGGGCACTCAGCGGCGGCAGCTCTCTTAGCTGCGGTGGCCCACACAGTTTCAGCGAAGGTTCTGAGGATTCAAAATAAGGCGGGCACTCAGCGGCGGCAGCTCTCTCTTAGCTGCGGTGGCTCACAGGACAAATCACGATGATGCAAAGTTAGCAAGGGTGCGAGCACTCAGCGGCGGCAGCTCTCTCTTAGCTGCGGCGGCTCACAGGACAAATCACGGTGATGCAAAGTTAGCAAGGGTGCGAGCACTCGGCGGCGGCAGCTCTCTCTTAGCTGCGGCGGCTCAAAGGACAAGCCACGATGTTGCACAACTAACACAAGTGCGGACATCCAGCGGCAGCAGCTCTTAGCTGCGGCGGCCCACAGGGTTTCAGCGAAGGTTCTGAGGATTCAAAATAAGGCGGGCCCTCAGCAGCGGCAGCTCTCTCTTAGCTGCGGCGGCCCACACAGTTTCAGCGAAGGTTCTGAAGATTCAAATTAAGGCGGGCACTCAGCGGCGGCAGCTCTCTTAGCTGCGGCGGCCCACACAGTTTCAGCGAAGGTTCTGAGGATTCAAAATAAGGCGGGCACTCAGCGGCGGCAGCTCTCTCTTAGCTGCGGCGGCCCACACCCAGAGTTCACAAGGGTTACCAGTCCGCGTTCCTCACAGTAGGACTAGAGGTTCCGGATTACTCGACGGAGGCCTCACCTGCAAGTAGAATTCCTAGCAAGGGAATTCGGGCGGCTGACGGGGTGAAGTCTAATGTCCCTGAGACTTCAGCAGGAGGCGCTCTCAATTCAGGCCCTTGGGTAGTTTCTTCACACTTGAAACAGGTTTCAGCGCAGCGTTTTATACCTAAAGTCTTTGTTCTCTGCAGTCACAAATCACTGCATCCAGCCAGAACCAGTTCGGTGGGGTCGGGGAGCACTTGGTTTACGAGGCGACATCCTGCCCTTTAAGAATCTGGGGGTCTGCTATCAGACGCCCAGTGGGAGATGGAGCCATCATTCACCTTGCCAGGCACGGCCCTACTCGGATCAAAGAGTCACCCCTCCCCATACACTAAATGCCTATCTCTCCAGCCAGGTCTGACCCAGCTGGCCCTGCCGCTCCAAAACCAGACGGCCAATACACACGCTAGCAAAAGCCTACAGGAAAGCTTCAGGCCAGAAAATACCTCGTTTCTAGTAGAGGCATTTTCGAACACGGGCTACGCTAATAATCCTTACTAAAAGATGCATCTCAATGTTCTGAGTTTAAACATATCAAAGTCGACGTTCCTATCAGGTTCCTGGGGGCAGTTAGGATTAAGGCATGTAATACTCAGCTTGCTCATTCTGGCCTATGAGAACGGGTGGCCTCGCAATAGTAAACAGTGAAATGGAGGGTAACTCGCTATTAGAACGTGCTACACAGACATACTTTAAAAGCTGCTTCGGTGGGTAGCGCAAATCAGCGCTGCCGTCCCACCAGCAGTATTTGGTCTACCAGCCCTGGGCACACACAGTGCACTGATACTAGGGACTGACAGGTAAACCAAACGAGCCAATTATGATTATCCCAATTCATACAGGTATCTTTACACAGGAAGCATTCGCGCTGTGTCACTGATTGGCAGTGGCACAGCGCCCAGAGCATCTAAATCCAGCCAACATAAAAGGTCAGAAGCGAAAAGAGGAAGGGAGACCCACGCCAATGATGCCAGGTCTAACAATGACCATGTTGATTATCACTTGAAGTTTTTGTCCACCTCTACCAGTGGACCACAGTCCATTAAAGATAAAGATGCGGAATACAGTTATGAATTGCGATGACGATTTAGGTCTCTTGACAGGGACATGGGTGAAGTTAAAAGGTATAACTACTCCTAGAGTCTCGCAGACATCAATTTGTCATTCAACATTAACCGCAGTGGCGCTCTTCAGCAGTGATGAACCCTGAAGTCTCCGATGAATACAGGCCCTAATCCACTAATGCTGGGGTGGCCATTTCAAGGCATATTTGAAGTCCGAAAAGAATTTGACATCCATGTTAAAAGGCAGTTTGTCTGGAAATTGCTTCTCTTTTTCAAAAGCTCTTCATTCCATTTACTAGTGATTGATGCCTTTCAGGATCCTGACTTCTTATTAATAAAAAAAAACTTAGCTACACTTTCTCCCCAAAGCTATCTGAATCTGACAAAAAAGGGCAGGTTCCCAAGTTAACCACTGTCCACGTGGAGGTGTCATGTTCCTCCTGATAGGCCGATCATCACAGTTGCTGGAAGTTCTTGGAAAACATGCTTCTTTATAGTGTTCCATGCTCGCAGTGGAATAGACCATATGAGCAGACTGGTTCCTGGACATCTCCGCAGAAGGACAGTGGTGGCTGTACCAATCTTATCCAGATATCAGTGATAGAACTTGTGCAAGCTGTAGCTACTGTTAGATCGTCAGACACATGGGGGTCAGCAGGGATCGTAGAAGTCAGTTGAGTTCTCCTATATACACACACACACTACACTTCAGAAAAGTCTGTCACTAGTGTGTACACAGTAGGTGGAGAGTATTAGAGGCTGAAACGTTCCTGTTTAAGGAGGAAGGTCCTCACCCACCCATTGGGTGAAATGCTTCATCGATGCCTCCTTGCGCTTTCCCAATGTTTTTTTTTTAGGTGCAAGCTACTACCCATTTACTATTATGGGGAGCTTAGGGGGTATATTTTGATGAATACATTGCTATGCCAGTGGACCTTGCTTGTCCAATGCTCTCCTCTTCCTCACAAGACACACAGTTCTAGGCAACTCCATGTGGTTTTGGATTCCCTAGGTGATCTCCCCTCACCCAGCAGGGAGATTTGCAAGCCTTGACCAGAGTCCTGGTCACAGGCATAAGTCTTTCAGAGCTTCCCCTCCTCACACCGTCTGTCTGGCTGCTTAGGAGATTACATTTTTTGGGGTCGCAACCTTCCCTTATAGTTTATTTGCAGACACCAAATGTGATTTAGGGTCTTGAGACTTTGAAGTTTTATATTGGGGTTGTGCTTCTTTTGAAGTATCTACTACTTTGTTCCTGCTTTCTCTTGAAAGCAGTCTGTCACAGCAGGGATGTCTACCACAGTGATGTGTGCATCAAAAGGTTTCCCCAGGACTCCCAGCCCTACTCTTCATGACTCTATTAGCCTTCCAGAGACTTCCTGAGATGTGCCCTGGCCCAAACCTTGTGATCTCTCACTGAATCAAAGTGCACCCTTTGAAGGGTATAAGGGAAGCCTGGTCCTCCCCTCCCCAGTGTGTGTCCCACCCAGGTTACAGGACTGCAGCAATTCACAAATCTGTCTGGGGGGCTCTAGCTAACTCCACTCCATGTTTCACCATTCAGGCCTTGGACTCACAAAATGGAACCCAAGACCCTTCATGTATTGTATCATCACCAGACACACACAGACACACACACACAGACACACACACACACAGACACACACACACACAGACACACACAGACAGACAGACACACACACACACACACACACACACACACACACACGCCACCCCCTCCCCCCCCCCCAGGGATTTCATACATAGACTGCACAGTACTGTCTCCTCCATGTACTGTACCACTCATAGGCACACATACAATCATTATGTGCATTTAACATACATGCACTGCACCCTTCATGTATTGCACCACGACGTTTACACATACAACCAGCACATGCATGTACAAAACACAACACACCTAAAACCACCTTACATGCATCCACCTATCGACCGTGGAACAAACTCCATTTTGAACACTTAGAAACACAACTAATATCCAATACAGATCTAGGCACAATAAATTCTGTTCAGAAAACTGAGTGGCTATAGGAAGCTTTTCATATCCTAATACCACTAAGAACAACAGAACATAGCAAAGAAAACCGGCACCTTGGAGAAATACAGAGATAAGAGATGAAACATCAAACTAGAAAGCTGCAATGCACCTGGCTCAAAATAAAAACAAATCAAGACAAACTTCACCTACAGAAACATAACAGATTATGCAAGTCCGCAATCAAAAAAGTTTTTAAAAAAAAGAAAAGATACTATTCAGACAGAATTCAAAATGCTAAATGTGCAAATACAATTCTCACCAAATTTCGTAAATTAAATTGCCTAGAAGTAACTTGTCCCATTACTCAAAAATTCAGACAAACTGGCAAATCATTACACAACCAAAGCAGACACATTAAACTCCTATTTAAAGCAAACGAAAAGCACCAGCAAACGAAAAACACCAGCATTGACCCTTTTCTAAAAAAAAAAAAAAATCCAAGAGTAGGCTAACTCAGCCTCTGCTTTCCTTCCAACAAATATCAAACAATGAATTCAAGGATCTGGTCGAAGCAAGCAGGCCCTGCCGGCTGCCCTTCTGGTCATGTCCACCACAAACCTTCAAGTAAATTCTTCTAACTAACTCTGCTGCCACACCAGTAAGAGGAATCATCAACAATTCATTAACTATGGAAGTATTTCCAGAAGACCTAAAAAAGTCATACGCCCAGTACTAAAGAAAACAAACCTAGACCCGCTTAACCCCAACAACTACAGATCAATTACAAATTGGCCTTTTCTGGACAAACTGATAGAAAGAGCAGCATTCATCCAGATGTCACAATTCATTGAAGATTATTCCGTACTTTCAGACTTCCAAACAGGATTCCGTCCAGGAAGAGGCACAGAATCTGCCCTCATTTACATCTGGGATGACCTTAAGATCACAGTTGATCGGAACAGGGTTGCTGCACTACTTCTCTTGGACCTCTCTGCTGCCTTTGACACATGACACTCTAATACAAAGACTCTATGAAGCTGGCATAGAGGGGACTGGATCACAGCTTGCCTTCAAAACAGAACAAATGTCATCCATCCCCCCCTTCTCATCAAGACCGTACTTCACATAAGCAGGGATCCATATAGGCTCTATCATCACACCCATGCTTTTGAACATCTACATGAAGTCATTACCGGCACTGATCAATCCATTTCACTTCACATGCTATAACTATGCAAATGACACACAAATACTCCTTAAACTGGAAAGCCCCAAAGAAATTGGAAACTCGCAAATTTTCGGTTGCCTCGGAGCTGTTGATCAGTGGATGACATGGAGCCATCTCGAACTGAATGCTTCCAAAACAGAAATACTCACATGTGACGATTGGAAAAATGGTGACCCACTCGCCGCCTCGCCTAACATTCTAGGAACACTGCCTAAAGTATCTAAAGAATTATGATACCTCGGAATTACCATGGACTCCAACCTATCAATGAATGCCCAAGTGGACAACCTAGCAAGATCAAGCTTCATTACTATAAAAACTCTGCAACGTTTCTTCTGCCACCTGGGATTTCCACACAAGGTCCAGGCTACTATCTCTCTTGTACTGTCTAAACTCGATTACACCAATAGCCTCTACCACGGATCATCTTTACCTACTATGAAAAGACTACAACGGATTCAGAGCTCTGCTGCCAGACTACTCCTACGTGTTAAGCCACAAGACCACATTTCCCCTGTCTTGAAGGCCCTACATTGGTTACCGGTTGCCAGAAGATCCACATTCAAGCTGCTTTGTATCACCCACAAAGCGATAAATGGAGCAGGGCCCCTCTTCATCAGGAATAAAATCACTGAATACATTCAACAAAGGAACCTCCGTTCTAAATTGGCACCTCTCCTCAAAATCCCACTAGACAAGGAAAATAAACATAGGTGGCACATCCTTCTCTGTTCAAGGAGCCAAACTATGGAACTCTTTACCTCCAAACATAAGATCTACAGATAACTTGCTTATCTTCAGAAGAGTGCTGAAGAGTTGGCTCTTCCCTACATAACCACCATACTCAAAAATAAATGTACATCATATCCCTGTGTATATGAGCATTTGTTCGGATTATGAATCTAGATGTGTATTCCTTTGTATAAATGTGTATAATAATTATGTTTATAAATATATAGATATTTGTTAGGTCTGCTTAACAAATGTACATATTACCTATGGTTATATTATTCTGTGTTTAACTTGT
Organism: Calotriton arnoldi; assembly: GCA_963921515.1. Taxonomy (NCBI): domain Eukaryota; kingdom Metazoa; phylum Chordata; class Amphibia; order Caudata; family Salamandridae; genus Calotriton; species Calotriton arnoldi. Next base: position 258,791 of record CAWUFW010000021.1, on the reverse strand, counting down.
ATATAGGCTGCTGCATAAGTAAGTACATTTTTATCATAACTATCTACAATTGCTTAACTATTGAATTATTACAAGGAAAATAAAAATTATACAAACAAATACATTAGTTTAAAGTACATCAACGCTTGAAAGTCTGAGTTTATTAAATACAACTTAAATCTAGACATATCTTCCATATACATATATATCTTCAATCTACTTATGTATCTTTGTATTTATTAGTTTACTCATAATTCAGCATCTCCAATGCACTACCCTATATCTCACCCTATACCTCTCAATATATCCTCTACATATATACCTTCCATGTACTTAATGTATCTTTTTATTTATTACTTTACTCCTAATTCAGCATCTCCAATGCACTACCTTATATCTCACCCTATACCTCTCTCAGTATATCCTCTACCTCCACTCTGACTCATCCCAAACCTCATTCTACTACTCTCTCCAATACACTGCCCTATTTCTCACCCTATACCTCTCTCAATATTTCCTCTACCTCCACTCTGACTCATCCCAAATCCTATTCTACTACTATGATCCCCAAAATAACCCTTTCTAGACTCTTCCCTCCTCTACTGCTCCTTGCATCATCTCAAATCTTACTATTCAGATCTCCCAAACAAGCCTTTCTAAACCCTTCCCTCATGTATCCCTCCTAGACTCATCCCATACCTCATCTTTCTCCCTAATCCACTTCTAGAGACTCATCCCCCTCCATTTCTCCTTTACTCATCCCAAACCTCCTGCTACTACTATGATCTCTGAATAAACACTTTCTAGACCGTTCCCTCTTCTATCCCTCCACTATCCTTTTCAATCCAGCTAACAGATTCACATGTCCACCACTCAAATTAATTTACTATTTCCCTATACTAATTCATCACTGATCCTTTTTGGGATCCTAAGTAGCGTGCTACTCGTTGAAAAGCGTTTTGACGCCTCGTCAGGGTAGTAAGCACTATATAAATGCTATTACAATCTGGTCTCTCAAAAAGTAAGGGCTGTGTGCAGAGGGGGTGGAACAGTTAAAACAAGTTGAGCACCACTAGCTTGGAAGTGAAGCTAGTTACATTCACTTTATAGGTGCATTGTTCTCAGAAACGACCTGTAGCATCAGGCTACTCATAAAGATTAATGTGTTCAGGGGCAGTTTAGCTACAGTTATCGATGCAACGAATACTTAATTACACAATGTCCTTTTTAAAAAGACCAAGCAGAAGAGAGAAAATGCACTTCAGAGAATGTAACCCAGTTTAAATATTTTGAGTCCTAAAATACAACAGTGTTTTAAGTGATCTTGTGTCTTGCAGTACATACAAGTCCCTCTGCGATGTTGAGATTTTGAAAAGTTGGCCTAGGTTCCAATAGTTGCTTCTTTTAGTAATATCTTGGAAAGTGAAGATATTGTGACCTATCCAGGTCGGGTCTCCTATATGGGTCCTCGCTTCTAAGACCGCAATAGCCTAGGCGAATTTTATTAATTAATTAAATTAATTAGTTTGGAATAAATTGGGCAATGATGAGGCTAAAATTTGCGATCCATTCGCTATGCTTTTTAAATATCTAATTTGGAGCCTGGGGATATTTACACATTTGACAAACCCTTTAGAACAACTGTTGCATTCACTGCACACCATCATGTTTGGGATATGAAGATACAAAATGTCATCATATCCCTGGTGTAAAAGTACTTCCACCATATGTCGGGATACTTCCCACTATGTGTGTGGTGTTCAAGTATTCCATTGTCTAACTCAAATGTTCTGTGATTCTGCTAACATGAGCCTCAGTGTCCCAACCTACTGTGCTGCTCAGTTAATCAAGGCGAGCTCAGTGTGCCTGGGGCTTCACCAAGCGCCAAAGGTTGTGACTGTATTGGGAGCAGTTTTATTCCTTTGGTTACAACTATAACAGCCTTGATGCTAGTTTGCACCCCACCTGCAAGAGCATGCCCTGTTGTGTACATTTCCACATTGCCATAGTGTGCGCAACGTACACTTGTCATGTCTTTAAGCACCAACAAAGGGGCTCACATGCCTTGTTACAGCCAGACAGAACACGGGTACACCGGGATTCACATCCCTTGTACGTAAACCCCTCGCTCCTGTTTAATTGCACAGCTTAGAACTAAGTGCCTTGTCTCTTTGGAGATGAGGGCATTCCCCTGTGCTCACCTGCCATCTCTGAACTGTGTGTACTGTCCCTACTGGACAGTGTCAGATCCAGCCTCTGTATTCTGGGTTAGTTTGAAAGACATGAAAGTGCTCCGAGGAGTAATTCATAGTGTAGTGTAGTGTAGTGTTGAAGCCCCCTCCCCCTCCCCCACCCAAGAAGGGTTTAGGGCTTCACTCACATCATAGATGATATTGCGCAGCAGTGCTGCCTGTGTGATGTTCTGCTCCGTGATCGTTCTGTTTCACTTCATAATTTCACCTTCCCTTGTGCCACTTTCACCCCTTCCGCTCACTTTTTCTTTTATTGAAAATTTTACATCTGCCCTTTGTTCTTGTTGCTCTCTTGTAGTCCTACTCCGCTCTGTCTTTCCAAGTTCTCCTTTTTCAGTCTGTCCACCTCTCCACTCCTTTCTTGGTAGTCCCATTGTCATGTTTCAAATGGAAAGGGGAGACGTGGATTCCCGTTTCAGGGGGCGCAGCGCTGCAACAGTGTGTAAGTCCAACTACATTCTCTTCCTATAGTCTTTCAGTTTAGGAAAGCCCCAAGAACATTCCTATTTGGGCAGTAGTTTGACCTGGTAATGTGAATCCCCACTATTCAAAAATACAGGTTTTATAGAGAGTTTTGTTTAGATTATTGAATCACCATATCTTCTAGATGGCTGCCGTACTCTTTAAATAAAAAATAGAAATGAGTCGTGGTGAAGAAAACTGAAAAATTCAGCCTTTCAGCTACGACGTCTCAAAAATAAGATTTCAGAATAGCTCCTCCTTCCTGGTTAATGTAAAAATGAAACTAGGAGCTGCGGCACCAAAAGCACCCATTTGATGATAGACCCAAGCAATATACATAGCAAGCAAGCACGTTTTCTTTTGGTTCTGAGTATCTAACGTTTGAGTATGTCCCTGTCTTGTCCTCCAGGTGGCAGTGTTGTCATAGTTTGTGAACTGAGAGATTGATTTCCGGATCATCTTTTGCCACGCAGCCAGAAAATAATTTGCTTGTGAACGGTGCGTTTTGTCTTTGCACCTGCACAAATGCTGGCGTGAATTCTTTGCTTCTCTGCATTGGACAGTATCGTTTGTTACGCGACGGACTTATTTGCCACCAGAATCTTTTTTGGCAGGAGCCAGCCTCTGAACTGAAAGGCTTGCACAGCAGGTTAGCAGGGTGCGGGCCTCGTAGAAGGGAGCATCTAAAAATATGTAAGGACTGGCCTGAGCAAGATGCACGGAAGACAGTCCTGTCACATCATGAGCTACATCGAGGCCAGGTGATCTTCACCATCCACCATAAGCCCTGCCCCATTGGCCCAATTTCCAGTTGAAATATCCCATGAATCCTACTCCCCCAGTATTGACTCATGCATAAACCAAGTATTTATTATAAGTCTGGGCAGTGAACTGCGCTCCGCTCGTGGAGTTTTCCGCTCTCCAAGTTCCGGAAAAAGTTTTAATCCACGGTCGCGCTCATCAATAGCAAGTTGGTGAGCGCAAGCTAGGAAAATCCACCTCCAGGCGAGATTTGTCCTCGTTCGCAGTAGTCGACGTCAAGTTGGTGAGCATGAAAAAACCTCCCGGCGAGATTTCTCAACGCATGCGGTCAGATTTTTCATTGTGAGTGGTCGTGTATGCTCGCGACCGCTCTCGTTGAGAAACCGTCCATTCGCGTTGAGAGAGCTGCAGCTCGAGTAAAAAAAATCTACTCGAGCGGCAGAAAGGAAGCAGCGCCCGCTTGCGCTGTGCATGGTGCCATTCACGATGATTGCACAGTGCGGCCAAACACCAGGCGCTGAAAATCAACGCAAACAGCATTTATCTAATGCACTCCTCCGCTTGCGGAGCTCCACGTAGCGCGGCAGAGGTTTTTTTGCACTTCGTGGAACTCTGCGAACTCCGCCCAGGCTTAATTTATTATAGTAGTAACCAGCTAGCACTAGACTCCCACGCTGCCCTTCCGTGAACCTAGAAAGCGGGGAACAAGTCCTCTCCTGTAGGTGTGGGACATAAGTATAATGATATCTTTCGCTTCATCAGAGTCCGCAATACTCACCTTTCACTAAAATGCGATGAGTCTGTTGTCCCGTCCAAGCAGAGGTACAAGCTTTGGTAGTTACTGTACCTATTGCTTATTCAAGTAATACGTTTTCATTGATGATGGATGCTGTCTGAAATAAAAAAAAATATATTATAAAACTACTCTTGAATGCAACATAATAAAAGAGTGCATGTAGAGGACTAGTTCTTTAGATTTGCTACAATGGCTGTATCCGCACCACAAGATCAATGAGATCCACAATAGCTTCAACGACCTCGATACCCAAGACCCTCTCACCCCACTCGCAACTACTGTACCCAACGATACCAGATTCCAGGAGACCCTAATCAGTTGGACTCCCCTCACCACTGACGACAACCTCAAGATCATGAAGAGCATCCACTCCGTATCACCCTTGGACCCCTGCCTGCACCACATCTTCAACAGAACCGGCACCTCTATCGCCCGAGAAACTCGCTGCACCATCAACTGCTCCATCAACTTCGCCACTTTCCTGGAAGACTGGTAACACGCAGAGATCAACCCCTTGCTGAAGAAATCCTCTGCCGACCCGAAGGATCTCAAGAACTTCAGACCCATGTCTCTGCTCCCCTTTCCAGCCAAGGTCATCGAGCAGGCAATCAACACACAACTCTCCGAGTTCATCGAGGTGAACCACATCCTGGACTGCTCTCAATCCGGTTTCCGAAGTAATCACAGTACGGACACCACCCTCCTCGCCGCCACAGACGATGTCCGCACCCTCCTCGACCGAGGCGAAACTGCAGATCTCATCCTCCTGGACCTCTTGGCCGCCTTCGACACTGTCTACCATTGCACCCTATGCACAAGACTCCACGATGCTGGCATCCGCGAAAATGCCCTTGAATTGATCCGTTCCTTTCTTACCGGCCGAACACGGAGTCAGGCTACCACCGTTCCACTCGGCACCCACAGAAATCAGCTGCGGAGTGCCTCAGGGCTCCTGTCTGAGCCCCACTCTCGTCAACATCTACATGGCCCTGCTCGCAGCCATCACCAGGAAGTACAGACTCCACATTGTCTCCTACGCCGACGACACCCAGCTGATCCTTTCCCTCCCCAACGAACCCACAGTCGCCAAGAGCAACTTCCACGAAGGGATGAAGGCTGTCGCTACCTGGATGAAGGACAACTGCCTCAAGCTAAACTCAGAGAAGCCAGAAGTCCTCATCCTAGGCTCCACATACTCCGCTTGGGACGACCCTTGGTCGCCTGCAGATCTTGGACCTCCCCCATACCCACAGACCACGAACAAAATCTCTGCATCATCTTGGACTCCTCGCTCACCATGAACCGCCAGATCAACGCAGTTTCATCATCCTGCTTCCACACACTATGCCTGCTCCGAAAGATCTTCAAGTGGATCCTCACTGAGTCCAGAAAGATAGTCACTCACTCACTCATCAGCAGCAGACTCAACTACGGCACCGCACTCTACACCAGCATCACCCAGAAACTCCTCAAGAAACTGCAAAGCATCCAGAACACCTCCGCCAGACTCATCCTGAACATCCCCCGCCGCAGCCACATCACCAGCCACCTGGGAGACCTCCACTGGCTCACAGTCAACAAAAGAATCCCCTCAAAGCTCCTCTCACACGCCTACAAAGCCCTACACGACACAGGACCTGAATATCTCAACCACCGCCTCTCGTTCCACGCCCCCACCAGAGACCTCCTCTCCACCTACTGGCCCTGGCCGCCATCCCACATATCTGCAATACCACGGCCAGGGGAAGATCCTTCTCCTACCTCGCAGCAAAGACCTGGAACACCCTGCCTCTCCTAAGGCAATCACCTTTGCTGCCCCAATTTAGGAAGGACCTCAAGACCTGGCTCTTCGACTGAACTACTGTGCCTTGCAACAGATCTGAGTCAAACCCCCAGCGCCTTGAGACGCTTACGGGTGAGTAGTCACGCTCTACATGCCACTTGATTGATTGATAGAAGAAACTGCAGTATAAAGTGCAGCACACACTGTGCATTCCTGTATTAATCTTGGTGCATTCTGAATGGGTCTATCACAGCTGTAGACATCCCTTTTCCCTTACATGGTCGAGCTATCCTTCTTGGATCCTTACATAAGGAACAGGAGAAAGCTACAAAGTCAGATGTTGAAGAGCCCACTCACGCGTCCTGATAGAGCCAAGGGGGCATTTAACTCGCTGGGCAGTGCAAGAGGAGCTCTGGATGGCTCCGAGGGTTTATCGAAGAATCCGAAGGTAAGCTTCTCGGTGAAGCATCGAACAAGACGTCACTTTTTAAAAAAAAGATAAACCAATTTTATTGAAGTTTTGAGTAAAGGTACGCATAGTCCGTGCAAATCATGTACGGTTAACATCAGATGTCGATGAGTGATTGAGGGTAATACTCTATGACTTAAGATCCTCGTACACACTGAACAGCTGTATCATGAGATTAGGAAAATATAAGTGCCTTGGGGAACGTGTTGGCAATGCTAACATGTAAAGATAATTAGAAAGTTCCCCGTGGTGATGGTAGAGCAAATCTCCATACAGAGATACACCATGTGAAATAGAAAGAAGTAAGATATTAGAAAACAAAAAAGTCGTAGGATGCAGGAGCTAAGGTGGGGGGGGGAGGACAATGGTGGGGGGGCACCTAGTTTACTGTTATTTGACCAAGTTGGCAGGGCCGATGGCAATGCACTGGTTGGGGGGGGGGGTGGGGAGTGGAGGGTCAAAATCCACTAGAGATGTCTAAGTTTCTGTTATAAAATCTATATGGTGTCCTGTCTTTTATAACGGTTTAGATTTCTGTAAATACTTATCAAAATAGTCCCATAGTTGTCGAGCGCTGGATGAGTTATGCAGTTTTTTCTAAATAATGTCAGCGATTCTGGTGGCACAAAGCTTATTCCACCATTTACTAAAGGGGACCTTGGATGTCGATTTCCACTCAGATAGTATCGTTTTTTCCCCCTGCAATAGCCTCAGATCCATCAATCGTAGGTCCTTTTCAGGAAGAGATGAACAATATGTCTAATTCCTTCATTGGGCCTTGAGACTATAGTGATTGCCTTTATTGGGGCTCTGCCGAGTTATTCTGAACACCTTCCTTACATGAAGGGTGCTTTCGTTCTTCAGGCATGGGCATTCCACATTGTTTTCTTAAATCGTTGTTAGTGGGGCAGAGTTTTTAAAAAAGTGCCTAAGAGTTTCACGAGTCACATTTCACATCCATAGAGACGATGAGCCGTGCCTGCAGGCAACAGACCTAGTTGCTGCTTCAAGAGTCCCGGTCTGAACACTTAGTAGCCTCTTTGACTCAGCAACGGAACCATATCCAAGTATTCCATGATATATACAAATCAAACGCACGTGTAAGGTGCAGTATTCCTCTTCACGTATACGCCCCACATTCATGTCTAACCACTTTTTGTCTGTCACAGTAAAGAAGTACGGAAAACCTAACGTGTATTAAAAGATATATCTGAAAGAAACAGCTAGTTATAGATTCCTTACCTTAGAATTACCCCCAGGGGTCAGACTGGATCCGGAAAGTTTTTCGTCAGCAGTACCCCTGCGCGTCAGAAGGTGACGTTGGTCGACTCCACGTTCGCCGTTGGCGTCGTGGTTGCCGGGATGACGTCGCGGTAGCTACATAGACGCCGCCCTCGTGCGCAGACGTCGGTTCTTTTATTTTTCTGTGCCAGCAAGCGCAGATCCGGAGAGAGCGGTACCCCCAGTCATTTTTTGACTGACTTTTTCTCGACTTTTGTCGACTTCGTTTTTTTGAGTCCATCGGCTCCTGGTGCACGAGGGATCCCCGGCTTCAAGGCTTGCGGTTCCTGTAGCCGACTGATGTCGGTGACTGATCCGCACCGGGTGTGCCTTTTCTGCCTGGAGCATGACCACGACTCCAAGTCGTGCTCAGACTGCCGGACCATGAATCCGAAGTCTTTGTGGGAGCAGTCCCGAAAGCTTCTCGAGGCCCGGCAGTCGGCTCCGCGCCAATCGAGGTCCCGGTCGCGTAGGAGGTCGAGGGACCGGTCGCGGAGCCATCACCATTCTTCATCAAAGTCTTCGCACTCTGGGTCAGGTAAGTCAAAGCATAAGAAGAAGTCGAAGAAGCATCGTCACTCTTCGACTTCTCCCCGTTCGTCGGCCGAAGCAACGAGGGATGCGGGTGGTGCCCCTCCCACAGCTCCACGTGTGGAGCCCGAAGGGTCGGCTCCGGGTTTCCCCCCCTTCCTGGGACCTGGAGCGACCACTGCCCAGCTTTGTCAGTTTTACGAAGCAATGCACTCCATCTTTGGGCAGTCCGACTCCACTGGCGTGCCTTCGGGGCCCGCGGACTCGGCTGGGGGCTCTGGGCCTTCGACGCCGGCGGCTTCGGCACCGCAGGGTCCCCTTGGATCCAGGCTTGGATCCGGATCGGCGCCGGTCGACCTAGTTACACCTCCACCGGCGCCACTTCCACCGGCACCACGTCCGCAGACGGCATCGGCTGTGTCCCCAGCCGACGTCGACCCTGGCCTCCACCTCGAGGTAGACACGGAGCCAGACCGGTGTCGACCGACGCCAGACCCGGCGCGTCGGATACTTTTGTGCCCCTGTTCTACCCAGGCTCTTTGAGACCAGATTGGCAGCGAGAGGAGGGTGAGGAGGACTGGGAGGGGTCTGGGGACCCTTTAACCGACCAGTTAGGTTATGAACCGGACTGGAGAGAGGAACTGAGGGAAGCCAGTGGTCTGGATACCTCACCAGACCTTGGCATGTTGTCTCCTCCTACCATGGCTACGGAGGAGGGAGCGTCGTACGCAGTGGTGTTGCGTAGGGCGGCCGAGGCTCTCCACCTCGAGCTACCTACGGGGGCAGTCAGGACTAACCTCCTGACAGAGGTGCTTCAACCGGCAGCGAGCTCTTCAGAGCCCCTGCTGCCGCTTAATGAAGCTCTAACGGACATTCTTTTGGGCACATGGTCCAGGCCCAACACAGGGGCTCCTGTGGACAGGATGATTGCCCGACGCCACCGCCCGGCCCCGGGCGACCCCACTTTCCTCTCCCAACACCCCACCCCTAAGAGCTTGGTGGTCCAAGCCTCCACCTCCAAGGGCGCATTCCCTACCGCTCCACCTGATAGGGCATCCAAAAAGCTGGACCATCTTGGGAAGAAGATGTTTTCTTCCTCCAGCTTGGGTCTGCGGTCGGTAAACACTGCATGTCTGTTGGGCCGTTACACCCACTCTGTGTGGGATACGGTTGCGCAAGTGCTGCCTCAGTGCCTGGAGGAGGCCCGGGCTGTGCTCTCTCGAGCAGTTGCTGAAGGGAGAGACGCAGCGAAGTTTACCATCTGCTGTGGGCTGGATACCGCAGACTCACTAGGCAGGACGATTTCCACGTCGGTAGCCCTTCGACGCTACGCCTGGTTGAGGTCGACTGGTTTGTCAGGGGATGTCCAATCCACCCTTCTGGACAGGCCCTTTGATGGCCGTCGCCTTTTCGCCGACAAGGCAGACAGCGCGCTGGAGTGTTTTAAGGACTCTCGGGCTACGGCCAGGTCCTTAGGCCTCTCCACCACCTGCCCTGTGCAATTTGCCTTTCGCCCCTTTCGTGGCTATGGAGGGGTGCCCCGCCACGTCCCGCCCAGAGCCACAGGCTGGCGCAAGCTGTGCAGCCTCTGCGCGGCCTGGGATGTGGGAACCAGCACCGTGGTTCTGGGGGCCAGTGGGCGGGCCAGTCCACCACAACCCCCCCCCCCTGCAGCAGCCTCCAAACCCTCCTAGTCCGACCTTTCAGGGCCACCAAACGCCAGTGGGCGTCGGGATTCGCCATCACCTCCCCCACTGGCGCACCATCACATCGGACAGGTGGATTCTGCAAATAGTCCGAAGGGGCTACTCCCTCCCCTTCGAGACTACCCTTCCATCCATGCCATCTCAGTACCATTGCATGTCGGAGGATCATCTGGCCCTTGTCCAACAGGAAGTTTTGACACTCTTGGCCAAGGAAGCCATCGAGCGCGTTCATGTCCCAGAAGTAGGTCGTGGTTGCTATTCCCACTACTTTCTGGTGCCAAAGAAGGACAAAGGCCTGCGTCCTATCTTAGACCTCAGGGACGTCAACCGCTTCCTCCGGAAGGAGAAGTTCAAAATGTTGACGCTCGCTCAGGTCTTGTCTGCGCTCGACCCTGGAGACTGGATGGTAGCGTTGGACTTGCAGGACGCTTACTTTCACATTCCCGTCCTGCCGGCCCACCGGCGTTACCTGCGGTTCACGGTAGGCCACGAGCACTTTCAGTTTACCGTGCTCCCCTTTGGCCTTACAAGCGCCCCTCGGGTGTTCACGAAAGTGATGGCGGTGGTCGCGGCTCTTCTGCGCAGATCTTCCCCTATCGCGACGACTGGCTGTTGAAGGCGGGCTCGCCCCAGGTTGTCGTCTCCCACCTCCAGACTACGGCCGACCTCCTGCATTCGCTGGGGTTCTCCATCAACGTGCCGAAGTCGCACCTGACTCCCTTTCAGAAGCTCCTTTTCATCGTAGCGGTTCTGGACAAGACGCAGTTTCGGGTCTATCCGCCTGAACAGCGAGTCCAGGATATTCAGGCTATGATTCCGGTCTTTCAGCCTCTATCCCGGGTTTCGGTCAGGATGACCCTCAGGCTCCTGGGCCTGATTGCCTCCTGCATCCTGTTGGTGGACCATGCTAAATGGCATATGCGGGCTCTGCAGTGGGACCTGAAGTTCCAGTGGGCACAACATCAGGGGAACCTGTCCGAATGCGTCCAGATCTCGGAGAGCACTGCACACCAATTGCAGTGGTGGCTAACGAACCAGGATTGGGTCGACGGCAGATCCCTCTCCCAACCAGAGTTCACAGTGGTGACAGATCCGTCACTTCTGGGATGGGGCGGCCACATGGGGGAGGCGGAGATCAGAGGCCTCTGGTCTCCGGCGGAGTCCGCGCTCCACATCAACCTTCTGGAGCTTCGGGCGATTCGTCTTGCACTCAAAGCATTCCTTCCCTCTGTCCGGGGAAGAGTAGTGCAGGTGTTCACGGACAACACCACCGCCATGTGGTACTGCAACAAACAAGGTGGGGTGGGGTCGTGGACCCTATGTCAGGAGGCCCTCCGCCGCTGGAACATCAGGGCATATCCCTGGTGGTTCAACACCTGCCAGGTTCACTGAACGCCAGGGCGGACGAACTCAGCCGCAGGTGCATGATGGATCACGAATGGCGTCTTCACTCGGAGGTGGTGCAAGGTCTCTTTCAGCAGTGGGGAGAGCCTCGGTTAGATCTATTCGCCACCGAAGAGAACGCGCAATGTCAGCAATTCTGCGCGTTGGAATTTCCAAGGCGGCACTCGCTAGGCGACGCTTTTCGTCACGAGTGGAGTTGCGGTCTTCTATACGCCTTTCCGCCTATACCACTTATGCCCAGAGTGCTGAAGAAGCTCAGGCGCGACCGGGCCCAAATCATTCGTGTGGCTCCGGATTGGGCACGAAGAGTCTGGTATCCAGAGCTGCTACACATGGCCATCGATCCTCCAATCGGACTGCCTCTTTGGGAGGATCTTCTGTCGCAGCAGCAGGGGACGGTCCTCCACCCGAACGTGTCCAGCCTCCACCTCCTTGCGTGGAGATTGAGCGGCGGCAGTTGACGTCTTTTGACCTGCCTCCTGAAGTCTGTGACGTTATCTTGGCAGCCAGGCGTCCCTCCACTAAGACGGTATATGCCTGCAGATGGAACAAATTTGTGGCATGGTGCACAGCAAAGGCTGTGGATCCCCTTTCTGCCCCTCTTTCTGATGTTCTCTTGTACCTCCTTTCTTTGGCCCAGCAGGGCTCTGCTCTGGGCACTCTAAAGGGCTATCTCTCGGCCGTTTCAGCCTTCCTTAGGCTTCCTGATCAGACTTCTCTTTTCAAGTCCCCTGTTGTAAATCGCTTCCTTAAGGGCATTACACATCTTTTTCCTCCTGTTCCCTTCATAATGCCCCAGTGGGACTTGAACTTAGTTCTTACATATCTTATGTGCGCTCCCTTTGAGCCGCTACATAACTGTCATCTCAGGCTTCTAACTTTGAAAACTACCTTTCTGGTGGCCATCACCTCTGCTCGCTGGGTGAGTGAGCTACAAGCTCTTTCTTCCAAGCCTTCCTTTCTGGCTGTCCATCTGGACATAGTCGTCCACAGAACTAGACCTTCCTTACTTCCCAAGGTGGTTACTTCTTTCCACATTGGCCAACCATCCCTAAGCCCATCTTCTTTCCGCCTCCGCATCCTTCGAAAGAGGAAGAGAGGCTCCACCGTCTGGATCCAAAACGTGCGCTTTCTTTCTATTTGGATCGCACCAAACAATTCCGGGTGGACGACCAGCTCTTTGTTGGTTACGTGGGCGCTAAGAAAGGTTGGGCCGTGCACAAACGGAGCATCTCCAGGTGGGTCGTTTTGTGCATCAAAGCCTGCTATTCTTTGGCAAAGAAGGAGCCTCCAGTGGGGCTGCGCGCCCATTCCACCAGGGCGACGGCAGCTACCACTGCTTTGGGACGGGGAGTCCCCCTTAATGATATCTGTCAGGCAGCTACGTGGGCATCACTGCACACGTTCACCAAACACTACTGCCTCGACAGCCAAGTCCGGGGAGACGGCTTCTTTGGCCGTTCTGTTCTCCAGGACTTTCTGGTGTGAACTTAGTTCGCAGACCCACCTCCGGGGTTGGTATTGCTGGGGGTATCTATTCTAAGGTAAGGAATCTATAACTAACTGTTTCTTTCAGATGAACAAGTTACTTACCTTTGGTAACAATATATCTGTAAGAAACATAGGTTAGTTATAGATTCCTTACTGCCCCACCCATCCTCCCCGTTCTGCGAACTGACTTCTAGGGTTAAGGACTTCCTTTCAGGGCCCTAGTTCTGTGCACCAGTGGTCAGTGTCTTGCATGGCTCTGCGCTTCTGGCATGGAAAGTCATGTACAGAACTGACATCAGCGCTACTGCGACGTCATCCCGGTGACCACGACGTCAACGACGAACGTGGAGTCGACCGACGCCACCTTCCGACGCGCCGGGGTACTGCTGACGAAAAACTTTCCGTATCCAGCCTGACTCCTGGGGGTAATTCTAAGGTAAGGAATCTATAACTAACCTATGTTTCTTACAGATATATCATTACCGGAGGTAAGTAACTTGTTAATTAGTCTTATGCTACCATTCTTTACATATGTATTTCCTTACATTAATTGAAATGATGTCATGTCAAATGCATGTGTGTGTAATACACTAAGCAGAGTGTTCCTTGGGCGATGTGTGCAGTTTTCCATACAGGGATCTCAGAGATTTGTGATCATGTTCTGTTTTTATTAGTGCTCCGAAGCTGGCAATTCATTTTGCGGCGCTATACAGAGACACATAGTTTATTAAAGACGCATACACTTTGCACACATGAAGGGGCAGCTTAGTTTATGAGTGATATAAAGTGACCTCCTTTTAAAACACACTTGATGTAACTTTGTTAGTACATTTAAAGAGGTGTGTTTTCAATGAGGACGTTTTGAGACGGTTTGATTTTAAGTGACCGTGCTAATGTAGAGGCTAGCTCCCAGGCCTCAGCATGTCTCGCGTACAAGGTATGTAACTGCTAACGGGCACAAGGCCATTCCAAGGCACGCTGCGCCTCCCAACAGCGAGCGGAGCCTGAGGTGAAAGGCTTTTCTCCCTGAGCCCTTCGGTCCCCGGTTTCTTAATTTCCGGTTCTCAGTGTATAGAGACGCCTTCCCACCAGATTTAAGAGCGCTACATGCTTAAGTTACTGCTGGGGCGCTGTCCTCACCGGCCACCGTAACCTAGCGCCTATGGGGAGGTACACTTTTTTTCACCCTGTGTGCGCTACAGCAAAGTGATACTTTGAGCGCCGTATAAGAAATAGAATTATTAGGCTACTAAACCGTGCCCCTCATAACTTGCCTTTCAAGCGCTGTCTTCCTATAACTTATGAAAACACGATATGTCTGCCATTTTAGCAGTTGTAGTAATGAGGCGACAGGCGGAGGATGGTAATGTGACCTACTTTATTAATCAGTTCACACCGAATGCCGTTAATTAACGGCTCCTTCCCGCTCCCGCATGAACGTTCCAATGCGCGCCGGGAACCCCGCGCACAGGCACAATAGGTGGGACAGGAGCGGGGAAGGGACAAAGGCAGAGGGTAAAGCATGGCAGCATATTACATCTTCTCCCGTTTTTTAAGACAACTATGGATTTACACAGTCTTCAAACAAGCAGAGGAAATACTTTTACTTTTCTTAAAGGTGAACTAGTACATTGCATAATCCTTAATTCTTATGGGCGGAACAATTGTTCTCCTGTCCCGAACCGTATCAACAGGACCAGTAGCCATCCCTGGAGGAGACACATTGGAGAGAGCACCAACAGTTGCAGAATCGGTGCTAGCCCCACACACTTCACCTATGTGTGCCTTTGCTGGGGATGCCAGAACATCGTTCTGCAATTCGTAAGCTTCGGGGATCCTGCTACTAGCAACCTTTGAACCATTCCACCACCGGCCATTGTCGAGGAGGACAGCAGTGCCCTTAGTTTTGACCACACGCCTAGGTTCACTGTACTTGCTCATGTTAGCTCCTTTCCTAGCATACTTCACTCTCACCACATCACCTGCCTTCACAGACATCTCTTTCACTACATTTCTTGCATCATAATTAATGCGCATGTGCTTCTGGCGTTTGTCCACCGGACTTCTCATCCTGCTCTCTTTTTCTTTGTGGTTCTCGTTTTCCCATTTTTTCCAAGCCAATGACCAATGTGGCTGCAAACGGGTAATCGCTGCTCTACCCCTGATTAGTTCAAATGGGGTTCTACTAGTGGTATTGTGGGGGGTGGTGCGGTATGACCACAACCTGGTGCGTAGTGCTGCCTCAACAGGAATGTGTGATTTTAAAGCCATTTGGATAGTTTCTTTGATCATGCGGTTGACCCGTTCTACTTGGCCATTGCTTTGTGGGTGGTATAAAGAGGACCTCACATGTTCTATGCCATTTTTTTTTTAGGAACGAGACTAACTCTGAGGATACAAACTGCACTCCATTGTCGGTGACGAGCTGATGAGGGAAACCTTCCCTGCAAAACAATTCCTTCAAGAAGTCAACTACTTCACGCGTGGTGGGTTGAGACACAAATTTGACTTCACCCACTTGCTGAAGTAATCAATTAATACTATGGCATAGCGTATCTCTAGACTCAAAGCATTCATAAGTCCAATGAAGTTGATGCCGACTTTGATCCATGGACCCTCTGGTAGCTCAACAGAGGTCATGGGGCAATGGTGCGTCGTCATGGTTTTGTCTGCCTCAGCGCAAACTGAACAATGAGTGACAAATACATCAACGTCACGATCCATGGAGGGCCACCAGTACTTCTCCCATAATCTCTGTTTGGTTCCTGTCATCCCTACATGTCCTTCGTGGGCTAAAGCCACCAACCTGCTTCTCATGGATATTGGTGCTATCAAAGTCTCACCCCGGAGAATGATATCTTCAACAACACCAATGTCTTCCTTCATTTTCCAGTATGGTCTGAAAGCCTCGTCAAGTGCCCTTTCACGTGGCCAACCTTTGACCACATATCTCTTAATTCCTTCAAACACTGTGTCCTCTTTTATCGCCTCTAACCATTCTGACTTTGTAATGGTACCATTGGACTCGTGACCTTCAAACAAGCATGCAACAAGTAAATCATCTTCCTCATCCTCATCACACTCAGATTCATCCTCACTGGGGGCACATGACAAGTAATCTGCCGACACATTCACTCGGCCTGGTATGTTTTCCATCCTAACTTGATACTCCTGCAATTTGCATGCCAACTTCGCCATTCTTGGCGAAGGTCGGCTAGAACCCTTTCCTTCAAGTATACTGACCAACGGTTTGTGATCAGTGCGGATGGTGAACTGAGTACTTTATCTCTGGGCCCCTTAACTTCCGGGATGCGAATGCGATGATTTTCTCCCCTTTTTCAGTCTTTTGGCTGAGCACAGCCCCCAACCCGATCTGGCTGGCGTCTGTGGTTAAAGTGCTTTGCAATTTCTCGTCGAATGACTGGAGTGATGGTGCTTGCTCAAGTTCCTTCTTTATGGTTTTTATGCTCTGTTCGCATTTTTCATTCCAAATGAATTCTGCATCCTTCTTTATCATTTTTCGAAGTGGTTCGACCTTGGCTGCGTAATGTTGTATGAACTTGGAGTGAAACTCACACATGCCTAAGAAGGATGCAAGTTCTTCCTTATTTTTGGGATTCAGTGAACAGGAAATAGCAGATATCAAGGACGGCTTGGGTCGTACTCCATTTTCATCGATGAGATGACCTAAGTACTCTACAGTTCCTTTTAGAAATTTGCACTTGTCCTTTTGCAATGTGAGACCACTGTCCTGAATCCTCTGAAGAACCTTCCTTAAAACGGCTAGGTGTTCTTCTTCCGTCTTGCTGTAGATCAGTACATCGTCCTGGAATGACCTAACACCTTCCATGCCGCTGAACAACTGATTCATTGTGCGCTGGAATACAGCTGATGCTGAACACAATCCGAAGGGTAACCTGCAAAATTGATATGCGCTTTCTGGTGTGATGAACGCTGTATATTTCTTTGACTCACCTTGTAATTGTATTTGATGGTATGCTGCGCTGAAGTCGAGTGTCAATCAGGGGAATTGTAAGCGCGCTACTCACCCGTGGGGGTCTCAAGGTGCTGAGGGGGGGGAGGGGTGTCCGCAGATCTGTCTAGCCGAAGAGCCAGGTCTTGAGGGTCTTCCTGAAGGTGTTCAGGGAGGGGGCGCGTCTGATGTCTGCCGGTAGCTCATTCCAGGTCTTGGCTGCAATGTGAGAGAAGGATCTTCCGCCTGCTCTGGCTCCGTGGATGCGCGGGGTTTCGGCCAGTGCGAGGTTGGACGATCGGAGGTTTCTTTTGGGTACGTGGAAGTTGATTCTGTCGTTGAGGTATTTGGGTCCGTTGTTGTGTAGGCATTTTAGGCGTGAGTGAGGATCTTGAAGGTGGCTCTTTTCTCCACGGGAAGCCAGAGGAGTCTTCGTAGGTGTTGGGTGATGTGTTCGTGCCGGGGGATGCCGAGGATGAGTCTAGCTGCGGTGTTCTGTATTGTCTGGAGTTTGCGGAGTAGGGACTTGTTGATGCCGGCGTATAGTGCGTTTCCATAGTCCAGTCTGCTGGTGATGAGTGCGTGGGTGACTGTCTTCCTTGACTCGGGTGATCCATTTGAAGGTCTTGCGGAGGATACGGAAGCAGCTGGAGGTGACGGCGTTGACCTGTCGGTTCATGGTGAGTGATGAGTCGAGTACGATGCCGAGGTTCTTGGCGTGGTTTGAGGGGGTAGGTGGGCTTCCGAGGGCGGTCGGCCACCAGGTGTTGTCCCATGCTGAAGGGGTGGTTCCAAGGACGAGGACTTCTGTCTTCTCGGCGTTGAGCTTCAGGCAGCTGTTGGTCATCCAGACTGCGACGTCTTGCATTCCTTTCTGGAAGTTGAGTTTGGCGGTGGTGGGGTCTTTGGTGAGGGAGAGGATGAGCTGGGTGTCGTCAGCGTAGGAGACTATGTTGAGGCTGTGTTGGACAATGGCTGCGTGGGGGGGGGGGCATGTAGATGTTGAAGAGGGTCGGGCTCAGGTGATTTTCGTGGGGTCGGAGAGGTAGGGTGGCAGTCTGATCCTTTGGCTTCTTCCGGTGAGGAATGATTGGATCCAGGCCAGGGCTGTTCCTTGTATGCTGGCGTTGTGTAGTCTGGCTACTAGTGTGCGGTGGGAGACTGTGTCGAAGGCCGCTGTTAGGTCGAGTAGGATAAGGGCTGCGGAGTGGCCTCTGTCCAGGAGGGTGCGGATGTCGTCTGTGGCGGCGAGTAGGGCGGTCTTGGTGCTGTGGTTGCTTCGGAATCCGGATTGGGACGGGTCGAGGATGGCGTTCTCTTCGATGAATCGCGTTAGTTCCCTGTTTTCTATGCAACTTTGCCTGCGAAGGGGAGGAGCGAGATGGGCCTGTAGTTCTTGAGGTCGGTGGGGTCAGCTAAGGGCTTCTTTAGCAGGGGCCTGACTTCTGCGCGCTTCCAGTCATCTGGGAAGGTGCCTGTTTTGAAGGTGGTGTTGATGGTGTGTTGTAGTTTGGGTGCGATGGCGGCCGCGGCTCTGTGGTAGATGTGAGGAGGGCAGGGGTCGGCGGTGCCCCCCTAGTGGATGCCTTTCATGGTCGAGGCGGTGTCTTCGGCCATGGCTGGTGTCCATTTGGCCATGGTGGGCTGGCTGGTGTCTCTGGGGGGCGGGGGTCCGGCTGTGGCGCCTGGTGGGTGGTCGACGAAGTTGTCGTAGAGGTTTTTGATCTTGAGGTGGAAGTAGGTTCCAAGCTTGTTGCAGAGGTCTTGGGATGGGGTGATGTCTGTGGCTTCGCTGCGTGGGTTGGTGAATTCCTAGATGACACTGAAGAGTTCCTTGGAGTTGGTGGAGTTGGCGAGGATTTTGTTGTGGATGAAGTTCCTCTTGGTGGTTCTGATTTGGTTGTGGTAGTCCGTCATGGCGTCCTTGTAGGTGGCGTAGTTTTTGCTTGTCTTGGTGTTTCTCCAGTTCTTTTCCAGTCATCTGCAGGTTCGTCTGGCTTCTTGGAGAGCAGTGGTAAACCAGGCGGCTTTCCTGGGGTGCTGTTTGTCGGGGTTGCGTAGCGGGGCGAGCTCGTCTGCACAGTTGGAGATCCAAGTGTGGAGTTCTCTGGCTGCGACGTTAGCGTCGGATGCACAGGTGTGGTTGTCTTGGGTGAGGGTGGCGATGAGTTGCTTGTCGGTAACCTTGCTCCAGTTCCTTCGTGGTGGGCGTTGGGCTGGTTTGGGTGTGCTGGGTTTGTCGACGGCGAAGTGTACGCAGTGGTGGTTGCGTTGTGTGGCTGAAGTGGACGCTGTTTCCAGCAGCGAAGATGGGGTCGAGGGTGTGTCCTGCTCTGTGGGTAGGTGTGGTGACGAGTTGATTAAGTCTGATGTTGGCGAGGTTTTCACGAAGGATGGTGAAGTTGGGGTCGCTGGGGTTGTCGAGGTGGAAGTTCAGGTCTCCGATGAGTATGTAGTTCATTGAGGCGATGGCGTGGGGTGCGATTAAGTCGGTGACGGTGGTGGCGAAGGGTGTCCGAGGGCCGGGGGATCTGTAGACAATGGTTCCTCAGAGTGTGGCGTTGGGGCTGGTCTGGATCTGGAAGTGCAGGTGTTCGGCGGAGGGGAAGGTTTCGCTGGAGGTGGTGAGGCGGAGGGTGCTCTTGTGTGCGATGGCGAGGCCCCCTCCCGGGTGGTTGGGGCGGTCCTTCCTCTGGATCTTGTATCCGTCCGGGAAGGCGGTGTTGATGTCGGGGGCGGAGGAGGCGTTGGTCCAGGTCTCCGTGAAGAAGGCGATGTCGGGCGAGTGAAAGTCGAGTAGGTTCCAGATTTCCATGGCGTGTTTGTGTACGGAGCGTACGTTGAGGAGGATGCATCTTAGGGTGTCACCGGTGGTGGTGTTGGAGGCCGGGGTGGTGGTGAAGGTCTGGCGGCAGTGGAGGCAGGAGAACTGGTCGTGCTCGGCGAGGCCTATTGGCAGTCTCTGCGTCTTCCGGGGTTGAGTGCAAGGAGGATGGTAGTGTCATAGCGAGGGATGGTCGGAGATCCAGGGTTCCTGGCGCTGGCTGCGGTAGGGTCGCGCGCAGACCGGCTTGCCTTTGGCGCACCGGTTGCGCGTGACCACGCAGCGGCCGCCATTATGTAGGGGAGGCACGAGAGGCTGGGAGGCGGGAGTGGGGGATGTCTGGGGGGGAGGGGCCGCAGGGGCAGCAGCGGCGGAGCGGAGTTGCAACCAAAAAACAGTGGTGGGAATCAGATATCCAGGCACAAACGAACAGCAGTGGTAAAAAGAATCAAAACGAATATTACATACACAGGCACAGCACTTTACCAGTGAAGCGGCAGAATTAGTTACGGTGCGGGCAGCAGCCTCGAACCTCACAGGAGGAGGTCGGGTCTGAGAGCAGGAGTAGGCGGCGGAGCTGCGGGGAGAGAGTGGACCTAGACCAGGGTCAGCGGTCTTACTCGCGTTCCCCCGCAGCGGCCGCCATTATGTAGGGGAGGGACGGGAGGCGGGAGCGGGGGGTGTCCGGGGGGGGGGAGGGGCCGCAGGGGCAGCGGCCGAGCGGAGTTACAACCAAAAAACAGTGGTGGAAATCAGATATCCAGGCACAAACAAACAGCAGTGGTAAAAAGAATAAAAACAAATATTACATACACAGGCACAGCACTTTACCAGTGAAGCGGAGTGTAGTAAAGATCTTTGCTTGACCTAACGTCATCACCATTTCATTTATCAGAGGCAGGGGTTGGCAATCCGCTACTACATGGCGGTTTAGTTCGCGAAGGTCTATGCACAAGCAGATCTTTCCATTCTTTTTCTTCGCAATAACCATGGGCGACAACCACTCAGATGCATTGATTGGTTCGATTATACCGTCCTAGCACCAATTCTCTAGAATTGTCTTAACCTCAGCGCGGGCAGATAATGGTATGTTCCTGACCCTTTGTTTCATTGGGTATGCATTACTCTTCAGGACAATCTGGTGTTCGAAGTCCCTTAAGCATCCCAATTGCTCGTTGAACACCCCCTTGAATTCCTTGAGAATGGTTTCCAAGTCGTCCTCTTGAATGAGGAATACGTACGGTGGTTGGCAACGGTTGATCATCATCTTAAGTTTTTGCTGTTCCAGTCAACCCAGAATGTTCACATTGTAATCCACTACAAAGATCCTCGTGAAAGTGTTTTTTTCCTTGAATGAGAAATCCGCCTTGAATACCCCTTCCAATTTTATCTTGTGTCCACCATATGCACCTGGAACAATTCTGCTGGATTCCAACGGTGTCTTGCACTTTAGACCACTGTATGTGTCCTTTGACAAGATTGTAATCTTTGATCCAGTATCCACCAACATCTCGACATTTTCACCGTTCACGCCGACATTACACCTGGGTTGGTTTTGCGCATCTTCACTGTTAATGATGGCGACCAGCAGTACCAAGCTCTCCAGTAGTTCACTCTCATCTGAGTCTTCTTCTGATTTGGATTCATTCACTGTATAAATCTTCTTAGTACGCGAAGTTCTGCAAACTTTAAGGAAATGTCCCATTTTTCCGCATCCCTGGCAGACCTTTCCCCACTCAGGACACTCTTTGTTTGATGCCACATGCGCATTGGATCCGCAACGGTAACAGCTAGGCTTTCCGCTGTATGTGCTGGAGATTTTCCTAGTGAAATTCTTGCGTGGTCTGTTGGATGCAGATTCTTCATCCTTACGGACTAGATTGACGCTCACTTGTTGGTTATTAGGTTTGCGCAGTAACTTAACTCCTTTAGCTGATCTTTCCATGCTCTTGATGGTGGAAATCACCTTTTCTAGGTTCGGGTTCCTATGACATAAGTTTTTCCTGCGCCTTCACACGTGGTGCGCATCACCACCTGATCGCGTATCATCTCGTCTGCATCTCTGAATGCACATGTTGTGGCCAACATTCTTAGTGTAGCGACGTAAGACTCAATTGCCTCACCCGGTGCTTGGTACCTGTAGTAGAAGTTGTACCTCTCCATTATCACACTCATAGTGGTATCAAAGTAGTTCTTCATCCTCAATTTGGCTTCAATAAACACATTCCACTCTTCATCTTCTTCTTCTTTTTCAATAGGAGTTATGTGATCAAATAACCCCCTTCCTTCCGCCCCCAAACAGTTGTACATCATGGCTTGTTTCCTGGCTGGGTTGTATTCAGTTCCATCAATTGCCTCCAAATGTTTTTCAAAACATTTAACCCACCGTGTCCAATTTTCTGTAGGTGGCTCTGGGACTTTCAAAAAGGTGCTGGGCATGGCCACTGCGTTCATTATCCCAGCCATGCTGACACAGTACTGGTGTTTTAATGAGGATTGTGTCAATGAGTCTTTATACAGGGTGAAGAGTTAAGTAGAGTTTTGGCTCCCTCCGGTCTCTGCTGTGGGTAACACCCGGTGGACAGAATAATAAAATCTGGCTCACTCGCGCTTCGTTGCAGCTCCTCCCAGGGGCTGGCAGAGGTTGGAGAAGGCGAATAGAATGAAGCTGGGATGAACAGTGGGCGTGGGCGTAAAGCAGTAGAGGTCGGGAGGAAAAGGAAGTCCCCCTCACACCGCTTTGCATTGGAGAGTATCAGGAAGGTCTGGAAGCCTCAGGCGCACTGCCGCGTCGATGTGGAAAGTGCTCCAAGTAGATTGATCGTGCGATCCCGTAATCGTTGCCAAAAGAAGCTTGTAGTAATGAGGCGACAGGCGGAGGATGGGAATGTGACCTACTTTATTAATCAGTTCACACCGAATGCCGTTAATTAACTGCTCCTTCCCGCTCCCGCACGAACGTTCCAACCGTGCGCCGGGAACCCCGCGCACAGACACAATAGGTGGGACGGGACAAAGGCAGAGGGTAAAGCATGACCGCATATTACACAGTCTAAACAGCCCGGGTGAGCTTTCCTTCAAGCCTCTTGTAAGGCTGCACGCTGATTTGCCGAAGGACAGTAAATATTACCATGAAGAAAGCCTTGCATTCAGCATGCATGTGCTGCATTTAAGGAGACAAGAGCTGTAGCTTGGTGAAATGACTGTGGTGATGACTTCAGTGGACAGAAAGGAATGTGGAAAAGGCGAGATCTCTAGCCTAAAAAAAACCAGATGGTGCAGTACCTGCCAGTAGCAGTCAAATGTGATAAACAAAGTGAAACAGCGTTACTGCAGTCGCACAGCCAAGTTGCTTCTGAATAATACGTTTCCGGATAGTTTTTATTGAAATTATGCTTGAAACCTGTACCTACTTGACCCGAAAAATCGCAGTTAATCTATGTAGAATTACAGTGACCGGTGAAGTTTTGAGTGATTTAGTGTGCCTCATGATTATATGGCGTAAAGAAAAATGTCACTCGTCATGCAGCGTTGCATATATAAATAGATAATTCGTGGAATGCCTTCCCCCAACCCCTCCCCACCCCCCCACCCCCCTCCCCACCCTTCCACGACATCATATTTCCTGTGCGAGCTGAAAATTCACACAGGTGCTCTGTTTGACTCGTTTTTGTTTATTAACATTTCACACATTGAAACCATTGAAACCATTGTAGGCCTTCACGTCTTGCTGCGCGTGCGTGCATGCATGTTGTGTTGTAATGTTACCATGAGCATAACTGTTTTTTAATTTATGTAACGCAATTAATTAAACTGTTAGAGCAACGTTAGGTTACCTGTGTTTTGAATTTAAGATGCACATATAAGTATTTTTACACTGGATGTATTTTACTTTACTCCGTTTTCATGTATGTCCGTACATATTGTTTTCAGCAGCCTAAGCCACAGCCACCTGCCCGACCTCCACCTCCATCGATTCCCACATCAGGAGCTGCTGCTTCTTTCCCACATCTGGTTCCAGGAGTTACCTCAGCGCCTGCATCTGCTCCAATGCCTACACCGCCTGCGACTACCACGCCGTCACAGGCCCAGGGGCCTCCTTACCCAGCCTACCAAGGATACCCAGGGTAAACCTGAAACGTTCACTTTTAGACCACATTACAGCTTTTGTTGTGCCTGTGAATCCCAGTACATGCTATTTATCTGTGCTCTGGCTTTTTTCGTGTTATTTGATACATTTCTATTCTCTCCGTCTTTGCGGTATTCGTAGTAAGAGCTGTGTAGCATCTTTATAACTATCCCCGATTTGCCCCTCCCCTCTGTCGATGCAGTATCCCTGTTAAAACCTAATTTTATTGATGTTGTTTGTAAGGCCCTTAGGTCCAGGAAATTTGAAATAATTTTGGAGGACACAGCTGAAAGTAAAATGCTGTTGCGAACCACCATGTCTGACAGATCTCATTTTCTGGCTTACTTGATGTTGTGTTCTGTCTCTCTCCCTCCCTATATGATGCACCCCTATTTCCTATCTTCCTTATTATGTAGTTTTTTCCCACAGTTCTTGCATGACAGTTCCCATTTTCCCTACTACGGTAGTTTTCTTCACTACCCCAAGTTCAGAACTCTTTCCTCCTGTTCTTTGCGATTCCCCATTACTGTGGTGACTCCAATTTAAATGATCCTAGTGCCCTCACCGATACCTGAAATGAACATTCAAACTTTAGGAGTAACTTTGTTTATTAATTTATAAAGAGACACACACACACACCCATCTTCATCTCAAGACTGGCGTGGCTTAGTAAAGTGTAAAGAAAAAGGCAAAGACGTCTAGAGAATAACAAGTGTCACTGTCTCTAATCCTTAAATGCGTTCACTTTGGGTGTTAATGAACGATATGAAACGTATAACTTGAATAAATCCCATCCCTCTCCCACAATACCTACCAGTTGAATCAAAATGGACACACCAGTAATGTCTCGAATCGGATGAGGACTAATTATTAATTCAGTTTGTCAATCTAAGTTCGTGTCTCAAAGGTCGGCCAACAATGTGCAGGAACCTTAAGTATTTCGGACAAGTTAGTTCATTGAACTCTGATGCCAGCACTAATAAACACGATTGCCACGTCAATTGAAATCTCTCCTCCATACCTGCCAGCCCCATCAAAACTTTTCATGCCAAGCATGTCCCACACTCGATACAGCCATGATCAGTGATTGGGTATATGTTCTTTGCCCCAGTGGCCCTGGATCTCCTGTTTAGTAGCTCATAGCAGTAGAGTAATCTTTTAACCTCTTTGTGACTTTAGTGGTTAAGAGAGGCAACCAACCAAGAATGATGTATGATTGTATTTTATCAATAGCGTCAAACATCTGATCAGTGTCATCAAGGACTTCTGTCCAGTATCTGTGGAGCTTGGGACCATGCCAAAGTAAATGAAGGAGGGTCCTAGGGATACCACAGTTTCTCCAGCAAAAGTCAGATACGCTAGTGTCCCATTTTTGTACACTGTTAGGGCTGTAGTGCTGGTAGGTAATAATTTGAGTGTCTCCCTCACTGCAGTACTAAATGTGCTCAGTCTCTCTAATATTGCGCCACCCCCCCCCCCCCATCCTTAGTCATAGCTGTCATCCTAAGCTCCGGTTCCAATCTCCTTTGCCAGCTGTCCCAACATGAAACACAACACCACAGAGGGCCTTGTATTTTTCAGATACTAGGTGTTTGCCGTCATCCTTCAGGAAAAACCATAGTTCAAATTAGGTCATAGTTCTAGCAGCTGATTGATCCACCCTCTTATCTGGCACCCAGTGCTTTAGGCCTTATCTGAAAGTAACGCAGTCTTTCAGATTCCGGGAGGCCAGAATCAAGCTTGACCTGTTCAAATGATTTGAGTCCTTGTTTGTCGACGAGGTTCCCTGTTCGTTTACAGTTGGCCATCTGCCTTGCCAGATATTGGGAGTTGTTTATACCTGAAGAAAAATTGGAAGGCAGGGTTAGAAGATGGATACCTGGATTATCCTTGGCTATACATAACTGCTTCACAAGAAGACACTAAGGCTTTTGTAGCAGGGGAGGATTATAAGCCCCAAGAGTGATAAAGTTTGGGTAGCCAAGGCATCTTCCAAATGTGGCTCCCCAGTGATTATGAAACAACAGGCTTTCAGTTGCCAGCCTCCCCCATTCGACCATGTACTGAGCAGCATGATGTTCATTTAGGACATGTGGCAAAGACCCCACTTTTTGTAGATGCATAATTGGTGCGTTGAGATACCCTTTTGAAGTTGCAAAGGGAGGGTTTGTTCCAGGTATAAACATTTTGGTATGGCCGTCACATTAACTGCAGCACCACGCCCGAATCAGGAGAGCTCTCTGTTGTGCCATTACTGCTGCTCCGATTCAAGGAAGCTTAGTTCTGTGTAGTTAACGTGAGATGTGTCTTCCAGGGAAGAGAATATCTTGACCCCTAGGTATGTGATGTGTTTTCTAGCCCACGCCAAAGGGAAAGGCGATCGTATTGTGTTTTCTTGGTCAACCGGAACTGATAAATTTAGGCTTTGGCATGTCTGTAGGTTGATTTTTAAACCCGATGCCAGGCTGAATATATCCAGCTTGTCAATGAGGGATGGGAGCAAACGTACCCGCTTAGTTAGCGGGGGTTAAACATGTGTTTAGCATCTTTAATATATTCCAGTGCTGCATTTTCATCCCCATAACTCAGCTCTGTAGAGTTTTTTAAAATAATATTTTTGGAATGCTTAGTTAATATCAGTTTCTTTAGTGGACAAGAGTCCCTCCATAGTCACAATGGAAGCGATCTGTTTCTGTCAAGCCCTTAATTTAGCAGCAAGAAGTCTTTCGGTCTTGTTCCTTCCCTCCTGGTACTACTTTTTTATTCAAAGGAGCACGTATATTACTAGTGACGACACATCTTTGTCCCTAGTACAGTAAACCAAGTACCCCCTTCACATGCCTATATTTTCAAGGCTCTTAAATTATATGCACTTGGCCTTTACATTTTCATCATTTATTTCCATGTATTAATTTATAAGCTCTTTGTAGTACATAATGACCAAAATACAGAATTACATCTTTATAAACAAATGTAAACCTACTTCCACTCTTTTATAGCCTATTCTTATATGCGCATTATTGCTCAATTCATTCGTATTGAAAAAATACCATGTAATGTTTTCCTATCACATATTCATCACTACAGACTTCCATATTCTTATTTCATCGTGTGTATAGACTGCAAAGTGGTCAACATTTGTGTAATATCAGTATGTTTTTTTTTGTTTTTTTTACTTTTTCCCCTCCTCCCTGCTAAATGTACACAATCATAAATAATAATTCTCAGAGTAGATCTCACCAAAAAGGGACTTGCTCATATACCGTTGTCATCATAGGTGTCCATTTATTGTAATTGGAAGAATTCCCTATCTAAACTCCAAATAATAATTGGTTCTTTTGCAAAACTAAAAGTGCGCAAAGTACAAAGCAGCGTGTGTATCCTTTTCCTCCTGCCAAGTTCTATTTGTTATGGAAACAAAGTTCTCCTGTGTCTTCTTTTGGGAAGAGTGCAGTTTTCTCAACTAATCCTTATGATCTGACATGACTGAAACCCTTTCCCCCTTAGAAGCTCCTCTTTTACTTCATTTTTTTTTTCAGTTTTCTGAACCAGTGTGGGCTTGTGCCCTTCCATAGTCACTCCAGACAGGAAAATGGTTCAATTTTCCTGTTTGTCTTGATTCACTCCTCATCTTAGAGTACTTACTGTTTAGGTGCAGTTCACTGGAAATTTCATTTTAAGTTTTGGTTCGCCACAGCTCTGTGGCAAACTGTCATGGGCTTATTTCTTGTTAGGTGTTCTTTTTGTGGCAAAAGAAAATCCTAAAAGTGTGTGTGTTGTCTGTTGTCTTCGTGTGTATTGTCTTCTGGTCTCCCATGCAACTGAAGAGCAGGTGATAGATGGATATCAACCCAGTCTCATTCACCCGTCCTGCTGGAGAAAGGGATG
Source organism: Calotriton arnoldi (assembly GCA_963921515.1). Lineage (NCBI taxonomy): Eukaryota > Metazoa > Chordata > Amphibia > Caudata > Salamandridae > Calotriton > Calotriton arnoldi. The sequence goes on along the minus strand of CAWUFW010000021.1, from coordinate 231,061 downwards.
CCAGATGTCCTCAAGTATAGACAGTTGATCATTTCATTCATCGATCTCCTTTTCAAATGATGCCAGCGACTCCGTAGCTTCAGACCAGTTCAGGACATATGGCAGCAGCCTTATTCTCCACTTTCGCAGAATACACAGCTTCGTGGTCTCGAGAGAGGAGTCTAGCCATCTCTTGGTGTGAGAGTTTAGATCTGCAGTCTCGTGTGTGTCCTGCAACAGTGCCAGTTCCATGTGGCATGTTATTCCATTAAATACCTCGAGAGCGAGATTAGAGAACCAGCACATTGCAAATGATAACTATTTTCCTATCAATATGTGAATGGCTGTCTTCAAATGGATGCTTTCCAGCAACGTTTTCTATTTTGATGTTAAGAATGCATCTAGCATTAAGAATACCTACAATATGTCATGTTAAGAATGCATCTAGCGTTAAGAATACCTACAATATGTCAAGTTAATCATTGAAGTTGAGAGCAACTTAGCCATGGAGGCATTCCACTTCATCTGACTCCGCGTAATCAGCAGATTATTCACCTTTGAAGAATGAAACGTTTATTGAGAAGTAAGCTGCACCTCAGAGGGTGGACCCCCAGACACACCAAAGGAAGTTTCTGCAGTGACCAAAAGACCTAAAGTGCAGATTCCGCACTCTTGTTGTAGGACTGCAGTCTAGACTACATCTCCTCACTTTACAAAAATTCTACACTGTTCCAAAACACCAGCTCACCAATCACGCCACTCTTGCACCATAAGGTGGGTTCCAACTTCTGCCTGGAGCTCATCACTTCCTTGAACCTGCAATAGGAATTAATCCTAAATATAGCCTCCACCTCCAACCAGCAGCTCTTTGACTAAAAAAAAAGAAATACAAGGTGTGAGATCAAGATCAATTTTTTAACCCTTTGGTCACCTGCCGGCCTCAATCATGGCCTTAGGAGGAAATATTATTTGGCTCTGGCTTCAAATCACCAAAGAGTGGAACAATCTGCATGTCATAGATTGCAAAGCCTGTGGAATGTCTAACATCTATGAAGCCTGTAAGTGCATCTGCATTGCTAGAGTGCTATGACAGAGCTCTATTGGGGTCAATGAAAAGTTTACCCGAGGCCTGACTAGAGAGAAAAAACAAAATATTAATTAGATCTTCTCTTGGTTTTCCATTGTTTCCAGACTGCCCTGACCACTATCCTTGAGTTTCCATTACAATCTTAGTGTAGGAATTTTGCCTTTTTCATGCCGGCTTTCACAGTTTTTGTTAGTTTTTACAGACTAGCTGGAATACTTTTGCTCTGAGCAGTTGTAGGCTGCTAAACAGCCCCCTCCCCTTGCTCTACCCTTTAAAAGGTAACCTATCATTGGCAAACACCAATTTACTTATTTGACTTTTAGGTAAGCCCGCAGTGAGTGTGTGCAAAACATGCACTAGTGGCATAAATGTCAGATGCATCATGTGGGGTGATGTGTGACTTTACACCGCCCACGCATCGTATTTTAAAAGTTGGCAAGCAGCTCTCTAACCCTGGAGTGATATCTTGTCAGAATAAAAACGATCTGACATATGCAAGGCCTTTTGTAACATTAGATAGGTCACCTGTGAAGTGTGCCCTCAAGGCCCAGACTCCGAAGTGAAACATGCAAGTCTTGCTAGATTTGAATATTTTGGTAGTAACTGCACCCAAAGTGCTTTACTTCAGGGCTGATGGCAGCTTTCAACTTACAAAGTGGCCATTGCATTTTTAAATAGGATATGTTTCTATCCTAGCATAAGAAACCGGTACAGACTGCATTTTAGCAAAAGTGTACTTAAGAGTGCAATTTTAATCCCTTAGAAAACTTTGATTTCTTGTACTATTGTTTCATGTATGGTTTCTACAAAGGCTGTAAAAACCATCCCCGGCCGGCGTCGACCCCGGCCTCCCTCTCAACTCGAACACGGAGCCGGACCGGCGTCAACCGACACCGGTGCCAGAGGGTCATTTTGTCCTGCTGTTCATCCCTGACGTTCTATTTCGCCCTGAGTGGCAGCCAGAGGGGCTGGGAGGGGTCTGTGGACCCTCTGGCAGACCAGCTAGAAGAGCCGGACTGGAGAGAGGAGTTAGGTGATGCCAGTGGTCTGGATACTTCCCCAGACCTTGGTATGCTTTCTCCCCCTACCGTGGCCACGGAGGAGGGAGCCTCCTACGCTTTGGTGTTGCAAAGGGCGGCTGAGGCCTTGGGCCTTGAGCTTCCTACGGTGGCAGTCAGGACTAACCTCCTGACTGAGGTGCTAAAGCCGGCAGTGTCCTCTTCGGAGCCCCCTGCTGCTGTTCAATGAGGCCCTCACTGACATCCATCTGGGCACTTGGTCCAAGCCCAGCACAGGGACTCCTGTGCATAGGATGATAGCCCGACGCCACCGCCCGGCCGACCCCATTTTCCTCTCCCAACACCATACCCCTGAGAGCTTGGTGGTCCAAGTCCCAACATCCAAAGGCGCGTTCCCTACTGCTCCCCCAGATAGGGAATCCAAGAAGCTGGACCATCTTGGAAAGAAGAGGTTTTCTTCCGCCAGCTAAGGACTGCGGTCGGTGAACACCGCATGTCTCTTGGGCCGCTACACCCACTCTGTGTGGGACACAGTTGCACAAGTGCTGCCACAGTGCCCAGAGGAGGCCCGGACTGTACTCTGCCGTGCGGTTGCAGAGGGTAGAGACGCAGCGAAGTTCGCCATTCGATGTGGGCTGGATACTGCTGACTCGCTGGGTAGAACGATTTCTACGTCAGTAGCCTTGAGACGCTATGCCTGGCTGAGGTCCACTGGCTTTTCCGGGCATGTCCAATCGACCCTTTTGGACATGCCCTTTGATGGCCGTCGCCTGTTTGGAGACAAGGCGGACAATGCACTCGAGCGCTTTAAGGACTCTCGGGCTACGGCCAGATCCTTGGGCCTCGCTGCCACCTCTCGCCCCGTTCAGTCCGCCTTTCGCCCCTTTCGTGGCTACGGAAGGGGTGCCCCACCATGTTCCACCCAGGGCCTCAGGCCGGTGCAGGCTACTAAGCCTCTGCCGGGTACATGGGACCCAGCGCCGTGGGTCCGGGGGCCAGCAGGGAGGCCAGTCCACCAATGCTCCCTCTGCATCAGCCTCCAAGCCTTCCTAGTCCGACCAGTTGCCAGTAGGTGACAGGATTCGCCATCACCTCCCCCACTGGCACAACATCACATCGGACAGGTGGGTTTTGCTGATAGTCTGAAGGGGCTACTCCCTCCCCTTTGAGACTACCCCTCCCTCCATGCCACCCACAGTCCATCGCATGTGGAGGATCACTTGGCCCTTCTCCGTCAGGAAGTTGTGGCTGTCTTGCCCAAGGGAGCCATCAAGCGAGTCCCTGTGCCAGAAGTAGGTTGTGGTTGTTATTCCCACTACTTCCTGGTGCCCAAGAAGGACAAAGGCCTGCGTCCTATCTTGGATCTAAGGGACGTCGGGAAGGAGAAGTTCAAAATGTTGATATTGGCTGAGGTCTTGTCTGCCCTCGACCCTGGAGACTGGATGGTAGAGTTGGACTTGCAGGACGCTTATTTTCACATCCCCGTCCTGCCGGCCCACAGGCGTTACCTACGGTTTGTGGTAGGCCTCGAGCATTTTAAGTTTACTGTGCTCCCCTTTGGCCTTAAAAGCGCCCCTCGGGTGTTCACGAAAGTGATGGCGGTGGTCGCAGCTCATCTGCGCAGATCAGGGGTTCCAGTCCTCCCCTATCTCGACGACTGGCTGTTGTCGGCGAGTTTGCCTCAGGCTGTCGTTTCCCACCTCCAGAATACGGCGGAACTCCTGCACTCGCTAGGGTTCTCTATCAACGTGCCTAAGTCACACCTGATTCCCTCTCGGAAGCTCCTTTTCATCGGAGCAGTTCTGGATACAGCGCAGTTTCGGGCCTATCCTCCCGAGCAGCGAGTCCGGGATATTTGGGCTATGATACCGATGTTTCAGCCTCTATCCTGGTTATTTGTGAGAATGACCCTGAGGCTGCTGGGCCTCATGGTCTCCTTCATCCTGCTGGTGGACCATGCCAGGTGGCATATGCAGGCCCGGCAGTGCGACCTGAAGTTCCAGTGGGTGCAGCATCAGGGGAATCTTTCCGATGTCGTCCAGATCTCGAAGGGCACTGCACACCAATTGCAGTGGTGGCTAACGAACCAGGATTGGGACAACGGCAGATCCCTCTCCCTTCCCCAACTAGACCACACAGTGGTGACCGATGCGTCACTTCTGGGATGGGGCGGCCAAATGGGAGAGCCGGAGATCAGAGGCCTCTGGTCTCCGGCGGAGTCCGGGCTCCATATCAACCTGCTGGAGATCCGTGCCATCCGTCTTGCACTGAAAGCATTCCTTCCTTCTGTCAAAGGAAGAGCAGTGCAGGTGTTAACGGACAACACCTCCGCCATGTGGTACTGCAACAAACAGGGCGGGGTGGGGTAGTGGACCCTATGTCAAGAGGCTCTCCGCCTCTGGATGTGGCTGGAACATCAGGGCATGTCCCTGGTGGTTCAACTTCTGGCCGGTTCTCTGAACACCAGGGTGGACAAACTCAGCCCCCGGTGCATTATGGATCACGAATGGCGTCTTCACTCTGAGGTGGTGCAAGGTCTCTTTCAGCAGTGGGGAGAGCCTCGGTTAGATCTATTCGTCACAGAAGAGAACGCGCAATGTCAGCAGTTCTGCATGTTGGAATTTCCAAGGTGGCTCTCACTCGGCGACGCTTTTCATCACGAGTGGAATTGCGGTCTTCTATACGCCTTTCCGCCTATACCACTTCTGCCCAGAGTGCTGAAGAAGATAAAGCGTGACCGGGCCCAAGTCATTCTTGTGGCTCCAGATTGGGCACGAAGAGTCTGGTATCCCGAGCTCTTGGACATGGCCATCGATCCGACTGCCTCTTCAGGATGATCTTCTGTCGCAGCAACAGGGACAGTCCTCCACCGGAACCTGTCCAGCCTCCACCTCCTTGCGTGGAGATTGAGTGGCGACAGTGGACAGCTTTTGACCTTCCTCCTGAAGTCTGTAATGTCATCTTGGCAGCCAGTCGTACCTCCACTAAAATGGTATACGCCTGTAGATGGAACAACTTTGTGGTATGGTGCACAGCATAGGTTGTGGATCACCTTTCTGCACCTCTTTCAGAGGTTCGCCTCTTCATTCTTTCTTTGGCCCAGCAGGGCTCTGCTCTGGGCACCCTTAAAGGCTATCTTTCGGCCTTTCTTCGCCTTCCTGTTTAGCCTTCTCTTTTCAAGCCCCCTATTGTAAATAGATTCCTTAAGGGCATTACTCACCTCTTTCCTCTTAGTCGTTTCGTAATGCCCCAGTGGGACTTAAATCTGGTCTTAACTTGCCTTGTGTGCTCATTTCGAGCCACTACATAATTGTCCTCTCAGACTCTTGACCTTAAAGACTGCTTTTCTGGTTGCCATCACCTCTGCTTGCACGGTGAGTGAGCTTCAGGCTCTTTCTTCTAAACCTACTTTCCTTGCTGTTCATCCGGACAAGGTTGTCCTTCGAACTTGACCTTCTTTTCTTCCCAAAGTGGATACCTTTTATCCACATAGGACAGACCATCACTTTGCCCACCTTCATCCCGCATCCTTCTAAGGAGGAGGAGAGGCTCCACTGCCTGGATCCAAAACGTGCGCTATCATTTTATCTGGATCGCACAAAACAATTCCGGGTGGATGATCAACTCTTTGTTGGCTATGTGGGCGCCAAGTAATGTTGGGCCGTGAAAAAATGAACCATCTCTCGATGGGTCGTTCTTTGCATTAAAATCTGTTATTCCTTGGCGAAAAAGGAGCCTCCAGTAGGGTTGCGCGCCCATTCCACCAGGGCGACGGCAGCCACTACTGTCTTTGGGACTTGGAGTCCCTCTTAGTGACATCTGCTAGGCAGCCACGTTGGCATCATTGCACACGTTCACTTAGCATTATTGCCTAGATAGTCAAGTTTGCAGAGATGGCTTCTTTGGCCGTTCAGTTTTCCAGGACTTTCTGGTGTGAACTTAGTTTGCAGACCCACCTCCGGGGTTGGTATTGCTGGGGTATCTATTCTAAGGTAAGGAATCTATAACTAATAGTCTCTTTCAGATGAACAAGTTACTTACCTTCGGTAGCAATAGATCTGTAAGAGACGTATATTAGTTATAGATTCCTTACGCCCCACCCATCCTCCCCGTTCTGCGAACTGACTTCTAGAGTCAGGGACTCCCTTTCATGGCCCTAGTTTTCTGTATGGCTCTGCGCTTATGGCGTGGAATGTCGTGTAAAGAACTGACGTCCGCACGCAGGGGAGGCGTCTAAGTAGATCCCGCGACATCATTCCGGCAATCACGACGCCAACGGTGAACGCGAAGTCGACCAACGCCACCTACCGACGCTCAGGGGTACTGCTGAAGAAAAATTCTCCGGATCCAGTCCGACGCCTGGGGGTAATTCTAAGGTAAGGAATCTATAACTAATATATGTCTCTTACAGATATATTGTTACCGAAGGTAAGTAACTTGTTTATTAGCTTATCTACAGATGACCTATTTAATTTACTTAAAAGTCTATAGTAAAGTGCACTACATGTGCCCAGGGTCTGTAAATTTTGTGCTACTAGTGGGCCTGTAGCACTGATTGTACCACCCATTTGAGTAGCCCTTTAAACATGCCTCAGGCCTGCCATTGCAGAGCCTGTGTGCAGTTTACGCTGCCAAGTCGACTTGGCATTTAAAGCCCCTTGCCCAGCCATAAACTCCCCATTTACTACATATGGCATCCCTAAGGTAGGCACTAGGTAGCCAATAGGGCAGGCTGCTGTGTACGTAAAAGGCAGGACATATACTTTTAAGTTTTACATGTTCAGGTAGTGAAAAACTCCCAAGTTCGTTTTTCACTACTGTGAGGCCTACCCGTCCCATAGGCTAACATTGGGTATTCCTTGTTTCATCTAATAAGTGTAATTCCCAATTGGAAGGAGGTAGAGCTGAAATGTTTAGTACCCATGGAATTGTAATGATAAAGCCTCTTAACTGGTAGAGTCAAATGTATCATTACAATTGTAAAAATGCCACTTTTAGAAAGATACATAATAATCAAAACATCTAGCTGACCATTTGTTAGGCTGCCAACTTTTTATGGAGACTCAGACCAAATTCTCAAATAAGTTGGTCTATTAATTTAATTATTCATATTCTTAAATTTCATTTGTTTTCAATTCACAAAGACAGATATCAGATACACATAACAATTCAAATGACATCACAAAACGATTCACATGCCATCAAGACAAATGAGGGTTGAAACAAGGAATCCAAATAACAGATAACAAATAACATTGATTTGGTATAGTTTCCAGTCCAAGAAAAACAAAGGGTAACCTAGAGGAACAATTTTCAAAGAAACAAACTAAGGTTACCAACCAAGGGGGGTAAGTACATTTATGGCGGCAGAGGATTTGTACATTTAAAACATTATTTTCCTCGGCCGCTACTTATTTTTATATTGAAAAACATCCCCTGATGGTAGAAATATGCCAACACGTTTCGAATCCCACTCAGTTTACGGGGACTCTCTTCAGGGCTGTGACTGGATTCTCATGGAGATCTTGGGAATTCCTTACTCAGTTTACGGAGACTCTTCAGGGCTGTGACTGGATTCTGTGAAACCAATAACAAACATATATACTGTTTTTGCAAACTCTCCTCTTTCTCATTCACCTCTATTTACTAAAAGAAATTCAAGATGGTATCTACCTCATGGAGATCTTGGGAATCCCTTCCGAGTTGTGGGGATTATTGTGGATATGTTTTCCTAAAAAGGACAAGAATACTGAGTAACTACTGGCTACTGTTGATTAGTGTATCGATCAAATATTAAATTGCATGATGGCAGGTTTAACTTACTTATGGGAAAGGTCCTTTACTTCTAACACAGTCGCCACTTTGTCGATTTATGAGGGTTGAGAGGTACAGCAGTACTCGTTTTCCTCCTACCTACAGACACAAAGGTACTTTCTATTAAGGACCGGAAGGTTTACGCTGTGTAAGTGTACGAGCGGTAACATTTATTTCCTCACTTTGACACTTACTTTCAGATTTCAGATACTGTTGCCAATTAATGGTCGTCTTGACAATTTGAAAATCTTCGCGGTTGTTCTCCTACGCGCTGATGGCTTCTGAGTTAATCAGCTAAAGGATTGAAAGCACGAGCAGAAACGTTAGCTGCGCCGCGTCTTCTTCGCACGCTTTAAGATCACTTGAATGCTATTATTTGGCCTGCGATTACTCACACGCATTTTCGTCGCGGGTCCACAGACATTCTTGCTGCTTTCCGTCTGCTTTCCGTCTGCTTGAACGCTGTCAAATCGTCTGTGCTTCTTACGCTTTAAGTTAACTTCCTGTTCCGTGTCCCTTGTTGGTGCAGCTACTGAGCAAAGGACGCTGGTTCATGTAGTTTTTTATATATTACGCGTGCATTTCTCTGTTTGCTTTACAGTAACTGTGATAAATACTTATGAATGCTCATGTTACGTGTCCCTTGTTGGTAAAACTACTGTGCAAAGGATGATGATTCTCGTAGTTATTCGCAGAGCATGTGCCTTATTTAAATGGTCATATACTTCGCGCTAAGTTCTTGAGATTTCGGACATTTCATTCAGGCCCCATATGGCGCTGTTACACTTGAGGATGAGATGCGCCTCTTTTTGTAACAACAACCTTTCAGTGTCTCCGCCTCTTGGCGTTTGTTTTACGACCCAGAGTACTGTCCATTTAATATCTCTTTCACTATGGTTCGCTTGGATGAAATGGCTAACACTAGGTGCATTTGTCACTTTTGTGCGGATTCTAGATCGATGTTGGACTATTTGTAATCTGATCTCTTGATTGGTCTTGCCGATATGCAATTTGTCGCACGGGCATGTGATCCCATAGATGACGTTTTTTGTTTTGCAATTTGAAAAGGATTTGTGAATCCATTTGATGTTATTGTGTTCAAATGTGGAGCCTTCACAAGTTGTTTCACACAACACACAGTTACCACATTTGTGGTGGCCTTCGATAGGTTTAATATTCCACTGAGAACGTAGATCCTGTCTTTTAGTTGTTAGAATGCAATCAGCCCTAACCAATTGTTGGCCAATGCTCATTTCTCTCTTCATGGCAAACAGTGGTCTTTCAAATGGACATTCCAAGTTTTGGAGCAAATGCCAATTAAAAATGATTTGGCGAAATTGGTTCGTATATGGGCCAAAGGTAGAAACGCACACCATTTTTGTCATAGGCTCCTTATCTTTTTTCGATAGAAGGCATTCTCTTGGTGTATATTGAGCCCTCCGCTTGGCATTTTTTAGCAATTCTTTGGGGTATCCTCTATCCTTTAATTGATCGCACAATGATGTTGCATGAGCTTCAAAGTCTTCCATCCTTGAACAGTTCCGTTTGATCCTTAATAGTTGGCCAATATGGCAAGTTATCTCGCAAGGACCGAGGATGTAGGCTTTTATAGTGAAGGATCGTGTTCCTGTCAGTTGATTTGCGATGGAGCGTTGTCCTTAGTTTATTATTTATTGGTTTAACCTCCACGTCGAGGAACGTTAGAGCAGTCTTACTGTTGGTCACTGTGAATTTGATGTCTGGATGTCTCATATTGAGCCAATCATAAAATTGCATTAACGTTGGTTCAGGGCCGTTCCAAAGACACCAAATGTCGTCTATATAACGATACCACTTCAAAAGATATTGTTTGAAGGGTTATTTTCAAGAATGAACTTTTCTTCAAACCTGGCCATGCAAAGGACTGCCATTTCCGGAGCAAAGGGACAACCCATGGCAGTCCCTTTAGTTTGAATATAACATTTTTCATTAACCTTGAAATAGTTCTTCTTTAATGCCACTGTTGCAAGTTGAGGGATGAACTCAGTGGGTACTTGCTGGGTATGTTCACGAGTGTCCAGATATGTTTCAAGTACTTCAGGTGCCTCTTCTTGAGGGATTTGGGTGTACAATGACTCCACGTCGAATGAGACAAGCAATTGAGAATTGGAATCGAAATGGAGGCCCTCTATTTTGTTGATAAAGTCCATTGTATCTCTCAGATACGATGGAAATTGCTGGAGAAAAGGTTGTAGGAAGATGTCCACATATTTGGAAATGGGCTCTAGTAGGGAATCACACCCGGAGACTATTGGTCTACCAGGTGGATCCATTCGTTGTTTGTGGATTTTTGGTAAAAAATACATCACCAGTGTTCTGGGATGCTTTTTATTTAAGAAGTCGTATTCCTTTGGACCAAGTATTCCGGTTTCTAAGCCCCGGATGAGGTTAGGTTTTATCGCTTCCTGGATTTCTCGAGTGGGATCATCCTTAACATTCCGATACCAAACGTCATTTTGAACCTGTTTTAGTCCTACTTTAAGGTACATGTCCTTTGGCCAAAGGACAAATGCACCCCCTTTGTCGGCCGGCTTTATCACGATTGAGGTGTCCTGCCTGAGATCTCTCAAGGCCTTGTATTGTTGTGCTGTTAAGTTGTTCGGTTGGAAAGACTGTTTTTTCTCAATTTGCTGGATTGCAGAAAGTACAACTTGTTCAAATGCCAGGATTTGTTTTGGCACTGTGTGGGGATATGGGATGAACGTAGACTTATTTGCTAGGCCTGTTTCTTTTGGAGTTGTTTTCTTTGTTGTGAAAGAAGGCTCGCAGCCTGATTTTTTGAAAAAATTCCACTGCTTCAATTTTCAGGCGAGTTACATCCGGTTTGCGTCTAGGTACATACTTCAAGCCTAGTTCAAGAACAGAGGTTTCAGCAGGAGTCAGACTTTTATTAGAGAGGTTACAGATTGGGGAAGGTGCTACGATTTGTAGAACTGTCACCTGGTCCTCCTTTCCCATGGCTGGGTTTTGAAACGTACTTTTTTTTTTTTTTGGCCTTTCTCTAAAATAGCGTTCTGCCTTTGTTGGTTACGATTGGATGAGTCCTCACCAGGATCTGAGTCCCCCGTTGAGTCTGAAGAGGATGTTTCGGAGAAAGAAAGAAACCTATTTTTAGATCTTCCTCTGTAGTCAGATAGGGCTCTTCGTGATTCCAAACGTATGTAAAAGTCCTCCTTTAAGTCCGGGTAAACCACTTCAATATTAAAAGTCTTTTTATCCTTTTCAAATTGTGCAGTTTTGTAATTGATGGTGTTATCTTTGAATGTCGTTAATTCTTTGTCAATTTTTTCGAGCAGGGTCTTTGCTTCTGCTACTGTGTGATTATCTTTTATCGCCTGTATACGTTTTTCAACTTCATCCACTTGTTGCTTACAGATCCTTTGGGCAGTATCAATAGTATGAACCATCAGATCACTACTGCATTTCGTGCTAATGAAGCTAAAACCCTTTTTGTACTGTGGGTCTTCAGTAAAAATGACTGGAGTGTTTTTAACTTGTAGTCCCCAAGGTATTGTGCCTGCCTTTAAGTGTTCCAAGAGAAAGTAGTCATGAAGTTCAGTACGAATGAGTTTCTTACGCAAACGAGTGAGTTGATCAGTCTCGTTTTGCTGTTGGGCTGTACTACTCAAAGTTATAGAGGAGAAAGGAGATGGGGCAGAAATTAAATTTTGAATGTAATCTTCGGTAAATGAGTGTATCTTTTTCTGACATGCTAAGGAGGAGTCCGGTCCTCCGACCAAATCCTCCACTGTCAATATATTTTTAGATGAACAGTGATGTGTGCACCCTCGCGGGTTACCCCCACTCTCAAATCTTGGTAATACAAGGGGTGGGCCCTACGACACACAGCTAGATAGGGCCAATAAATACATAATAATCAAAACATCCAGCTGACCATTTTAGGCTGCCAACTTTTATGCAGACTCAGACCAAATTCGCAAATAAGTTGGTCTATTAATTTAATTATTCATATTCTTAAATTTCATTTGTTTTCAATTCACAAAGACAGTATCAGATACACATAACAATTCAAATGACATCACAAAACAATTCACATACCATCAAGACAAATGAGGGTTGAAACAAGGAATCCAAATAACAGATAACAAATCACATTGATTTGGTATAGTTTCCAGTCCAAGAAAAACAAAGGGTAACCTTCAGGAACAATTTTCAAAGAAACAAACTAAGGTTACTAACCAACGGGGGTAAGTACATTTATGGCGGCAGAGGATTTGTACATTCAAAACATTATTTCCCTCGGCCGATACTTATTTTTATATTGAAAAACATCCCCTGATGGTAGAAATATGCCAACGCGTTTCGAATTCCACTCAGTTCTCTTCAGGGCTGTGACTGGATTCTCATGGAGATCTTGGGAATCCCTTACTCAGTTTACGGGGACTCTCTTCAGGGCTGTGACTGGATTCTGTGACACCAATAACAAACATATATATTGTTTTTGCAAACTCTCCTCTTTCTCATTCACCTCTATTTACTAAAAGAAATTCAAGATGGTATCTACCTCATGGAGATCTTGGGAATCCCTTCCGAGTTGTGGGGATTATTGTGGATATGTTTTCCTAAAAAGGACAAGAATACTGAGTAACTACTGGCTACTGTTGATTAGTGTATCGGTCAAATATTAAATTGCATGATGGCAGGTTTAACTTACCTATGGGAAAGGTCCTTTACCTCTAACACAGTCGCCACTTTGTCGATTTATGAGGGTTGAGAGGTACAGCAGTACCCGTTTTCCTCATACCTACAGACACAAAGGTATTTTCTATTAAGGACCGGAAGGTTTACGCTGTGTAAGTGTACGAGCGGTAACATTTATTTCCTCACTTTGACACTTACTTTCAGATACTGTTGCCAATTAATGGTCGTCTTGACAATTTGAAAATCTTCACGGTTGTTCTCTTACGCGCTGATGGCTTCTGAGTTAATCAGCTAAAGGATTGAAAGCATGAGCAGAAACTTTAGCTGCAGCTCGTCTTCTTCGCACGCTTTAAGGTCACTTGAATGCTATTATTGGCCTGTGATTACTCTCACGCATTTTCGTCGCGGGTCCACAGACATTCTTGCTGCTTTCCGTCTGCTTGAACGTTGTCAAATCAACTGAATGAAATGTCTGAAATTTCAAGAACTTAGCGGCGAAGAATATGACCATTTAAATAAGGCACATGCTCTGCAAAAAACTACGAAAATCATCATCCTTTGCACAGTAGTTTTACCAACAAGGGACACGGAACATGAGGATTCATAAGTATTTATCACAGTTACTGTAAAGCCAACAGAGAAATGCACGTGTTTTATAAAACTACATGAACCAGCGTCCTTTGCTCAGTAGCTGCACCAACAAGGGACACGGAACAGGAAGTTAACTTAAAGCGTAAGAAGCACAGACGATTTGACAGCGTTCAAGCAGACGGAAAGCAGCAAGAATGTCTGTGGACCCGCGACAAATGCGTGTGAGTAATCACAGGCCAAATAATAGCATTCAAGTGATCTTAAAGCGTGCGAAGAAGGCGCGCCGCAGCTAACGTTTCTGCTCGTGCTTTCAATCCTTTAGCTGATCAAATCAGAAGCCATCAGCGCGTAAGAGAACAACCGCTAAGATTTTCAAATTGTCAAGATGACCATTAATTGGCAACAGTATCTGAAAGTAAGTGTCAAAGTGAGGAAATAAATGTTACCGCTCGTACACTTACACAGCGTAAACCTTCCGGTCCTCAATAGAAATACCTTTGTGTCTGTAGGTAGGAGGAAAACGGGTACTGCTGTACCTCTCAACCCTCATAAATCGACAAAGTGACGACTGTGTTAGAAGAAAAGGACCTTTCCCATAAGTAAGTTAAACCTGCCATCATGCAATTTAATATTTGACTGATACACTAATCAACAGTAGCCAGTAGTTACTCAGTATTCTTGTCCTTTTTAGGAAAACATATCGACAATAATCCCCACAACTCGGAAGGGATTCCCAAGATCTCCATGAGGTAGATACCATCTTGAATTTCTTTTAGTAAATAGAGGTGAATGAGAAAGAGGAGAGTTTGCAAAAACAATATATGTTTATTTGTTTCACAGAATCCAGTCACAGCCCTGAAGAGAGTCCCCGTAAACTGAGTAAGGGATTCCCAAGATCTCCATGAGAATCCAGTCACAGCCCTTAAGAGAGTCCCCGTAAACGGAGTGTGATTCGAAACGCGTTGGCATATTTCTACCATCAGGGGATGTTTTTCAATATAAAAATAAGTAGCGGCCGAGGGAAATAATGTTTTGGATGTACAAATCCTCTGCCGCCATAAATGTACTCACCCCAGTTGGTTGGTAACCTTAGTTTGTTTCTTTGAAAATTGTTAGTGTAGGTTACCCTTTGTTTTTCTTGGACTGGAAACTATACCAAATCAATGTTATTTGTTATCTGTTATTTGGATTCCTTGTTTCAACCCTCATTTGTCTTGATGGTATGTGAATCGTTTTGTGATGTCATTTGAATTATGTGTATCTGATATCTGTCTTTGTGAATTGAAAACAAATGAAATTTAAGAATATGAATAATTAAATTAATAGACCAACTTGATTGAGAATTTGGTCTGAGTCTGCATAAAAAGTTGCAGCCTAACAAATGGTCAGCTAGATGTTTTGATTATTATGTATTTATTGGCCCTATCTAGCTGTGTGTCATAGGGCCCACCCCTTGTATTACCAAGACTTTTAGAAAGATGGCATTTTTGCTCCAAGTCCTGTGTGCCTGCAACCTGTCTCCAATATACATCTGGGGTGGGTGACAGCTGGACTTTGTGCAATTCTCTAGACAGCCACTCGCAAAGGGAGCTTAGGTGTGACTTGATGGGCCATCCACATCCTGATTGGACATCCTGGGCAGGATGGGTGGGAGGAGCTGGGCACAGGCTCATTTTTTGCACTTGAATATGCTGTGTCCTGTCCCCACACAAAGGACTGCTTAACCCCCTGTATTGAGTCTGGTGCCAGGGCAGACCGGGGGGTGAGGTCTCTGTGCACTTTAAAGCCCTTCTTTGAGGTCTCCCCCACTTCCAAGCCACCACTGGGTATAAGAACTGGACTGCTGACCCTACCACTTCAGTACACTTCTTGACCTGTGGATACTCTGCCAGGAGGAAGGATGGCTGTGCTGCTGCTGGACTGCTGCTCTCGAAGAACTGCTTCTCTGGTGTGCTGACCTGCCTGCTACCCTCCTTGCCTGGGTGAGGAAGACTGGTCCTGCACCACTTGAACCCAGACTGACTTCAAGAGCTTGCAAGCGTACCTCCTATTCTGAAGTTTCAGGGACATCAAAGACTTCCAACCACCCTGCTACAGCATCTGGACTCTGCCATCTGTGAGTCTTACCCTGCCAAGTGGTGCCAATCCAGTCCTGGGCCCTTGGAAGTGGGTTTAAAGTGCTGCTCCCACAAAAATCCACCATCTACGCCATTGCGCCGCTCAGAAAGGCTCATCTCAGAATCCTGACCACTACGACTCGCGGCCATTTTAAATCTAAGTCTCCTACCTCGCCCACCCCCGTCTCGTTCCCTGGACTTCTCCCCCCTACCCGAACAGACGTCGTTCACGAGTCAATGAATATACCTTCGTTATATTGTTGTGATTTCTAAGCTACCAATTTTTGTAAAGCGAGCCGATACTTTCGACTTGTCATGAATCAATGCTTATACTACTGCCATACTATGTAACCTCTCCGCTGCTAATGTTGTAAAGCGCTCTGATACCTTCGGGTCTGGCCAGCGCTATACAAAACTCTTAAATAAATAATAAATCTCTCATGACAACGCTTCGCTACGAGGATCGAGAACATGGCATCACCTCCATTCCCAACGCATCCTCAACTTTGCACATCTTAGAGTCGACGCATTGCCTTCCTCCTGCGGTTTGACAACAACGCACCACCCTTTTGCTGCTCATATCTCATCTCCGTCGACGATGCAACGAAGGTACTTTGCAGCGGGTCAAACCTGGACCCTCTAGCCGGCCCGCGCTCAACTGTGGTTGGCCTAAACCTTTGACGTTGTCCAGGTCTAGTGCGACCAGATAGCCTCGGTTGGCGCTTGTTGGAAATTGCCGTTTCTGCAGGGTTATCACCAAACTTTTTGCTTCTTCCTCCTATTTTTTCCTGACCTGTGTTTGTTGGCTATAGGACTGTGGGCACTTTACCACTGCTGATCAGTGCTAAAGTGCATATACTCTGTGTAAATTGTGATTGGTTATCCATGATTGGCATATTTGTTTTACCAGTAGGTCCCTAGTAAAGTGCACTGAGTGTGCCAGGGCTGGTAAATCAAATGCTACTAGTGGGCCTGCAGCACTGATTGTGCCACCCACATGAGTAGCCCTGAAAAGATGTCTCAGGCCTGCCACCGCGGTGCCTGTGCGTAGTTTGTTAACTGCCATGTCGACTTGGCAACCCACTTGCCAGGCCCTACCCTTCCCTTTTCTTACACATAGGACACCCCTATGGTAGGCCCAAGGTACCCCCCTGGGCAGGGTGCAGTGTATGTGAAAGGTAGGACATGTACTCGTGTGTGTAACATGTCCTGATAGTGAAATACTGCCAATTTCGTTTTTCACTATTGAAAGGCTATCTTGCCCAATAGGACAGAATGGGGAATGCTTTGTAACATTTTACAAGCGTATCTTCCCATAGGGATAAGATTGAAAAATGGAGTTTGGTATCCCTGAACTCAGAATTTGATAACACATCTTTTAGTAAAGATGGTTTTTAAATTGTGTGTTTGAAAATACCACTTTTAGAAAGTGGCTATTTTTTGTTCAACCATCCTGTATGCCTCTGCCTGTTTGTGGATTGACTGTCTGGTTTCAGTGTGACGGAGACAGAGGATTTGCATTCCCTGTAGACAGCCTCTGGGGGGGGTGGTGGGGGGGGGGGGGTTGAGGTGTGCCTGGCCCTTCCTCGATGACTCAGCCCTGAGCTGAATAGACCCTGGCTGCATATAGAGTGGTGGGAGATTTACCGTGCACCTGAATGGAGCCGGTCTCCCTTGCACAATGCTGTCTCCACCTCCTGTGGTTATGCTGCACCAGTGAAGGCAGAACTGGTTTGAACTGGGCTCAGAGCCCACTGCACAAAGACATTTTGGGGTATAAGTATCCGACCCAAAACCCCAGACCTTGGATCATTCCTGGAATTCAAGAGGAACCTTTGCCAAGGAGAAGAGCTGGAGAGACTGAGAAGTACTGCCCTTGCTGTGTGTCTGGGGTTGGCCTGCAGTTGCTGTTTCTGCCAAGGAAAGGAGAAGGACTTTGCTGTGTGCTGTGTCCCCTGCTTGAAGGAGATCTCCAAGGGCCTGAAGTGTGCTGGCCTCCTGTTCTGAAGTGTCAGGGACACAAAGACTTCACCCCCAGCTCCCCTGAACTCCGCTGCTTTAAGTTCTAGCCTGCCAAGAGGTGCCTGTGCCAGTTTTGGGCCTCTGGAGGTTGTTGCTGCTGTTTGGGAGCTGGAAGAAAGAAGAAACTCAAAGAACTACAGAAATCGAAACATCGCCCTTCTTGCAGCTGTTTTCCTGACGCATCTCCGCGGTGCGAGAAGAATTTCCACGCATCGCTGTGCCGCTGCGGAAACCGCCGCAGCGCCTGTCGCCGCTGCAAGAATCGACGCATCGAGGGATCGCGGCTGAAGAGAACCGATGCAGCGCCGCTAGACACCGTCACATCGATCACCGAGGCATCCCGGATTTCCACGCATTGCACCTGTGCGGCAAGTTCTTCTGACGCATCACCCGCGGACCAGAACCGTCTCGAAGAATTGATGCATCACTCCCCGTACAGACCGGATTCAACGCAACCCTTCCTCTCCATGCAGCGTGACTGTCGCATCGCCTCCCCAAGGTCTCGGTAGTGTCGCATCTCTTTGTTTTCCGATGCTGCGGCTGTTTGGCTTGAGAACTTTGACGCATCTACAGGAACTTTTGTGTAAAAGTCACGCATCCATAGTTTTCTATGGTACAAGTTCTTGAAACCTTTTGAAAGTCATATTTTTAAGAGTGTATGTTGGATTATTGTCGTTTTGGTCTTGTTTAGTTTAGATAAAGATATTTTATTTTTCTAAACTGGTGTGGTGTCCATTTGTGGTGTTTTCACTGTGTTACTGTGAGTGTTGGTACAAATACTTTACACATTGCCTTTGGGATAAGCCTGTCTGCTCGTGCCAAGCTACCAAGGGGGTGAGCAGGGGTTATCTAAAGTGTGTATCCCCCTTACCCTGACTAGAAGCAAGGGTCCCTATTTGGACAAAGGTACCTACCTCAGCCAACTAGAGACCCCCATTTCTAACCGCGCTTTATGCTTTTAAGCACTATAATTCAAGATATTCCTTAAAAATTAATAACTTCAGTTCTACTTATTGTTTTTTTGTCGTTTTGGTCTTGTTTTGTTCATTACATTAAGCTTTATTTTCTAACCAGGAGTGATATAGTTTTGTGTGGTGTTTTCACTGTTTTACTGTTTAAAGTGTTGCACAAGTACTTTACACATTGCCTCTTAAGTTAAGCCTAACTGCTCTGTGCCAAGCTACCAGAGGGTGAGCACAGGTTAATTTAGGGTGTCCATCTGACTTACACTGACTAGGATTGTGGTTACTGCTTGGACAGGGTGCATACCTCTGCCAACCAGAAACCCAATCTGTTACAGTTCCTTAACTTTTTCTTTCCTATAGTTACATGTAAGCCATTAGGGGCATAAAACTAGGTTTATATAATAGCCACAATTTCTCTTATTGTGTTTGTACTTTAAATTAAATTTCTGATTTTTGTCTTTAGGTATTATGGAATGCCAATGCCAGTTGGTTATAATCCGTACATGTATGGACAACAAGCTCTCCCTTTTATGTACCAAGCACCTGGACAACCACCTTATCCTGGCCCTCAGCAACCTGGATATCCTTACCCCCAGCAGAACTACTTTCCTCAGCAGTAACCGGTCTATGGAATGACTCAGCTTGTTCAAAGTACAACTCGCAAAAAGCTTACTATGACCTTTGCCCAAGCTATTGTATTTTAATGTACTGAATGCAATCTCTATTTTTGTCTTTTGTTGAATTCTCAAAACTGTACTGAAGTTTCATTTCTGATTGCACTAAAAGTTATTGCGAGATTACTGTTGCTGCGATTCAAACACTAGGCATAATTTGGTCAGCTGGAATTTAAAACTGTAAAGAAAACACATATAACTTTAATTCTGACAATGTTTTGTTTGAAAATCGTGTTTTTTATACCTTGAATTATTGAACAATTTGATACCATTATATTACATAACTAAGCCTCATATGTTCCTGGTTTTGGAGGGTTGCAGGACAAAATCCTTTCTTCTATATTTTTTTTTTTGTTGCTCTTATTTCCTTGTTGCTCTTATTTCCCTAAGACTAGGTAGCAAGTCAATATTTTTGTCTATTACCTAAAACATGTAAATCAAATCATAACTTAAATAAATTACAGAACTGTTTAAAATCCTTTTTTCAGATGTGTGTATGTATTTTTAGATTGTTTGTGTTTATACACTTTTTTTTCTTTTCTCCTGATTTGACTACATATAGATCAGGACCACTGATATTTGCTGTGGCTATATCATTCCCACCCAAAGTTACATGCACGGGCACCATTTTTAAAATATTCTCAATGGTAAAGCCGTCTAGTGTTGGGTCAGGAGTTTTGCAAGTTTTTTCTTCGAAGAAGTCTTTCGAGTCACGAGGTTTAGTGACTCCTCCTCTCTGTGGTAATGCGCATGGGTATCAACTCCATTGTTAGTGTTTTCTCTGCCGTCTGGTTCGGACGTGTATGCCTCTGCTCCGTGTTTCGCCTCCGTTTTGGTTCAGTTCTCCGGTTCTTTTCTCTGTCTTCGGTATTATCGCTTGCGCATTTCCTTCTGCCACTCTGGAAAAAAAACTCCTTCGGAACAGCGCCTTTCGGGGCCTACCTTCTCCATTGTTGCCAATCTTCCTGAAAATGCTCCACTGGTAATGGAACGCACGCCCTTTCGGTTCTGCCTGCGTTGCCTTGCGAAGTAACCTCACACAGACCAACACTTGGTTTGCAACTTAAGCTTGTCCCCCGAGCACAATGAAGAGGTCTGCACCTACTGCAAGTCATTCCACTCCAAAAAGACCCTTCGGGATCATAGAGCTCTTCACATTGAGATGTCGTACAGAGCCACCGGTGACACTCCCTACATCTTTGGTGAGGAGCATGCCCAGGAGCAGCCATCGATTGACGAGGAGGTGGCGTTCTCCGTTGATGAAAGTTTGGACTCAGAGCTTGAAGAGGACTTTGAGGTAGAGGACATTACTCCAGCTCAACAACCTGTGATTACACCTTCCCCTGCTCCTATTCACCAGCACAATCCTACCAAAAAACATCTGGCATCGCTGGTCTCAAAATCCCAGTTCCCCGGTCCGCCACTACTATTTAGCCATGGTCGGCACTGAAAAACCACTAAGGAAGCCCACCGTCAGGCTCAGCACCGAAAGCACATGAGAAATTGAAGCCATCAACTTCGGCTTCCTCGGACCAAACCACCAACCGGCATCGTGTCGATCTTCGGTACTGAGCTGACAGCCGTCATCCTATACCTCGGCACCAAATGTACAGTCTACCTAGCGCCAGGCCGAAAGCTTCAGAGCCGAAGCATTCCAAGCCGACCGCCAAGCTCTGTTCTAAAACACAGGTGGAACCAATCCTGCACAAATTACAGGAGAAATTGGACACACGGATCCTGATATTTATCCTGCGCACCCTTCTCCTTCTGAAGATGCTTCCTCTTACCAGGAGGTTATAGCGAGGGCTGCTGCTTGTCACAATGTAGAGCTTCATAAAGAGCCTTTAGAGGATGACTTCCGCTTTGACACGCTTTCCAACACACATAGGGCGACCCAATAACTGCCCATGTTAAAAGGTATGCTTAGGCATACTGAGGACATATTTAAAGACCCTATTAGGGCTAGGGTTGTAACGCCTAGGATAGTTAAAAAATACAAACCCGCACCATCTGACCCTACTTATATTAAAGGACAGTTACCCCAGACTCCCTAGTTACTTCCACAGCTTGCAAGCGTGCCAACTCTCAGGCCACTGCAGACACTCCGCCTCCTGATATAGAGAGTAAAAGAATAGATGCTGGAGTGAAAAGAGTTTCAGCTCAGGCTGCCAACCATTGGCATATTGCCAACTCGCAAGCTCTCCTAACATGCTATGACCGCTCCCACTGGGACAAAATGGAAGATCTTCTTCAGTATCTCTCATAGGAACACAAAAAGTGCGGTCAACAGTTAGTGTCTGACTGTAAAATTATAACTAACGCTTCCAACCGGTGTGCATTAGATGCTGCAGACACCGCAGCCATAGGAGTAAATACTAGTATTTTACTTCGGCGACACGCTTGGCTTCAAATCTCTGGGTTTAGCCTGAGGTTTAACAAGCTGTCTTAAACATGCCCTTTGATAAGGAACATGTGTTTGGTCCTCAGATGGATTGCTCATTGGAAATATAAAAAAAAAGATACTGAAACGGCCAAAGCTATGGGAGCACTTCAAACACCTGCTACCCGTGGGTTTTTTCGTCGCTTAGGATACCGTGGA
Source organism: Calotriton arnoldi (assembly GCA_963921515.1). NCBI lineage: Eukaryota > Metazoa > Chordata > Amphibia > Caudata > Salamandridae > Calotriton > Calotriton arnoldi. The sequence goes on along the minus strand of CAWUFW010000021.1, from coordinate 209,493 downwards.
GCCTCAAAATCCACCTCTTCTGAGGCTTCAACCTCTCAACAAAGCAGCAAGGTCAGGGCTAATACTCTAAGGGCTACTACTGAGGCTCCTATAGAGGAAACAACACCAGAGGCAGAAGTAAGGGTGCCTCTCCCCGTGAAGCAACACCCTCTACCAAACAGTGACTACCCTATCCTTCCCCCAGTCATATAACACCTGCCAGGGGCAGAATTCGCAATTACAAGTGGGTATTAGCCATCATCCAACGTGGCTATAGTCTGGAGCTCATTACCACACCACCCAATATTCCACCTTGTGTTCACAAAATGTCACACGAGCATCAAATATTGCTCAAACAGGAAGTTCAAGCTATTTTCCTCAAAGGTGCTATAGAGCCTGTCCCTCTTCAACATCAGTGTTCACGGCTATACTCTCTGTACTAATTAATCACCAGAAAGGATGGGTCTTTAAGGCCAATTTTAGATCTCAGGCCCTTAAATGCATCCTATTAGAACACTTCCACATGGTTACCTTACAGGATGTCATTCCACTTCTTCAACAAGGTGACTTTATGGCAACACTAGACTTAAAGGATGCCTACTTCCACATGCCAATACTCCCAGCTCATTGCAAATATTTAAGATTTGTCATAGCAGGCAAACATTACCAGGTCAAACCTTTGCCATTCGCGGTAACCACTGCACCTCGAGTGTTCACCAAATGTCTAGCAGTGGTCGAATTGTATCTTCGAAGACAAGCTATCCACGTATTCCCATACCTGGAAGACTGCCTTATTAAAGCCAGCACTCTTCATCAGTGCCAACAGGACACTTGGTTGACAGTAGATCTTCTCCACAATTTGGGGTTTAATATCAACATCCCCAAATCTCATACACAACCTTACAGATTCAACCATACTTGGGAGCAATCCTGAACATACAATGAGGATTAGCTTACCCCCAGTCCCGTAAGAATTTACTACTTTCAGACAATACTGCCCCAGTTTCAGGCCAACCAACAACCCATAGAATGGTTGTATGTCTGCTACGGATAATGGCTACTTGCATTGCCATAGTTCCCCATGCAAGAATACATGCGAGTCCATTACAACGTCTTGCTCGTCACTGTTCACAGTCACAGGGTCAGTTGACAGATCTAGTATTGATAGACCGCCACACTCCCCATTCTCTGCAATTGTGGAACACCACCAACCTGTTGAAGGGGCAGCCTTTCCCCGACCCTGTTCCCCACCTCACTCTCACAACAGGCGCATCAAAGACAGGATGGGTGCTCACCTACACTTCGCAGTGCAGGACCTATGAAATGTCAAGCACCAGTCTCCCCTCATCAACTACCTAGAGGTTCAAGCTGTTCACCTAGCATTAAAAGCTTTCCTACCTCACAAGGTTGTCCTATTCCCGATAGACAATGAGAGCCATGTATTATATTAAAAAATAAGGGGGACACGGTCTACACAACTCTCGCAACTGTCTCAGACCATCTGGAACTGGGCTCTACATCACCACATCTACTGTTGCTCAGCAGGGTGCAGCAACAAGTCCACAAATGGGAATTCCAACCACAAGTCCGCCTACCCTACTTCCAAAAGTGGGGCTTCTCTCAAATAGATCTTTTCACCACAGCATAAAATGCAAAATACCCAAACTTCGCCTCCAGGTTCCTACAACCTCTATCCATGGGTAATGCACTATGGATGAGTTGGTCAAAACTATTTGCCTACTCTTTTCTGCCTCTCCCCCCATTTCTGGTTGGAAGTTCAGGCAGCCGTCTCTAACAATGATCCTAGTAGCTCCCACTTGGGCTTGTCAGCCTTGGTTCACAACATTATTAGACCTTTCAGTAGTTCCACACAAGAAGCTCCCCAACAGGCCGCACCTTCTCACTCAAAATCATGGTCAAATCAGACACCCAGATCCCAAAGCTCTCAACCTGGCTCCTGAGGTCATAGAATTTGGTTATCTTAACTTGCCAGTAGAATGTATGGACATTCTTAAAGAAGTTAGAAAACCTACAACTATGGCCTGCTGTGCAGCAAAATCGAAAAGTTTTGTTTGCTACTGCCACTGAAAAGAAATTGACCTTTTCACAACTACAGTATAAAACATTATATGCTACCTACTTCACTTACAAAAGGTGGGTTTAGCATATACTTCCATATGTTTGTCTCGCTGCCATGGCTGCATATCTTCAAAATAGACAACACCTTACCCTCTTCAAAATTTCAGTCATTAAAGTCTTCACAGAAGGATTTAAACGTGTTATTCCACCCAGGATTCCTTCTGCACCTTCATAGAAGCCTAATATAATACTCACAAGACTCATGGTACCTCCTTTTGAGCCTCCGCACTCATGCCCTCTTCGGTTCCTATTGTGGAAGGTGGATTTGTTAGTCGCCATAACTTCACTCCGACGTGTAACTGAGTTCCAGGCATTAACCTTATAAGAACCATTCTTCCAAATCCACAAAGACAAGGTGGTTCTTCGAACCAACCCTAAATTCCTACCTAAGGTGGCCTCACAATTTCAAATCAATGTATCCATTGAATTGCCAGTTTTCTATCCTTGATTTCTGTTGCGGAAAGAGCTCTTCATTCATTAGATGTCAAAAGAGCACCTATGTTCTACTTTCATAGAACTAAAACTTTCAGAAAGTATCAACAACTTGTTGTCCCCTTTTCACAACCACACAAAGGTAACCCTGCATCCAAAGCAGGCATAGCCAGATGGATAGTAAAATGTATTCAAACTTGCTATATGCTAAGGCCATAAGACCTTTACCTATTCCTCCCAGAGCACACTCTACTCGCAAAACGGAAGCAACCATGGCCTTTTTAGGAAAAATTCCCATAGTTGATGTATGTAAAGCAGCTGCATGGGTCACACCGCACACTTTCACCAAACATTACTGTGTGGAAGTTTTAGCACGCCAACAAGCCATTGTAGGGCAGGCAGTGTTACATACTCTTTTTCAAACCACAGGTTAGCCACTGCTTATGAGGAGGGACTGCTTTTACAGTCTATGCAGAGAATTTTTATCTACAGCCACACATGCCTTTGAACGAAATAGGTTACTTACCCTCTAAGCATCGGTTTGTGGCATGTAGTGCTGTAGATTCACATGCGCCCACCCTCCTGCCCAGATACCTGTGACTGTTGCAGTTTTTCACATTTAATAATTTTCATTACTTATACATTTAGAATGGTCATCGTTTTTACTTACACATACTTTGTACTCCTTTCTCACCCGCCTGTGAGAAAATACTCTAACAATGGAGTTGATGCCCATGTGCATTACCACCAAGAGGAGTCCCTTTACCTCGTGACTCAAAAGACTTTGAAAAAAAACAACTTGCACGACTCCGGATCCAAATCTACAGCACTACATGCCACGAACAGATAATTACAGGGTAACCTATTCCTTTCTGGATGTCATTAATCTTTTTATTCATCCAATTTGTTTTTTCCCTTATTGTGGTGTTTTTAACTTTTGGAATGGGAAATCTAATTTTCTTTGTTAACTATATATATTTATGCTCTTCTCCAGCTATTAAATTGAAAAGACAATCAATAATTGAGGCTGTTACCTGTCTCCTGGCTTAGGTTCAGGAATATTGTGATTCGTGAAAAATCAAAGTGAAATAGACTTTAATATTTTACTTTTAGGACAGTCTTGAATCAGTACTGTAATCAAAAAGTGCCCATCTGTCTCTTATGACTTTCTTTCCACTCTTTGTGTATTTGGAAAATAGAAGGTTTACCTTAGATAACCCTCACCTACCAGGGTTTCCCCTTGGTGGCATGCTTCATCATTGGGTTCTTCCCTTTCCCCTGCGGAACGGGGCGTGCTACGACCTTTGTGGGAGCACTTTGCTGTTGGTCTATATGGTAGATGAAGGATAAGATCGGAAGGGGGTGGGGGAGGTTGCAGGGTGGAAAAACGTAAAAATACCTGGCTAGTGGAAAACATTTTTATTTGTACCTCCATTCGGTATGATTAAAAAATGGGTAAATTGGAAACTCAATGGAAATAATGTTCCTGAGTTTCGCTGGTCAACCTGTTTCAAGCCCTACCCCAAGGCTATTCATCAGAACCAAGGGTTACTACTCCCTGATACCACACCTGTTATTTCTCAGTAGGAATACCACTGTTTGCTTAGAAAAACACCTATATAAAGATATATACATACAGCACCTATTGGTTTTTGACACTGGAAAACCTGCAAAAATAAATGAATGGAAAAAAGAAAATTAGTTTTACATGGCTCATAGCCATGTTACATATATAATGCTTATATAATGAGAAACACATCACCATTGTGGAAAAAACGTGATATATTTCTCTTGCGATTTATGTGAGCACTTCTAGTGCTACCGAATGAAAGGATTATATTAAAATGGCACAAAAAATGGACATACACACATATATACCAAAAGTTAAAATTAAGTAGCAAAGAGGAGACATACATGTCAATTGCCTCCATTGGGCTTCATGAGACCATACGGGGGGGAAGGGATGCCTTTAGTCACACTCTGTGTAATATAGTAAATGAAGAAATGAAACACAGGGTCTACTTAATTTTAACTTTTGGTATATATGCGTGCATGTCCGTTTTTGTGCCATTTTAATGTAATCTTTTCATTTGGTAGCACTAGAAGTGTATCAGGGAGTAGTAACCCTTGGTCCTAAGGAATAGCCTGGAGATGGACTCTTTTTGAGTACAGTATGCTTGCTAGGAGGATGAGCCCCTTTGGCTTTCTTCCTCTACCTCCCACTTATTGTTCTTAAATTCTTGAATCTGACCAACTTACTAAAGCTGTGTCTTGCCCTTGATTCAGGAAAACCTGTTAAGCAGAAATGGGATTCACATGCTTTAGTATCTGTGTGAATGCCCCAAATCCCTCTGGTTGGGGACCCAATAAAAAGTGTTAATTTTTAATGTCTAAACCAATCTTATAGGGTCTGGGAGCGAGGTCTCCCACAAATTCTTGCTCCCCAAAATATTACCTTTTACAAAACACCCACTGTTGATGATTTGCAAACTGTGTTAAACTTCAGTTTCAGGAGATAATGTATCCCTGCAGTAAGGCACCTCCCAGCACATCACTTTAGTCCAATACAGTCAGTAAATAAATGGGCCAATCAATAACTGAGTTCTAGATCAGCAGAATAGTTTAAAGGATTTATTACAAACATTCAAAGAAGTGTGATACAGAGTTGATGCCATAAAGGTTTTTCAGCAAATAAATCATTACAGAAAAGTTCAAAATCAAAAATATTCTAAGTCTCAAATGGACAGCATCCATAGCAGCATCTAAGTCTGCAGGAAAGTCTTTTCACTTACCCCCAAAGTGAAGGTTTATATACACTATTGTTGCATAATTTGGGCCAGATGTACGACGCATTTTACCTGTCGCAAAGGCCCATTGGCCATGTACAAAAGGCGATTTGCGTCTCGGTAACTTGTCACCGAATTGCATTTTGCTTTCGCGATTCGGTATTAGGAAGGGGCGTGTTTAGTGTGTCTCTTCCTAATACCGAATAGCACTGGTATGTATAAATGTTTTGCCACCGGAATGCGGTTGTAAAACATTCATAATTTTCCGACTCCGTAGAGGAGGCAGTAACCCATTTGCAAACGGGAACAGGGTCCCCAAGGGACCTCTTCCCGTTTGTGAATGTGGGTGAAAACATTTTTTAAGAGCATGCAGTGGGCCCACAAACCACTGCCTACTCTTAAAATAATTCAAAGAAAACTTTTCATTTTTATTTTTCTAATGCAGCTCGTTTCCCTTTAAGGAAGCTTATTCTAGCTATTCCTAATGGGTCGCAAATTGCACCCTGCCTCATGAATATTGATGAGGCAGGTCCATTTGCGATCCATTGGGAATCGCAAACCGTGTCTGAGACACTGTTGTACATAGTGGTTTGCGATTTCCTAATTCTGAATTGCAAAAATTCACAATTAGGAAATCGCAAACTAACTTTTTTTTGTACATCTGGCCCTAAATCACTAAAATTGCAGAATCATTGTCGTATTGTATTGTAATTGCATTTATATAGCGCTTACTACCCCTGACGAGGCGTCAAAGCGCTTTTTCAGCGAGTAGCACGCTACTCCGGAACCCATAAAGATATGATCAAAGTTGTTAGTCTCAGTAAATCCGAACACAGTATTATTAAGCGTCATATAGCCTTAGCACCATCCCACTACATGAATTTTGATTCTGCCCACTCTATGCTAATGTCATCTGGAGATGTCAGAACAAATCAGTTGTATGAACAGTAGCAATTTATTATGAATGAATAGGTTAGAGTGAGCTAGCAGAAAGACCTTGGATAGTGATACGTTATTGTGACCATTTTAAAAGGCTTCATCAAAGACGACAGAAAATAACGGCACTGGATAAAAAAATTACCTGCTTGACTGTGTGCTGCAGAAATTGCAAATAGCGAAATGTACTGGGGGAAGCATCCAATTTAGAGAATATTGCTTCTAGGCCCTAATTGAGGCCAAGTTAGCAAAAGTCAGGAAAACACGCTTCTGCAAGTCATAAGAAATTTGTTAAATACAAAAAAGCTGCACAATGTCAGTGCGTACATGTATAATCACACTTAAAACTGGCATTTTTTACTCTATTAATGATGCATAAATATATAAATGCACAAAAAGCTTCAACAGTTGCAACTTCTCCAATAAAGTGCTGGCGTAATAATTACGTCATCCAAAACTTGGTGTGTGGCCTCACACTTAGTTAAACAAATGGCATGGTTATCCTGTTTAAAAAAGTGTAGGCTGTCCGTTCTCCCCTAAATGTAATGATAAATCTTTTCCTCCTTTGGTCTGCATTAAGTTGAGAGACTTGTATTGGACATATACATTACAACATCCAGTGCTATTGCACACCAGTTGGAGAACAGACATTGTAAAAGATCAGAGAGACAGAGATTTAGACAAGGGTTCTGTTAGACCTGTCAGCCTTGGGGTGGTCCTCTACCAAGCTTTTTGCCTTCTCTCCTCTTGTTTTGCTGAATTTGTTTTTGTTTGCCTTATGACTCTGCACACTTTACCACTGCTAACCAGTGCTAACATGCTTGTCCTCTAAACATGAGGAAATTAGGTTTCACCCAATTGGTACATTTAATTTATTTGTAAGCCCCTAGTAAAGTGGTACTACAGGGACCCAGGGCTGGTAAATCAAATGCTACTAGTGGGCATGCAGCATTGATTGTGCCACCCACTTATGTAGCCTTTTAAAACATGTTCCAGTTCTGCCATTGCAGCCTGTGTATGCAGTTTTAAACTGCCATTTCGACCTGGCAGAATAAACCTTTTTCCAGGTTTTAACCTTCCTTTTGAATGCATAGATGCCATCGCTAGAGACGGCCCTTAATCGCCATAGGGCAGGGTGCATTGTATTAATAAGTGGGACATGTACTTTTAACCTTTACGTGTCTTGGTAGTGCAAAACTCCTAAATTCGTTTTTCACTACTGCAAGGCATACTGCTCCCATAGGATAATATTTGGTTACCTTATTATATTTAATAAGTGATAACTTTTGTGTGAATGTCATGTTTGGTGTCTGAGGAATTGTAATTTAAACCCTCTGTCATTTTCAGAATTGTGACTTAAAATCTGACTTTAAATTGTAAAGTTAGATTTTAAGTCACAATTCTGAAAATGCCACTTTGACAAAGTTTACATTTTTTTGTCCTAACTATTTGGTACCTGAAGCTCGTTTCTGGGTCACCTATGTGTAGTTGGCAGTTGTATATTCCTTCCAACCAGTATCAAAATGGGGGGGGCGGGGGGTTTGGATGTTGGCAGAATGGGCCATCTTGGTCATGGCTTGATTTGGGGGAATGGAGGTAGTGCTGTCACCTACCACACTTGCACTTCAAAAGCACTGGCCCAGCTCGCACACAAAAAACTTCACACTAGCCTATTGTGCCTACAGATAGACACGGACCAAGGCAGGGAGGCAGGAAATTCCAGATACCTCTGTTTCTTCTACTTCAAAGTGGGCACCAGATATAAAAACGGGAGTCACAGACCCACTATTCAGTACACTCCTGGACCTGTGGATAACACAGAAGAAACACTGCCCTGCTGCTTGAGGCCTGCCCTGCTGTCTGAGAAGGAAGACTAAACCTTCACTCTTCATCCCAGGCTGAAGTGATTCTAAGAGTCAGCTGACTGACCTCCTGTTCTGAGCGACAGGGACACAACAAGCTCCAGAGGCCTATTTACAACTGCCCACCTCACCTGCTGTACTGGACCTGGCAGAGCCATGCTGGCCTCTGCTGGAGTGACTTCTTGATCCCCAAGAGGTGCCTCTCAGGTCCTGGACCCTTGGTGTGGCATCAGTTGGGCTCCTCCTCAAAAGTAGAAACAAAGAGACATCCTGAGGTCTTGGGCCCGTTTGCGCAAAAAACTTCTGTGAACTTGACTCTTTGCGCTACAGTGACTGCGAGCGCGAGATCTGCACTTTGAGCTACAGCATCGACAGCCCGAAGTGACCGCCAATGGGAATCTCTAGCAATGACCGTCCGCCAACATGATCGTCGTGCTACAGCGATGAGCGTCTGTGAAGCCCGAACTGCTCTTCATGCTACAGCGACGACCATCCGCAATGCTCTCACTGCTCCTCGCAGCCTCCTCCATCGTTAACGGAGCTCTTCGCGCTAGGCTTTAGAAGGTAACTTTTGCAGTGAGACTAGCCTTATCCCTGTATCTGGCCCACGCTCCATCACGGTCGCCTGACCTTGCCTTTCACCCGGTCTTGCACGACCAGATAACTGTGCTGCGCTTTGTGCTTTTAGGCGCTGAGCTTATGATAAATCTTTAAAATTGCATATCTCCAGTTCAACAGATTAGATTTTTTGCTCTTTTGGTGTCAAAAAATGTTACCCCATTTTTTTTAATTGGTGTGGGTCTTTTCTTGTTTTGTGTTGTTGATATTATTGCTGTTTGTGTGCTGCATACATAATTTACACATTGCCTCTAAGTTCAGCCTAACTGCTTTTGTGCCAAGCCACCAGAGGGTTAAGCAAAGGTTAATTTAGTGACTTTTGTGGTTCACCAAGTCAAGGGTTGTGACTGCTGCTTGAGAAGGGCTCACTCCCCCCTCAACCAGCAACCCAATTTCTCATGGGTACAAATAAAGGAAGCGCTGCATTTTGTACGGTCATTCATGCTAATTCTGATAGTCCAAGCAATGGAATCCCAATCTAAAGTCTGTGGCATTTATACAACTCTAGTCACGTTTCTAGTGTGGTCTACAGAGTAACTATGCAATTTATTCTAATTCGATACTATGCCTTCTTCCAAGTTCATGACAGAACCCTATGTCGTAATTTATTTGCCCTCTGTTAGCTTAGACTGTCTTTTTCTTACTGAATCCTGGAAAAACTATAAATCACAGGCTATCATTCACCTCCCGGGGCCACACAGTTGAAGAACCGGACATACCCCACTTACTGGGTCTCGGCGGCGGGGGAACCGCCCAAGTCTTCCATACTCTTCATACGTAGTAAAAGGAGACACAGGAGCCTTCATCTGCAGGAGGAACCCAGATTTATTCAGATAGCCCGGGCTATGGAACAGAGTCCCAAGCTCGTTAGAAACAAGACAGAGGAGGCTGCTGCTTTACTCCGCAGCTTACAAGCCTTTTATACTTTTTCATTCCAGTCTTTTGGCTGTTAGTCCATTGTTCAATCAGGGCAGTGTTTGCAGTTGATAACCAGATCCAGACGGTGTTTGTAGTTGGTGACCTGATCAAGGCTTGGTACCCAAAGTATTGTTCACTCAGCTTGATCAAAGCACGGTCATTCAGGTCATTGTTCGATCAGCTTGATCAAAGCGCGGTCATTCAAACCATTGTCCAATCACCCTGATCAAGGCCCAGCAGTCAGACCATTGTCCAGATAACCTGATCACGGGGTCAAGGATGTTTACCAGGCAGGAGCAGGAGATGGGAAACAAATCATTTACACAGGGCGTGAGTGTCTCATGGTTTTCTGTCGAACTGCAAAGAACAGGGGGTTGGGTGTGCGACAGTTCCTGGGCAGAAATGCAGGCTGCAAGATGGTTTTTGTCGTGTTAGTTAGAATTTCCTCAGGCATCAGCAGAAACGACCAGGTGGGTCGTGTGGAAGTGTTTGACACGAAATGGCAATGAAAAACAATGGAGTCCCGGTACAAATGATGCCGATCAGAAGAACACTTTTCCTCAGACCCTCCTTTTGCCATTGAGTGGCAAATACTTTAAGAAATGTCAATGTTCATAAGGCCATCGGTTTCTTGTTGGAGCATCATCATCATATTGGTGTTGTGAATGTTGGAGGGTGGAGGCTGGATGGTCTGGACACACATTGTACAGAGTACTGGCAGGCACTGAAAGCACAAACAGCAGGAGACCAGGACAGTTATTCCCAAGGCAAGGAAGATGAGGACCCTCCACCCCCACTGGGAAAGGAGGCCCCAGATCCAGCCTGTGAGGGACCAGTTGCCTTCATCAGATGAATTTCGGAAGAAAGGCGATGCAGGCGTTGGATGGCATTGTATACTGTAGGTGCGTTGTCTGGGATGTACACGCAGCAGCTGGAGCCGATCAATTTACACACACCACCACGATCAGCAAGGAGGACGTCTAGGACCATGCGGTTCTGCAGTGTTATAAGGCGGTCCGCCTGTAGTTCTGCAGTGATGTTGGAGAGGGCACCAGCCGTTACTGTGATGGTGGCTTCAAGGACCCTGGTCAGTCCTCGTACAGCCCGACTGTTTGCCATGGGGCCGCAGAATGGAAGGAAACCTTTAAGGAAGTCCCCGGTTTCCTGGCCTGCTGTATCCTCGGCTGATATGGCGCCCCTACGTGAGCGACGCAGAGCGCCCTTCATCAACAGGTGGTAACTCCCATGGGTAGAATACGTTGGCGGAAGGAGGAAGGCCAGATAGCAGGTACCAGACCAGTTACGGGGGAGCCAAGTGTAGGCGGCAGTGCCACAGATAAAATAGGTGTTGGGGGATGCCACCAGCTTCGGAGGAGATGTAGAGTTTAAAGATTTTGTGATATTACAAGTACTGGTACCAACTTTCTTAGTCCCTAGGCCATGGATGCAGACACGGCCTTGCACATTTATGACATTCACAGTGTCTCGTTCATCGGGCAGTATCCTTCTTGTGCGGAATCTGGAAAATGTTCGCCGAGTGGTTGAGTTGAATACTACCATCTCACCGAGTTCATCTGGTGATAGTAGCGATGTGGATGAGCTAGTTGGGCAAAAAGGAGCATTGGCATGGCCAGATCTGTTCCGCCAGAAGTCATCCTGAAATGTTCCAAGGGCAGAATTGGCAGTACCATTGACAGTGTAGGCCTCCTGTATCAACATCCACCATGCAAGACAAGACCCAGAGATGGAAAAGGGGTAGGGAAAGAATGGGACAGGGTGTATCATGGAATGCGGCATCAGTCCGCAAACCCAGCAGTTGGAAGTGTTCATGATCAGCTGATGATGATGCAACATTTGGATGAAGGTGTTATTGAAGAATTCTGCACGGCGGGGTAATTCATGGGCTGGTAGCGTGTAATACTGGTGCTCTGCAGGAGTCGGGATAGGGGTTGGTGAGGTAACCGGATGGTAGATTAGTAACAGCCAACCAAGGATAGACAGGATGAGGGAGACAAAGAGCGTCACCGCGGTGGCCATGAAGCATTTACTATGTCGGAGACTGACATATTGTTTCTGGATTCGAGTGTTTTGGACGGCAGCCATTGTGCTAAGCCAGGGACCTCTAGTGGCTGTCTGTGATTGGTGGTTGCTTCACTGGGCGCAGGTGCCAAGAGCCCTATGGCGTACCTTAGTCTGACACACCAGCACTACTCTCGGCCGTGGAGATCACAGCTCTACAGCCTATAGGCACTTGGCGAAGTCAAAGGGCAAGCCCCGGGGGCGTAAGTTATATCGGTCGGAAGTAGGGACAGTATGGTCGGGAAACAATTGTTCTTGATGTTCAGCAGAGTTAAGGGAGGGTTCCACCCTTCCTTTCAGTACGCTGTCACTCTCTGCTTCTGTAGATGTAAAATGCAGTCTGGCATCGCTGAATGGGACAAATGTCGGGACTGTTTCTGTTTCTGAGTCTCCTTGTCCTTCCCTCACCCACTGATCATAGGGGAGGGGCAGAGGCACACGCCTACAGTGGGACGAATGCACCCAATTCTTCCGACCTTCTACTTTCACGGCGGTGCGGGTGGCCAGCAACACCTGACGGGGCTGTGTCCAGCGGGGTTCGAGGCTCTTAGTCCGTTGAAAATTCCTCACTAAGACCCAATCTCCAGGTTGGATAACGTGTCCTGGGCCCTCGCTTTTGTCAGGTATGGCCTCATGCACCTGGTGATAAAGAGTACGAAAGGTATTAGTTAGACTGTACAGGTAATCAGTTAATACAGGGTATTCAACATCAGACAGTTTCTTAGGCCGCGGGACACCCCATACATTGGCAGGCCTCCCGAACACAATCTCATGGGGGATAGCCCTATCCTGGTGTGGGCTGTTGTTCTTGTAGACAATAGGGCCAAGGGCAGAGCATCAACCCAAGTGACACCTGTCTCGGCTACTATTTTGGCCATTTTAGTTTTTAGGATGCCATTGTACACCTCCACTAGACCTGCTGACTGGGGGTGGTTAGCTGCATGAAATTTTTGTTTTATACCCAATCCTGTACAGATATATTCCATAATTTGAGCCGTAAAGTGTGTCCCGTTGTCACTCCAGACCAAGCGGGGCAAACCGAATCGTGGGAGGTACTCTTTTAATAGCATTTTGGCGGCAGTGATAGCGGTGCAGTCTTTGACGGGGTAGGCCTCCACCCATCGGCTGAAGGTACAGACCACCACTAGGACATATTTTAAATTGTTACATCGGTCCATCTGGATGTAATCTATTTGGAGGACTTCAAAAGGGAAGGTAGGAGGAGAGAATCCTCCCTTAGGAGTAACTGTGCCTTTTCCTGGGTTATACATTAGGCAAATCATGCATGTTTTAACCAGCTTTTCAGCATATGTTGGTATCTTAGAGTTGTACCATGTAGGTTCCAACAGTTTACATATCCCTTTTGCACTAATGTGAGCAGGACCATGGGCCATCGTAACTACTGGTAGCACATGACTGTCAGGTAACATCCATTGTCTTTCCATAGTCGTGCGGACCCAGCAACCATCAATTCCCTCCTTTGCTAATTGCTCCTTCCACACCCGTAGTTCCTCAGGAGTAGTATGGGACTGAATATCGATCACACTTTGTACTGTGTTTTCAACCATGCCCTCGTCTGCCACCCACCTAGCGGGACCTCCTACATACATTCCTTCCCTTTTTCTAAGAGCTGTTTGTCTGGCCGTCTGGTCAGCCAGGGCATTGCCTTTCCCAACATCATCTGTCACTTTCTTATGGGCCTTACATTTTATAATGGCCACCTTTCTGGGGAGTGTCAGGGAGTCTAACAATCGGTGAATTAGGGGGCCATGTTGAATCTTGGTCCCATGGGAAGTAAGGAAATTCCTTTCTTTCCATAACCTCCCGAAGTTGTGGGCCACCCCGAAGGAATATTGGCTGTCAGTATAAATATTTACCGTCATCCCTTTGCTTAACTCACAGGCTCTAGTGAGGGCCACTAATTCTGCTGCTTGAGCAGAGCACTGCGGAATCTGAGCTGTTTCTACTACTTGTCCTAATGTCATGAGGGCATAGGCGGCTGAGGTGTTACCATCTGGCCCTCTGAGACATGATCCGTCCACATATAGTGTACCTTCTGGTTCTGCTATCGGGGTATCCTGTAAGTCAACCCGTCCCTTCGTCTCCTCCTCTGTCCTTAATATGCAGTCATGTGGGTCTAAGCGGGCATCCTGAGTATCCAGTGGGAGTAATTTTGCGGGGTTCAGTACAGTGCATCTCTTGATGTTAATGTGGCTGGAAAAGAGTGTCAGTTCATATCCTGTGAGTCGTGCGCTAGTGAGGTACTGTGTCTTGGTGTTATTAAGGAGGGTATCTACAGAATGGGGGACCATCAGAGTCAGGGGGGAGTTCATGACGATCCCCGCACTCTGACGGACCATGAGGGCGGCCGCAGCGGTCGCCCGTAGGCATCCCGGGAGAGCCTTTGCAACAGGATCTAAGGTGGCTGAAAAATAGGCACATGGCCGATGGTGACCTCCGAACATCTGGGTCAAGACAGCGCATGCACAGCCGTCTGTCTCATGTACAAAAAGAAAAAATTGCTTGCTATAATCAGGAGTACCGAGGACTGGAGCAGTACACAGAGCCCTCTTTAAATCTTGGAAGGCCTGCGCATGCTCTCTAGTCCATGGAAAGGAACTGTCTGATATGTCTTTAGTGGTGAGGGCAAGAAGAGGTTTGACCATGGCCGAAAAGTTGGAAATCCACTGTCTACAGTATGAGGTTAGGCCTATGAAGGCTCGCACCTGCTTTTGTGTTCGTGGGGCCATCATAGCATTGATAATGGCTACACGATCAGCGGTGAGCTGCCTTCCTCCTTCGAGAGGAGATGACCTAAATAGGTCACCTTCTCTTGACAAAACTGAAGCTTTTTAAAGAGACTTTGTGATTATGGAGGGCAAGGTGGCGTAACAAACAGAGTAGCTTCTTTACATGATGGGGCAGAATTTGCAGCAATGAGGCGGTCATCTACATATTGTAATAGTGTGGAGTTATCAGGGAGTTCCAAGGAATCTAGTTGACTTTTGAGGGCTTGACTATAGATACTGGGGCTCTCGGTGAAACCTTGAGGGGCGCGGCAGAATCTAAAGCTTCGCCCACCAAGGGAGAAACCAAAAAATGTCTGCTGTCAGGATGTATAGGAATGCTGAAAAAAGCATTCTTCAGGTCTATGACCGAAAAGTGCGTTGCGTTAGAAGGGACCATCGTTAAGAGGGCTGTAATGTCGGGGACAACAGGATATTGGGAGATTGTTATTTTGTTAAGGGCCCTCAGGTCAATCACGTAATCTGTATATTTTAGGGGAGAGAGCATCTCCATTGGTCTTTTTAAGAACGGGAATAATGGGACTGTTACAGATATTGCCACGTGTTTCCTCCACTACGCCCTTGTCCATTAATTCAGATATTATTGTTAAAAGGGCCATTTCTCCTTCCGCGGGTAGTCGATACTGCCGGAGGCGGGGAGAAGTGCACCTGGCTGGATGCGTACCACATGAGGGGATATGTTGAGACACCCTACATCAGTGTCTGATGATGCCCAGAGGGAGGAAGGTAAAGACTGCAATTCTGGTGGGAGGGGACCAGACCGATACATATAGGAAGCTGCGGTGGGGGAAATTGTTAGGGATACACCTTGGGGACTACATGATATGGTCGCATACAGAGCTTTCAGTAAATCCATGCCTAACAAGTTTTCACTGCAACCTGTAGTAAGGACCAAGGGAGCGTCAACATGTGCAGGGCCAATATCGAGAGGGAGGGGTTCAGAGACAGGGCTCGTCACAGGTGTTCCTGCACAACCCACGGAGACATTTATTTTGCCAGAAAGGGGTGCCTCCGGGACTGACAGACGTGCAATAGAAGACCTGGTGGCCCCAGTATCCAAAAGAAAATTCTGATCGTTCCCCACAACTGACATTTGAACATACGGGCCCCTTTGATCCACTGGAATTTGCACTCTGGTAATACCCCTTTCCTGGCTGTCCTATGCTTGGTAGGACCCTATCTCATCAACTTCGTCATAATCATCATTGTAATAAGTGCGTGTTGCTTCGTACCCATCAAACCTATTGGCCGGGCGCGGCCGGACGGGAACGTGATCCCTGGGCCTACGTTCTTTATCCTGTGGATGGGGAGGGCCATGGTCCCTAGTCGGCCTTCCCTCCCTGGGAGCGCGAGGCCGAGTCTTCCCTGTTCGGATGTTTTCAGCTAACACGGGACACTCGTCTATCCAATGGCCGTACCCCTTACAATAAGCACACTGATCTGTTTGGAGGGCTCCCGTATGTTGAGGGCTGGAGGAGGTAGACTGGCGAGCCCTCGGAGGGTGTTGGGGTTGAGGTCTGAAATTCCCGCGGGCATCGGGACCTCTGGGAGGGTAAGCCTGCTGCAGAAGTGCCTTAGTCTTAAGATCCCTAACCTTCTTACTTTCCTTGTCTCTATCTTCATTCTCCCTATTCTCATGATATTGTGCCATAGCCAAGATACCAGTCATAGTTTGGGCAGACCACGTACTTTCAACTTTCTTAAGCCTGGTGGAAATCTCAGGAAGCAAGTTGCTGACAAACTTATCGACAAACACTGGGCCAGAACCTGGGGTCCGGGGATCCAAACCACTATGTCCCTTGTATTCTGCCTCAAAACGGGTAAAAAAGTCAGCCACATTCTCATCTTTTCGCTGCCTACAGGCGTTTATTTTATCCCAGTTAATGACAGTTTCCGGCAAAAGTGTTTTCATAAACGTTATTATTTTACCGGGCAAAGTCAGGATGGCAGCTTCTGGTTTAGTCCCTCCTACCCTTGCTTCTTCCATAGCCTCTAGGTCAGCCCATTTACCTCCCAACGCCACTTCATGATCAGTATGTCGAATCTTGTCCCAAATTTCAGTGGGGACAACCGTACCAAAAAGTAAATCTATATCCTCAAGAACGAGAGTACCTGCAGATATAATCTGACCTAATTCTCTGTAAAAGGCAGCCGGATTCTTCCGGGGATCTGGTAATTGTTCTTTTAACTGCATTACTTCTGACCTTTTCCAAGGAACATGAACCCAAAGCCTGCGCCAGTGTGCCTCAACAACCCCTCGGCCATTATTTTGGGCATCGGTAAGTGCGTTAACAAAGACAGGGGCCGCTCTCTCATTGGCATAGCTGTTTCTAGAGGGGTGTTGGAAAAAGCGGTCATATCACGGTAAGCCATTAAAGCAGACACAGCACCAAACATCCCCTCTCCCTGAACATCGCCTCTTCTTATTTGTGACCTAAGGTCCATTAATCCAGTGGGTATCTGCATAAGCGCATTCTCAAATTTTTGCATGACCAGCGTACACATGTATTCAACCCAGGTAGTCTGTTCCATAATCGTCCACTGGGAAAAGGTGGACCATATGTCTTTAAAGGCATAAATATTCCCGTTCTTTATCCAACATTCACACTGTTGCTTCTGTAGGTCATTTTCTCGAAGGGACGAAAAGCTGATTGCAGAGCGCAAGGAGGCCAGTCGGGGGGAATTCAACATTTTATATAAATCCTGCTTAACTGTAGACCACGGGGAAGTAGGAAAAGGGCGGGTAGGGGTAAAGCCGCAGGGGTTGGGCGGATGGAGACTTGTCATTCCCGTAGTGAGGACAGGGTTAGCGGGCGTGGTCGGTGTCATAGGAAAAATCGGGAGGGTTGGTGTGACAGGAAGAACAGTAGGAGGGGCAGTGGGGGCAGGAGTGGGCGCTGGCGGGGGGACATGTGGGGTGTGAGGCGTCAAGGCAGGGTACATTGGGGCATATGCAGGAGGGCTTTCTAGCATGCTATCAAGCAAGGAATCACCTTCTTCTCCCCATCCATATGGCCCTTTCTTTTCTCCTCACGAGCTGGATAGCATTTTTGTACCCGGGCCCCATGCTCCCTGTTGGCTATTTCTACCGATTTTGTCATTTGATTTTGTAAATTTACTCTGGCGTGGTCGGCCATTGACATGCGTTCCTGTTTTCTTTCTTGAGCCTTCTGCTTTCTAGCTCTCTGCTCTATCTCTTTCCTCCAAAATCGGACAGATTCAAACATAGACGGGCGCGTTTTTCTTTTCATTAATTGTTCCTCTAAGTTGGCGAGAACTTGGGAATTAAAGGAGCCGAAAAGTGGCCACTGTAATTCCGCGTTACTTTGTTTCGTATATTTTACCCAGAATGAGGAAAACATTATGGCAGAAGGGCCATGTTTAACATACATCGTATGGCCAGGGGTCCCTTCTGGAGGAAGCGGACAAGCCGCCTCCAGCTGGGAGTCCTGTGTACACATACAACAACATAATTTCTTGAACTTACTACTGACTGGCATGCTTGTAAATAGGTAACAGACACCGGCGTGTTTTTAAAATTCACCTCGCCTGCTTGGCATTTGCAAAGGTCAATGACAGCAGAATCATACAGACTTGGTGGGTGATCAGTCCACCCTTACCTTACAGGGGTAGTTCTCTTCTGCAGACGTAGGGCTGTGTCCTGCTCCAGAAATTATTTGCTAGGGGACTCCAGCGAGGACGCGGTCATGTGGCCCAGACCGGGTGGGGAGGAACAGCGGGCGAGTCGTTCGGCTTACCGGATTGCAAGAATCCCTCGGGTAGGGCGCCTCCGTCGGAGTCTCTCCGTGCATCTCCTCACATCCACCGGGCCTGACCTTCGTACTCGTGGAGTCCCTATTCGGGCGCCATTTGAAGAACCGGACATACCCCACTTACTGGGTCTCGGCGGCGGGGGAACCGCCCAAGTCTTCCATACCCTTCATACGTAGTAAAAGGAGACACAGGAGCCTTCGTCTGCAGGAGGAACCCAGATTTATTCAGATAGCCCGGGCTATGGAACAGAGTCCCAAGCTCGTTAGAAACAAGACAGAGGAGGCTGCTGCTTTACTCCGCAGCTTACAAGCCTTTTATACTTTTTCATTCCAGTCTTTTGGCTGTTAATCCATTGTTCAATCAGGGCAGTGTTTGCAGTTGATAACCAGATCCAGACGGTGTTTGTAGTTGGTGACCTGATCAAGGCTTGGTACCCAAAGTATTGTTCACTCAGCTTGATCAAAGCACGGTCATTCAGGTCATTGTTCGATCAGCTTGATCAAAGCTCGGTCATTCAAACCATTGTCCAATCACCCTGATCAAGGCCCAGCAGTCAGACCATTGTCCAGATAACCTGATCACGGGGTCAAGGATGTTTACCAGGCAGGGAGCAGGAGATGGGAAACAAATCATTTACACATGGCGTGAGTGTCTCATGGTTTTCTGTCGAACTGCAAAGAACAGGGGGGTTGGGTGTGCGACAGTTCCTGGGCAGAAATGCAGGCTGCAAGATGGTTTTTGTCGTGTTAGTTAGAATTTCCTCAGGCATCAGCAGAAACGACCAGGTGGGTCGTGTGGAAGTGTTTGACACGAAATGGCAATGAAAAACAATGGAGTCCCGGTACAAATGATGCCGATCAGAAGAACACTTTTCCTCACAGTCATTATAATTGGCCTTGTAATAATCCACTACAAAGAACTTAATTGCAACAAAATACAGACACCATTTCACTCTTCTTTTGAAATCCTAAAAGTACCATGAAAAACCTCCTTAAGTGAAATGCACTGTTTGTACCATGTGATATTGAACACATGTTATCTAGTGTTGGTTTTGAAGTATTACAACTTAATTACTTCAGGGTCTGAGTTTGGGATTTGAGAATGACTCTTGATCACATAGTCAAAACTTCACAATGCAACAGCACCTTTGAGAAAGTGGATTATTAGTTCAGGTCAATGGTAATCTCCACAAGTAATATTATGACACTATTCTTGGTAGGTCCAGTAAGGGTTTAGTAAATTAAACCTGAGCTCAACCCCTGGTAGCTATGGCACAGAGCACACAGGCTTAACGTAAGAAAATGTGGAAAACACAACATAATAAAAATCCCACTCCAGTTTATAAAAATAGAAAATATTTTAATGAACAAAATGACACTAAAACGACAAACATCCAAAAGGGGTAGCTGGAGATGTGAATGTTTCAAGTGTGAGTTAACAGTTAGTGCCAAAAAGTGCAAAGCATCAACCGTGGGCTACCGGCTGTGCAAGACTGGGTATGTTTTAAGGCCAACTGCGATGGAGCACGGGTTGGATACAAGGCCCAGGCAGGTCCTGGTCAAAGGGTTACCTTCAGATTTAGAATGTTTTTGGAAGGTAGAGGCCTCAGCGGGGCAATGCTGCAGGCTGGATCTGTAGACAAGATCATGGCTGGTTGGTGAATGACTAAGTCTCCATAAAGCCATCAGCGAAGGCATGAAATGTCCTGAGTTCACGCCCAGGAAGCCTTTAACATGGATTGATGCTGCTCTGACTTGGGCCCGCTGATGTCTGCCTACGGACTTAGTCTCTTTTGTGGAAGTCTGATTCCTTCAGAGAGGCAAGGCTGCAAACTTTAGCTGGAGTGTGTTTTGATGTCATTGGATGCTGCTGGGCGTCTGGCCCGCTGTATCATATTTGTTGTTGTGAAGAACATAGCAGGAGCTGTAGGGAAGTCAGGACCATCAGCGATGCACCCTCCGCACATCAGCTGGTAGGTAGGTCCCGGACTTCTGTCTGTTCTCCTGGCAGAAATCCTTGAAAATGTTTTTAAGTCCCAGCTTTTAGGGTTAAGCAGGAGGAGTACTGTCTGACACTTAACTAATGCACCTGGACTTTAGGAACACCACTTGTAAGTCAGGACTTATTGCAGTAAAAGTCAACAGCAGGGTCCACTGCAGATCCAGTTTGAACTGGTCATCTGGACTCTTCAGGAAAGTAGTCTTCTTATAGCTTTTATGTCTCTTTAGCTTAATAGGAGGTCAGTCAAGTGGTCTTCTTATAGCTTTAGTGTCTCTGTAGCTTAATAAGAGTTCAGTCAACTGACTCTTGGAGTCCACTTCTAAGTCCTGAGTACAGGTGGTAGCAGTGCCAGTCCTCCGGCTTCTCCTCGCATATCTCAACAGCAGGTGCCGTCTTTTTTTCCTGTCTTCTTCAGGACCAGAGGTGTTCTGAAGAGGTTACTGTGAGTGCCACATATATGCCCAGTGCAAGCATGTGGGTGGGAAAACTTCTAGCCACTCTCTGACCACTGGAGTAATGGTTCCCAGGGGATAACCATACCTACTTGAATTTACTGTGTGTGATTTACTGTAAACTATCTCACAGTCCGCCCTACCTAAAACCAACCTAGTATAACCTTTCTTCCCCTGTGCAGTGCTCCATGTGCCTATGATAATGAGCAAACCCTCTCTTGTGGTTTGGGGTAGCTTTCCCTCCTACCGGGTTTGTAGGCAAGCTGGCTGTGAAGACAAAAGGGAAACAGAGCTAGGTGTGAGCTGCGTCTGCCAGGAAGGGGCTGGGCACAGCCCCCAGGCCATCCTGTTCAGGGATGGAAAAACCTCTTCCCATACCCAACCCTTTGTCCAGTGTTTGGGAGCAATACACATCTCTCCACAGCAGAGCCATCAACAGCCCGGTGACACTGAACACTGGCAGAAAGGCACATTTGACTTCGGCAGGAAAATGACATCTTTCTAAAAGTGCATTTTCAAAATAGTAATACAAACTCCAACTTGACCATTAAGTTGGACTTTAAATTACTATTAAAATGAGTCATTGAATACTTTTTCTAGCTATTTCCAATCTTAAGTTAAGCATTGTATGGTGTTAATATGTAACTCAGTGTTACCCTATGGGAAAGCCAACCTTGCAAATGTAAAAAAAAGACTTTGAAGTGTTTACACTTCCAGGGAATGTAAAACATAAATACACATGTCCTACTTTTAAATACCAGGCACCCTACCCTGTGGACATGTAGGGCCTGCCTTAGGGGTGACTTATAAATATTACAAAGGAAGGTTTAGGCCTGGCAAAATGTTTATTTTTAGAATCACTGGTGAATTATGTAGTTCAACAGAATCAAGGTGCACAGCCTATAAGTGGGTCCCGTAAGGCCCATGTAACTCCAGGTAAACATTTTTTATCTTATTTTTTTTTTTTTTATCATCAATCTTGTTCATCTCTTTTGGCAATTTACACAAGATGAGGGAATATATTAAAGTTTTCCATGTCTTATTGGCCTTAAAATAGTTCCAAAGCATTTTATTCCATTGGATATAGCAGCACAGATATCATCCTTAGTAATAAGCCCAATGCATTTCGAGACAACCATTTCTTCTTCAGGGGCATCTGTTAAAAATTATCAAGGAGAACATCCCTTTAATGTCAACGCCAACGGATCGTATTAACCAAAGTAATGCACACCCCATGTAAAATTAATAAATCATGAATACATCGAGCCATGATTAACTGATGATAAAAAAAATAAGATAAAAAATGTTTACCTGGAGTTACATGGGCCTACGGGCCCCACATACAGGCTGCGCACCTTGATTCTGTTTAACTACATAGTTCATCAGTGATTCTTGAAGTACACTTGTGTGCACGGGCAGAGTGCGAACCAGGAGCTGCACTCCACCCTTTTTCAGCTAGAGAGTAATGTTGAAAGAAACAGTCAAAAGTTGGGTGTGCCATCTGCCTTATAATGTGAAAATGTTTATTTTGCCAGGTCGTATTAGCAGTTTGAAACTGCACACCTAGGCTGCAGGGGTAGGCCTGGAGAGGTGCTTTCCATTGTCACTTTTGGTGGTGGCTATTTATGCTGGAGTCTAATAGTGACATTTAAAGTACAGGCCGTGGGTAACTTTATACCATATACTAAGGGATTTGTAGGTACGTTAAATATTCCTATGAGGAGAGTAACCAATTTCAACATGTTTTAGGGGTCCAAGCACATGCACTGGGGCCTGGTTAGCAGTACCCCAGTGCGCAGAGTCAAAAAAAACTGCATCAGCCCAAACAAAATAGAGGTGACCATATAAAAATAGGCATCTTCTTACAACCAGTATAGTTTGCTTTCCTTCCATTGTGTTTCAAAGCTAAAGTTTTATTCTCGCTCTTCCAAACTGTTTTGGGACTGGAAAAATCAACATTTTACGTGTCACAATCATGATTCCAGTACCAAACAGCTTTGATGACGTCTACTACACGACCGCCACTGAAAAGCACAGACTCCACTATTGGCAAATCCTGTTTAGTCACTTCCGGGTCATATGAGTATGACTTCTGTGGGGATTGGGGGGGGGGGGGGGGGGGGGGGAGGGGTACTGGGGGCGGGAAAACATTATTTTGGTTTATTTCCTCAATCTCATACGGTTGATAAAATCTTATTGCATCAGCTTTATAATCTGTGCCTTTCTCAAAACCACGCTAAAGAGAGCTGATGGAAGTGCCAGCATTTCACGCGCAAATGGACTGCTGCGCTGCTATGGCGTCAAAATATCAAGATGAAATAGATTCAACTGATTTCGGCAAGGACTGCTATTGCTATAGTGCTTGTGCAATACAAAACCAGCAGGAAGAATCTGATTTTTTGGGAGGAAGAGTCTGAACATCATTTTGTTGTGAGACAGACCCAAGACTGCAGAGGTACCGTGATTCCACCTCTGGTGAAAAAACAAGCACCACCCCGACATGAGGGTCTTTCAGAGCTCACACACCATGATCTATAGGGTCCGGACAGGCTCGTTCCATTAACCCGAAAGCCTGCTTCAGATCATGAAGAGGGTTGGTCCCGAAAAATACCTTCTTCGCCAAGGACCAGTGTCAAAAGGCCATTTTGGAAGGCAGACCATCTTTGCAGCTGAATTCAATTTATTGTCAATTAATTAAAATCCTGCAATATATATACATATCGTAAAATGTAAAACAAAAATAAGAAAAAAAAATATGCAGATATTTCATTAAAAACGTTCTCAACATACAAAAAAAGACATTCACCCTGTTAAACCATTTTAGTAATGCTCTCATCCTTATTTCCCAACATATGAATAGCAGCATGCATGTACTTAATCAAGTTGTATGACATTTGCATGTTTTTGCCAGTGCACAGCCCATGGCTTCTTTCTCATGGTGACTGCTTCTTTTCAGAAAAAGTGATCTTATGCATTTTTGTGTTTCCATTAATAAACTGAGGCGTGCACATCTGACGTGAGTTAGTAATTAAGACTTATAACCACGTAGGTGGCAACTTGTAGTTTGATGCTTGTACTCTGGCCAGGTGTGTCGAAATTACAAGAGAGGGACTAATCAAAAATGTAGGCAAATAAAGAGATACCTGAACTGACTTAGACATTGGGCCTAGGAGGTAGCTTGGTTGAGAGTTTTCTTAAAAAGTGTCGACGGTATAGGCTGAATGTTTTTGGGCGCTAAACGTTTCCAAATCTGTGGTAAAAAATACAATTTTCAGGTGCTTTTTGTCCTCCGCCTTTAAGTGCTGAGCTGACAACACTAAGATCCATAGGGCTTCCAGTTTGAGCATGTGATTTTTTGCGGTGTTAAAATAATCTGACCAGGGCTCAAAGGTTGCAGAATTTGTTGGTAAAGCAGGCCAGATTGCGGCCTTAAGAGACATGTCCCTGGTGTTCCTCAGCCTCTGGTAATTAACTAAAAGCTGAAGCATCAGCTTTAGGGAAAGCTGCTGTAAACTAAATTCAAGTCTGATTTGCGATTGACAAAGAATTAGGAAGGTGGAAAATATTTTGAAATTGGGTTCTGTTAAACGACAATGCTAACTTCACTGGAAATGCCACCAGACCCGTAGTCAATAGAGGGGAGGATTCTTGTCCGTATGACTGTTAATAGGGATGCTAGCGAAGGAGATTCCAAATTATTGTGAAAACGTTCAATGGAATAAGCTACTGAATCCGTTTTAGACTGTAAATGTGGCCAATGTTAATTTGGAGAACTTCTAACATCAACCAAACACCAAGATAGCAGTACTTTCTTTGTCTCCGTACTGTATTCAGTTTTTTTGCCGCTGACTTCAGAACCACCTGCACCTTTACACCGAAAACACCCAGGATTCCGAGAAACGCATTCAAGACTGAACTGCACCAGATGATAGCCAGAAAGGGAGACAAAAGGTATTTTTATGGACCAAGATACTAGCCATAATAGTGGTAAACCATCAGAAAGATATGCTTAGGATCACAGACACAGCCAAGTCAGCCAGTCCTTTATCACATAGTGTACTACCTCCAGGCTAGACTGGCATGAAGTGCAAAATCTCTTTCAAGGAATCTGTTTTACCACATTTGTGCTGCTATCGCATTCCAAAGCCTAACAAGACCACTGAATTGGATAGAGTGTTGACGCTTATCAATCAATCAATCACGGTTGGTAAAGCGCAGCTACTCACCCGCAAGGGTCTCAAGGCGCTGGGGGGTCGGAAATTCCATTGAGTGCTGGGGTCATCCGAAGATTATAACTCCTCAGTCACCCCTCCTCAAGATACCATCTTTGTCTTGCTACCATACACAGTGAAGATGCATGGAATAAGAACCTAGTTGAGTCAGATAATGCTGTGCCACTGGAGCAATACCCCATTAGGGCATTCCATCCAAATACTGCATACCATTGCAGTCATAAAAAGGACAGCAATGCAATTCAATGTCACAATGGCAGTTGATAGGGGTGGGGTGGGGGAGGGGGGGGAGGGAGAGAGAGAGACTGGACTGATTTCCTTTTTGAAACTTTGCCTAAAACAGAGTACAAAGCAGCCAGCAAAACCTGCTATGGATTCAAGGCCATTTTCTTCCAAATCCAATGGTGTTTCACATAGCACACAAACCATCTTCTTGCTCAGGGACTGCAGAATGCGCACCACCATATAAAGAGATTAAACACCTCAGTGCTGATAGAAAATGGGTGGTAATAGGCACACCTGCTTCATGCAGCATTGCAATCTCACAGGCACTGCTCAGCCGATAAAATTATTTCCAGTGGAAAGAAATAGAACTTCTTCATTGTCTTACTGGCAAATTTCGGGAGAAAGGAAAAGACATCATTGTGGAATGAAAATCTTTTTTAACTACTGGAATATGCAGGCTTTTGGATGTCATCAATAAGGGTAGGACTTCAAATGAGCACCAGCAATATAGTGTGTCTTCATACTACATTATGTATTTCCATATTCCCCCTGTAGGTACAACACCTTTTGGATTTACCATTTGAGGGCATTCACCTTTTCGGCCCTCATATAGTGGAGGCAATTGAAATAATGAAAGAGACATGGACACTTCTTGTGGATTTTACCTGTCGAAGATTTAGACCTCGATGATGACCAACAGGGATGACTCCGAGAGCGGTCCCAGGACCATACACGCGGCCAGGACCTGGAGTGGTGCGGAGTCGGCCCGTGTCATTACGAGATGTCTAACTATATAGTGGCTGCACCAAACCCGGTCATGTTTGGTATCAAACTGGTTGGAACATATCCCAACACCGATTCCAGTGTTGGAAGTATGATGATCCTGTGTACTGGGGGGCTCCTTGGGAGACCAACCTGTACTCCTGGTAACAGCCTTTCAGGGTCTGCAAGCAAGCTAGTGCTGCTGCTGACCACAGACACAATTCTGACCTCCTGCTGCTGAGCCAAGCTCAAGCAGGGGAAGGTAGAACAATAGGTTTCTTGTCGCAGGGAGGTGTGACCAAATCCCAGACAGGACTTATTGTATTCGGCTGGGGTAGGGGCGCTTGCCAGAGCCACCAGACTGCTTTGAAGGGCACATTTGGTGCCCTCCTTGCATACTCCAGTTGGAGCCAGTTCAGGGAGCCCTTGGATCACTTCTGGTGCAAAACTGGACAAAGGACATGGGATTGTCCTCCTCTCTGTCCAGCCCCTCCTCTGGGAGGGACCTGATTCGTTCCAACCTTTTCCTTGGTGTACTTAAGGGCTTACCTGTGGGTGGAACCTTAGATTCTTCGTGGGGCAAGACTCAACCCTGAAACTATGTCGCTCTTCACCTGTCTGGACACATGGACTTCGACTGAGACCGAGGCTGCACCAAGGAAGACTCCTGCTGCTCTTGGTCTCCAGGATACCCCAAGAAATCTCCTTTGGAGTGAAGGAGTCACTCCCCTGCATCTGCAGGCACCGAAACGAAGTTGACTGGTCTGCTGCTCCTGTCATCCTACAGACTTCTCGAGGCCCAGCATTACAGGTGGTGGGTCTGCAATTCCCTCGAGGCCTGACCTGTCCTCTGCAATTTTGAGGCCAGTATCCCTCGTTTGAACCGCTGGGACCAAACCCCTATGTACCGTGTCGACTTGCTGTTGCCAAGGCTTGTTGGCTCTGCACTCCAGAGATTTTTGGGCTGCAAGAAGCTCCAGCATCTCTTCCCTCCAAGATCAGCGTCCTCACCACATCCTCTGCACCGTGGGCCTTCATCTTTGGTGAGCTGTTCGAGGTCCTCTTGCGACTCCAGTGCCTTTGGCCTGTGGGTCCTGCTGAGGGTCTTCTACTGCTTTGGTGGACTCCCCTGCCTGCTCTGACTCTCCTGCTGTTAGTGAGTCCCTTGGACGTTGCTGGTCCCAACATTGCTCCTTTTTTGTCTTCCACGCTGGTTGTGGGTACCAAGGGTTGTTGGTGCTCCTGCCCGACTAGCTAGTCACCAACATCCGATTTGGTACAGCTCATGCATGGCTCCTAGTCTTCCTCAGCATCGCCTGGTTCTCACAGCTGCAGCAACAAGATAACGTTCGACTCTTCAGAACCTCCAGACATCGGTCGGCATTGCTGTTCCTTCCCTACTGCTCACCTCCGAGTGCCATAGACTCTGTCCCCTCTGCTTGCAGGTTCTTCACTTCCAGAATACACCCTTGGATTCCACTGGACTCCTTCACAGTCTTCTCGAGAGGCATCTTCTTGAAAGTCTTCCATTGTTGTCTACGGCAGGTTCCGATGTCACTTCACCCCTATGCACCCGGCTTCCCTGGTGTAGGTAACCTGGTTCTCGGGGCATCCATGGGTGGGGTGGCTCTCCAACCTTCTGTCTTCCAAAGGGCTTCTTCAGGGTCCTCTGGGAAGGGTCCTTCTTATTCAAAACTGCGACTTCCCCATTGGCTTCTATTGGACACGCCGCTGTGTTTCCACTCTGCACACAGCCTCCGTGGGGTTCCTGGGTACTTATCTTGGGTGGTTCCTTGTGTCCCTGGCTGCTCTGGGTCTTCTGGTCTGAGTCCCATCCTTCGTTGCATTTCGCTTTCCACTTTCTTAGTATAAGGTTTGGTCTCCCCTGAAGACCACTGTTTTTTGTGCTATTTACCTGCTTGCTTTTGAAGTATTCTTGTGTATTGTGTTGATATATCCAAGTAGGAGATATAACAATGTGTTAGTGAGTGTTGTGTAATAAATATAAGTATTTTTATACAGACACTGTGGTTTCTTTTCATCTACCTTACACTACAGATTAAGTTGGTAAAACAAGCTGCTTTACATTTCTTCAAGATTAACCTGAAGACTGCTCTCCACAGCTACCACTTTGAGAGCTTTCTATGGTTATCAAAGACCACTAAAATAACCATAAGGGTTCCCTAGGTTAGTTCAAGGTGCATTACTAGAATAAGTGTGCACCATATAATAAGCCAGCTTCCTACAGTTACATAAAAACAACAAGCAAACCTCTGTACCACGCGGTAGACCTTCTCCAGCCCCCGCGCTGAATTCACAACTGCAGCTGCCCGTGAACGTGTGGTGCAGCTTCATACCTTCTAGGTGCCCAACGGGACCTGTGCAGGCGGGTGTGGCTTCCACAGCCGTGCACTGGCGTCTGCGGGTTCCAGCACTTACAAAGTGCAGCCGAGTACATCAGTGCAGACAGGTTCTTCCTTTCCACTGATTTGTGCTGTCAAAGTGACAGGGGGAATCAATGTAGCTCGTTCGTGCCCACTTGCAGCGGTATCGCTTGGGCTCCAGCTGGGAGACCAACTTCTTGGCAGCCTTGGGGGAGTGGGGAGAGCCCCGGGAGCGGTGGGAGAAGGTCAGGCAGAGCAGCGAATGCTGCGGGAGAAGGAGTGAGGAAGTGTTGCCACCTGATTAAGGGAAAGGCTGCGTTTGTGCTCGGAAGCAGGGGGAAGCAAAAACAGCTTCAAGGAACACGCCGTGCAAAACAAAAGAAAGGGGCAGCCGCCATACTTAAAGATAAAGCGCTGCGTGCCACGCTGGAAGTGCTCAGTGTCAATGGAAAAACAAGGGGAGGCAAAAGAAAAAGTAGTGCGCAACATTTAAGTATATGGATGATCATGAAATAATCCATGTAACGGGCAGTCTCAAGGGCGTGACCAAACAGCAAAATTAAGGACAAATGTAAGCTGTTCACCAATGAAAACAAAGTGATTTGGAAAAGCACATCAAGGAACCAATCGGAAGCGATGGGCGTGCTGAATACCCATACACCAGATACAGCCTGTCTCGAGAGACAGCACATGAGCTGCGTAGACGAGACCTAAAAAGGACAGCCTTCCTTCCCATCTGAGCTTCTTATTGGGCATAAGCTGGTGTACGATGCTCTGATGCACTGTTTGCTGGAGCTGGAAGTTGGGAATCGTGGGCCTTTGAGGTGCAGAGGGAAGTGTGTCTCTAGGACTACCCCATGTTAGTTTAGTTTGTAGCAGGTTCCATCTTGTGTATATGAGTGAGTGCATGTTTGTCTGTGAGAGTTTGTAAGTGTAGGAGTGTTTGTATGCTTGAGATTGTCAAGGAATGTAGGTGTTTTTTTAAATATCCGAACAGTAGAGAGTAACGAACATGTTATTTGCAAATTTGAAATATTTAGGTGCAGAATAGTGTCCTATTGGGCGAGCCAAAAATTAACAGGGAGAGCCGATCCAAGGGTCTGGCTTGACTGTAAGAGACCATGCACCAGCTCCTCCCTGAAAAAGTTTGCCAAGTATATCATGCAACAAAGTTCATGTAAAGTGAGAAATTCTTTTTAAACATTCATCCCACTCCAAACACGACGAAAATGCCATTAGTGAACTAAAAGGTAAGTTTGTTGTAATGTGCATCCTATATATGGCATAGGTTCAAATTATTGTCTATTACATCAAACACAAGAGCACAGGAGGTTTTTGTACGGCGCTCTCATCCTGAAATCACATATTTAAAGGTGCTCCCATATGTGGTGTTGAAGTAATAGGAGGCTTGTTAAAATGAAATATTTTACTAGGATCACACAATTTGGTCAAGCCAGGTTTGGTCCCAGGTTTTCTAGTTTTATATTGTGGAGTTCAGTCACTAGATGGGTATCTCGTACTCTGGTTTACATCAAAGGTTAATGCTTTGTCTTTCATCATTGGCGCAGGTAGAAGCCACGTGAAAGCTCACGTCGTTTTCGGTTTGAGGGTCAAAGAAGAAGTTATTTGGCTCATGCTGGCAGCGACTCACCAACCTTTATTGGTTAGCCCTCCCAGCATCTCTCAGCACTAGCTATCGATCCTGAACTCTGAATGGGCTGACTTGATACAGACTGCTTGGGAATAATGATATTTCTCTTCCAGATTGAGTACTTCTGTGTTTGTGTAGAAGCATCCCTCGAAGGGCGCCAATCAAGGGCATAAATGAATTTGTGAGCAAAACAAAACATTGGCAGGCTATTACCAACTGGGTTGTAGCCATCAATAGTCTAGCAGGGGCACTAGGGCCCTCTGTACCCCAATTGTGGCTATCTATTACTATCCAATTGGTGGCAGAGGGGCCAATCTGCCATACTTGTATTGGGATATGCCGTGTCCGTGCTACACCACTACCAGGCTAATGTATTGCAAACATCAACAAGTTCTACAGCTGCCTATCTGAAAACTCTTACCAACAGAGGCTAGTGAACTCTCAGCCACTGCTCTGTGTAGGGTCAGCTTATCCTTGTGCATGGATCGCGTGGTCTAGATATTAAGAACGCTGAACATTTTAGACAAAGAACCTTACATTAATGAAAAATGTGACCTGACATTAACGTAGAAAATGCATAACAAAGTGAACTGTGAAAAATGGACCTTTCTTAAACAGGCAAATTATTACAGTACAGCGTAATGATTTTGCAGAAATCTCTCATTTCTATCGACTTCCAATGACTAGGACACATTTTCTTTCAGATTTTCTTACCTTTCCCCTTTAAATAAAATGAACTCTTTTTGAAAGTGCTGATTTAATGCTAGTATTTGACGGCAGAACCTGTCCTTGCTGTGAATGTACTGTGTTAAAGAAAATGTATTCCTTTCTTCCTCACACCATATTATTTCAACATTTTAGACAAATGCATTCGCTATGTGCTTATAGTTCTCATGACTTAACCAGGATATTGCAGATAGAAAATGTTTCATCTAATATACTAGTCCATTGAGCATACAATGGAACACTGAACAGCTAACAGAATAGGGTTTGCAGAGGTTCTCGTGAGAACCTTCTCCATTGTAACAATTGTAAAAAATATTAGCAAACTACAGATATCACCATATTGACTTGAGTGTTTACTGTAGGAATCCAGAGGAGAGATGATAGACGATTGGAAGATCCTTCACAATTGACTGAAGATGACCGAAACCTCAGAGTTTGAAACACGTGTTCTTGTTTCTTTATAGTATGTGTTCCTAGCTAGAGTTAAAGTATTCTGTGCACCTCTCCCTGCCATATACCCCTTAGCACTGACTGTGCTACTTTTCCCAAATTACTGTAAGCTACTTCTAACAGTGATTTTCGGTTTCCTAGCTTTGGTTAGGAGACTCTCTCTCTGTGCTGATCATAGTTACTGCTGTGATTTTTTCCTTTTATCTGATTTAACAGTTGCTACTGCCACTGTTGGGGGACTTGGCTGAGTTTCCAGAACTACTGTTTACGGGGAGTTCGATACTTTGTAATTTTTAACTTGTTGCTCCAAGAAATCTTGCTCTTTTCCAAGTGGAACTCTTCATGGGTTCTTCTTAGGATAGGTCCTTTAGATTAAGATAGGGACCCTTTCCTTTATGGAACACCCTGTTATTTTTTACATGTTAACTGTAACTAAAATTCTCTTGATATTTCTGTAAACAGACTTGTTAGAAATGGGGGTCTCTACTTGGCAGTGGCTTGCACCCTGTCTAAGTAGGAACCCTTCCTTCTAGTCAGGATGAGGGAGTTACACCCCCCCCCCAGGATAACCCCTCTTCACCCCCTTGGTAGCGTGGCACGAGCAGTCAGGCCTATCTCAGAGGCAATGTGTAAAGTATTTGTGCATAACACACACAATGACACAGTGAAAACACTATAAATGGACACCACGCCAGTTTAGAAAAATAAACAATCATTATCTAAACCAAATAAGACAAAAACAACAAAAATACAACATTCAGAACTTCAAATATCACTTCATGCTCTTAGAATTCTATGGCTGTGGTGATTTTACACAAAGTACCTTTGATGCGTCAAAATTCCACAAGGAAAAACAGCAGCAGAGGAGGGAAGTGTTGGAAAACACAGCGATGTGTCAGTTCCTGAGTCCCTGTGGAAGCGATGCATCAGTTCTGCTGCAAGCAGGAGAAGTGTTGGGTCGGTTCAGCACTGTAAGGGAAAGCGATGTGTCTAAATAAGACGGTTCTGGTCTGTGGTGGAAAACTGAACGTACAGGTGCAATGTGTGGAAATCCGGACGCACTGGAGGTTGATGCGGCGGCAGCAAACAGGCGCTGCGTCGATTTTTTTCCAGTCGCGGACTGGTGATGCGTTGATTCTTTCAGCCGCACAGCCGGGCCTACGTCTAAGTCCGTGCGGTGGTCTCAGACTTTGGAGACACGGTGCGCTGGACTCTGGCTGCGGTGGTTCTACGAGCCACGAACAGGCACTGCGTCTATTTCTTCGGCCACACGGTGGCGGTGCGTGGAATTTTCTCCTGCACGGCGGTGCTGCGTCGGGATGACAAATCCTTAAGCAATGCCAAGGAAGCCTTAGAAAGGGCAGAAAAAAACTTTACTTGAGTTTAATAACATTACACAAGTCAAGAAATTGGATAAATTAAGTAAGGATATAAGATTTCATAAGAAGAAATTGACCTATTCATTCTTGGCAGACAGCTATTACCAACAGGACAGTCAAGGTTTCTATACTAACAAGGGGCGTCAGGGACCCAGACGTTTCAACACATTTTCAGACTCCTCAGTTGGGAGTGGGTCAGACAGTGACTTGGAGCAGCCATGTACATGCACAGCGGGGTACACATACCATCAAGCCTCTGGTTACCAGGAGTTCAACGCAGGCTCTGCTTTTTTAGGAGACGGCCCATGGATGTCCTAAAGGGGGAGGGAACAGGACGTGGGATGGAACATGGACCGGGACAGGGATCGTGGCTGGAACAGAGGGACAAACAACCAGAGAGGGAGGAAAGAGTCATGTTTTCCCACAGGAAAGTCACGGGGAGATACAGACCTGGAGGAAGGTATACAGATGGTAGAGGCACCAGTGATGCCTTCACCACCCAATTCTACACAACACGGCAATGAGACACAACCTAGAATGGGTGAGATGAACCTCAATCCCATCATTAATTTGTCTGATTATAGACTGACAAATGGCGTAAGGAGCATTTTAGACAAACGCCTATTCTTTGTGCTTACTCTACTGCCCAACAGTTTCAACATAAAAGTGGAACTTCAACAGTTCTTCAGGAAGATCCGCCTGAGACACTTTTTTTTATGAAAATCGCATGGAGGTAGGACGGAATGCAGCAACTGATTTCAGACCACCTTCAACATTTACACCCCCAACACACCTTATGCCACACAAATTGTTAGCGTTTGAGCAGGTTGTACTCAAGGAGGTCAAGAACCTAGTTGAGCACAGGGAATACATCAAATACAACATTTCCAAGGAAGAAAGGGAAAGCTTGGAATCACTGAAAAACAACTCTGAGATCGTGGTTAAGGGGGCTGATAAGGGAGGAGCCAAGGTAGTACAAAATACTAATGACAATGTCAGTGAGACAAATGCACAGTTGGCGGTACAAGACAGTTATTGCAAGGTGAATAGAGACCCGACCCAGGAGGTTGTGAAGCTGATACACAGACTTACACAGGAAGAGTTGGATAAAGGCTACTTGACAGAACCAGAGCATAACTTTTTAAATTAAAAAAGTCCCAGGATTCCCATTATCTACACTCTCCCCAAGGTGCACAAGAGCCTGGATAAGCCACCTGGGAAACCCATTGTTTCGGGATGTGGCTTGGTTTTGGAGCCTCTTTGCAAATACATAGATGTTGTTTTTTTTTTTTAAACCATGGGTCACAGAGACAAGATCATCAGGGACACTATGGAAGCTATCCAGTTAGTAGAGAACCAGCCATTTGATCCATTGACTCAGCTCTTGGTCACCTTGGACGTGTCATCACTATACACAAGTATACCACAGAATGAGGCCCTTGATGTAGTGAGGTGTTAAACAGAAGAGTAAGTCCAACATGGGTCCCAACCAAGTTTGTAGTATGTCTTCTTGAGATTGCTATGAGTAACAAGTTTTTTGCCTTCCAAGATGATTTCTATATACAGACCAAAGGTGTGGACATGGTAGCCAGGTTTGCTCCGGATTTAGCTAACCTGTACATGGACAGATATGAGGACATTCATATTTACAATCAAAATAATCAATTTTTGGGCAACATCACTATGTGGAAGAGGTACATAGATGACGTCCTGATGATCTGGACAGGAAGTGAACAGATTCTAAACGATTTCTTTAATTGGCTTAACCAGAGATCTCCAGACATAAAATTTACCATGCCATTTAGTCATGAAGAGATTCAGCTTTTTGGATTCGGAGTTTGAAGGTAGAGGATATGAAACTATACACCAGCCTCTATAGAAAACCAAGTGAGCGTAACACACTTCTTAGATATAACAGCCATCATCCCAGAAAACTGACGGGTAATTTATCCTACGGACAATTCTTGAGGCTTCGTAGAAATTGTTCACGTAGGGTAGATTTCTTCAAAGAAACGGAGATACTGATGAAGAGACTGAGGGACAGAGGTTACCTGAAGGGCCTTCTACATAGGGCGAGGAAGAGAGCCTGGCATTGTCAGAGGGAAACTTTTTGGGAGACTAAAGAGAGATCAGATACTAAAAAAAGAATGATCTGTGTCACGTCCTTTTGTACCAAAAGCAATGCGATCAAAAAAATGATCAACAAATATTGGAATCTGGTAGCTGAGGAAGTCGACATGGTTGAAAACCCACTTTTTGCTTTTAAGAGAGGCCGAAATGTGAGAGACTATGTTGTCAGCTCCCTTTTGAAAACCCCACGCACCCCAACCTGAGGACTCAACTAGGTCTAATGCCTCTGGTAGGACACTTTAGATGCGGGAACTGCAGGGCATGTGAGACATCTGTCACTCTAAAGGACTTCACACACTCAGGACGGAACTACACCCTACAACATCACACCAACTGCAATAGTTCAGAGGTCAGCTATGTGATACAATGTCTTTGTGGCCTACTATATGTGGGCCAAACTAAGCAAAATGTCAAGGCACGAATTCTGCAGCATTGCAGCCAAATTAGGTTTCACATACAAGGGGACTCCCTGGTGGAACATTTCCACACTAAGGCACATCAGATGGCAAGTCTAAAATGGTGGGTCTTAAAGCAAGTGACGGAGGGGTGGCGATATATCATCCATAATGTCCTTAAGAGAATGCAAGTGGATACACATTCTGAACATGGTAAATCAGGGACTCAACAAACTCAATGAGACAAGTAGACAGGCAGGCTTATTCAATAATGGTTAAAACTCTTGGTTATACCACTTTATACACTAGTAACCATTAACATTGCAGTACTATGGTCTGATCTGGTAGTGGACATTTTTCTTCATAAGCGTTCAAATCTTAAGAGTATGTGAAATACTCAGCAAATTCTACCTCTCGACAATGTCAGCACACCTGTGAATGAGGGGAATGTAAATATGTAATATATTATGTAGTCTGTAAATAGGCATGTAATTGTGCCATGTTTACCATTAATATATACGGATATCTGAGATACCCAAAATGCAAAATATTGTGTAGTAGGCATTTGAGTCTCTGTACCAGTAATGCACATGTGTGGTGAAGGACACCATCAGAATTGCCCATGTATATAGGAAATGTATGAAGATACCCATTGTCTAGATTTACTTGCCTTAGAACACAAACAATGTGGCTTAAATTGTGTAACTATGTAATATATTATGGAGTCTGTAAATAGGCAGGTAAGTGTTTGTTTTTCCATTAATATATACAGAGGTGGTGCATGACAACACCCAAAATGCAATATACTATGTAGTCTGTAATCAGGCAGGCATTTGTGTCTCTGTATCATTAATGCACACAAGTGGTACTAAGGACGCCATCAGAATTGCCCACTTATATAGGAAGTGTATGAAGATACCCGCTGTCTAGTTTGCCCTAGAACACAAACAAGGTGCATTAAATTGGGCATCTGTTACTTTCCTGAATTTGTGATGTTCATGCCTATTTTACCTTTGTTCAACTGATTACGGTCACTGTATTAAAAACCAGCATATAACAATAAGGGGTGATCTTTTGGCGGTCACACCACGTAACCACAGGGTGCCGTCATATCTACAGTGATTTTTTCAACATTGTGTACTTGACGAAGCCGCAGCACCCTCTATCGGGTTGTAAATTGTTAATCCTAGATTGACTGTTTTTATACACCAGGATATTGCACAATACATTGAGGCGAACCTATGGCCTCATAATGTAATAATAGTCGGCTTAGAGGCCTTTCACCACACCAATGATTCATTCTCTAAGCAAACACACCTGTGTGGCAACGTCAGCTTAGGAATCCTGCGCACAACAGCGTCACACATTCCGAAGTGCTTTGACTGGTATACCACCATATGCACAAAGCCACACAGCAACCATGATCAGTAATTTGATGACTTACACATTTTAAATATCCATTTCAGAATCCAAGTGTCAGGTTTTGTGAATATAACGAGGAGGACTATTAGGTGATACATACCCCATCCAAACTTAGTGTACCCCAGTTGGGTACCGTGGTGACATGGAATATACTTCGAGGCTATTCAACTGGACACAAGTTTTGTGCTCCTGGTTACACCCAGTGGAGGTGCGTGACCATGTAGGGGGTCCACCCCTCTTGTCTTTTTAACCACTGTACATATAATGCACAACACTTACAATAGGTATTATTTTCTTATAGGCTGTCCTTTGGTCTTTTTTGACCTGAGGAAGACCCGGTATGATGTACAACCAATTACACATGATCATCGGGTCAAAACGTCGACGTGAATATCATATGTCAGCTATCCTTTAATACCAAAGGAAGATATAAGGATATCCTGTACTTTTAACTGTCTGGCTATTTGGCTATATATGTGGTTTATGTTTTCATGTCTGTATGTGTAAACACTGGGAATATTTGATTTTTTCACGTGATGTATGCCAGTGTAATTTATTGTAGTTTATTGTCTGTATTCTGTGTGTTATGGACAGCTTAACAATATATTGAGCTAAGAAATTGCCTTCTGTGTCGTGTTTCGTGGTTCATAGCAAAACCAAAGGGGATGATGGACGGAGTGTTGAACATTGCAAGCACTCACCCCCAGTCAACTGATCTGGGTTTAATCCATCATCCTTCTTTAGCTCACTCCGCCACCCCAGTTCAGACATGGCCATATGCAACAGTCTGACCCTGTGCTCATGGGAACAGTCCAGCCCGACTACCAAGCCATGTCTTCCTGGATCGGAAACAGCATCCTGGGATCGGCTTCTGGCTTATAGCCGTCATCAGCCAGGCTATCTTGAATCCAGTGGCAAAGTGAGCAGGGGACCCACGTCCTGGGCATACCCTGTCACTTAGGCGAACATAGCAAAACCAAAGGGGATGATGGACGGAGTGTTGAACATTGCAGCACTCACCCTCAGTCAACTGATCTGGTTTAATCCATCATCATTCTTTAGCTCACTCGCCACCTCAGTTCAGACATGGCCATATGCAAATCAGTCTGACCCTGTGCCTCATGGGAACAGTCCAGCCCGAACTGCCAAGCCATGTCTTCCCTGGACCGGACTGGACTGTTCCGATGAGGCACAGGGTCAGACTGATTTGCATATGGCCATGTCTGAACTGGGGTGGCGGAGTGAGCTAAAGAATGATGATGGATTAAACCCAGATCAGTTGACTGGGGGTGAGTGCTTGCAATGTTTAACACTCCGTCCATCATCCCCTTTGGTTTTGCTATGTTCGCCCTAAGTTGGCAGGGTATGCCCAGACGTGGGTCCCTTGCTCACTTTGCCACTGGATTCAAGATAGCCTGGCTGATGACGGCTGTAAGCCAGAAACCGGTCCCAGGATGCTTGTTTCCGGTCCAGGGAAGACCTGGCTTGGCAGTTCGGGCTGGACTGTTCCCATGAGGCACAGGGTCAGACTGATTTGCATATGGCCATGTCTGAACTGGGGTGGCGGAGTGAGCTAAAGAATGATGATGGATTAAACCCAGATCAGTTGACTGGGGGTGAGTGCTTGCAATGTTCAACACTCCGTCCATCATCCCCTTTGGTTTTGCTGTGTTTCGTGGTTCAAACAATTCATTTTGTCACAGAAGGAACGTTTGATTTATCTCTAAAATAGCTCTCTCATTCTGTTTAAAAAGGGATCATTTTCTGGCCCTCAGTATCAATGCTTAATGAATAGCATCAGTCACAGTTCCTGTTTAAGAATTGTGTCACCCAACAGAACCGCTTGTAGTTTTTATACTGTATACCCAGGTTCTGAGGGACACAGGGTCACCCCGTTATATTTAATGCGACTGGAAAACAGGCGCTGGAAGGGTGAGGCATTGATTTTGCAGTAGGAACCGCCTCCAAGGGCCTAGAACTGGATTTGGCACCACTTGGCAGGTCAGGGATGCTTCAGGCAAAGTCTTTGACGGCCCTGAGACTCCCAACAGGAGGCAAGTACACACAAGCCCTTGGCAAACCTTGGAAAAGCAGGATTCAAAAGCAAAGTCCAGTTCTTTCACTGCCCACAGACAGAAGCAGCAACTGCAGGCCAACCCAGTAAAGCAACACACAGCAAAGGGGCAGAACTCCTCCTGACAATTCTTCTTGGCAGAGTCCTTAATCCAGAAGTGTTCTCAAAATGTGGGATTACAGGTCCAATACTTATACCCCTTTTGGCCTTTGAAGTAGGCATACTCCAAAGGAAAGTCTTTGTGTCCACAAGATCCTGTCTTGTCTCCAGACACACTACAGGGGTTAGGAGACAGCATTGTGAGAGGCCATTGACAACTCCTCCCACCACTCTAGCTCAGGAAGACCCATCAGCCTGGTGATGGGCCATCAGGATTTGCAGGGCCCACCTCAGCTCCCTTTGTGTGATTGTCTACAGTGAATGCACAAACAACCCAGCTGTCAGTCTAAACCAGACGTTGATTCCACAGGAAGGCAGAGGCACAAGATGGTAAAGCAAGCCAATGCGCACTTTCTAAAAGTGGCATTTTCAAACACACAATTTAAAAACCACCTTTCCTAAAATATGCTTTTTTAAATCCTGAGCTCATAGAGACAAATTCCAAATCTGTAGCTCTTCCCAATTAAAAGGTACAGTAGTAAAATTTTACAAGGCAGCTCCAATGATAACCTATGGGAGAGCAAGTCCTTGCAATAGTGAAAAACTAAATTGACAGTGTTTCACTATCAGGACATGTAAAACACACCAGTACATGTCCTACGTTTCACATACACTGCACCCTGTCCATATGGGTACCCTGGGCCTACCTTAGGGTTGCCTTACATGTAGTAAAAGGGAAGGTTTGGACCTGGCAAGTGGGTGCACTTGCCAGGTTGACATGGCAGTTGAACACTGCACTCACAGACACTGCAATGGCAGGCCTGAGACCGGTTTACAGGGCTACTCATGTGGGTGGCACACCCAGTGCTGCAGACCCACTAGTAGCATTTGATTTACAGGCCCTGGGCGCACACAGTGCACTTTACTAGGCAATTACAAGTAAATCAAATATGCCAATCATGATAACCAATCATAATCACAATTTACACAGAGAGCACTTGCACTTTAGCTCTGATCAGCAGTGGGAAGGTGCCTAGAGTATACAAAGCAGCAAAAACGAAGTCCACCATACAATCAAAAATACAGGAGGTAAAGGCCAAAAGACAGGGGAAAACTAAGCCAAGGACGCCAGGTCTAACAAGACTTATCTGACTAACCTAACGGCTACTACTGCGGCTGTTGGGGGACTCGGCTGAGTTTCCAGAACTACTCTTTATGGGGAGTTCGATCCTTTGTAACTTTTAACTTGTTGCTCCATGAAATCTTGCTCTTTTCCAAATGTAACTCTTCATGGGTTCTTCTTAGGATAGCTTAGGTCCTTTAGATTAAGATAGGGACTCTTTCCTTTATGGAGCACACTGTTATTTTTACATGTTGACTCTAACTAAAAATCTCTTGATATTTCTGTAAACCGACTAATTTGATTAACCTGAATAAAAGTAAACAAAAACAAATACTAATCTCTTAATTTGAAATAAAGCTTTTGAAACTTTACCAGACTTCTCATCATTGTCTGAACTCTAGATGCTGTAAGTTGATGAATTTGATTTGTGCTCCATTCTAACACGGTGGCAAAGATCTGTTGACCGAGAGACGGAGTTGGCGCGGAGTTGGAGATCTCTGTTGTAAGTTAAAGGTGGAACTGTTTATACATTTTTCACTTTTTACGCTCTATCTGTATGAAAGTGCATGCTAGGAAGTAAAACATAATAGTGTTGTGTAACAGCAATGCAAGGATTAGGAAATCATGTTCCTCTCAGTGCGGATCCTGTTTTATTTATTTTATATTGGATGTACACTTGGCCGTCTGCTCACAGCCGCTAGGCTACCTCATATTGTGTAGATTGGGCATGGCGTCTTGGATGGGACATTTAAGGCTCTGTTCTTGGATGGGACATTTAAGGCCCTGTTCTTGGATGGGATATTTAAGGCCCTGTGCTGGGAAGCTGCCGCCCATGTGTATGAGTGAGTGATTGTGTGCATATGTGTATGAGTGTTTGCATGTGTTAGAGGATATTTAAGGGTAGGTGTGTGAAAGTGGAATTTAAAAACAGTCAAAGCTATGTCTTGCTTCGCCCTCCCAAAATTCCACCTCCACACGGTGGCTCAAACACGACGAAGCAAGAGACATATAACACAACACCACCTAGAAAGGGGTTTCACTTTAGAAAATGAAACACATCAAAGACTCTCTTTTTAGAATAAGGCTTGGGGTTTTATTTATGCAATGCTCACTAACAGAAAGGCTTTCCCAGATGTCAAATAAACAACATTAAAATGTGTATGTATATATATATATATATATATATATGCAATAATAGCACACTTGGCAAATGCAACAGTTAAATGCATGGATAATAATAAACACAAGAATAAGCAAGTTATACTGGACGTCCTGCAAGAAATCAGAAAGATATGTATATACTAAGTACATCAAATGATTACTTTGGATGTGCACTCTGACTCACTCACGCCTCACAAAGAAAACACCTCAAATGATTATAGCCACTGGCCATGCATCACAATGGCACTGATCAAACACTTCACCTGGTGCAATCTTCATCCTGACCCACTCCAGACTGAGGGACTCACAGCCGAAGTCAGGAGACTCAGCAACCAGATGTCTGCACTGACGATGCATCCACCGTTCAGGCTCAAACAATCCCGGTTTCTAAGTCAACAACCCTCAGCTTTATAGTCTCAAAACACACTAGAAGGTTCGAGAGTCTTTCCTTCTGCGCCAAGGAAACTTACTGGAATTGGCCACCTTCCATGCAAGCATTCCAGGGCGAAAGGAGTTCCCACGATCTCTCTACATTCTCACATGTTCCAGCCTTTATCTTAACGAAGCTTACGAAAGCCTCCGGTACATTCAACAATCTCTTCTCCAAAAAAAAGCAACCTTGAATGTGAATAACCCAAACAACTTGAGCACTCTGGGGGCCTGTGCGCGCAGAAAGCTCTAGCAAGACAGATTCAGGATGACATGAGGCCATGTCAAAGCCAATAGTAATAACTTCATAATACTTCCTAATGTACACAATGCACATTTGTGCACCACTGCCCATAACACTGCACTTTGAGACCAAGAAGTAGAATCCACACCTCTCTCATGCTTTCAAATGCACATCCCACTCGTTCTGTTCCTGGCAAGCTGTTCTACTCTGTGACAGCTCCCACTTCAAGACTGCATGATTAAATCTTCAAGAGAAACAAGGCATATGCAAGACGTACATTCATGCTAGGGTAAAATGAAACACCAAAGTCAATTAAAATCATGGTAGTCAAAGGTCATCATGCGGTGTCAAACCATAAGAGTGCCTCTAGCACTACAAGCTATCTTGCCTTTCTTGAGCTTTAAGGTCTCTGGACTACGTGTCATGAGGGATTGTAAAGATTAGGAATAAGTGAAAACAAATCCCAGAAATGGGGATAGAATGATAGAAGGAAAGTGGAGCAAAAGTGAAATTAGCCCGCAAACCGCAATTCATTCTGTGTGAAGAAGCAGGTTTTCATTACTTTTAATTACAATAAGACATCACTTCAGATGTGATTAGTCTGAGCTTAGTGAATGGAAGTGAAATGAAACCTGTTCACACCTCAAAAATATGCCAATGTGTACATCTGACAAATATATTAAGATTAGTTGAACAGAATCCCAGAACACGTAACTAACCTTATCAAACTGCCGCTTTTAAGAAATAGAACAGCATGCTAGTTTCCTTAGTATGGGCTGGCAACCGGAGTAGAGTGGCCCTTGATACACTAAAACTGGACCAGGTAGAAGGGGGTTGGGTCTCCCAGACATGGAACTTTACTACTTCAGGTCACACATCCAGTATGTAGCTTAATGGACGGGGCCAGAAGATAATTGGGAGAGGCGGTTACTTAGTGGGACACCCAGGGATGTCTCTTTGTTAAGTAGGACTACCCCAATGTTATACGACAGGCTGTCCGAATTTGGGAACGAATAGCCATGAGAATCCTGAAGCGACCGCCATTTTCTCGAGAGCTAGACCTTTGGGTCGGGTCCTTCAACCATTTCAGGGCATAAACCTAGATGTGTCAGTGCTCCCCTGGAGAGATGGAGGTTGTCCTACCCTGGGGGATTTGTAATCGGGGGAAGTCTTTATCACCTTTCAAGAAGCACAAAACACATTTGGGGTAG
The DNA here is from genome assembly GCA_963921515.1 of Calotriton arnoldi. Taxonomy (NCBI): domain Eukaryota; kingdom Metazoa; phylum Chordata; class Amphibia; order Caudata; family Salamandridae; genus Calotriton; species Calotriton arnoldi. Next base: position 166,613 of record CAWUFW010000021.1, on the reverse strand, counting down.
GTCCAAGCCAGTTCCTTCAATTCACCAAATGGGCCGCCACAGCAGAGACATCTGGAACAATTTTCCTAACACTCCCACGGATATTCTGAAGGCCATACTGCAGTTGGGTACTGGGTGTCATCTTGTGACCCTGATGTGCGGGGTGTTGAAGGCAGACAGGGAGAAGCCTGATTTGAAGAGCTGGCAGGTGTGGGAACAAGATATAGGTGAGGAACTCGCAGATAAGTGTTGGGCGCCAGCAGGTGCTCTGGTAATGGGAGTTTCATAATGCAAGATTTAAGCTGATACATTTTATCTATCTCTAGCGCACATAATTGACCTGCGAGAGAGATGGGAATCCCCTTCTACACCTCCCATGGACCTGTGATCGAGGGACAGATTTCTGGAGGTCGCAGAGAGGCTGTGCAGTGCGACTGAGGTTCACTTGCTGCCCTTTCCAAGGTCCTGCTTGTAGGGCATTTTTACCAGATCAAGAACAAAAACATGCAATATAAATCTATGCATCTTGCACTGATACTAGCGAACACTAGTGTCTGCTACCGAACAGGGGTGGCGGGGTGGGAGATGGGGCTGGGGGTAACAGATGGAGAGGGTGGGAAATAATAAAAGATAAAGTACTTATCTATACCGCCGGCCGCTGCCTCTTCTTCCTCCACTCTCCGTCCTTCTTCCGCAGGAAGCACACAGCCTCCCAGAATCCCCTGACCAATCACAACACTACCTCAGCAGCGTTGTGGGGACTGGCAGGCTGTGCATGTTCTCCGCTGTAATACAGCCTGGGTGGAGAACATGCAGAGTGCGCATGACAGTTTGGACGGCCCAAGGCGGCTGGCCAAACCATCATGTGCACTTTAGGGGCTGCCACCACTCCTCCCCGTGGGGAGCCCAACCACACCCCCTTGCTTCAGCTGCAAGCTGAATACAGAAAACAAAATGATAATAAAAAACTTTATTATCGTTTTATTTTTTGTATTCAGCTTGCATTCCAAGCACTGGGGCGACGCTCCTCTGTCTTCGCGGAGGAGCCGTCACTGCTAGCGAAAAGATGCATAGCTATTGGATGGCTGGCACTGAGAAGCCCCAGTATTGAAATGTGGGTAAGGACACACTGGAGTGGGCATTGGCCGAAGAGGTCCATATCTAAGAGGGACAAGAAGGTTGTTGATGATTTAGAGATTTGGGTGAAGACAATGAATGCACTGCTTGACGATTTGAGGCCTGCTATTGTTCCTCCACCCTTAATGTCGCAATCGGATGAAGAAAACTAGAGTGCTAAGACTAGAAGTGATGTCCACATGGAAAGTTCTCATCCTGTCCCATGACGGAATCACATATTGAAGATAGGTGGTAATTACGGCAGCGAGGCTGATGAACACGTGATATATTTGTAATGCTTATGAGGGTGCATGTTATACGATAATATTGTATTTTGAAAGAAGCGGAAACTGTGACTTTTGTGTTTGTTCTTCTTATGTATGATGTTTTAATAAAACTTAAATAGTTAAAAGGAACTAACCTCATCAAACAATATTAAAATATATTCCCATCAGAGTTAAAAAGGCAGGCAGGCTTCTGTGTGGTTTGTCAGATTCAAGCAAGGAGACATCCTGCAGTAAACTTCTTAATAGTTTATATGATGCGCCGGCCAGCCTCATTGCACCGTGATGTTTTTTTTTTTTTAAACTAGATGCATATTTATCTGAAGCTGATACTCTTGCGTATCGTATTCTGTTCAAGCAAATACAATCTACTGCTCTTGGATGTACCCTTGAAACGAAAGCCGAGTTCATGTTGTCCTTGGGCAAAAAGAAACAGGGCAGGTGGAGTGTCAGAAGGCCTGTATTATGGGGTACCCTCCTCAGTGCCCCTGCCACTTTAAGGGATTCGGGAGGCTAGGGAAGGATGGAAATGGTGTAAGAAGGGGCCTACTGCTTAGCCCTGCTTATAGTACATTGGTAAACACAAGTTTCTCTGTTTATACAACATCAGGTGCTAGAGTACACCAGATAGATACTATATAAATTAGCTTAAAGATGCATCTAAGTTCATCTGATATTTTTCTGTTAATGCACTTTGTTACAGCTGATGGTGACTGGTCTCAAGACTCCATTGATACTGACCCTCTGGATTGAAGGCTTAATGCAATGGTTCAGAAATATGCTTTGCCATAACTGTTCATGGCTGACAGAGAGCCAAAATATCTGTTTATCATGTACCTTATTCACCTATATAAGTAGAAACAGAAGTACCTGCCATCAAACGGGTTCCCATTCTACAAAGGCAAATTGAAACTGCTCACCTTTTTAGATATTAAGCAAACTGTGACTGCAGGAATAAAATGTAAAACGTGCACTCCATTTGCAAAAAGTGTTAAAATATTGAGTGCTGTGTGAGGGATTTAGACCATTTTCTAACAAGTCCTCCTGCCCAAGAGCCAACCGTTCGAAGGTTTCATGTTGCTTTCAAAATGTATTCTCTAGCACACACTATCAGATATATTACCTGTCTCTAGTTGGCACTCTTAGAATTTACGAAATGTGTCCATTCTTCTAATGTTCATAATACCCCTAAAGAACATGTTATGGCTCACAAGATAGGAGAGAGAAGATGCTACAGCCTCTTCCATGGTAGCCAAGGCTAACAGATGCTTTAGGAAAGAGCCTCTTTTTGTGTGGTCTCCGCGATTTTTTGTGGGCAGATGCTGCTGGTTTTTGACTCTGTACACTGGGACTCTTCTAACCAGGCCCCACTGCATGTGCTCTGGACACTAAAACATGTTGAAATTTGTAATACTACTAATTAGCAGGTTTAACTTACTTGTAAGTCCCTAGTATATGGCACGACGTGCTGCCAGGGCCTGTAAGTTAAATGTCACCAGTGGACTGCAGCAACTATTGTTCAATCCACTAAAGTGACAGTGTAAACATGTTTTCAGGCCTACCATTCTAGCCAGACTTTGGCAGTTTAAAACTGCAATTCGACATATCAAAATAAACCTTTTTGACAAGCCTAAAACTTCTATTTAAATATTATGAAATCACCTCTAAGTAGGCATTATATCCCAGAAGGCAGGGTGCATGGTATGTAACAGTAGGCCATATGAAAAGTTAATATTAAACATGACCTAAAAGCTATTTTCACTGTAGCAAGCTTGGCTGTTCCATAAAGAAACACAGGGATGCACTATTACATTTAATATGGCTATATTCAGCTAGGAAACACCTAGAAATTTCATTCTTGTATTATTTGTATTATTTATAAAGCCCAATTGACTGTTGAAGTCGGATTTTAGTAAGTATTAGAGGAAGGGTGCTTTTAGAAAGGTACCTTTTCCTTGCATGAAGACTTCAGCTGCAGCCCTATGATTGCTCAAGCCCTGAATGTGGTGTAAAAACTGCTCCTAGAGCAGAAACAAAATGTGATTAAGTCTGAACATAGAAATTTGGGCGATGGGCCAAAAGTATCCCGCTGGCGAGAGGACTTCCCTTGGTGTGAATTTTGAATTTTTTCCCTCTGAGCTTTTTCTGCCTAAACCAACACCTTCACCAGGACCTTGTCTAACACCTATTCGATGTCGCGAAGCCCTTCTCAGATACAGCCTGCTGCCTTGCCCCGCTGAAGAACTTTGATTTTCATTTTTGAGAGTAAGTCCGAAGGTATAATGCCCAACCAGCTCGAACTTGGTTGGTGTGAATAAAACCCACTCTCAATCGCAGTAAGCCTAAAATTGCACCAAGGTCCCGGTCTCCCTTGACTATTGACTACCATTGGCGCTTTGTGCTTTTTGGCTCTATTTTCTTAAAACGTTAACAAAATTCATATCTCCGGTATCCCTTATAGGATTTTGTCATTTTAATACCATTTTGTTCATTAAATTGCTCTCTAATGTTCTACATTAGAGTGGGATTTTTATTGTGCTTTTTCGACTTTTTACACTGTATCGCTACTTCTAAGCTCTTCATGCATTTTCTTAAGTTAAGTCTGTCTGCTCTGTGCCATAGCTACCAGGGGTTGAGCTCATGTTTAACCCCTTGGGTGAGGGTGTCAGCCAAAGGCTGACACCTGCACTACCTCTCCAGTGCAGGTGTTGGCCATTGGCCGACACTGGGAAATAAAAATAAAGGCTCCTCTGGTGCGCTGCACCAGAGGGAGTCCTTTAATTCATTTTATGCTCTGGCTGCTCGGGAAGAGCTTCTTGAGCAGACTGAGTATTTTTTTAAACTTTACTATAATGCTAATCAGCGCGCAGGGCACACTGATGTCATTACAGTAAAGTGAAAGTAAAACGAGCTGAAGGGCTTGTTTTGCTTACCTTGCATCAGTGCTCGGGGGAAATATCTCAGCCTCTTGATCACTGATTGGGATGGGAGAGGTATCATTGGAAAGGGGAGAATCTCCCTTCTCCAATGCTACCTCTTCCCAGTGGAGAGCGATCCCTAAGCAGGGATTCACCCACTAGGCACCAGGGGTGGGGGAGCGGCCCTCTAGGCATTTACTTGTGCTCCCCCCACCATTAACTACAGCAGTCTTTCTGCCCCCTTGGGAGGGCAGATGGGGTACTTGCATTCAATCTGCCCCCCCACGGGAAAGAAAACCCACTAGACACCAGCAAAAGGATTTTTTATTTATTTAGGGGTGGGGGATACCCACCATGGTCGTGGCAATGCCCGCACCTTTTTTAAATGGAACATCAGTCTTTCTGGCCCTTCGGGGGGTGGAATGGGGTAATACCCCCTGATCTGCCCCCCACCGGGTGAGCAGAAAGCCCACTAGATGCCAGGGAAAGCATTTTTGTTTAAATATAGAAGTGGGGGCTGGTGACCATGGGCATGCCCCACCCTAACTAAATCGAACATCAGCCTTTCTGCCCCCAATGGGCAAATGGGGTAATTACCCCCAGATCTGCCCCTTATGAGGCAGAAATCCCACTAGATAACAGGGATTTTTTAAAGAAAGAAATATAGGAGTGAGGCTGTCCACCATGGGCGTGGCCATGCCCCCACCCCAAAACAAAACAGGCACCCTTTCTGCCCCCTTAGGGGTGGTTGGGGGTGATTATCCCAATCAGCATCCTCTGAGTGGCAGAGAGTCCACTAGGGACTGGATTCATGTAATATTCTTTGGGGGGAGGGGGGGAGAGGACCCTCTTGGCTTGGGCCAATGCTCCACCCCACCTCAAGCCCAATAGACTTGCTGCCCCTCCTGAGGAATGGATAAGGTATTCAACCTACCAGACCCAGACAGTTCTGAAAACTAGACATCCAGGGAAGTCCATGGTGGTGTGCTTCACCTGGATCCCACACCATTTTCTAACCCACAATGCCCTGCAAACTTCAAACTTTGACTAAAAACACACATTTTCCTAAATTTCTGTGAGGAAAACTGGAATCTGTGTGGAGCCAGAAATGTCCTACCACACTGTCGTGTAGTTCCTATATATCCTATACAGGATCTGCGCGTTCGGATAACTTAAACTGTGGGTTTGGTGGCGGACTGATTCCGTGCACCCCCACCGGATATGTTAGCCTGTCTGTATCAGCTAGCTCACAGTGCCACTAGAGTCTCCTTTTATCGGGGAGAGAATAGTTCTTGGCAACCTCAGAACATGACAACCCTGATCCCCCCAGGATCGTGGAAACAATATACTACCTTTCGCTCAGTCACTCGTGCCCACTTAGTTTCTCTCAGAGATACACAGAATAAACATACTGGGCGTTTGTCAATAAGGATTTAATGAACAGCTGTTATTCTAGTGTAGCATAGATGAGCTGCAACAACCATTAGACAGTAGCAGAGATATATGATTAGCAATATTACAAAAGTAAAGGGATGGTATAGTTCTACCATCTTGCAGAAATCATGAATATATACATGTACCTAAAACACATGATAAAAAGTGCGTAATCCTACGATGCCGCCCTAACTAGATGTACCTAGCATCTATGTAGGTGTTATGCCAAGAATCCCTCTAGGATCTAGTCAACCCCATTACCTGAGAGTTAGAGAATGTGGGACCCCGTCCTGGTCTCGAGTTGGACACCCTGCGAGGGATGTTGGACCACTGCTAGCTGGAGCGTCTGCATGCAGGAACCTCAGCGTCTCTGGTCAGTGTGTCAGCCGGGAAGTCACGGTCTCCTCTATCTTCCTAAGCAAGATGTGCTGTATATATACACCCATAGGTCTCCCCAGGGGTCCTACCTTGCTGTGTTAGTGTCGGCCTCAAGGATGACGTTGGGCCTGAACTTTATACAGAGATATTATACAGGAGATGGTAATCCTACTGTTAGTCCTGCTGTGCTTCCAAGAAGCCTCATGCATAATGTATGAGAATCGAACCAGGGAAAAACCCGCGTTCTGAATGCAGTGTCATATCTAGGTAAAAGGTCAGTGCCTAAGAACCGTTATGTATGTAATATAGGGAAGAATATAGGTGAAAGGTTGCAATGTTACCTGCGCCTATATAGGGTACCTATATGGAATATAACACCCACTCCTCTTCCGACTGGACGACATATGTAACCTATTACTGTACTACTAGCATAACTAGATAGCGGTACGCACAAGGTGTACAAAAACATCTCTTTAGCTAAAAAATGTTTAAAAATTTCTAAAAAAATGTAAAAAGAACATTTTTTCTAGCTCTAAAAGTGTCCGTTATTATAGTCCGAACCACTATAAGCATTAAAAAGCCATGTGTGCCCAAAAACTGAAAGGAATGTCAATTTAGAGTCATAGTTCCAAATTTGACCTTGTTTAAAAAAAGAGCGCATTTCTCCCAGCACACGACGAGCCAAATGAGTCAAATGTTTGTGTCCTGGCTGGTAGACGCAACATTTCCGTTGCTTGCTTCCGCAGTAGATGGCCCCTGTAACACCTCGCAGAGTATGTCAATTGAGCACAGATGATGTTCCACGCTGTCCGCAGCCGATGCTGGGGCAGCCTGTGCGCCGTCCAAAGCCTGGGTGTCAGTGGAGGAGCCGGTGTTCAGACCAACAGGTGCAGTTACTACCTGTGGTGGCTCAAGGAATGTCGCCATCAACATTGGAATACGCTGAGGACACTGCAGAACATGGGCCGTTATCGGGTCCAGTAACACATTCACGTCCGGTGGCACACATGGTGGGAGTGTCAAACACAGGTCTAACACACATTCTTCTCCGCAAAACAGGCATCGGAGGACAGGTAAGATGCAGTCCATCCAGACTGGTCGAAATGACAAGAACCAAGATGCACTTAGTTCTCTTAGGCGAGGCGTGCCTAGATGTTGTACCATGCGATCACAGTATTTACGTTCCAGGAGTGCTTTTTCCATCTCCTTGGTGATTGAGACGTCCATTGCGTAGCAAATATAAAACAATCAGGATACCTGCTGCTACGAACAGGATGAGCGGAAGTCCTCCAAAGATGCTTCCAAATACGGAGTGTATGAAGTTTGGGATAACTCCAAGTACTGTCTGAAAGGTGCTCAGAAGTGCAGAACCTATGGTCTTAAATAGGTGGACTATGCCTGTCGTATCAGACATGTTAAAGATACGATTGACCATTTCTACGAAATGGAAAGGGCAGTTTGTATGAATGAGCGCCTGTATCTCTGCCGAAGACCTTGCGATCTGGAGATGAAAAGTCTCTTGAGCGGAGGTTAAGGGCACAGACTTCATGGCTTTCATTCTGCTTTCATTCTGCTTAGAGTATCAAACCATATTAAAGAAACATTCAGTGAAGGCCATAACGGTGCCTCCTTGACTGTATGTGTCGGTGGAAACAATACTTGCATACAACAAGTAACTCTGGAGCTCACGGTTACCAGATATGCGATGCCCGGGAGCATGCCACAGCAGACTTGACTGTTCAGCATCAAGGAACTCCCATTCGAAAGTAGCCTAAATGCTGGAGTAATCACAGCAGCTGGGGCACCCCTCAAATGGCAGGACAGGTTTGCCACAGAACCATTATAAGCCCTGTGCAGCATTATATCCTGGCATATGAGTGATCCACTTAAAGCGTTCTCACAGTTTGTACCGCTCAGAAACACTTCTCGATCCCCACTCCGGCATCGAAATCTGTATGGTAATACCCATGATTCCTTAATGTATTCCTTACCCATTTCGTCATATCTGCCTACTTGCATTTGTTCAAGGCAATACTGAAACTAAAAAGTAGTGACCGGTAGAGTTATGTGGCCATGGATCAGCCATTCTGTGGATGGTGATTCTGCCACTGTAAATAATCTATCCAGTTTTTCGATACGCAGCATTGTATATTTAGCTCCCCTTTGTGCCATTTCTATCTGTTTATCTGTTAGATTGTATTCAGAAAACAGAGACTTACTGTTGATATAACGCCAAGGCACGTAGCCTGCACGAAAAGATTGCAGCGTCCAGCTTAATAACATAATAGAACGTAACTTTGATTGCCCGTGTTGTAATATGGCCAAATCTTGTTCTAGTATGTCTATCGCAGAAGATACAATGTTGCCTAAGGAATATATCCTGGAGGTCAATGTAGTTATGTATATAACAATAGGAGAGGAAGGGAAAATAAAGGACACTCCTACTCCCCTCAAACTAAGTCAAATAAACAACAAAGGAGTGTAACACTAAAGAGAAGAGCACTCATGTATCCTTCTTCACTGTAGCGTTCGGTCAATGTAGTTAACCCATCTACCACTGCTAGAGATTTTTCTAGATTTATACTGTCTATCTCTCGTAGTCTCTCTGCGGCCTCTTGTTGGGAAATGTTTCCATATTTCATTATAGACAGCATAATAGAAACGTTTCTGACTAGGCTTACTGGGACCCATTAAAAAATCCCTAAGATCCACATCGTGTGACAGTAAGGATAAGTGTTGTTTCACCTGTGTGAGTGTTGAGGTTTTTAGCCAATCGAGGCACAACTTCCCAACACTGTAGGATGTCACTACCCCTGGATGCTGTCTCTGTACATAACGTGGATCTGGCCTATGGATACTAAACCCTTCGGCTTTACCCATGAATCTTGCCTGACAACTATTAGTGTCTGTGGGCCAAATCAACAATTTTTTCCAATCGGCAACCGAGGTGTGTTCAAGTCTTTGTTCTTGGCTAGTCCAAGGCAAGACGTCTGTTGCACTGTCTCGTTCAAAAACATGATTTGTAGAGGGATGAGGCATGCTCTAAACAAAGCTTCTGTTCCCTGTACCTGCCATTCCCTAGTACCCCAGACTGATTTTAGGTCTATGGTGTCTTTCCACAAGTCGAAACCTTGTTCGGACAACTGGGCAATAAAGGAAGCATAGTAAATCTGTTTGGTGTTTGTCAACATATTTTTCTGTGCTGATGTTGGTGAAACCTTATAATAATATGAGGCTGGGTCAGACATATATACCCTGAAAAATATGGAAATTTCTGTGTAAATGTTTTTGAACTACCTTTCGGTGTTGTTGGACAATGTTCCCACTGGTGGTATGTGAACACATTTCTAGGATTTGCAGATTTATGCAGAAAATGATGACCATAATGTTGATAACAATACATAGTCTCGAAATCTGATGTGCCTTCCAATGTTTCACTATTAGAAAACGCAGCATAGTTTTCCAAATCAGATAACATGTTATTAACAGTTTCAAAATACCAATCATCGGAAAATGTACTTGAGGTAATGATATCACTTAATGATATTTTAAATAAATGTGGAATTTTTAAAAGTTCTGTCGGGCCAAATATATCGAAATCAACCTTGTTCCACACTATACCATCCGGTTTAGGAACTGCTGTAATGTTCACTGATGACAAGTCTCTTTGTTCTCGATGAGATGATTGATTTGGTTTTAAAATTACATTCACCTTTTGGGCTGCAGAGCTTTGCCGAATGTATTGTCCATTGATAAGCATGTTAAAAACTATCACTAAGCCTAACCAGAAAAGAAAGAAAAGTACCCCGGTAATTATCCATAGTTCCACCCTCGGTGATACCAGGTAAGTTCTTTTAAGAAAGTTCAGAAAGTCTTTAACTTGCTGCTTGCGTGATTTTTGAGCTGGCATCGTTTCAGGTTCACTTGGATCCAAAAACGTATCAAAGTTTATGAAGTAGCCAGAAGCAGTTCAATCAATTGTTGAATTGCATCAGGATTTGTTGAAATCGTACTTTGCTCTTGTCGAGGCACGTTGACGTAGACATCTGTATTTGGTCTAATAGCAATTTGTTTTTGATTTTGAGTTTGATTTTGAAGTTGAGCTTCAGGTTCAAGGGGAACGAGTTCCATAGCATTGTTGCATAGTCCATCATTCCGTGCAGGAGACTCTTCGAACGTGATGAGTCTTTCCGTTTGAACTTCTTGGATTGTAGCAAGAGGAGGGCGTCTGCTACTTTGGAGTCCACGTGGCCTACTACTCAGTATCGGCCACATAATGTGGTTTGATTAGGTCGATTGAGACAAATCTTTTCTCCTTTTTTCCGGCAAGAGGAGGCAGAAGTACAGTTCTTGTTCCTTCAATTGCTAGGACCGGTACAGGCTTTCTGTATGATGGCCCAAATTCTTTCTTGTCTGCAATCTTCTCTCTGACCAAATCCCCGACTTTTGGGATCCAGTCAGGTCTTGCCGTGACTGATTTGACTTCCCCAGTGGCAGTCTGCTTCAGATGGACATTACTTTGTTGTGTCCTGGATTAATTTAGATCCTGTAAAACAGTCAAACGATCATGGATGTCAAAAGGTTTTTCATCCGCCACTGCGCCTTCACAATCAAGATCAGGTACCCACATTCTTGTCCCAAATAGGACCTCATATGGAGTGACCCCCCTAGAGAACTTGGCATGTTGTTCAAAGCTCGCTGGACCCCATACAGATGTTTTACCCAACTTTCACCCGTGCCTAATACTCTAGCTGTTAAAGATTGCTTTAAGTCCCGTTTGTTTCTCTCCACAACCGAATTTCCCTCTGGATGGTACGGAGATGAGTACCGCAATGCTACACCCAACCCTCGCATGACCTCCTTGTAAGCCCAAGAGCTAAACGCAGGGCTCTGGTCAGAATGTAATGTGCCAATTGTGTATGTCCCTATAAAGACTCACAAATCTTTGATAACAGTTCGAGGGTCAGCCGAGCGTTGGGGCCACACCCATAGGAATCTTGAGCAGGAATCCACTGCAACCATGATATACTTGTAAGCCCCATCTCTTTGTAAGGGACCGCAGTGGTCCAAGTAAACACACGCTAGTGGTTTGTCAGATATTAATAACGGTGTCTGTGCTGGACGTGTTACAGTGGAACCTTTCATCTGCTGGCAGATGTCGCATTTCAAGACATAGTCTTTAGTCTGCTTTGTTAATCCAGGCCACCAATAGCGTTGTTTCAATAAAGAAACAGTCGCCATAACTCCTGCATGTGCAGAACCTATCCCTTCGTGTGCTGCTAGAATTAAACCTAACCTACGATCCATGTTTGGAATTACTCTATCCCCCACTCTAGGAATCTGAGCAAATGGAATGTTATTGGCATCTAACTTGTAGGAGTACTTGAGTGGAAACTTTTTTGGTACTGCTCCGCTGTTTTTGCGACCAGCATTGATAGCTACCATAATCTCACCGTCTATTCTCGTTCGAGAACGAGTGATTGCAGCTACGGAAGCCGTGCGTACAGCCCCCTGTGCGGCTTCATCAGCCAATGAATTCCCTTCAACGTGAACTCCATCACGCTGATGACTCAGTGTATGTATCACGTGAGCTCTCTGTAGTTCGGTTTTCAACTCCACTACCTGTTCCCATACCATTTTATGCTTAATTGTGCCACCTTTTGCATCTTTGAACCCATTTTGAACCCAGTGCTGCAAATACTCATTATATGACTGTACACAGTAAAAGAAATCACACACAATTAGTGTGGGGAATTCTCGATCCGTATTCACCAGTGCCAGTATCAAAGCTTTTAACTCGGCCAGCTGTGCCGTGCAGTCTCTTAGAGATTGCGTTTTTGTGCAACTTGGGTGGAACTTTCCATCCCGCATGCGACCTTTAACAATTGCACATGCTGCGCTATATTGTTGCTTACTTCTTATGGCCGGTTGAGCAGATCCGTCAGTGTAAATTATATATTCATACTGATCTAGAGGCATTATTTCGTTTGGTAGAGGATATTCTTGTTCGTATTGCAGGAATGCTGTGTCTTTAAATTTGGGTTGTACCTGTATTCTACATCTGTTTCAGTGAGAGAATTAGCCCATTGTATCCATCTCGGATGTAAAGCTTTAGCATTAGGAATGCTTGCCTTTGTCGCAGCCTCTAAGGCTGGAACCGGAGTTACTACTATTATTCGTTTCCCCTGAGCCAGTGCTCTTTCTCTCACTAAAGCAGTCTGTACTGCTGTCAGAATCTTTTCTGTAGATGCGAAGCGCATCTCAGCATTTGTGTACAAATGTGATTTGTATGCAATTGGTACTGTTTCACCTTCATTATATGTTAGATAGGTGTACCCAGATTGACCCGCAACGATACGGATCACCAGGTTGCATACGTTCACGCGTGTCTGTAAGTGTTTGGAAGCTATCATGTCAGCTTGTAAGGAACGAAGTGTATCTGTATGTTCCTGTGTCCATTGTTTTACTGAAAAATCAGGTTTTATTAAGTCGTAGAAAGGTTTCACTCTTTCTGCGTAATCCAAAATGTATGTTCTACCAAAATTTAGGAATCCCAGAATTGACTGTAAATTTTTCAATGATTTGGGAGGTTGGAGCCGCGTGCATTTTTCTAAAAAATTGGCTGCCAGGCTTTTTCCTTCACTTGAAAGCTCATATCCTAAAAACAGGACACTGAGATGGGCACTTTTTGATTTTTTTAAAGTTGAATTTGTACCCCTCAGATGCAAATCCCAAAATTATGGTATTCACTCTGTTCAAGTACTCTTCTAGGTCATCGTCCGTTAGATAAATATCATCCACATAGGACAATGCCTCTTCATCCAAATTTTGAAGTAACTCAGTTACTCTAGCCGAAAACAACCCCGGGCTGTTCTTATACCCTTTGGGGAGTCCACAAAATTACGTTGGGTCCCTAGCGCTGAGAAGGCTGTCAGATACTTGCTTTCAGGGGCTATATTTTGGCAGAAAAATCCATTTGAGATATCAAGTGTTGTTTTATATTTTTTCCACACAATGTTATTCATTAATGCGGCACTGTGTGCATTTTGGACTGCAAATGTCTTAGTGCAAGTGTTTAAATGTCTGTAATCTAAAACTAGACGATATGAATTGTCAGGTTTCATGACAGGAAACAAAGGATTGTTCATTGGTGAGGTGCAAGTTTCAATCACCCCTTGGTATTCAAGTTGATCTAAGATCTCCCTGACCTGTTTTTTAGCTTCTTGCTTTATTAGATACTGCCTCTGTGCAGTCGGAGTATTTTTCAAAGGAATTATGTGGTGGGTTGAATCCTCATCCCCTCCAACATGGTTTTTGTATAATGCTGGAGCCTGGGCTACCGCCCACTCCTGCGCATATGTGTGTTGCAAGTGCCTGGGAATATGGTCTGAGAAGGCCGGAAGAATTACCGTTTCTCCTTTAGGGCAATCCATGGCGAATGCTGGCGGCCAATCTTGTTCAGCTAATAAAACATCATAGCCAAACATCAGGTTCTCCCAAAAGAGACCTCTCACTGTTCTACATTTGTCCCCCTCCATTTGGAGCGTTATTTCATATACTTTATGTGGGACACTTACCCTAGTATCGGGTGTTTCTACCGTGATATAATCATTCAAGTCCGCTGTCACCAGAAATTCCATCAGGTTCTGGCGAGCTATTGTTATTTCTGCCACACTGTCTAGCATCGTCGGAGCCCATTCCCTGTTCAGTAGTCGAGTCCTCAGAATTCTGGGCATGTCTGATCTTTAGACCTGCAACCTTTTTCTTTTTGAACTGTTGCTTTTGCTTCTCTTCTTTTTTAGAAGTGTAATCTTGAGCGTGCTGCTTGTCTCTGGACTTTGTACGCTCTTCTTGTCTGTCTGACCGTCCTTACCTCTCAGAGTTTTTCGATGAACCCTGAAAGGAACGAGAGGAAAGTGTATCAGTATCCTGATACTTGTCAGGTTTCCTAATATTTTCCCTATTCCTAAGGTTGTACCTCTTTTCGGAGGGCTCCTGTGGAGGAGATCTACCTCTGGATTGAGATCTGTTTCCTTTAAAGTTTTGTTGTTTTTTATTGTCCCACTTCTTCTTTGTCGAAGCAGGTGTCTGCTTAGAAGTGTTTTTTTCAGGACTGCCCATCAGTTGTGGTTTTAAAGCTTTCCCACCCAAACTGTCTCTGCCTAATTCTGCATATGCGGTTTCAATTATTTTTGGTAGTTCGTGTTTCTGTTCTAAAGGACTGAACTCCCTTAGGCGTTGGCGGATAGCCACTGAAGCTGCTTCCCCCTTAATGTTAGCTAGTATTATGGCTGATACCTGGGCATAGTTACCTAGTAACTTCATCCCTAAGTTTAGGGCAGGCTCTGCTCTGTACTCATTTTGTATTTGTCTCAATACATCAGGTACTGCTGCTAATGATGGGCTACCATGAGTTCTGGTATAAATGGCAGCAAAGACTGTACCCCAAGTGGTACAATCCTCTAATTGTGGTGTTATCCCCATGGGCAAGCAGATTGTTAGCATTCTGTGTTTTTCATACGGGGTAGTATTCGGGAATACTGCCTCTAGCTGCGTTATTTTCCGAGCTACCCAGAATGGTATTTGTTCAAGTTTTGTGGGCATTTTACCCATTACCGCGTGTAATGTTTGTGGTGTAATTTTAGTTGCTGTACCCTGAATTGGAGTTCTATTTGTTGCAACTATTGCTGGTTGGACTGTAAATGTCCTCATGACTAATTGCGTCAAGTTCCTATAGATTTTAATAAAATCTTTATGTTGTATGAGTAAGTCTCCTGGTGGCATTGTGTCAATGTCAGGATGTGGTGTGTAGGCTGCTAATGTTGCCATGTTGCCCCTTCTCCTCCGAGCAGGCCGAGTCTTACTCTTCTTCTTGTATGGGGTAGGGCGCCTTTAAACCAGTATAAATGTTCCTGGTACGTGAGCGGAACCTCGATGTCCTCAAACGGACAGTATTCCGCTGGTGCATCTCCTTCTGTGTAGGAGTGAAATGTTTTTGTTCTTGCATTTGCTGCTGGGAATGTAACCCATGAATAAAATACCTCTGTTCTGTTTGATTCGTGTGCCTCAATCACGAAAACTACTATGCCACCCCTAGATGATAAACCATTCTCTAGTAGTCTCAGGGTGACTGTATTTCTAATATTTTCTGCAATTAGTATTGCGTCTGCATCTTCTTCTCCGGCTGAGAGGTGTAGATCTACTCTTGCGTTATCTCTGTCCTCAGTCATTTTGTAAAGAAGAAGTTTTTCAAGGAAACTAAGATAAGGTGTTTTTGCACAATTTAGGAACAATGTGTCCTTCAAGCTTGATTAACCAACAGCCAATAAATAGGATTTTTTAGCCTACTCAGCTGTGGCGGAGTTTGTGCCCACCCACTCCAGACGCCTCTGGTGTTTTGTGAGTAGGGGTTTCTGAGAATAGCACGACTGAACTACTCAGATTCTACTGTACAATAAGTACCCAACCAACATTGGCGCATTGTCGTGTAGTTCCTATATATCCTATACAGGATCTGCTCATTCGGATAACATAAACTGTGGGTTTGGTGGCGGAAGCAGACAATTTGGCGAACAAATTACAATGTAGACGGTACCCGGTCCACATTGTTAACAAAGCCAAAAAGCGAGTACGGAATATTCCGAGGGACTCTCTCCTGGAAAAAACAGATCGCCCAGCAAAGACCAATCTCATATGCGTCACAACCTATAACACTGGTTCGAACTTTGTGAAACAATCAATAAGCACTGGCACATCCTCACATCAAACAAATTGGATTTTGAGAAACCCATGTTCTCCTTCCGAAAAAACCGGAGCGTCAGAGATAGAGTGGTTCACAGTGACACGAGTAGAAAAACAACCATGGAACAAAGTACACTGTGGAACCCACCCCCAGTCTTGGGACACTTCCCGTGTAGGAACTGTTCTGTATGCCCGTTCACATCCCATACCAACAATCTGTAACTTGGAATGCGAACC
The DNA here is from genome assembly GCA_963921515.1 of Calotriton arnoldi. NCBI lineage: Eukaryota > Metazoa > Chordata > Amphibia > Caudata > Salamandridae > Calotriton > Calotriton arnoldi. Next base: position 150,526 of record CAWUFW010000021.1, on the reverse strand, counting down.
CCCTGGGAGCAGAGATCCCATACAAACTGCAACAGTTCAAATGTGGTATATATCATCACATGTCCCTGCGGCCACAAATATATCGGGATGACTACCCGAAAAATTAAGGTCCGCATAAACGAACATAGGAGCACCATCAGGTGCCGACGTGTAACAAGAAAACTGACGGCGCACTTTCTAGAAAAAAAACACACAGATACTGATTTACAATGGAATATTATTGAGAAGATCAAACCAGTGAGTGATCCACACAAAACTCTCCTAATGAAGGAACAGAGATGGGTACACCGCCTCAAGACGCATGTACTTGGCCTCAACGATGAGATACCATGGAACCAACTCAATGCTCTGAATAAATAACAAATCAGAAGTTGGACACAGTTTTCTGTTTCAAGATCATTCCCTCCCTATCTGACATCTGTGTCCTACTGTACGCAAATACATCTGTAATTAACAGAACTCAATCTTGTTCAGAATGTAAATATGTATTGAAAGATCAAAATATGATTCCTAATGTCTGGATATGCATAACCCGTATTCGTATATTATTTAGGAAAATGGTACAACACCACCTTGAGAAACACCACGATGAGAGATAAATATAACACCTTTATAAATAGTATGCAGATTGCATTTAATTACAGTTTGCACGAAGGAGAGATGTTGAAAATAGATGCAAAATACCAACACGTTATTTAAACACATACGTCATGTTGACAAGTTAAGAAAGTGGTATAACACCACCTTGAGAAACACCATGATGAGGGATAAACGCTACAAGTTTGTAAGCATTATGTAGGCAAAGATTATCCATCACGGCGTAGCTAGAGACGCGTAAAATGAGTCCTTAGCAACAACCATCAAGTGTCTAACACCAAGCCCGATGGAAATATATACAAAATACTGACACGATATTCAAAACACACACGTCATGATGACAAGGACTGTCCATCACGACGTTGCTACATACACTTAAAATGAGTCCCTAGCAACAACTAGTAAGCGTCTAGCACCAAGCCCAATGGGCGTGTCAAACAGCGCGATGCGAGAAGACGGAAGCGCGAAAACACGAGCACTTAGCTGCTGTACGATTTCTCGGTACTCGTGCAAGCCGGGGAGCCTAAGGATCAGTAGGTCTCTGCAGGGAGGACCTTTGAGGAAGTAAGTGCAGGGGGTCGGTCACAAATGGGGCGGCTACCATGACGAAAGGGAGGAATGAGAGGGCACTCTATATGATCTTGCCCAAATCCTATCACAGCTTTTACTTGGAGGTATATCTTTGCCGTAACGCCACAATTTTCACAATGCTTACAAACGAAGGGAGGAAGGAGCGGGCATTACATACGAGATTGCCCATTCCCGGTCACAATGTTTCCTCTCACATATATCTAGAAATATGATAGCCTTTGCCATAACGCTTTAACAAAACATTTTTTAACACGCTTACAAACGAAGGGAGGAAGGAGCGGGCACTCCATACGATATTGCCCAGATCCTGTGACAACGTCTCTTCTCACGTATAATTAGAATAACAAAAGCCTTTGCCATTACGCTATAACCTTTTACATACGAAGGAAGGAAGGAGCGGGCACCCTACACGATATTGCCCAATTCCTGTTATAACCTTTCCTTCCACGCATGTCTTGAGAAATGATAACCTTAACGCTATAACCTTTACAAATCTTTGTCACCCACAGAGTGTGACAACAAGGCCTCCCTCCTGTGCTCCCTCTGGGATTTCGTTGCCCCGAGTTATAGGGGTGAGTGCCCTACTAGTTGTCACACAACAACAAATGTAAGCACGATTGTGAAGCAAAATGGGAAACAATTGGTTGGACAGATTGAGAGCATATTGTGAATGAAATAATGCATGTTTGCACAAACCCATAGCACATGTGAAAGTCACATGAATGTATATGGTATTGTATACTTGAAATACATAGGATACAACCACTACAACAAGATGCTGAAAAAATTGGGATATAGGGTGAAAACGCCTACACCACCACAACAATGACTCTGGGGTGATCGGTGTGAAACTGGTGATCAAATATTTATTACAATATATATGATAACAAATGCATATATTATGTTTTTTTCTCTATGTAGGTAATTCCTCATCGTGACCAGTGGCAAGTATTAGGCTTGTTCCAGTTTTTAATCACTTAGAAGTGCCTGAAACAAATAGTTCACTCGCGTCTTTGGGGGAAGTAACTTCTTTACGTCCCACCCTCACGAAAGCCCAGGACCTATTTAGGCCAGATAGGAAGGGCTGAAACATGTTCGTGCTAAAGTTAGGGTCATAGGACCATCACATCCTAGACACCCTATTGTATATATTTTAACCTTCCCTCCCACTCCATTATTAAAGAATTCTATAGGAGTGGGTGACAAATTTTATCTTTAACAGTACGCCCCCATACACAATATCTTTAAGTGCTCCCTGAAACACGGTTGAGCCCACCCCGACTTTTAGCAGTCGGGGTGAGCCCTATGATGAAGCATGTCACTATTAGAGTGAGTGAGGGCTATTTAAAGAAAAGGGTTGCTATCCCTTCCCACCCGTAACAACGGGTTGGACTTATTTCATTTGTTTCTCTCGTGAACTGTGTTTTGGAGAGGATCACCACCACACCCTTAGGAACCCCCATCCTATATTGATCATTCTTTCGTTGCTTGTCCTAACTGAAGAGAAAGCAACAAGTAAACTACAGAAGGGACATTCTAGTGGTAAAAAGTATATAAAATAGGGAGGACGTGTCCTTTCTATCCTCTTGGTTGAGGACCTCTCTACCCTCCCTGGACCTGTTGGTCCCAGGATTTGTGTACCAGACACAGGCTGCTAATATCGGCCATGTTGCCCCTTCTCCTCCGAGCGGGCCGAGTCTTACTCTTCTTCTTGTATGGGGTAGGGCGCCTTTAAACCAGTATAAATGTTCCTGGTACGTGAGCGGAACCTCGATGTCCTCAAACGGACAGTATTCCGCTGGTGCATCTCCTTCTGTGTAGGAGTGAAATGTTTTTGTTCTTGCATTTGCTGCTGGGAATGTAACCCACAAATAAGATACCTCTGTTCTGTTTGATTCGTGTGCCTCAATCACGAAAACTACTATGCCACCCCTAGATGATAAACCATTCTCTAGTAGTCTCAGGGTGACTGTATTTCTAATATTTTCTGCAATTTGTATTGCGTCTGCATCTTCTTCTCCGCCTGAGAGGTGTAGATCTACTCTTGCATTATCTCTGTCCTCAGTCATTTTGTAAAGAAGAAGTTTTTCAAGGGAACTAAGATAAGGTGTTTTTGCACAATTTAGGAACAATGTGTCCTTCAAGCTTGATTAACCAACAGCCAATAAATAGGATTTTTTAGCCTACTCAGCTGTGGCGGAGTTTGTGCCCACCCACTCCAGACGTCTCTGGTGTTTTGTGAGTAGGGGTCTCTGAGAATAGCTCGACTGAACTACTCAGATTCTACTGTACAATAAGTACCCAACCAACGTTGGCGCATTGTCGTGTAGTTCCTATATATCCTATACAGGATCTGCACGTTCAGATAACATAAACTGTGGGTTTGATGGCGGACTGATTCCGTGCACCCCCACCGGATACGTTAGCCTGTCTTTATCAGTTAGCTCACAGTGCCACTAGAGTCTCCTTTTATCGGGGAGAGAATAGTTCTTGGTAACCTCAGAACATGACAACCCTGATCCCCCCCAGGATCGTGGAAACAATATACTACCTTTCGCTCAGTCACTCGAGCTCACTTAGTTGCTCTCAGAGATACACAGAATAAACATACTGGCCGTTTGTCAATAAGGATTTATTGAACAGTTGTTATTCTAGTGTAGCATAGATGAGCTGCAACAACCATTAGACAGTAGCAGATATATATGATTAGCAATATTACAAAAGTAAAGGGATGGTATAGTTCTACCATCTTGCAGAAATCATGAATATATACATGTACCTCAAACACATGATAAAAGTGCGTACTCCTACGATGCCTCCCTAACTAGATGTACCTAAATGTACCTAGCATCTATGTAGGTGTTATGCCAAGAATCCCTCTAGGATCTAATCAACCCCATTACCTGAGAGTTAGAGAATGTGGGACCCCGTCCTGGTCTCGAGTTGGACACCCCGCGAGGGAAGTTAGACCACTGCTAGCTGGAGCGTCTGCATGCAGGAACCTCAGCGTCTCTGGTCAGTGTGTCAGACGGGAAGTCACAGTCTCCTCTATCTTCCTAAGCAAGATGTGCTGTATATATACCCATAGGTCTCCCCAGGGGTCCTACCTTGCTGTGTTACTGTGTCGGCCTAAAGGATGACGTTGGGCCTGAACTTTATACAGAGATAGTATACAGGAGATGGTAATCCTACTGTTAGTCCTGCTGTGCTTCCAAGAAGCCTCATGCATAATGTATGAGAATCGAACCAGGGCAAAACCAGCGTTCGGAATGCATGTCATATCTAGGTATAAGGTCAGTGCCTAAGAACCGTTATGTATGTAATGTAGGGAAGAATATAGGTGAAAGGTTGCAATGTTACCTGCGCCTATATAGGGTACCTATATGGGATTTAACAACACAGCATTCGCCCAAGTCGCTTGATAAAAATGAGTCCTTACTAGTACGGGTGGGGCCAAGAAACCTTGGCACTAAGGACCATAAAGTGGTAAATGTTGAGATCAGCAGTATAGGTAGCTGCTGGATTTGGGGCCGTGCTCGGCTACCACCCATAGCAATATACCAACCGCAGACATTTTTTAAAACGAGACAACTAGGGGATTCCAGGGTGGTGTGCCTTGCATGGATCCCACAAGGTTTTCTTACCCACAATGCCCTTTAAACCTCAAAGTTTGCCTGAAATTACCACTTGTCCTTACATTTCTGTGATGGAAACTTCTGGAATCTGCAGGAATCCACAAAACTCTTACCACCCAGCATTGCCCGACTTGTGTGGATAAAATCGCTACACCACTTGTGTGGTTGGGCCTAGTGTCCATGACAAGAACGGATCAAACCATGGTCAATGGGAGTCAGTTCACAATGGTTTCCATTGGCCTTGGTTAGATCCGTTTCTGTCATGGGCACTAGTCCCAGCCACACAAGTGGCACAGCGTTTTTATCGGCACATGCAGGATTATGTTGGGTGGTAGGAATTTTGTGGATTCCAGAAGTTTCCATCACAGAAATGTAAGGAAAACACGTGATTTCAGGCAAAGTTTGAGGTTTGCAGAGCATTGTGGTTGAGAAAACCTCATGGGATCCACGTAAGGCACACCACCCTGGAATGCCCTGGTTGTCTAGTTCTCAAAAATGTCTATGGTTCCTAGGTTTGCATGGGCAGTGCCAAAGCACAGCCGCAAATACACACAGCTACCCCTATTGCTTATCTATCAACGCAGTGCTTTAGGGCCGTTTTGTGTCGTGGTCTCTTGGCTCACCCACACAAATGAAGTACCGTTCTTATCCGGGGACATGTGGGAACTCAAGTTTGTTGGAAATTTCTGATTCCCTGCAGATTCCAGAACTTTCCGTCACAGAAATGTGAAAAAATGTGGGGGGTTTTTAACAGATTTTGATGTTTGCAAGGGTTTCTAAGTAAAATTACCTAGTGAGAGCCACGCAACCCTGTACTCCCCTAGTTGTCTAGTTTAATTTTTTTTGCAGGTTTGATAGGTTTCCGTAGGTGTAGCTGAGCAAGAGCCCAAAATCCACAGCTACATACTTTGCAAAAAAACAAAAAGGGTCAGTTTTGAGTGGAAAAATGTAATGTACCTGTTGGAAAACGAGTCAGTATCTGTGAGGCCTGCACAAACAACATGACTACATTTGTCCTTCACTGGGAACCAAACACCCCATTGTAGGGCTTGACTCTTAGAGGGTAGCATTGCAGAGAAGTCTGAGGCTTCCTCAAGGGAGGTGGTGTGGGCTAGTAATCGCCATTTACCAGTACACAGAAATAACACTCAATAATTGATTGTCCAGTCAGTACTTTGCTTTATAAAAGGAAGAGTACATTTATTAAACACACACACTACTCAAAACTATGCAACAATTTACAAATATACATAAATTGTTGGAATTACTTTGTGACATTGCATAACATTTCCACCCCTCCCGCAGGGGGGGTGGGGTCTAGTACCACCACTCGCATGTATGCACATCATCTTGTCCCCCAATGCAGTAGGTTGACCATAACCTGGAGTGAGGACCTTGCCCACTGGCACCATCCCAGTGGTGACCCACCCCCTTATCTCAACAAGCATTTAAAATGGGCTCACCTGCCATGGTGACACATAACCCTGACTGAGCATCTCATACTGACCATACATTATACACCTCTACATCTTAGTGGCTAACAGTCTGGGTTGTTCTTCACCTAACGCAGCAGCAAGAATACATGTTTAGGCATCACTTAAAATGACAGTACTTATCATAGCTGATAACAGTTATAATGCATTGCAATTAAAGCCACTTAAAGGCATCACAGTAATAATTACAGGATTAAGCATGTACAGCCAGACACCCTAGCAATAATGTCCAGCAACATAACCCCAATTTGTTTATGACTTCCCATTTCGCATGTCACTTTCCCTACCTCAAAAGAAATAACATTAGGTAAATGCACCTCTCGTGCAATTGCACCTCTCCACCTCCAGGGGATGCCCTTCTTCAGACATCCCCAGTTCAGCACTTCACCCCTTGGTGCAGTCCCAAACGCACCCCCAGATGAAGAACAAAAGTTCCAGCCACAGAATGCTGTTGGCGCATGGCTGAGCCCTTGAGGGATTATTTCTTGCAAGTCCCCCAGAGACTTAGGGAGAGACTTTCCTCACGTCCTGCTGGGGGAGTCTGCGTGCTCCTGCAGCTCCCCCTGCACCTTTGCAGGCATTTGGCGGTGATCCCATCCTCCTGGGGCCACCACCCACCACCAACAAGCTGGTTTTCTCTGCTGTCCTTCACGAGCACTGCAGGGCATTATGGGGCGCTTTCTCCTTTTGCCTGCATAACATAGCAGCGGCTCCCCCGCTGCACGGGGAGAGCAGCGCTTCCCACGTTGGCGGCCTTACGCCACTTCTGCACTCGTTGGGGGCCCGGTCCCACCCGGACCCCTTATTCTTATTGCCAGGTAAGCTTCTAGCAGCTCGGTCAGCCCACCCCCGGCCGCTCCTGCCACTTTTCTCCTCGGGGGCCCGGTCCCAACCGGGCACTCCGCATTGCAGGCTCGTTGGAGAGCTGCTTGGGGAGCCCACCCACGGTGGCTCCCACCGGCTCCCCGACTGGCCAGCACCCTCGCGTGCTGCTGCGGGAGCTGGCACTGCTGTTCTGGTCTGCCCGCTGGCGGGCAGACACGGAGGCTGCCGCTGGCCCGGCTGGTCCTTGGGTGAGTGCGACGGCACTCCCCTGCCTTCCCGCAGCTGCAGGGCAGTGCGGCGGCACTCCCCCCCCCCTCTTCCCCCTTCACGCCGGGGCCCGGAGTTGGGGTCCCAGGCCCCAATGCAATCTTCGCGGGGAGCCCGGCGGCGCTCCCCGGCTTGTCTTCTGGGCTTCGGGCCTGGAGTTGGGGTCCAGGGCCCCAGTGCACTCTTCCAAGAGGAGCGCAACGGCGCTCCCCGAATTCCGCTCTCTTCGGGGCCCGGAGTTGGGGGTCCCGGGCCCCAGGGGCTTCTTCACGGGGAGCGCAACGGTGCTCCCTGACTTCTGCGGGCCCTGAGTTGAGGGTTCCGGGCCACTTTCACCTTTCCCAGGGGGGCGCGACGGCGCTCCCCTGCCTCCGCTTTCGTCGGGGGCCAGGGTGGGCTACTGGCACCCCTCTGGGGCAATTTCACGGGGAGTGCGACGGTGGTCCCAGACTTTACTTCTTCTGGGGGCAGCCCCCGGGACCTGACCCACCCCCGGGGCACATCCAAGACCAGCGGTGGGGCCCCACGCGCTTCGTCGGTCTTCTCAGAGGTCAAAGGTTGCCTACCTTCTGGAGGGCATATCTCAGCCCCCAGGGGACCGATTCTCACCATCATGGCCTCTTCGTGCTCCTGGTGGCCAGCCTCAGCCACTGGGAGCACTTTCCGCTGCCCTCCTGGTCTCAAACAGGGTGAACTCAGCAGGGAGCTGTCTTCACTGGCTCCCTGCGCTAGCCTTTCACCTGGCACTCCTACTGGGCCTCTCTTCTCCTTGCGCAGAGGCCCAGGCTTCTCCTCACTGGTCCTGGACTCCACCACAGGTGCAATCCAGGGTCCTGGAACAGTCAGGAGGTTCCTCCATCCAACTGCCCATGGCGCCAAGCTCCAGTACCAGTCTTCCTCGGCCGACCACACCCCAGAGAGAGCTCCTCTTCCTGTCCAAGACCTTTTAAAAGAATTTGGAGGGGCTGGCAGGAAGGCTCCTCTGCCCTATCCTGCAGCAACACATCACCTCTCTGCCCCTGCTCCCTCCTTCCTGCACAGAACTCTGGGATAGTTCAAAATGTCGTCGTCCAGGGGTCTCATGCCACATGGTCTCTGAAAAGCCCCCTTCCCCCTAGCTTCCTTCATGGCCCAGAACAGCTTGGTGCCTAGCACCAGGTGACCGCTGCTGATGGATAACCTGCAGCTCCACCCCCCATCTCTCCCTCTTGGAGAGGAGACCTTCGCCCTTGGAATGCTTGCAGTGAAGGGCTAGGCCTCTGATGTCATTAATCCAGCCGGGCAGGGTCACACCCATCCAGGCTCTGGTTATGAGCTGAGTCAGAGGAATATGACATTTCTGGATGACCCATAAGCAGTACAGATATGGCTTTGGACTCAGCAGAATACTTCTTTTTACACAACTTACAGTGTAGTTTGGTGGGTGTCTGGAATTTGTAGGCCCTAGGGAAGTGAAACTACCCCATGTGGTCCCCATCTTCATGGGAGAATAATGGAGTGTTCCTTCGTTGAAAACAGTAAAGCACACTGACTTTCCCTTACATGTGTCTTCACATAGTATAAAGCCTATTCCATGTCACCACCCAACTCTGCATAATTACTGCCACACCATTCTATCTGTACCTGCTTCTGGGCGGCGCACGACAGGAATCTCCCCCGCGCAGCCCTTTCACGTGTGCACACGCGCCTACATGTTACCAGTCCGGTGCCCCTTACTCCGGCTGCAGCGCAGCGGCCTTCTCTCACAAGGAGGACACCGATAAAATCCACATGCAGTCTCTTTCATCATGAGTTCACTGTGGGTGAGTCCCAGCTTATGAGACTCTCCCACAGTAAAAGCTCAAAATTAGATGTTCAAAAAGAAAAAAATCTGGGCGGCTCAGATGGGCAGAACCACCTTCTAACAGTACCCATGTTGCATTTTGGGTTGTTTCCTGTTGCGGGCACTAGGCCTACCCACACAACTGAGGCACAATTTTTATCTGGAGACTTGGGGGGGGAGGGGGGAGGGGGATGCTGGGTGGAAGGATGTTTGTGACTCATAATAGATTCCAGAATTTTCCATTACAGAAATGTGAAGAAAATGTGTTTTTTTAGTCAAAGTTTGAGGTTTGCAATGGATTCTGGGTAAAATAAAAACTGTTGAGAGCCATGCAAGTAACCCCTCCTTGGATACCCCAATGTGTCTAGTTTTCAAAATGTGCAAGTTTGCTAGGTTTACCTAAGTGCCGGCTAAGCTAGGGCCCCAACTCCACAGTTACCCACATTTGAAAAAAGTGGAAAAATGTTATGCGTCCATGTTGTGTTTTGGCCTGTTTCCTGTCATGGGTACTTCTGCCTACGCACACAAGTGAGGTACCATTTTTATTGAGAGACTTGTAGGAATGCGGGGTGGAAGGAAGTTTGTGGCTCCCCACAGATTCCAGAACTTTCCATCACAGAAATTTAAGGAAAGGGTGTTTTTTTTTAGTCAAAGTTTGAGGTTTGCAATGGATTGTGGGTAAAACAAAAAAAAACACTGGGAGCCACGCAAGTCACCCGATCTTGGATTCCCCCTAGTGTCAAGTTTTCAAAAATGTGCACATTTGCTCGGTTTCCCGGGGGCCCAAAATCCACAATTATCCACATTGGAAAAAAGGGTCAATTTTCAGGGGAAAAATGTGATGCGTCCATGTTGTGTTTTGGCCCGTTTCATGTGGCGGGCACTAGGCCTTTCCACACAAGTGAGGTACCATTTTTATGTGAAGACATGTGGAAACATAAAATAGTACAACATTTGTTATTACCATTTGGATTTTGCTGCATTTGTGACTTCTAAATTCAAGCAGTGTGTAAGAAAGAAGACATTTTGAAAAATACCTGCTAAATCATTTGCTAGTACGTGTACTCAAAATTCGGAAATGTACAAATAACTACTGATCCTAAACTCCATATCTTGTGCCCATTTCAAAAATACATAGGCATCCTTGATTCCCATTGTTCACTCTACAAATGTTACCATATGAATTGGTCTATAGTCGGTGCAAAATGAAAAACCATTGTACGGAGCTACTCAGTTGTTGGATCTCTGTACCTTGGGTTCTTGAAGAACATACAAACCCTATATATGCGAACAGAAGGGTCTAGCAAACTTAATGATATATTGCTATTATAAATTGGCCATTGTGACAAAAAGGTACAGATGAAAACGTTATCACAAATGGCTGTTTTTTCCTACTCATTTTCAATATTTCTTTATTTCAACATTTAGTTTCTTTTTGAAAACCTTGAGGGATGTACATATATGAGCCCTTGATTAATTCAAAATGTTGTCTACTTTCCAGAAATCTATAGCTTTCTCGGATCACCCTAAGGTTTCACACTGGTTTCCACCACAAACTTGAAGTAGGTTGAGGGCACATAAAAAAGAAAAAAGGGGCTACCTCTTTGAAAAATGCAAAAACTATGGTAAAAAAAATGTTTTTTTATTAGGCTCTGCATGTTCCTGAAAGCTGGTTAGACGGTGACTTTAGCACAGCAAACCATTTGTTGGTGCCATTTTATGAAAAAAAAACAGACACTTTTATCCGTAGCGCTTTTTTTCCCCCAAAAAACTTAAAATGTAGCTATATTTTGCCTACTTTCTCCGTGCCCTCCAGAGGAATCCACAAACCCTGGATACCTTTAGAATTCCCAGGATGTTTGAAAAAAAGAAATCATATTTGACATGGATACCTTATGTGGAAAAAAAGTTATGGAGCCCTAAGTGCCAACCACCCAAATAGCCAAAAAAGGACTCAGCACTGGGTGGGGGAGGGAGGGAAGAGAAGCCCAGCAATTAAGGGGTTACATTACTGAAACCATTACTGGACCTAACAAGATAGTAACATTATTACTTGTGGTGGATTACCATTCACCGCAATAATTCATCTACTTTCTCAGAGATGCTATGTATTGCATAACAATGCATAATGCTACTCATGTACTAGTGAGCAAGAAAGAAACATTTTGTACCTATGTGACTAAAACATATGAGTGATTAGATAAAATCACATGCTAATGTTTGGGGTTACAAGCGTGTTTACAAACATGAAAAACTGCTAACTGGGGACAAAATAATTTTTTTGTGAGAACGATTACCTGTTTGGGGGAATTATACACATTTGTTTAAAATGAGAATGCAGCATTTCTTCATGGGGAAATTAATATACTTTAGTAAGCTAGTGTTGCTAACAAAATGAATGCATTTCTAAAATATGATGATTAAAGATGATATTTAAGCAAGAGTTCATGCTGCGTTTGGGATACTTTTTTCTGATTTTGGATCCTTAGTTCCGCAGGACATTTACTTTTATGGTTATTTCGCAAGTTGTGTGGAGACATTTTATCATCTATTGTATAAATAAAGCTTTTGTTATATTGTTACTACTCCGCACTGAGCATGTGATTGGCATTGACATCGATTCACCAAAATGCCGTGGTAGCGGAAGTGACATCACATGTCATTTGACCCTAATAACATCACAGGAAGCAGGGCACGAGTCGGGGGGGGGGGGGTACACGCGGGTGGATGGCATCCACCCACTTTTTTCAAAGGGTGGACGCTGTCCACCCTGCCAAGAAGTTGGGCCCCACTAAAAAAGATGCTGAATTCGTCCCGGTGTAATTTCCAAACACCGGGACACTTTCAGCAGCGCCTGCACGTTGATATCTGCTTTCGATCGGCAACAACGTGCAGGCGGGGACGGGATGGGGCTCTCTTATTTCTGACTCCTGCTGGGCCCAAAACAAAGGCCGAATCTGAGGGGTCATCAGGCCTCCTTTTGTTCGAGTCTCCTGGCTGGCAGCAGTCAGTAGCCTCAAACCTAGAAGCAAATGCAGCAGAGGGGAAACAAAGGCTCACACCTTGTTAGCACTTCACACATACTTAAGAGAGGCAGCTTTTCACTTTGTTCAGGCTCTGTTTAGGAGATATGCATGCACTGTAGGCACGTCAGATGTGTTGATCTTTCCCAGTATTTGCACAAAATAAATAGCCTTTATATAGCGCTTACTACCCCTGAGGAGGCGTTGTAATAATTTAAATATCACTATTTTTTCTTTTAAAGCACTATGGGTAGAGGAAGCTTTACGCTGACAAAAGGCAACATTGGTTTATGTGAAGCTTACAAAAGTGTGAATCTTCTGCCTAACTCAGGAGGGTTTGCAAGTATACTCGAAATGTGCTCAAATGTACTCATGATACACCTGCTAAACATATATGTGAGGGCTTAAGATCTGATGTCACTCACTTCTTGTGATGCCACTTCCAGTGATGTCATGCGCTGTCATCTCACGCGCCGCAATGTCATGCGCTGTGATGTCACGTGCCGTGATGCCACTTGCATACTGATTAATTAGGTTAGTCCCCCCACTTCTTTTTTTTAGGACTTGTGCCTGACAGGAAGTAATGTCATATGTCCTTTTGACCCAGTGCTATTCTCGTGTCTGCTCTCTCTCAACTGTTGCTCTCTCTTTTTCACCCCTCCTATCTCCTCCTCAAACTCAACTGCGTATTTCTCACCGATCTCCTTAAATCTCACCAGTCTTCCCCTCTCTGACATGACTTTCTCACCTGTCTCCTACTTCTCTTACTCCCGTCTGTCTCTCATCTGCTTGTCTCAATATCTCCTTTATAACGCTCACCTTCCCCCTTCCAACCTCTAACTCAGCTGTCTTCTTATCACCATTTGTCTCACTCTCTAACCTGCATAACCCCACTAGCTCCTATTCTGCTTTGCCACCTTTCTCTCAACTGTCTCCTTTCCTTAGCTTTCACTTTCTCATCTGTCCAACCCCTCACCTCTCTCACATGTCTTCCTAACATGCCTCTTTATTGCGCCTCTCTCATACCTGTCTCCTCTTCAGTTTGCTCTCTCATCATTTTCTCGATTAGAGCTTTCACCTGTCTCCCTCCACCCTTTCCATCTCCTTTCTGAACACTCTTACTCACTAGTTTGTCACCTGTCTCTCCCATCAGCTCCCTCTTTCTTATTTGTCTCATACATGTCCACCTCTGAGCTGTATCTTTCTTATTAGTCTCTCTTACCTCCCTCTGTTGTTTATCGCCCATCTGCCTCTCCTACTGTCTCCCATAGCTATCTCTTTATTTTATTTTTTGCAGTCTTATAAAGGCAAACTCGACCCAAAAGTATTGGAGCGCTTTACATGAGCACTAGTTACATTACCCAAGGACACATTAATTTTTGGTAGGCAAGGCGAGATTAACTGATTTGCCCAGAATCACAGGATGTTGAGCCACCGAGACTCGAACCTGGTTCCCCAGCTCCAAAGTCGGCAGCTCTGGCTGTTATGCCACATACATGTCTCTCTATATCACATTTCTCATACTGACATCCCTTCTAACTGGTCTTCCTCTCTGTCTGACTCTCGGCTACCTCTTTGTGACCGGTCTATGCATCTACAACCTATCCCTTCCAACTGTCTCACACTCTTTCACATCTATCCATCTCCCTCTCGCGCCTGTCACCTCTCTCTGATGCCTTTAATACCTTTCTCTCACACACAGTTGCATACACCTCTGTCTTTGTCTCTATCTCTCACCTGTCTCTTTGCATTGTGCAAGTCCTCTCTTCCTTTTGTTATCTTTCCCCTCATAGTCTTTCAGCTCTACTCTTTCTCTCTACTATATTTCTTGCTCCCTTCATATGCTCGGGAGCAGCAGGACGCACGGAGATGCCTTTCACAGGCGTCATCTCCACTCGCAAAACTCAATTGTTTTGCAAGTGTGTTACTTTGCTTGAATCCAGCTGCTGCTGGCAGTTTTCAGGGCTTCTCATGCACATAATGTAGCTGAGGGGCACAGTAGTAAACAAGGCTCATTTGAGCCTTGTTTAAATTCTGGTTCTGACACTGCCCTTACCACCTCTGAGGCCAGGGGTGGTAAGGACAGTGCCAGGGGGTCACAGGAGGCAACACAGGTTTCGTTGAGACTCCTGGCGTTCCCTAAACGATGTCCATGATGATTGGTGCTACCTTCTGATGTCTGATACTGTGATCTCTGTGTAATTTGCAGTAGCATTGAGGGATGAGCTTCTAAGATTAGCACTGTTATCTATGGGTTGTGATTGTGAGTTTTGTGTATCTTTTGATGTGTTCACCTGCCCCTACCATATAGATTTTCAATTACAATCCATATCCGAGCATCCATTTGGAAGAGACAGGACAGAAAAGTGAAGGAAAATGCTATACAATTTGAAAAATGATGTGAACTTGCATGACTGCCTGGACGAGACTGATATTTTGCAAACCTTTAAAGATTATTATGCTGAAAACCAATTTTGCCACTACTTTTTCAGTGCTTTTTTTGGCAAAGACTAAGTGCCAACCCCCATAGGCCACTTGTCTCCCAACCCACAATAGTATGGTAATATTTCATTATTACCCCTTCAATACTGTTAAATGTATGAGAAAAATGTGATGTAAAATGCTCTATTAGGCTCAGTTTTTTCTGTTTTTTAGGCACAGAACGTTCTCACACCCCGAACCCATCGGATGGAATTTAGCACCTTCTCTTCAGTCTCTTGCTCAGTCAAAATCAAATACCTTTTTACACCCTGCCACATTTTAATTTCCAAAGTTTTCATTGAATTTCCATGGTACAGAGAAGTTTGCAGGGCAGTCTATCCGAAGCAAATGAAACCATAAAGCCGAATGAAAGATTGACATGATTTAGACAGATAGGTTTTATATCTTGTTTAAAATTAGGTTGATATACATATATATCAAACTCAGACCATATCTTATGCGGCTGCTTATGTAATACTAACAAACGTTGTTATCACGGCTAATGCGAAGAATGATAGATTGAAACTAGTAAAGGAAGATGAAAGAGATAGAAGGACAGGAAAGAGTTGTGGGATAGCAGCCCCAGAAGGGTGGTGGATATATGTTGACCCGTCGCCACTGCTGTCTCCGGGCGGGCGCCAATGTGAACTGCAAGTAGAACATTCTAGAAAGCACTATCATTACATATCTGCAGTCGTTTTGTAGTTTAAGCTTGCAGAAGCTTGTTGGCACTACAAGTTAGTTTGCGGCCAGCCTTCTCCACAACTTCTAATTATGGCTAGCTATTGAATAGATGCACCCATGTATGCAGGCCGCCTATGCCACTCAATATAAAGAAAATGTTAGTGCGCTGACAGGAGCTCACTCATCAGCCAGCCTTCCATCATATTTTCGAGATTGGCGTGAGACAGAATAAAGGCGCGCTGGTGTGTGAGCTTATTCTAGCATGAATGTTAAATACATTATTTGGTAAATTAATCTGATTATTCCTACTTATGCTATGAAATGTACTTAACGAAAGGCATTCCTTAAAGTGCAATATTCACTATATCGTTTTCCGAGCGATGTAGGTTGACTCGACAAATCTACGCAACGCAAGTATGGTGTGCTTACTGTCAGGAAAGGCAAAGATAATGTTTCATATGCGCGGCCCGAGTGCTTTAAAAAAAGGGTGACATTGGGGAACGTGGCTGAGTGAGCCAAGCGCTCGCTGCTAAAATCCTTGTGCAACTTTAGTTACATGGGGAAATTTGGACAGGCTAACACACTCCTTCATACTTCCAGGCCATAAATGGAGTATAGGACCCGTGCACGAGCTCAGCCCTGAAAATGTTTGCCAAGTATATTGTGCAACAAACATCATCTACAACTATGACAAAGTCTCTTCAAAATTCCAAACTGTATTTCTTTAACAAGCAGAATATCCACTTTGTACACCTAATTGCATCACTGCATCCAGAGGCTTTTCTTTTTAAAGCGATAGGGCCTGATTCACAAACTGCACATTGTAGTACGTTTTTCAGAGCCGACTTTAGGCATGGGCAAGCTGGGCCCAGGCCACTTTGCTTCAGATGGGCACATGGAGCTTCGCTACTAAATTGCTTTTAAACAGAATTCCAGACCGATGTCGAATGGAATGTATGATGATACAACGCGTACCATCACAACGCGGTATGTTACATCGCGGTCTTGACAACGCAAGTCGTTACATCGACTTGCGCTGGAGGGCGCTGGACTTAGGAATAGTGTGAATTACTATTCCAACTCCAGTCTACGTACAGTAGGGAAGGTGTTGGAATAGTAATTCACACTGTTCCTTAGTCTAGAGCGCCCTCCAGTGCAAGTCGATGTAACGACTTGCGTTGTCAAAACCACGATGTAACCATACCGCGTTATAATGGTTTCGTGGTAAAGGATGTTTCCCGTCGAATGTTTTATCTGTTCTGGCCTCTTATAAATCTTTTGTACCCTCCTTTAGTATCTTACCTTCCCTCTGTTTCAATTTATCCCTCTCTGCCTTCTTTCTCACCAATGGCCCCTCATCTTTAATTTGGTGAAGATGACCAGGAAGGGCACGAATATGCTTTCTCCCGGAGTGCTATATGAGCAAAGGCAGGCCCTGTTTGTAGCACTAGAGTAGTACTACAAACCTTATTAACAAGTGCTATTCACAAACTGCACTTTTGTAGTAACTTGCACTTTTGTAGTAACTAACACTTTTGTAGTACAGCACTATCTCTATTATTTTCTGTGGAAGGATGTTGCAGTGCCAGTGTTGGTTGGCTATGTGTAGTGCTAGACTTACTACAAAAGTATAAGGTACTACAAAAGTGTAAGTCACTACAAAAGTGCAGTTTGTGAATACCAAAATCAGTAAACAAACTCAAAAGTGGAAACTTACTCAAAGTGTAAGTTACCTTCGTGAATCAGGCCCTAAGTTTTTAAACATGGACATACAAACATTCATCTGACGATGACAACAATGCCATTAATAACTAAAAGACAAGTCTGTTGTAATGTGCACCCTGTATGTGGCATAGATTCTTATTATATATTTAATCAAAAAGGGGGAGGAAGAAGGAGCTGTGATCCATTCAGCTTCCATTTCGTAATACAAAAATATCAAAAGAGGAATGGATCACTTGTACCTGAGTAACCAGGGTTCAATGTACTTGCCTTCTTTCAATAAAAACCCTCATTCACGTACACAGGCCGTGAGGCGGTATATCTTGGTTCTCCGCCTTGTTAAAAACGTGACGGCATCATCATTGGGTTTCTTTTCTCGTATGCTTTCCTCCACCAGGAGGAAAAACCACTGGTTATTACAGTAGTGATCAGTGATGAAAACGTGGAAGTGCTCAAGTGAGGTGAGTTAAAAAAGGACAAGGCCAAGGTCGCACTCACCCATGCTGTGACAACTCGCAGCCTCCACATTTCAAGGTCCTGAAGAAGGCCCCCCGACCCGTGAGGGCAATTTTATGGGGCTGAAACATGTCGACCGTTCACATGGACAATTCAGTGCGTTAGACGAATAATTTGTCTTCCCACGCACAACACTGTTTTGAATTGCCTCCATTCCGAACTGAATAAAGGTACAGTTCAGGTAATGCGAGGTTTTCCTTTTTTAACTCACCTCACTTGAGCACTTCCACTTTTTCATCAATGATTAATGCTATGTTTTTTATTCTGGTGCATCAGGCTAGAGGTGGTAGGCAGATGCCACATGAAAGCTCAGTTTGTCTTGGGACCGAGCCCCAAAGAAGACCTCAAGCTGAGCCAGGCATCTGGCTCAGGCCTGCAGTCGCTCACTCACCTCTATTGGAGCCTCCAATACTTCAGCACTGGCTATCAGTCCCAAACACTGAATAGACTGCCTTGTAAAGACAACCGCTTGGGAATCAATGTAGTGTAAACCTGAGTCTGTCAACCAATTTGCTTGCATAATGATATTTCTCCCAGATTTAGTACTTCTGTTGTTTGTGTAGAAGCATCCCTCAAAGCTCGTCAATCAAGGGTAGAAATACATTTGCAGCAAAACAAAATATTGGTACACTGCTACTAGCAGGGCTGGCTTTAGGGCGGTGTGACCGGTGCAGCCACCCTTGGTGCTGACTTTGGTGGGGGCGCTGTGTTTAAAAATAATATATAGGTTTAAAAGCAAGTGAACTTCACTGTGCGTCCAGCAGATTTCCGGCAACAATAAAAATATCAAGATAACTCTATTGATTAATGTTACTGCTGGTGACAGATCGGAATTCTGTCTAGTGGCAGTTTTTACTCATCATCACATAGCGCAGAGGGTTCATGTGCCTGCTGCGAAGAACGTGTACCATGCAGATCATAAAACTGAGTGTGAGTGAACTATGAGTAGCGCTTTAAAATAAATTAAAGGTATTCTAGAGGGGGGCAATTGAGAGGTGAGGGGCACTGTTGGAGAGTGGTAGTAAGAAATTTGGGCAGAAGCAGGTGGGGGGGGGGGTGTGTGCCAAAAAAGACTGTCGCACCACGTGCCACCAGCGCTAAAACCACCCCGACTATCAGTACCCTTGCTGTACCGCTACAAGGCTAATGTAGTGCAAACATCAAGTATTCTATAGCTGCCTATCGGACAATTATATTTGTGAATACAAGTGAACTCTCCGCCCACTGCCATGGTCCGAATGTTCCATGTAAGAGTATTCGTGGTATGACTCGAGTGTTCTGGGTATGAAAGTGCATAGTGGGAAATTAAAAATAAGTGTCCTTGTATGAGCCAGGGGGAAAGAGCAATGCAGGAAATCATGTTCCTCTCAGTGCAGAGCCTGTTTTATTTCCTTTACACTGAATGTGCGCTTGTACGTTTGCTGACAGCAGCTACGGGCCATCATATTCTGTAAATCAGGCCTGGTGTCTTGGATGAAAAATGTAAGGCCCTGTTCTGCGAAGCTGTGGTCCGTTTGTATGAGTGAGTGCTTGTTTGTTTGTCTGTCTGCGACAGTGTTTATGCTCGTGAGTGTTTGTATGCTTGGGAGCATATTTAAGGGTATCTGTGGGAAATTTCGCAAGCATACCCTTGAAACGATGGAATGTGTTTGAGGGAATTGAGCACATTAGTCTAAAATGAGAATGCTTTATTTTTTCATAGAGAAGTGTCTGTATTTTGGTAGGCTAATATTGCCAACAAAAGGAATGAATTTCTGAAATAGATTTAAAGCTAATATTTTAGCGTGAATCCATACTGGATTTAGTACACTTCTTTTCTGACTTTAGTTCCTTGGTTCCACAGGACACTTACTTCTATGGTTATTATTTCGCAGTTTGGATTGAGACATTTCATCATCTGTGCTATTGTATTGATAAAACGTTTGTTATATTGTGACTACTGGGCACTTACCCGTAAGCTGTCTGACCGGGTTATCTCTATGCAATTTGAAGCAGAATTGAACTATGAGATTGTAAGAGTAGCACTGTTGTCTGTGGCTTGTGATTGTAAGATTTGTGTAACTTTTGATTTTTTCACCCTGCTCCTACCATGTAGATTCTCAGTCATAATACATAACTGAGGATCTACTTGAAAGGAACGGGATGGAAAAAGAAGTGATGAAAGATGCTATATACATTTAGAAAAATTATCTGACCGTGCATAACTGCCTGAAAGAAACTGATATTTCGCAAAAGTTTAACGATATTATGGTGAAGAACAATTGCTAATATTTCAACATTGTCTGGTGAAGAGTAAATGCCAACCCTACGGGTTGTTTGCCTGGCAGCCTAATATAGTATAGAAAATGTTCATTATTACCCTTTCAATACTTCTAGTTTTTTTAGTCAATGTCCACTTTACATTGTTTTTTCTTTCAAAATTGTCTTGGGCAGAGAAGCCCCTGACAC
Source organism: Calotriton arnoldi (assembly GCA_963921515.1). Taxonomy (NCBI): domain Eukaryota; kingdom Metazoa; phylum Chordata; class Amphibia; order Caudata; family Salamandridae; genus Calotriton; species Calotriton arnoldi. The sequence continues at coordinate 130,422 of CAWUFW010000021.1, read as the reverse complement.
CACCTGAAGAAATGTAGCTCTTTCTTTCCACTGTCTTGCTCATTCAAAATCAAATACTTTTTTTATGCCATACCAGTTTGTAAATTCACCAGCCACCACTGCTTCTCTGACACTCTACTGCAGCTCCAAAACACCACTTAAAACAGCACATGTTCACATGATCGCATGCACACTAGAGCTGTGAAGTCCATTATTTAAAATTGGACTGCCCCCTTCAACAGGTTACACTCCAAAATCAACAACATGAAGCTATGGCCAAAGGCATACTTGGAGATAACTGCTCAGAGGGTGTGGCCTAACAGCGAGATTGGTCGACCTCAAAGCTGGGGAACCGGGTTTGAGTCTCGTAGGTATGCTCAACATCCTGTGATTCTAGACAAATCACTTAATCTCCTCGTGCCTAACAAAAAAATGAATGTGTCGGTCTGTAACGCAACTGGTGCTCATGTAAAGCCTCTAATACCTTCGGGTTGAGTTTGCGCTATATAAAACTCCCAAAAAAAGACAAATCTTCTAGTCCAGTGGTTCTTATCCTGTGGTATGGGGTTCCCTACTGCTTATAAAATTAAACAATATTACCAGATTAATAAAATGTATATAAATAAAGAAGCAAAATGTACAATTGAAAATGTTAAAACATTCTGTAAATTTAAAGGAATTTGAAATTGGAGGCTAAAAATTAAGTTAGCATCCTCAGATTCATTAGTTGGAGCAGTGCAAGTGCATCAAACAGAATATAGTATGGACGATAAGAGGCCTCAATTGAATTTAGAAAAGTTTTAACCTTTAACCTTCCTATTAAAATTTTGATTTTTTTATGTTTGTGAAATAAATCATATATTTCATCATTTGTGTATAACTTGATGAATGCTTCTGTCTGTATTTTATGTTTTTATTTTATTGTTTTAAGATGCTTAGGCTGGGGACTTCGGCTTCCTGTGATAACTCAGTGGGGGTTCCAGTAATGATTAAGTGGGGAGTCCACAGAAATCAAAATGTTAAGATTCACTGTTCAGTGTGTCACTCAATATTAGTTGTGTTCACAAGATCTTTAGCAGCCGATATTGCTTTGCTCTGACTGAATGAGCTGTATCCTTCCACAGCAAACTTGAGGATTCTTTTTTATTTTACATTTAGTATTCCATATGAGTGTGGTTGTGTCTCCTTGCTCTTTTCCCCCTGCACGCTCCCCCTTGTTCGCTGATGCTCTCTGTTCCCGTTTCTCATAAAGCTCCTCGTATTAAATGCATTTATTTCTTTTTTTTAATGTTTTATGTGGGACTATCGCTGCAAAGTGCCACTGTCCTGCTTGCTTCCTTTTTTTGTAGTTTGTGTGCACCTGTTTTCATATTTGTTAACATTTTATATGGCTGTCTGCCATGTTAAATAAGTAAATTAAAATTGGCTGCCTGCATCACAACCCGTGCGCAGGTATGAATCACAACACACGCATGCACGTAACCATCCATCTTGAAATCGTTTTTCTCTATTAGAAAAACACAGTGGAAGAGGTTGCCAGTCATGCATGTGTATGTGTCGTGTTGCATGCAATTGCAAAAAGCATTGGGAAAACAAATAGCTCGGGCAATTTGAGACGAAAACTATTGAAATTTCTGATGCTTGTATAATAAGGGTTCCATAACGAGTGTACAGGTAATTATCAAGTTCAAACTCTTCCACCATTTAGGTCAATATTTTGTATCAAGTTAGAAGCCTGGAATCCTTAGTACCTTTGACTTGAAAATTCGTTTTTGCCTCGGTAGGCTTTTAGGTGTGGACATAGTTGTGTTTCATAGATTTGCATTTGTGTGTTGCTGGCAGCTGTTTGGTCTCGTTCACTCTTCCGGTTACGTTCAGATGAAAGGCAGGCCCCGACCTATGGGGTGAGATGGGTTGTGTACAACATCCTTGCCATGCCCCCAATCCTACATGCGTTGCTTGGCATCTTGTTGAAGTGGGAGAGGGTTAGGTGGTATCTGGGCTATTCCAATTCAACTTGTAAAGTACCGCTTGTGCAAGTGATGAAAGTCATTTATGGTGATGCATTGGGGCATATTGTGTAGGTATAGCTGGTGCCATGAAATATGGCACAATGAGTCCTTTGCAAATATTACCTGCTGAGGTACCAAATCCCCACTGCAAGATTTTGTGTTTGTGGTCCGAGCAGGGTCAGGAAGGAACCATGTAGGCATATTTCTGACAGGTTGGTGCAGTTTTACTGGTGATATTTTGTTTGTATATTGAGGATGTCATTGCCTGGCGCGTGTGCCTATCACCCGCTTGTTGGTCTGAGCCTATAGCTTTGAGTAAACATATTTACCCTTGGTGTTTGCATTGCTATTTTAAGGATACATCTGTTTTTTAAGAGATATTTTCAAACCAATCGCATGGGTTGAGCACGTTGGTGAAGCTTATTTTTTAGTGACACTAGTACGAATTGAGTCACATGGGTTTCTGTGCTTCATACTATGCAACTGTTTTGCGTGGTGGCATGTCTCTATTTCAGGGATAGCTCAGCGACACGTTTCACCTGGTTGTTGAATTGTTTTCTTTGTGCTGTATTTGACTTTTGTGTGTGGGTGGGACACAAATCCAATTTCGAAATGACTGTCAGCTGCCACTTACTCCATATTAATGTAAATATTTGCATCAACATTTTTTTCCAACTTTGTGTTGATTACTCCCGTGTGTCTGTGTTATCTGTTTTGCTTGTGTGGTTGTACCCCTTTCAGTGTTTTGAATGCATGGTCTCTTTGATACTTTGCTTTTGTTCTAATAGTCGGTCTAGCTTGTCTAATCAGATGGAGGATGTGTTTTGTATTCTGTTTGTGTTTGATATTCCCTCGCATCTTAGAACTTCATCTATAGAATTGTCCTGAAATCCTTTATTTGTCAGTTGGAAGCAGCAGACGTTGCAATTGGATGTACCAAGTCTGAGGAAATAAAATTTGATTCCATGCCCTGGTGGGACTGCCACTTTATTTCTGTTGTGTCCACATACTTCATGTGACTTGTATGGTTGCCTCTCCAAGTTCTGTCATATATAACTTCATGGTTTCATGCCCCATCTACATTACACCAAATTTCTAAAATGTTTAAGATTTCCTAGGAATTCCCCAAATCAGCACCAATTATAAAATCTGCACTTTCAGCCTCTGTATTAACACTTTAGACAGTCATCAATAGGCCTTGCCGAAGTTTTGGGCCTGGATCAAAAACTTCACGTGGATCCATGCTTGATGCTTCTTAATTTATACCAAGTGTCAAGAGCGCTTACTTCGAAGTATAAAAAGTATCCTCCAGAGAAAGAGAAAACAAGCATGTCAGCTCCAACATCTGGCACCATCTAGTAGTTTTATGGCCATGTCTAGATGTCTCATCATTAATAAACAGGCAGGCTTGCTTTCAGATATATAAATTTAGTTTGTAACATGAGCACGGCTCCTGAAAAAGCAGGAGTCGTGGGTATAATAATTACTCTGGGCTCTGCTATTAACAGCAGGTGCATATTCGATTTTTCATCGAAGAGTGGCTAATCGTCACCTGTTTGCATGCTTCCTAGCATTGTTTGATTTGTTCACTCCCCTGAAATTCACTATTTCCATGCTCTGATAAAAATATTAGCTTTGCATGGCCGGTTCCCTTTTTTGACTACTTGATCAAAATTCTTATTTTATGTAATATTTCTCTGTAAGTACGATCATAATTTTTTGTTAGATATTGAAACAATTCTCAATTTATAACTCAAAGTAAACTTACTGCAATATAAACTCAGGCAGACAGAGTTTAAGAATCAAAAACAACCTATGCACCTTGTGGAAATGTAAATATAGTGCAGCATGCTCTTAAGCCTGCCTGTGAACACTGGGGGAGGGACGGAACCGACCACTGAGGTGAAGTCAAGCATTTAAGTCTATCCCAGAGAGTGGGTTGTTTTTAGGTCTCGCAGACCTGCGTTGCAGCGTGCATGCGCTGCTCGCTCTGCGAGGCTTCTTGTAATCGATTTCATTTCAGAAGTGGAGTGTAGGCTCCGCCCCTTCTTTCCATTGGCTTGCGTCATCATTCATGCTAAACGCTGGCTTTCCATTGTAAGTGAGGCTTTTTAGTCCCTCCTTGTTACCGCCCTGTCTCCTTCTAGGACGGCCCATCCGGACTGGATCTTTTGCTTGCGGCGTTATACTGTCTCCTTCAATTACTGTCGGTAGGCACTTATTTTTTCCAGTCGGCTTTGGCAATGGCGGCCGCGTGTTTATATTTGCATCGCGCTTTCATTTAAAGTGAAAGCGCGATGGAAATATAAACAAGCGGCTGCCTTTGCGCAATGGCGACAGCTTGTTTACCCTTGAAAGGAGTTTTATTTAAAACACTCGCTTTGCTTTTCGGAGTTTTATTTAAAACACTCGCTTTGCTTTTCGTGGTGAATGTGGGTGTGTTTCTGCTGCACTGAGTGACTGTGCACCAGTTGTTTCACCGGAACAGATGCGGCGCTGCTCCTCGCTCCGAAGCCGCCTCCTGGGCACTGCCCGCTTCCAGCTGTGTCTGCAGAATCGGCTCGCACAGCTGGTTAATGTGCCTGCTGCAGAGATGTCTGCGCCAGCGGTAGGACGTAGTAAATTCAAATGGTGGTGGGGGGCAGCCGTTTATCTTTCCGGTGGAGGATGAAATGAGTACCCTTGGCTTCCGTTTATGCTAATGGCTGCTGTTTCACATTTAACCACGAGTAAACAGGGCCAGGACAACTGTTTCTTGACTCTTTAATGAATGTTTGTGTTCTTGCTTTCCGGTGTGGTTTGGGGGTAATGCAGCATTTCCATAGCGCCTCCTACCCCTAACGAGGTCACAGTTTACTTCCGGATGAATGAGTAAGTTATCACTCTGTTCCTTGTGCACGGCTGGTAGAGCGTGGGTTTATATAGTGCGGCCTATGTGTGACGTGCTGTGTACGTCACATCCTTGTGAGACTGGTCTTTATGTTGCGTGTGAGGTCTGAGGGGCGCTCAATATGTGATGGGAAGCACGTGCTGGTGCCCCAAAGCATGGATGAAGCAGCCAGATGTGGGGAGTAGCGCTGCGCTGCGTGCCCTAGACTTGCTTGGGCGGCAGGGCAGGGGCATTTGCCTGCTGCAAGAAGAAACACTTTTGTTTTAATAGGGTAGAAAAAATTACTTCAACCCTTTCATGAACATGTTTTGTATCATTATCCATGCGAATTTATTGTCGCACCACGGCGCTCTTTTCAAAGCAATAAACAACAAAATGATGGAGGGAATGCTTGACTGTAGCTCAGCTGCTGATGATTGGTTGGTGCCGCATTTTCGCCAATAGTTTTTTTTTTTGCCTCTGTGCCATTCTGAACAGAGACCAGCCATATGCAAATCTGTCCTGCTCCTACAGGACAGTGCAGCCCAGGCTGCTCTGCTAGGACCCCTCCAGATGGGAGCGCTAGCAGCTGCGCCCCCTTTCATAGCAGTACTTCTAGTGAGTGGGCGCTCCTAGTTCAGAAGAGCCCCAAACACGCCGCAGCGTAGAGTTTAGATGTATCGAATATGAAACTATCCCCTAGTGAGACGTGTACAGATCAATCAATCAATCAATCAGGGGTTTGTTAAAGCGTGACTACTCACCCGTAAGGGTCTCAAGGCGCTAGGGGTGGGGGGGGTGCAGGTTCCATCCATCAAGGAGGGGGTCTGTCGAAGAGCCAGGTTTTGAGGTTTCTTGCGAAGATGGGGAGCGATGTTGTCTGTCTGAGGTGGAGCGGAAGGGCGTTTCATGCTTTGGCCGCGAGGAAGGAGAAGGAGCGGCCTCCCGATCTGGTCTTTCTGGTGCGGGGGACCACGGCGTAGGAGAGCTGGGCTGATCGTAGGGTCCTTTGGGGTAATGGAAATGTAATGTAATGGAATACGTCTTAAAATGTAATAGGTAGAGAACAGCAGCATTAGATGTGGTGCATAATTTGCCTCTAGTCATATAATATGCTGTATAATTGGCATTTCCTTTCTACATAGTCTCTCGTTCCATAGCTGCATAAATTAACTTATCATGATGGTCCTCGAATGCACCACAATTGCAGTGGCCACGAGTGCAACCACATCCCCTCGTCAACAGTGCGATGAGGTACAGTGCAAGAACTTTCTGTGGTCCAGGCAGAATAGCATTTTGTTGTTGGAGCACTCCCACCCACTAACTAAAAGCCCATTGTGGGGGGCTTTTTCTTGTAATTCAGCGACACTTAGTGTTGGAACTTGAAGTCTCCCTCCTTAACCCACTTATGGAAGTACAGCCAGGCACGGGGGGGACATACGAGTATTGGTCATGGATGAGTAGTGTTGTTAAGCTTTCACTTGGCCCTCCTTGGCCATGTTCAGAGTTTCTACTTCCTCACTCCATAGGGTTGATTACACACACACCTCGGTGTAGGGGGCACGCGCGGGGTGTGGGGTATCAATGAACATTTGGCACAAAATGCCTTAGTTTTAGGCCTTTAATTCTGTTCCAACAGGTACGCCCCGTAGAGATGTAGTGAGGGAGAAAAGAAAAATAACACTATCACTGAGCAACAGTTTCTAGGTGCTGCCAATCACGCCACCACCCTGTTAGGCCAGCAGGATGGCTCAGTGATTTCACGCTCACCCACTGATATATGCGGTTATCTGCAGACCGCAGGGTTGATTTCTGGCATGATCAGCTTGACTTTCCATTCTTCAGGAATGCAGGTGTGGAGTTAAAATGGGAATTATATGCTTCTGTTAATAATGCAGCGACAATCAATGTGCCAGAAGTCGTGGATTTCAGTCCGACCCTAACTTCGAATTACATCTTTTAGAGGGTGGTAAAATGAGTGTTTCTATTTTCGGGGAAAAATACAGATTACCCTTGCCCTTTTCCTCGGTCTCTCTCGCTACAACTCCTTAGTGTCTTTGCGTCTCTGAGCAGCACCCCCCACCCCCTCATATGGATGACCATTCCTCCCAGCCAAGGAACTCGACCGGATCAAGCCAGCCTTTCCCACACCGGGCTCTTCGCATAAACATAACAAGCATATGTAATAGGTCTCGCACTTACGCAAGTTTCAGCTATTGACATTGCAAATAACAATGCGTTTTATTTTCGTTTTTAAACCATAAATAAAAGGCATTGTCTTTTACAATGCCAATAGCTTAAACTCGCGTAAATGCGAGACCTATTGCATTGCAAATGCTTGTTTAATGACACCCGCGAAGCTGACGATACAAATTATTCGGAACTTTGCTCAATAACACGTGTTTTCAAATTCTCACCACGGTGTGGGTTACAGCCCTTCGGACGTGTCAGTGAACGAGAGCAACTGATTCTTAACATGTTCTTAGCTTCGTCCGCAGTGCACAGAAGTATACATTACCTCACGTCTCGTGAAGATACTGTTCTCCCGAAAGCTGTCCTGTGACCCCCGGAACTGTTTCATAACGTACCCGACAATCTCTGAGAATGGTTGCACGTGACATGGCAAGGCTGAAACCCGCTAACTGTCCCAAACTGTACACCTCGCCCCTGCCGAGCGCGCGGAACTCTCCCTTGAAGAAGAACGGTAGAGTACGCGAGACAAGGACAATTTTTTTTAATACTTTTGATGGATGCCGGTGGAGGAGAGACACCGAAGCTCACGTCGAAGAGGCGGTGGGGGTGAGCCAGAGGAGTTCCCTGAAGTCTCATGTGGTTTCACCGAGCTTTCTCGGAACCCTAGGGCTGTCTGAGGAATATGAGAAAAATGATTGCAGCAATATCACGCTGTAAATTCATAATGGCGACGAGGGGCCGCGGTAGCCTCTTTGTCACTCAGCTTCCGGAAGGTCACAGAAGGTCACGGCTAGCATTTCTCATACGTAGGGCTTCCTTTAATTATTGGTGGATACAGTTATGACCTACCCTGCGTTCACCTGCGCAGCACCTTGGTTATTGTGGGGTGCTTGTCAGTGTTGCTCGGATTCAATTCCGGCGGAGGGATCCCGCTGCAGCGCCTGACAGCGCCGTCTGTCATCAGAATGAAGTTATTGTCTTTGCTAGGGGTTTGATTAGGTTTCCTCAGCATATAACTTGATTTTTAGATGTGGGCTGTCGGATTAATCTTATCTCTGTATTTAAAATTCATTTATAGGTAATATCTTCATATGCATTAACTTCCATTTATGGCCCCGGCTTATCTTACTTACTCAGCAGTAAGATGTTCAGAGGTACATGCTGTTCAGTATGTGCAAGTGAAACTTTTATATGTAGTACTATGCATGTTATATGTTTATACTTATACGCACACTATGTCCACCCATAATGCTTTTCTGCCAGTAATCATATGCTGTTTATTTTAGTGTATTTGCATTTATATAGCGTTTCACACCCCATGATGCGGCACTCAGCCACCGCATCGGAGTGCTTCGTTAGACGAGTGTTGAATTGCAGTGTGGCCTGTGTGGGAAACGTTTACATAGGTTAAAGCTGTGTGCCTCACTACACGGGATGTTCCACACTGACTAGGAAGTGGACGGTCAAAGGGTTGAGTTGTACCAGATAAAAAGTAAAACCAAAAAGAGTAAGACGTGACTTTCAAAGCGTAAAAGAATGAAAAATGAAAGTGAACACTTGTTTTTCCGAAGGTACAATTATTTATCGAGTTGTCCATAGGGAAATACTGTGATTATCTAACAGGCCCGTGACAGCAAAATTCATGTAGGTGGGTTTTGGGTAAAATCAGTCACAGGTCAGTTCAGCTCATATCCTGCCTGCCTTTAATTAGCACTGACCTGTAATGAAAGATTCCTTTAGGGAAGTCTGCTTCTGAAAATGTGCTGTCTGCACTGTTTGTGATACATTACATTTTTTATGAATTTGCTAATTTAGGGAAACTGAGTAGGCTGTGGGAGAAGGAAGTCACAAAATAGATTTCAACTTTGAAAGAGCACCCACAGGGCTTAAATTGTCTGACCCGAATTGATAAACTGCTTCTGTGAGGATACCTTTGCTGTCAAATGCTAGCTTAGCGCAAGCACCAAGTGCTTCCTGGGAAAAAACTGTTGTGGAACATGTGTGACACTCTTAATCGAATATGGATTTACCTTGAAGAAATGAAAGACAAGAGGTGTTTGGCAAAAGAGGAACAATCGGTTTAATTAAACGCAGCGGCCGGGAGAACAGGCAACAGAGCCGAGTCTGAAGACAGTGTCAAAGTACATCAGTTTCGGCCATCATTTTATACATTACATGAGGTGTTATAAAACAGTTGTACATTCCTTTGGAGACAGAAATCTGGGCCTAGTCACAGGGCCATAAATCTGGTCTTTTGGAAGAAGTGCAAGTGGGCCTCGATTTCATGCGGACACAATGTGGGGCCAGTGGGTACGTGTCCAGTTGTCCGGTACCCAGTGGGCATGTGTCCAGATGTCCGGTATGGGGAGAGTGTGATCACTGCGTGTAATGTGCATGCTGTGTTCTGGTTGGCTGTGTGTTCCTAACTTAGTGTGGCATCTGACTTTATGGTGTTTTTGGAAACGCGCGCCCCTCCGGCCAAACGTGTTTTATTGGGGCCAATCTCCTGAGACCATTGTGGTGTCGCTGACTATCTGTGGGATCGATCTGGGTTTTCTTGTTCACACATTTGTCTAAGGGTTATGTGTCCCACCACCTGTGATCTGTCAATCAGTTGCTTCAGGCCTAGGTCGCAGGGCCTGCCTGACCACGCATTTCTTGACTCAGGATTGGGGGTAGGTCATATTGAGTGAATTCAACAACAGAGATGCGAGTTGGTTATTATACGTACAAACACCATGGTGTTTATCAACATCATATTTATCAATATCAACAACAACTAGCCGAAAAAGCAATACAGGTAAGACATAAGGAATGTAAAAGTGTCAGAGTTTATTATAAAAGTCAAACATTCTTCAAGAAAATTGTCAGAAAAAGTAAAGGAAAGCAACAGATTTAGGGATCAAAAGTTATAAAGAAAACAAAAAGCATTTGTAACAGGCATTCAATATTATTCTGTATGAAATGCAAAAAAAAGTACCGTTTTGGAAAGTGCCCTCCATGTGCTAGTTGTTAAAAAAGACCAATATTTATCCACAGCATCTGGATTCTGTAATGAAAAGTCCTCAAATATTCATGTATATTTCTTCAGATCCCTGTCCACAGTTTACCAGAGACTCACTCCAGATCATATTATCCTCCTGTCCTGAACTTTTCAGCTACAACTCATTGATTTCAGGCTTTCTTGTGTAAATAGTTCAATGGAAACAAAACAAGACTACAAAATCCAGAGTGCATTAGGCTGTCACACAAACATTCAGGACTGAAAACAGTGTCCTTAATGACCTGGATGGAGGTGGACACCCTAACTGCAACTCTAGTTTCTGGTCCACAGCAAAATGTCTGCTTGATTTTTCTACAGCTTTCTGTGTCTCAAGGAACTCCTGCACTCCTAAGCACAGAGGGACATTCCTGACCTCTCCAGTACAGAGGATATTTCCATGAGGGGAAGTAGGCTTCATTGGATGAACCTGAACATCTTTATCCCATCTGAGTCAGTAGGTTGCTCTACCATCCACAGTGAAAATGCAGGAGCAGAAGATAGTGCTGGAGATATTTTCCACCTGTGCTCAGGAAGGCAGGAATTCAATAGTGCAGCAGCAGGCAGTAAGATCTTCTCTTCAGTAGATTCCCTCTCTGGTGTTAGTCTGGTGGGTTATTTTGAAGAATGAACCAGCCAACAATTGCTGATGAAGTCCTAACAAGTCCTAAAGCACTTCCAAGACTTCCACCCCTCATATGTTCAGCAGTAGGTAGGCACCCAACGAAGAAGGACCCTTCCTCAGCTGTGTGAAACTCTCTTCTCACTCCTAACTTTGCCCTTGGCCTGCACAGTTCAGGCCACAAAATGTCAAAAGAAATCTCCTCCCAGGAGCCTGCCTTTTGTTAATGCCTCCTGTAGTGCTTAGACCCAGGGAGGCTGTGAGGACTCATAATCTGAAAAGAAAAGATGCTACAGGTGTCTATAGAGCTCCAAGGCCCGTATTATGCACATGGCGCATTTTCATTGTTTGCGCCGGAAGCATCTTTTTAAAGCGCGCTGCATTATGGTCAATGTGCTGCCCCCAGGGCAACCGCAAACTCGTGCTGCCTCGGGGGCAGCACATTCCTGTGAAAAACAGAGCGGCTGCTTTGAAGCTGCTTGTTTTTTCACAGTGTGGGCGGCAACCCGCCCACACTTTGAAGGGGGAATAGAGATCCCCTTGCAGGCGGGTGCAGTGAGTAACTGCACCCGCCTGCAAGGGGATGTCTGGGGGGTCCATGGGGCCCCCTTTTCCCCCTCCAGAGGGCTGCCATCAGGATGTGCACGGACAGTGCGCTACCTTTTAGGTGGCGCACTGTCAGTGCGCCTCCCGATGGCTTCTTTGCCTCTGTGCCTGCGCCTGTAATATGGCGCAGGCACAGAGGCGAAGGGATTCCCTCATTTGCGTGGGGCCACGCCCCCAAGCAAATGAGGGAACGCACTCTGAAGATAGTGCTGATGCTTTATGTGCGTCAGCGATATCGGTATTACAGCACAAGTGTCTGCGGCCCCTTCTGTAATACCAAAGTGTCTCCGCGGTGTGCAAATCGGGTGCAAACGCCTGTTGCGCCCCCAGGGCACTTGTTTAATAAGGCCCCAAATGTCCCACTTGACAGTTCACCTTTTCCTTCCCATCTATTATATGCTTGGTGCTCTGAATTATCAGATGAGTGGTTAAACTTCCTTGCAGGTCTAAAAAAGGTATGCAACCAGATAAAAATGTGTATACATTTGAAACGCACCCAAAAGAGCTCAGGCTGAATATTTCAGATTCCAGAAGAGGTGTGCTACCTTTACATTGCAGGCAGAACATTGGGAGTTATTACATCACAGGCAATACATCAACAGTGATTTCAGGTAAGTTATGCTAAATTTACAATGGGAGTCACTACATCTCAAGGGACATTACTTTGTAGGCAAGTACTATGATTTAGTCATGTAGGAAATCAGCCTTTTCTCCACAGTCACCCTGTTTTTTTGCCTTTTACTGAACCCTATTTTTGCTGGCAGTAGTTCTCTGTGCACTTTACCCTTGCTAACCTGTAGTAAAGTGTCTGTGCTTCCCCTTTAACCCCATCGCTGCTGGGCCTTCCCCCACCCCCAGTGCTAAGCCTTTTTTTGGCTATCTGGGGTAGTTCGTGGTTAGACCCCTGTAACGTTTTGTCCACATAAGGTATTCATGCCAAATTTGTGTCCTTTTCTTCCAATATCCTGAGGATTCTAAAGGTGCCCAGGGTTTGTGGATTCCCCTGGAGGGGACCGAGAAATTAGCCAAAATACAGCTAAATGTTTTTTTTTTTGTTGGGAAAAATGGGGAAAAGTGCTGCAGAAGAAAACATCTGGTTTTTTCCGTGCAAATGGTATCAACAAAGGGTTTGTGGTGCTAACATGACCACCTACCTAGCTTCCAGGAACAGGCACACTTTTGTCAGAAAACCAACATTTTCTACACAGTTTTGGCATTTAAAAAAAAAACTTTTTTTATTTATTGAGGGTTTAAACCATCCGGCATCAGAAAAACAGTACAGATACATCAAAATCCCAGCACAGTACAATCTTAGAAAGTAACAGTACAATGTGGTTTCAACATTTTCTACAGTTAGCAAAGATTGTAGTGGAAAAATATTCATGAAGGAAACAATAACTCCAGGACTAGAAAGAATATACCAACAGCAGATATCTGCACCAATACTCTTTACAGTACTTTTAGCAGATTGCAATTTCCCAATAAACAAATCATAAGAACATAACTCTATAAACAAATCCCGGGTCACATACATAGAAATTCTTCGACTGTACCATATGCCACTTCATCCGACCACCCTTAATGTCAGGGTGATTACTCTATGCTCAACATGAGTGTCTGATTGCTGTACCACAATTTCAGCATCAGCTTGATCTATGTGTGTTTCCTCCGACCCCTGCGTTCCGGCGGCCTCCTCTAGGGGGACCTCCGATATCAAGATGTACCAAGCTCTAGCATCTTCTTCCAACTTTTCATCTCTCCTGACCCTCTTCATTCGGACTAATTCCGCTGTTGCCCATTCCCTTAAATCTTTGGCCCAAGTTTCCACCTTGGGGGGCTGGGAGCTCATCCAGTGAATCGCTATCCTCCTCTTGGCTAGCACTAGCCCCAGTTGGAGAAATCTACGAGTAAGATTCTTCCCCTTGGGGGAAGTATCTCCTTAATGGACTGGGGTAGCGTCCATCCCGTGACCTGTCGTTAACGCTCCAGTATGGAGTTCCCAAAAAATTGCAGCCTCGGGCAGTCCCATAACATATGCAGGAAAGAGGCGTCATAACCACATCGGGGGCAACAAGAGGAACGATCTAGATATATTTTATGAAGCACTCGCAGGGTCAAATAGGTTTGATGAACAACGTTAAATTGGATTCGTTTAAATCTAGTATTGGAACTAATTTGTTTAACTCCTTCGTGCACCCTTTTCCATTCGGGATCCGTGAGGGGCGCTTCCAATACTACATCCCACCTGGCCTGGATCGGAAGCGGGCGTGTAGTGAGATCCGCCCTCAGTGCCCGATAGATATGAGAGACCAGTCTACAGCCCCCGGCTAGAGTCACTAGGGCCTGAGGGTGGCGGCTATAGGCGGCTCATCCGGAAACATCGGCCAAATCCCCTGTGCTACCACTGAAATCTTCGCATGCTGAAGGTATTGACCTCTGCCCAGGTCAAATGTAGATTCCGCCTCCTCCCTGGTTAGGAATTGCTGATTCAAATATAGATCGCCCATCATCCGGCAGCCTCCCTCCACCCATCTGGAGATGGACATAACTTGTCTAATTTGCCCGAACGGGACAACTGCCCACAGCGGGGCCTCTGGGGCATAGGGCGCTCTACGTATCGCTACCTTAACTGCAGATTCCCAGGTGGAGGCCACATGTCTCACAATATATGGGAGTTGTCCGGGCACGCATGAGCCCAACATTAGGAGGTCCGGGAGAGGAATATCCTGGTGAGTACCCCTCAGTAACTGTTTTTCCCAATTATCATTCTCATCAAGCCAATGTACGGCATGTTGGAGCTGCGCTGCTATATAATAGAAATCTAATCTTGGAACCTCCAGTCCCCCTTTTTCCCAAGTTCTCTGTAATGCCCGCAACCCCACCCTTTTCCGTTTGCTTCCCCATAATAGGTCAACCAACAGACGGTCCAATTAGAGAAAGTACTCCCGCGATATCCGATAGAGCGAGTTCTGCATTCCATATAAGCACCTCAGGAGGACCACCATTTTTATCAGAGCAACACGTCCCATCAGTGATAAGGGTAAAGTACGCCAGAACTCCACTGATTTGCGGATACCCCCTACACATCGTCCCATATTGTGCTCTAAATAAGCCTCCTGTGTGTGTATCAACCGGACCCCCAGGAATCGTACCGAGTCAGTGACCCAGCTTAACCCCACAATGGGCAATTCCTCTTCTTCTTTGTCCCTCAGGTTTCCCATAGGGAAAAGCTTAGATTTCCCCGGGTTAAGGCAAAGGCCCGATACCACACCAAAAGCAGTGAACTCCTGAAGGAGCTCTGGGACCGCCTCCCTGGGACGATGGAGATACACCAGTGTATCATCAGCATACATTGACACTACGTGCACTGTTGGACCCAACAGAACACCCCACTGTGCCATCCTGTGTCTCAACGCAGTTGCCAATGGCTCCATCGCCAATGCGAAAGGAGCGGCGACAGGGGGCAACCCTGTCGAGTACCCCTCTGGAGTTTTAAACTGTCAGATACTTGGTTGCGCAGACGGATCCGAGCCGTCGGTCTAATGTAAAGAAGCTACAACCAGTTCAAATATTCGTCCCCAATCCCATTTTAGCAAGCACTGCCCATATATACTCCCATTCAACCGTATCAAAGGCCTGCTTAATGTCTAAAAGGCACAAGGCCCAATCCTTATCTTGTAGGTGTGGTGCGTGCCAAATATGTGCAAGTCGTCGTAAATTATGTGTGGTGTTTCGACCTGGAATAAAGCCGGCCTGGTCGTGATGGACCAGTCGGGTCATATATGGTTGGAGTCGTGCTGCCAGCACTCCACTAAGTATCTTCTCATCAACATTTAAAAGAGATATGGGCCTGTAAGAAGCCGGGGACAAGGGATCTCTTTCCGTCTTAGGAACCATAGACACCAGAGCTTCCATCATGGTTGGGGAAAGTGCCTTCCTCTCGAGAGCCTCGTTGTACACTTCTAGGAGATGATCCACCAACTGAGGGGCAAATGTTTTATAAAACTCAGTCGGGAGACCATCACTACCAGGACATTTTGCTGACTGCAGGCTCTTAATTTCAGTTAACACCTCCTCCCTAGTAAGTGGTGCTCCTAAGGCTGCAGCTTCCGTCTCTTCAAGGTTAGGGGAGTGTCACTGCGTCCAGATAATCTGTCAAGGCTTGTGACTGGACCAGGGGGGCCGCCGTGCATATCTGATGTAAGTGAGCCGCAAAAGCTGCAAGTATCGCAGTTTGCGTGTGCACCACCTCCCCTTTATCAGTACGAAGTTGAAGCACCGGTACCTGTTCAGTTTCGGTACGAATCAGTCGCGCTAAAAGTGCCCCTGACCTGTCGCCCTCCATATAAAGTCGCTGCCTGTAAGTGGTGTATTAATGCTTCTCTAAGCGGGACCATGCCTCAAGTAATTCTCCTTTAACTCGTGTCCACTCAGCCATATCTGCCGGGGTCTTGTAGAGTGTGGTCTCTATGGTTTTTAATCGTGCTTCAGGGAATCAATATCGGCATTGAGACACAGTTTTGGCATTTTAGTGCATTTTAGCACATTTCCTATTTTATGTGCTTTCAACCTCCTTCCAGTTAGTGGTAGACATGGGTGTGACATCAATAATAGATCCTGAAAAGCTATACATTTCTGAAAAGTAGACAACATTCTTAATTCAGCAAAAGGTCATTTGTGTAGATCCTTCAAGGTTTTCTTATAGAAAGTAACAATTGAATTTATAAAATATTGAAATTGAGTTGACAAAAATAGCCATTTGTGCCTACATTTTCACCTGCAACTTATTCTAACTATGGCAGATTTTTTTAAGCAACACACCGTTACGTCTGCTGGACCCATATAGTTACGGGGATATATAGGGCTTCTAGGTTCACCAAGAACCCGAGGTACCCAGAGCCAAGAACTGTGCTGTACCTTTCAAAGGTTTTTCATTGTATACCAGGTATACAGCAATTCATTTGGTAAACTGTAAAGAGTGAAAAATAGGTATCAAGGAAAACGATGTATTTCTGAAATGGGAACACGATATGGAGTTTAGAAGCAGTGGTTATTTGCACATCTCTGAATTTGTGGGTACCCATACTAGCATGTGAATTAGAGGGCATTTGTCAAAATGTCTTCTTTTATACACACTGTCTTACATTTGGATAGTAGAAATGCATAGAAAGACAACTGGTAATAACACTTGTACTACTATTCTGTGTTTCCCTACGTCTCCTGATAAAAATGGTACCTCACTTGTGTGGGTAGGCCTAGTGCCCCCGACAGGAAATGACCCAAAACGCAACTTGGGCACATCACATTTTTCCAGTGAAAACTGACCCTTTATTCGCATTTTACCTAGCTGTAGATTTTGGACCCTCGCTCAGCTGGCACCTAAGGAGATGTAGCAAACCTGTACAATTTTAAAAACTAGACACCCAGGGGGATCCAGGATGTGGTGACTTGTGTGGCTCTCACCAGGTTCTGTTACCCAGAATCCCTTGCAAACCTCAAACTTTGTAAAAAGAAACACATTTTCCTGACATTTCTGTGATGGAAAGTTCTGGAATCCGTGGGGAGCCACAAACTTCAACCCACCCAGCACTTCACCAAGTCTCCCAATAAAAATGGTACCTCACTTGTGTGGGTAGGCCTAGTGCCCGCTACAGGAAACGGGCCAAAACGCAATGTGGGCACATCACATTTTTCCACTGAAAATGGACCCTTTGTTCCCAATGTGCCTAGCTGTAGATTTTGGACCCTAGCTCAGCTGGCACCTAGGGAAACCTAGCAAACCTGTACATTTTTGAAAATTAGACATCCAGCGGAATCCAGGATGGGGTGACTTGTGTCGCTCTCACCACGTTCTGTTACCCAGAACCTCAAACTTTGCCCAAAAAACAAATTTTCCTCATTTTTCTGTGATGGACAGTTCTGGAATCTGCGGGAAGCCACAAACTTCCATGCACCCAGCATTTCCCCAAGTCTCCCGATAAAAATGGTACCTCACTTGTGTGGGTGGGCCCAGTACCCGCAGCAGGAAAGGGCACAAAACGTATTGTGGAGACATCAAAATTACCTATCACAAAACGCCCTGGTTTTGCAAAGGGGGGCACCTGCGTTTTTGGTCCCGGGCTCGGCGGCCAACTAGGGAAACCTATCTAACCCAGACATTTCTGAAAGCTAGACACCCACGGAAATCCAGGGAGGTATGGCTTGTGTGGATCCCCCAACTTTTTCCTACCCAGAATCCCCTACAATCCTCAAATTTAGCTAAGAAATCACATTTTCCTCACATTTTCGTCTGGTATCACCATGCCGACACAAAGGTCCTACCACCCAGCATTCCCCTGGTCTGGAGTTAGTGGGTTTTCTCGCGCCCCCAGGGGCAGATGGGCCTTCAAATAGGGCCGAACCCAAAGTATAAAAAAAAATTGGGGGGGCGATCCTTGCCCACGGGATAGCCCCTATGCACAAACATGCACAAGCATTATAAATCCCTGGTGCTAGTGGTGTTTTCTGCCCCCCACCCCGGGTTCAGATGGACCTCAAAATCGGCCCAATCTGTCCCCGGGGGGGCAGAAAACAGTTGATACAAAATGCCCCCCTTTGGAAACGACCCTTGCCCAAGGGGTTGCTTCCATTTACTAAAAAAGAAAAATCCCCGGTGCAAGTGGGTTTTCTACTCCCCCAGGGGTAGATGGGCCTTCAAAAAGGGCTGATCCGCCCCCGGGGGGGAGAAAACAGCCACAAGTATAAAAAATTGCCCAAGGGATCGCCCCCATGCACTAACATTTAACATCCCTGGTGTTAGTGGGGTTTTCTGCCCCCCCCCCCCCCCGGGGCAGGAAGGCCAAAAAATTGGTCCGATCTGGCCCCAGAGGGTGGGGGGTCAGAAAATGGACAACAGAAAATGACCCCCATAGGAAGCAACTCTTGCCCAAGGGGTCGCTTCCATTTCCTAAAAAAAAAAATCCCTGGTGCCTAGTGGAGGCATTCCTGATGCACGATTGCGACCCCATGCGCGATCGTGCAGCAGGAATGCTCTGCAAAGAGACATCAGGGGAGAGGAAAAACTCTTTCCTCTCCCCCAATGCCTCTGTGCACGGAGAACCGTCCCCCCCCCCCCACGGAGCAGGAAACACCTACCTCCTTCTCCGGACACCTGGAAGCAAATGGCTTCCAGCACGTCCAGGGGATCCTGATGACGTCGTGCGTGCCGTGTGCACTGACGTCATGGGATTGCCAAGGGGTAGGGGTCGAGAGTGGCAACGGAAACTCTTCCGCTGCCATCCCTGTTTGAGGGGCTTAGATGGGCTGCCCATGGGGGGAGCGCCAGCGGTTCCCCCAAGGGCGGGTGCTATGATGGAACCGGTCCGTCATGAGCACCGAAGGGGTTAAACATAGTTGAATTCGCACACTCCTAGTTGACATATTTAACTTACTTATAATCCTTAGTATATGGTGCAAAGTTTACCAAGGCCAGTAAGTTAGATGAAATTAGTGGTCTGCAGCACCTATTATGCCATCCACAACAGTGGAAGTGCAAACATGGCTTCCGGCCTACCATAGTAATCTGACTGTAGCAGTGTAAACGCTGCAAATCGACTTGTCAAAATAAACCCTTTCAGCAGGTCAAAACCTTCCTTTTAAATATTAGTAAGCCACCACTATGTGCCACTTGTAGCCCACAAGGCATGGTACATGGTATTTAAAAGTAGGGCATGTTGAAATTTAATGTTAACATGTCCTTACAGTGACTAGCCCCCAAAGGCTATTTTCACTCTAGGAAGGCTGACCCATAAAGAAACACTGGGAAGCAATATTAAATATAAATTCTGCTATCTCAGGGTAGGGATCAGCTAGAGACATGATTTAACAACTCTTCTAAATATTTACCAAAAACCCAATTTAACATTGAAGTCAGATATTTTATAAATATTAAAGAAAAGAAGCTTTTACAGAGTTATTTTCCTTTCCTGGAACTCATATAGGATAATTTACGCAAGCCTTTTAACTGTCACCCAGTTGTTGAATTGCCTTGAATGAGGTGTGAAAACTGCTCCGAGAGCAAAGACAAAGGCCTGGGTGTGAGGAGGTGTAAGAAATTGAGTTACTGGTTGAGGGGGGTAAAACTCTACTCATGCAGCAACCACAGCCCTTGTCAGGGTGAGGCTCAATCAAACCCCAAATTACCCTGTGCCAAACCCTCTAGTAGCTTGGCACAGAGCACTCAGGCTTAACTCAGAGACAATGTGTAAAGTATTTCTGCAGCACTTCAAATAGTAACACAGTGAAAACACACCACAGAAGGATCCCACACCAGGTTTAGAAAAATAGAGCAATTTGTATTAAGTAAAACAAGACCAAAATGACAATAATCCAATTAGTAGAACCAGAGATATGCAAGTTCAAAGATTTTAGGGAAAAGAACGCCAAAGAGCTTTCAGAAGTGCTTCATATGGGTATAAAATACCAGCATGTAGCTGACCACATCCTGCAGGACTTTCTTGGGAGCTTGCTCCTACCCCTCCTTCACCAGACTGAGAGGTCCTCGCATAGGGTGCCTGTACAGAAGCTTAAAGGAGCTTAACCCAACCCCCTTCTTTGGTACCTCTCTGTACACAAAAAATTGGCATGGCAAGAGGATGTCTCACATCTGCCTAAAGGGCTCAGATAGGCCCACGATCATGCCAGTGAGGGTCTTGTTGAACCCTTCAACAAGCCCTTTAGTTTGGGGGTGGTAAGGGGTGTAGAACTTATAGGTTACCTCATACTCTTTCCACAGCAACTACATGAATGCAGACATGAAGTTGGTACATTGGTCAGATATGACCTCCTTGGGGAACCCCACACAGGTAAAGATCCCCGCCAGTGCCCTGGCCAGTGTGGGCACAGTCACTGACTTCAGAGGGATAGTCTCTGGGTACCGGGTGGCAGGGTCCACCAAGACAAAGATTAACTTGTTGGTAAGGGATGTTTTGGGATTCAGAGGCCCAACAATGTCGATGCCCACCCATTCAAAGGGAGTGCCAATGACAGAGAATGGCTGCAGGGGAGCCTTGCACTTTTCTCTGGACTTACTACTGGCCTGGCCGGTAGGGCATGACCTGCAGAACGCATTTGAGGCCATCCTCATGCGGAGCCAATAAAAGTGAGTGACAAGCCTTTTAAAGGTCTTGTCCTGCCCTGGATGACCTACCAGGGGAACATCATGAGCCAGCTCCAGTAGGAAGACTTTGTAGCACTGGTGGACCACCAACACATGTGTTGCACCAGGTTTAGGAGCCTTAGGCTCCCTACACAGGAGACCATTCTCCCAATAGATCAGATGAACACCAGAGGTGTCGCCAACTGCCTGGGCCTCAGTTTTCCACCTTAGGACCTCAAGAATAGGGCACTCCACCTACATCTTGCAGAACTCCTCCCTAGTGGGACTTCCTTCCTTCTGCCAGTTGATCAGCTCTAGTAAGTTCCCTAGGGTGGCAATGTCCTCCCCTGTAGGGTCCAGGGCATCACCCTCACCCTCAGTCTCCTCCCGTACCATGGGAGTTTCAAGAGTGGGTTTCCATTTCCCCTTGCCCTTTCTCTTTTTTAACCGGTACCTGGGCCATTCTTTTTAGGCTCCAGGTCCTCCCGATTACCCTCTTGGGTGACTATAGACTGTGTGGTCAGGCACACCCACCAGGCAACCCTAACATCTCCAATTGTTACCTGAGCTTCACCTCCTTACAGATATTACCTGAGCTCCACCTTCTTCCACATGGTGCACTCTATTTCTTTTTTTAAAAACTTTTTTTATTGTATTTTTCAAGAAATATTACAACCAAGCAGTGATTGAGAAGCAGGTGGCCGCGAATTGCCGGACCATTAGCATTATTTTGACAAATAGAAAACATTCCCTGTCATTCTACAAAAAAAATGAAGAAAAAAAACAAAAAGTAAGAAGGAACCAAATACAGAGGAGCAATGTACAAAAAATGTCCTGGTAATATTCACAGTACAGCAATGACCTGGTCCATTATCATAATACCATTACCGTTACAGCTCTTGTATATTACACAACGTAGGGGTAATTCCAGAAACACTTATTTCCCTGTCCCGTCGACAGGTACATATTTCCCATAGGTAGGAATGTCTGTGTCATTCATTGTCTATGGAGTGGGCTTGCAAATAGCTTTTGAGGGGTTGCCAAATATCACATGGGCGTGAGGTGGCGGATAGGAGTGTGGCATTTATGTCACTCATAGTATCACAGTAAGTGAGGTCACGAAGCCATGCCTGCACTGATGGTGTTTGTGTTCTGCCCCAATGTAATGAAACCTGTCGCTTGGCTATCAATAAGGTAATAGCAGAGAATCGTCTAATGCTTCTCTTGAGTGGCTTGACATATCCCAAAAGGGCCGTCAACGGTTTAGGGGGTACAGTGTGTTCCACCATGACGGACAGGTGTCTAAAAATATCCTCCCAGTATGCGTTTACAGGAGTACAGTACCAAGCCAGATGCGAAAAATCCGCCTCAGGAGTGCCACATCTCATACAAGCGTTTGACGCCGCTGGGTTCATTTTGGATAATAATTTTGGAGTAACGAAAACCCTATGAAGATATTTAAAATGTAACAATTTATGTCTGTAATTACTAGAGACGTATCGCATCTGAGAACAACAGTAACTCCATATATCTTCAGTGATAGTGATATCTAAGTCCTGCTCCCAGGATGCGCGTGCTTTAGTGCCCACAGGCGGGCGAAGGGAGAGAGATAAATGTTAAATGCGTGAAACTAGGTGAGCGCTGTCCGGCGAGGTTATGACAAGTGTGAGTGGCGGAAAGTCATCTGGTTCAGACAACGTGTCTGGTAAAGTCTTTAAGAAAGAGCTACGAATTCTGTGGAGCAAGAAACTGTCCATGTGCGTGGCAGCCCCACGTGCAGCCAACTCGGCGGTCGAGCATGGTCTGGATTCGCAGAACAGGTCGCCCATTTTAAATAGTTTGTGCTTAAGTAGTGTTCTCTTAGTGAGCGTTTCCTTAGTAGGGGGTATTGACAGGTTATCTGCCAATGGTAAATGTGGGGAGTATAGTGATGTGTAATGCAGGTACCTCCACAACCCAGTCCATGTCGTGGGTACTGTTTGAATTTCTGTGGGGCATCGTGGAAGTCCCTGGAGTAATAACGTCGATAATGAGTGAGGATATATCTGCGATCTGTCAGGTTTGAGATATTGCAGTCGGGCGTCTGGATGGTACCAGTAGTACGTAAAGTGGACTTGGGCAACCAAGTAGTATAGATAAAAGTCCGGGACCCCAAAGCCCTCTCGTTCAAATGGCATGGTCAATGTGGCCCAGTTTACTCTGGGTTGTTTACCGGCCCAGATTAGTCGTATTAGAAGCGAACGGAGTGTATTAAAAAAAGTAATTGTTAAAGTTATAGGGATATTTAATAAAAGGTACAAAAAACGTGGTAGTACCACCATCTTTATAATAGCGATCCTACCTGCAATAGAAAGCGGAAGTTTCGTCCATTTAGTAATTTGTGTTTCGAGACGATCAATTGCAGGTCCATAGTTTAAGCGGATAACCTCGGGGGCACTACAGTGTAAATAGATGCCCAGATATTTAGGAGGATCAGTGCACCATCGCAAAGGAAATTCAAGATCACATGGAGTAGTGGCAGGGGTCAAGGAAAATATTTCAGACTTGGTCCAATTGATGACCAAGCCCGAGTGCACTCCAAAACGGACCACCTCCCGTAACGTAAAAGGGGGGGCAGATTCTCAGCAGGTTTGCGCACAAACAATATCACGTCATCTGCATAAAAAGATGCAATGAGTGGGCCTGTATGTAGCTGCAAGCCACAATGTGAATGCCGTTCCTGAATATGAAGAGCAAGCGGGTCCATAGCTATTATAAATAGTAGGGGTGAAAGCGGGCATCCTTGCCTGGTGCCCCGGGTTAAACCAAACTGTGGTGTGATCATACCGTTTACTTTCAATCGGGCAACTGGAGAAGAGTAGAATAAGCGAACCAAATTTAAAAAACCAATGGAGACTCCCAATTTTTGCATAACGGCATATAGAAAGGGCCATTCTAAAGAATCAAAGGCCTTCTCGGCGTCCAGCATCACTGCTGCTGCCGGCAAGGTAGGCTCCATTTGGTTTATCACCGAAAAAACTGCGTGTAAGTTTAGCGTTGTAGACCGTCCCGGAATAAAACCTGCCTGAAAGGGGCACAGTGTGGTATCGACTAGCAATGCCAGTCGGGTAGCAAGTATTTTAGCGAGGATTTTATAGTCGTGGTTGAGTAGAGATAATGGCCTATAGGACTGGCACTTGTGGGGGGTTTGTTTGGTATAAGTAGCAGTGTGACAATAGCCTTGCGCATTGTTGGTGAGAGGGACCCGCTCTGTAATGCTTCGTCATATACTTCCAGGAGGCGGGGAGCTAGCTCATTTTGGTAGGCTTTGTAAAAATCCCCAGAAAGCCCATCAGACCCCGGGGCGTGACTGCTAGCTAGATCCTTTATTGCCTGTTTGATTTCGTCAGCGTCAATTGGGGTGGCTAAAAAATCACGCTTCCCCTCTTCAAGCCATACCATAGCTATCTCTTGTAGATAATCATTAAGGGCCTGTCCCGTAGGCGGGCATCTTGTCTGGTATAATTTGGTGTAGTAATCAAGAAAAGCCATATTGATGTCCGTCCCTTTCGTTAGTGAGTCTCCCGAGTCAGTGTCTAATTGCGTGACAAATGTAGACTGGTATTGTGGTCGAAGGAGGTGTGCAAGTGTTCTACCGGGTCTCTCCCCCTCCCCGTATACTCGTGCCCTGGCATATTTTCCCATATATTTGACTTCACGGACTGCAGCATCAGTGAATTCAGTCATTAAAGCAGAACGATCTCGGAGCACTTTCAATGTCGGGGCGTTTTGCATGAGAACATCAGTATCTTAGTTTCTGCTCAATTTTTTTTTATTCGTCCCGGATGGAGTGCAAGACTCCGGCATGTTTCGAAATACAAACACCTCGGATAAATGCCTTGAAGGCATCCCAAAGTACAAGTTGTGACTCTACGGATCCTCCGTTCAATTCAAAGAATTCTGCAATAACGTCCCCCACTTCACTGCGGAATGCTGAGTCTAGCAGAGCATTCGCGGGGAACCTCCACAAGGGACGTTGTTTGGGGATCAATGGAAAAGCCACTATCAGCAAAACCAGGGAATGATCAGAAATAGTGCGGGTGAAATATTCAACCTTCTGTACCCCTAACATACGGGACCAAGTTCCATGTGGGGCTGAGTAAAAGGTAGTTTCGAGACCCAGGGTAGTTAATGCACGAAGGGTCCGCTAACAAGGCTGACCGTAGTAATGCGAGAAGGTCTCTAGAGGCCTGCGGTTTTGTGACACGGCCCGGTCCAGTAGTGTCAGTGGTAGGGTCCAATGTGAGATTGAAATCCCCTCCCATTAGTATAGTGTCCGAATTAAGTCGGTCAATGTGTGAAGCTATTGTAGAGAAAAAATCGGGTGTGTCCACAGTGGGAGCGTATATGTTAGCAAGCAGTACAGGCATACACCCAAGAGATCCCTGAACTAATAGGAATCTACCTTCCGGGTCCGTCTCCACCGAAATGGTTCGAAAGGGAAGAGAGCGGTAAACTAGGATACACACCCGCGTGAGTAGGTACTGTAACAGGAAAAGAACCGATGTTGTCCCCATGATGCTGCAAACCCGTGAGTTGGAAGGGGCGCGTAATGCGTCTCCTGAAGGAAAGCTATCTGAATGGAGTGTCTCGTTAGAAAGGCCAGCACCTGTCTACTCTTTTTTGGACACAAGAGTCCTCTCACATTCCAGGACAAGCATCTAATGTGTAAGTCAGTAGTGGGGAATTCCCTCGTACTTATTTTATCATCAATGTTCGGTTGAATGTAACTGGCAAAAGCGGACCGCTGCTTGTCATGCTGTACATAGTAGTGTGCTCAGAACAAATGAAACGACTAAGGAGAAACAAACGAAAATAAACAACCCATTGCAATCCCCCCCTCATCGGATACTCAAATATGCGGCACCCGGTGAATCCCAAAGAGATAACAATGAACACAAGGAGAAAAGGGGGGGAGGGAGGGGGGAAGGTATAGGAGAGAGTATAGGAAATTATCCTGAGGGGAATAGCAACGCTCCGACGGAGCCATCACGAGGCAGGATAGTCACTGCTAAAGAGATGTCCACTTGACCAGGCTCCACAACTAAAAGTTAGGTCCGTGCTATCATAAAAAGAGGTGAGAAGGCGATGACAGTTTGATCGCATGTAAGGCCACTGGCATTTGCAGTTCAGATAAGACAGGCCATACGTCACCGGCCTGGCGGAAGAAGCAAAGTTCCATGGTCAGGGTATGTCAGCAGATTCCGAATAACCTCAAGCGTCAGGATTGAGCCGGCCGTCTTTGTCTTGTCGCTGCGTCGTCGGCTGGTGGTTTTTCCAGAATTTGGCTGCCGTGTCAGGCGTGTCGAAAATATGCGATTTGTTTCCAATCTGCACCCGGAGTCTGGCTGGATATAGCATATCTAATGTTTGCTTTCTGAAGTGAGCGTTTCACATCAGTGTATTTGCGGCGGGCTTCCTGTACCAAGGGTGTAAAGTCAGGGAACAGTGAGATATTGGAGCCCTGATAGGTGAGTGAACCACGGTCTCTGGACAGTCGAAGCGCAGTCTCCTGGTCGTTGTAATAGAGGAGTTTGGCGATGATTATCCTAGGGGTCGCCCCAGGTGGTGGCAGAGGGCCCAGCGATCGATGTGCCCGCTCGACAGCGAATGTGGCCGAAAAAGATTCCCTTCCCAACAGTTCAATCAGAATGGTTTCTATGAACTTGGGCATGGGGCCTGTGTTAGTCGATTCCGCGATTCCAGCTACGCCCAGGTTATTTCTGCGCCAGCGCGCTTCTAAGTCTTCTGCCTTTGTTGCAAGTTGTTTGAGTAGGCCTTCTGTCCTATCCAGTCTTTTCTGTATAGAGGGATGGCTGTCCTCCAGGTCGGAAATTCTTTGCTCTGCTTTGTCGATCCGGGTGTCCTGCGCCTCTAGGTGTCCGTTAATATCATCTAGGCAGCTGGTAAGAGTATCCAAGCGGGCGTCAATAGATTGAAAACCCGCTCTGAGCTCGGCCATAATGGCCGCTGCACCCTCAAGCGGACTCTGCTCTGGGTCGGTGGCCCCATCAGTTTCCTCTCGCCTGGGGGTCTTCCCCCATCAAAGTTCAATTGTCGCTGCTTTGGGTCGTTACGGCCCATTTTGTAAGCACAGTTGAAGGAGAGAGGCACTGGTAGATTATTGCCCGCTAAAAGGTCTGCTATGTGTGGTAGGGAAGGCAGTCAGCACCAGCACGCAGTTATTAGATCCAGACCGTCACAGCCCTTCGGATGGGGTCCGGCTGTGCGTAGAGGTCGCGATTAAACCAATCCAATATTACAGCGTGCTATACCTCCTGGGTCAGTAATCAATGATCAGACGGCAATACAGTAAGGTAGTCCAACTTGGTGGCAATCAGCGTGAGCCCACGAGCATGCAAAAGGAAAAAGCCAGCTACTGGGGCGCATTGCATGCGAATCGTCACACGCATCGTGTATGCCTCGGAGTCAGCAATGCTCAAGTACATCACCGGGTGCCGTGGGGCGGTGCATGCTTAATTTTCCACTCCGCTATGTGTCCCGCGCATCGCGGCCCTTACCGCCATCATGTGGAGTATAAATGAGCCGTCTCCACTGCCGTTGCAGTGTAACGCGTCACCCGCTGTCTGCCGGGCATAGGCGCTGATGCAGGCATCAAGGGAGCCAGGGTCACTTTTCAGTAAGCGCCGCCATTCATTGAATCGTTGTGAGCTCGGAGTCTGCCAGCGCTTCCGTGCGTTCCTAGCCCCGCCCTCAGGCTCTCCCGAGTCCCCTGTCGACTCAGGGCTTCCGAGGGCCGCGTCAGGCTCGGATACGCCGCGCTCGGATCTCCGCCGCACGGGCACCTCCAGTCACCGCTGTTGGGCCAGCGCTTCCTCACACCACAGGCATCTTCGTTGTGTCGCGGATGGTCGCCTTACAGCACAAATATGCTGGCTGGTGGTATTTGCGATGCGACGGCTCTGGAGCTTTCGAGTCAGGTGGCCATCTTAGTCGCCGGCTCGGCCACGCCCCATGGTGCACTCTATTTCATTGGCAGGCAGACAATCCACAGGCATGGATGGACTCACAGCTACTCTCGAGGAACCCGAGAACCCCCTCACTCAAAGGGAACCAGAGTCCCTGTATAGTGACTCTCGTGGTTGCCGGTTGCAATAACCTGGTGGCTTGCATTAGGGACTGCCTGCTCTGAGGTCACCAGATGACATCTGACAGTTGTCATGGTGGCTCCAGTGCCTCTCAGAGCTTCCACCGTTTGACCATTGATGGTGACCAATTGTCTGTATTTCCTAGTATCACTAGGCATGTGAGTTCTCTGTACCATCCCTCCATCGCAGAGACACTAGGGTAACCTCTACACTACCCCCCATGCTATCCTGGGAAATCTACTTCCCAAGCACTACACTAACCAGCCCCTGTGTCTGCCTACCAGTGGGGGGCTGTGACCATTTGGCACCCCCCTTGTAGTGTTCAACCTGTTGGTACTCATAGCACTTAGGGGGTGCCTTCCCTGAGGACTTATTGTCAGGGAACCACTTCTTTTTCTGTTTAGGTGGGGATTGGGAGTCCTGACCATTAGAACTAGTTTGAGGGCCTTTAGAGGATTCCTTGTTTTAATGGAACACCCAGGGAATGCTGGTTGGCCTCGACACTAAAGCCAGGAGTGGCCCATGCTGTAAGGGGGTTACCCTGGTCTCTCTGAGTGGTTTCCATTTGAACTCCACCATGACTTTCAAAGTATAAGTACCAACATGCCATATGGGAACTGACTGTGGGTCTGCGAACTGGTGCTGAAGAATCATCGCAGCTGAAGCAGTAGCTCAATCAGCCTGGAAGGCAGGAACAGTTGAAAACACAACACCACTGACAAACTGGCCCACAGTTCACAACTTCAGAAGATGTGCTGCTGTACAGAATTGGCCACACTGACTCTGTCCAAAGGGAGGTCGCTGATGAGGCCCCTGCAGTGGGTGCATTGCCTTTGCGAAGAGCGGGGATGAAAGCTGTACCCGCTGCACCTTTATATCTGCAACAACCATGGAGCAGATAACAGTGGCGGCTGGTGTAATTTGAAACTGGTGTGGTGTATGCAGAACGAATCAACGTATGCGAGCGACGGCAATAAGGGGGTTCGGGGGTTCTCCCCCGTGAAGACATTTTTAAAAAGTTGGCATCTTTTTGGTGTGATTTTCAGCACTATTTCTGTGATAAATGGACTAAAAATTCAGTTCTTCTAGGCATTCATAAAAGAAAACTCATACATTATTTCAGAGAATTTCTGGGTTGCCAAGTAAGTCTGACTTCTGAAGAGGGCTAGGGTACTAAGCAAGACTGCTTTGGCTCTACCCTTTCCAAAAGAACACACTAGTTAGCGATGTGAACAAGTTCAATGGACAAACCTGGGGTCTAGGGAGAGTCCCTCTCCTGAGAAAGAAATGTAAAAAAGATTGGCAAATGGTGCATTTTAAAGCAAATGAATGCAGCGATAAAGCAAGGCTTATTAAGCAGTGGGAACATATAGTCTTGAAATATTAAACACATTAAAAACTGCCCCGTATCTTCTTGCATTAATTTGTTCAACAGTTACTGTAATATGTAAATTGTTCAGTCCTTTAAAATGTATGCTTGCCCAGTGTCTTGCACTGCATGCAGCATTAACTTTGGAAAAATATGCTCTAACCAGACTTCGGGAAGCACCCACAGCTGCTGGCTGTAACCAGTCATATAGAAATATGTGCAGACAGGTCTTTAAGTGAGATGAAAAAAGTGGGTGCTCCCTATAAAGGAACATGCCAAATACATTTCTGTGATTCCCATAGTGTGCCATCAGACCGGTATTTTGGTTTCTCTCTGAGATGTAATTTTATCCAGATAAATGGCACAGCAACTGACATACGCCTAAAGCCTGTCAGTATGATTGGCTTTGTCACTGGGTGTTAGCTGTTTAAGATAAATGAGTAACAAAATGATTTCTTATAAATAATTAACACTGAAAATGTTTAAATTCTGAAATAGTGAGTCTGTGAATTAAATAGCATTGAGGCCTGTGGAAGGAGTTTTGGCCTTCAATTATGTGTGCTTTATGTTAGATATGTATCCTCATTTTCTCTGCATATCTTGTCCATCTGCACATCTTCAACCCCCTCTCTTTCCTCTTCAGCATCCTCTTTTCACTCTTCACCGAATGCCCTTCCTCACATCTCTGTCACTTCACCTCCCCCAACATGCACGGCACTCCCTCAAATATAAGCACTTTAATTTCTCTTACTTTTGCCTTACAAATATTTTGACATCAGTGTACCCCGTTCACACACATTTCCACAGAATTTCAGTTGCAAATGGAATACACAAATATTGTTCTGTGTGCTCTGCAGAGTCCAACCCACTGACAGGCACTTTGTTTGGCTTTAGCCTTAGCGCCTGCGTGCTCAATCAAAGCCCCTCATAAACACCTGGCATGGCTCAAGCCTCAAAGTATGCACAGAAAAAATACAGATAAACAACAACATTATAAAATAGCTAACTCGTGGGGAATGCAAGATCAAGTAAACATGTAATTTAAAAGCATGCACGCACTTAGGTCACACTTTACCCTCTGTATAATTTCTATTGTCAATCTCTTTTCGGTTGCAAGTTACTTTCCACGCAGCTGTTACCGGAGCCATCATAAACAGCACGAGGGCTCTTTAAACCAGTGGCCTCTTCTCCAACAGTGTCTGCTCTGAATATTGCACACAATTAAGCCCAGCTGCATTACGGTTCAACAACTGTTTGTATTAAAAATGTGCCATAATGCAATGAAACACAAAAACAAATCTAAACATGGGGAAGTAAACTCCCGCTGTATTATTATTTTCATTTTTGTTACGAAGTAGTGTTCATTAAGTTTTCGGCGCTGCGATGTCTGGAGAGAGGTGACATGGCGAGTAAAAGCAGGTCTGTGCAGCCCCTGCAGCACTAAGACGCTACTCTCACCTCACAGACTGAAACCAAACATAATTTTCTGTGCTCTTTATGGCAGGTTATGGAGTAAACAGAAAAACTCACGCCAGGTGAAAGCGTCAGTATCTCCACACGCCCTTGCCCCGGCCTTGGAGTTAAAATTGCACCAGGCACAGCAGCTCGTACTCCTTAAGTGCTAACTAAACCCGTTTAGTATTTTAGAAATCTGTCACTCTGTGTGACGGAACACGTGTCTTCGCAGCGCTTGGCTTCGGGTGCCCTTTCTTTTCACGATTGCGAAATAAAGACAACAAAACAACACCTTTTTTAACTGGCACAATTAACAATATCCAGCCTTTCTTTCTCCCCAGAAAGTTGCTGCTACAATTACAGCCTCTTCCCCGCACCCCCCTTATAAACCATGCAGGCTCAGAAAGTGGCATCTTGGAGACCACAAAGGGAGGCAGCAAATGAAGAGAACATGTTACTAATACATATGCCTCTCTCCTCTTTGTAGCCTCTCTCCTCTGTTTTCGCTCTTCTTCTCCCACCTCATTACTTTCTGCTCTATTCCCTCTCCTTCCCCCTCCGCTTTCTCCCCTGTGTTCTCTCTGTCGCCCTTCTATGCCTCCTTTCTGTGTCCTCCTTTTAGCGGTCATCTTCTCTCTCCTCTCTTTGCACTTTCTCTCCTCTTTTTCCTCTTCCTCTGTCTGTTCTCTATCTCTCTCCACTCCCTCTCCTGTGCTTTTTCTGTCCTACATTCACTGTCCCCCCCCCCCCACGTCCCACTCCCTCGGGCTCCCCATCACCCGAGTTACAAATGATCTGTATTATCTTCTATTCGAATGATGGAGAATAAAATTGAAATGAATTTGCCTCGCCGAGAAGGCCTTCAGTACCTATCTAAGAGACACCCAGAGAGCTCCCAGAAGCCGAACTTCAGCTCGAAGCACCTCGTTTCAAAGTCTCTCTTTCCCATCTCTCTAGCGCTGCAGCAACTGCATGGAAATGTCTGCCTTAATAACCCCTTTCTATCCTTGTACGTTTATATGCGATGCCCCTATTGCAAGGTTCTGCAAACATTTTTCCTCACTTATTCTGTCTTTTTGTTAATTAAATCAAAAAATTTCCTAATGATCTTGTGGTGCGGGAGCGCTACATAAAACAGTTGCATAAATAAATAAAAAGGAAAGTATGAGACATACATTTGATTTTTACATGATATATGGTAATTGTGGTAGGAACGTGCATTCAAGCTCACTCTACCTGTATAGCTCCTTGATGCCTGAACCTGGACAGAGCTTCAGGGAAATGATCAATAGTTAAATGATGAAGGTTGACAAAAGGTGCTTTATAAATTGCTGTAGCGCTACAGGAGTGCGAAAGTTCTACATTGGGAACCTCGTCTAGCTAGCAAAAAAATAGAAAAGTCGTTGTAAAATCAAAGTAACTGCAAAATCGCTATTCTTTTAGTGAACAGGTGTTTTTCTGCACTCCGCATGCGCACCTCTCTGTGTGTCTCTCTCTCCCTCCCTCAAACCTGTAGACTATGATAAAAATAAGCTTTTACTCAAGTGTTACTCTCGCTGCATGAAGCCATCAGCCGTGCCTGTGACACCCTAAATGCTGCCTGTTTAATTAACCAGCAGCATAGGAACGAATTGCTGTGAGAATGAGGCATCCCTGGACCCTGTCTATGATCAGACATATTCCTACACCCGTAAACCTTTCGGTAACTTAGTACTTCAGTTAAGTGCTTGACATTGCCTTTCGGGTACTTCAGGGCGCTAAGGGTTTAGGCAGAAGTTAGAGTCCGATGGGTGAAGTTGGAGTGAGGTGGGTGGAGGCATCGGTAGGTCCGAGGCTACACAAAGGACGGTGGCTTGACTGGACACTTGTCAGTTCCAGAATCTTGACCTTGCTTCTATTATTCCAGTGGAAAACGTGGCCAAGGTGTGAGGCGAGGTCGGAGGCAGATGTGAGAGTCACAAATGGCCCCGGACACTGCGACACATTCAGAACAGCAGACACCCGGACGAGGCACAGCGCATGATGCTGGCCGGGAGGATCGCTGTATTCATCCAATCACCGTTCTCTGGCTGGAGCTGGAGAAGAAGGACTGATTGCACCGCAGGGCAGCCTCAATAGTTGTATGCCGCGTTAGTTGCCCTGTGGGTGGCAGAGGGTCAAGGACTATTAGCGATGTATCCATGAGGCTTAAACCAAAATGTGGATTCTGACAGACACATACAGACCCCACAACCATTCATGCATTGGCCTCTCTTTGTGTGCAGCCACCGCAGCATGCCAATTGTTGTCTACTGGGTGGATGTTTACATAGGTACCTATCTGCCCCCTCAGAAGCGGACTGTGCCAACCAATAATTACTATAGATTCACCAATTATGCAAATCTGGATCCTACAAATCAAACATCAGATTTGACCGACCGGGTGAGTAGGAGGCAATAGATACACTTAGCCAGCCATCAGAATCTTAAAGTGTCAACTGTGTTCTTAGTTCGCACTGTAGACCTCGGCAAACCTCCAATACGTGTCAAGTCAGTGGGCATTGGCACAGGGCAGCAATGGGCCTTGGAAGTCCATTAAAGAAGAGCCATGGGTTAGCTGCTTGGTGCCCCACTAGCACACTGTGGGCCCCAGTCGCGGCTCGCAATACTCGCGGGGGGGTTGCTTGGGGGGCCGGGGGAGAATAAAATTAAGAAAACTTACCTGACCGCCTCTGCTCCTGGGCCGACCCGGGGTCCCGCGTTGGCACCCAACGTCTTCAGGAACAGCCGCGCAGCGTCACTGAAGTGGCAACCCCTCTAAGCCAATACTGGCGCTGCTCCAGCAGCGCCAGGATTGGCTTAGCAGGGTTACTCGCCGCCCCTGCCGCCCATTAGGAGACTGAGGGTTGCAGCGTTGAGCAACTCTCGGTCTCCTAATGCGCAGCCGCCAGCCAGACAGACACTAGTGCGCGTGACTGGGCTGGTCGGAAAAATTCTCCGACCTTCACCCAGCATGCGCACTTGTGCTGCTGCCTGCTGTGCGCTCCGCGCCACCCCCTGGCTGCCTGAGAATGCATGTCAGTCAGTCAGCATGACGCCGGACCGCCCACCCCCTTCAGACTCTGAAGGGGGTGGACGGTCCGGCGTCATGCTGACTGTCTGACATGCATTGTCAGTTAGTTTACTGTTTGTTTACTTTGCGGCTTTGTGGGTGCGGGCGGCTTGTGGGGCAACGCCCCAGCGCCCTAATGGACGCACCGCCACTGGGATAAACCGGTGCTTAGCCTGAAAATTAAACAATGGACTAAAAATGTGCGGATGAATCAGAAACAAGGACTTGAGAATTTTTGACAGAGTGGAAAGATCGTCAGCGGCCCTCGTCCTCCTCCTAAGTGCAATGAGGACCAAACAGGTTTGACCTGGTCCTATCTGAAGATCACTCCCTACTGGGGGGCTGTATTGTGGTCCCTGTCCCGAGTGCTAGAGCTTAGAGGGCTGGGCACTTTCATTGCTAAAAGAGAAATTGCTTGAATCTAGATCTCTGTGACCCCACCCCGGACTGATACATTGCTCAGGGCAATGGACTGATGTGCGAAGATGGAGGAGACCATATATATATATACATGTGGGGCAGATGGTGGGATCATTATGGACTGGAATGACTGGCATTGTGATTCTGTCTGTGCATCTTGTTTGGAAATTATACCCGACTAACATCACTGTAATGTTCAAATTGTATACCATAAACCCACTAAAAAACTGTTGAAATGAGTTGCCCATCTAACCAGTTGGTAAAGAGAAGTGATCTGTACTTGCGCTATGTCCTCATGATAATTGGAGACAGAAAGCATTAAAGATATCCTAGAACTGGGAGAGCATACCAAGAGGGGGTGTAGTTCCTTATTGAAGATAGTAACTGAGATTCCTATTACATTTAATAGTATTTCATTTTGTAGTCTCTTTTAGAAAAAAACAAAAAACAAAAAGATAGGCACTGGCCTAAACAATGCCCTTTTGTGTCATTTGGTTGACTGTTGAGTTCTGAGCTCTTGTCCCCCACACTACCTCTGTGAGAACCCTTTTACTGCTTGCCTTTGCTAACCTGAGAGTCTAGTGCAGGGGTCTCCAACCTTTTCTGTAGTGAGAGCTACTTGTGCTCAAGGCAACTCCTCCTGAGCTAATAGCAATTTTTATAACTGTAGCGACGACACTAGTTAGCATTACAATATTACCACCCTAAGCACGATTATCAGTAGTGGCCAAAGTACTCCAGGCAAGGTTACCAGCAGAAATGCCAGGAAAATGTTTACCAATATTAAATGCCTCCACCTGACTCATGAATTAATATCAAATCTTCACATGCCCCATGGCACAAAGGGCATAGCCACAGCAATAAGCCTCCCCAACACAGCTTTTTCATTCAGCTAAAAACTTTAAATGTGTTTTGGAATTGCAACCTTTTGTCTTCATCAGCATATCAGTTTCTGAAAATGCACATATTTATCTATCAAATGCCACTTTCCATTTTGGACAAACAAACTCAATTTTCCAGAAGAAAACCCTTTTCCCCAAAACTTCAGCTTGCAATTTTCATCAAGTACTCGTATGTACAAATGCTTCACAACAACTGCTTCATATGCCAAGGTATTACAGCCATGGGTCATGGATCCTCACCATAGCTCCAAGTATGCCTGTTTATGCCAATAATGTGCACTATTATACCACAGCCACCACTGTGCCAAGGCTGGACACCATAAGGGCCAGGGTGGCCACCATATTAGTCATAGCTATTATGCAGGGGCGGCCACCATTAATTATGTCAGGGATAGCTAATAGTAGGCCAGTCATTCTCATAACATGTCATTACCAATATGCCACGACTAGACCACAGATGACCAAAATAATCAAGGATGACCATTATTATGCTGTTGACATTAATATGCTATGAACTGATACAATTGTGCCAGGAATAAAACCCTTATGATGGGGGCTACCATACACATTTGCCAGTTCTTGACACCGGGAGTAGCTTCCAGGAAGCAATAGTGTTTATTGTGGATGGACACATAAATAAATGCTGATGAGGCTCTTGGGCTGATCATGCACCCATCTGACACATTTTCACTCTGACTCCTGCAGTCCCACACTTTGGTGGGTCAGCACTGATTACTGCTATTACTGCCACTCTCCTTTTATGGCCCACTTGTGAAATTCAATAAAAATAAGATGACTCTGTTGTAGCTGTATCCAAGTTCCAGGTTTATTCTTAGGAAATAGTTACAGGAGTTGGTGCAGGATAATCAGCATAATAGTCCAAGTAATAAGATACAGCATAGTAAGCCCCACCGGGAGCAGCAACCCTGCTGCTCAGCCTACATAGATAAACTGACTGATTCACTTGAACATACACAGAGGCAACATTCCATGACATCACAGAGACTGGCTGAGCAGCAAAGTACAGGACACAAAGAAAGGACAGAGTAAAGAAGAAGGCAAGATACCACACATCTCCCTCCCTAACGGAGACAATAAAAACTAAGGAAACGAGTGGTAAGAAAGAGAGCACAGAAAGCAGAAGAGAAAAGAAACCAAAAGACACAAAACACACACACACTCCCTTGCCACAGCAAGAAGTGTTTAATAACATAAAACAATAAAGAAATGGGTTAAAGCTTAGTAAAATGTCCCATCACCCAGAACAACCAAAAGAATGGTGTAGAACAATAAATGCAAATAATAAGTGAAAAACCACACTTAACGTGGTTTCAGTCCACCACGGGACAAAAACAAATGGAAAGATGGAGCGAACATGCTCCGTAAACCATCACTTGAAAACGCAAGCAATGATGAGAGCGTAAGGTGCTCCCACAACGAGCTCAAAAATTATGCTCACAACAAGTCACTTAAAATAAAGATTTACCACTACAATAGTTTGGGACACATGCAAAACGCAATCCTAGCACTAGAAAGCGTAAAAAGAGTTGGGTAACTTAATGGCCCATCACAAGAAAGCGTGAACTGAATAGAGCACCCAAATGGCTCAGCACATTTAAATAGAATTGAGTACCTAAATGACTCAGCACAAATAAATAGGTTTGAGGACCGTAATGGCTCAGCACCAGCATGCGTAAACAAAATAGCACAATAGTTTAGGATGCCCTGCACAAAGCAATCCCAGCACAAACAGAATTGAGCTCCTTAATGGCTCCGCACAATAGCATGCCTAAACAAAATAGCACAATAGTTTAGGATGCCCTGCAAAAAGCAATCTCAGCACAAACAGAATTGAGCACCTTAGTGGCTCAGCACAATAGTTTAGGATGCCCTGCACAAAGCAAACCCAGCACTTTTTAAAGAAACACTGTAAAATGACCTTGTGAGTTAACTAGCCCACACAAAAAAATACATGTAATGACATTGGCATTTGCAGTTTAGGATGCAATAAAATTAGCAATTGTAGCACATGGCAATACAAAAAAAATGTTAAAATAAGAACATACGATTTAAACTCAACATGGCTCGGCACAAGTAATTAGATTGGATACCATAGTAGCCTCAACACTAGCAAGCATAAAAAAATATTACATAAGCAGATTTCACATTTAGTGAAACATAGTAAACGTCTAGCGTATAAGCAAGAGAAATAAGCATCATAAGAATAAAATAAGGAGTACATTAGATAAAAATACAGTATAGATAAAGGATAGGAGAAATAAGAATAAATGCACTTTTAACTTTTAAGATAAAAGGAACACTGTAATGCCGTGCAGAATAAACATTTAAAACGTACATTAGGTGTGTGTGCCACCGCAGATTAATAGGAATAGTGACATGTCTAAAGAAGGCACAATCTTTGTTGGAAAGTCATGAAGGTGTGCACATCACCGTGTGCAATTGGCACTGAAGAAAGTACACTAGGAACGCCAAAGAATGAGAAGATTAGTAAGGTAAATACCGTTATAGCAAGGAAGTTGGTGACACTCCGTAAACAATCCAGGCAATAATACCTTGTTGCCAGAATACCAGGTAGCAAAAACCTAAATAAAAATGGCCGCTACGCAAGGTCACGCTGCGTGACCTCGCGCGATGACGAGTGTTTGTACCATAGGCTCGTGGTTGTGTTCCATGGACTTGAGGAGGAAGACGTCATGGAGGAGCTCGAGATGGGGCTCGAGAAGGATGATTCTCCGAACGCCAGAGCTGCTTGAAAGATGCAGATGGAGGGGAGATTTACCAACCGTCGCTCAAACTGGTAAGAGTATTGTTGATTCTAAATACTATAAGCAATGCTCTTCAGACACAGTTCCGCTCGTTGCAAAGCCAGAAAAAGCGATATCCTTCAAAGCCAGAAAAGCGATGTCCATAAAGTGCTAAGATGCCATAGCAAACTGTAAGAGTACTGTTCTGTACTTTTCCCCTCAAGTAAATGCCCATCTGAAGGAGTACACGTAACTTTCATCACAAAATGAAAACATCCAAACGCATTAGTGGGACTGTAGAAGTGATGCAGGCACACTCGTTCACAGGTTAGCAGGATGGCTCACTAGCAGTAGACCGGGTCGTCCTTTAAGTGTGAGCCAGGTTGATTCAGCAAGAGTTAAACAGTGCTTAGTTAGCACAAGTCCTTGTTGACGCTAAATTAATTATCATTAGGCAGCGTCAGATCACATGCCCTGGGCTGAGGCTGTAAAGACACGGACTCCCACGCAGTCCAAGTAGCGCTTTTGTAAGTAGAAAGTTTTTGAACAGCAGGTTGACACAAATAGCAAAGACAGACAGAGGATAGTCAGCAGCAGAACAGTCACTCACAAGTAAGCTGACTCACCAGCAGTAGACTAGGTAGTCCTTTAAGTATGTTCCAGATAATTTAGAAGTAAGGCCATGCTCTGGGTTGAGACTGTCCGTTGGAACCAGACACCGGTGGGGCACCCAGACGCAAGAAAGTAATTTTTAACTTTCACTTCTTGTCTTTAGTTGCAAAGATGATCTCTTTAAGTTCAGTGAAGTCCTTTTTCTCTCAAATGGGTCCTTTTTCAGCTCGTCGCAAATGTGGAATTCAATAGAAATAAGATGACTCTGTTGTAGCTGTATCCAAGTTCCAGGTTTATTCTTAGGAAATAGTTACAGGAGTTGGTGCAGGATAATCAGCATAATAGTCCAAGTAATAAGATACAGCATAGTAAGCCCCACCGGGAGCAGCAACCCTGCTGCTCAGCCTACATAGATAAACTGACTGATACACTTGAACATACACAGAGGCAACATTCCATGACATCACAGAGACTGGCTGAGCAGCAAAGTACAGGACACAAAGAAAGGACAGAGTAGAGAAGAAGGCAAGATACCACACCACTGTTGACACACACAATGCAACTGATAAAGCAGGGACTATCACATGGTCAATCTCCTTGTGACTTAGACTGAGATTGGATAAAGGTGCTCATGTGGCAGACTCCCATAGGCCGACACAGTGTGTGTGTGTGTATTAGTATGAGTCCTTCCGATATGTTTGGCTGGCTGTCACTCTAAGGGTCTTCAGATGAGCAGCGCTGCCTTCTTAAATATGCACAGACTCTGAATGAGATACTGGGATTGACTTTACCTCTGAGAGCTACTTTGAGGGTACTGGCGAGCTACCAGTAGCTCCCGAGCTACTCGTTGGAGACTCCTGTTGTAGAGGGTTTGCAGAGCCATGGTAGGATGGACCAGAGTACATCAGTGGTGAACTAATCTAGGACTTCAGTGGTCTCTGTCTGCCCTGTGGTCCCCTAAACAGAGTTTGACATCTAGTCTTTGGCACAATGACGTTTGCTTATCACTTTACTAAGAAAGTATCTCGCTAGTATAGGCACTTGTGCCTCATTGGGGGACTGACTGGGGCTGACCATGAAACAACTGTTGAATAATTGTTCGAAGCAGCAGGGCTCCTATCTTCGAATTGGAATATACCTCATAAGTAAGGAATGTGACAGGCAAAAAGTAGATTAGGAGTAAATGGGTGTTACAGGCATCTAAATAGGAAGTGCAGACCCGGCTTTACTGTGACGTGACCAATGCAACCGGACCCGGCGCTGAGCTGGGATGTGTTGTGTTTAGAAATAACCTATAGGTTTAAAAGTCCCTTCTGCAGAGTTCCTTGTGACCCCAGCAGTTTTCAGGCACCAATAAAATGTCTAGATAACTGCTGATTAATGTACCTGCAGCAGATAGATTGGAGTTTTGTCTAATGGTAGTTTTGCCTCATCATAAAGTAGTGTAGAGGCTTAATAACTCCCAGCCAGGGCCAGCTAGAGCACTGGTGGCAGCTGTTACCATAGTCTTTTTAGGTGCTCTCCTCCCCCATAACCTCCTTCTTCATGAATCCCCTCACTACCACTTCCCAACAGTGCACCTCATCTCTCCATACCCTTTCTCTCATGTGCATTTAATTTTTTTATAGTGCTACTTATAGTTCACTCACACTCAGTTCTGTGATCTGCACGGTACACGTTCTTTGCAGCTAGCTCATTAACCCTCTGTGCTATTTTACGATAAATCAAAACTGCCACTAGACAAAAAACACAGTCCCCCCCCACCAAAGTCAACGTCAGGTGCGGCTGCTTCTGTCGCACCGCCCAAAGCCAGTCCTGC
Source organism: Calotriton arnoldi (assembly GCA_963921515.1). NCBI lineage: Eukaryota > Metazoa > Chordata > Amphibia > Caudata > Salamandridae > Calotriton > Calotriton arnoldi. The sequence continues at coordinate 90,385 of CAWUFW010000021.1, read as the reverse complement.
TCCCAGCAATGGGCAGGACAAGCATTTCCACAAATGGTGTCACAGTTAGCCTCATAGCCAGGAGTATTAGTTTGATCTCACTCTACATTTTATGTGGACTTAAGTTCTTGAACTCGATTTTATGACTTTGTTTTGGGCAATTATATTAGTCTATGTGAAGATCTCACGTCACTCTCCATTTTAGAAGAACTGGACAACACTGCCATCTACTGGTTAGGTTTTTAATTGAATTTAATAATTGCTCTTGCATTTTCTCTTCAGGTTTTATGTTGCTCGGGTACTGAACTGAGTACCGGTACTCAACACAGATTTCAAGCCTGATATCTTTGTTTTTAGGTTTCACCTGCAAAAACAACTTATTAATAATCACATACGCGAAACCTAATGCATTTACCAATGCTTGTTCATGGGTGAGCCCCTTATGCCAAGAAGTACATTCAATATGACAGTGCCAGAAACTTCATGTCATGGGTACCTCTAAAAACTTCCCTCCAGCATGCATGGGTCAGCATTTTGCCATTGATAACCCATATAAAATAAGTACAGGAAATCTTATGAGTTATCTCAAATATCAGTTCCAACATTTTTCTATGGATCCACCCCATATGCAAAGAATTATGTGCATCATGGTAGGGTCTTTGGCCAGGTGTGGTGGCGTGTGTTATGTGTCCCTGCCACTGGGTATGACTAGACTAGCTGCTTTCTTAGTTAGACAGTTCAAGTCCCCACAGCCAATGATGGTGTCTTAATAGAAGCGTGTCAGGGCCTGCAGTTTGCCATGCGTAACACCTCCCGTCCATATGCTATTAGTGCCCTTGTCCATAAGGCAAGAATAACCTTCAGAATGCCAGACCAGCACCACACTTGCACACATAAGACACAGACACTCTCTCACTCACATTCTCACTATAGCTCTCGCTCTCTTTTGTACATTTGTACTCTGTCACACTCACATACAGACACACTGCCACTCACACTTCCATTTGTCAATCTGCTTTTATTGTTAGAAAAGCTTGCCCTGCTGCTTCTGCTGTACCTGCCATTCCTTTTAGTGAATCTTAATAAAAACATATTCTCTATATGCCATTCAAAAATAATAATATATTGCATTGCAATGTTCAGTGGCGGCTCCTCCGCTATGGCGGAGGAGTGTCGCCCCACTGCTCTGTGAGCAGTAGTTAAAGAAAACTAAAAATAATAACTAGCGTTATTATCATTTTAGTTTTCCTTTCCTGGTGCGGTGCGGGGCAGGCTGGATTGCCAAAGCAGGGCAGAGGAGGAGTGGTTTGCCCACTCCAAGGTGTGCAATGACGCTTTGACCGGCCCGCTCGGGCCGGCCAAACCGTCATGCCCCAGGCTCCCATTCCCTGCCTGAGTGCCGATCCACGGCGCTCAGACAAATCACAGCACTGCATTGCAGCATTGTGATTGGCTAGGGGAATCAGAAGCCTGGGTGCTTCCTATTCCTGCTTCGAGGAGCGAGAGGCGGCAGCGGCGAGTGGAGCAGGTGGGCAGCCTGAAGGTAAGTGTTTTTTTTGTTGGTTTTCTTTTTCATTTACAACCCTCCCCATCCTCCTGCTCCACTACCCCCGGTAAATAGCGGTCGCCACTATCAATGTTTGTTACAAGCATGATGTGAACGAAAAGTGCACTTCCTTAAAATAGCTGTACAGGGCTTATATTTGGTTTCACATGTGGATCAAGCAGTTACAGTATTAGAAAAGAGCTAATCCACATTCTAACGTGTAATATCACAGCATCCAACTGATCTTATGAAATGCTTGACTTCTTCAGGCAACCATAGATTTTATCCAGTAACACTTTGTATTTTGGGGTTTTTGAGACCCATCTTACAATGTAAAACAAAAACGACATGTCTCGTAAGGAAGCATTGTGGTGACTGAAAAGCCAAAAATAGCTGAAGGTGTCACAGAATCCTCAATCATACCCCAAATCCTCAGCCTTAGGGCTGAGGATTTGGGGTATGGTGCTGGATTGAGGATCGTGTGCCATCCCCTTGTGCCATCCCACATTCTCAGTCCACTATCCCCTCTTGCACCAGCCCCATTGTTGCAGATGGAATTAAGTAGACATCTAGTAATACAGAAATAGCAGGTATTCTGTGGGTGCCTTTGTATAAATATGTGTATATTCATGAGAGTTGTGTAATTTTTATATGTGCAGAGTAAGAGGTGTGCTCGTGTAAGTACTCGGTGAAGGTGAATAGTGTGAGTGAGTGCAGCATGAATTGTGTGAGTGTAGGGTGAAACTGTGCTGATGTGATTGTTGGGTGAGCTTCATGAATGCAATGTGAGAGAAGGGCCCATGTGAGAGGCAGGCCCATGTGAGTGTTGGGTGAGAGGAGTGCGCGCAGAGTGAGAGGAGTGAATGCAGGGTGGTGTAAATGCAGGGTGAGTGGTGTGCCTGTGTGGTGCAGGGTAATCTGTGAGAGAGACTGGTGAAAGCATGGTGAGAGGAGTTAGTGCAGAGTGAGTAGTGTCCCTATGAGTTCCGGCAGACTACTGTCCTTGTGTGCAGGCAGGATGAACTGAGTGCCTATATGACTGCAGGCTGAGAGGTTTGTCTGTGTGAGTGCAGGGTGAGAGGAGGAAGTGCAGGGTGAGTGGTGTGACTCCAGGGCGAGTGCTGTGCTTGTTTGCATGGTGTGAAGCGCAGGGTGAGAGCTGTGCCCATGTGAGTGAAGGGCGAACTATGTGAGTGACAGGAGTGCCTATGAGTGCACAGTGAGCTATGTGACAGTGTGAGAGTAGGGTGAGAGGAGTGACTGCAGGGTGAGTGATGTGACAAATGAGTTTGGGTGTGGGTTGAAGTGCAGAGTGGGAGGAACGAATGCATGGTGAGTGATGTGCTTGTGTGGTTGAGATTGCAGAGTGAGACGTGAGAGTGACAGGTGAGTGGTTTCACAAACGTGAGTGCATGGTGAGTGGTATGAGTGCAGTGTGATGAATGTGAGTGAAGGGTGAGAGGTGTGCTCATGTGACCACAGGGTAAGTGGAGGGAGAACGGCATAAGTTCATGTAGAGGGGCATGAGTGTAGTGTGGTCGCTGTGAGTGCAGGGTGAGTGGTGTGCTCGTGTGAGTGCAGGGTAAGAGGAGGATGAACAATGTGAGTGCAGGGTAGCAGCGTAAGTGCAGTGTGATCGTTGTGGATGCAGGATGAGCGTGAAAGTGAAGGGTGAGTGGTGCAAATGAGGGGTGAGTTGTCTGAATGGAGGATGTATTCCCAGACACCTGGAGTATTGACGGCTGGCGTAGGGTTTCATATATAAGTTAAACTATTGCTAATATGGCATCAATCAGGGATGAAGGGTGGAGGAAATAAATAATTTGCTAATCCTGCAACAAACTTGCACTCTTGTGATTAGGGTTGCCAGCTGTCCAGATTTATACTGACCCCACCGGTCTTTCGATGTTCCAGCCAGTACAAAAATAAGCAAAATCACCTAAAGCCGGTATTTTTAGCACTTATATGTGCATACTTCAAACAAAATATATAAATAAAAAGCACTTTTAAATGTGTTCTAGGGTTGCATTAATGATCAATGACTAATAATTGAAGGAAACAAACACAGAAAAGTCATGTTACAAATGAATACATGCCATTTTATTTATAGCCCTATTTAGTGTTAATGTGAGGCCTTTACTGACTCTTTAACCAACAACAAATGGCCGGTATTTTTTTTTGGAAAGGTGGCATCCCTACTCGTGGGATGCCTTTTCACTAAATGCATTATCCCACTGTGGCAGTAAAAATAAAATACAAATGAAAGGAATAGGCAACGTGGGGACCCAGGGGGTACTGGAACCAGTGAGAAAAAGAAAACCTTGTTTACGAGTTCACAAAGGCATGTAAATATGTAAATGATGTGTGAAAGACCTGTGAAGAAGTCAGGTGTGGCGGAGATAAGACTCCAGACACTGCCCAGTCGATGCCACAGCAGCTCAAGCTGCAGCAGCCCAGGCTGAGACACATGACGGGGGGTGTAAAGCCCTTTTAGCCCTATGGGCGTTGCGCTGCTGTGAGTAGTACTATAAAACAAATTAAATGCATGTGAGAGAGGTGCTATGGAGAGGTGATGGGCACTGTTGGAGGGTGGTAGTAAGGGAATCCATGGAGAAGGAGATCTGTGGGGGGTTCCAAAAGAGATTGTCGTACCAGGCGCAACCAGTGCTAACGCCAGCCCTGTGGAAGAGATATGTGCCTGTACATGTCTTGGCAAGTGTGTCTGTAGCCATGTCTTTGTATGTATTGTGCCACCCGGCCACTGTTTCTCTCTAGCTCCTTCACTTTCACAGTGGTTTATTGCGTTAATGTGGCACGTGAGCCACCGTGCCCGTGTGGGCCATGCCAAGATTATGAATTTAGCTGCTTGGAGGTAAAATATATGACATGCTGTATGGTATGAGCACATGGGGGAGCCAGGGTAACATGAGACAGGAGTGGGCAATTACTCGTGAGGAGTGCAAGTGTGACGTCTGCATACCATTTTCTCTCTGTTACCAGGGACATCTTAAGGATTTTGGGGGCCCTGGGCCAAACATATTTTGGGGGCCTCTGTTCAGAACAGCTTCGAATTTATGAACCAATTTCACCTCTTTCATGCCCTCTTTAGCCAGGTCACTTACAGTGCACAGGCACACTCCTCTAAATTCTAAATGTTTTGTATATCTAATATTCAGGGATAGTGAGGTGTGTTTTCAATATTATAAGAAAACAGCAGTTCACTAATATTACTGCAAATAATCCCTGTTACGCCCTCCCATTTCTCATATGTAAGGTCCTGTTTTGATCTAAAGGAATATTTTTATAAATGTTGCATGAAACGTAAACACAACATTTCTTGCCAAAATGTCTGTAATAGACTCACACATCACCCACATAAAAAAATTGATGAAAGCAAAACGGCACATAAAACAATCTGTTTAAGAATTATTCAAGGACACCAGGGCAAGACTCTGCAGAACAGAGCTGGCTCTATCAGGGGGCCCCATGAAAGGCTGGGGCCCTGGGCCTGAGCCCACTTGGCCCATTCCTTAAAACGTCTCTGTCTGTTACCCCAAGTGCTCAGCAGGATGTCTGCTAGACATGGAGCACTGTGAGAGCCATTGTTGTGGAGATGTATTTGTGTTAATTGTTAATAATAGCCACGGATTGCCAACAGTAGAGTCCGCTAGTTACATCACTTTTGGGGTGAGGCTCTCAGCTGAACAAAGCTAATTAGAAAAGATATGTGCATTGCACTCTTCCTAGAAATTATGCACCTTCATATCTGTGCATATTCTAAACGCTGAATTCGTTTTATTTCTTAACATGGGTTCCGAATGTTAGAGCTCGCTTAGCAATTCAACTTAGTTTTCAAAGTGAGCAGTGCAGCCTTCCAAAATTGAATCAAATCAGTCCATGTGTGTCTCTCGTCGACCAATAGCAATAGTCGTGCAATAAAGTTACATTTCACCAACGAGCCAATTAATATCGATTCCTACTTCCATTTCATTATTATGCATATCCAAAGCAGACGTACCTTAACGTGTTTTGTGGGCCACTGCACTGGTGCCATTTTAACATAATATTGTTCATAGTCTCTGATTTTATTTATTTTATTTATCTGGCTTGGCATAGCATCACTTATACTATGGGGCGCTTAGACTCATTGTGATTTGCCTCCCATTTTGTCCAGAAAACCCTCTATCTGACCTATCTCTTCACTGACTGCATTTCAGCTAATTCCATGTTTATGACGTCTTGTAAGGTACATATCGCCTGATTGACACCATCTTTTTGTGGCAGTGCCCTTATATGCATGCTGCTGCCACGCTGTGATGCCATTTGTGCTCCTTGCAAATAAAAGTCTCTTTGTGCAGCAATATCTCTGCAAAGACTCAGTTCCACAGCACTGAAGTTCTCCTTTCCTTTGCTTTTGGTGGTGATTGTTTCCATGTAAGAAATTGTAGGTACACAAAACCAGTGGTTGAAGTGGAGAGCCATCCGCAAAAGTCAGGTGTAGTGCCCAACTTTGCCGCCTTGAGTATTGCGCCAAGGTAAAGTTGAGGCACTATACCTGACTTTTGCGGGTATCACCTGCCAGTGAACCTTTCATAGAGTGGCTCTCCACTCCAACCACTGGTTTTGTATGCTAAAAAATGTTTGTTACAAATATTGCACAAAACTATCCATAGGTCCTGAAGAAGGCCGCCACACCTCTTATGAGGGTGCGAGGCTGAAACATGTCGACCTAATTCTTCACCTTGTGACAGGTTGAATCACCTCCAGTCACATTCTGGTTTTTAATCCTGGCCAAGGGGTGCTCCAATAAAACCTACTGCGCACCCTTGAGTTAGCTTTACTTTATTGTCTTTCACCCCTCTCCACACCCTGCTCTCATAAGGTTTAGTGTACCTCTCTTGTCAATAACAAATCCCTGAGCTCCTCCCTAACAGAGAGGGGGCTGTAGCCAGCATCATGACTAGGTTCATAATGCAAGGAGGTTACCTTATGATGAAGCATGCCATCTTCGGGTGGGTGAGGGAAACCGTCCTTTAAAAGGGACAGCCCCTTAGCACTCTTCCATATTCTATAGACCATGAGGTCCTTTTTTGTGGATTGATTTAATGGTTGACCCTGTTCTAACTTTAGAATGTACAATCTGTAGTCGGTGTGTGCATGTGAGAGTGTGGAATGTTGATACATGAGCAGAGAATGTAAAGAGCAGGTTTTGAAAAGTTTTTGTTATTGAATGGAGAGGAATTGTTCCTTGTTGCTCCTGATATTGTAAACTTCTCTTTACAATTAACCCCATGCTGAGTAATAACGTCCGGTACATGAAGTCTAATCTTTTCAGGGATACTACTGATTCATAATAGAAAACAATGCAACTCCTACTACAGGCCTCTTCTACCAATATCAGAAACCAACTGATTCCAGGTAGATGGAAGACTGTGAATATCTTTTCTATACACTTCTTCACAAACAGACCATCACACAGATATTTACCTTCAGTCATCCTGAACAAACATATCGACAGCACATTGAAGTGGGTACCGAATAACTTGGAGCCATACTGAAGAGGGTGAATTTTAGTTTGCAAGGACCACAGCCTAAATCCTATCTTTATGAGAGATTCACTAGAAACCTAAGTTTCTAGTCGGCAGTCTCAAAGTTCAGTCATGTTCAGTTCGCTACATGGAAACTTGTGTTCAGGCAGATATTGCCATTTGGTTTACCTTTTAAAGCCAGCAAGCATCAAGGCTACAAACGTCAGATTTCTGGTCTACCTGTGTCATCTAAATCCCAGTTGGCCCAACATCAATGAAAATGCGCTACACAGGTTTACCCTTTTATGCCTTTAACAGGAGAGTGGACCAAGTACCCTCTGAAGTAGTAAAAGCCATGTGCAAGATGAGCACAACCCCAGCCCAGAAGACCATGCAGAACAGAATCATCAAAAGCTATTATGGGAGTGAGGCCTGAAGCCATCCTATAGAGCTAAAACATCATCATAAACTATAACATTTCCTCCCTACCATGTCTAGAAAATAATTTATTTAATTAACCTCGGCTACTTGAAAACACATCTCAGTGATCATGTAAGCACAACACAAGGGAAAACCGACTAACTTTGTAAGCAGCAGATATTTTCACAGGATGGACATTTCCTATGAGAAAATGGAAATTCCCTTTGACTGGTTCTTGGCTAGTTTTTCATCAAGATTACAAAGAAAGGTTCATGATACTGTCCATGACCAAAGCTGGCAGACCTGCACATGATGGGTGCATTTCTTCCACATTTCTTGTGTAGTGCTGCCCTCCTCGGCACAGGGGAGGTAAATCCTGACATTCATGCATGGTGATGCCAATCTCTGGCATAATGCTGGTCCTGGTATAATGGTGATAATTCTTAGTATATTTTAAGTATTCATGTGGTGCAAGCACAGTGGTGAGAATTTTTGGCATTTCCTGCCATAAGATCGGGATACATTGTTATGCAAGAGAGAATCTATCTGTCGGTTGTAGTAAACTCATCATGTTTTTTTTTTTGGCCAATCTGGCCATAAAAAACATATATCTAACACATATAAATTTCCTTACACATTCTTTACATATAAATATGCAAGAATTTCATAATAATAGATATAAATCACAAATTTTAAAACAGACTTAACAGCGTAATTACATTATACAACATAAGGGCTTTCTCAGTATATACTTAGGACAAAAACCTCAAGTGTGCATCCACTATGTCAAATGGGTAATATTTAATGGTACCTAGAAACATCGGTCAATTCAGTTCAGTGTATATTTCTTCAGCTAATCTATGCCATCAAAAATAACATTTATATAACATACAAATTCATTTAAAAGATGAGAAGGATAACATATTTGCAGTGTACTTTCAGAACTTGAAAATTTAAAATCCTATATACAGTTCTTAAATGAAATCAAAAATCCCACAAGCAATAAAAATTCCAATAAATATGAATTAATTTAAATGTGCAAATATTGCAGAAAGTGCAAGGAAGCTTGTATTGACCAAGGTCCCTAGTCCTTAATCCAATGGAATACGTTCTCTACACATGATGGCCATTAAGTTTTAGGGCTTTCATTCTAATATGCAATATTGATGACAAATAACTCGCAATTCCAAAAACAATACAGTTTCTGGTATTCGTTTTTACATACTCTCAAAGCATTGGATCGATCTCTGAAGCCAAAAAGACGGCAAAGGGGAGTTATCCAATGCAAACGTTGTTTTGCATAAGCTCTACCAAAAAATAAGACACGTTCGTCATTTTCAGCTACCAGGCAACCCATTGGACAAAAATTGGATAAAATTGACCCTGCTTTTTCATTCCTGGAACACGTAAAATTAGTCAGGGGTAAAGTCCCTAATCTAAATTTTATATAAAGTGCTTGTGCAGATGGATCAATTAAAAAATTAATAAATGGCTCAAAATCAGGTACACATTTAAATAGCAGGTATGAATATGTAAGGCCACCTGCGGTTACCACAGATATCGCGACTCCTCGGACAAACTCCCAATAATTCGTTTTTATCTCTTTATGTACACATCTCAAGATTTTTCTAGGGTGTAACCAGTAATCATTCAAACCAAGCTTGTACAGCCAGGTTTTATTATGTAGTAGCCATGGGATTTTACGGGTTGAATGTCCAATTAATAGTTCCTTAACAAAATCCCTAATGGGAGCTAGCTCTTTGATTGACCAAAGCCTAACCCAATATTGGATGGGTGTTAGTGCAGCAATATCTGATATTAATCTAACATTTAGATCAAACCTAAGTGTAAGAGTTGGAATACTGATGGGAAGTTTCAGAAGAGATTTAAGGAAAGCATTGTCCACTTTTTCAATAGAGTCAAGATTGCAGTGTCTCCACAAGTCCGCCCCATACAAGGCTGCCCCTTGAGCTTGAATTTCATATATCTCTTTGGGGGGGGGGGGAGAGATAGCAAGGGCAGATGCCCTGTGGGCAAATCTTATAATGGATCCAGCACTTTGTTTTAAGGTCAATGCACTCTTAGCTATCTGGGGTAACGAGCTATGAGAATCGCTAATTCTCGCACCCAGATAGTCGAATTCGTAGACACTGTCCAGTTGCTCACCCTCTAGATAAACCCTACCCTTAACTTTTTTGCAGACACTCCAAATTATATATTTACTTTTATTACAATTGTTTTCCAATCCATGCTCCTTGCAGAATAGGTTACATTTCTCTAAGAGAATTGAGATACCTCGGGCAGATTTTAGAAATGAATAGAATGTCGTCTGCAAAAAGAAGGCCTGGTATTTTATGTCCTGCAATTTTTGGCGAGTCATTTTCACAGTATGTAAGATAAGGGCTACACTCATTTTTATATAAAAGAAATAGTGTAGGGGTTAGGGTGCACCCTTCACGGACGCCTCTTTTAATAGGGATATCATCCATTTGTTCCCCAGCTGGTCCTCATCTAAACCTTGCAAACTTTTCAGAATATAGAGCCCTTATCAAAGACAACAAACCAATGGGCACCCCTACCCTTTCCAAAGCCTCCCAAAGTGTCGGTTGTAGTAGTACTTATGAGTACTTCATACAAATAAAAAACTCCTGTTTGGGTCATAATAGTGGTTTTTCATGAAAACAATCAGCTTTTGGTTCAGCAAATGGAGTTTATTGTTCAAAATGAAAAGTTTGTATTCAGCGATAGGAAAATCGGTATCTTTTCAGAAACGCAACGCTGACGTTTGCAGACAAAATCATTCCATTTCCAAAGATATATTTTAATGCAGTATTTCGGTGATAATCACTTGTACTGTCTAAAACCCAAGCTTGTAATATTGGTGTAACCTATCTACTAAATAGTAAGGTCTCCGAGAAATTAGTGAACCTTTAGCTAGATTGCCTATGGCCTGAAAGTGTGAGAATTTTGCACTTTTTAAATTTTCCACTCTGCCGCTTCCAAGGAGATTCACAAATATACCAAATAACAACGTGTCTCTCCTAAACTGAATACGTGGAAAAATAATTACAGCGAAAAATATAAATGAAAAGGGGCAGTAAATAAGATGAAGCACGATAATTTTCATTTTGGCACTGTGATAAAAAATGCCCCACTTTTTCAAAAACGTCTTAGGGGAGGTGAGCCCCCCAACTTGGTTTGATTGTTCATAAAGTAGCATGCAGGAAAATTAATTGATTGGCTGGGGTTGAGGGTAGGCTGTCACTTTTTGATTATGACAGCATGCAGAGGGACTGGGTTGTGTGGCTCCTCAGATGCTTCTGCCCTCTGCCAAAAAGAAGAGAAATGCGTGACAACCTTATTGGATTATTGTATTGATACAATATACCATCTACAATAACCAGATTAGCATTACATAATCCATCGCCCATAAGAGTAGTAGCTAAAATTAATGTTGCAACAGTACTTCGAGCATGCAAGCAGTAGCTCCAACATTTGTGCTTTTCTGCATTTCACCGGTTTAGCCTCGGGGAAGTATTACATCTATTTCACGGATTTGTATTCGAGCCACAAGGAATATAAGCTATTGATTTTCTTATTTAAACACCATTACTTTGGCTGTCAATCAGACATATTTGTAGACATTTAATTGTTTGGCGAACAAAGATAACATGCCAAATGACAGGCAGCTTCTCCGGCCTCAGGTGGTATGTCCCGACGGAGTTAATTTCCATTTCCCTTTAGCAGAGAGTGGATACTGCCACCCAAAGGCATTTATCATGCAAGGGTAAACAAGGCCCACGGAGACTATGAGGTCTTGTAAGAACCAAAAATAGAAATAAGCCGCGCAGTTAAGGAAACACGCAGATAGAAAACCATCCACAAAGCACCCACCCATCTTCCCAAAGAGTGCACAAAGGGTTACTGCAATCAAAAGAATTGTTTCAGGCACAAATTCTTCTCACTCATACGGGAACTAGTCCGCGCCAGGGGAAGATGATTGTTGAAAAACACAGCCTGGGTCCTGGGGCAGGAGACAATGTTGGGGGCAAGCAGAGGTCACTCAGCAGAATTCTTTCACTGCCAAATATGGATACTGAACCTGTTGTTGGCAGTTACAAAATCAATTACATCTAAATAATATTTTTTACCCTTAAAATACAAATGCAATATGAGTGAGGAAAATCGAGATCGCCAAATCCCTACTTTCAGCAAAAATATAACATTGAGTTTTAGTGCACACAGACATCTTTTATACCACCCACCTGATTGACAGCACATAGCAAATAAATAACAACGTAATATCAAAATCAGTTTTCTGGCGAGATCCAAACAGGTAATTCATACATGTGACCAATGTTCCCTCTAATTAGTTTTCTTTGTGTGCGACAGCACAGCATATGTGTGCAAACATTTCAAGAGCTGTGTGCGCAAATGGAACACACCAGGAGTCACAAGGCGACTGACTACGTGTGTGCTACTTATTCTAAGGGCCATTAAGGTGCAACATCTCCCTTTCACTTTTGAAAGAAATGGCCGAAAGGTAAATATTTAAATATAATTATTAAGTATCGTTGGCTAAAAGCCTTAGGTTTTAGCGAAGCTCTAGATGGGCTGGTGGAGCTTCTGAAATAATCCAATATTTCATTATCTGTCACTATACCTATAAGTATTATTGCTCTGAGATAAAAAAAAATCCTTTATTTGCCTCATTCTTATTTTTTTTTTAAATGCCAGATGCAGTCATCTCTAGTGTGACACCTATATGTAGTCTTGTTACTCCACCTGTTCAAAACTTTTGATGCAACTCCTGAAAACCATTGTATCCGTGCACACTCTCTCACTCATTCCATCAAACTCACTCTTTCACTAATTCTAATTCTTTCTTACACTTTCATGATTACTCTTGCTCTTTTTTTTAAAACTTGTCTTTATTAGCAGTGGTATAACACATATCAGGACAGTGCATTACATATGCCAGTATTCTAGACAGTAATACATCCCAGTCTAGCAATGCCCCCAAATAAAATGAACAATTGTCTACAGTCGAGGGCTGAGGACCCAGTACAGCAACCTCATCCGGTCCGACACATAACTGCACATCCCCAAGTCTGTATCTGTTTAACAACAAGCGAAACCACGCCTGCATTTTACCTGATCAGAATAATAAAGACAAAAAAAAAATAACAAACCAACATTAATAGGTCCACTGTAGTATCAGCATACACCCATAGTGGTATCCCCACCCCCAGACCCTCAATCTATCTCCAAGAGAGTAAGGGAAGGTGAGGGAATGAAGAAAAAATAGGGGGGAAGCACAATCTCAAGAGGAGGAGAGGGGAGAGACGGCACAAGGAGCACCTGAGCCCAACCCATGATGCCCGCTTCTCAATCCGCCAATGGCCACACATATGTGCAGACCCATAGTTCAAAACTCTGGGGACCATTCCTACGTGTCTACTACGGGCACCATCAAGCCCATACCCGGTAGCTGCTCAGAAGATTCCGTGGGCTGCTGCCCCTTGACTACTAAATGTTCCAACATATCTCTCCACAGCTCCAGGTCCCTTTCTGCATTCTTGTCTGTGCATACCAGTTGTAACCTCCGCTCCTCCGCCTCTAACCACCGGCATAGAGCGGGCGGACTAGGTCTGATCCAGTGGATGGCGAGGAGTCGCTTAGCAACACTAATTCCAACAGAGCGGGTCTGTGTTTCATCGGAGTCCCCTGCTTTGGGGTCCATAGCACTCCCAACAGGCAGTGTTCGATTGAGGCCTCTGTAGGAAGCTGGCTCTGTATATACTATACCAAAGTAAGGTATAGCGTGTACAGAGTCCATGGAGTCCCCAGAGGTATAGCAGAGGCTAAATTAGGTAAGTACTAACAGCTCTCTTTGTGGTAGTGTGGGCGAGCAGTTAGGATTATCCAGAGGGTGTGTTAAGCATTTATTGTATTCACTCAATCATGACTGAAAGCACACACTCAGAGACCCCCCTCTCCTACTTAATGCCAAAGGTGCACCTAAGGCAAGCACGTCTGCGACCCGACCGCGACCAGCGCCAGGAACCCTGGTTCTCCGAGGCGTCACCCCTACGACTCAACCACCCTCCGCGCACTCAATCCCGGAAGACACGCCGACTGCGCAAGAGCCTCGCCGAACACCACCCATGGACAGTTCTCGTGCAGACCCTGCCACAGATCCTTCACCATCGACAAAGCTCCCACTGCCCCCAAAGCCCCGCCTCATGCACGCACCGCCGAAACCCTGACATGCATCCTCCTCAACGTGCGCTCCCTGCACTGACACGCCGTAGAAATCTGGGACCTGATCGACACCCTCTCGCCCAGACGTCGCCTTCTTCACGGAAACCTGGACCAACGCCACCTCTGGCCCCGACATCGCCACTGCTATTCCCGACGGCTACAAGATCCAGAGAAAGGACCGCCCGCACTGCCCAGGAGGAGGTCTCGCCATCGCACACAAGACCCCCCTCCCACTCTCCACATCCAGCACGAGTGACCCCCACTCCAACACAGAACACCTCCACTTCCAGATCCAGACCAGCCCCAGGACGACTCTACGCGGCACCCTCATCTACAGACCGCCAGGACCTCGCACCCAGCCCGCTAATACCATCGCTGAGCTCGCCCCACCCCACGCCATCACCTCCACGGACTACATTCTACTCGGGGACCTGAACTTCCACCTCAACAACTGCAATGACCCCGACTCCACCACTCTCCTCGACAACCTTGCCAACCTCGGACTGAAGCAGCTTGTCAACACGCCCATGCACAGAGCTGCACACACCCTCGACCCTATCTTCGCGGGAGGAACAAACATCCGCTTCAGCCACACCACCCAGCACCTCTGGACAGACCACCACTGCGTCCACTTCACCTTCAACACCACCAACGCACCCAAGCCTGCCCCACGCCCGCCACGACAGAACTGGAGCAAGGTCACAGAGGAACACCTCAACACCACCCTTCTTCAAAACCCCCCCAGCGCCACGACCAACACCAACTCCGCAGCCATGGAATTTCACCGCTGGATCTCCTGCTGTGCCGACAAGCTTGCACCCCTCCGCCACTCCACCAAACAACGCCCTCTGAAGGCCGCCTGGTTCACCACAGAACTTCAAGAAGCCAGACGCTCCTGCAGACGCCTAGAGAAGACCTGGCGGAACCAGAAAACCTCGGAAGCATGGAACAACCACAGGAGCGCCCTGAAGGAATACCACCAGCGCATTAGAGACACCAAACGGACCTTCATAAGAGACAAAGTCAAGACCAACGCGACCAACGGCAAGGAACTGTTCAACGTCATACAGCAGTTCGCAAAACCCACCAGCGAAGCCACGGACGTCACACCATCCCAGGAACTCTGTGACAAGCTCAGCTCCTACTTCCACCTGAAGATCAAGGTCCTCTACGACAACTTCAGCGAACCAGTGCCGGACACCCCCCTACCCACCACCGCCGATAAGCCGACCATCACGACCTGGGATCCCGCTACCATCAAACTCACCACCGCGACCATGAAGAAAACCCACTAAGGAGCCCCAACAGACCCCTGCCCTCCACACATATTCCACAGGGCCACGGTCACCATCGCACCCGAACTAGGACGGACCATCAACGCCTCCCTCAGATCCGGCATCTGCCCAGACGACTGGAAACGGACGGAGGTGAAACCCCTCCTCAAGAAACCAACGGCCGACCCAACGGACCTGAAAAACTACTGGCCCATCTCTCACCTCCCCTTTGCGGCCAAAGTCACCGAGAGACTCGTAAACGCCCAGCTGACCAGCTTCATCGAAGAAAACTCCATCCTAGACGCCTCCCAGTCTGGATTCCGCAGCAACCACAGCACCGAGACCGCCCTCCTCGCCGCCACTGACGACATCCGCATACTACTCAACCAGGGACACACTGCGGCCCTCATCCTTCTAGACCTCTCCGCAGCCTTCGACACCGTTTCACATCGCACGCTCGCAGCCAGACTTCACGACGCGGGGATACAAGGAGCCGCCCTCGACTGGATCCAATCCTTCCTCTCCAGCAGAACCCAGACTCCCTCCCTTCCTCTCCGAACCCACAGAAATCAACTGCGGAGTCCCCCAGGGATCATCACTCAGCCCTACGCTCTTCAACATCTACATGGCCCCCCTCGCCGCCATCGTCAGACAGTATGGGCTCAGCATCGTATCCTACGCCGACGACACCCAGCTCATCCTCTCACTCACGAAGAATCCCGAAGACACCAGACTCTGCTTCCAGGAAGGAATGAAGAACGTGGCAGCATGGATGAAAAACAGCTGTTTGAAGCTCAACTCAGAGAAGACCGAGGTCCTCATCCTCGGACCCTGCACCTCCGCCTGGGACAACACCTAGTGGCCCTCCGCCCTCGGGAACCCTCCCACCCCTACAGACCATGCTCGGAACCTCGGCATCGTCCTTGACTCCTCCCTCTCCATGAACCGCCAGATCAACACTGTCACTTCCACCAGCTTCAACTGCCTTCGGATCCTCCGTAAGACCTTCAAATGGATCCCACCGACTGCAGAAGGACCGTCACCCACGCACTCATAACCAGCAGACTGGACTACGGCAACGCCCTCTATGCCATAATCAACAGAACTCTTCTACACAAACTCCAAACCATCCAGAACGCCGCAGCCAGACTCATCCTCGGAACACCTCGGCACGAACACATGACCCAACACCTACGTGACCTCCACTGGCTCCCCGTCGAGAAGAGAGTAACCTTCAAACTGTTCACCCATGCCTACAAATCACTCCACAACATCGGACCCAAATACCTCAACGAGAGAGTATCCTTCCACGTACCCAAGAGGAACCTCCGCTCCGCCGACCTCGCCCTGGCAGAGGTCCCCCGCATCCGCAGAAACAGAACTGGCGGGAGAGCTTTCTCCTATATCGCAGCCAAGACCTGGAACGAGCTCCCTGTGAACATCAGACGCTCCCCGACCCTGCACACGTTCAGGAAGGACCTCAAGACCTGGCTCTTCGACTGATCCGGAGCCGCTCCCCCCCCCACCCCCAGCACCTTGAGACCCTCACGGGTGAGTAGCACGCTATATAAACCCCTGATTGATTGATTGATTGATTGATTGAGAGACTGAATCCAGACCAATTGGGTAAGTATAAAAAAGATATACTTATGTTTTATTTTAGAACCAAGAGGTACTTGGCACAGGTAAGTAAAATATACTCTCAAATGCAGGACTTCACAAGGAAATGCAGTTGTAGTTGAATTTGCAATAGTTACAGGTTGGTATTGATTCAAAAAGCAGTTTACATTACATAATAGTTACTTTTAGAATACTTTTTAGTTACTTATAGATTCCTTTGAGTACTGTGGGTGGCATGCCTAGATACCACACATAAGGATCTCACAATACACTGTAAGTAAGACTTTTCTTGGCTTGAGTTAAAGTTACTGTTTTTACCATACAAAACAACAGTTCAACACTTAGAACATTTTAGGCCCAAAATCTTATAACATGGGTTCCTATGGGAGAAAAATGGTTATCGGTTTCACAGGTAAGTAAGCGTCTTAAAAGTGGGAGTTTTGGAGGTTAGAACCAAGGTTCCCCAAGGTCTAGGTTGGCACTCGAGTTGCACCACCAGCGGCACTGGGGCGGCCAAGTGCAGAGTGCAGGGGCCTAATGTTAGTCAATGGGGATAAGGGGGCCTTCGGTTAGGAACTGCTCACAAGCAGGCCACTCGGGTGTGGGTGCAAAGCTCCTGGGGTTAAGGTCAGCACTGCAGGGGCAAACAGTCAGCACAGGAGCTGCACCACCAGCGGCACTTGGGCGGCTGGGTGCAGGGTCCCAAGGAGATGTCGGGGGCCCTGTGCTTTTCAATGGAGACCTTTGGTTCGGTAAAGTTGCTGCATGCTCGGGCAGGGAGGCTTCCTGAAGGCGACCACCGGCTGGAGAGGTAAGTTGGATTCTTGGGGAATTCTGGACACCATTTGTTGGGCCACCCAAGGCCATTGGGCGTCGGGTGCAGGGGTATCTCCTGGCATCGGTTTTTCTTACCAGCTCCGGTCTCGGTCGGGGGAACCCTTCAGGTTGAGGCTGCAGGCGTCGTTTTGAGGGAGGTCGGGGATCACCAGATTTCAGGTTAGGATCGCTGGGGTGACCTTCTCATGGTGGTAGGCCACTCGAACTCGGGCCGTGGGCGTAGGGTGAAGAGTGGTGCAGAATCTCGGAGTCACCGGAATCCGGATTCTGGTCTTGGAGTCTTTGTTGAGCAAATCTGGTGCTCATGGGAGACAGAGTCTGTAAGGTGTGTGTAAGGCAGGTCCTCTGGGTTCTAGGGGGCTGCTGGCTGCTGGACATGCCGGGTTCTTTGCTGTAGGCAGAGGTGGACAGGCCGGTAGGGCTGCGGTCAAAGCAGTAGTTGTCCTCTTCTTCCTGGGTCAGCATGGCTCTTCGGTCCTTCTTCTTTCTTCCTCGAATCTGAAGAGGCAAAGTTCAGGGTGGCCCCTATACGTGGGACCCTTCACCACGCAGCTGAACAAAAACACAATCACCGGGGCTCCTACAGCGTCAGCAAGCCTCTCAACCACCTTATCTAAGGCTGCGAGCGAGGAAGATGGAAGATGTTCACGGACAGGACGGGAGCCATGAAAGCTATGTCCTGGCGGCCACCTTAACCCCTTACCCAAAGTCCAAGAAATTCATAAGCCCCTGGCATCTTGTTCGATTTTGTTAGGGCTTGATGGGTGTATGCCAGTGTCCATGGGGCACCTGAGGAATTGATGATGGATGATGAGCAGGTGAATGTAACAGCTCGAGACAGCAACCTTCCCGGAAAGCTGGAAGCACGCCGAGATCACCGCCTTACTCAAGAAACCCAAGGCAGACCCCAAGGACCTCAAGAACTTCCGACCCATCTCTCTGCTCCCGTTCCCCGCGAAGGTCACCGAGAAAATCGTCAACAAACAACTGACCCGCTACCTCGAGGAGAACAACATCCTGGACCCTTCCCAGTCCGGCTTCCGCAGCAACCACAGCACCGAAACCGCCCTCATCGCCGCCACCGATGACATCAGGACCCTGCTAGACAACGGAGAAACAGCAGCCCTCATCCTCCTGGACCTATCAGCCACCTTCGACACGGTCTGCCACCACACACTACGAACACGCCTTCACGACGCCGGGATCCAAGAGAAGGCCCTGGACTGGACCACATCCTTCCTTTCCGGCAGAACACAAAGCGTCCGCCTCGCCCCCTTCCGATCCAAGGCCACCAAGATCATCTGCGGCGAACCCCAAGGCTCCTCCCTCAGCCCAACGCTGTTCAACATCTACATGGCACCCCTCGCCCACGTCGCCCGACAGCACAACCTCAACATCATCTCCTACGCCGACGACACCCAGCTGATCCTCTCCCTCACCAAAGACCCTCACACCGCCAAAGCCCACCTCCACGAAGGAATGAAGGCCGTCGCCGAATGGATGAGGACCAGCCGCCTGAAGCTGAACTCGGACAAGACGGAGGTCCTCATCCTTGGTTCCAACCCTTCAGCCTGGGACGACTCCTGGTGGCCAACATCACTGGGAACAGCCCCGCCACCCACCGACCACGTACGCAACCTAGGGGTCATCCTCGACCCCACCCTCTCCATGACTAAGCATGTCAACGCCGTTTCCTCATCCTGCTTCAACATCCTCCGAATGCTCCGCAGGATCTTCAAGTGGATCCCCACCGAAACAAGAAAAACAGTCACCCAGGCTCCTCGTCACCAGCAGGCTGGACTACGGAAACGCCCTCTACGCAGGAACGACGGCTAAGCTCCTGAGACGGCTGCAACGCATCCAGAACGCCTCTGCACGTCTTATCCTCGACATCCCCCGACGCAGCCACATCACACCCCACCTGAGAGACCTGCACTGGCTCCCTGTCAACAAGAGGATAACCTTCAAGCTCCTCACCCACGCACACAAAGCACTCCACAACTCCGGACCAGCCTACCTCAACAGACGACTCAGCTTCTACACCCCCAACCGCCAGCTCCGCTCGACCAGCCTCGCCCTCGCCACAGTCCCCCGCATCCGGAAAATGACCGCCGGCGGCAGATCCTTCTCCCACCTCGCCGCCAAGACCTGGAACACCCTCCCCACCAACCTCCGACAGACCCAAGACCTACTGGCCTTCAGAAGACTCCTCAAGACCTGGCTCTTCGATCAGTAGCAGCACCACCCCCCTCTTCCCCCAGAGCCTTGAGACCCTCGCGGGTATGTAGTGCGCTTTATAAGTGACATGATTGATTGATTGATTGATTGGGCCCTTCTGACCTGGGCATCTTCAGTTGCTACCCAAACTTTCATCCTTTTTAAAAGGCCCCTATCTACCTGAATGAGCCCTTTAAGATCCCAGTGACCTGCTCCCACCCCTATAGAAGGGCTATACACCCCACAAAATACGTTATGACGCCTGAGAGCTATTTTGTGTAAGGAGACTATATAATGCAAATAAACTGTAAAGCAAGAGATGATGCCGATAGATGTTCACTGAAAGGGGCATGACTTGTAATACTGGCTCTGTATTGGTGGCTATAAATAGGTGACTACAAAAATATAGAAGACCACAATATTATCATACAATATGTAAGTATATTGAATTTTATGTATTAAACATTATATAATTTTGTAAATATATATTAACTTTAAAAATATCACATTGAAAAAATATCAAAAATGTATAAAGAATTGTACAACTTTCAAACATAAAATAAGCATATATACTTTAAAATAAATGCAAACAAATAATATTAAAATACATAGCATTATTAATCATAAATAATAAATACAATGCTACTAATAATTATAATTACAAATATTAGATATTAACAATTATGAAAACATATAAAGTAGCAATACTAAAAAAACACAAGAATAAATTAATTTTTACTGAAACAATATTTGATAAAAATAATTTAAATTAAACTGTTTTAAATTCGATCACAAAAAATATATATTAAAATATTTTTTTAAATTGACATAAAACAAATCTAACTTGGAGGGGTCAAAGTCACTACACCCTCTCCAACCTGACAGTAGGGAAAATGTTGGACTTTGGAGGGGTGATATTTACTAATCCCACTCGAATGCAAGAAACATTAGGGAAAGTGTTGGGCTTTGGAAGGGTCAGAGATACTATTCCCACTTCCCAATTAAAAAAAAAAATATATATATATATAAAATAAAGAAACAATATATATTTCCACATGTATGTAAAAACTGTTTAAAGATTTGTTACATTATATAATGTTTTATACATAATTAAAAACGAAAAGCTTTAAATTAAAAGATAAAATTAAAAATCAATTATATTAAACATTTGATCAATTACAAGTATTACGAAAACACATTAAAACACTTCCCACCCAATTACCATAAACTTCCATCACTCATAAAACCAAATTAAAATAACACTACACATTCTTTAAAAAAATTAGCACTATAAAATTGATTAACATATAAAAAACCTAAAGTGTATTAAATTA
Source organism: Calotriton arnoldi (assembly GCA_963921515.1). NCBI lineage: Eukaryota > Metazoa > Chordata > Amphibia > Caudata > Salamandridae > Calotriton > Calotriton arnoldi. The sequence continues at coordinate 69,366 of CAWUFW010000021.1, read as the reverse complement.
TTAAAAACAAATAAATTCACCAAATCAATTATCTAATTAATCAACCTAAGTAAATAATTAAAAAACCCAATTCCATAATTAATAATCAAATGAATGATTTAACATTTTAAAAATTCATTTAAAAAATATATATTTTTAAAACTGCCCCCATAAACCTAACAACCCACTGATAAAAAATACATTTAAATAAAATAAAACAACTTTAAACATATTACCAAAGGAATAGAAGACACTAAAAAATAATCAAACATATTTAACATTAAAATAATAAAATCTTATAACATAAAAACTAATAACACCAAAAAATAGAAAAAGATATTATGTACAACTGTATTAAAAAAAAAACCAATATAAAATGCTTTAAAAAAACGATAGTCTTACCTTCAATATTCTGTCTCACGATCTTCTGGACATCCCGCTATTTTTGATATTTGTATCCATCGATATTTTTTAATTATAATTTTGATGGAATGCCATTTTGCACGTAGGGGGTACATGCGGTCTGAAACACTTCTCTGAAGCTCAGGAAGGAGAAGGTCTTGCCGATGCCTTAGTTATTGAGAGGGGTTTGGGCAAGGTAAAACATATGGCATTTGTAAATACATGGTGTCGTTTCCTTGTATAGTGTGTGCATGCAAAGGCTACAACCAAGAAAATTCTCACAGTTTTTAATTGTATACCTATCAACCCATCATTGATTACAAATTCATTTTTGACACATAATCAAGGTAGTGATTTTAAGCATGGATCACATTCTCACATCTCAAAGACTACTTATACCTATCAATAAGATCATGCAGAATCTAAATGTCTTTAAGGAATGTGCAGGCTCACACACTCAGGGCCAGATTGCAAGTCTGGTGCAGTCGTATCTTCAGAGCACAATGCCACTCTTCCCAATCACAAGTGGCCTGATGTTCCTGCATCTGTAATTCCGGAAGCAGAAAACGAAAACAGGTTTTAACAGGTCAATATCTGCTTCTGGTAAAAGTGCTGAGGGCATCAGTAGCGGCTGCTACTGAGCACGGGTGGTGAGGTTGGGGGAGAAGAGGGGGGAATAAAATTAACAAGCATTGGCATAGCCAATAGGTCTCGCCTTTGGGGCCTTATAAGTATTTAGTTATGCAGCACAATATCCTTGGTGCAACAACATCAACTGTTGCATGGCTAAACACTTATAAGGTCCCAAAGGTGAGACCTATTGGCTATGTGGCGTGTAATTATGTGGCACTGAGTGGTATTATGTGGAGTGTATGTTGCATTCAGTAGAGTGTAATTATGTGGCGTGTAATTATGTGGCACTGAGTGGTATTTGGAGTGTGTGTTGCATTGAGTGCAGTGTAATTATGTAGCATATAATTATGTGGCACTGAGTGGTATTATGTGGAGTATATTTATGTTGCATTGAGTAGAGTAATTATGTGGCGGGTAATTATGTGGCACTGAGTGGTATTATGTGGAGTGTATTTATGTTGCATTGAGTAGAGTGTAATTATGTGGCGTGTAATTATGTGGTACTGAGTGGTATGTGGAGTGTATTTATGTTGCATTGAGTAGAGTAATTATGTGGCATGTAATTATGTGGCACTGAGTGGTATTATGTGGAGTATATTTATGTTGCATTGAGTAGAGTAATTATGTGGCGTGTAATTATGTCGCACTGAGTGGTATTTTCTGGAGTGTATTTGCGTTGCATTGAGTAGAGTGTAATTATGTGGCACAGTGGTATTATGTGGAGTATATTTATGTTGCATTGAATAGAGTGTAATTATGTGGTACTGAGTGGTATGTGGAGTGTATTTATGTTGCATTGAGTAGAGTGTAAATATGTGGCGTGTAATAATGTGGCACTGAGTGGTATTATATGGAGTGTATTTATGTTGCATTGAGTAAGGTGTAATTATGTGGCGTGTAATTATGTGGCACTGAGTGGTATTTGGAGTGTATGTTGCATTGAGTGCAGTGTAATTATGTAGCATATAATTATGTGGCACTGAGTGGTATTATGTGGAGTTTATTTATGTTGCATTGAGTAGAGAGTAATTATGTGGCATGTAATTATGTGGCACTGAGTGGTATTATGTGGAGTGTTTTTATGTTGCATTGATTAGAGTGTAATTATGTGCCACTGAGTGGCATCATGTGGCATAGATTAGTGCGTTCAAGGAAAACTCATTATTATAAGTATTTTCTCCATTTTACAAATTTATTCTAATAATATATAACAGATCTTTAAAATAAATCATGCTCACTCTTGAAAATTCACGTATTACCTCACACTCAGGGCTCAGGCTGATATAAGCAATGCCTGTTTTATATTAGGGGAAGAAACACATGAAAAAATCCAGTCAATTTTGTTGATGTTACAGGAATCATTTAGGGGAAGTCTTGTATAGGAGAGTTCATTCTTAAATACCAAGTAATATCTTGAATGCAATATTTTTAATTGAGGCTGCTAAAAAATATTTTTCAATGTGTTTCAGCTCCTTATAACGCTTTAGGGGCCTTCTCAGGGCAATGATTCAAGAACTGCAAGTAGTACTGCAAACTAAAAAGTGGTAGCATTGCATTTACTATACTGCATATAAAGAATTGCTTCCTTGAGCAGGAAATAACTTGTCAATGTCCGCACAGCAGAGCAGTCAAAAGATCAGCACACGGAGGGGTGCCCAAGAAGAATACATTCAATTCAGCCGTGTAGTGGTATGTTGCCCCTAACAACCTCTAAAGTATCACCACAGACACCAATACCCAATGTCCAGCGTGCTGCTTCCTGTAATATTTCACCAGTACTGCTGATACACCAAATCATTGGTCTAGTTGCAGAGTGTGAAGTAATATATGAATTTGGAAGAGTGAATCTAATTCTTTGCAGAAGTTACTATGAAGAGATGTAACAATATAAATGTTGGAGAACAAGGTCTATGGTAGCATTGTACTCATACAAGCAAGTCTTCATAATAAAAATCCCCAGAGGAACATCTTTCATTTTGGCTTAAATACATATAACATATGGATGTCCACACAGTATTGAATCATTAATTAGTGCTGGCCTTCCAAGTACAATGCATGTTATCCTGACACATCAGGATTAGGATACTGTTTGCTTGGCACATAAGAAATGTAAGTAAATCCAGATCTTGTTTAGTATTTTTCCCCTAAAAAAACACGAGAGATCATTTTCTATTTTTAAGCACACCGATGGTCCCAGTTGGTTCTATGTGAAAGTCAAATATAGTGAAATCTGATAATAGCACGAGTGGAGTCACAGGCGAAAGCCCAAAGTCAGGCCCTGTGCCCAGATGTAAGCACAGCAGCAGGCGATGCCAACATGTCACTCTGGGTAGGTGATGAAAATAGGATCAAAACCCCACTGTGATTATAATTGTTACAAGTACTTACAAAGTTTTCCCGCCGATCAACAAATGACATTAGAAGGAATATGTGAGAAGTTAAGATTACAGCACTTAATATACATGTCCTAACCGTTGTTGCCTGTACGGTGAAAGCTGGAATTCTCTATGCAACGAATAGATTTCCTTGCTGTAACTGAAAAAGTGCACTCCCATTAAATAAAACCTTTCACACATTAAACTCTTTTGATAAGCCCTCAGAAACAAAATACAGCTATGAATGTGCCATCAAATTTGGAAGAAAAAAATCTTATACCCAAGGATGGCTTAAATAATTATAATGATAATTCTGTAGAGCGGCAGACTTCCCTATGGGTAGAAGAACTGTAAGGACACTTACTGACACAGTCAGGGGTACTGCAGACACGTGTCAAAAACTTTTGACGAAGACAACGAACCATCAGTAGTAACGGAGCCTTTCACCACAAGCTAATGGCATATGATGCAGAAGCAGAGATTTTATTTATCGAGCAAGGTCAGTTTTCACATTATATGTATTGTTACTAGTAAGGTAAATCAATGTTATTTGAAATATATTTTGTGGTATCAATTTTAAAGTCATCAGCAGTGCATGCGGTGCTAGCGTGACGAGGGTGGGCTCTTAACTGCAGAGCTAATGCTATGAGCAATTTCTAGGTGTTATTTTTAGGTACTGGTTCATAGCCACTGCGGCCCGTGGAATTTGCGTTTCACTTTTTTTTTATTCCGATAACACAGACCTTACAAGCCAACCAAAACATCCATTTGACAAGGCTGAGTGGAAAACGTGTGCAGGCACAGACAAAATAATTACTGTGTGCACCATAAAATAAATTGTCCCTTGGCACTTGAAAGAAAGATGCAAAATAATTCATTCGAACGCGCGCGTGCGTGAAGCAGCAGCTGTTTGCTCTTTTTCAAAGCACATACTCGTGCTTGCGGCGCGCCCCTGCGTGCTCCCGCAAGGTGTATGCCGCCACAAGCACGAGTATGTGCTTCGAAAAAGAGCTGAACGACGGCTAAAGGTCTCCTATGCAGCGCATGCGCGCTGCGTAGGCGAGACCTAAAAATGGACTTACCTGGGTGCTGCCGCCTCTCCTCCGTCGTATTCTGGCGCAGCAACAGGAAGCACACAGCCTCCCAGAATCCCATGTACAATCACAACGCTGACTTACAGCAGTGTTGTGATTGGTCTGAGAGCTGTGGTTCAGCTCTCAGACAGGGGCTTGGAGGCTGGGCATGTTCCCCACCAGGCTGTGTAATGCAGCCTGGTGGGGAAGATGCAAAGTGCGCAGGACTGTTTGGCTGGCCCAAGTGGGCCGGCCAAGCAGTCATGCGCACTTAGGGAGTGTGCTTAACACTACTTCCCCTACTCCCTGCACTGGGCAGCCCAGCCCCACCCGCCCGGCACCCAAGCAGGAAGGAAAACGAAAATGACAATAGCGTTAGTTATTATCATTTTCGTTTTCCTTTTTACACTACTCGCAGAGCAGTGAGGTGACGCTCCTCATCTTAGCGGCGGAGCTGCCGCTGGAGGGCATTATCACAGCACGGCCTGGACCTGATGTCCGCGAATCCACTGGCAGAGCATGGAATGCTCATTCAGCCTGGCAACAGGCCCCCCCTTGCCCAGCATGGCCTCCCTAACCTCGTCTCCCTGACCTGTAGCTATCCCCTGGTTCCCATTTACCACCTGTCCACAGCCGTCCCAGATCTCATTGATCACTGAAGCCCAGACACCTTGCAGAAAAGCAAGCAATTCAAAACATACACAAAACGAATCACAGGATGTAGGGCATGGTCAAATATGTGGAGCCTTTTTTTCTTAGCGTATTTGTTACCAATGTTTTTCCTGAGTATAGTTTATGTAAAGTGCAGTGACACCCAATTTTGGATATGAGTAGATCTATAAACAAGTAAATATTGCACAAGTATAAGCCATATTACATTGTCACTGAGATGATCCCCTTCAACATATTACATACATAAGCTCTCTTTCTCTTTTCACTGTTTTAGGCTCCGAGTCCACTTACATAATGTTGAATTCTAAAAGGTTATGCAGACGAACTAGGTGAATGTTTCTGAACAAAAGCATTTGGGAAACAGGTACTTTAAAGAAGCCATATAGAGAAGAAAAAACTGTTCTCTTTATGTAATCCTGAATCACTAACAATCAGCCAGCATCATTAAGCATTCTAGATGTTGATTTGTTTGATGACGTCTGCTTTGCGATTTAGTTTAGACTGTGATATCATTCACTGGAGGGTAACTTCAAAGTATTTACAAAAGACAAAACGCCCTGAAGACCTGTCCCTATAGTGCGTATAGCATTATTTCACAAATTACTCACCTTTGAGGAGCTACAATACTTCTCCAGGGGTCTGACGGATCAGGGTGAGATTTAGGTCTGACTATGTCACCAACTGCGCCACAGACCTAATGGTTCTTTAATCTATCAGAAGACCACCCCATTTCTTGTCTAGCCTTTTCATTTTTTATTGTTTCAGACAGAGCAAGCAAAAAATTGAGAATCATCTCCCTTAGGGTTGTGGAGGGTATTGCCTCCCCCACCCTGGCCAGAATACCAAGCACTGTATTTTGAGATCTGAGCCTGCCCTCTGGTGATGTCTGTGCCTTCAGAGGCGCTGCTGCCACAGCGGCTCCACTGAAGGCACTGACAGTTTTCTGACCAGCCACCATGTTTTAGGAAGCCGTTGAGCAAGCTTTTTTGTTTTTCTAAAACAAAAAATGAATGAGCCTAACACCGTGGTAGTTTTCTGCCGTGGTGTGGGGTCATTTACATTTTTTTAAATTCTAGACCACCAAGGAAACTGGAAAAAAGTACATCAGACTTTCTGGGCTAAATAGGGTGAATTTATGATGCACCTACATTCCTACCAGAAGAATCACTGGGGGTGCTACCCTTTGAAACATCAATCAATCAATCAGGGGTTTGTAAGCGCGCTACTCACCCGTGAGGGTCTCAAGGTGCTAGGGGAGGGGGCAGCTCCGGTCAGTTGAAGAGCCAGGTCTTGAGATTCTTCCTGAAGGTTTGCAGGGTCGGGGAGCGCCTGATGTTGACTGGGAGCTCGTTCCAGGTCTTGGCTGCGATGTAGGAGAAGGCTCTTCCGCCTGCTCTGGTTCTGCGGATGCGTGGGGTGTCTGCCAGGGCAAGATCGGCGGAGCGGAAGGTTTCTTTTGGGTACATGGAAGGAGACGCTATTGTTGAGGTACTTGGGTCCGATGTTGTGGAGGGATTTGTAGGCATGGGTGAGAAGTTTGAAGGTCACTCTCTTCTCGACGGGGAGCCAGTGGAGGTCTCGTAGGTGTTGGGTCATGTGTTCGTGCCGTGGTGTCCCGAGGATGAGTCTAGCTGCGGCGTTCTGGATGGTTTGGAGCTTGTGTAGAAGGGTTATGTTGATTCCGGCGTAGAGGGCGTTGCCGTAGTCCAGTCTGCTGGTTACGAGAGCGTGGGTGACGGTCTTTCTGCATTCGGGGGGTATCCATTTGAAGGTCTTTCGGAGGATGTGAAGGCAGTTGAAGCTGGTAGAGGCGACGGAGTTGATCTGGCGGGTCATGGTGAGGGAGGAGTCGAGGATGATGCCGAGGTTCCGTGCGTGATCTGTGGGGGGGTGGGCTCCCGAGGGCGACCAATCAAATACGCCATCAATCTATTGGACAGGGTACTCTTCGGCATTTATGGCACAGAACCCTGTGCTCCAAACTCAAAATCAGGCCCCATATCTCAAATCAGCAAAACAGTGTAATTTCCATTGATTCATCAATCTTGCCTACCATAGCTGCCTAGGTTTCAGGTTGCCATGTGTGACATTTTCATAATTTCTTTGTAATTATGATTGACATTTCAACGACTATGGGGCCGATTACGATGCAGGTCGAAAAGGCTCCGAACGGCATTTGGTCTGTCTGAATCCGTGTCGGAAGCCATGTTTCCGGCCAACTTGGAAACATTTCCGACAGACCGATTACGATGGTTGTAAACCGTTCGGACTGTCCGACTCGGTTCCGACTCGTGTCCGAACGGCATTCGGAGACTCCGAGTCGGTCGGAGTCGACTCATACGTATCTACGGACCGCGTTTCCGCCCGAGCGATTATGATGTCGGATTCGGACAGCCTTTCCGAATCGGTCTGTCCGACACGGATCGGCTGTCAGAATCCGACTTTGGGGACCTGTGGCAGGCCCCCGTTCACCTGGAGGCCTCAGTTTGGGCCTGTGGGGGTACCCATCGTTCTCCTCTTTCCAACCATGCACGATGTGGAAGGCACCAAGGGGTGCCCACCACAGGGTGCAACATTTTCCGTGACCACCCCTTTTTTCATTGGGAGCACAGGCTCCCATTGAAGTCAATGGGAATCTGACCGAACAGTGTTCGGAAACATCGTAATCGGTCGGTCGGACTCCCCTCACCCGATTCGGTCGGAAATCATTCAGAAAACGAGTCGGTTGGAATGCTTTCCGACCAACATCATAATGAGCCCTTAGAGTGACACTTTCTCACGAGCAAAATCAAGCAATGAAGACAAGGGAAATAGATAAATATCAGAAATTACACTAATTTGAGCAACAGAAAACTCTTAGAAGTTCTTGAAACTGCTGCAAAGCACCGGAAATGGAATGGCACTAACCTGCACTTGTGTGTCAAGGTCAGGAGGTCCAACATACGCATTGGTCTTATTGTAATTTAACTCAGCCAGCGCCGGGCGGCAGCAGCAATTCATGGGGGCCCGGTTGGCGGGCAGGAAATTGAAATAATTAAATACATCCTGCCACCACCTGCACCGACCAAGCCCTCCTCCTCCGCATCACGGAAGTCAGTGAGAGCCAGCACGCATGGGACCCGACCTTGAAAGCCCAGGAGCCAGTGGCTTCATTCTGGCCTGGAAGTAGCCAGAAAGTTTAGTGTGATCATTGACACTGCCCTGCCTATTCATTCATTGTGTTTCTGCGGCAGCAGAATGTGAAGCCGTCAAAAGGTCACTGACACTGGGGGTGCCGCCATTTTGTTGCCGGTAAGCAGCAACAGTCAGGGAAGCTGCCACCCCCGGATAATTCTAGTAGTTGCACGGACGTTCTGCATGCTACGTCACTAGGCCAGTCACAGACTTAAGCAGCCGAGGAGGTGGAGTCTCAGCTGCTAATGCAGTCAGCTGAGCCCACTGTGACAAAGTTAATAATATGTGCAGCGGAGTGCAGTGCTGCTGCTAGGCTCTAAAGCGCGCCTTTTTCAGTTCTTCGGAACGAAGCAAGCCGTTCTTACCTCTGTCCTCCTCAGGAGTAGTGCTCCTCTTTAATTATCCCAATTCGCCCCACCACCCCGGCACTGCTACTCTCCGGTTCATTGGCAGCTGCTCTATGTGGCTATGCAGGGGTTCACCAGGGTGGCAGTGAGTGGGTTGGAGGTGCCTAGCTCTCCGGAGAGTGACTGATGACACAGCACAGAAGGCAGCAGTGCCACTCCTAAGGCCGACAGGCTCTCAAATTTAATCATGCTCCAGTCATGACACCAGAGTCGCCCTGCCGCAGGAGCCGGCTGTGCAAGCTCCGCTTCGGCTGCCCTAGCGCTCATCATTAGTCACGCTGCTGTAAATGCAGCTTCAACGGTTCGGTTGTTTCCCTGATTCACCCGCAGCGTGCAGGTGGTCAGGCCGCCGATAAAGATGCGTGATTAATGCATTTTAATGCGGTGAACCGGACCACCACATTAAAATGTGTTAGTCTAACTCCTGATGCGTGGTACTTGGCAGGGCTGGCCTAGCAATATCTACCCTTTTAGCTAGTTAAAAGTCTAATGGTCTGTGTGTGAACTGGAGCACAGGTCCTATTCTCTCAGTTTCCTGAGATTAAGCCAACCTGAATTCTTGTATATACAATTAACAAACATACCCGAAACTCTTCAGATCAGTATATCACTAATAAAAGTGACCAATGTGTGGAATTAATATAGTGCTTCCCTTCCACTTGAACGCCTACGTGGGACAGGAGGAGATATTCGCACCTTCCCAGTAAAATAATGCTTCCATCTAAATAACACAAACTATAAACCATATATTAGTATTAATGAATAATGCCATCACGAGTCGTCATTTGATGAAAGTAAAATACATATTTAATTAATGATAGCAAATTAATATTGTGTTGGTCTAACTGTAATTGCTAAATTCATAAACATAAACATGTTAGGTGGAAATATAACCCTAAATAACTGCCTGTAATAAATCAAGTAAAAACAGCAACATAAAAAGTTAATATGAACTGTGTTGTATGAACAGTGCAAAATGGCAAGTGTCGAGTTTCATCCTACAAATAATTCTTTCTGCCTCCATATGTCTTTGTGCAAATCGCTTTTATGATGCTCCAAAAAACAAGAACATGTCCTTTCTTACAAAGGAAAACATTTTTGCCACTCAGCTTTTGCTGCACATGAAACACGTCTCTTTGGCACTTGATGTTTCATCAGATAAGTACGGTGCCTTTTGTAGTGATTGGTAATGTGCATGAAAGTATTTGGATTTTCAAAGCATAGAAAGAGTGTAAGTCTTTCCATTTCACATTTGACATAAAACTGAATGTGCATTTAAAAATAGCATAGTTACTTCAAAGCCAATGCATTGGAAGTTTAAAGACAATCTACTTACTTCCCTGTTTGGTGCACGTCGGCATAGATTCCATGTGACATTCAGACTTCCAAGCTGAGGCCAGTGCTGACTTATCAGCATGCTGCATACCTTAGCCACTCGCTAAAAGATTATTGTTGGAGCTTTATCCATTGTGTGTAACTGGGAAACAATTTTCGGGCCTCCAGGTTGTTTCTGTCTGTTTTATTACAAATATCTGGGTTTTTTTTCTTTTCACAATGGGTCAACAAAATCAATGAACCCAAAACGTTTGTAATTGCTCATGAGGTGCTGAGAACTGTTTCACTAGATCCCAATGGAGTGACTGTGTTACTCCACTGCCTCTCTAGTTGGGTGTAGCAGGGCTTTTCCATGACACATATATGTTACATAAAAGCCAAGCCTGATTGTATGGCAGCATGAAAGCACTACCTCTTTAGAATGTGTGTGTGAGACAGGCTTTGCACCTAGAAAAATTATATTCTGAAGGTTAATGCTAATACGTGTGTGCAGGATTGTCATATCATATTCAGATATTATTTTCAGAGCTGTTAGTTGACATTAGTTGTGCTAACAGAAGAAAGAACTGAAACGTTTCAAACGTCTCAAAGCTGGGGAGTTATGTGCTGTGATTAGAGGTACAAGGTCATCCTGCCTTTTATAAATCAGGCTTAAAGGAAATACAAATGGCTAAATGTACCTACTTATCCAAACTCGAACTGTTGCGCAATAGCGCTCAGCCTCAAGCCGCACAGCCATGTTGATATGCATGATAGCATTTCAATGTCGTAATTCTAACAGAACCAAATAATCCAATGTATTCCATCTATTGTTCAATCCATGTTTATTCCACATTAATCTTAACTTTTGCAATGGAGGCCAAGTGGTTCCAAACTTTTAAGTACAGAAGAAATGCCAATCCAGGCCTTTTACAACGACTCGTTAAATCCACTTTATCAACTTAGGTAACCATGCGTGTTTCCACCCTCACCCAATGCATTTCGGGCGCTCGGGCGCCCTTCGTCAGGGGTAGCTGCAGTGTAAAAATAGACCATCAGTCATTTTTGACAAAATGTAAATCAGTTATCTTAAATCTGTGCAAAATGCTTAACTGTATACACATATGTGTGCCAAAAAACCATACAAAATGCGGTAATCTCCCCTCAAGAACCCACCCATAAACCATGACTTCTGTGCCCAATTTAACTAAAGCATGAAAGTCATCTTCAAACAGTATACCGAGCGTGTTTAGTATGCTAAAAAGACAATAAAAATGAACATGTGCTCTTCATTCAGTGCTCCCCATATAACATAATGCTCATGAAAACCAAAAAAGAGTCCTAAAGTAAACTTACAATTTAACCAAAAATTCCATGCCTCCCATATCTCGACATCGTGCGCAACAGCGTGACTCCCTCGACTAATGACAAGAAAAATACTTAGAAAAACAGATGCGGATTTAACCTCTCCATATACTCCAGGTGCACCCAATCCATTTGAACGTGACGTCAGCTGAGGCTGAACATGTGACTTCCAACCCAATCCTCCCGTGAACATAGAAAAAATACGTTATCCAAACCTAATGTGCCAAACATACGCACAACAGATACCATACATATAAAAACAAAATTTCTTAAAACCTCCCCAATTGTGCACTACTTACTGCCAAAAACTGCAAATTAAATAATAATATAAATACACTTGATATTTGTAAAAAAAATCAACTTTGATGTCAAAAGCAACAGTTCGGTGTGAATAATGAATTATTGTCATTAATTTGAAAAAACCATGATGAATCCCATTGATGGTCACTATGCCACTCATGACACCCAAGTGTTGAATCTTTGATATGGAGAGGTTAAATCCGCATCCGTTTTTCTAAGTATTTTTCTTGTCATTAGTCGAAGGAGTCACGCTGTTGCGCACGATGTCGAGATATGGGAGGCACGGAAGTTTTGGTTAAATTGTAAGTTTACTTTGGGATTCTTGTTTGGTTTTCATGAGCATTATGTTATATGGGGAGCACTGAATGAAGAGCACATGTTCATTTTTATTGTCTTTTTAGCATACTAAACACGCTCGGTATACTGTTTGAAGATGACTTTCATGTTTTAGTTAAATTGGGCACAGAAGTCATGGTTTATGGACGGGTTCTTGAGGGGAGATTACCGCATTTTGTACGGTTTTTTGGCACACATATGTGTATACAGTTATGCGTTTTGCACAGATTTAAGATAACTGATTTACATTTTGTCAAAAATGACTGATGGTCTATTTTTACACTGCAGCTACCCCTGACGAAGGGCAAGGCGCCCGAAATGCATTGGGTGAGGGTGAAAACACGCATGGTTACCTAAGTTGATAAAGTGGATTTAACGAGTCGTTGTAAAAGGCCTGGATTGGCATTTCTTCTGTACTTAAAAGTTTGGAACCACTTGGCCTCCATTGCAAAAGTTAAGATTAATGTGGAATAAACATGGATTGAACAATAAATGGATTACATTGGATTATTTTGGTTCTTTTGGAATTACGTCATTGAAATGCTATCATGCATATCAACGTGGCTGTGCGGCTTGAGGCTGAGCGCTATTGCGCAACAGTTTGAGTTTGGATACTACAATGTCCGTGCTTGGGATGGAGCATATGTCAGGCCTTGCACGCCAAGGACATTGCCTTTGAGCAGCATCAAAAAGATTGTTAAATCAAAAAATGAGCAAAATAGAAAAAGTAAGGGTGTGCATTCTATCATTTGTTTTTGATAAATGTACCTACTTACCATGCGCTTCTGCAACAGAGGCATTGCTAGCAATGACAGAAACTGCGCAAGAGTTTCCCAGTCCCCTCTCCATTGGGACTAATTGGAGGAGAAAGTATAAAGAAACGGATGTGTCAGGATTTGGCAGGGGCAGACACAAGGATTGATTGCTAAGGGGAAATGCCGAAGAGTGGTTACCTGAGTGAAGACCCAATGGCTTTATTTATATGGTATGATGGGATTCTTACACGGTTTGACATAGAAATAATTAGTTAATGCTAATGATTATTCAGCTGATATAACAATCATGCGGCGGCTGAACACACATATGTAGATATTAGGTATGGACTAGACTAATCGAGTAGGGAATACAGGGATGTGTGATAATATGTGACTGGGGTTTTCCTAATGTTCATTTTGTGAAATATTATGACTGCTGAGATTGCCATAATAGTTACCATCATACTGAAACACAAGATTTATGGACAAACAGAAAAGAATAAATAATAATATGTTGTAAAATGCCAAGAACTGTGTGTGTTTACTATTTCTAGGGTCCATGGTAGGGTCCTGGGTGGGGATCCGTGTCCATATACAATACTCTCCCTGCAGATAAGAGTTACTCAGACAGGGGTGTCTGACTCCTAACACACTTTATCTGAATGAGCATAACTTCTTGTAGAGAGGAGTGAGAGACAGCTTCCAACTCTCCTTTTCTTCAAAGAGTGTATGCTAGGTATTATTCAACTTGAGGCTTAAAAGATGTACCCATGTATGCCCCCAAGCATAAGTGGGTTACAACAATCTCCTATGACTGTATTTCAAGTTTTCATGACAATGTCCTTTCAGTATCTGTCTATGTCATTACTTGTAACTAGAAATGTGCAAAAGTGACCTAGTTGGGCCTTTTAATTACATAGAAAAGCATTGCAAATCCTTATGCCTAGCAAACCCTTGAATTAGATATTGATTGAAAGCACCTTTCTTAAAATAAATATTTTTTCTGGCTTCTGAACATATCTCCTCATGGTAGAAACATTAAGGGGCAGATTTATCAATATTTTATTCAGTGCAGCAAGGCACCTTGCTGCGCTTCGTGAAAGGGCAGGAATGTGCTGTATTCAACATCATACAGCGCATTCTTGTCCTTTCCTTGTTTCTGGTGTGTGATGTGCTGCCTAGTGTCAATGGTGCAAGGGTGCCTGCATTGAAAACATGACTGTTTTTGTGCGGGAAGGGGGACCTTCCTGAACAAAAACAATCCTCTGAGGCATTTTTCTCTTTCTATGTGTGCTGCACAGTACAAACGACAGTACAAATGCCCAGACGTGGGTCCCGTGCTCACTGTGCCATTGGATTCAAGCTATCCTGGCTGATGAGGGGTGATACCCTGAAACCGGTCCCCGGGTGCTTGTTTCCGGTCCAGGGAGGACCTAACCTGGCTGTTTGGGCTGGACTGTTCCTATGAGGAGCAGGTTCAAGACTGATTTGCATATGGCTGGGTCCAAACTGGGGCGGCGTGGTGAGCAAAAAAACAATGGATTAAACCCAGATCTCTGTGACTGGGGTGAATGTTTCCGTTGTTCAGCATTCTGTCCATCATCTGTTCTTTTTGCTTTTATACAAATACACATAACATAACATAGTAAGGAAATAGAACCAGAGAGATTGCACCTGACCTTTGGGTGGGCTTCTGATACATGTTTACAGCTCCAAAGTTTTTTTAAGAAGATAAAGTTGACGATATTGCAGAATTCCTCAGTATACAAGCTTCCCTGATCATGGTTTGTTCCAACCTCTTTGGGACACTTTGAGCATTGCTGTACATACTTTAAGCTTTACATTAATGGATGCAGGATTTGAGATAAATAAATAAATAAACATTGTAGGGACTTGTAAGAAAGAGATATCAAAGTTGTATAGACTGCTACAAGATTATAAAGAGACTAAGCTGGCCCGCTTGATAATGTTTGGAATGATTACTTGTGGATGCTGGAAAAAGTATATAATTGTCATGTAACTACAGATCTTCTGCACAAGGTGATATGGCCAGCTTTTTATAAGTGAAGCCACTTTCTTTTGCCACTTTTTTGTTTACTATACCTAGTTTGTACTGGTCATTCAGAAAAATTATGAAGGTCAATCCAACAGCACAAGTCAAATACACAAAAACCGAGTGCAGAAAATTGCATTACTGGTTGAAGGGGATGAATCCCTACTCAAGCCGCAACCACAAACTCTGTCAGAAGCAAACTCTAAATTAATCTGTGCTCATTCCTCTGGTAGCTTGGCACAAAAGTGGTCAGTGGGTCACATGATTGGGTGTAGTTGGCAGTTGTGCTTTGAGTATTCCTCTTAGACAGTAGAGAACTTAATTGTGGCTGGATGGGCCATTACTGGCAGGATGGGAGAGCAGAGCTGGGCAAAGCCCTACTTGCACTTGAATAGGCTGTGTTCTGCCTCAACACAAAGAGCTGCATACTTGTAGAGCGCAACTACTCCCTGTAGTTTGCCTGGAGCCAGAGCAGGGAAGGCAGGAAGCCTGTTTGCTTCTAAGGGAAACCTCTAGAAGCTTCTCCCACTCCAAAGGGAGGCCCAGGTATAAATATTAGACCTTAGGCACCAACTCTTCAGTACACCTCTGAACCTATGGATACTTTGCCAGGAAGAAGGACTGTTGTGCTACTGAAAGGACTGCCACTCTGTTGGGCTGCTGTTCTGAAGGACTGCTGACCTGCTGCCCTTTTGCCTGGATGAGAAGGACTGGACCTTCATCTCTTAAACCCATAGTGACTCCAAGGCTAGTTGGCTCGCCTCCTGAATAGAACCTCAGGGACAGAAGGGTCCAACAACCTTGAACCCAGCACCTAGACTCTGCCATCTGTGAGTCCTACTCTGCCAAGTGGTGAACCTCCATCCTGGTCCCTTGAAAGTGGGCCTGAAGGTTCTATGCCAGCCTTCTATGAATCCAGCAGTACTGAGGATTCTCTTAGTGCAAGGACTCCACATTCACCTTGCAGCCTGCTTCTGAACCGCAGATGTGCAAAGCTTTCCCGACGCAGGACTGTGCATCGTAAATATCTACGGCAGCCGCAATGACAACACAGGTTCTCGCATCGCAGCCTCACAGCTACTAGGAACCGACGCATTGCCTCAACTGCACAATGCATCCTTGATGCGGGACCTCACAATGCTCCGCAACCAGGATTTAAGGCAATCTTGTTCAGCCAAACAGGGTACATGTACTCGTGCCGCACTCCATTGCGGTCAGCCTGAACTTGTGACATTGTTCCGGTCTAGCGCGACCAGGCATCCACAGTTGGCGCATTGTGAATTTTGGCGCTATATTTACTGAAATATTTAAAATTGCATATCTCTGGTTCTGTGGATTGGCTTTTTGTCATTTTGGTCTTGTTTTATGTATTAAAGAATGACCAATTTTGCTACATCTGGTAGGGATCCTTTTGTGTTGTGTTTTCACTGTGTTACTGTTTGAAGTGTTGCACAAATACTTTACACATTGCCTCTAGGTTAACCCTGACTGCTCTGTGCCAGGTTACCAAGAGGTTGAAGACAGGTTAATTTGGAGTTTGCTTGTGATTTCACCCAGACACCTCAATTTCTTACAGGAATGTAGAGCCAAAGTTGTTACTGTAAACAATGGACAACTCTTTAATAATGTTTGAAAGTATATAAATATGTGTAAAGTAAAACTAATTACCAGAAAAGAAAATCATACAATTTAAATAAGTAATAACGTATTATAAAATTAATGTAGTTACAACACTGGGCATCCAAGTAATCACTAACTGATCTCAAACACTGTGCTGTCTGTAATACAGTCAGAACATGTATGATTGTGATTTTACAGCATGTTACCAGGATGGTGGTTTGCATAGAGTTTATTTATGCATGGAGGGGTAGAGTTCCCAACTCATCTGGGTTCTGAAGGTGCTTTGGTTAAAGTATTTACCTTACTCTTTTTTATCACAGTTCCTACATTGGGATTCAAAACTGAGCCAGACTTCGATTCCCCTTATCCAGTCTATCTCCGCCCTATTGTTGCTTGCAACAAGTCCAACATTGCTGAATTACCTAGTTATCACAACCTACATAAATGCTTCAGTGTTCCTCACCACAAACTGATCCTGAATGTCCCATAGGTCTTCACCTCAGAATATCAATAAATTCTGTAGGATAGCATAACACTAAAACTATAGATCGAGTCACTGAAGCCAACCAAGACAGCGTGAACATACATTGGATTGGTGACTTCATAAATGTGTGATTCTTTGGTAATAAACCAATACAATTATGAGATGAAATGATTGACTCTATCTACAACATGCGTTCCTTGAGCATAGCAAGGTTAAATAGGCATATTGCAACTGATGGGGTGGTAGACTCCCTGCAGTCAGGTGGCATTATATGCCTGTAGGAATCCTGGCATCTTAGCAATTTTGTGTTTGATGTGTTTAATGTCAGTCACTATCTTATCGCTATGATCAAGTCCTCGATCAGATGCTCTGGTTTAGTGATATCTTCCCCCACAAACATTTTTAGCAGTTTTGGTTAACCCCCCAACAGCTAGACCTTAGTCCCGTTTCTTTGTGTAAATGTTTATCTTACTCCAGCTATTGGTATTTATAAATCTTTGGTTAAAAAACTGATGGATATTATAGCCACAAATTGACAGAATTTTACGTTTGTTTTGCTATTATTTTGACTTTTGATTTTAATTGGTTTTAATTTGGCTCTGAAGATATCGATACTAAATTCACTCATTAATAACATTTGGAAGATTCCTACACCTGTGTTTCGGTGCAGAGACAAAATATCGAGTTTTTTATTTCGACCTACATTAATATCGAGTTTTAAATATCGTAGGGACAGAATATCGACATCAAGAATATCGGTGACCAGAATATCGAACTGAAGGTAAGAAATATCATTTTTTTTAATATCGAAGTTAGTAATATCGATAGCAAAAATATCGATGTTAATAATATCGATGTTTATGTTAGTGTTATGTATTTTAGTATGTATTTTATATGTATGTGTTCCACATGTTTTGTTATGTTTTGTATTTTTTTTTAAATATATGTATTAATTGTTTAGAAGTTAGTAATTTTTTTTAAAGTAAATTTTGCGTTTTAGTACCGTAGCGGGTTGTGGGTTTATAGGGGAATAGGGTGGGAAGTAATTTAATTATAGTAAATTAATTCATAATTTTTAGAAATTATTAATTATTTTTAATTACATTTTGCATTTTAGTTCTGTAGCGGGTTGTAGGTTTATAGGGGAATAGGGTGGGAAGTAAATTAATTATAATAAATTAATTAATAGTTTTTATTTTTGGTATTGATAATTAATTTATTGTTTATTAATTATTAATTGGTAATTAATTTTATTAATTATTATTTATTGGTATTTATAATTAATTGATTGGTAATTAATTTTTATTAATTGATTAATTGATAATTATATTAACTGTGTTAAATTTTATGCGGAGTGAGTTGTGTGTTTATTGGCGAATAGGGTGGGAAGTAATTTAATGTTATTAAAGTAATTATTAATTTTAATTTATTGGTATCTATAATTAATTTATTGTTAATTTATTAATAAATCATTATTTAATTAAAAAAATTATTTAATTGATAAGTATGTTATATTTAACCCTTACGCTATCCAACACTTTCTCTACTGTTGCACTGTCTGGAGTGGGAATAGTACTTTTTACCCCTACGCTATCCAACACTTTCCCTACTGTTGCACTCTTTGGAGTGGAAATAGTAATTTTTACCCCTAACCTATCCAACACTTTCCCTACTGTTGCACTCTCTGGAGTTGGAATAGTAATTTTTACCCCTACTCTATCCAACACTTTCCCTACTGTTGCACTCACTGGAGTGGGAATAGTAATTTTAAGCTTTTCGCTATCCAACACTTTCCCTACTGTTGCACTCTCTGGAGTGGGAATAGTAATGTTTACCCCTACGCTATCCAACACTTTCCCTAATGTTGCACTCTCTGGAGTGGGAATAGCAATTTTTACCACTACGCTATCCAACACTTTCCCTACTGTTGCACTCTCTGGAGTTGGAATAGTAATTTTTATCCCTACGCTATCCAACACTTTCCCTACTGTTGCACTCTCTGGAGTTGGAATAGTAATTTTTACCACTACGCTATCCAACACTTTCCCTACTGTTGCACTCTCTGGAGTGGGAATAGAAATTTTTACCCCTACGCTATCCAACACTTTCCCTACTGTTGCACTCTCTGGAGTGGGAATAGTAATTTTTACCCCTACTCTATCCAACACTTTCCCTACTGTTGCACTTTCTTGAGTTGAAATTGCAATTATAACCCCTACGCTATCCAACACTTTCACTACTGTTGCACTCTCTGGAGTGGGAATAGTAATTTTTACCTCTACGCTATCCAACACTTTCCCTACTGTTGCACTCACTGGAGTGGGAATAGTAATTTTTACACCTACGCTATCCAACACTTTCCCTACTGTTGCACTCACTGGAGTGGGAATAGTAATTTTAACCCTTTCGCTATCCAACACTTTCCCTACTGTTGCACTCTCTGGAGTGGGAATAGTAATTTTACCCCTACACTATCCAACACTTTCCCTACTGTTGCACTTTCTGGAGTGGGAATAGCAATTTTTACCCCTACGCTATCCAACACTTTCCCTACTGTTGCACTCTCTGGAGTTGGAATAGTAATTTTTACCCCTACGCTATCCAACACTTTCCCTACTGTTGCACTCTTTGGAGTGGGAATAGTAATTTTTTCTCTCCGCTATCCAATATTTTTCTGTATTGTTTTAGTTAATGTTGTGTATAATTTATTTTAAAAACATTAAAAATATTGTAGTTTTTTAATTTGTTATATATATTTCTTATATTTTTATTTATATTATTTTTGTATGTGTATATATATATTTATAATTTATCAAATGTTTTTAACAATTTAAAAGTTATTAAAGTAATTATTTATGAATATTATTAAGTAAGTATATATTATATTTTATATGTATATGTTTAATTTATTTTAACATTATATGTATTAGTTATTATTTTTAATTTTTGTAAAATATTTTTAACTGTTTCTTTTAATTATATGTATTATTTACTTTATTTTACATTATTTTTTAACATTAAAAAAAACGATATTTTTACAACGATATTTTTGACATCGATATTTTTTTCTCGATATTTTTGTACTTACCATGATGTAGATAGGATGTCGATATTCTTGACTTCGATATTTTTGTCACGATATTTTTGTACCTCGATATTTTTGTAATCGATATTTTGTCAGTGATTCCTGTGTTTCACCTCACATGGGGGCCTATTAGGATGGCACCCTGGGACCAGCCGCCAGACATGCGGCGGTCCTGCCACCCTAATTATGATGCAACTGCCACCGCGGCGGTCGCATCTGGCGATTTAACAGCACCCGCCGCAATGGTGAAATGCCATGTCGTGCATTTCCATGCACAAGGTGGTAGGCACCGTGCGGTGCCTGCCACCTTGTGCACGGACATGCAGGGGGGTACCATAGGTACCCCCCAAGTCCACCCCCCATCCCCCCGGTGGCCCGCAACGGGCCCCCAAAGCAAATCCCCACCAGCCTTTCCATGGCGGCATCGCCGCCATGGAAAGGCCTTCAAAACCTCGCATCCTAATATGGCTGGCGCTGCCTGCCAGGCACCGCCACCATATTTGGGCCCCTGCTCCACCCGGCCGGCAGTCGTAACGATTGCAGACTGGCAGAAAAGCGGCGGACGCACTTTGCGTCCGCCGCGATACCCACCGCCATCGTAATATGGCGGTGGGTAGTTCACGTTACGATGGCGTAACGGTCGCCACCGCCGGCGGTGGCGACCGTTACGCCATCGTAATGACCCCCATGGTTCGGCGATGCTTTGAACGTATTTGTTTACAATTAAGATCCTTACCTTGCAGACTCACTGCTGACCAGCCCGCGTACATAATCCATATTGATCCACATCGAACTTGCGTGGTGCTAGATTACACACGGGGTCATGGGTGGCTAGTTGGCCAAATTCTTGACTTAGCCATTATACAGAATTTCTTTGCCATTATACAGAATTTTGATAGCTACCATTTTCCAGTGCATAATATTTATAATATTTTCTTGACTGGAAGAACCTCCACTTGTGAGATAAACTACAAGTTTGAACAACGAGATTTGCAATAATACCGTGATTAAGAGAATGCAAGCTAATTTTAAAAAAAACGATTTACTGACTAGTTATTCAGACATAGGAACACACATTCCTGTCTGAGAGAGCCTGTGTAAGACGGTCTCTGACTTAGCTCGACCTAGACTCTGCCATAAATCACATAAAACCACAAATAATTGCATGTTCTGTATGTTACAAAAGCAGTGGTTTAATGATGGATGCAGCAATGCAAATAAGATCTATTATAAGACTTTATGTGCCCTCAATAAATCTTCCTCTTTAGTTCATCTAATGAATACTTTTATTACCTCTAGGAGGGCGTATACATTTACAACAAAATGTCATAAATTCAGGTTTGGCGAACACAAGTGAGCCCTTCTTTTTGCCTCTTGTAAAAGAAATAATGCTAATTCCTTTTAGCACATGACCTTGCCATTAGCGAAAAAGACTGTAAGACTATGTAGATGGGTCGTATGGCAATAACTCTCATTCATTCATCATCTTCTTTTCCAATATTATATCAGATTGTTTATCTATTACTCTATGCAAACTTTCCTTGCTTAGAAAAAAATCTTTGAACAACTGTCGGGCTCCCGGCCTTAGTGGCATTTCTGGTCCTCCCAACTTAAAGATTCTTTTGACCAAATCTTAAAGACCACTATTTACCCTTTATCCTGACATAGCAGCATTTTTATCCCGACCCACAGTATCAAGGTCTCATCCAAAAAATAACCACTTCTTGTCATGTTGCACATGAAAAGTAAGGTCTTCATTAATTACTAATTACATGCTGTTGATGATTGGTTACAATTGGAACAGACAATAAACTGGACGCAGGCGAGCTTTACTACCCAAAACAGTACTTGTGGCTGTGTTATTGTTTTAAATCTGATAATTGATAAGGTAATTAAAATAAATAAAGGTATGGCTTATTGCTAGTCTATCGATTTAAGCAATGCTTTCGATATGGTGAGCAGGAATTTGCTTTGGTCAAAGATGTTGGCACTGAATATTCACCCCATGTTACTTTACTTCATACACATTTTTTCCATCTCCACTTGGGTACTAATACAAGCAGGAGGCCAATCTCATTTCACTATTCGTATGTCCATGTTTACTGGAGTTAAGCAAGGGTATCTGTCTGATCTACTCACTTCTGTTTCCCAGCTTTACAATTGACCCATAAGCGAGGCAATAAAAAAGTTGGACTTTTTGCCAAACTATTGTAAAATGAATGGTCTTAAGCGGAATCTCGCAAAAACCAAAATGATGGTCTCTGGTAGGTTTAAAGACTTGGTAAATTCTTCTGGACTGTTGAAAACCCACCCTTAGATCGTGTAAAAACATATATTTATCTTGGCATTATTAAGTTTTCCAATTTATCTTGTCAGCCCCAACAGGACCCCATTTTTTTCAAAAGCTATAAATCATTTGAAAGGATAAAACAGTTTTATTGAAAATATCTGAGTCATACACTATGGCTGGACACTTTCAAACCAGCCTCATAGATTAGATCAGAAGCATCCCGCAAGCGGCAAGTAATTATGGTAGATCATAGTCTTTTAGATGCTTGAAAAGAAAAGAGGGTACCTTCTATTTGTCAGTACACGAAATGTTGTCTAGTTTGGACTACTAGTTGATTAATTTTGATTCTCACTGCCAGAATCCCTCCCATTTGGAGGGATGTGGCGCCTGAATGCAAAACTCTTGACAGACTGGCTGCTTGACGAAGAGTTACAAACAGAAATCCTATAAGGCTAACCGGGGTTCGATGGAGCACATAGGTAGGGTGTTGGAGGCCATTGAAACAATGCTCAGGTGGGTTGTATTGCCTAGCAGAATGGGGTACAAGAATTGCTCCGCTAACTAAAATAGAGCAGGACCGTAACCAGCTGGAAGGAGGGCTTGCCCATGGCAGAAGTGGCCTGATCCTGAATCAAATCAGGTCTAAACTCACTGGACATGCAGATCTGGTGGAAAGAGAAAGGAAATATTGGGGCAAATACACTTGTGCTAGAGCATATGGCGAGGGTGAGAGTCCTGGGAGATCCCTAGCAGTGCTGATCAAATGTCCATGGGCGACCAGTGTTATACTGGAAATAGAATGTGAAGGGGCAGCGGCTTACAAATGACTGAACAAATACTGATGGTCTTCTAAAAAAAAAACTGACCTATATACTTCAATTACCAAATGCTTGACTGCTCCAATAAAGGAATACCTTAATGACACTGCCATAATATGGTTAGGAGATGCTCACAAGCAATTTCTGGTACAACCCATTGAACTAGATGAGAATAAAACTGTCATAGCCAAGCTTCTGACAGGTACAGCACCGGGATTGGAGGGCCTGCCAGCTGAATTTTATAAATGTTATGTTATGTGGATATCCTTGCATCACACCTATTGTCAGTATTTGAAGAAGGCAAGATTGAGGGTCTCTCCCCCACTCTTAATAATGTTGCTGAAGCCAGACAAACCATTCCATAAATGTGAATCATATAATAACTTGTCACTGATTGCCTAGCTGTAAGTCCCTAGTATATAATAGGGCATGTAGGTCTGGAGGCCTAGCAGACCTAATGCACTTAAGTGTGCACTACTGTGCTGTCTGCTGTCATTGTAAAGGCAGCCCTGTTTTTCAGGCTGCCTTTACGTTCAAATTATAGGCAAATTCGTTTTTGGAATAAAAGATAGTTCCAAAGTCTCAAACTAACTTGTTTTTACATATAAGTCACCCCAAAGGTCTCTCCTAAGTGCCCCAGGGGTAGGGTGCTGTGTAACTAAAATCCGGGACATCATACAAGATGTTTTATATGCCCTGGTGAGGGAAAAACTGCCAATTTAGGGGCCTATTAGGATGGCGGGCGGACTTTACAGTCTATACAATCTGAGCGGGCTGTCTACTTTGCTAATGAAATTAAGTCTAGCAGCAATCCAGCCAAGTGTATTTTCAAAATACTCAACAATCTTAAACTAAGGAAAACCCCTACGGCGTCTGTGATCGCGTCTAAGCAGCACTGTGAGGACCTGGCTACCTTTTTTGTCACGAAAGTGGAAACTATATATAAATCCTTCCCTCTGGTTTCCCCTTGTCCCAGCCCCACACATACACCCCCTACTACCCATATTCTCCCTGCCTTTCCCTCGGTCTCACAGGATGAGCTTCGTCTGCTATGCAGCAAAGTTAAATCTGGCTCTCCTGCAGACCCTCTTAAGCCAGACCAGTTCATGAACTCGCTGCCTGTGCTCTTGGCACCTTTGTGCCAGGTGATTAATACTTCTCTCTCCACTGCAGTGGTTCCTAGGCTGTGGAAGCAGGCAATGGTGGTCCCCCTACTTAAAAAACCTTCACTGGGCCCAGCCAAATTGGAAAACTTCCGTCCGATTTCTCTCTTACCTTGGGCGGCTAAGATTGCAGAGGCACACATTAATTCCATTCTAATGGCATTCTTGGATAACCACGGTGTCCTGGATTTCTCGCAGAATGGTTTCCGCCCAGGTCACAGCACGGAGACAGCTCTACTTGCTGTGACCGAACATCTGCGGTCTGTTCTGGATGCTGGGAACACCACGGCACTGATACTATTAGATCTTAGTGTCGCGTTCGATACGGTCTCCCACCAGATTCTACAACATCGTCTGGAGGAGGCCGGTATCGTTGGCTCAGCTCTAGAGTGGTTTAGATCGTTCCTCTCTGAGAGAACATTCCAGGTGACCGCCCCGCCTTTTCTTTCTCGT
This sequence comes from Calotriton arnoldi, assembly GCA_963921515.1. Lineage (NCBI taxonomy): Eukaryota > Metazoa > Chordata > Amphibia > Caudata > Salamandridae > Calotriton > Calotriton arnoldi. Next base: position 44,615 of record CAWUFW010000021.1, on the reverse strand, counting down.
GTCCAGTCTATCGGACTGGGTGTACCACAGGGCTCTGCTCTGAGTCTTGTACTATTCAATCTGTATGTACAACCATTGGCTGTGGTGGCCAGGGACTTGGGTCTCTCCATTGTCTCTTATGCTGATGACACGCAGTTGGTGGTGGTTCTCTCCGACGACTCTACATGGGATGCTCCCAAATTTAGGAGCGGTCTGGCGGCAGTCGCGGAGTGGATGACCGCCAACTGTCTCCAGCTCAACGCCAATAAATCTGAGGTGCTGCTAGTGGGGAGAGATACTGAGTTATGGAGTGAGCAATGGTAACCGAATATCCTTGGGAGTGCACCCACCCCTAAGTCGGTGGTGAAAAATCTAGGGGTGTGGTTGGATTCAACCCTCAGCTTTCAGGACCATACCAAGAAAGTGGCAGGCACGTGCTTTGGCTTACTCCGGGGATTGAAACCCCTGCTGGGGTACTTTGACTCGTCCACCCGACAAATGATTGTCCAAGCGGCTATCCTGTCAAGGCTGGACTATGCCAGTTTACTCTACCTGGGGGTAAATAAGGCAGAGGTCATGCGTCTGCAAAGGGTCCAAAATGCGGCAGCCAGAGCCCTGCTTGGGCTCCCTAGAAGCTGCCCGACAACCGGTGCCATTCGACAGTTACATTGGCTGCCTATGGCCAAGCGTATTGAATTCAAGGCCCTTTGCCTGGCCTTTAAAATTCTGAAGTACTCTTCCCCGGGTATTTTGGCCAATCTGTTAGTGCCTTACACACCCATGCGCCATCTGCGCTCCATGGGGCAATGCCTGGTTACCGTCCCTCGGGTGAAACGTACACATGCTGGGAGACGGTCGTTTCGTAGCTTAGCGGCCAAACTCTGGAACTCCCTCCCCTCCCAGATCCGCTGTCTGGACAACTATCTGATGTTTCGGAATGATATCAAAACCTATTTCTTCCCCCCGGCTTAGGCCTTAGCCTCTATGTCTTGCCGCTATCAGCGCCGGGACGCCTCATCGCTGAGGCAGCTGTTGCGCTATACAAGTTGGGTTAACATAACATAACATAACTTTAGTGTGCCCGCCACCGTAGCGGTAACGGGACCGGCTGCCAGACATGCGGCGTTCCCGCCACCCTAATTATGATGCAACCGCCACCGCGGCGGTCGCATCTGGCGATTTAACATTGCGGCAGGTGCTGCTGGCTGCAGCACCCGCCGCAATGGTGAAATGCCATGTTGTGCATGTCCATGCACAACGTGGCAGGTACCGCGCGGTGCCTGCCATCTTGTGCATGGACATGAAAAGTGCACCCCCACCCCCCACCCGCCTGGGGGCCCGCAACGGGCCCCCAAAGCAAATCCCCGCCAGCCTTTCCATGGCGGCATCGCTGCCATGGAAAGGCCTACAACACCTCACATCCTGATATGGCTGGCGGTGCCTGCTAGGCACCGCCACCATATTTGGGCCCCTGCTCCGCCCGGCCGGCAATCGTAACGATTGCAGACCGGCAGAAAAGCGCCGGACGCAGTTTGCGTCCGCCACGATACCCACCGCCATCGTAATATGGCGGTGGGTAATTCACGTTACGATGGCGTAACGGTCGCCACCGCCGGCCCGGCGGTGGCAATCGTTACGCCATCATAATGACCCCCTTAGTTTTTCCCCATTGTAGCACAATGGCGCCATAGGCTAACATGGGAATACTTGATTAAAGTATAACTATTAAAAGCAGTGGCGGCTGGTGGAATTTGAAACTGGTGAGGTGTATGCGGAACGAATCAACGTATGTGAGGGTGCGCAGCGCGCGAGCCCGACGGCAATATAGGGATTCGGGGGGGTTCTCCCCCGTTGAAGAATTTTTTTTTAAATTGGCATCTTTTTGGTGCGATTTTCAGCACTATTTCTGTGATAAATGGACTAAAAATTCAGTTCTTCTAGGCATTCATAAAAGAAAACTCATACATTATTTCAGAGTATTTCTGGGTTGCCAAGCAAGTCTGACTTCTGAAGAGGGCTAGGGTACTAAGCAAGACTGCTTTGGCTCTACCCTTTCCAATAGAAAACACTAGTTAGTGATGTGAACAAGTTCAATGGACAAACCTGGGGTCTAGGGAGAGTCCCTCTCCTGGGAAAGACATTTAAAAAAGATTGGCAAATGGTGCATTTTAAAGCAAATGAATGCAGCGATAAAGCAAGGCTTATTAAGCAGTGGGAACGTATAGTCTTGAAATATTAAACACATTAAAAACTGCCCCAAACAATACAATGAGGACTATAAACACGCAGCCGCCTGGCCTAGGGATTAACCCGCGCTGTGATAATTACAAGCAGTCTGGTGCCTTTTTCTTCCTTCAGTGCCCTGGGGGTTATTGGTGATAACTCAGTGGGCCTCACAACCTCATTCTTTTTTACCCCTAAAATAGCATATCATGCTGCATTCCTTGGCTCGCGTGTTAGGCATGCACGGCTGCAGCTGCGCGTTCCCTTAATCTGCATTTGACTACCTCCTGGCAGTCAGGAGCCGATATATCTCAGAAAAGACTGACAGACCTTAATGTGTGAAGCTGCCGCGAGCTTATTATATTAAGCGGGTGCCTCTGCAGTCCACAACCGTGACTGCACCAGTGCAACAAGTGCAGCGCGCCTCTCGTCCTGCACATGGCGGCCACTGGCAATTCAAGTACATACTGTCTGGTGAACTGCATATGCACGAGCCACTGAGACTAAAGCTTAACACATGCATCAGCTAATGGCCATGGAATATCGATGTACATGTGCTTATGAGACTGAGATCCTGCGCGAGACGCAGAGACTGAAACACTACACGTGTATGGCCAGCTGGGGCTGGCTGCTGCACCAGGATGAGCTAATGAGGCTGGAACACTGCTGATGCATTAGCTAAGGCCCCTGGAGTACTGGACATGCATAAGATTTGGAGGCTGTGATAATTCGCACGTAGGCACTATTGACACCTGACCTGTTCTCTACGCTTGCATGAGCTAGTTACAATGAAACGCAGTATGTTCATGCACAGCGACTGCAACACTGTCCATGCCAGGGCTGGTCACCTGTGATCTAGGGAAACTGTACATACAGGAATCACTGACACTGGATTCTGCACGTCCATGAGCCAATGAGACTGGAATGTTCACATGTGTGAGACAATAGGAAATAAACACGAAAAACGCGATAATGAGAATGGAACACTGCATGTGTGGGGAAACCACCTGCATTAGCAACGAGCGGGAGGTAGGGGGTGCACAAGTGAGAGTCAAAAGACGGGGGCAATATAAACACAAGTGTAAAATCAAATTACAAGAACACAGGTACACGACTTATATTGTCATGGAAACTGCACTTGTTCAAGTCAATTGGAGCAAACGCGCACATAAACATAAAGACACACTGCACATATAAACTGAATGGAACACTGGCCACATAGAAGTTAATTAGACCGGGGCACTACATGTGTGAGTTAAAATTAGAATGGAACACTACACGTGCACAGGCTAATAAAACTGGAACCGCACGCGTGTATGAACGAATGAAACTTGAACATTATCGCACACCCCCTGCACATGCCTGAGCTAATTACTGTGGAAGATTGCACATTCATGCACTGGGACTGTACCACTGCACATGATCCTGCTACTATGGCTGGATGCTGCAAACGTATGCGCAAGTGGTAGTGAGCATGCATGAATTACTGACACTGGAGGTGCGCGTTCATGAGCCATTGAGAGTAGTACGCCGCACACTTAGGAGATAGTAGTGAGAACTAAATACGTCTCACGCATGAGGAAATAAGAGTCTAATGTTGCGTGTGTAGACACTAATAGCATTTCGAGGCTTCACCTGTGCGAGCTTATGAGAAGGGGAGTGAGGGGAGTAGAACGCTACATGTGAGGGTCAAATGAGAGTGGAACTGTGCACACGTGCGAGCTAACGAGACAGAAACTGCACACCTGTATGAACCCATGGCAGCAAACAGAGCGCATTAAAACATTTCATCTGGAGCTTTGCATGGCATGAGCAGAGGCTGGGGGGGAGGAGGGGTGGGGGTTTATTTAATGAATAAAACTTACCAGGCATCTCCTCCGGTCCCGCGTCGCATCACGTCTCCTCTGCAACGTAACTTCTCCCCGTTCTTTTCTTTTGCCGCTCAACAGGTCAGGAAATACTAACTGCCAAATCAGGAGACTGGATGCGACGGGTGGCCGGGCAGCTGACCCTTGTTTACTGTGTATCCTGGAATTTGATAGGGCATGGGGCGACTTTGCGAAAAACGCATCACCGCCCGAGCAGGAGCCTATCTTCAGACGCCTGCACTACACTAGGCATGCGCAGCATACCTAATGGTTCATGAATGTGAGTGAGGAGCAACGCTCCTCTCTCACATGCGCAGTCAGACCATCTTCTGGACTCCTGCTCTCGCCTGCGTGCGCTGTGCCTTGACATGTGCACTTTCACCCGTGAAGCACAGGCCGGCCCGGAAATGGAAACAGACGAATTGTGAGAGCTGTCAATTCGTCTGCTTACATTCCTGTTGCCCGTTCTTTTGTGGGGCGCTGCCCCGGCGCCCCTATGGACCAGCCGCCACTGATTAAAAGAAAGGAGTTGAAATATGCTTCCAAGTATCAAAAGGATAGCTAGAATCAATCCAACAACTTGCCACTGTTGGATTTATTATAACTATCACAGAAAATAAGTTATAGGACTTTCTTTTCTGTAAGCCAAAATCCAGCCTTTCAGCAGCCCTGCTCTGATTTGTCAGACTCTGGCAGGCTGAGCCATGCTGTCTTAATGAGGGGTGAAGTGGCCTGACTAGAGACAAAGGATTTCCTGTGGGAGGAGAACTGCAAGCTGCAGAGCAAAAGGCAGGATGAGGGTGGAGTAGCCAAACTGGCTTCAAGAATGGAATGACAGTTTAGGGCAGTACAAGCTCACCCCAACACCATGCACCCCCAGCGAGACAGGAGCCCCAGTAATTCGATTTTTGAAGGGACTGGAAAGGGATGGTCAGGGAAACGTAGCCACACCAGTGGGTTGGCTTAGCCAGATCTAACCCTCCAGGAGAGAATTTCTCCATTTTGGAAAAATAATGCTTTATGGGTAAAGATAAAGGCACGCTTTGGAGGAAGTGGTCATACACCTGGGTGGCACAGTGCATCCCATTGGTCAGGGGTGCCGCCCTGCTTGACGCCCAGGAACTGTGAATAAATATGGGAGCGTTGCCTAGCAACTCAAATCTCTTTCTGAAATTACAAGGAGAAGAAGGACTGCCCTGCTGGAACCCTGATCTGCATCCCAAAGGATTTTACTCTGAAGGACTGCACCTGCTGCATATTTGGAACTACAGTCCTAAGGACTTTGCCTTGCTTCAGAAAGTGGAAGGAGTGGACTCCCTGAAAGCAACAGGCTAAAAGAGCTTACCTGCACCATCTCCACCAAGAAGTCCCCAGCCTGGAATGCGTCCAGTTAGCCAGGGGCATTCTGGGAAACGTAGTCCCAACATCGCAAGGACCATCTCAGAGCTTCTAGACCCTTAGATTTGTGTTGCGGACGCTTTGGAATCCCAAAAGGGCTTTCTGGGAGAAGATCTAGAAGTTTGGAGAATATTGGAGAATTTTTAGTAAAAAGCTCCATAAGGTGACCGTCCCATCGATGAGAGTCAATCCGCCATTGTCGAACCAAGACCTGGCCTGGATTTCATGTTCGGCCTGCTGAAAGCTTTGAAGCCCAAGACTTCAAGGACTTCAGCGAGGCCTCACGCTGAACCAAGCCGCCATTGTCGGGTTGAAACCCGGCCTGATGAGGAGCCTCGCTCGATGTCAAGAGAAAAAGCTCCAGAAAAACAACTAAGTGCGAAGGCAAAATTTTGACCAAGGCCTCACGCTTAGTGTATCCGACCAGGGCTCCATCACGGTTGGCCTCAAAGTTTTACTGTGTCCCGATCAAGCCTGACCAGATTACCCAAAGTGGCGCTTTGGGCTTTTAAGCACTCTAAAGAGTTTATTCTTTATAAATTCACATCTCCGGTTCTCTACATTGGATTTTTGTAGTTTTGGTGTCTATTTGACCATAAAAATATAACCTATTTTTATAATTTGGTGTTGCATTTTTATTGTGTGTTGTGTCTTACTTATTTAATGCATTGGTGTTTTTAAATGCTTTACACACCTGTGTCCTAAGTTAAGCCTGCCTGCTCGTTGCCAGACTTTGACTGAACCTTTTAAGGTGTTTGTGGCCTAATTACTAGTGGTAGGTCACTACTTATCCCTACTAATAAACCCCTTTCCAACAATAGCAAAATTAAATTCTCGTTAAGCTTATCGCTAACAGTCTGTCTCCCCTACTGCTTGCTCTGATCAGACCTGATCATTCTGGCTTCATATCAGGTCACTCCATATCCTACAATTTCCACACCCCCTTTGCATTACTGCAGTATTTTTAGATGAAACCAAGGCATTTGATTTCCTTGAATGGGAATATCTGTTTACCATACTTGCCAGGATGGGATCTCAACAGCAATGTTACTGCACATGTTACACACACATCTCCAAAGCATCCAAAAGACATCTAGAGCCCATTATAACTGTATCATATACTATGGTCTTGAAGGTTTTCAATTTAAAAAAATAATTTCGCTAATTCTGTACTGCCCTGTTATATATGCTGATAAGCTTAACAATGAACTTACACACCTTGAGGCCAAACATGTAAGAAAAATCTATAATTTAAGAAGAGCACCTCCACAGAAGCCATCCACCTGTGTGACAAGTCTGCCGTATTTTACTTTTTTAACTGTACGCTCTCTTATTTGGGGGGAACTTGAAAGTAATGAGAATTGCAGTCGGGCGGTAGGGCCAGGTGGGGGGGTTTCAACGGCCGATGACGAGCGAAAATTAAATAAATAATTAATTTCCGCTCGTCATCGTCTGTCGAAATCTCCCGCCCCAATTCGGCCCACCGCTCTTACCTGCACTTGCCGCGGCTGTGTCATTATCTCCTCAAAGATGTCTTAAGGCCTGGCCTCAGAAGCTCAGCTTCCAGTATTTGCTGTACTACTGTCACTATTCTGAACCCAGTCTCATGGGTTCCAAAAGCTGATTATGACTAAAGACAAATGTCGCATTTGTGACCTAGGGCATGAATCTCGAACTTTCCTTGAGTATGCTTCTCAATTACTGACCGCAGAGTACATTACTTGAAAACATTGTTTAACCCTTTCTCAATTTGCACTGTCGATGGTGAATTTCTCTTTACACTCCAAGGAAACGCTATTCGAGAGTGTAGTTGTATTGTGGCTTTTCTAAGTTGGATATTTGATGTATTGAAAAACACAGCGAAAGATAATCATAATTGATATGTACATGTCTTTGTTTTGATATGAAGTCATATGTATCTTAATATTGTAACCTCAGTTCTTGGTTTCAGTTTAACTGACTGTACATTGACAATCCTTTTAACATGCTGTGAAAACTAGTAACTTACATGTGCCATTTACGGGGTTCTATTCAGTGGCGGCTCCTCCATTAGGGCGAGGGGCGTCGCCCCACTGCTTTCTCGCAGTGTGAGAAGCAGAAACATGAAATGGTAAAACTACCATTTCATGTTTCTGCTTCTCGCACGGGGAGAAAGCAGAAGTGCCTGGAGTGCCTAGTTGGGGGCGGGCGGGTGGGCGTTCCTCCTCGAGTGCAGGGGAGGCGTGGCTAGCCCACTGTCTTTGGTGCTGACTGTTTGTTCGGCCCCAGGGCTGACCAAACCAGTCATGCGCAGCTGCACACTCTCTCTTTTTCTCTATGTAGGCTGCATGCAGCCTACATAGAGAAAATGGCTCTCTGGCCTACAGGCGCCCGGCTGGGCGCCGTCCGCTGCGCCTCACCAATCACAACGCTGCCATTGCAGCGTTGTGATTAGCTTAGGGAAGGGAGGCTACCTAGTAAACGCGGGCCCGGCCGGGAGCAGCAGGAGCTGACTCGGTGGCGCGTGACCCGGAGGAAGCAGTGGGAGGAAGGTAAAAATGTAAATGTAAGTCCGTTTTTATATAGCGCAGCTACTCACCCTTACAGGTCTCAAGGCGCTGGGGGCCGTAGTGGAAATTAAGTGAGCTATTGCCCAGAGTCACATGGTGCTGAGCTGAGCTGCCGCCGGAGCCGGGGATCGAACCGTGAACCCTGTGCTCCGAAGTCAGCTGCCCTGGCCGCTGCACCACACCTCTCCACAAGGTAAGTTTTTAATTTTATTTTCATTACTGTCCCGCTCCCCCACACCCATGCGAACAACCCCCTCCGCCCGCCTTGCCAGCCGCAACTGGATTTGTGATAGCTGTCAAATGCCTTCAAGCGAGAGTCACTTTCGCCATCTCCTCGCAAGTTTCGCAGGTGCACTATGAATTCTGGGACTTGCAGTTTTCCTTTCTTATTACATATGTGTGCCGAAAAGACTCCAGAGTGTAGCTTAAAATACCCGACCCATTGGTGCTGTTAGTGCACAATGTCTTGCACCTGTGCAGAGTGGTGTCATTTGACTCCAGGACGGCCTGAGGGTGACCTCGTGACCTGCGGCCAGTTGGACGTCACAGGGCACGTTATTATTGGGTTTTATGGCAGGGTGCTAAAGATATTTGTCACACAGAGCGTAGACTCTTTACACACCTGCGCGAAATGAAGCGCTCCCCGTGAATGAATGTGGCACTTTCCATGGCACGACTAGGGGTTGTGAAAGTCGGATGTCTGTCGTGATGTTACTATGAGATCTTTGTTCACACTTGTGTTGTGGTACGCCGGCTTGTATTAATGTGTAGTGTAATGTTGGGCCCTAGGCCCCCATGGTGAGCAACACACAGACGCAGACACAGCTAGTTCGGTACTGGAATGAGCCCAGGGCACGTGCGCCCGGCCCCCTTTATTAACAGGGTCACCTGACTGGTGACGCCTGTGGTGGGTGGGTGTACAGTGTAGATTACAACATACAGGAAACACTAGACTGTATCCAGCCGGATACTACATCCCTCCCAAACTTTAGTAAAATAACAAACAGGAGTCCAACCTGTAATAAGGCAAACAAAAGCATATGGGACAAATGATTATATTCAGGCCGTCCGCCAGCCGGCGCGGGACCTTCGGACCGCGGGGTCAAGATGTCTTCTTCTGCTTTGACGATGTTCTTGTGGACCGGCCTGATCTCACGGTGCCAAAGTTTATATGCAAGGTTTCAGTGTCGGTGTATCTGGAGCTGTGGCGAAATCCACTCTGGAGTATCTCTCGGCACTCAAGCTTCGGTTGATGGCAGAACCTGCAGCTGGTGGAGATGATCTTCGGGAGTGAGGCCTTCCATTGGAGGTGGCGTACTCGATGGCCTTCCTTGCCCCTGACTTTTGAGCGATGTCCGACTTGCCTCTTTCGCCCGGACTCCTCTCTCACTGGAGCCTCTTGGAGGGCACTCCTCTCTCACTGGAGCTTTCGGAGGGCTTTTCTCGCTAGCTGCCATGGGACCGTGTGGACCGTGCGGGCTTCGTGTGAGCCGCGCGAAGGCGTCGCTGCGGAACTGCCAACGGACTCACAGCCTAGTCACTTATGTAGCCTTCAGTGGTGGTGTCTCCGTCTGGGCATCATCGCCGTCTGGACTTGGGTTATGCGCCTTCCTCTGATGATCTTGTTCGTACCCAGTCTTCAACCGTGGCCTCCCTTCTTCCCGCGCCTGACGTGGAGCTGGTGCCGACGCATCTCTCCTGCTCGGACTTCCATAGCATGGAAACTCCGTCGAGGCCCTTGTCCCCTGGACTGCCACGTGACCGCGTGGGCTGTGCGGGCCTTTGCGTAGGCCACGCTTAGGGGTCGCTGCGGAACACCCAACAGGGCCACGGCCTAGTATTGTGTAGTCCCCAAGGGCGGATCTTCCAATGGCCGGTTGTGCTCGACTTCGGCAGGCTGTAGGTTGACGGGGTGCACAGAAGGTTTTCTGGGTGGCTCGCCTCATTGACTTCCGGTGGTATGGGGCATGTGTGGATTCCCTCGGGTGGTGCGATGCTCCTTGGTGGTGATGCACCTGGATGGTGATAACATACTGTTAGTTTTCTTTAGTGGGCAGACAGGCGGTGATCTTCCTGCATTCGGCGGCCTTGTGGCGGGAGTGGGCTAGAGGTAGTTTGCCGTTTGTGTCTTCATCTTGCTGATGGCACTAGTTCTCTGTGCTGTCGCCCTGTTCCTTTTCCTCCGGCACGCCTGTGGTGTTTGTCTGCCCGGTGGCGTTGTGCCACTGCCCTTTCTTCCTTTGCAGAGTGGCGTCCTGCCACTTTCTTCTCCTCCCTCGCGACACCGTCCAGTCTCCTCTTCTTCTTTTCTCTGTCTTAACCAGGCCTCTACGGGTGGCGTGCACTCCACCCGTGGCTCCCCGGTCTGGTCCTACCCCTAGGACACTGCTCTCACTTCACTCTGAGACTGGACCTGTCATCGCGACCTTCTTCCGTTCGCTTACTTCTGAATTCCGTCCAAACTGGTCCTTCTTCTCTTCGGACCTCATCCTGGTCTTCTTCGCGGTCCTCCTCCTTGTTGGACCTCTGAGTCGGTCACTGACTCCTGACCTCTTCCTGGGTCTCTGACTTCTGACCTCTTCCTGGGTCTCTGACTTCTGTGGCGTCCTTCTGGTACTGTTCGCGGTACCTCTTCTGTGCCACTTTTCCTTGTGGTGGCGTCCTTCTGCCACTTGGCGCATATGCTGCGCTCTTCTTTTGCGGTGGCGTCGTTCTGCCACTTGGCACGTATGCTGCGCTCTTCTTGCGGTGGCGTCGTTCCGCCACTTGGCGCGTATGCTGCGCGCTTCTTCTTGCGATGGCGTCGTTCCGCCACGTGGTGCGTATGCTGCGCTCTTCTTGCAGTGGCGTCGTTCCGCCACTTGGCGCGTATGCTGCGCGCTCTCTTGCGATGGCGTCGTTCCGCCACGTGGCGCGTATGCTGCGCTCTTCTTGCGGTGGCGTCGTTTCGCCACTTGGCGCGTATGCTGCGCTCTTCTTGCGGTGGCTTGGTTCTGCCACTGGGCGCATGCTGTGCTCTTCTTGCAGTGGCTTGGTTCTGCCACTGGGGGCTCATGCTGCACCCGTCGCACCCCCTCTGATCTCCAGGCTTGATGCTTGTGTTCCATGCTGCTCCTGCCGCTTGAGTGTCTCGGTCTCCGATGTCATTTTCTTCTGCGATGATCTCCCCTGGCCAGTAGGTGTCACCGCATCTCACTCCCTCTTTGGCAGCCTGTCCTTTGGGCTTTCCTTGCACGGTCACCTGTTGGGGGTCTGCCCCATCCCCTAGGGCATTTGCACATTAATGCTCGTCTCAGCTTTACTGTTTCCAGTGTGTTACTCTTTCCTTTTACTTCACTTGTCATTCTTCTTTTTTTTTTTTTTTTGACAAGGATATTGGCTGCCATCCCTGTGGCTCTGAGTGCAGGCTAACACCAGTCAGTCCTTCCTTGGCTGTAAACCAGTGTCTTTAACCATCGTAGTCTCCTTTTCTGGAGTGCGCTATTGCACAAAGGCCACTAGATGGCAGTGTTGCCTTAACCTGGTTCTCCTTCACTGTCCTCGGCAGCTTCCCAAGTTACTGCTACGGGCCTCGTGCACTTTCACTTTCCTGCCAGCCCAGCACAGGCTCATTTAGGCGTGCCCTCGGGCTCCTCATGGTCTCGCATTCGTCACCCCCTGAGCGGCACCTCCTCAGACGTCCGCCCTGCAGCAGGACTCCCTCTCCTTTGCGGTGAGCCTTTTATTATTTTCTTTTACCCGGACCGTGCAGGAGGGCACAATGCACGTTCAGTGCTTGGGGAGGGAGACCTCTTCCTTCTCCGCAGCCTACTTTTCAGCCGCACACCCGGATATTGTACCTTTCACCCCTCGCAGCCGGCTCTCTCTCCTCTCTCACTTTCTGGGCTGTGTGGAGATTCGTGTTGCTGCGGGTAGGCTCCGCTTTAGTTATTTAACTCCTGGCATTGATCCGCCAGGCCTCGGCAGCTCTACACACGCTGCGGGCCTTCCTCTCACGTGCCTACCAGCCGGCCGGCTCAGTCTCTTCTCCGGCAGGGCACCATCACTCCCGGCTGCTCTCCTGCCCTCACGCCGTCGACCCGGCGCTGTCTCCTCTTCCTTCTCCCCGCCCGCAGCAGCCTCTGACTGTTCACACTCTGCGCGGGGTGGGGGGTGCAGGAGCTGTCTCGCCGGATCACTGGCTGCATGCGTGCCGCATACGGGCACACCGTCCATCATGGTCTTAGATGCGGGTGGGCTCCGCTTCGAGTTGTGGACAGTGCTCGGCAGGTCGAGTGGCACCGATGCATGCCACGGCTCCGCTGGCTTCCTTTCGCCACGCCCGAGGCAGTTGCTCACCTTTGACCCGCTCACTCGGGCGTCCGCCGGCCTGCACGGCAGTCTGCGGCAGCGGTCGGCGTCTTAGCAGTCCGGCCCGCCTGTTCTTTCTTCTGCCCTCCCCGGGCTCTTACATCGCCGTGTTCGCAGGCATCAGGCTCTTGACGACGCGGGGTGGGCTCCCGCTCGACCTTCTTACATCGTCCGGCCTGGGTCTCTTTCTCACGCCCTTGGACTGGCAGGCGCTGTCCGGCGCCTCTGCACGGAGGCGGGGTTTACAGTCCATGCAGGCCCTGCGGGATCGGGGTGGGCTCCCGACCTCTTCACCTTCACTGCGTTCAGGCCCGGGGCTCTTCACATACCCGCGGGCCTTTAGGCGGGCAGCGCGCCTCTGCGCAGGGGTGCCCTCGACACGGGCAGCACTCTCCCCATTCACCAATCTTTTCGGGCTGCTGCACGCATGGGCACAGCCCCCTCGTCGCCAGTGTAATGTTGGGCCCTACGCCCCCATGGTGAGCAACACACAGACGCAGACACAGCTAGTTCGGTACTGGAATGAGCCCAGGGCACGTGCGCCTGGCCCCCTTTATTAACAGGGTCACCTGACTGGTGACGCCTGTGGTGGGTGGGTGTACAGTGTAGATTACAACATACGGGAAACACTAGACTGTATCCAGCCGGATACTACATGTAGGTCACTGTACACCGTTGTTACTGTATGCACACTTGTTACTGTGCAAATCGCTAACACAATCATTGAACACCAATATGGGCTCCTGTGAGAGTTGCAAAACGCATACATATATTTCTGTGCCCACCCCGTGTAGGCTTGTCTTACTGCTAAGCCACTTACGTGGCCGGCTCTCAGTGGTGGGAAGTATCGAGCGCTGCGCTCTGCATCAGTGGACTTCAGTGTACACACACTTACAGGTATATATCCCACAGTGTGCACCTAAAGGTAGATGCCTGCGTATAGCCATGCATACACATACGGAAACATACACGTATTTCATTCCAGAACACACGTCTCCCTCTTTCCTTTCCCCTCTGATCGTCTCTGCACTCTGTCTCTTATCCCAGAAAACATGCCTCTCTCTCTTCCCTTTCCCTCTGATTCTCTCTCTGCGTCCTCTGGCTCTTCTCTTCCCCGGTGACTCCCTCTGCCCGCACTCTCTTCTCCCAAAATACACCTTTCCCTGCTCACTTTCACGTGTCCCTCTGCTGCACTCTCTCTCGCTCTTGTCTCTGATACCCTCTCTCTGATCCCGTCTCTTCTCCCAGAGTACACGTCTCTCTCTTCACTTCCCTCTCTGATTCTCTCTCCCCGCACTCTCTCTTTTCCCAGAGCGCGCGTCTCCCCTCTTACCCTGACATTCTTTCTGAACCCTATCTTTCTCAGCTGTCTCTTCTCCCAGATCGCGCGTCTTCCTTCTTCAACACCTCTTATCGTCTTTCTTAAATTCCTGAGTAGGCGCTTTATCCAGAAGCCACCCGACCCTTCATAAACCACGGTATAAAGGGGAGTTTTACAAACAGGGCAAAGTTGAGAGCTCTGTACGTTTTATAACAATCCGAACACATGGGGCCAGGGTTTCCACCAGATGTGATCCAGAATAATCTCAAGAGGCAGTAAAGAGCGTGGTTGTGCATGGACCGTATGATCCTCGGACATACAGTCCACGTAAAGGAATGTAAACCACCAGTGCACTGATGGCCGTTATTTAACATGTGTGACCTTTCACATTTGTGCCAGTCGGCTCTAAACTTTAGTTTGCCTCCTTCCTTGGAAATACGTGCAGGAGGCACGAGCTAACCCACTCCATCAACACACCTTACCCACTCCATCAACTCAATCACCTTACCCACTCCATCAACACACCTTACCCACTGAACATTCACTAAACCGTCCCTCCGCAAAAAAGTAACCCTGTTCCAAAATACCAGCCCAGCGACTTGACCACACTATGTGATCTTTTGATCGTGATGTGATCACTATGTGATCATTTACAAATCGCGCTGGTTCCCTATTCTGTCAAAGACCAGAGGAGCTTAGAAATGGGCTTTAAAGCGCTACATAAATGACACTGCATCCTTTAAAGATACAGTCTACTTTTCTTCCGGTGCGTTTCTGGCAAATAAGGCGCGTTGGGAATATGCATTGTATTTAAAAGTCTCGACGCGGCGTATGTTTTGTGTTTCTTTGTGACCTCGCCCTGGTCGCTGTCAACCATGCTCTGTTGTGCGTTTAGATGGCATTGTCGCTTTGGTTGATCTATTGATAAGTTATCACTCAGTCTACAGTAGTCATTGTCAAACTGCAGGGTTGTTCATTTATGGAAAATTTATTTTCTCTAAGTTCTTCCATTGTTTCCATATCTCGATACTAGACCACAGAGAACTGGCCCAGGGTCACAAACTTGTCACGAGTGGGTTGCTGGGATTACAATTTAGATCTTTTGATTCTGCTGCCCACAATTTGTCCATTATTTTGAGTCTTCCTTATTATTGGGTTAACTTTGATTAATTACAAATTTAACCGGTTGGACCATATATTGGTAAGCCCTCCCCCAGAACTTGTTATTGCTGCTGCTTCAAGTGTGTCTGTAATATATATTTTTTCCACGGTTCTATTCAATATTTTTGAAAATGTTTTCTTCATTTGGCACTGATTTGTAAAATGATGTTGCAGAGGTGTAATTCCAGTGTGCTCTATTATGTGGGAAACATCCTGTTCAGGTGAAAATAGAATCCTGTTGTGCTTTTTGAAATTATTTGAGTGAAAATGGCAAGGCTACCCCCGTACGGGTCAAAAGCGGTCTATGCTGCAGAGGACACTGAGCCGCGGTGCAATGCCCTTCACATTGATACTTTCATCATTTCTTCGGTACTTGAAATTAAGGGAGGGCTGTTGGGCGCTTCAAAGGATCCCTTTTATTGTGAAAGGAAATGAGTATAAGTGCTGCTTGGAGAATTGTGTGGACGTTGTGCATGGTTGAAAGGGTTGGCAGTGCGTGCACCTGCCCTTTTTGTGCCGTAAATCACTGGGGCATGTGTCAATGTGTGCATGATTATATTCTTGTTTCAGGCACAAACCTAACCTTACACTCAATAGTATATTGGTATCTTTTTGCGCGTCTAGGATGTCAGCATAACAAGCAATAGACAGTTTTGCCAGTCACTGTGTTTGTTAGAACAGATTCACAATTGCTTTATTAACCTTCCTGCTTTCTCAAATTTGCTTAAAAATGCACCGTTTGCCCAGTCCTTTTTCAAAATTTTCTTGGGGGAGAACCTCCCCAAAACCCCGTAGATGGTTCGGGCACGCTCGCTCGCTACAGTGCTGTAAGACACTTGTTTTACGCCGCACCACTTTCAAATGTCACCAGCCGCCACTGATTATAAGGTAAAATTTTTCTTCAGTTTCTAATTTTTTTTTATTAGTTACTTCTTTGTCAATTTAATTCATAAATAGCTATTCATTACTGATTTTAACTTGTTGGATTTACTGCTGTTTCTCATGTTTACTCTGTTTCCGCTACGATACACGTTTTCAAATATTCGATAAACTATCCCTTGATTTACCTTATGAGGATCTTACAGTAGATTAAGAACTCTTCTCCTGAAAACTGAATGTCCTTGGGATACTCTGCTTAGAATGCATGTGAATTCATAGCGTTCTTCATATCGAGCACATGAGAAGCAGTTGCTACCAACTGTAGTGGGTAAATGCACGTCTATTTTATATATGGCACCAATACTGGTACTCCACTGGTTTCTAGGTGGTCCCATCTGTGGTTGATAAGAGAGTTGCGTACAGAAGAAAAATAATGTGATCAGGATCATATAATTCTCTGAAATCCTGGACAAGAAATGTGGGCTCCTGGATTAGGAACAGACAATTTAACCCTTTCCCTCTTATTGTAGAGGTATAGACTGGTGAAATGGTAATAAAGCGGGATTGTCCACCTGATACATTTTCCATGTAAATATTAATTTGCTGCACTCACCAATATGGCATCACCCGATGCATAATTCGCAAATTTTAACCAAAAAAATGTTTTTTACAGCTCAAACGTATCAAATGTTAGTGAAACTGCATCACGTGGTGAAACGTTGTGCTTGACACTTTGTGCAAGTTAACTGAGGCCCTTCAATTGTTGATTGCTGACAATAGGCATTTTAAGAGGGGACAATGTTGCCCAGATAAGTGACTGTTTCCCAGGTACTTTAAACACCCCCCCTTTGATGGACTGTAGGGATGATTTTTGTCTATAGCAGTTAGCAAAAACTTGAAATACTTAAATTAAATTCAAACACAGTTTGTGCATTCATTTTACACAAAAAATAGTAATGGAGTATTTACAAACATGTAGGATCACACTTACATGAGCATCTGTGCACATTACTTATAGCCAAATAAATGAGCTTTTAAGTTGTGCATAAAGTATGGCAACGTGCACTACTTAGCATATTTTTAAAGAACATGTGCTGAGGAAGGTGTATCATATACAGTAAAAAGTAATTTATGTACAGGAAAAGGCGTACTAATAAATAACAAGATTTATGCATTTTAATAACCCTAACTTAAGGACTGAGTAAACTGTACTCATCTAAGTTTAAAAATAGGACATGAGTACAGGGTCTCACTTCAATATGCATAATCTATGGACCTGTTACAATGAAATGTGCATGAACACCGAAACACCTACGTTCATTGCATACATACATGTCTGTACATTATTACATGTATAAGTCACAACCGTTGTAGGGCCATTTCAGAAAAACATTTATGAGTATGAGAAATAGAATACTAAAGCAATACCTTTTTAGGCACTCTAGCATGCCTTTGTACATCAGTCCTGAAACGTCAAAATTCTTATTAACCCCTTCGCTGCTAGGCCTTTTTCCCTCCTGTGCTAAGCCTTTTTTTGGCTATTTGGGGTAGTTCGCGCTTAGGCCCCTGTAACTTTTTGACCACATAACGTATCCACGCCAAATTTGCGTCCTTTTTTTCCAACATCATGGGGATCCTAAAGGTACCCAGGGTTTGTGGATTCCCCTGGAGGGGACCCAGAAATTAGCCAAAATACAGCAAAATTTTGGTTTTTTGGGGACAAATGCGAAAAAAGGGCTACAGATGAAAGCGTCTGGTTTTTTCCCTGCAAATGGCATCAAAAAATGGGTTGTGGTGCTGAAATCACCATCTTCCCAGCTTTCAGGGACAAGCAGACTTTTGTCAGAAAACCAAAAATTTTACACAGTTTTGGCATTTTTCTGGGACATAGTCTATTTTTGCTATTTTTTGTGCTTTCAACCTCCTTCCAGTTAATGGTAGAAATGGGTATGAAAGCAATAATGGATCCTGGAAAGCCATACATTTCTGAAAAGTAGACAAAATTCTGAATTCAGCAAGGGGTCATTTGTGTAGATCCTTCAAGTTTTCGTTATAGAAACAAACAGTTAAATATAGGAAAAATTGAAAATTAGTTGAAAAAATCAGCCATTTGTGTCAACGTTTTCACCTGTAACTTCTTCTAATTATGACAGCTATTTGAAAGCAATATACCGTTACATCCGATGGACCTTTCTGGTTGTGGCGATATATAGGACTTGTAGGTTCACCAAGAACCCGACGAACCTAGAGCCAATAACTGAGCAGCGTCTTGCAATGGTTTTTTATTATGTACCGGGTATATAGCAATTATTCTGGGAACATTTATACATGGAAAAATCGGTATGAAAGACACCTATGTATTTCTGAAATGGGAACAAAATATAGAGTTTAGAAATAGTAGATATTTGCACATTTCCGAAATTGGGAGTACCCATACTAGCATGAGAATTATAGGACATTTTTCAAAATGACTTCTTTTTACACATTGTCTTTCATTTGGAAGGCAGAAATGCATCAAAAGTCAATAGATAATAACAGTTGCTCTACAATTTTGTGTTACCCTAAGTCTCCCAATAAAAATGGTACCTCACTTGTGTGGGTAGGCCTAGTGCCTGCGACAGGAAACGGCCCAAAACGCAACGTGGACACACCACATTTTCACAGTGAAAAATTACCCTTTTTTTGCAAAGTGCCTAGCTGTAGTTTTTGAACCCTAGCTCTGCCGGCACCTAGGGAAACCTAGCAAACCTATACATTTTTGAAAACTAGATACCCAGGGGAATCCAGGATGGGGTGACTTGACTGGCTCTCACCTGGTTCTGTTACCCAGAATCCCTTGCAAACCTAAAATATTGTCAAAAAAAACAAATTTTCCTCACTTTTCTGTGGTTGAAAGTTCTGGAATCTGCATGGATCCACAAAATTCTACACACCCCGCGTTCCCCAAAGTCTTTCAAGAAAAACGGTACCTCACTTGTGTGGGTAGGCCTAGTGCCCGCGACAGGAAACGGCCCAAAACGCAACGTGGACACACCACATTTTCACAGTGAAAAATTACCCCTTTTTTTGCAAAGTGCCTAGCTGTAGTTTTTGAACCCTAGCTCTGCCGGTGCCTAGGGAAACCTAGCAAACTTATACATTTTTGAAAACTAGACACCCAGGGGAATACAGGATGGGGTGACTTGACTGGCTCTCACCAGGTTCTGTTACCCAGAATCCCTTGCAAACCTAAAAAATTGTCAAAAAAAACACATTTTCCTCACTTTTCTGTGGTGAAAAGTTCTGGATTCTGCGTGGATCCACAAACTTCCACCCACCCCGCGTTCCCCAAAGTCTTCCGAGAAAAATGGTACCTCACTTGTGTGGGTAGGCCTATTGCCCGCAACAGGAAACAGCGAAAAACGCAACGTGGACACACCACATTTTCACAGTGAAAAATGACCCTTTTTTTGCAAAGTCCCTAGCTGTAGTTTTTGAACCCTAGCTCTGCCGGCACCTAGGGAAACCTAGCAAACCTATACATTTTTGAAATCTAGACACCCAGGGGAATCCAGGATGGGGTGACTTGACTGGCTCTCACCAGGTTCTGTTACCCAGAATCCCTTGCAAACCTAAACAATTGTAAAAAAAAACACATTTTCCTCACTTTTCTGTGGTGGAAAGTTCTGGAATCGGCGTGGATCCACAAAATTCCACCCACCCCGCATTCCCCAAAGTCTTCCGAGAAAAATGGTACCTCACTTGTGTGGGTAGGTCTAGTGCCCGCGACAGGAAACAGCGCAAAACACAACGTGGACACACCACATTTTCACAGTGAAAAATGACCCTTTTTTTGAAAAGTGTTTAGCTGTAGTTTTTGAACCCTAGCTCTGCCGGCACCTAGGGAAACCTAGCAAACCTATACATTTTTGAAATCTAGACACCCAGGGGAATCCAGGATGGGGTGACTTGACTGGCTCTCACCAGGTTCTGTTACCCAGAATCCCTTGCAAACCTAAACAATTGTAAAACAAAACACATTTTCCTCACTTTTCTGTGGTGGAAAGTTCTGGAATCTGCGTAGATCCACAAAATTCCACCCACCCCGCATTCCCCAAAGTCTTCCGAGAAAAATGGTACCTCACTTGTGTGGGTAGGCCTAGTGCCCGCGACAGGAAACAGCACAAAACACAACGTGGACACACCACATTTTCACAGTGAAAAATGACCCTTTTTTTGCAAAGTGTTTAGCTGTAGTTTTTTAACCCTAGCTCTGCCGGCACCTAGGGAAACCTAGCAAACCTATACATTTTTGAAAACTAGACACCCAGGGGAATCCAGGATGGGGTGACTTGACTAGCTCTCACCAGGTTCTGTTACCCAGAATCCCTTGCAAACTTAAAAAAGTGTAAAAAAACCACATTTTCCTCGCTTTTCTGTGGTGGAAAGTTCTGGAATCTGCATGGATCCACAAAATTCCACCCACCCCGCGTTCCCCAAAGTCTTCTGAGAACAATGGTACCTCACTGGTGTGGGTAGGACTAGTGCCCGCGACAGGAAACGATGCAAAACGCAACGTGGACACCCCCCAATTTCACTGTGAAAAATGACCCTTTTTTGGCAAAGTGCCTAGCTGTAGTTTTTGAACCCTAGCTCTGCCGGCACCTAGGGAAACTTACCAAACCCACACATTTCTGAAAAGTAGACACATGGGAGATTCCAGGGAGATATGGCTTGCGTGGATCCCCCAATGTTTTCTTACCCAGAATCCCCCAGAAACCTGAAATTTTACTGAAAAAATCACTTTTTTCACATATTATTGTGTGGGAAAGTTGTGGCATCACCGGGCTGACACAAATTTCCTACCACCCAGCATTGCCCCAGGTCTTCCGATAAAAATGGTGCCTCACTCGGGTGGGAGGCCCAAGTACCCACGACAGGCAAGGGCCCAAAACGTATTGAGGCGACATCAAAAATGCCTATCACAAAACGACCTGGTTTTGCAAGGGGGGTCCCATGACTTTTTGGCCCGGGGCTCGGCGGCCACCTAGGGAAACCTAGCAAACCCACACATTTCTGAAAAGTAGACACCCGGGATTCCAGGGAGGTATGGCTTGCGTGGATCCAACAACGTTTTCTTACCCAGAATCCCCTGCAAACCTGAAATTTTGCTGAAAAAATCACTTTTTCACACATTTTTGTGTGGGAAAGTTGTGGCATCACCGGGCTGACACAAATTTCCTACCACCCAGCGTTCCCCAGGTCTCTCGATAAAAATGGTGCCTCACTCGGGTGGGAGGCCCAGAGTACGCGCGACAGGCAAGGGCCCAAAACGTATTGAGGCGACATCAAAAATGCCTATCACAAAACGACCTGGTTTTGCAAGGGAGTCCCATGACTTTTGGCCCGGGGCTCGGCGGCCACCTAGGAAACCTAGCAAACCCACACATTTCTGAAAAGTAGACACCCGGGGGATTCTAGGGCGGTATGGCTTGCGTGGATCCACCAACGTTTTCTTACCCAGAATCCCCTGCAAACCTGAAATTTTGCTGAAAAAATCACTTTGTTCACACATTTTTGTGTGCGAAAGTTGTGGCATCACCGGGATGACACAAATTTCCTACCACCCAGCGTTCCCCCAGGTCTCCTGATAAAAATGGTGCCTCACTCGGGTGGGAGGCCCAAGTACCCGCGACAGGCAAGGGCCCAAAACATTTTGTGATAGGCAATTTCAATGTTGCCTCAATACGTAAGAAAACGTTGTTGGATCCACGCAAGCCATACCTCCCTGGAATCCCCGGGTGTCTACTTTTCAGAAATGTGTGGGTTTGGTAGGTTTCCCTAGCTGGCCGCCGAACCCGGGGCCAAAAACTCATGGGACCCCCCTTGAAACCAGGTTGGTTTGTGATAGGTAATTTTGATGTCGCCTCACTAGGTTTTGGCCCCTTGCCTGTCGCGGGTACTTGCCCCACCCACGCGTGTGAGGTACCATTTTTATCGGGAGACCAGGGGGGGGCAGAAAGACTGTTATGGTGGAAAGGGCGTGGGGGCATTGGCGTACCCATTTTGGGCAGCCCCCACCCTAAAACAAATGGCACAAAAAAATATCCCTGGCGTTTAGTGGGCTTTCTGCCCCACCGGGGGGGCAGATTGGGGGCTACAGCCCCAATCTGCCCCCCAGGGCGGGGCAGAAAGGCTGTAATGGTGACGGGGTGGGGGCATTGGCGTGCCCATTTTGGGCAGCCCCCACCCTAAAAATAAATTACACAAAAAAAATCCCTGGCGTTTAGTGGGCTTTCTGCCACCCCGGGGGGGCAGATTGGGGGCTACTGCCCCCATCTGCCTCCCAGGGGGGGCAGAAAGGCTGTAATGGTGGCGGGGGGGGGGTGGGGGCATTGGTGTGCCCGTTTTGGGCAGCCCCCACCCTAAAAAAAAAATTACACAAAAAAAAAATCCCTGGCGTTTAGTCGGCTTTCTGCCCTCCAGGGCGGCAGATTGGGGGCTACTGCCCCCATCTGCCTCCCAGGGGGGGCAGAAAGGCTGTAATGGTGGTGAGGGGGTGGGGGCATTAGCGTGCCCGTTTCGGGCAGCCCCCACCCTAAAAAAAAATGCGTCCAAAAAAATCCCTGGTGTTTAGTGGGCTTTCTGCCCCCCAGGGGGTGCAGAAAGGCTGTAATGGTGGCGGGTGGGGTGGGCGCATTGGCGTGCCCATTTTGGGCAACCCCCACCCTAAAACAAATTGCGTACAAAAAAATCCCTGGCATTTAGTGGGCTTTCTGCCCCCCGGGGGGGGCAGATTGGGGGCTACTGCCCCCATCTGCCTCCCAGGGGGGGGCAGAAAGGCTGTAATGGTGGCTGGGGGGTGGGGGCATTGGCGTGCCCGTTTCGGGCAGCCCCCACCCTAAAAAAATGCACCAAATAAAAATCCCTGGTGTCTAGTGGGCTTTCTGCCCCCAGGGGGGCAGAAAGACTGAACATTGGCAATTTTTTGGGGGGAGCAAAAGCCCTTGCCCAAGGGTCCGCTCCCCCTCCCTGGTGCCTTAGTGGGTGGATCCCTGCTTGGGGATCGCCCTCCTGGGGCGATCCCCAAGCAGGGATCCACTGGGAAGGGTACCATTGGAAAGGGAGATTCTCCCCTTTCCAATGATACCTCTCCGTCTTTCTACGTGCTCAGGGGGCTGAGATAGCCCCTGAGCACGTGAAAGTGAAACTGAAATGAGTCTAAAGGCTCATTTTAGTTTCGTTTTCAGTGAAATGAAGTCAGCGCGACGAGCGCGCTGATCTTCATTTCACTGAAAGGAGGGGGCCTCGGGAGCTGGGAAGCTCTTCCCCAGCTCCCGAGGCTGTGAGGAGAAAGGCAATCCCTCTGCTGTCTGCAGCAGAGGGATTTCGTGCCCTGGCCTCATGACGGAATGGTTCCGTCATGAGCACAGGAGCACCGATGCTCATGACGGAACCATTCCGTCATGAGCATCGAAGGGGTTAATAAAAGTGCAACGAGGGCACAGTCCTCTATAGGAATATTCCCAGAATATGGCCATTTTATTCTCATTTTAGATGGTTTGGTAGCAGTTCTACAGGAGTACTATTACATACTCCAAAATGACTTTGTGAACAGGCCCATGTGAATGTACTCCATTTGTGATTTACAGTTAATAAGGCAGTGCAGAAAGTACACAGAAACATCGTAAATATAAAAAAAAATAGCAGTACTAATTATTAAGGCCAAACAAACCAAACTACTTCTTTTAATTTTAGCAAAAACAATAAATAAAAAAGAAAACAATATTAAGCTTCATAGCAGCAGCACTAAAAATAAAAACAATAATAATCTGATTATGGTTTCCACAATATTTGGTTCAAGGAGATGAATACTCAGTGTGTTGACCATGGCAGGGTTATCTAGATATAAAACATATTTTTGAAACATAGTCTGTTATAGCATCTCTTTCCAACATGGCAAGCTATATTGTGTCATTTCAGCTTCACACTACTGCTAGTTAAGGGTAGTTGTATCCCTCTGTGGCAGCCACATTAATCTAACAAACTATCCGACTACTTCAAACAAAATACCAATTTGTAGAGCAGATACATTATCTCATCAGGCAATAATTCACAATAGGCCAGTGTAGGCTGGAGCAATGTCAGTCTAATATAAATCGTATCTGACTTGTGATAACTCTGCTCCATCCTAGGTGATTACTCCATCTTAGAGTCTTAAGATATTGGATGAGGTGGTCTTAACCATGTGATGTGGCATGCTTCATCATGGGCTACATCATGCCACCCTGGTGAGATAGTACTACCAGAGCGGATTCAACCTTGCAGTTTGTTGAGAGAGTTTCTTGAAAGGCGTCTTCAAACACCACGATGAGACTAGGTTGATGAGTAGAAGTACTTTATTTAAAGATAGAAAGCCTGCGGGGAAAGTGTGGCTCATCCCTGGCCAGCCTGTCACCAACTGCTGACTGTGGAACATCTAACTCCCAGGTGGAATGTGGAACGCACTAGGCACAGTGCTCCACACTCCACGTAAGAAGAGAATAACATGAGAAGGAAGATTACAACATATCCCCATCTCTTATAATAATACATGATAAGAATGAGAAAGGAGAAGAGTGGGAGGAAGGAAAGAAAGAGAAGAGGTAAGAGGAAAGAAGAGAGCATCAAGGAAAGAAGCAAATCACCCCTAAAATAGGTGAATAAAGGTTGACAAACAGCATTATGAAACACCAACAATGTAAAGCACAAATGTAATCATTGAGCACAAATGTAATCATTAAGCACAAAAGTAATCATTAAGTACAAATGTAACCATTAAGATAACCTGGAGGGTGTCGACCTCTGCTAGGTCTCACTTCCCTTTCAACAGAAACAGTTTGTTCAAACTCATTGGAGGAAGTAGGGGCATCACCACCACCTTGTATAACACTGTGAGTAGAAGAGCTGAATAGCATTTCAGCAAAATGGCCGCCAACGTCGTTTGAGCGTGCTATTGAAGGGCAGTGGAGCTTGTACTGAGAGCGTGCCCAGCGTGCTCTGACTCTTGTTTCGTTGTGCGGTTGGGCACAGAGGCACTTGAAGAGAATGCCGAGGGTGACGCGCATGCGAGACCTCGAGCGGTGCTGCTAAGATGATGCGCGTGTCGAGTATAATCTCGAGCGCAGTCACCGCCAACCGTCACAGCACTCACAATAATTCTCACCAGGAATAATATCTTGCCGTCGGAAGGATGAAACAGGATCGTCCAACTTCTCCAGGTCAACACCGCACGCCGCTGAACATCGGAGAATGCACTGGCCGCAAATTTTCCACGAGAGTGCACAACTTGGGTCCGGAACCACCACCACCGCAGGAACGCTGGCCAACTCGTCGCCAAATCTTGAAAGGCGTCTTCAAACACCACGATGAGACAAGGTTGGTGAGTAGAAGTACTTTATTTAAAGATAGAAAGCCTGCAGGGAAAGCGTGGCTCATCCCTGGCCAGCCAGTCACCAACTGCTGACTGTGGAACATCTAACTCCCAGCTGGAATGTGGAACGCACTAGGCACAGTGCTCCACACTCCACGTAAGAAGAGAATAACATGAGAAGGAAGATTACAACAGAGTTCTTATGTATGATATTATGGATAATATTTCAGGGATCCAGTTCTAATCTAAAAATACCTTAAGGTGTATCACAGGGATTACCTTTATTAGGCGGTACCTTAGGTATGAATACAAATACTATAAAGTATGCTCAAAAGATGCTATTAGGTACAATGTCCCTTGCATCCCTCTATTTTGCCAACATGTTTCTGCCTCTTATTAGTTATGAACTAGTCTTGGGCATTCTTCAGGGCTCTAGAAGTATTCCTAACCTATACTACATGTACAAAAATCACAGGTAAGATCCTACCTCCCTTTATATATAATATTGCACCCTATTAGGGTTGTCCCTGTACTTCCTGGTCTGATCAGGGTTGGTGACTCCTGATGTCACACATTCGTCAAGGAGATGCACCCATAGTACACCTATCCTGCCCCTGCCCTCATCCGAACTGTGGGAAGTTGTGACTTTGGGCCATAAACATATGGATGAAAATAAGTATCTAAAGCTAAATACCACTAAGACAGAGTTTAGGACCTGGGGACATTGACAAAAATAACAGCCTACTGCCATGTGGCCTAAGGAACATGAGCCCCTCCAACAAAGGAGTAACCATGGACTCAGATCTATATTTGGTACCATATGTTGACATAAAACAGAGTGCCTTCTACACAATGAAAACACTGCATTGCCTCCTCCCATACCTTGGATACCAACAGAAACTGCAAGCCATTATCTCATTCGTAATCTCCAAGCTTGGCTGTGCCAACAGCGTATACCTTGGTGCATCCTCATTCATAACACGCAAAATACAACTCATCCAAAATGTTGCTCCAAAATTTCTTCTCTACCTTCACCCAAGAGAACATATACACATGAGTCTCGTTTTCCAGTCACTCCACTAGCTACCTATAGCAAAAGGTCAATGTTCAATGTGCGCTGCATTGTTCACAAAGCCTTCAAGGAAAAGAACAACTATAATTACAAGCTGAATTCAAGCAATACATTCAAATCAGGACATTGCGATTCAGACTTGCACCACTTATATACCACCATACCATAAGAAATCCGTAGGAGGCACTGCTATCTCAGCACGAGCTGCCAAGCTCAGGAATACACTACCAGCCAGCCTTAGAAGCATCCTGTAACCTATACACTTCAGAAGACAGTTAAAAACATTGTTTTTCCAAGACAACTACACCACCACAAATCCCGGCCACAGAACCTGGAAAGACAGTTGCACCCTCCAGATCAATCTTTATCTTACAATCCACAGAAGGGAAACAACCCAACCAGCAAACTACTGTCGATTACAAGGTAAGTTAAGGAGAGCTGCCCTATGCTTTGCCAGGGGATTTTGGTGCATTCCCAGATTTACTAAAGCTAGTAAACCTGGGAATGCATCAAAATGCTATGCCTTCCCCAGTGAGGCATAATGAGGAGAAATATCTGTATTTATCCTTGTTGATTTCCCATTCTAGTTGTGCTGCATTCTGAATCAAACATAGAGAGAGGAATATGCATCTAAGGATTGTTTTTGTGCAGGAAGTTGTCCCTTCCTGCACAAAAACAATCCTGTCTGTAATGCAGGCACCCTTGCACCATGGCACAAGGAAGCCTGCATTTGTGCTAGGCAGCACATAGTGACCCAGTGCTAGGAGACAGCAGAAATGTGCCATATCTTTGTAAATATGGTGCATTTCTGCTCTCTGCCTTTCATTCAACGCACTGCAGCAAGTTGCCTTGCTGAGTTGCGTGAAATGTCCCAAAATTTCTGATTGGACCATCCAGTGCAGTAACCAGCCAAGCAGACTATAGTCATAAGAAATACCATAATGGGGTCTGCAGAGCTGTCCAAAGCTTCCGCATACTGAAAAACCATAAACTATGCGTCTGTGTCTCACATACTTCATCATCAACCTTACTGCTATACGTTGCATCTCATAAAACGATAGCCGCATCTCAGTGGTCATCACGCACAACGTGAAAGCATTTCCCACACTGGATCACAAAACAAAGACAACACCCTTCTAACCACGCACCACCCTATATGGTGTAACTTGCTGCCCATCTAGGTAAGCGCTTCACAATGGGCAATACAAATGGGCAATACAAATGGGCAATACAATACAATATAATACAATATTTTTACTTTCATCACCAAGATTTGTTTTGATCCTACTAAAATCTTTGTTTCCATCACACTTCGGAATTATAAAACAAAATGTACTTCATTTGTGCTTTTATAACTGCTGGTATATGCTGAAATATTTGTACAGCTCATTTACAAGTATTTTAATTTTTTCTGAATTAGAAACATGGTGACTGCTATAGCAGGTCCTCGACCACAACTGGGGGAACATTGTGTTATTGGTCCCCTTCAGATTGATGAATGTACTGGATTGTACTGTTATGTTTTCTGTGTCATCGAAGTCTGTGCTATGTGGACATACCATGTATTGTGCCACTGCTATATAAGAATAAGTTAAAAAGAAAAAAAAAAAGCAAATCAACATCCTACAGTATTTCTTTATGCAAGGCCAGTGGTATTATGAGATTGTGCGGCCACAGAACTATGCGATTCTGCAGCAGCGTTTTCAGCATAATTATGGATTGACTTAATTTGCCACATAATCCATCATCTGCGACATATGCTGCAGATTTTTTACAAAAAACACATTTTGTTTCTAGCTCAAACAGATCAAAAGTTACTAAAAATGTTGCAACACATGCTGTAGTGGTAGGTCCTCCGCAAAGGTTGAATGGCCACCTTTCTTACTTAAAGCTGCATTTGGATGTGGAACTGGTACTAGTGAAGTGACACCTTTGCCCAGACAGTGCTAAAGTGTAAAAACGACAAATAATGAATTGATACTATTAAAAAATGTGGCGCATTAAGCTGCATAATTTGTGTTTTCTTGCCACATAAATTAATCAACACTACCACATAATTTAGGCCTCCACTGCTGCTAAATTCCAGTGACCCTGTCACATAGTTCACTTTACAAAATCCTCTCACTTTGCAGTCAAAGGAAGAAAAATAAAAAAAATTACATTAAAAGAATTAGTAGCAATTTGTCAGAAGACATAGCCTGACATTTAAAATGTATTGGATTAGCAGCAAATGTAACAAGATAATAACAACACTTAAAAGTATTTGTATTGCTCATTCACCTTTTGAACTCCTGCACCTCTATAGTGTGCCAGCTGTCTTGGTCGGTTGGGGGTGCCAGAGATTATTATGTGCTGGCCTGGCCCTCAAATGCACCCCCGTTGCTACGGCCCCGAGCAGTTTCCCATTACCCTGCTTTATTGAAATACGTGAAAGAAAGCAAAGAAGTGTTTTCCAATCTCGCCACATTATTATAGAGCAAGAATTTCTCGTATATGCTGTTCCCAAGTGACGGCTGCAGAGGGCACTGTTGAATCACTGCCGACTGT
Organism: Calotriton arnoldi; assembly: GCA_963921515.1. Lineage (NCBI taxonomy): Eukaryota > Metazoa > Chordata > Amphibia > Caudata > Salamandridae > Calotriton > Calotriton arnoldi. Next base: position 15,877 of record CAWUFW010000021.1, on the reverse strand, counting down.
GGATCGGCGCCGACCTTTTTGAGTTTCAGCCTCAAACTTTATAAAAAATGATTTTATTTTTGTTTCCAGCTGTGTGATGGGGAAGGGGAGGTGTAAGCCTTCACTGCTTTTGGCTAAGAGCAATACATACGCCTGTACTCCCACTGGTTGGCAAAGTGCTAAAATGGCTCTAACACAAGAGATGGGCCTGAGAGAGGTGGGTGGTAAGGAAAAGAGAAGGAAGGTAAATTAGCGCAATGGGGAGATGTCTATATCTGCACTAGCTAATAAACAGAAATTTAGGAGTTACGTTTCTGCGATTTGCAGAGATGCCGATCGCTTCTTGAGGCACACGGCAGGCCAGCTTGTTAGGGTTTTAGGGTATTCGGCAGTAGGTATATGTTTAATTCACGTCGGCATTTTGTTCAAGTTTTGCATACAAATATCACATGTACATCGTTTGCAGTAAAGCAATGCTTGTTTTTCTAATACGTGCCAAAGTAAATGCCTTGAAACTGCACGTTATCCTTCTGCAGCGCGCTGGACGCTTGCTGTTTAAGCTCGGCATGATCGATTCACGACGAGTTCCAATACCGGAAGGAAGAACATAGAGTTTCATCGTCCCGATGAGGGTAACTTGAGTACCATTACATTTGGTAATGACATCAGCGGCTATGCAAAGTGCTTAAAAATGACAGAAGCGCTATATTAGAAAAAGTTATTGTTATAGTTTCTGTCCTCCTTCTATTTCGCCTTCCTATAGGGGGGGAGGGGGGCCTGCAGCTCGGGCCCCCCACACTGCGGGGACTGAGGGGCGTTTGTTGCGCCAATGGCAAGAAGATCATTGTTTTGAGTGTTTTACATCTAATGCTTTATTCTAGAGGCCGACACTAGGTCTACCCAATGCGTAACGAAACTAGAAGAGGCCCCTAAGATGGGAGCCACGCTCACAAAACTATTCGGAGGGCCTGGGACGCAGAACCCAATTTTGAATATAAATCAGGAACAATTGCAGGTGGCACTGCAGTTCAGGCGGCGTATGCACTTGCAAAATACAAGCAATTTGGGACATTTTAAAATAGGAAATGTCTTTAATTTAATTGGCAATTGCCTGGTCTTGACCCCTCTTCATACACAGTGCCACATCTGTGTCCTCTTAAATTCACTACCCTCCTTGCTCCTTCTGCTTTCTACTCCTTCTGCTCACAACACTACCCCCTCACACTACTCTCTCTGCTCCCTACCCATTCTGCTTATGCACTACACGCTCTGGGCCTGATTCACAGAACTAACTTACGTCAAAAACGTAAAGTTAGTACTTTTTGGTATTCACAGAATACACTTACTCATTTTGGTATTCACAGAATGAACTTACTCATTTCGGTATTCACAGAAGTTAGTAGTCCTAACTTTAGGACTCCTAAATGCCTTCTGTGAATAACGAAAGTCTTAAAGTTAGGATTTTTCTCAGTTTAGGAGTAGTAAAGTTAGGACTCCTAACTTTAGGACTCCTAAATGCCTTCTGTGAATACCGAAAGTCTTAAAGTTAGGATTTTTCTCAGTTTAGGAGTAGTAAAGTTAGGACTCCTAACTTTAGGACTCCTAAATGCCTTCTGTGAATACCGAAAGTCTTATAGTTAGGATTTTCTCAGTTTAGGAGTAGTAAAGTTAGGAGTCCTAACTTTACTACTCCTAAACTGAGAAAAATCCTAACTTTAAGATTTTCGGTATTCACAGAAGGCATTTAGGAGTCCTAAAGTTAGGACTACTAACTTCTGTGAATACCGAAATGAGTAAGTTCATTCTGTGAATACCAAAATGAGTAAGTGTATTCTGTGAATACCAAAAAGTACTAACTTTATGTTTTTGACGTAAGTTAGTTCTGTGAATCAGGCCCTCTGTTCCCTGCACCCTCTGCTCACACACTGCCCCCTTTTCACACCCACTACTCCTTTTTCCTCACACTGCCTCATCTGTTTCCTGCTTCCTCTGAACACTCACTGCTGCCTCTGCTCCCTGCCCCTTCAGCTCACACACTGCCCCTTCTACTTTCTGCCTCCTCGTAATATTCACTGTCCTTCCGGCTCCTTGCCTCTAGTGTGCGCACAACGTGACACTCTCATCTTTCCACCACTGCCAACATTCATTTCCACTCCCACCCCTGCCATGCCCATGAAATCTCATAATGCGGTTATATTGTCCAGGGCGTAGATTTTATTCACATCAAACCGGTTAATTTCACATAACCACTACATGAGTATAAGTATCCTACTTGGGTACATAAAAGATATACATGATTCACACTCTAGCGAACTTCATATGTCAAAGCACTAATACGGTAAAATAGATATTACATTTCAGCATAGCATTAAGCTGACCATCCTCTTGAACACTCTACTGCGCACATTATGCCGGCAGGCCACAATGCGCTACAGTAAACAGTTGCATTACCTGAACCAGGGCACCGCATAACGCATCGGCCCTCAGAGGTACCTGACCAATGGCAAAACCTTCAGGCATACACATAACAAAGGCACAATGAAATTAAAATTGTCGTCCCAGGTGACCATAGCATTAAGTTGTTCATAGTCTTGAATCCTCTGCTGCGCCCATTGTGCCGGCAGGCCACAACGTGCTACAACAAACAGTTGCCTTACTTGAAATCCAGGGCACCGCATAACGCACCGGCCCTCCGAGGTACCTGAACCCAGGCAGCCTCCCCAAAAATTCATCTCAGTCCTTAAGTGACGTGTTAAGGCAGTAGAGTTGAGGACCACCAGCAGGCCGGTCCCTTTCACCGCCAATCCACTGCACACTTCAATCCTACCCCGTCCTGGGGTCCATCCAGTCGTTCAACCTCCCCTGTTGAGCATGCCCCTTTGTTGTTAACTGTCAGCGCTCCGATTTACTTCAATGCCGGGTGGGTGGGTGGTTTTCCGGCGCTCTGCGGCTAGGATCCAGAGAGACAAAGAGGACGATCCCCTCAAGGCACTGCCTTAAATACCACAGCTATTAGGTATCGGTTTTGTTTCCCTGACCGATCCTAAAACCGCTACGTCATTAGCCAGCCCCCTCCTCACGATAGGCTCCCAATGGGATGTTCGGCCCCGTGGAGCAACTAAGGGCGCCCCTCCTCTAGGCGCGGGGGGCGCCTGCTCATTCTGTTCACCAACTACCTCCTCTGCTTTTAATTTCCTCCAACCTATGCCTTTAGAAACATTTTTGTATATCTAAATGGATTTTACACGGCAAAAAAGTCATTTCTGATCATAAATACCACATCATAATTCATAGAATCAGGACCTTTGGAATTTTCTGATGATAAAGTGCGCTTCTGTAGGTAGAAATTTGGCTAGGATGATAGATTTTCCAATTTTGTGAATTTCGGTTAAGGTAGGATTAAGGCAGTTTCATTGAAGGCTAACCCAACATGCACCTTTGTGGGTATCCACATTTCTCTTGCAGGTTGTTTTCCACCCTAAAACACATGCAGCTCTAAACTTCAGTGACAGCCAGGGACGTGTGCCCTTCCTCGGTGGGAATAGGAAACACATATATATTTAAAGGAGGTGTAGGTGAATGACTTTCTACAAAAAATGTTTTCTATTGTCAAATAAAAAGTTAATGTTAAATTGATGAACCTCCAAGATTTACTCTAAAGGTTTTCCATCTACGGGAAAGTTTGCGTGTGTGAATTGTGCAAATTTGAGAATTGATGGAAATATATCATAGCTTTTGAGGAATACAACTTGGATTCTTTTTAGATGGGAAAACAATTTATCGAATTGTGAAATGTGTGAAAGCTGCCCATTTTTCCAGTCAGCTTGCAGAGTAAAATTAGGCTATAAAAAATGTCCAAATCCACTCTGCATGTGAACCAGGGAAATAGGCTGATTTCATGTGTTTTGTGTAAATCGGCAAATATTCAGGACTTCAGGTAGGAGGAAATAACTGACCTTATCTTTGGGAGAAAAAAATTCAAGACATCAACCGCCAGATGACCTGTTCTTGAAAGTGTGCCTTGGCGCCTCTCCATTTCAATTTATGTATGTGTGATATGTATTGGTAGTTTGCTAAAGCAGGGATGCTCCCATGAAAGACAGCATCACAATCTGTGGCAGTGTTACTTTGCCAAATATATTGTCGTCTGTGACCAAACACCAGAAAGTATTCCTCATGCCCTGACCATATTGGCTTAGTTTTCTGTCAATAACCACTTGCATACCAGTATGGTTATCTCCCAGGCAATGACATTTGGAAGTATCCATATCAAGGCCCTTATTTAGGCTTTGGCAGACGGGATACTGCAATAGGGTTTAGGGGGATATCCAGTCTTCCGTAATACAAGTGCCATAGGCTATAACGCACTAGTCATACAGTGTGCAGGACATCATCCATGTTTGTGACGCAGTATCCCATCCGCCAAACTCTAAACAATGCACCAAATTTATTAACTCCCTGAGTATAATAGGCTGTCATGGGTGAAGATACTAGAAGCAAAATAGAAATTGATTGAAACAGTAGGCAATACTTTATTAAACTTCAACAAGTGATATGGAACATACTGTATTTCCTTCATGCAGAGCCAATTTTTTCAGAATCATTCTGATTATATGTTATGTGCTTGTGTATGGCTCCCACTGATGCTAAATCCCTTTAATGACTTGGAAACCTTTTTATAGAGCTGTTTCTGAGAGGCGAGTGGAGGGAGGCGGTGAAAGCCCACTGCTGTAGAACCACTGCAGCTCAATCTGGATTTGGGTATTCCACCAAAATAACAACTCAAAAATATTGTAACAAAAGAATATTATTGCATTAATATAGTGATGCCAATATCATTGACAACTTTAATATCACAGCTAAGAATATATTTTTTAATTTTCTAAATAGAGTTGTTGAGAATATAATCATTCAAAAATATTTTTGTGATTAATATTGTTGTTTTAAGCAATTATTTGGGGTACTTTTTGTTATTTTTGGAATTGGATTTTAGAAGTGGGGTGTGTGGTTTATAGGGTACCAGGGTGGGAAGTAATGACCTTTTTGTAATGGTAACTATAAAACTATATATCATTTGTTTGTAATGAGTTTTTTATTTTGTATATTTTCTGTATGTTTTTAATGTAAATTAATATTAAAATGTATATATATTGTAATCTTTGGAATATTCTTTACAATTTTCAATTTTATTTTCAGAGAGGGATGTAGGATTTATTTGGTAATTGGTTGGAGAGTTTTTAAAGTAAAAAAAAAAAAGTGTTTTTAATTTATTTTAAATTACATTTTCTACATTTTAAAATTATTTTATTTTTATTTTTAATGCGTTATTTTTTAAAATTTGTTATATTTGTTTTTCCTTCGGTACCAATTGTCATTTTATAAAAGTATTTAAATTTAATCTAGATACAATTATTTAATTTTATATAATTATTGTTTTTTCCATTGAGTTCGTCGTTCTCATATATGGTTATAGAACTCCTTGGTGACTTGCAATATCCTTTTTAATGTATGGCAGGGTGTACTTGATCCCTTATTTTGAGTTTTTTTTTAACTCTCTATTTATTGTATATGTTATTTTAATTTTGATATTGCATTATAATATATATGAGGTTCCTGTGTTGTGTGGGTGGGTGTTTTGTGTTTCTTTTACAGGTTTTTTGTACGGGTCATTGGAGATGCGTATTTTTGGATGGCCTATTTTCCCAAGAAAATACATTCAATTGTATTTTAACAAATGTTATTTTTTATAATTTTTTGTTTTTTCGGAATGTTTTTTTTAATTTACATTTTTTGTGTTTTGGGTGTTTTCCATAGATTTTTATCACTTCTTTGGAATTTTATTTTTTCTCTTGATATATTTGTATTGGTTTGGGGGAATTACATTTTTATGGACTATTTTTGCATTTTGGATTGTTATGGCTTTTCATAGCTCTATCTAACAAACTCTACCTAATGGGATATGTTATTGCAATATTCTGTTTCATATGCTATGTATTGCTAATTATGTTTTTATGTTCTATGTATCTTATATTGCGTTTTGTATTATGGGTTGTGGATTCTAAATTTGATATTTGTTTTATTTAATATTTATTTATTCATTTTTATTTTAATATTTTTTACTATTTAACCTTCTTGATAAATTTTGTATGCTTATTTTTTTACTTAAGATTGAATAGTAAAAATAATAAAGTAATATTAATAAATAAATATATTGTTTACTAGTTTATAGGTTTGTTTAGGATTGTTCCTTTTGTTTGGATTGGTTAGTTTATAGAAAGGTTCTTGTTATGGAATCTGAGTCTGCCTTCATTGTTAGCAAAGAGTTGGTCTTTTCTTTTTACCGTGGTGTAGATTTCTCTGATTTGTTTTTAGGCTTTGGTTTTCAGTTGGGTTAGTGATTGTTCCATTTGTAGTCCTCGGTAGCTTTGGGGTCTATTACAATGGCGGTCGGATGTCCACTGCTGGGCCGGCGGTGGCACCCGCCGGACTGGCGGTGGACATCCGCCCGCGATCGCAACCAAGAAAACCGCCAGACAAATTAGGATGGCAGTGATGACCGCGGCGGTGGGAAATTCCGACCGCCGCTTTTCCGCCGGTTGCCATCCGCACTCCTGCCTGGCGGACGGAGCAGGACCGGGATAATGGTGGCGGTGCAGAGCAGGCTCCGCCGGCAGGATTATGATGCCGGCGGTAGCCAGCCTGTCCTCAGCGGTCAAACCGCCATGGAAAGGCATTCAGAGATTGACTTCCGGGGGCCCGTTGCGGGCCCCCAATGTGTTAGGGAGGGGGGGTGCACTGGGGGGGTACCCATGGTCCCCCCTACATTTCCCTGTACCAGGTGGCAGGCACTGTGCAGTGCCTGCCACGCAGTGCAGGGAAATGCAGGACATGCTCCTTTCGGCATCGCGGCGGTGCTGCGGGCAGCAGCAACCACCGCAATGTTAAGGCCCGCGATCAGACCGCCGCGGTCGAATTTTGAGCGCGGGTCATCGTAATTCGACCGGCGGTGATGTCGCGGTCCATGCGGGCGGTCTTTTCCCGCTACCATGGCGGTCGGGCAGGTTTTCCGACCGCCATCGTAATAGGCCCCTTTGTTTCTTTTCTAAAATTCCTAAAAATGTGTATATTGTAGGGTGGCAAAGTTCCTCGGAAGGAGTTGTGCCACCCATTCACTGCCTTGTTGGTTTTTGCCTGTGTGTCATTGTACTGCTGTAAATGTTCCATCATGGTACATGATACTTGGGTTGGCGTCTGTGACCAGAGTAGACCAGTCTGCCAACCCAAGTATCTTCAAAGTAGTCCATTAAGGGAGTTAATGTTCATGTTTTAATAGTAAAGGGATTTTATTAATAAGTTTCAATGTTTTGCTACTTCAGGTACGGGGACATAAGCTACAGCAATATACTTTCATGGGCAAATTCGGCATTTGTGGAATATTCTACATCCAATGCTGATTTTTGCAGGTGTCTCCAGATATTGTGATTAATGTGGTAGAAACAAACTTTAATGGCTTTATATGGGTATACTTTTGAAATTGTTTAACTCATTGCTTGCTCAAATTTGATAGTTTTTTTGTGGATTGTAATTGTTTGTTTTGGATTTTGTTTCATTTAATAGTTTTTGGTAGGTCACACTTTGTTTATTTGATAAAAGTGCTTATACTAAGGGGAGTTTGGAGGAAGCCCACACTAAGGTTGACAGGTCTAACAATTGTCATAGAAAATAAAAGTGTCATTTGTGTGTTAAGGTTATATTTTTAGGAATATTTATATCCTCAATATTTTTGGAGCAGCAGGTGTATCTCTGGTTGCTTTTCTAGTTCCGCTATGAGTTCTTTTAAATTCGGAATTGGATGGAGCTGCCTTGTAGTATAATCAGGAGCACTGGGGATTCCCTACGTTCTTGCATTACATTGCTTACTTCATTTTATGTAATGTTCAGGGGATGATAATGCGCTCTAACATTTTCAACAATTTCATTTTTTGCAGTTGCCCTCCCATAACATGCATTAGAATAATAATTTGTGCATTTAGATTGCTTTCTCTCACTGGTTGTACTTTCCTTGCTGTACGTATATCCTATGTGGTTTAATAATAATTTTCCTTTCTGAGATTTTTTGTATGTGTCTCTGTTGGACATTTTATCTATGGGTTATACAATATTAAATTATTAACTATTTATAACTGTACTTTTAACTAGCTAATTATTTTGTTTTTTTGTTAGAAATTGGGTCGCTAGTAGGCAGAGGTATGCACCCTGTCCAAGCAGAGACCACAGTCCTAGTCAGGGTAAATCAGATACACAACCTAAATTAACTTGTGATCACCCTTTGGTAGCTTGGCCCAGAGCAGTCCGGCTTAACTTAAGAGGCAATGTGTAAAGTATTTGTGTGACACTTAAATTACAGTAAAACAGTAAAAACACCACAAAAGAATTCATCAATTTAGAAAATAGAGACTATTTATCTGAGTAAAACCAGACCAAAATGACAAAAATCCAATAAGTAGAACTTGAGATATACATTTTTAAAGATTAAACTTCAATATAGTGCTTAAAAGCCAAAAGCGCTTAGGGGTTACTTGAGGTCGCACTGGACCATGGTAAATCCAAAGTATCTTGGATGGAGGAAGTGTCAGTGTCAAAGACTTGATTTGTGTGTTCCGATCCACGTATGCAGTTGGGTAGATGCGTCCTCGTCAAGCCTCGCAGTGGGGTCCCGCGTCGTCGTTGAACCCCTTATGATGCAGGCACTGTGTCGTCATAAAGCCTCGCAGTCGGGTCCCGCATTGTCGTCGAGCCGCGCAGGGATGTCCGCGAAGCTGTGTTGTGTCCCCATCAAAGGGCACTGTGATACGGAGCACTTTCCAACTGCCAGCATGGTGGTCACATCGCCGCAATAACGGGCGGCGGACTGACAGACCACTATCAAAATCAGCCCCTTTGTGTTTTCTCAACCATAGGTAAAAAATACATGAATAAATACCCAATCACAATATGTTATGTTATTTTGCAAAGTTTTGTCTAGTGCTGTATTGCCATTAGTATAGCCTTTCAACGCTGCAAGTGTTTGTGTATCTTCAAGCCCTGGACTCAAGGATTCAGTCACAAACAAGTCTGTTTTTTTATCACACCATTTACAGGGTGATTTCTATGTATTGGGGCTACTGGGTGCAAGCATCTGACAGACTGAACTGGCCTAGAAGCAGAAGCTCACGTTTAGTCTGCAGCCTTGAATTTGACCTATTGTGTGCCATAAAAGTTGGCACAATAGTTCAGTGCCATAAACTTTTGAACTCATGACCAGCAGACCCTTTCACTCTTATCTTTTTTAAATCAATAAATTGTTCACTTTTACATTGGGTATTAGGAATAATTATGTATTTCAGTGCTTAGAAATGATAAAAAACGAGGCAACAATGCTATAGAAAAAACACATTCATATTTTATAATAAATACCTATTTATTGAAAATGTACGATTTTCTTTTAGCCACATATATGTGATATGTTTTAATTATTTTATTTTTGTTTTGAGAAATTTCTACAGCACAACCTAATCTCTAGAGTGGTCCTTGGTAATGTTAAAGAAAGCTAGAACTCATATGCTTAGGTTGATATATTGGTTAAATAGCAAGGTTTTTAATTTTTTGCTAAATTTGAGTACAATGGCCAAGGGGAATTCATTCCAGATTTTAGCTGCAATGTTCCAGAAATATCCCAGCTTCCTTTTCTAAATTTCTGAATTTTAAATTGGAGCTGTTTTAAAACCTTAAGAGGCAGATGGGGGTGTATTTCCTAAGTTTTTCCGGCAAAAATTCAGGTGTTTAGCTATACTAAATCTTATGTTCAATGGAAGCTGTTTTGAAACTAATTCTTTTTTATACAGGAAGCCAGGGAAGCTGTCGGATATAATGCGGTACTGAACACATTTTTTTCAGTTTAAACATTGTTGTGGATGCTGCATTTTGTATTTGTGTGAATTCCATTAAGATATTTCTACGGCAGAACCTCACATGTGGCATTGCGAAAACCAATGCGGGAGTGAATGAACTCATTGGCCACCACTGGGCAAAAGAAAGAAAGAAAAAACTGACTTTAAGACTCTCATATGAAACGTAAAATATTGCTTTAAGTGAGATCGGATGGTTAAGATTAAGACTGATGTTTAACCAGCTGTAAGAGAGATCGGATGGTTAAGATTAAGGGGCCGATTCCGATTCGGGCCGGAAAATATACCGACCGACTCGGTACGGGAATGTAGTCCGACCGACACGTACCGGCGCTGCCCGATCCGCGTAGTACGATGCAATGCATGTAAATTACGAGCGACTCGTACGGAACACAAGCCGAACGACCGAACCGCATGGAAACCAGCTATCCGGCCGGGAAACTACGCGAATAGAACCGACCGACACGCACCAGGAATGAACCCGACAGAAACGTACCCGCGAACTCCGACCCGCGCAGTACTATGCAATGCGTGTAAAACCAGACCGAGTCGCATGGAGCCCAAGCCGTACGACCGACACGCATACAAAACTGAGCCGAAGCAACACAATACTCCGCGTACGCCGCACATGAAACCCATCAGGAACACAGCTTGAAAGACTCGGAGAAGCCCGCACGAGCCAACTGCAGCGTCCTACTCGGTCAGAAGAACGTCTCCTACATGCCTAAAACCTACAAAGGAAAAATACAAAAAAAAGGGCCAAACAAGCAATGACAAAGTCAATAAATAAAGGGGGAAAAAAACATGGAACAAAGACACACCCACAACTCCACCCATATAAAGGCCACAAATCACTACCATGATCCTTTGCAAATTCAACTGACCTGCCAGCACAGAACACCATCAGACAGCAACCACAGACACACTCACAACTCATCCATCACACAAGCCACACACCATTAGCACCTCCCAAATAGCACCCTCACATACACCCAGCAAAACATACACTCACCCACCCTCACTTGCACACTCACACACACACATCAATACCCACCACCACCCATCACCATGCCCCCAAAGAAGAATCCAAAGTTCCTAGACAGTGAATTGGAAGTCCTGGTAGATGAAATCCTCAGGGTAGAGCCACAGGTACATTGGTCCAACAGACCCCCATGTCGCAGAAAACCAAGATGTGGGAGAGGATCGTCGACAGGGTGAACGCACAATCACCATGTTTGCGCACAAAGGAAGACATCCAGAACAGGTGGTATGATGTGCGCAGGAGGGTCAAGGACCTACTCAAGAAGTATTACACCTTGAGTCAGCGCACCGGCAGTGGCTCTCCTGCCAAACCAGTATACCTCAGGCCCTGGGAGGAGAAGGTGCGGGCCATCCTACCACCAGAGAGCGTACATGGACTATCAAACATCCCAGAGCCTGGTGAGTACACAACCAATATACCCAATATTGTGTGACAATACACACACATCACTGTCAAGGGGATAGTCAAACCATGCACCCTTAGCAAATCCACAGCAACCAAAAGATAATCATCCCAAGATGTGTATGTTAGTTAGATAAACACAATATATGCCATCTCATAGTGATATGTAACTGTGTCATGACATGTACAAACCTAACAACAAATAGAGCAAGGCAGTGGCACAAATCTAACCAACAAACACTGTCAGATATTTTGCCACCACTAGAACACCACCTCACAGGGAAGCTCACTGAAAGGAAGGAATTCTGTGTATGCTGGTGAAGTGAGTGTAGCCAATAGCATGATGGGAGTTGTAGTCACAGATATTGGTCACCCTCACAATTGGCCCATCAACACCACTCTGAACCATGCTCACATCACAGGGAGTGGAAAAGAACTGACAAGATGGCTGACACTGGGTACTGCTGTGGGGAGCACAAGGCCCTGCTGGGAATTGTGCACCAACCAACAGCAGGACACCACTGACTGACATCCTGAAAGCCAACTTGCACTCCCTGCAATGGAAGCACGTTCCATGGTGGGATATCTGGCTGGGTGGGAAGGAGGACTGACAGCTCTGACCATAGTTACAAGCAGCTTTTCTCACACACCCCCTTAACACAAACTCCACACAACTCACCTGGGAGAATGCAATGCCTCACACTCTAATTAAATATCCCACAAAGAACAACCACACTGGGTTATGCTGTGTGAAGCACAGGGACACTTTTGGGACTTGTAGCCAAACAAACGCCAGGACAACACTGTCAGCCATCCTGTCAGCACAGGCACACTACCCCACAGGGAAGCAGAGTCAAAATGAAGGAAGTGTGGGCATGCTGGGAAGGGGGGGTTTAGGCAATAGCATGATGGGAGTGGTAGTCACAGCTCAACATCCCCCACCCACATGGCCCAGCAAGCTCACACTGAAGCATGCACACCTCACAGGCAGTGAAAAGCCACTTCAAAGATGTCTGACACTGGCCTCAGCTGTGGGGAGCACAAGGCCCTGCTGTGAACTGTGCACCAACAAACAACAGGACCACACTGTCAGCCATCTTGCCATTGCTGTCACACTCACACACAGTGAAGTCGACTCAAAAGGAAGGAAGTATGGGCATGCTGGGAAGGGGGGTGTAGGCAATAGCATGATGGGAGTTGTAGTCTCAGATTTTGGTCACCCTCACAATTGGCCCATCAACACCACTCTGAACCATGCTCACATCACAGGGAGTGGAAAAGAACTGACAAGATGGCTGACACTGGGTACTGCTGTGGGGAGCACAAGGCCCTGCTGGGAACTGTGCACCAACCAACAGCAGGACACCACTGTCAGCCATCTTGCCATTGCTGTCACACTCACACACAGTGAAGTCGACTCAAAAGGAAGGAAGTATGGGCATGCTGGGAAGGGTGGTGTAGGCAATAGCATGATGGGAGTTGTAGTCACAGATATTGGTCACCCTCACAATTGGCCCATTAACACCACTCTGAACCATGCTCACATCACAGGCAGTGAAAAGCCACTTCAAAGATGTCTGGCACTGGCCTCAGCTGTGGGGAGCACAAGGCCCTGCTGTGAACTGTACACCAACAAACAACAGGACCACACTGTCAGCCATCTTGCCATTGCTGTCACACTCACACACAGTGAAGTCGACTCAAAAGGAAGGAAGTATGGGCATGCTGGGAAGGGGGGTAGGCAATAGCATGATGGGAGTTGTAGTCACAGATATTGGTCACCCTCACAATTGGCCCATCAACACCACTCTGAACCATGCTCACATCACAGGGAGTGGAAAAGAACTGACAAGATGGCTGACACTGGGTACTGCTGTGGGGAGCACAAGGCCCTGCTGGGAACTGTGCACCAACCAACAGCAGGACACCACTGACTGACATCCTGAAAGCCAACTTGCACTCCCTGCAATGGAAGCACGTTCCATGGTGGGATATCTGGCTGGGTGGGAAGGAGGACTGACAGCTCTGACCATAGTTACAAGCAGCTTTTCTCACACACCTCCTTAACACAAACTCCACACAACTCACCTGGGAGAATGCAATGCCTCACACTCTAATTAAATATCCCACAAAGAACAACCACACTGGGTTATGCTGTGTGAAGCACAGGGACACTTTTGGGACTTGTAGCCAAACAAACGCCAGGACAACACTGTCAGCCATCCTGTCAGCACAGGCACACTACCCCACAGGGAAGCAGAGTCAAAATGAAGGAAGTGTGGGCATGCTGGGAAGGGGGGGTTTAGGCAATAGCATGATGGGAGTGGTAGTCACAGCTCAACATCCCCCACCCACATGGCCCAGCAAGCTCACACTGAAGCATGCACACCTCACAGGCAGTGAAAAGCCACTTCAAATATGTCTGACACTGGCCTCAGCTGTGGGGAGCACAAGGCCCTGCTGTGAACTGTGCACCAACAAACAACAGGACCACACTGTCAGCCATCTTGCCATTGCTGTCACACTCACACACATTGAAGTCGACTCAAAAGGAAGGAAGTATGGGCATGCTGGGAAGGGGGTGTGGGCAATAGCATGATGGGAGTTGTAGTCACAGATATTGGTCACCCTCACAATTGGCCCATCAACACCACTCTGAACCATGCTCACATCACAGGGAGTGGAAAAGAACTGACAAGATGGCTGACACTGGGTACTGCTGTGGGGAGCACAAGGCCCTGCTGGGAACTGTGCACCAACCAACAGCAGGACACCACTGTCAGCCATCTTGCCATTGCTGTCACACTCACACACAGTGAAGTCGACTCAAAAGGAAGGAAGTATGGGCATGCTGGGAAAGGTGGTGTAGGCAATAGCATGATGGGAGTTGTAGTCACAGATATTGGTCACCCTCACAATTGGCCCATCAACACCACTCTGAACCATGCTCACATCACAGGCAGTGAAAAGCCACTTCAAAGATGTCTGGCACTGGCCTCAGCTGTGGGGAGCACAAGGCCCTGCTGTGAACTGTACACCAACAAACAACAGGACCACACTGTCCGCCATCTTGACATTGCTGTCACACTCACACACAGTGAAGTCGACTCAAAAGGAAGGAAGTATGGGCATGCTGGGAAGGGGGGTGTAGGCAATAGCATGATGGGAGTTGTAGTCACAGATATTGGTCACCCTCACAATTGGCCCATCAACACCACTCTGAATCATGCTCACATCACAGGGAGTGGAAAAGAACTGACAAGATGGCTGACACTGGGTACTGCTGTGGGGAGCACAAGGCCCTGCTGGGAACTGTGCACCAACCAACAGCAGGACACCACTGACTGACATCCTGAAAGCCAACTTGCACTCCCTGCAATGGAAGCACGTTCCATGGTGGGATATCTGGCTGGGTGGGAAGGAGGACTGACAGCTCTGACCATAGTTACAAGCAGCTTTTCTCACACACCCCCTTAACACAAACTCCACACAACTCACCTGGGAGAATGCAATGCCTCACACTCTAATTAAATATCCCACAAAGAACAACCACACTGGGTTATGCTGTGTGAAGCACAGGGACACTTTTGGGACTTGTAGCCAAACAAACGCCAGGACAACACTGTCAGCCATCCTGTCAGCAGAGGCACACTACCCCACAGGGAAGCAGAGTCAAAAGGAAGGAAGTATGGGCATGCTGGGAAGGGGGTGTAGGCAATAGCATGATGGGAGTGGTACTTACAGCTCAACATCCCCCACCCACATGGTCCAGCAAGCTCACACTGAAGCATGCACACCTCACAGGGAGTGAAAAGCCACTTCTAAGATGTCTGACAATGGTGCTCTGTTGTGGGGAGTACCAGGCCCTGCTGGGAACTGGGCACCAACCAACAGCAGGACACCACTGACTGACATCCTGAGAGTTAACCTGCACCCACTGCAAGGGTGGCATGCTTCATGGTGGGATAACTGGGCTGGGGGGAGAAGGAGGTCCGGATGTCAACCAAATACCACCAATGCTGGCCATGCAGACACCTCAACATCCACATTGAAATGCTTCAGGTTGGCAGGACAATGAGCCACACCAATATCAACCTCTGACTGTGACAACTTAGGACAATGCAATGTACAGGCGCCCGCATCCAGAGGTACAGTCACAACTGTCATGTGTTTGAACCATTGATGCCTGCAGAAACATAACATACATTGTGTGTCTCTTCCAAAAACAGGTGATGATGGGGACACAGCAGCAGATGAGGAGGAGTCCCTGTCCCAGGCTCCGGTGGCCCCTGAGCTCTCTGGTGTGGAACAGCCTCTGCCCTCCTCGGATGGCGAAGACCAACCTGGCACCTCCGGTGTGAGTCATCATGCAGCACCAGCAGGACCACCATCTGCACCCCCTGCACCCATTCCTCCAACATCTGGCAACACACAGACCACCCCCGCCGACACGGACAGACCAAGGACACTGAATGACAACAGCACAGGGACCCCAGCCCACCGTGAA